>OX336396.1:183623814-185063814 GCA_946902985.2 Meconema thalassinum
ATGTGTGAGCTATTTCCCCCTGTCATATCACTCACTAAGTCAAGTAGGGGCTCAAAAAATGCTCAAAATATAGTGCTCAGTGCACGGCACGGCACGGCACGGCACGGCACCTCGGCCTGAGCGCACTTAAGTCAGTGCTAGAGAATAATATTCTGTTGTAAAATTATAACATCCAACGGGTCACGTCCTTGAGGACAGTTCAAATCACCTTCTATTCGATAAGCGGCACTGTTGAATCATGTTATGGATTAGCTAATATGCTTGTTTGATTCACACGGCCGCCATGTGGAAATTATTTGGCTGATGACCTTGCAGTTTGGGCAACAGGTACTTTCCATATGAAGGTATATATTTTCCAAAATTTGGTAGAGATCCGATGATTAGGTCAGTAGGTTAGTCGTAACTTTATTTCAACTTAGAATATTTGGACGGCCACCATTTCATTTTTGTTAAGATGGCGGCGATAAGAAACATGACAGTTACTCAGTTACTTATTGTTGTTTTAAGGGGTGGAACTGTAAAACAAGACACTGAGGTGTCATTTGCATGTGCTACCTCTGCACCAAAGTTAGTTCTTCAACCCAGTTCTGTAATTTTTGATTTATTTTAGTGTATGGCTTTTAGAACCAGGGGTGTCCGAGGACATGTTTGGTTCTTGTAGCTGCTTCTATGCGGACACCCATGGGGTGAACTACAAGTATCGTCACGTGAGAAGTGTTGTCTAGGGAGGAAAGTGTGAATGTAACGTGGAGGAATTGGAAGGTAGCGGCTGTGGCCTATAGTTAAGGACCAATCCCGGCATTTGCCTGGAAGAAAGATGGGAAACCACAGAAGACCATCTTCAAGGTTGCCGTCGGGTGGATTTGAACCTCCTCGCCACCCGGATATGAGCGACTGCCTGCAGCTACGCCGTAACGACCACGGTTAATTAACCCGGTATGTTTGAATAGATAAGTGGGATCGACATACAAACATACACGGCTGCCAACTTAAAATTATTTGGCTGATAACCTGGTAGTTTAGACAACAGACGCTTCCCACATGAAGGTATATTTGAGCCAAATTCGGTAGGGATTAAATGGTTAGTTTAGTCGTAATTTGATTTAAGCTATGAACATTTGGATTTTGGTTAAGATGACGGTTACATAAAACATGACACTGAGGTATCCTTTGCTAGGGCTTCCTCTGTATGAAATTTGGTTTAATTAGGTTTTTGCCATGTTTGAATTGATAGGGACAGAGGGTCAGACAGTAGTGTGTTTTGATCGGTTCTATACCCTCCTCCTCCTCACCCTCCTCACAAGATGGCGGTAGCCCGATAACTCTCGAACTTATGGTCGGATTTTGACAAATGAGGTGTTGTTGAACTCGGGCTGACACCCCCTTTCCAATGGACAACATATTTCAACCCAAAAAATAAAACCTACCCCTACTAGGGGGTGAAATTGAATTTCTTAGAGAATCTCTGTTACCAATTGCAACATGTGAGAGTTTGAATGCTAATATGGAATGAAACGTTGTTCTACATAAAGTGCATGTTTTCGGTGGAAAGCCACTATGAATTAACATGCTAGTTTTTTGTTTTTACACATGTCCACTCATAGGTTTGGTAAGAGGGCGGGCTTTTTTAAAAATGGTGGCTGTAGTGTAACCTAACTCAACCTAACGGGTCCTTGTTGACAGGTCCTTGTGGACGAGTCCTTGTGGACAGGTCCCTGTTGACAGATCCCTGTGGACGGGTCATTTTTGACGAGTCATTGTTGACGGGTCCTTGTTGACGAGTCCCTGTGGACGGGTCCTTGTGGACAAGTCCTTGTGGACAAGTCCTTGTGGACGAGTCCTTGTCCCTTTGGACTGATCCCTTTGGACGGGTCCCTTTGGCCTGGTTCCTACGGACTAGCCCATGAATTTATTTAAATTATGTCAAAGGGCCTAACTACATTTGTGTGTGTTGAATTGACGTTGTTCACCACTACTATAATGGAATAACGATATGAAAGGAAAGTGACGAAATACATGTGAACACGTGTGAGATGTCATTATTAGCATTCTCCTTGTGAAACAAGTCACATCCTGTTTTGATTCATACGTGAGAAAATGCGAGTTCATTTGTAATATGATCTAACACACATGTGTTCACATGTGCACGTGCACGATAAGAGCTAACAAGTCACAACCTGTTTTGGCAGTGGTGGGAATAAGGCTAGAGACATGTACGAGTAGTCAAATTACTCCGGCAGACAACCCCTTTCATATGGATAGCTTATTTCCACTCAAAAATAAAATCTACCCCTACTAGGGGGTGAAATAATAATTTTTAGGTAAAAGTCGCTTTCCATGTGCAACATGTGGGAGTTTGTATGCCAATAAGAAATTAAACTCGTTCCACATAAAGTGCATGCATACAACTGAATACCGCTATGATTTATCATTTTTGTTTTTGTTTTACGAATGCGCAATTGGGGTTTTTGTAAGAGGGCGGGCTTTTTGAATAATGATTTATAGATACGTTTTTTTTACAAATTAACCAAAGATCCAAAAACTAATAGGTCATCGGCTTTTTAATATCTTATGAACTAAGAAAGCTAGGAACTTGTATGAGGGGTCGTTGGACTTGTGGTGACGCCCTGTTTTTGAATGTATTATTCATTTTTTGTCAAAAGGGCCTAACTGCACTTAAGTTAATATCTCGCTAACTAATAATCACAGAGGGTCGAGTGAGGTGTCATAGGACTTAAAATGGCCAACCCCTCTCCATGACCAATGAATTTACCAAAAAAAAAAAAACAGCAAGGTCATTAACCTAAGATTGTATCAACTAATAATCAGAGAGGGACAAGTGAGGTGTCACAAGACTCAGGATGGCCAACCCTTTTCCATGACCAACGAATTTACCCAAAATACCCAAAACAGCAAGGTCATTGACCTAAGATTTTATAAACTTATCAGTAGAGAGGGTCAAGTGAGGTGTCATAGGACTACGAATGGTTAACCCTTTCCCATGACCAATGAATTTACCTCAAAAATTCAAAACAGCAAGGTCATTGACCTGAGATTTTATAAACTAATAATCGGATATCAACATGTGAGGTGTCATAGGACTTAGAATGGTCAACCCTTTCCCATGGCTAATGAATTTACCCAAAAATACCCAATACATCAAGGTCATCGACCTGAGATTTTATAAACTTATAATCGGATATGGACATGTGAAATGTTTACAGTGAGTGATGAAACATAGCTAAGTAGTGAAAGAATTATTGTAGGCTACATGTATGGTGACTGACAAATCTTTCACCATTGGAACTTGTTTTCAGATCAAACTGCAGTACAGAGAGAGTATAGGTTGTAGGTATGGGATAATAAATGACAAATGGTGTATACAAAATCAGATTAATCGATTCAAGAAATAAGAGTAGTCAATCTTTAATTGATTGGTTAAATAGGATAGCTAAAATCCAAAATGGTGACTACATTGAACTAAACTGAACCAAGCTGAATCAAATCCAACCAAACCGAACCAAACTTAATCAAAAACAAGCCAATGGTTTAAGTGTAAAACTTGTGGTTGAATGTGGGCATTGGTAATGTCAGAAAGGAAAGGGATAACGCTCTACCTATAGAGGGTAAGGTAAAGCTAGTGCATGATGCTAATGCACACACACACAAGTACATGAACCACACACAACCATCCTATGCAGTTATTATGGGTTGACTGTTAAAACTTGCTCAGTGGTTACTGGGACAAGATGGTCGCTACACACAACAAGCTTTAAATACCTGAGGCTAATAATCTATACACACACTCACACACACTTGTTCTAAACTAAACTGTCTTGCTGGCAGAGCTCACACGGTAGGTAAATGACAGAAATGCTTGGCTAACAGAAATACAATCATTTTCGGTTGTCTAATGTTATCAGCTAAACATTACGTGCTATAGTGGTGAGCACATGTGCCTCTTTCACTGGAGATCTTAACTCGATTTCTAGCTCTAAGGCCTAGAACGAATCAAACTTAGAATAAAGGGTATGGTGACGCAGTGGTTAAACTGTTAGCCTTTCACTAAGGTAGACTAGGGTTTGATTTTTGGTTAATATGCATGTCATAAACAATCAAATAAAAGCAGAGATAATGTTTAAAACTGATTACACTTGTCTCTTTTCAAATTATTACTTAGATTACAAATACAAACGTGGACAGGGTTTGACATACAGTTAATGCTTCCTATCACATACCAGACTGCAAGAAAGCCAAACAAGCAAAAGCAGTGGTAAAATCGCTATGTGTAGAGAAATACCTAACGGTTTTATGAACTGGCAAAGGTATGTCGCATAAACAGTGCAGGATACAATCCAGCAACCATAATTTTTATCTCGTGGACAAGAGAAAACATATATATAGAGAGAGATAGAAAGCTTGTGTGTGTGTGTGGGTAGCATTGGTTGTTTGACCAGAGAAAATACGGTGAGGTAGGGTGGGGAGAGGGAGAATTAGCACTTATATATGAATGGAAAATAGATTTTTTTCAATCGTTTTGTTTTTCAAATGTAGTGGTAGATAGTCGTTTTTTGTAAAACATTCTTACTTGCAGTAGTAATAAGCCTCTATGGTTCCGCTAACATATAGATAGACTGTATTATTGCCATGGTCAAGCACTCACATTAAGATCATTTACAAAATCATAAAATGAAAAATAAAAATCTTGTTTTGGAAATATCGTTTTTCAACATACACACAAAATAAATATATACAAAATTTGTAAACAGCAAATTGGAAAATCCATGTTTCCATATAGACAAAATTTAAAAACCTTAAACGGACATTTAAGAAAATATATGCAAATGGGAAATTGACAAATGTGTAAATATGAAAATGGAAAAATCCATGTTTCCATATCATGAAATTGAAAAACATCAAACTGTCATTTTAAAAAATGCAAATGGAAAATTGACAAATTGCAATGTGTGAAATGTGAAATTGAACAAATGACTATCATTATATAAAAAAGAACATGGTGCTCTATGGTTGAGGTGTGAATCAAACCCTCTCTACTTATTTGGACCACTCGAGACTGAGTAGACTAGTTTTTGTTGTCATACCACTTTTAAAAGTTTTTGTTAAATCTAGGAATTGAACCCAAGAGCTTGTAGGGGGGGATCCAAGGTTATAATATGTTAAACAGATAGCCTTGAATGTAGGGTGTGGTAGTTATATAGAGATGAGACGTTTCGCTCGGGGCAGGGAGGCATAGAGATCTGCATCAAACCAGTCAAAAGACTGACGACTCAAACAACAACATGTAGAGCTCACCAAAATAATGTTGTGTAACGGTAAATGTTAGTCAACGAACAGTAATGCATTACTAAAACCCATGACACGATACCTAAGAGCTTTTCTAAAATTATTTTAAAATGCCTTTAACCCTATATTAAACACCCAGTTCACAAGACTCATAACTGTAATGTTATGATCAAACAAAACAAAATCTATATTTCAAACCAAACAAGTGGTTTAGTCAATGTATACTGGAAAAAGTTTTATAAACACTCAAGTCCACAAAAATAATTAAATTAGTAACTGTCAGGTTGACCGAGTGGTTATGGTGTTTGACTTAAGTTCAAATTTTCTGTACAAGAAAGCAAGGGTTCGAATACCTTACCTGATATAACTATTGCCTCAACATGACTTGACCACACTGTATTATTGTGTACTCGGTACACAAACCATAGATAGAGTGTATTGTTTAAGGTCACTCTCTTTGCGAACATAGTCAGAGACTGTTGATGGTTAACAATTGCATTAATAGTGGGACATAGGGATAGCAATTAAGAAAAACAGACAATACCCATACACTTTTTTATTTATTTAATGTAAGTACTTGTACAATAGTTATATACAAACTACAACTCTCTTTTGTCTATTACTATCTAGTCCTTTTCGATCCACTTGCATAACAAGGCAGATGACTTTGTAGTTCAGCCCCTTAAAACAACAACAACACTACCTCTTGCATAGTCTGTGATGTTGATGACTCTTGAGGCGTGGAAGATGGATACAACATAACTTTTACAACAGGGGTTAAACGTTGCTCAACAATCAATGCACTATTTTGAGTAGCAACATCTTTCTCTTGTACTAACTTATTAGCATTCTAATGATTTTTTGCCAACACCATCAGTGTTTTGTCTGGAGCACTACATTGATGATCACTCACACTTAAAACCACACCATTTTTCATATTGCCTCGACATCTTGTTGACCTCTGTTTTGAGCATCGCCAGAATATTATTCCTTTTACATTTTGTCGTCTATACTTATAAGAGTAGCCTTTATAGAGTACACGTTGTTTACCTCGGTTAGTTGTAGTAAGTTCCATAGTAGTAACTAACCTGTTAGTATGATTTGCACACTACAAAGGTTATCTCTGTTCTGGTAATAGAATTATTTAGCGTTGGCTTTTATATTTAATATGTACAGTTAAAAGTGATAGAAAAGTGGTAGAAACGTGGTAGCAAAGTGGTAGACAAGTGGTAGACAATTGGTAACATAGTGGTAGAAAAGTGGTAGCAAAGTGGTAGAAAAGTGGTAGCAAAGTGGTAGCAAAGTGGTAGAAAAGTGGTAGCAAACTAGAAAAGTGGTAGAAAAGTGGTAGCAAACTAGAAAAGTGGTAGCAAAGTGGTAGAAAATATTACATGTATTGTTTAGAAATAGTTTAAGCGGTTACATGCATTCATTACACTATAATTTTAGCATCGCGAAGCTCATTTTCTATATCCAAAAGTTCTTCCTCATATTTAGTATGACCAGCCTGTATACAGGTATGCAAGTACTGAAGCCGCTGGATTAGCTTATTGGGATTGTTCCAGTAAACAAATTTAACAAATGATTTTTTTGGGTGTAAACCATTATCATCCTCATCATCATCATCATCATAATCATCATCATCATCATGGTTATCATCATCAATATAATTATCATAAATATAATCATCATTTGCCGGCCCCGTGGTGTTGGGGTAGTGTGCCTGCCTCTCGCCCGGAGGCCCCGGGTTCGATCCCCGGCTCCGTCAGGGATTTTAAAACTGACGTGAGGGTTGGAACGGGGTGCACTCAGCCTCGTGAGGACAATTGAGTAGCTGTATGACAGTGAGACAGCGCCCCGATCACGAATACCAAGATTAACGGCCGAGGGGACCCGACGCGCTGATCACGCGTCACCCCAATATCTGCAGGCCAAATGGCTGGGCAGCGGTCGCTTGGTCGGCCTTAGCCCGTCATGGGCTGGATAGTGCCAGGGGTTGTTGTTTTTTTTTTTTATATATAATCATCATCACTATTACTATCTAATCCTTTTTGTTCATCTTGCAATGCAACAACCTTTGGCATAGTTTGTGTTGTCTTTGATAGTGTTAGAGGTTTCTTAGACGTTAACGACTGTCCTAACATGTCTTTTTCAGGAGATAATAAATGCTCTTTAACAAACAAAGCACTATCTTGAGCCACACAATTTTTTTTCTTGGTCTTGCTTTTTTTTTACCTTGGTTAGAGTATTTTGTCCATTTAAATGAGTATTATTTTGAGATTTACAATGATGATCGATTGAAATAAGTATGTTGGAGCCTTTTGTTTTAATCATTCCTCGACACTTTTTAGATCGTTGCTTCGAACAGCACCAAATAACAGTTCCATTTTTATTAGTTCGTTTTACAATATATGCATATCCTTTATAGTAAGCACATGGCTTACCATAGCTAGTCGTTGATACTTCCATGTCGACTGTTGAGCATAAACTAATCTCTAGTAAAGTTAACTCGATAATAAAAATGATAGTTTGTAGTATGTGCAGTTTAAAGTAAGAGCAAAAGTGAGAGTCAAATGGTAGAAAAGTGTTAACAAAGTGGTGGAAGAGTGGTAGCAGTTTATAGTAGTCATGATCTTTTTTTTTTACCAGAATGTGATTTGAGTAAATGTAATTTCTAAACCTTAGCAGTGAGTAGTCAGTTAGTCTTGGTTCAGACAAGCGTAAACAGTTCTCCAATGAATCAGAGATCAAGATTTTCATTATGAAACAGTTGTGTGTAACCAATTAGGTATCGGTACTTGATAGCTTCACACATGAACAAAAATTCCAACATATCTGACATCAGATTTTCATTATGAAACAGTTGTGTGTAACCAATTAGGTATCGGTACTTGATAGCTTCACACATGAACAAAAATTCCAACATATCTGACATGAAATACATGATTTGAAAGTTGACAAAGAATATCCAATCAACCATTGTAGTTGCAATGTCAAACACAAAGACAAAATCAGCATGCACTTTTAAGTTACAGGAAAATTCTATGAAATAGACTATGCATGAAATTTGGAAATACACATTAGAAGTTTGCAACACCATCCTTCTAGCCTATATAAATTATCGACATGGAAAGTGTGCACTGCCCCTAACATTAAACCAATTTATCAATAACGCAAGTCAACAATCAAAACATTTTGTCTTGAGTCTATCATTTAATGCATATATTCTGTCTACATTGAACAGTAACAAAAAACGCCAATCATAATTAATTAAGTTTGCTTTAATTCGTTATGTAATTTTGTGGTGTTTGAAGCCATATTTTCAGTGTTGCCTTAGTAAACAAGTGTTTAGTGCTCATTCAATAACATACATCTTATCTAGGTTGGCAACACCTCACATAAACACATCGCGATCACTCCCCACAGCACGTAGGGGTAGGGGGGAGAAGGGAGGGAAAAACCAGTCGTTAAGATAACCACCGCAGTCGACCGCACAGTGAGTTCTAGTAAACACGAAAACTGCGAGTAGCTGTAGTACGGAAGACAATCAGATAAGTAGTTACCCTAAAATTTTATAGTTTAACCATAGTTTACAACCATATAATCTCTCTAAAGTACAATCTCCGGATAGCTATCACCATTTAGCATTTCACCTAACATATATACTGCATTTAGCATACACTGACAGTTGCAGTACCAATACTGCAACTAAATAATTGTACATATTGTAAATATTTTCACCTGTATTTCAAACATAGATTTTATAGCCTAAGTGTAATGGATCTGATGATGATCGCTTGACGATCGAAACTGGTCATCCTAGTGTTTTATTAATCTCATGTAATTTATTTCAGGATTAGGGCTTAACCCATCTCTTTTGGGTACATTCGTGTTGACCGACTGAAAAGCACTAAACACTCGTTATGTAATGATAAATACATATTTAAAGTTTTGGCTGACTGTTCAGAGTGAATCGCCTTTGAACACATAAGAGAGGGAATATTTTAAGACTTAACCTCTGCTCACCTAACATAACCTAAATTTACCTAACCTAACCTTGTCATATAGGTAAGAAACGGGTCAAGCTATGCTTTCGACTACCGAGTTTCAGCTACTTTTCAAGGTTACTCTCCCGAACATTGCCGGAGACTGCTGATAAACACCTATGTTCCCACGGCGGCGGCGCGCAACGACTTACATGATGCGCTTCCCCCTTTTCATTGATCCCTGTTGATTTGTCCCTTTGGACTGGTCCCTGTTGACTAGCCCCTTTGGAAGGGCCCTTTTTGAATGGAGTCATTTTTGACGGGTCCCTGTGGACAGGTCCTTTTGGCTGATCCCTTTGGACCGGTCCCTTTGGACTGGTACCTATGGACTGGCCCATGCAATTATCCAAATTATGTCAAAGGGTCCGGTCCAAAGGGATCAGCCAAAAGGACCTGTCCACAGGGACCCGTCAAAAATGACTCCATTCAAAAAGGGCCCTTCCAAAGGGGCTAGTCAACAGGGACCAGTCCAAAGGGACAAATCAACAGGGATCAATGAAAAGGGGGAAGCGCATCATGTAAGTCGTTGCGCGCCGCCGCCGTGGGAACATAGGTGTTTATCAGCAGTCTCCGGCAATGTTCGGGAGAGTAACCTTGAAAAGTAGCTGAAACTCGGTAGTCGAAAGCATAGCTTGACCCGTTTCTTACCTATATGACAAGGTTAGGTTAGGTAAATTTAGGTTATGTTAGGTGAGCAGAGGTTAAGTCTTAAAATATTCCCTCTCTTATGTGTTCAAAGGCGATTCACTCTGAACAGTCAGCCAAAACTTTAAATATGTATTTATCATTACATAACGAATTAAAGCAAATTTAATTAATTATGATTGGCGTTTTTTGTTACTGTTCAATGTTGACAGAATATATGCATTAAATGATAGACTAAAGACAAAATGTTTTGATTGTTGACTTGCGTTATTGATAAATTGGTTTAATGTTAGGGGCAGTGCACACTTTCCATGTCGATAATTTATATAGGCTAGAAGGATGGTGTTGCAAACTTCTAATGTGTATTTCCAAATTTCATGCATAGTCTATTTCATAGAATTTTCCTGTAACTTAAAAGTGCATGCTGATTTTGTCTTTGTGTTTGACATTGCAACTACAATGGTTGATTGGATATTCTTTGTCAACTTTCAAATCATGTATTTCATGTCAGATACGTTGGAATTTTTGTTCATGTGTGAAGCTATCAAGTACCGATACCTAATTGGTTACACACAACTGTTTCATAATGAAAATCTGATGTCAGATATGTTGGAAGTTTTGTTCATGTGTGAAGCTATCAAGTACCGATACCTAATTGGTTACACACAACTGTTTCATAATGAAAATCTTGATCTCTGATTCATTGGAGAACTGTTTACGCTTGTCTGAACCAAGACTAACTGACTACTCACTGCTAAGGTTTAGAAATTACATTTACTCAAATCACATTCTGGTAAAAAAAAAAAGATCATGACTACTATAAACTGCTACCACTCTTCCACCACTTTGTTAACACTTTTCTACCATTTGACTCTCACTTTTGCTCTTACTTTAAACTGCACATACTACAAACTATCATTTTTATTATCGAGTTAACTTTACTAGAGATTAGTTTATGCTCAACAGTCGACATGGAAGTATCAACGACTAGCTATGGTAAGCCATGTGCTTACTATAAAGGATATGCATATATTGTAAAACGAACTAATAAAAATGGAACTGTTATTTGGTGCTGTTCGAAGCAACGATCTAAAAAGTGTCGAGGAATGATTAAAACAAAAGGCTCCAACATACATATTTCAATCGATCATCATTGTAAATCTCAAAATAATACTCATTTAAATGGACAAAATACTCTAACCAAGGTAAAAAGCAAGACCAAGAAAAAAATAGTGTGGCTCAAGATAGTGCTTTGTATGTTAAAGAGCATTTATTATCTCCTGAAAAAGACATGTTAGGACAGTCGTTAACGTCTAAGAAACCTCTAACACTATCAAAGACAACACAAACTATGCCAAAGGTTGTTGCATTGCAAGATGAACAAAAAGGATTAGATAGTAATAGTGATGATGATTATATTTATGATAATTATATTGATGATGATAACCATGATGATAATGATGATTATGATGATGATGATGATGATGAGGATGATAATGGTTTACACCCAAAAAAATCATTTGTTAAATTTGTTTACTGGAACAATCCCAATAAGCTAATCCAGCGGCTTCAGTACTTGCATACCTGTATACAGGCTGGTCATACTAAATATGAGGAAGAACTTTTGGATATAGAAAATGAGCTTCGCGATGCTAAAACTATAGTGTAATGAATCCATGTAACCGCTTAAACTATTTCTTAACAATACAACATGTAATATTTTCTACCACTTTGCTACCACTTTTCTAGTTTGCTACCACTTTTCTACCACTTTTCTAGTTTGCTACCACTTTTCTACCACTTTGCTACCACTTTTCTACCACTTTGCTACCACTTTTCTACCACTTTTCTACCACTATGTTACCAATTGTCTACCACTTGTCTACCACTTTGCTACCACGTTTCTACCACTTTTCTATCACTTTTAACTGTACATATTAAATATAAAAGCCAACGCTAAATAATTCTATTACCAGAACAGAGATAACCTTTGTAGTGTGCAAATCATACTAACAGGTTAGTTACTACTATGGAACTTACTACAACTAACCGAGGTAAACAACGTGTACTCTATAAAGGCTACTCTTATAACTATAGACGACAAAATGTAAAAGGAATAATATTCTGGCGATGCTCAAAACAGAGGTCAACAAGATGTCGAGGCAATATGAAAAGTAGAAATGGTGTGGTTTTAAGTGTGAGTGATCATCAATGTAGTGCTCCAGACAAAACACTGATGGTGTTGGCAAAAAATCATTAGAATGCTAATAAGTTAGTACAAGAGAAAGATGTTGCTACTCAAAATAGTGCATTTATTGTTGAGCAACGTTTAACCCCTGTTGTAAAAGTTATGTTGTATCCATCTTCCACGCCTCAAGAGTCATCAACATCACAGACTATGCAAGAGGTAGTGTTGTTGTTGTTTTAAGGGGCTGAACTACAAAGTCATCTGCCTTGTTATGCAAGTGGATCGAAAAGGACTAGATAGTAATAGACAAAAGAGAGTTGTAGTTTGTATATAACTATTGTACAAGTACTTACATTAAATAAATAAAAAAGTGTATGGGTATTGTCTGTTTTTCTTAATTGCTATCCCTATGTCCCACTATTAATGCAATTGTTAACCATCAACAGTCTCTGACTATGTTCGCAAAGAGAGTGACCTTAAACAATACACTCTATCTATGGTTTGTGTACCGAGTACTGTGCCCGTTTAGACCGGAGTCCGCACGACCACATATGCATTTTACCAATAATCAGTCAGCACGAGAATCAAAATATCCCGGAGCGCCAGATGGGTTAAAGCAAATCGCAAAAACGACATCAAATTTATAAAAATGCTTTGCTGATTTTTGGCTCAATGCAACAATAAGGATAGAAGGAGATTTAATTGGGTGAAACACATCTGGTAAAATTATCTCAGTTTATTTAAAGTTAAAATCTGACTGCAAGAATAATGCTCAAAGCAGCATCATCCCACGTGTGGCGATCCACACTCTTATATACACACAATATACAGAAATCTTCCAAACACATTTGACAATCTTTTGAAAACACAAGTCCGATTGTTAGTCCTGTGGACTGTGTTCCAAAATTATTAACATTTTATTCCAGTGCAAAATGAATTGTCCATACTGGAAATAACGTCGATCACTGTTTGACTATTTACATGATATTAACACTCGTAGAATAAATGTTTATAGAATTTCTTAAACTTTCACTTGTTTACCAGTTTTCCAAAACATATCGTTGAAACTATTATTATCATCGTAGCAACACAAATTATTAACACATATTAACAACATCTGAAAAGTATTTGACCATTGAGCATAGCATCGAAGAACTGTGCGAAGCACAACAACAATTAATTGTTCTTCTGACATTCAACATTCGAGAAGTGACTCGATTATGAACTTCAAGTTCCAAACAAAATATATGATTTCTGAATCATTAACTTGATCAATAAATGGTTGAACCATTCAACTATTAGATTTTCCACTTGGGAACAATATTATAAAAATATTTATATTTATGGCCATTTTTAGCAACTTTTACAACTTGCAATTCTTCGACAGAATGCGGAAATTAGAATTGTAGTCTTATAATGAATTCATTTAGTTCATGGCACTAGGATTGAAAATATCCTTCAAATTATTCGTGGTTAAAGAATTATTTTAAATTGGCAGTGGCCCATTCTACTATTTGTGTAAGAACACAATATTACAATAACAACAACGGCAAAGGTCTTCCTCTGAAGAAGAATAAACTACTATCATGACAAATCCGGGTTCTAGCAAAATCAAAGTCTAAATGGAATTCGTAAACAAGGTTGAAATAAGAACTGATGGTTTCAAAGAAATAACCTTCGGGTTATTCATACGACGAAATGTGTGGCTCCAATACTCCTACTATAAACCTGAGCCATCGAACCTGCTATTTGATTGATGCTCGAAAAAACCTTCATTCCTGCGACTTAACATGCGCACCTGGGAATGGCATTACAACTATTCCACACACATAAATTTTCTTCCCCAAAATTTATACAATAAATCAAGCCTCTGCTTGTTATCAACACTGGAAGATTAATAAACTTACAAGTTTATTTTATTTTACCATTCAGTTCAACCAGTGAATTTACCATACTCATGAAAAGCTTCATTTCACTTTCGAAGTGTATTTACGTCATGATTTTATATAAATACAACAATATCCTATTTGATACAAATATCATTTGCTTCCCGTTTCATGCCTCTCCGTGTTATATGAAACATATACTTTGCTCATTGCAAATATCAACTGTTCAACCAGAACTGAAATGTAGGTTGAATGCGGGCTTGCGCTAACCACTCTCCTTCGTAAAATCTCCTGTTCCAAACTAGAAATGTTTCAACTACTTCCTAGGCTCTTTCTCAATACATATGATTATTATAAAATATAATATCCAAGAATTATTTAGAAAAATTATGAAAATTATTATTATTATTATTAGTGGATTATTATTATTATTATTATTATTATTATTTCAAATATGTTTAATTATCATCTCATCATGTGAGAATCCACATGTTCGAACCTTCGAATATGGAAAAAATATCCATTCCTCAACAAAAATAAATTTAACTTTTACAGTTACATCGGCTGATTACCGTGATTTCCCAAAAATATGAAAAATTCAAATAAATGCTCAAACTGCTCGGTCATCGATCCTAAACTGTTCTGAGTGCTGAAAATGCTCAGAATAAATCTAACAAGTCTTGCGTAAATCATTACAAGCTTTAAATACGACGAAAAAAATGTGTTGGTCATCTGCAGAAAAATAGTTTGTCCCAATTAGCTAAGCATAATATAATTCAAATGTGGCTTACATTTCTTGATGTTCTTGAAGTGTAGTAAACCTGGTCTGTACCAGATTTATCCGTAGACATGCCCTAGCGGACAAGCACGTATAATCCTTGTATCGGCCGCCATTGTAGACCCACAAATCGTCTAGTCAGACATAGTGGTGGTATCCTTCGACGTTTTAAATGACTGTGGTTCCATTTTAATATGGGCTTCTAACCAAGCCATAACAGTTTGTTTGAAAAGGGTCAGATCTAAGCGATCTCTTCTTAAATATGTCAGTTGTAACCTAACTCACTGTAATCTCATCAGTACAAGAAAAACGTTGACAGTCTAAGCAGTTAACGGCTGTTCTGAAGATCGTTCCCTGGGCATGGTTTATTAAAATCACCATCTGCCATGCGCTAGACAACCTGCAGTTTCCCTTGCGTAGACTAATGAACACCACCGTTATAGACTAGTCTTCACTGTACTGACGGATCGAAGTGGTTAAATAGTTACAAAATATGAAAACTGACTTCAAATGGATTTAAACATCCAAGTATTAATTTACTATTGGACTGTGACAAATACTATTTTCTAGACAGAGTCTAGCATATGTCCTTTTGGAAATATAAATATTTCCACCAATGTCTGTCGAAAAACAATCACCTCAGTGATTCTCCTCACCAGAAACTTACTAAGTTCCAACTCGTTTGCGCAGCACTTCTCGTGACTATCACGATTTGAAAAGTACTTCTTCGTAGAGGCGGCAACCATGTGCCTTGGCTCAGCGTAGACGCAACTTGCTTGCCAAGTGCTTGTGATGAATTGAGCTATCCATTCCTGCTCCAGCTTGCTTTTATACAAAAACGGTCAGGGTCACGCGTCATCGCCTGATATCTAGAAATCCTCATATCTCTTGAATCCCTGGTCCGATTTACTTGATACTAATTGCATTCTCTTTCATTTGGCCGTGCCAGTAATCTGATCCCAGTCTCAAGTCTCTGCTCCATAGTTAACTATTTAATCAATAAATAGTCTCCACCTCTGCTATGACTCGCTACGTCATTTACCATCCAACTATCGGCAAAATCCTTCGAAAAGCTTCGAGAAGCAATGTAGCGCGATATTCAAATATCTGAACTTTCAAAAGCGGCTACAGCCTTTCCCTTGATATCTAGGTGTCTGAAACTTGGAATACCCATTCCTAGATTTGGGCACAGTACACAATAATACAGTGTGGTCAAGTCATGTTGAGGCAATAGTTATATCAGGTAAGGTATTCGAACCCTTGCTTTCTTGTACAGAAAATTTGAACTTAAGTCAAACACCATAACCACTCGGTCAACCTGACAGTTACTAATTTAATTATTTTTGTGGACTTGAGTGTTTATAAAACTTTTTCCAGTATACATTGACTAAACCACTTTTTTGTTTTGAAATATAGATTTTGTTTTGTTTGATCATAACATTACAGTTATGAGTCTTGTGAACTGGGTGTTTAATATAGGGTTAAAGGCTTTTTAAAATAATTTTAGAAAAGCTCTTAGGTATCGTGTCATGGGTTTTAGGAATGCATTACTGTTCGTTGACTAACATTTACCGTTACACAACATTATTTTGGTGAGCTCTACATGTTGTTGTTTGAGTCGTCAGTCTTTTGACTGGTTTGATGCAGATCTCTATGCCTCCCTGCCCCGAGCGAAACGTCTCATCTCTATATAACTACCACACCCTACATTCAAGGCTATCTGTTTAACGTATTATAACCTTGGATCCCCCCTACAAGCTCTTGGGTTCAATTCCTAGATTTAACAAAAACTTTTAAAAGTGGTATGACAACAAAAACTAGTCTACTCAGTCTCGAGTGGTCCAAATAAGTAGAGAGGGTTTGATTCACACCTCAACCATAGAGCACCATGTTCTTTTTTTATATAATGATAGTCATTTGTTCAATTTCACATTTCACACATTGCAATTTGTCAATTTTCCATTTGCATTTTTTAAAATGACAGTTTGATGTTTTTCAATTTCATGATATGGAAACATGGATTTTTCCATTTTCATATTTACACATTTGTCAATTTCCCATTTGCATATATTTTCTTAAATGTCCGTTTAAGGTTTTTAAATTTTGTCTATATGGAAACATGGATTTTCCAATTCGCTGTTTACAAATTTTGTATATATTTATTTTGTGTGTATGTTGAAAAACGATATTTCCAAAACAAGATTTTTATTTTTCATTTTATGATTTTGTAAATGATCTTAATGTGAGTGCTTGACCATGGCAATAATACAGTCTATCTATATGTTAGCGGAACCATAGAGGCTTATTACTACTGCAAGTAAGAATGTTTTACAAAAAACGACTATCTACCACTACATTTGAAAAACAAAACGATTGAAAGAAATCTATTTTCCATTCATATATAAGTGCTAATTCTCCCTCTCCCCACCCTACCTCACCGTATTTTCTCTGGTCAAACAACCAATGCTACCCACACACACACACAAGCTTTCTATCTCTCTCTATATATATGTTTTCTCTTGTCCACGAGATAAAAATTATGGTTGCTGGATTGTATCCTGCACTGTTTATGCGACATACCTTTGCCAGTTCATAAAACCGTTAGGTATTTCTCTACACATAGCGATTTTACCACTGCTTTTGCTTGTTTGGCTTTCTTGCAGTCTGGTATGTGATAGGAAGCATTAACTGTATGTCAAACCCTGTCCACGTTTGTATTTGTAATCTAAGTAATAATTTGAAAAGAGACAAGTGTAATCAGTTTTAAACATTATCTCTGCTTTTATTTGATTGTTTATGACATGCATATTAACCAAAAATCAAACCCTAGTCTACCTTAGTGAAAGGCTAACAGTTTAACCACTGCGTCACCATACCCTTTTTTCTAAGTTTGATTCGTTCTAGGCCTTAGAGCTAGAAATCGAGTTAAGATCTCCAGTGAAAGAGGCACATGTGCTCACCACTATAGCACGTAATGTTTAGCTGATAACATTAGACAACCGAAAATGATTGTATTTCTGTTAGCCAAGCATTTCTGTCATTTACCTACCGTGTGAGCTCTGCCAGCAAGACAGTTTAGTTTAGAACAAGTGTGTGTGAGTGTGTGTATAGATTATTAGCCTCAGGTATTTAAAGCTTGTTGTGTGTAGCGACCATCTTGTCCCAGTAACCACTGAGCAAGTTTTAACAGTCAACCCATAATAACTGCATAGGATGGTTGTGTGTGGTTCATGTACTTGTGTGTGTGTGCATTAGCATCATGCACTAGCTTTACCTTACCCTCTATAGGTAGAGCGTTATCCCTTTCCTTTCTGACATTACCAATGCCCACATTCAACCACAAGTTTTACACTTAAACCATTGGCTTGTTTTTGATTAAGTTTGGTTCGGTTTGGTTGGATTTGATTCAGCTTGGTTCAGTTTAGTTCAATGTAGTCACCATTTTGGATTTTAGCTATCCTATTTAACCAATCAATTAAAGATTGACTACTCTTATTTCTTGAATCGATTAATCAGATTTTGTATACACCATTTGTCATTTATTATCCCATACCTACAACCTATACTCTCTCTGTACTGCAGTTTGATCTGAAAACAAGTTCCAATGGTGAAAGATTTGTCAGTCACCATACATGTAGCCTACAATAATTCTTTCACTACCTAGCTATGTTTCATCACTCACTGTAAACATTTCACATGTCCATATCCGATTATAAGTTTATAAAATCTCAGGTCGATGACCTTGATGTATTGGGTATTTTTGGGTAAATTCATTAGCCATGGGAAAAGGTTGACCATTCTAAGTCCTATGACACCTCACATGTTGATATCCGATTATTAGTTTATAAAATCTCAGGTCAATGACCTTGCTGTTTTGAATTTTTGAGGTAAATTCATTGGTCATGGGAAAGGGTTAACCATTCGTAGTCCTATGACACCTCACTTGACCCTCTCTACTGATAAGTTTATAAAATCTTAGGTCAATGACCTTGCTGTTTTGGGTATTTTGGGTAAATTCGTTGGTCATGGAAAAGGGTTGGCCATCCTGAGTCTTGTGACACCTCACTTGTCCCTCTCTGATTATTAGTTGATACAATCTTAGGTTAATGACCTTGCTGTTTTTTTTGGTAAATTCATTGGTCATGGAGAGGGGTTGGCTATTTTAAGTCCTATGACACCTCACTCGACCCTCTGTGATTATTAGTTAGCGAGATATTAACGAAAGTGCAGTTAGGCCCTTTTGACAAAAAATTAATAATACATTCAAAAACAGGGCGTCACCACAAGTCCAACGACCCCTCATACAAGTTCCTAGCTTTCTTAGTTCATAAGATATTAAAAAGCCGATGACCTATTAGTTTTTGGATCTTTGGTTAATTTGTAAAAAAAACGTATCTATAAATCATTATTCAAAAAGCCCGCCCTCTTACAAAAACCCCAATTGCGCATTCGTAAAACAAAAACAAAAATGATAAATCATAGCGGCATTCAGTTGTATGCATGCACTTTATGTGGAACGAGTTTAATTTCTTATTGGCATACAAACTCCCACATGTTGCACATGGAAAGCGACTTTTACCTAAATATTATTATTTCCCCCCCCTAGTAGGGGTAGATTTTATTTTTGAGTGGAAATAAGCTATCCATAGGAAAGGGGTTGTCGGCCGGAGTAATTTGACTACTCGTACATGTCTCTAGCCTTATTCCCACCACTGCCAAAACAGGTTGTGACTTGTTAGCTCTTATCGTGCACGTGCACATGTGAACACCTGTGTGTTAGATCATATTACAAATGAACTCGCATTTTCTCACGTATGAATCAAAACAGGATGTGACTTGTTTCACAAGGAGAATGCTAATAATGACATCTCACACGTGTTCACATGTATTTCATCACTTTCCTTTCATATCGTTATTCCATTATAGTAGTGGTGAACAACGTCAATTCAACACACACAAATGTAGTTAGGCCCTTTGACATAATTTAAATAAATTCATGGGCTAGTCCGTAGGAACCAGGCCAAAGGGACCCGTCCAAAGGGATCAGTCCAAAGGGACAAGGACTCGTCCACAAGGACTTGTCCACAAGGACTCGTCCACAAGGACCCGTCCACAGGGACTCGTCAACAAGGACCCGTCAACAATGACTCGTCAAAAATGACCCGTCCACAGGGATCTGTCAACAGGGACCTGTCCACAAGGACTCGTCCACAAGGACCTGTCAACAAGGACCCGTTAGGTTGAGTTAGGTTACACTACAGCCACCATTTTAAAAAAAGCCCGCCCTCTTACCAAACCTATGAGTGGACATGTGTAAAAACAAAAAACTAGCATGTTAATTCATAGTGGCTTTCCACCGAACACATACACTTTATGTAGAAAGACGTTTCATTACATATTAGCATTCAAACTCTCACATGTTGCAATTGGAAAGAGAGATTCTCTAAAAAATTCAATTTCACCCCTTAGTAGGGTAGGTTTTATTTTTGGGGTGGAAATATGTTGTCCACTGGAAAGGGTGTGTCAGCCCGAGTTCAATGACACCTCATTCGTCAAAATTCGACCACGGGTTCGGGGGTTATCGGGCTGCCGCCATCTTGTGAGGTGGGGAGGTGGAGGTGGCTGTGGAACCCGTACAAAACCACTACTTCAGACATTCACATACACACACACACATAGACAGACACACGAACTTTTGACCCGTGTAGGTCTCACAAGTCTACTTTCTATGCAAAAAAGAACAAACATAAATAACAAAACACTTCCTGGTGGTAGGGATCGAATCAGCCTCTTCTCAGTTTTCCCTCACGAGGTCTAGTGTACCCCGTTCCAACCCTTATATTAGAATTACATTTCTTGGCAGAGCTGGGAATCGAACCAGGGCCTGCACGGTGAAAACCAAGAATGTTAGCCACTACGCAACGAGACGGTCTTAATAAATAAGTTTCTTAGAATTGCAGCCAATGGCCATAACAGGGTATTTTAATTGAACGCCCGTGGACTCACATTAAGTTCCAACTTAGGCTGCCATATGCCACTGTCAATGACACCTAGCGGAGAACGCTGAAACTTGACAAAGCGTTTCTAACCAGCCAAATATAACCAACAAATTTGGCTTCACACTACCAATTGTAGTGGTAGGTTCTTTTACATACCTTACATTTATGAAAAGGGCCCGCCGGCTTTACTTCCCCTCTGAAGGAAGACGTAATGAAGGATTTTAACGCTCTTAAAAATCCGACGACTTCGGCCGGTTTTGAACCACGATTTTGGGCATAGCAATTCAGCATGCTGCCGACTACGCCACAGAAGTCGATTATGTTTCTTAATGGTAGTCTATGGACACAGTCTTGAGGGGAGAATTCGTGATGAAAACCAAGGAACGTAAATAAAAGAAAAGGAATAGCACGCAGTCGGAAGATTAACAGATACTCCTATTGGCATCGGCTTGGCAAGTGAAAGGCTATTTAAGGAGCAATATAAGCCGTGGTGGATCAAAGAAATGATGTAGAGAACAGGTTAGCACAAACAAGGAAAGCTTTGCTACAGAAAATACATACATCTGTTGACATCAAATATCGTTTTAGGTATAAGGAAGTTATTTTCTGGAGTATGGCGTTTTCTTTGAGTGAAAGCATGCTAGGCGCAACATCACAAAATATGGTTTAATGTATTAGAGTTCTCTTGAAGTGAAATTTGTGCTGCTAGTGTAGCAGAAAATAGGAGAATAAAAACCTTTGAAATGCTCTGTTGATGAAAACTAATGTCGTTTATTGTTGGTAATTCATTTTGGGGGCTTGGGACATCTTGATTATCAGCCCCTTGTACTTGGGCGTCCGTTGAAATTGTGTGAAAACCTGTGTTTATGCGATAACTGGTAGTGTGTGTAAATGTATTAAGGGCAGGGATGAGGTAGATGCCCCGGGACTTGGAGTGAGGTTGGATCCCGGCATTGGCCTGGAGGGAGTGTGGAATAACCCGGGGTAAAACCAGAATCAGGATAGCCACTGTCAGTGTCGTGATTCGAACATACGATCTCCAGAATTGCTACAGATGCCCTCGCGGGCCGTGGTGCACGAATTAACGAGCACGGCTACGTCGCAGGACAGGAAAATCATTTTATTATTAATAATAATTATAATGTTATTGATTTTACGCCGCTTTTAACTACTGCGGCTTTTAGAGACGCCGGGGTGCCGGAATTTTGCCCTGAAGGGGATTTTTGTCGTGCCAGTAATTCTACTAACACGGTTCCTTCGCATTTCCACACCCTCAAATACCAGCTGACTGTGCCAGGATTCGATCCTACAACCTTGGGCACAGTGGGCGAGAACGTTACCGCTCAGCCATGCAGCCAGCCAAACATAATTAAGATTATACTAGCGGACCCGTGCGAGAACTCTCGTATAATGGGTTGTGTGCGTCCCATGTGTACAGACTACCCGCCCGTCTCTAGTGCTAAGCGGGCTGTACGCGACACAGTTCTGCCTGGGCTATCTAGTTTGTGTGCGCCCTATGTGTACAGACTGCCCGCCCGTCTCTAGTGCTAAGCGGGCTGTACGCGACACAGTTCTGCCTGGGCTATCTAGTTTGTGTGCGCCCTATGTGTACAGACTACCCGCCCGTCTCTAGTGCTAAGCGGGCTGTACGCGACACAGTTCTGCCTGGGCTATCTAGTTTGTGTGCGCCCTATGTGTACAGACTGCCCGCCCGTCTCTAGTGCTAAGCGGGCTGTACGCGACACAGTTCTGCCTGGGCTATCTAGTTTGTGTGCGCCCTATGTGTACAGACTACCCGGCCGGCTATTGTGCTAAGCGGGCTGTACGCGACACAGTTCTGCCTGGGGCTACCTGGGTTGTATGCGCCCTATGTGTACAGACTACCCACCCGGCCCTAGTGCTATGCGGGCTGTACGCGACACAATTCTGCCTGGGGCTATCTAGGTTGTGTGCGCCCTATGTGTACAGACTGCCCGGCCGGCTATTGTGCTAAGCGGGCTGTACGCGACACAGTTCTGCCTGGGGCTACCTGGGTTGTGTGCGTCCTATTTGTACAGACTACCCGCCCGGCCCTAGTGCTACGCGGGCTGTACGCGACACAGTTCTGCCAGGGGGTAACTGGGTTGTGTGCGCCCCATGTTTACAGACTACCCACCCGGCCCTAGTGCTATGCGGCTGTACGCGACACAGTTCTGCCAGGGGCTATCGTCTTGTTTATTTGTTTAAAAGCACTTTATAAGCAAATACATGGGTTGGTTTTTTAGTTTTGGCACCCTAGTTATAACTGGATTAATAACTCACTTAGATGGTTCCAAGTTTCACCGACCCTCGATGTAGTCCCCACCGTTGCGTACAACGTGTTCCCAGCGATGCGGAAGTCGTTGGATCCCGTTGGCACTGCCCAATCTATTGATGGTACGAAGAGAGCGCTCGGCAGCCTGCTTAACGTCTTCAATGGTACGGAAGCGCTGCCATACTGTTCCCCGAGGGCAAACCGTTAATGCGGCGTACTATTGTTCGTTTCTGCAAGACCATCTCCGAGGAGCTCTGAGAAGGAAACGGCGCCACCACATGGTTACACCGCCCATCGTTCTGCATGACAATGCTAGGACACACACAGCAGGCGTTGTGTCGGCATTGTTGGATCGCTGGGGCTGGGAGGTCCTCTATCACCCTCCATATTCTCCCGACATCAGTCCCTGCGACTATGATCTCATCCCGAAGATGAAGATGACAGTGCGCTGGGAGCAGCCTGCCGAGCGCTCTCTTCGTACCATCAATAGATTGGGTAGTGCCAACGGGATCCAACGACTTCCGCATCGCTGGGAACACGTTGTACGCATCGGTGGGGACTACATCGAGGGCCTGTGAAACTTGGAACCATCTAAGTGAGTTATTAATCCAGTTATAACTAAGGTGCCAAAACTAAAAAAACCAACCTATGTATATATATTTCCGTTGACATCAAGAAATGCAAGTTTTTTCCTGTGCTATTGAGACAATTTGGAAGATTTTGGTACAAACCGCACCATCGTACGCCCTCTGGTTAAGGAGCTTGAGTTTTGTGAAACATGCACCTTAGCGTAATATACAGGGTGTAACAAAAGAGCACGGCACAAATTGCAGGACACATTCCTCACACTTAGACGAAGAAATTATGTTATATGAACATGGGTCCGGAAACGCTTTGTTTGCATGCTATACCTCATTGTTTCCAACTCATTAATCATGGGAAACACACAAGAACAGAACATACTTGCAACTCTTTCTCACAGGAAATGTTCAATATGCCCTCCGTGCGCATTGATACATGCATCAACACACCGTCGTAGAGAATCTCGGATGCGCTGATGTATGCCTGGAGTACTGCGTATGGTTTCGTAGCCTTCCATAATACGGACACGGAGACTCTGAACATCTTGTACTGGGGTTCGATACACAAGAACTTTCAAATGCCCTCACAAATAAAAGTTCAGTGATTTTAGGTCCGGAGATCGTGGAGGCCAGGAAATTGGTCCACCTCTACCTATCCATTCATCACCAAATCTGTTATTTAGAAGCACTAAAATGATGAGGTGCTCCATCGTGCATGTTTTGTCGCACAGTTTAAGGCACGTCTGCTAAGTCATATGGCAACGGAGCCATGTAAAACAAACCACTGGCGATGCACCTACGATAATGACAACGTAACCAGATTGCATGTTCCCCACGATCCTAACGTTATGTTCTTGTGTGATTCCCATGCGTAATGAGTTGGAGACAATGAGGTGTAACATGGAAACAAAGCGTTTCCGGACCCATGTTCATGTAACATAATTTCTTCGTCTACGTGTGAGGAATGTGTCTTGCAATTTGTGCCGTACCATTTGTTACACCCTGTATGGAGTAACAAATGAAGATGTAATAAGAGGAGTGAGGAGAGAAGTTTCTGGTGAGCGCTAAACAAATTAGGGGAACATACTAAGAAAGTTAGGAATAGCTTTGGTGTCGTTGTCTTATTTGAGGTGCTTGGGTATATACGAGTACATATAAATTAAGAACAAACATAAAAAAAAAACATAATTCTGAAACCTGTGGTATGGCGGAGTCTGTTTAACTGTACTTATAATTAGAACTGTCGATGATTAAAATTTTTGATCGGTTAACCGAGTGCCTTTAATCGGTTAATCGCTCGATTAATCACATTTTAGCCAGTTTCACACAGTATCAGTTCGAGAAGAAAAAACCTTTGAATAATATATGAGGCACGTACAGAAAGTAAGTTCCGTTTGGTAATAAAATTAAATTGTGTACAGATACAGAAAAAATATTTATTGCACAACAATCTATACCTCTTAAACTACTTTTCCACGTAACTGCCGAACTTTTGTAGGCATTTGTCATAGCGTGGCACAAGTTTTTGGATATCTTCTTCATAGAAGTTTGCCGCCGACCCGTAAACGAGAGAGAAAACTCCCCTGTAAGATATCCTACCGTTTGGCCACCACTGTTAGACAAATTGCATATGTGGTCAGGAGAACTCCTAAACATACGCAGTTCTCCTGGTAAGCTCGCAATTTGCCTAACAGTGGTGGCCAAACGGCAGGATATCTTACAGGGGAGTCTTCACTCTCGTTATTGGTCGGCGGCAAACTTCTATGAATAAGGTATCCAAAAACTTGTGCCACGCTATGACAAATGCCTGCAGAAGTTCGGCAGTTATGTGGAAAAGTAGTTTAAGAGGCATAGAATGTTGTGCAATAAATATGTTTTCTGTATCTGTACACAATTTAATTTTATTACCAAACGGAACTTACTTTCCGGACGTACCTCGTATTTTAAAATGTTTACAATTCCATTTGCTATGAGGAAGATATGATTATAAATTTTAATTGTATTGGTGGTATGCAAGTAAAATAAATAAATTCAAAAGCGTTTTAAGTTAATAATCTTAGCCTATTTAAAATATATACCAATATTGATTATTTAATGATGCAAGTGTTTGAAGTTGAAGTTCACAGTTACTTACAGTCACATTTCTTTGCTCCAGGACTTCACACACGTCACTAAGTTGACATGTTCAGATCTAAGGGCTGTCCTTCTCTTAGTAACAATATTTCCAGCGTCACTGAGTCCAACGACTTTTAGACTTCAGTAATACAACAGTAATAGCCTATCCGGTATTTCCTTTCCTATTGTTTGTAAAAGCGGAGGGCAAATCCATTAGTTTAGAAGAACGGAATTATCGCTTTTATCTTCCTGTAGCAAAGACATGAGCATTTGCTAACTTGAAAGACCTGACAATCTTACAATAGCTGATGCTAGCGCGCCAATTGGCAAATATTAATACACTACACAGGTTTTGTGCTTCGCAAAACAATTACTTTTCCTACACCACACTACTGTTTTAATCGGTTCGATTTCCTTCCAATGTGTTTGAACACTATCCAGGGTGCACTATAGAAGTGGTAGGGCTACATACACACTGCCTTCTTAATGGCCTTGAACAGAAAGCAGGAGATATGAAGAGAACAAACGAGGTCTGACCCCTCGAAGAATGAGGGATCAGAAAACATGAGACGAGGACCTATTAAGGCGGGAAAGTGAAAGACTCCCTAAGCCTCGCATACTCCAATACCGTCGGGGTATTAAATTAAATCGACAGCTCTACTTATTAGTGTCGGAAATACGGTAGGTGCCCCAAGACTTAAAATAAGGTACTATCCTAGCATTTCCATGGAGGGAGTGTAGATAAAACCACATATAAGCTGTCAGCTCTGGGATTCGAACGTCCGATATCCGGACTTACTGAAACTCTCTGGGCACGGTGCGTGGTTAAATGCGCCGGGAAAACCCAATAATATAATTTCATTAATGGCGCTAATGGCCATTTAATTTATTTTCAAGACTGGTCGAGGAAGGGATTTTTTGGAAGGAAATCGGCCATGAGCCTATTGAAAGGCTGCCTACCATCCCATAATTTTTCTGGTTGGAAATCACGAAAACCATTTTCAGGATGGTCGAGTGGGATTTGAACCCTCGCTCTCTGGATGCCAGCGCGTTAGCACTCACGGCCACGGGGGCCGGTAAACCAAGCAATATCAAGCTTAGTTATGGAAAGAAGGGTCGAGAACAAGAAATGTAGGGTTAGGCCAAGGTTAGAATATGTTTAACAGGCCCCCCAGGGGCTCACGGCTAGTAGGTCATGGGTTGGTGACCACGGGGTTCCAGATGAGTTCGGCATTACTTCCACTTACTTGTGCCGGGCTCCTCTCTTTCATCTTTCCTATCGACCTACCTTTGGTCAACTTTTGTTCTTTTCCGACCACGACGGTATTAGGGTATTCGAGGAGTAGGGACTCTTTCATTTTCCCGCCTTATTGGGCCCTTGTCTCATCTTTCCTGATCCCTCATTCTTCGAGGGTTCAGACCTCTTCTGTTCTCTTCATATCTCCTGCCTTCTGTTCAAGGCCCTTAAGGAGGCAGGGTGTATGTAGCCCCACCACTTCTATAGTGCACCTTCGATAGTGCTACACCCTCAAGTGTTCACGGCTGGTGAGTTCGGGAGTTGGCGACAACGGGGAATTCCTGAACTAGGTCCGGTTCTTTCCCCCTTTTTCCATATTCTCTGGGGCGGACCCTCTCCACTTTCCCTTTACCATCTGCCTTTCATGTCTCTCCTTCCTTCCAAGTCCCTAAATCCTTTTTCCTCAGGGTTGAGGGCATTTCCTTTCCTCCTGTTCTTTATTTGCCATATTCTCCTTTTGTTTTCCATTTCTTCTTCTAGTTTGTAAGTGTGTAGCCTAGTTAGTTTTAGTTGTAGTTAACATTCTCATGTTTCACTATCACCCAAACCATTTCGGGCCGATAACCTAGAATACTTCACGGACTGACTGGTAAGAAAAACTCCAGAAAGACATACGGTACTTTAAGTCCTGACACCATTGCTAATAGAATGGTAGATCTTACTAGGGCAAAGCGAGACAAGTGTCACATCAAAATGGTGACACGTAACCTCAATCTCCTCAAAAAAGAACGCCCAGAGAAATAATCAAATATCCAGGGCGTTTTCTGTTGAAGAAGTTGTAGCAGCTATCAAGCAGTTGAAGACCAACAAGGCAGCTGGTCCTGATAACATCTATAATGAATTCATCATACACATGGGTCCACTCAGTATCAACTGGATTACTCCTCTTTTCACATAGCCTATATCCTTGAAAACAATCACCTACCCAAACAGTTTAAACTATCCAAAGTTACAGCTATTCTGAAACCAGCTAAATCTGAACACAATCCTGAAAGCTATCGTCCCATTGCCCTGCTTAGCGCCATGTTTAAACTTCTGGAACGTGGTTTCTGAACAGGATATCACCGTACATTGAAGATGTCATACCACCTGAACAAGCTGGCTTCCGAAACGATCGTAGTTGCACAGATCAAGTTCTTGCCCTTACAACACATATTGAAGCAGGTTTCCAAAACCATCTAAAATCCACAGCTGTCTTCATTGATCTCACGGCAGTCTATGATACTGTCTGGAGACAAGGGTTACTTTTCAAACTGTTTCAAGTTATTCCATCTTTTGAAATTGTGAATATGTTATCAAACATTCTCAGTGAAAGACAGTTTGAGGTGTTCTTGGGTGACTCTATAAGTCACAAGAGGAAGCTGAATAATGGACTCCCACAAGGATCTGTTTTGGCCCCAATCCTTTTCAACCTGTATATTCATGACTTGGAAATATCTGTTCCCGGAGGAAACAGGATGTAAAATTGTCCGATTGAGCTATGTACATTAACAAATTCACAAAGAAATTTGATACAATGGTCCGGCTAGCTCAAAACAGTTGCCAGCGTTTCACCCCAGTGTACCAATGGGCTCTTCAGTTGGTTATGGTACACATCACCAAGACGCGTGGCTAGTATATACTGTGAAGGCCGCTGCAAGGCACAAATGTTGCCACGAGCAGCGCCAATGTACTACGGAAGTCAAAACTTCCTTTCAAAAATAATGTTAGCTTATCTTGCTAATCCATATTGGAAATACCTGTTCCCGGAGGAAACAGGAAGTAAAATTGTCTGATTAAGCTATGTACATTAACAAATTCACAAAGAAATTTGATACAATGGTCCGGCTAGCTCAAAACAGTTGCCAGCGTTTCACCCCAGTGTACCAATGGGCTCTTCAGTTGGTTATGGTACACCTCACCAAGACGCGTGGCTAGTACATACTGTGAAGGCCGCTGCAAGGCACAAATGTTGCCACGAGCAGTATGTACTAGCCACGCGTCTTGGTGAGGTGTACCATAACCAACTGAAGAGCCCATTGGTACACTGGGGTGAAACGCTGGCAACTGTTTTGAGCTAGCCGGACCATTGTATCTAATTTCTTTGTGAATTTGTTAATGTACATAGCTCAATCGGACAATTTTACATCCTGTTTCCTCCGGGAACAGATATTTCCAATATGGATTAGCAAGGTAAGCTAACATTATTTTTGAAAGGAAGTTTTGACTTCCGTAGTACATTGGCGCTGCTCGTGGCAACATTTGTGCCTTGCAGCGGCCTTCACAGTATGTACTAGCCACGCGTCTTGGTGAGGTGTACCATAACCAATTGAAGAGCCCATTGGTACACTGGGGTGAAACGCTGGCAACTGTTTTGAGCTAGCCGGACCATTGTATCAAATTTCTTTGTGAATTTGTTAATGTACATAGCTCCTCGGACAATTTTACATCCTGTTTCCTCCGGGAACAGATATTTCCAATATGGATTAGCAAGGTAAGCTAACATTATTTTTGAAAGGAAGTTTTGACTTCCGTAGTACATTGGCGCTGCTCGTGGCAACATTTGTGCCTTGCAGCGGCCTTCACAGTATGTACTAGCCACGCGTCTTGGTGAGGTGTACCATAACCAACTGAAGAGCCCATTGGTACACTGGGGTGAAACGCTGGTAACTGTTTTGAGCTAGCCGGACCATTGTATAAAATTTCTTTGTGAATTTGTTAATATTCATGACTTGCCAAATACTAAGGCAAGAAAGTTCACTTATGCTGACGATATTGCGCTTGTAACGCAGAGCAGACATTTTGAAGATGCAGAAAACACCCTTACTGAAGACCTTAAGAGAATGTCAGCTCCTCCTTCAGTCCTGGAGATTGATTCCGAGCCTGAATAAAACAGAAGTATCTTGCTTCCACCTTGCACATCGGTTTCCTAATTTCAAACCAAATATTTTGCTTGACGGACAACAACTTAGATACAATCCCTTTCCTACTTATCTTGGATAGAACTCTGACCTACAAAGAGCATCTCACCAAGCTCTCCCATAAAATTGCTGCAAGAAACAACATCCTACATAAAGTTTGTTGTACTTCCTAGGGAGCCTCTGCCGACTGCTTACGCCTAACTGGCATTAGCCTTGTCTATTCAACAGCAGAATACTGTGCACCCGTGTGGTTGGAAAGTGCACATGTGCATAAAGTAGACTCTAGATTAAATGATACAATGCGATGCATCACTGGTACTATTAAGTCAACGCTTTGCCATTGGCTGCCTGTGCTGAGCCACATTCCTCCACCACATCTAAGAAGGAAACAAGCATTGTTGAGAGAGGCTAAGATCAGGGCTTCACCTACTATACTACTATACCATGAATTTTGCCATCCCTCACAACAGCGACTACGGTCTAGGAGGCCAACATGTGTTGCTGCAGAAATACTATATGTGGATGGGTTTAATTTAAACCAAAGTTGGAGAAACGAGTGGACAACTAAAACAGCGGGGACAAGTGCCCATTTTCTTGATCCTACAAAGGAACTGAAAGGTTCTGACCTGCCAAGGAAACTGTGGTGCCGTCTTATCATATTCAGAACCGGCCATGGCTGCTGTAAATTCTTTCAACACAGATGGGGCTGGACCAATTCAGCAATGTGCGACTGTGATCAAGAGGAGCAGACAATGGACCATCTGCTCCAACGCTGCCATCTGTTCTCGTTCCCTGGGAACCCTGCTGAACTCTTTCATGTCACTCCAAGTGTCATAACTTGGTTGCAGAATGTGGATAATGTTGTATAATGTAAATGTTGTATATAATTCACCATACGATTAAATAAATTAAACCTAGATGTCAGGCCCCTTCAAACAACAATTATCATCATCATCTGTTTAATAAGTTGTCTGGGGTGTAAGGTGTGGTTGCTATGTAGTGATGAAACGATTAGCTCAGGATAGGGGTTCTACTAGTCCATTAATCTGAACAAAGCTTCAAATGAGGCTATAACACTTTCTTTGTGACTTTCAGGCAAGCAATTACCACGCTCCTCACCAGCATCTGAATATTTTACATTCTAGCTCTTATGTCTAGTATTCCTTTGTCAATTCATTTAACATTTTAGCTGCATGCAAGAACTATGGAATATTTAGTAGCGAACTCTCTTCACAAGCGTTTCGCAGCCTACAGAAGACTATTTTAAAACTAAAACAAAGGAGGAAACCCCCATAAAGTGTTGAAAGCAGAATCTAAGAGTTTATTTGCAAAGAGGCGTAGGATATCTCATATCCACATTTTGTAGATTCCTTGTCTCCTACTAGCAGTGCTACCAGAAGTGAATAAATACATTCGGAAAATTTGGGAGATTGTGAGAATTAGTAAAAAAAACTTCTTCAAACGGGTTGTATGCTGCATACACCAATTGTTTAAGGTGCCCCCACAGATAAAAATTCAAGGGATTGAGGTCAGGGGAACGTGCGGGCCATGGAACTGGTCCTCCTCTACCTATCATCTGTCGAGGTAGATACCGTCCAGTGCATCTCGAACACTGAGACTAAAATGTGCTAGAGCCCCATCTTGCATAAACCACATGTTTCTTCTTATTTGCAGTGGTATATCTTCTAGCAAGTCTGGACAAGTTTTCTGAATAAAGTCACTGTAGACAGGACCTGTAGGGCGTGGTGGGAGAACCTATGGACGAATCAGACAGTCGCCTACAATTCCAGCCCACACATTAATCCTAAACTGATGCTGATGTTTAGCTTGAACAGTAGCATGAGGGTTTAAAACTGCCCATGTATGTTGGTTGTGGAAGTTTGTTATTCTATCTTTTCCAAATGTTGCCTCATCTGTAAACAAAACTGAAGAGACAAATAACGGATTGGCTGTTTCTGCAAGAAACCATCGCCAAAAGCTCTCCCGTGGTGGGTAATCGGCGGGCGAAAGATCCAGCACATGTTGAAAATGATTCGGATACAGGAGCTGCTCGTGAAGTATCCTCCATGCTGTTCTTTGAGATGTACCACATGCCATGGCCACTTGCCTTATGCTCATACCTGCATCTCCTTCGACAGACTCCTGGAGAATGTGTTCTTTATGATCAGGCGTACGAGTAACTCTTGGTCTTCCTCGATCAACTGTCGGATTCTGCCTCAGCAACGCGACGATAAACAGTACCAAAGGTTGGATGACTTGACTGCCTTCGGTCTGGAAACGACCTCTGATACAGCCGCGCGTCCATTACCATTCGAATGGCCGTACATAAAAATCATGTCTGCCTGCTCACGAAATGAATACCCTGCGATGATTGACAGAACACTTTCACTGTAAGATGTACTCAATTGGAACTTTAAAAGACAAACTACTAGGCACATTTTCAGTTAACTCCCTACATGTACACAAATGAAGAAAATGACAAATGACAATTGCCAAACGTAAACAAGTCACCATATCGCGATCTACGTAGGATACAGTCAGTCTTCTACGAATGAGTGCATAGTTAAATGCAGTTGTTTGGTTGACCTGGAAAGTTGTTGATCGTAACAAAAAGTTTCATTAATAAATTAATAATGCTAAAATTACTGATTTTGGGCATATGTTAATATGAATTTCTTTTCTTGTTTTAGTGTAAGGAACTCGTCCCCAAAGTTTGTAAAAGTATCTTTGAACCACCCTGTATACTTAATAGATAGATTTAAAGGCATTTTTTAGTGTTGTCTTCTTAACCATTATTATTTATAGTCAGTCAACACAGTGTAATCCAAATTACTGGGACATGCGAAAATTACCTGAATTGTTTTATTCACATGTAATTTTTTCAGGTTATTTGGATCACATTATGTTGACCAACTGGAAAATAACATCAATTCGTATACATCAATCAAAATTTAATCATTCTATCTATGTAATTCCCATTAAAATGTACCTTGATAATAATTTCGTAATTCTACAACCATTCAACGCTATGAAGGGGCTTCCATGGATGAGGCGATCTCGACCAGGTGCTCGCGAGCACAAGCTCCCCTGAGATCCATTCTGCAATTCAAGTTTTATTTCACCAACCAGAATAATGTTATTTGATGATGATTGATGATTGTTGTGGCTTTAAGGGGTGGAAAAGTGAGGTCATCTGCCCCAATATTAGTGTTTTTCATTACAAGTCTTTAGTCAGAAATGTTATTATTTTAATCTGCAGTAAAAATAATTGGACATCCTTGTTTTATGAGTAACACGAAAGATGCTGATTCCACTCGACTGTCCACGGTAAATGTATCTTATATGCATGCGTCATGCAAGCAGTTGAAGCATGCCTGGTGAGCGGTGAATTCCTAGCTATTTCAGCACTACTGCGGGAGAGAGAGATATGAAAAGGAAAGAGAGGCCTATGTTTGTTGCAGTTTCATTATTATTATTAACCGACAGTAGTGGCTACGCTGGCTAAAGCTCAGCATTAGGTCATGGGGCCAAGCTCTCTGCTGACTCGGTAGACGCGTGGGTTCGAGCCCCACCGTCGGCCGTCCTTGAAATGGTTTTCCGTGGTTTCCCATTTTCAACACCAGGCAAATGCTGGGACGGTACCTTCTGACAGGCCACGGCCGCTTCCTTCCACATCCTTGCCCAGTTTCATTCACCATCATTTATTTCATCTCTCATTAACTCCTCTCATGAGGTTGGCGTCAGGAAGGGCATCCGGCCGTAAAAATCATCGCCACAAAGACTTCCATCGCATCTCATCCCCGACCCCGTTAGAAAACGGGAATAATAAGGGGTAGACATACATACATTATTATTATTATATATACAGTTTCATTTGGGACTGATTTGCCTTTCAGTGTCTAGTCTGTAATCCTCTGTTTGTGAACAAGCCCCCTCCATGATGTCTTATTAGCACTGCGGTCTCCTCTGCTTCTACACCTCTCACTTTGAGATCGTTCATCACTGCATCTAATCATCATCTCCTAGGTCTACCTCTGCTTCTCTTACCCTCTACAGCCGAACTCATTAACCTCCTCCCCCATTCTCTTCTCATGACCCCACCATTTGAGTCGGCTCGTACGAACAGCTTCAATTAGTATATAGTGGTGGTGGGGGAAGGAGCGCTAGTCTGACTGCCCAGTGCTCCCCGAGCGCAATGGCTGGATGGCCCTGGTCTAAATACTGAGCGATGTAGGGAGACTTTCGTGCCAATACTAACTTCGCTCTTGCAGAATACTGTACATCGCAACTGAGAACTCACTGCATTGGTTTTGTACACCTCGGCCCTATTACTTCCCCCATACTACATCCGGATACAGCGTAAGTATTACTATTATTATATTCGATTTACTGGTGCCCGGGTACTTGGTATGGCATGAGCGTGGTGGCCATTGTCTCAAAAAAGTTGAGAATTTCTGCCAAACATAATAATGTCAAGGTCGAGAAACAACAAGAGTTGATTAAGAGAGTTGGAAGCAATGTTGAGGCCGAATGGTCGTCAACCCACGTCCTACTAGTTTTTAGTCCTATCGTATTACATATGATGACATCAGCTATTATTTATTTATTAAGCATTATGGCCCATACAATCAAGTTTGAATATAGAAATAAAATATGTACATACACTGCTCAACAAAAGTTTAGAATACTGTATACAGTATACTGTATATTTTACTACAATGACTTCTTATAGTAAACCCATTGAGGTTTATACAATAACTTATTAACAAACTAAACATCAGTCCTTCTGAAAACAATAACAATCATGGTTAGATAACAATGAAACGGTACAAAAACAAAGCGAACTCTTGTCCCTTTTGAAAACAAAAATATTGAAAATCTGTATCTCATGATTACGGCTCAGATTTTTAGATGCTAAAAATCAGGAAAATGTTTATTTTTAGCCTATTTTCATTTTATGAAAAAAGAAAAGGCTTATGAGATCGCCTTTTGTCCGCGCGCGCGCGCGCGTATGTGTGTGTGTGTGTGTGTGTGAGTGTGTGTGTGTACGCGCGTTTGTCTGTCTGTCTCTCTCTCTCTCTCTGTGTGTGTGTCCCTAACAACTTCTAAACAACTGAAGCGATTTCAATGAAACTTGGTAAGGTGATAGTACTATTTTGGCTGACCCCAACTGTGCCCTTCAAATTTTATTGCATCTCACCAATCCAACATGGCGGCTGTGCGAAATATCTCACCAGCATTCTATATCTCCGAAACTATTACTGATATCACCCTGAAAGTTTGTACGCTAATAAAGGGACTAGAAGTTCACGTATGAGACTTTTAATAAAAAAAGTCCTCTCGGCACACCGGAAGGTGGAGGTAGATTTCACCGGACAAACTTGGGGATAGGCGAAAATAGGCAGAATATGCAGGTTTTCGTAGAAGGATCAGACCTCATTTATTGCGAGAAAGTATTTTATAATTGGAGCTTAATTAACTTTGTTTTTCGTCATTTTATGCATATTTTAACCATTTTATTGTCTTATGGGGACGGTAACCTTCTTGTCACTTGGGGTCCATTTTTGTTATAGGCTACTGGTGGTCACACTGTCCTTATGCAAGGTTTCGACACTGATGTGTAACTATGTAACGGTCTGTTACTTCTTCACGCAAAATTATATCTCCCGCAGAGATTTTGGTTGGTTCCTCAGTTTACGGGCTGCGACAACGCGGTCATGTAACCCCGTGTACTTTGGGTGAGTGTAGAATCTGTCTGATAAACGGTGTGAATTGTGATGGCTGTATCAGTCTGTAATTCAGGTAAGGACTGCAGACGGTCAATTTCAAGCAGTAGTTCATAATGTTGCTACCAGATACTACCGTCAACGACACCTAGCTGTGAATTTCGCTACTAGATGCCACAGCAACCAGCAACTTGCAACGAACGTTGGAACTTCCCCTCCAAAGGAAAGCATACTGAGGGATTTTTAGCGCTCTTAGAAAATCCGACGACTTCGGCTGGCTTTGAACCCGCGACCTTGGGCATAGAAGTTCAGCATGCTACCAGTTACGTCACCGAAGCCGCTTCACACTTAGTCAGATGGAAATCTGAATCTGATCTCGTGCAAGTGCGTTGTCATGGCAACCTCCGATGGCTCATCCACAGTATAGATACCAATACAGTATGGACACTTCGGCAAAACCGGAAGAACGGATTTTCAAAAAAACAATTGATAAGGGGGAGCACCAATACACCTGTAAGCCGCTAGGTAGCACCACTTATGGACAAACACATGATAAACAGCTGATTGATGAATGTACATTTTATGTCATTTATTTAACTCTATTTCAACACACTAGCTCTCCTTATAATCATATATTTTAAGGAAATAAATAACAAGAAAATATAAAGTGTTAATACTACTGTGTTTTAATTCTAAGAAGTGTGGAATTTAATGTTTAACACCACATTCCTCCAGTCCTGTGGTGTCGCATTGTGATTGCATCGTAACGATGAAAGGTTATGATATGTTTTTAATGATTAAATTAACACACGATATATTGAAAAGTGTGGGGGAAATGTGGATTTTGTTTCTTAAACTTTTGTAGTCTGAGATAATGCAATTCAAGTTTTCTACAGTAACTGTAAATAAGTGTTAATTTTTAATGTTCTTAGCTTCCTAACGTAAATACCCGGGAATTTATTTAGTCAATAAAAAAGTCATGTTGATGGGTGGGGACAGCCTTATTATGCAGTGTTATTTTCACATTTCATGATATGCCTAGGCTACTTCTTACTCCTCATTTCTTAGCCTACTCACACTTCCGTTCATTATGTTGTGTTCCAAGAAGAATTCAATACCGGTACTGTAAGTCATGTGCTAAGGAATCTCTTTTCATTACCTTTATTAGTTCCACGTCTTTGTATGGCTATTATAGGAGCAACAAGTAGCTTTCAGATTCAACAAATAGACTATACATTTAATAATAATGTTATTGGTTTTACGTCCCTTTTAACTACACTGGCTTTTAGAGACGTCGGGGTGCCGGAATTTTGCCCCGAAGGGGATCTTTAACGTGCCAGTAAATGTACTGAGACGGATCCCTCGCATTTGCGCACCCTCAAATGCCAGCTGACTGCGCCAGGTTTCGAACCGGCAACCTTGGGCTCAGCAAGCGAGAACGTTACCCCTGAGCCACGCAGCCAGACTAACTATACATTTACTGGTAGATTTTGTTTAGCCTACAGATGGCCTAAAAATAAGTAAAGTAAAGCTGAAATACAAGCTCAAGCTTACAGTGAAATAAACCGGCCAACCACCCTTCGTACAGAGGCCTGCTTCTTTAATCCTAGAAGCCAAGGTCACACCCAGATCTCCATTCGGAGATCCTAAAGTCGTCATATTATAGTTTTGGACTGGGTGTTGATGCTTGGTTAATGCATGTTAGAATTTCAGAGTTGCATCCAGTGGTTCAAATTCCAAATATAAAAAAAGAAAGGTTCTGTGGCTTATGATCACGAGAGCCACGTGAAGCTACAATTTTTCTTTGCTTTCTGTCGCTAGTGAATGTAATAAAGTAATATAACTGGTAAATAACACTATGTGCAATGGTGTCGCCAATCAATCAAGTAAAACGCTCAGTCCTAAACTTGCTCTAACCATAACTTAACACCAATCAGATCTAACTTTAACCTCGTCACGACTAATAAGTTGCCATCTATCCGCACCGCACTTTTTACTTGTCAGTGGTATGTCAACTCCTTATTCTCCCCATTCTGCAGAAATGGAGATAATGTAGGATGAGTTTTCCATGCGATGGATGGTTTTTACACTTGGATGAGAGAAGTGTTAGGCTCATAATGCTGTGTTGCTTTTGGAGAGGCCTGGGGCAGGTCTTTCCAGTTGGTACCTGTAAGCGAAATGTACATCATAGCATAATTAATACTGGTCATTAGGAGGCCTAACTACATGGCATAGCTTCAGTTACTAGGCCCAAGAGTTAACAAAGGGCTATCGTGGTGTTATCAGTCCACACTCGGCGCTGTGTGCTGGGATTCAGTTTCAAGTCGTAACAGCAGTCTTATTTTAAACACTAAAGTTTCAAAGTATGTATAATTTTATTAATGTAGCCAATGGCCATGTACTTTTCTTTTCAGGACGGGTCAGGGAAGGGAAATTGGAGGGAAATTGGCCGTGGATTTATTGAAAGGAACCGTCCCGGCATTTTCCTGGTAGTGAAAATGGGAAACCACGAAAGCCATTTTCAGGACGGTAGAGGTGGGATTCGAACTCACGCTCTCCCGATGCCAGCGAGGCACGAGGTAGCGCATTAGCGCTCTCGGCCACCAAGGCCGGTTCAAAGTATGTATGCCTCTTGGTAAGCTATAATCTGGAGTCATTTATATAACCATATTTTTCGACATACCGGTACTGTATATATTATTATAGTTCCAATTAGGACCTCTTTGGTCTATGACCCGTGTACTTGTGTATGCATGGTATTTGATAATCAGTGTTGTGGTGAATGTAATGTAATTGTTGTTTTAAGGGGCGGAACTTCGAGGTCATCTGCCCCTAGAGTGTTGTGGTGACTAGCAGTGTTTGTAACTTGAACAGTACTAAAAAAAAAAGGTTTTGCATATTGCGATTTAGAGTTTTGCTATGTGTACTATCCTACCAGCGAATTGTTACCGGTGGCGGAAATCGGAACTAATGCGCTCCGCCCAGCCACACGCCTGCGATAGACGTGCAGTTGTCGCCAGCGAAACCTCATCGCATGTCATTTGTGTGCATGATTCGTGCTGGGTCGTGCGCTGTGCGGTGTGTTCTCATTGTACGACTGTGCATGCGTTCCCCCTCTTGCTCAGCAACCGCTCGCGGCAGCCATAACGAGGTGAGCTGACGTAATGTATACACAACAGCCGTGCTCCACGTCTAGCAGTAACAATTCCCTGGTAAGGTAGTATGTAATTACATACAAAGAAAAACAACACACAATATGCTGTGCAAAAGATACAAACACTAAAAGCATAACAAAAGTGGCAATCTTTTTCATGTTGGGGCATATCAATACCATGTATGGCCACCACGAGCCCTAAGGCATGCTTGCCGACAAAGAGGCATACCGTACTGAGAACCAACGAACCAACCTGGTTTGGGGCAGATTATCCCACTCTTGGAAAGCAGCTTCAATCAGTTGCTGAATGTTTGTTTGTTTGTTTGTTTGTTTGTTTGTTTGTTTGTTAGAGGATTGGGACAGTGCGAAACTGCACTCTTAATCTTTTCCCATGCATGTTCGATACTGTTCATGTCCGCAGAATATGCAGGCCACTCCATTCTCCGTATGCCTTGCATCTGAACGAACTGATGACCACCCTAGCTCGATGGGCATTATCGTCCACTAGTGTAAAGCCCTCACCCATTGTGGCAGTGAATCCTGTAACGACAGGTTTGAGGATGTTGTCTCTGTATACCAGACCGGTCATGTTACCGTGGATAGGAATTAGAGGCGTACGTCGACCAAACATGATCCCACCACAAAACATGACTGAATGTCCTTGCTGTTGGAGGCGTTCCTGGATGAAGAGCTTGTGAAATCTCTCACCCACCCGTTGCCACACTCGATTGCTCCTGTTGTATGGGTTTCTTCTCACGCCCAAGTACACAGGGCTGACGACCATGATGTACAACCTCCTACATGAAACAACAAGCATTAGCATAGCCACCTGGCTATGGCTTCACGAGACAGTGACGGCAGAGAATCCCAATCTTCGTGCTCCAATAGAGGAACAGTTTGACTATGGTATGATAATGCACCGGATGTTACAGCCATTCCAATAGACCAAGAGGCACTAAGGAGCAATCTGGCCACCATGTTAGACAACTTCTGTACATCGACTGCAATCTGTTGTTTCATTTCAGGGGCCTGGCCATCGTGGTCATTTAGCCCCGTGTACTTGGGCGAGTGTGGAATTTTGATTGATAACCTGTGTTATTGTGATGCCTGTCTTAGTATGTGTATTTGCAATTCCGGTGAGGATTGGTAAGGAGGCGGCGTTGGCTTTAACTTAGGAACCATCACAGCATTTGCCTGCAGTAGAAGTGGGAAATCTCGGAGGACCACTTCCAAGATGGCTGAGGTGGGAATCAAACCCTCCTCTTCTCAGTTGTGCCTCACGAGACTGAGTGTGCCCTGTTGCAGCCCTCAGACCAGAATTACATTTCTTGGCAGAGCCGGGAATCAAACCCAGACCTCTGGGGCAACAGCCAAGAATGGTAGTCACTACGCCACAAGGTGGTCCATGACTGCAATCTAGATCCGCTGTAAATATTCTCAGAATTGCTCATTAACATCACACATAGTATGGATAGTTATTGTTTTTAAGGGGCGGAACAGCAAGGTCATCTGTCCCTCTTAACACAAAATAATACATATTTTAGTTGAGTTAAAATTTATAGTTGGAACTATATTATTAGTAGGGCCATGATTCTTATGCAAGATATGTTTACGTAATAGTAATAATGTGTGATTCCTCCAGAGAGACTCGTGCGGGTATTTTTAAAGTTAACACCCATATACTGTACATTCTAAGAAGACTATTGAAACCGTAGTCTCCGAACCACCATTAAAACGAAACAAACAAACAAACAAACAAACCCCGTGGCACTACAGTCCATGAAGGGCCTAGGCCTACCAAGCGATCGCCACCCAGCCATTCGGCCTGCAGATTATGTGGTGACGCGTGGTGAGCGCCTCGGTTCCCCTCGGCCGTTAATCTTGGTCTCCATGAGCGTGGCGCTGCCTCATTGTCAGACAGCTATTCAGTTGTCCTTGCGAGGCTGTGTACACCCAGTTCCAGCCCTCACACCGGTTCCTGAAATCCCTGACGGAGCCTGGAATCGAACCCGAGGTCTCCTGGTGCGAGGCAGGCGCGCTACCCCAACACCACCCATTACTCCATTTAATTGGGCATGCAAAATAATTTGAAGATGGGATGTTTGGTGCATGGAGCATTCTGGGAGGGGGGAAGGGGAATTAGAAACCATAGAAATTCACTTCTATTAGGACCAAGAGGTGGATTAGAATCCATCCCTTTTCACCTCGTGGTGTAGCAACTAGCATTCTGGTCTGAGGGCTGGAATGGGATACACTCAGCTTTGTGAGGCAAAACTGAGAAGAGGTGATTTTGATTCCCATCTCGGCCATCTTGTAAGTGGTTTTCCTTGGTTTCCCACTTCTACTGCAGGTAAATTCCAAGACGGTAGGCTACCCCTAACGTAAGGCCATAGTCGTCTCCTTCCCTATCCTCACCTAAAATTATAAATGCACACACTAATACAGCCATCACAATAAGGCAGTTTATGAGACAAATGATGCACACATCCAAGTACACATGACTACAGGCCAAAATTTAAATTCTCCTTGGCAAAACCAGGATTCAAAACTGGGCCAACCAGTTAGAAGGCAGCTATGCTTACTTCTAGACCATGGCAGTAGCTGTGGAACAATGGGATTATATGTTTGGCTATTTTTATTTCTTGGATATGAATATTTCTTTTATCCCCTACTTCACTCCCAAAGTCTTTTTCATCCTAATTGACAGTGTCACGGATCCCTTTCATTCCAGAGAAAAGGATCATCCATGCAGCCTCAACGTAGATGGAAAGTAGAAGAGGCTAAGAAAGGAATGGGGAAGTGACTGAGGTCTATGGGAAAGCCACCATCTCAGCATTTTGAGATGAGAAACATGGAAGCTAACTTGAAATGACAGGTGAAGGGACATGAACCAACTTATTTCACAAACCAGGTCTTCAGTGTGGTGATGTGATTTGCAGTTAATGTTGTACAACATCCTTAGGTCTCAAACCCCAATCCTTCCATTTTCTAACGGGATGGGATAACCCAGAACTAATGGATCGTTGCACCTGTCTAAAACCATGGAGGATTATGTTAAGTCCTTTGGCTGTCCAACAATAAAATTGTAAGTTATTTTTATTTAGAAGTTATTGCTTTATGAGATTATTCCCAAATCCTTTGTAGTAATGCAATAAACAAACATTCCTGATATCGCCATGATCTCAGATCACTGATTTGATTTCTGATGGAGAGAGTCAGTTTTTGAAATAATGAACTGCTTCAGACCTGTCTATCACATTTGTTGACAACAAGACAAAACTATAGTTATCAGTCACAGAAGCTGCAGGTTATCTGACATGAATTCTAGTTTCTCTACTAAAAGGTAGCGATAAACAATATGTTGGTTTTTGGTGTAAAGATTTGCCTAGGTAGCTCCATTCAAAAATTGCACATTACTTTTCTTAGTAGGTAGCTAAAACCTTGCAGGTATAGTATTATTAAATTTCTTTCGTGTTAGACCAACTTAAATGTTACAGTATTTAGGAAGTTAAATTTGCTCCTCAATGACAATACCAGGGCATTAAAAATCACTATTGAGAAAACCTCTTTACGATTAAACACTCGCTACCATATTTTATATACTGTAGGCTTCTAAGTCAAGCCACTTCAGGATATAGTCACAAAATTGGTGAGCTTCAATTCTGAAAATTGAAAACAGGAAAAAATAATGTTTCTTAAAAAAAGTCAAATGTTTCCATGAAAATATATCAGAATACCCAAACATTTGCAGAAAAATATGCCTATTTGAGTCGGAATGTTTAGGCTTTCATGGCCAGAAAGTAAATTACTGCAAATTCTTCTAGGTACGGTACTATGGATATGATGGGGCACAGACATGGCATAATACCTAGAAGAATTCACTGTAATATTTGTACGAGTTGATTCTACATAAACCATGTAAACAAGTAAGTAATACTGTAATGCAGAAAAAGTGTGCGATTGCAAGCAGAAGTTTGTTCTTGACACTTTTCATTCTCTCTGTGGAGTTTCTTCAGGAAGAATATAGTGGTCGTAACCAGATGTGGCTGGTTGAACAATATAGGGGAAATATGCTGGGACCTTTCCTTTTAATAGGTCACAGGCTTTTCCAGTACCTTGCCAAGTTTCATTCATCTCTAATTAACTCTGATGAGTATAATATTTCTTGAATTGTAATCTTCTGTAAATCGTTCTGCCTAATCAACCCTTAAATGAATAAATAATGTGCAAATAGTAGGGCATGTTCTGGATATTAATTACATCCTTCATCAGCCATTACAATTTAATATGTCTTTATAAAGACACACCACTCAGTCTTTCACACATCCTTAAAAAGAAAGGAGACAACTTTTCCTAGCATCACTTCACAATCCATACGATTCCTGACCCCCACATAAATATGAATAATCAAGGGTAGAAATTAAAATTGATGCACATTCTGAAATTTATACCGTACCACATACTATGACAAGTGTAGCAAGCACAATGCCTATGTAACATTGACATAGAGGTACTGGTACTGGATACTTGTGATAAACATTTATACCAAATTCTACACCTTTAGCTTGTATCACTTGAAACCTTGGCCATGTTTACAGCTAGTATTAAACAGATTATTTCTGCAATGATGAGAATCAAGTCCTTGCCTAACAATAGAATAGGATGTGATTTGCAGCTTGACATTATCTGAAGAATTTCCGACATCCCTGAACAGGTTTGAACAATGTGGCTTAATGTAAACATTGAAATCTATTGCTATGACTTAAGATAACTGTAAATTTTAAAACCATTGAGCTTTAAAATGGTATATGAAACTCAAATTTATGAAAATGTTTGGATAGGCAGTAGGCTATTTTCATGTAGATTTATATAGCCTATATTTATGACCAATACATTACATTTTCGCGAGACCACCTCGTGGTGCAGCAGATAGCTTTCTTGGCTGTCACCCCCGTAGGTCTGGGTTTGACTCCCGGCTTTGCCAAGAAATTTTGATTCTGGCCTTAGGGCTGGAATGGGTTACAGTCAGCCTCGTGAGGCAAAACTGAGAAGAGGAGGGTTCGATTCCCACCTCGGCCATCCTGGAAGTGGTTTCCCTACTCAAGGCAAATGCTGGGATGGTTGTTAACTTAAGGACACAGCCACCTCCTTCCCAATCCTTTTCAAATAACATGGACCTATACGGTATTGCTTTAGTGGCACCATGTTCTGCATGTGACATAGTGAAGAAAAATCATCCCTAGGATCGTTGCTGAAAGTACAGAAGTATCCAGGAATTTGATTAGTGTGTATCGAAGATACAGTTGTTGTTGCTTATTTTAAGGGCTGAGACATCGTGGTCATATATCCCTGTGTATTTGGGCGTGTGTGGAATGAGAGGGAGGTATCACTTGAGAAGAAATTGGGTGGGCTTATCATTTACATGGGTGGGCAAACTTTTAGTGGTCTCACAGAATTAAATAAAATTAAGGGCATTGTGATATGTCTATGAGGTAGGAACATCAAGGTTAACAGCCCTGGTTTTTAAGTCACACAGTCTTAATGCCATGCCGAGCGTAGTGAGGGGTTGCTAACCTCAATAGTTTGTCTCTGAAAGCAGCACTATTTACAATTTTGAGGGACTGGAGTACCTTCAGTCATTTCATGGGATTGTAGCTTTGGGTACATGACAATCCCAACTTCTCCAGAACTCTTCAGGAATAGCACAAAGTCCCATAGGCGAGGGAGCAAATGTTAAATCTGATTTGCATTGTAGCTTGTAATTAAAGCACTTAATTCACTGTAAAGGGCTGCAGCTTAACAAATTACATTTAATAAAACACATCAACTAACTTCAGCCAGGAAACCATTTGCCTCCTAGGCTAAGTGGGGTTAGAAAACGGACACTTTAAAGGAGACAATAGCTTCCCTAGGGTGGAGATTTAATGTTTGTTGGGCATTATAACCTAATCTCAGCCTACCACTGCCCTCCTTGTGGTTTAAAACACTTCCTTTGAGAAATAAAGGCTACATACCCTATATATTGACGTGTAGATTTGCCACGTATGCCAGTAAATCCTCCTGATTACAGGCCTTTATCCAGTCATTATATCTGGATTAGGAATGAGGAATTTGTGAATTAATGGATAGGTGTTTGAGGGACTGATATCTCATGGGTATTAACACCAGAATTATTCGATGAAACGTGTGATATTTGTATTTACCGCTCCAATGCACGAGGAAACCGGAATGCTGTTATGTCCAGTGTGACAAGAACTGCGCAAAAAATTACCGCACAGATGTTGGTTTCCCTCATTTCTGCCATTGGTTAAAATGCAAAATTATATTTCTGAGTTGATTTTAATAATTACAAACAATGTTTTCTTCAGACAGAATCGACAGGCCGCACTCAATGAATACGGGTAGACTGCTCTCTCGCGGATGCATGGTGAACCGTCGCCGCCATGCGTGCGTGCGTGCGGTGCTTCCGGAACCGGCCGATTCAAAACCATGACGAAAAAATTACATGGTAAAGGCCTGATGTGTCCTTACTGTATTGATATCTATACTGTGGCTCATCCCTCATCAATTTAGAAGTGTTTCCATGGCAACCTCTGATAGCTCTTTGCATTTTCTTATAATTCCGAAATCATTTTTCTCATCCCTTGGCGTAATGGTGGGTCATATCAAAAATTCTTTCAGACAAAAGTTTTAGGTAATTATTAGGGGAATATTGTCCATTTTGTACGGTTTTTATATTGTGCCTATTAAGAGAAATATGATTAATGTTTCCCGAAAAACCCACTTTTTCCCACCCCTTTGGTCAATGTTTGGTGCTATAAAAACTCTTCAAACATAATTTTTTGTGCTTTATCCAACACATAGTATGAAACTCAGCAATTCTTCTAGGTTTGTGCCGTGTCTTGTGTGGGGTTTCGCCTAGGACACCAAGCTGGCTCATCGGCGGGCTCTTGGTGTCCCCGCCCGGACCCCCACTGGAGTGACGAACTGCGCGCCACCTCCCTTTATATTAGGTGCAACTGCACCACTTGACTACGAGAAGTAAAACCTCAAGCAGCCATAACCTCCCTATGAAGGCTTCCAAAAAGATGGTATATTGGCTTTCACGGCCGGTGAATTAAAACTCAGCAATTCTTCTAGGTTTGTGCCGTGTCTTGTGTGGGGTTTCGCCTAGGACACCAAGCCAATATACCATCTTTTTGGAAGCCTTCATAGGGAGGTTATGGCTGCTTGAGGTTTTACTTCTCGTAGTCAAGTGGTGCAGTTGCACCTAATATAAAGGGAGGTGGCGCGCAGTTCGTCACTCCAGTGGGGGTCCGGGCGGGGACACCAAGAGCCCGCCGATGAGCCAGCTTGGTGTCCTAGGCGAAACCCCACACAAGACACGGCACAAACCTAGAAGAATTGCTGAGTTTTAATTCACCGGCCGTGAAAGCCAATATACCATCTTTTTGGAAGCCTTCATAGGGAGGTTATGGCTGCTTGAGGTTTTACTTCTCGTAGTCAAGTGGTGCAGTTGCACCTAATATAAAGGGAGGTGGCGCGCAGTTCGTCACTCCAGTGGGGGTCCGGGCGGGGACACCAAGAGCCCGCCGATGAGCCAGCTTGGTGTCCTAGGCGAAACCCCACACAAGACACGGCACAAACCTAGAAGAATTGCTGAGTTTTAATTCACCGGCCGTGAAAGCCAATATACCATCTTTTTGGAAGCCTTCATAGGGAGGTTATGGCTGCTTGAGGTTTTACTTCTCGTAGTCAAGTGGTGCAGTTGCACCTAATATAAAGGGAGGTGGCGCGCAGTTCGTCACTCCAGTGGGGGTCCGGGCGGGGACACCAAGAGCCCGCCGATGAGCCAGCTTGGTGTCCTAGGCGAAACCCCACACAAGACACGGCACAAACCTAGAAGAATTGCTGAGTTTTAATTCACCGGCCGTGAAAGCCAATATACCACATAGTATGAACTTTGAACGGATTCGATATTTCGTATATTAAGAGAGTTATAGCAATATTTCACTTTTTCGAAAAAAAAAGCCCCCCATTTTCACCCCTTCGACCGATTTAGCCCAGTAACGAACTCGACCGAGATTTTATAGGTATACATATTCTGTAAAAAAATCAAAGTGATTGGTGCAAAATTACGGCAGTTATCGTGTCCACAAGAAACTGATATATATATATATATGCATAAATTATGTATAAACTTTTGAACTGACGGTGGTTTTGGGGTCTGGGGGATGTGAAACGCGAAGATATGTCGAAATTTTCCGGAAGTCGAAACATGGTACCCATTGCAATAGTTAGCTTTCTAATGAAATCTACCTAAAAACCTGGTAACTGCAAAACCAACATGGCAGCCAAGCAAAGCTGAGACTTTATTTAGACTTTCCTCGCGATTTAACCATCCAAACGCAATAAAACTTGGTGCAGCAAATGTTTATACATATTGTAATGCACTGGCTTCTAATTTAGTTCAATTGTTTCCATAACCTCAAGATGGTGGCAGTGCAAAATATTTCACCTGCATTCTACATCTCCGAAACTATTTTGATATCACCCTGAAATTTTGTACGGTGATAAAGGACAATGATACAAGTTTATTTATGTAACTTTCAAAAACCTGCAAAGTACAAAACGAACATGGTGGCCAAGCAAAATTGAAACTTTTTAATAGACTTTTCTCGCGATTTAACAATCTGAGCGCAGTGAATTATGGTATGGTAAATGTTTATAGTGTAATGTACTGGTATATAATTTAGTTCAATTGAATTCATAACCTCAAGATGGCGGCCGTGGTAAATTTTAAAATTAAGTTTTTGTTTCTTGTATCGTAATCATGCGATGGAAGTGAAAGTTTGAATAATGAACCTACGCAATAATTTTCCTTTAATGATACATAACTCTATGGCATATACATATAACAAATCAACATGGCGACCATCCGAAATATTTAGACGGTTCTCAATATCTACGAATCTTTTACAGCAATCAAACTGAATTTCTTATACTCATAGAGGCTATGAACATACGTTCACCTGTAGGACTTTCAATAACCTGGTGAGCACAAATCCAACATGGCGGCGAAGCGAACTATAAATATTTAAATGGACGTTTCTCGCGATTTAACCATCCGAGTGTAGTGAAAATTGGTACGGTAAATGCTTATACAAATGTTAATCCACTGGTGTCAAATTTATTTCAATTGTTTTCATAACCACATGATGGCAGCTGTGCGAAATTGTAAAATCTCGTTTTTACTTCCTGTGTGCAAATCATGCGATTGAAGTTTGAATAGACTACTACACGCACACAATAATCTTCATGTAATAGTACATAACTCTAAGACCTACTGTACATATATAAAAATCCAACATGGCGACCATCCGAAATATTAGACGGTTCTCAATCAAACATAAATTTTGTATGTTGATAGAGGCAATTAACATAAGCAGGATTATGAAAATTGGCTTTAGTTCTTGTTTGTGTATTAAAATACCTGAAGTATGTAACAAAAAGTAAAAGTATTCAATTATAATTTTGTTTATTAATGTGAATATAAACAATATGCTGTACTCACGAATGCAATTTATTGTATGTCGCATTGGCTGCTGAAGCATTTCAATACACAACGAGATACATCTTCAGGTTGTCCACCACAAATGACCGACGATTATCGCGAAACACGTATTCTGAAGACTGCGGCTATATGTTTCTTGTCCTTTAGGTGCTGTGTAACTTGAGATCGCTGCTCCACCTTGATTGCTTTCCCACATGGTTGGCAGAACAGAACGCCGTTATCAGAAATAAAATTATCTATAAATTCTGAAATAGACGATAACTTCCCTAGTTGTTTTTACAACTAGAACTGCCTTACACTTCACAGTGCCAGAAATGAACTGCATGTAAGTGACACTTGTTCCAGGTAGCTAGCAAGTGGAGCAATATGGCTATGGACAAGGAAATCCCCAGCTTCCACAGTGAGTGGCTCGGGGCGACAGTTAAGGATAACACAGTTGCAATCTGACATACGCTTAGCATGAAGATTAGATAACTCACAGGTTCTTCCTCGTTGAAGTAACACAGAACAAAAATGCAATAAACTGAAAGAAGGTAAATATTATGTATTTTTATGTGCTAATACGAGAAAAGCAGGAATTCATGTATTAATAGAAAAAAGTACTTAAAATATGTATTTACATAAAAAAATATCTAAAAATCCGAACCCTACTCATGATGATCAGTATCAGTCTTTAGTAGTCCTCCCTGCACACGGAGGAGACATGCTCTGAGTGAGACCATCAAGTTTATCTTGGGGTAAGAGGTCCCACTCATCTATGGCAGCGTCAGCATACAATTGATGGCTGTAGTTCAATCTTTTGTTGAGCAGTGTATTTACATAACAAGAAAACAACGATTATTATCAGTAAATACAATAAACAAAAGCCCAGTAAGAATGTGTCTGGTTACTTGTTTAATATTTTATAGGATAACATACTAATCCACTTTCCAATGCTTATTTCTAACAACAAGATCACATACTCTTCATCTCCTCAGTCCCTTGTTATCCATCTTCAGTCATGAAAAATATGATGCATAACTCAAAGCTCTCGTTGTGTTTAATCCACGCCGGGCGGGAATGAGAACATCATCAATTCCGATCGATCCCCATTATCAGCCTCTTATAATATTTATGGCAATTTATTACTCTTCCAGCACACAGTAAATGGGTTGGAACGTGAGAACATTAAGGTAGATTTTTACATTAAATTTCATAATTTATAAGGTCCATGCAAGTGATTCAATAGTAGGCTGTTTTAAAAAAGGGAACAAAGTTAATGAAGTGTCTTCGAGAGAGAAAAATCCTTGACAAATAGCTGCTCTTGAATAAGGGAAACCATAAATGCTCACTGTGAAGCAATAATTAATTAATATTAACGGGAATATGATTTTCAGTCGGTCAACACGATTGTACCCCATAGTGATGGGTTATTCCCTAATCCTAAAACAAATTTACATGAGATTAATAAATATTTACTAAATTAATGTAAAAAATCATAATTCAGGATTAAGGAATAACCCATCACAATTGGATACAATACCGACTGAAAAACATCAAATTTCGATCATTAAGGCAACTATGAAAATGGCTTCATACACCATAATAATTAACGGGAATAATGAGGTGTAGACATGCAGATGTTATTGTTGTTGCTGCTTCATTTGTTACTTTTGCCTGGAATTGAAAATGAGAAACATCGTAGAACTATTCCAAGGACAGCCGACGGTGGGATTCAAACCCACGTCTATAGAGTCAAAGTTAGCTTGGCCCCATGGCCTAGCGCTGCGCTTAGTGAGCGGAGCTACTGCTGTGGGTAACCCGTACACTTATATATATTTTGAAATTTTATTTTTATTGAATATGCCCATTGAGGTTCATCCTCAAGAATGTATACATCTAAAGCAGGGCCATCCACACAGCGCTCCGGCCGCGCTCTAAGCCAGTGCTCCGAGCGCTTTGGTGGAAGGTAGTTTCGGAAGTGGTGGGAGGAGCTTGGCTGGTTGAGCACGCAGTCTGCCCGCCGCGCCGAAGTGAGCAATATTCGATTCAACGTACATTTGTGAGCGTTTCTTTTCGATGAGCGATAGAAACTTGCGCAATTGTTTACGAATAGCTGTGTCCAGAAATATTGTACCCAATTTGGAGAAGATTGTTTCCTCCAAAACTAAAAGCTCGTAAAAACGACGGAGCAAAAGTCACTCAAGGTCTGTACTATCTGTTCATATGGGTAAAATGTTGTTGAATTTTTCTCTCTAATATGTTCAGATTTCAGTTTGGAATAAATCACAATATTCTTTACTTAACACTTGTGTTCGTTTCCTGCACATTCCATACATCGGAGTGCCATTCGATTTGTATACGCGGTATATATATTTTTTACGGCAAAACAGCCCTATCAATATGATGTCAACAAACCCACAAAAGCCATCGGTCGGTCGCACGACTGTACGTACTTATCTATAGTCAGCGCGTTCCGAGATCCGAGTTCCGTCTGTCTCAGGTCTCCTCGCTGCCACAGTGTAGTGGTGGTAGGGGAAGGAGCGCTAGTCTGACTGCCCAGTGCTCGTCGAGCGCAATGACTGGATGGCCGTGATCTAACAGATTCTGTCAAATTTTAAGACATTCATTCAATTAGGCTATGTTATGTAATATAGCAGCTGACGTTCTTGGCTGTCGGATGTCCGGGTTAGATTCCCGGCTCCGCCAAGAAATTTGAATTCCGGTGCGAGGGTTGGAACGGGGTACACTAAGCCTTTTGAGGCAAAACTGAGAAGATGAGTGTTCGATTCCAGCCTCAGACATCCTAGAAGTGGTTTTCCGTGGTTTGCCCCCATTTCTACTCCAGGCAAGTGCTGAGATGGTTCCGAACTCACGGTCATGGCCACTTCCTCCCCAATCCCATTCACAATTAACAAATACACGTACTATAGTCTTCCTTTGGCCATGATACCCATTGGATTAAGGGACTTTTCGGAACTCAACTGACGTCACACACTCCCCCTACCGACCCGCTCGGAGGCGAACAATGACTCACCTACTGGCGCTATCCCACAGGACTAAATTTTTTTCTTTTTTCATGTTTAAATTTAAAATTTTCAAGTTTTTAGAATTCTACATAAAATTCTAAAGAAAATGAGTCCAAACGTGACTGAAATGCTTCATATCCACGGTCCTCAATTTTTCAATTTTTCTTTATATGTTTGAAATTTTAAAACTAGTAATTGCAATACAATCATAAATGGCGTGTAATGAACGACTGTTTAAGAAGTAAGAAGTCTGAGTTTGGACTCATTTTCTTTAGAATTTTATGTAGAATTCAAAAATTTGAAAATTGTAAATTTAAACTTGAAATTTTAGTGCTGTGGGACAGCGCCAGTAGGTGAGTCATTGTTCGCCACCGGCCGGCCCGGCGAGCGGGTCGGGATGGTGAATGAGTGACGTCAGATGAGTTCCGAGAAGTTCCTTAATCCTCTGGGTATCATAGCCAAACGGAAAGACTATAGTACAGCCAGGGCGAATAAAGTAATAAGTGGTGGAACTTCCATATGGCTCAATGGTTAAGATGAAGTAGTTCTAAATTTCAACACCACGTACCTCGCTGAGCATATGGTCTCAGCAGATGACGGCAGTCAAGCAGTGATCCATTACCGCGCGCAAATTGTACTTACAATACAAGTACTTTTTAACCGCAAAATTAAATCAAGACCCTTCTGAGAAGCATTTCGGACTTAAGCAGTGACGAACATACTACTTCTACCGACTTCTTTCGCCTCCATTTGCTTCAGTCTATATACTGTACATAGGCCTACCAGTGAAAGTGGTCATTTCTTCACCAGCCAATTATGAGGACGTTATTGACAGTAAGCTTTCTTCCTTTAATGAATACGGTCAATGGTGAGAAATGAAATACATACGAGCAGAGAGGTGAAGGATAACAATTGTCTGAAAATTAAAGAAACGATTACCCTCACAGACATTGAACCCGAACTGGATCCCATAAACCTGTCAGTTAATGATGGCAGTTCTGACAGAGCAGGCGATCACGTTGTTAATTTTTTGTGTGCAAACTTGATTCACACAGCAGCAAAAAAGATTGTGGAATGTACTTCCTGCATTAGGTCATTGGAAGGTGATTCCGAAGCATTTAATACTGTTGTGTTCGTGATGTAGTCTATGTATCCTCACCATGCTGAGAGACTTGGGCGGAAGTGAATCTAAATTTATCAAATACCCGTCATTATCTTTATTTCACGTAATGAAACGTGTAGATGCAGCAGTGGAGGCAAAGTTGGAGCAAGAAGGCGCGTTGTGGGGCGATATCTTTTCACATACTGTGGATATGAACTGTGAGCTTCATGTGTTCCGAAATGTGTGCTGCTCAGAGGAGCACCTGTTATTATATTTCCCTAGGATAGTGTTTCATTACATTAAATGCCGGTTCATTTTCCGGGCGAAAGAAATGTCCAGGGAACTGAGATCCAGATCGTCTTCAAATTCAGCGAGAAAAATAATGAAGATCTCTTCAGTTTAGAGGTAAGCTCTACTCTTCTTCGAAATGTATTTTAGTGTGTTATGGACAGTATTTCAATATGTTCGAAATTCCTTGAAGATTTGTTTCTGTTATTCACAACATGCTTCGTATTTAGTGCAATACTTCTTTTAATAAACAACGAGCCGGACTGACCGACCACCTGCTTGTCCAGGCCAAAGGAACGCTAGTACCATCTAGCGGCGGAAACGGTCAACTACCGGAGTTCCACCACGTATTACTCTATTCGACCTGGTTAGCCATCACAATAACACATGTTATCGTACAAATTCCACACACACAATCACACAGGGCTAGTTATAATAATAATATCGTATGGCCTTGGGTGCCGGGTGCAAGCTTTGTTATTTGCACCCAGAGGGCAGCTTGCATACCGAATTTCGTCGTTCCATGGAACGCTATGCAAGTCACGGAGGTTAGATATCTAAGTTCCTTGACGCAATAGCGCTTTCTAGTAGAGAATGGAGGAACTTTGTGTTGGTGGAAAATCCCGAGATTAATTTTGTCATTATGAACTCGGCCTACTGAATTCAAATGGGTTCTTTAACATGCCAACATCGTATGGCATGCGTGTCGTGATTTTTGCGCCTTCGAAAAATCACTTACCACGGCCAGGAGCGAACCTGCAAGCTTGGGTTTGGTAATCCGACACGTTAACCACTCACCCACCGTGGCAAGATAAGTGACCACGAAATCGCAGCCCCTAATATAAGCAACAACAGTAACAAGATCTCCCGCCTTCAAATATACCCATATTAATATATTAAGAGTCCGCTTCGTTGCGTAGTAGCTAGTACTCTTGGCTGTCACCATCGAGGCCCGGGTTTGATTCCAGGCTCTGTCAAGAAATTTAATTCCAGTCTGAGGGCTGGAACCGGGTACTCTCAGCCTCGTGAGGCAATACTGAGAAGAGGCCTGTTCGATTCCTACCTCAGCCATCCTGGAAGTGGTTATCTATGGTATTCCACTTCTACTCGAGGCAAATGCCAGGATTGTTTCTAACTTAAGGCCATGGCCGCTTCCTTCCCAAATCCTCTTCTCAATTATTAATACGCACACTAGCACAGTCATAACAGTGAAACATGATTTCTGGCAGCTTCTAGGCACATCCAAGTACACGGGGATACATCACCACGATGTAGCAAATCCCGTAAAAGGATCACCTGTCCACCTCCTTGCGTAGTGGCTAGCACTCTTGACTGTCACCCGCGGGGGCCCAGGTTCATTTCCCGGCTCTGCAAAGAAATTTAATTCTGGTCTGAGGGCTTGAACGGGGTACACCAAGACTCGTGAGGCAAATATGAGTATGGGCGCGTTCGATTCCTATCTCAGCCATCCTGGATATGATTATCCGTGGTTTTCCACTTCTACACCAGGCAAATGCCGGGATGGTTCCTAACTTACGGCCATGGCCGCTTCCTTCCCAAATCCTCCACGGTGGGTGAGTGGTTATCGTGTCGCACTACCAACTCCCTAGCTTGCAGGTTCGCTCCTGGCCATGGTAAGTGATTTTTGAAAGGCGACAAAAATCATGGCATGCATGTCATACGTTGTTGTCAAGTTAAAGAACCCATTTGAATTCAGTAGGCCGTGTTCATAATGACAAAATTTATCTCGGAATTTTCCGCCTACACAAAACAGTTCCTTCTTTCTCTACTAGAAAGCGCTCTAGTGTCAAGGAACTTAGATATCTAGCCTCCTTGACTTTCATAGCGTTCCAAGGAACAAAAAAATTTGACATGCAAGCTGCCCTATGGGCGTCAATTAACAAACCTTGCACCCGGCACCCGAGGCCATATGATATTATTATTATTATTACCTGAATTACAAATACGCACAGAAGCACAGACGTCACAGTGACCATGTTTTCAGACAACTTCTATACACACCCAGTTCACGCGGATACATGACAACGATGCGATGTAGCAAAGCTCTTAAAAGAATTAACAACACAACAATGTCATCATCTAATATGTTACGAGTGCCTGGTTACACCCCCTCGCCTTGTATATGCTGTTTGAATGACGGCCATGTGATATCGAAGTGACAGCCATTCTACAGAACAAAGAATCCCGTGTCATCATCATTTGTCGGGGTTGAAGGTGTCCTCTGGTCGATGAACCGACTCATTTGTGCTTGGCGGGTGTAAACAAAGCAAGCGCAGGATTGAAACCGGAACGTGCTATTAACGTCCAGAATTACGAATTACATCACAGACACACAATGTGTTTACAAATGTGAACATTCTGCTCTTGCACAAAGAAATGTTCACCAGCATGAAATATGTTGTATCTTCCTTGGTAACGAGCTAATTAACATTCAGCAAATATGACCATAAAGTGTCCCTGTGATGTGGCACTCGCGTGATGCCACCATTAAATCAGTCCCGCAGCGTAGCCGTGCTCGTTAAATCGTGCACCACGACCACGCGGGCAGCTGCAGTAAGTCCGAAGATCGTAAGTTCGAAACCTGCCACTGACAGCAACTATCCTGAGTCAGTGGCGATTTCTCCATGTAGAAAGTGAGGATCATCCTACAGTCAGCTCTCAGCTGAAACTGTTTAAAACAAGAAGTTCCGTTAAGAACTATACAGCCTACTTTTCATGCCAATGATTATTCTACAGAATATGAACCTATCTAGAATAATGACTAAATTAATTTGGTAATATCGAAATATCTAATTAGTTCAAAATATACCTGGTATAATGTAGCCTTATAGAGCACTACAGTTGGCAGCCCTGGTGACTGAATATATTCTTAGTTCCATCTCTTAAGGTACAGAATACAAAATTTGGTTGAAGTCCAATGGACGTTACTTGCAGTTAGACACTGGATCTATCAGCACGCGTAAAAGCATGTTGCCAACAATACCATGCGTGTGCTGGTCAGAAATAATCAGAAATATTATGATATCTTGTTGTGCCAATTTTGGATGAAATCCATTTGTTAGTATAGAAGTTACATGTATTTTAAAATTGGACATATCAGCAGGCATAGAATCATGTTGTCAGCACTGCCTTGTATTAATTACTCCAAATTAATCTAGAATGCCAGGTGCTATACGTGTGAAAAGTATAGAGCTGTTGGCTTGCATACTTTCTGATATATCGATATTAGGGTAAAAAATATAGACAGCAATTATTAACAGTTGGCAGCCCTGATTGCACTGAAGAATACTTATAGTCATATCTGATATGTTACACATAGCACATGCGAAATTTGGATGAAATCCTACTGATAGTATAGAAGTTACATGTATTTAAAAATTGGCCCTATCAGCAGGCTTAGAATCATGTTGGTAGAACTGACGTATATAAGTTACTCCAAAATTAATCAAACATGTCAGGTACTATACGTGTGCATAGTTTAAAGCTGTCGGCTTGCACACATTCTGATATATTGGTATTTGGATAAGAAAATAGAGAGAGCAATTATTAACAGTTGGCAGCCCTGGTGGCTCTTAAGAATACGTTCAGTCATATCTGTTTATGTACAGATATTACATACAAAATTTGGTTGAAATCCAGTTGATAGTGTAGAAGTTATATGCATTTAAACATTGGACCTATCAGAAGGCTTAAAATTATTTTGGCAACACTGTCATGGTTGGCCTCCTGGAAATTAAACTGAAATAGTATTATCTACATGTGTGCCAATTTTGGAATAGCTCCTATGCATACCTTGCAGGATATCCAACATGGAGCTCAAATTTCTAGTGCGTTTTTTCAGCAGTTGGTAGCACTGACATCATTTTCAAATATGGACGTGAGCTATTCCGGTGCACATCTTTACTCATACTAAATTTGGTTTTGATTGCTGCAGCCGTTTAGGAGTTGATAGGGGGGACACACACACACAGCCAGCCAGCCAGCCAGACAGACAGACAGACAGACAGACAGACAGACATTTGCCCGATCTCATAAGACTACTTTTTCCTCATTTTTGCAAAATGTGAAAAGTAGGCTAAAAATTAAATTGATTGTTTTGTAAAATAGTCTTTGGGGTACCTTGCGCGCCCTCTCGATAAGCTCTGTCTCACTGTCACTGTCAGTACTTGTAACTAGTTCTGCATTTCACCCCTAGATGGGTGAAGTGTGATCTTTACCGCTCGGAGTAGAAAGCTGAGGAAGCTGCATCCTCAAAGCACTGTTTATAGCTTTAGAAATGTGTCGGAGCCTTTGAGGGGGGAAGGGGCAAGTTTGGTCTGTTTAATGGTGCTCTGAAGATGTCGACTGAGATCCTCAAGTCTCGCTTTTGGTTAAATACACCAACACTACGGGCTTATCGGTTACAATTTCACGCGGTAAGAATGGATAGTCTGTTTTCAGCGTGTGTACATCTTTGGAGTGGTATTCGATTGTACTGTAGAGTCTCGCAAACTCGGCACTCGGTAACCCGGCACTCCGGATTTCTCAGCCACCCTGACAGGAGAAAAAAAAATCATGATTTTTTGTTTGTTTTTGTGTTTCCGCACAGAGTGTTATTATGTTTACTTTCGTCTTCTCCGCTATGGACATTCTGTTTCTTCGCCGTCTTCGTGACGAGGCTTCAAAAAACAGGTTTCAAAGCGAAAAGTAAAAGAGCATTACTTACTTTTTTTTTGCAAAAAAGTAAATGATAATTTTCATTAAGTGGAAAAACTATTTGCGTACAGGAATTGTTTTGTACATATAGGCTACTGTGTATGTATGTCTACCCCTTATTATTCCCGTTTTTCCAACGGGGTCCGGGATGAGATGCGATGGAAGTCTTTGTGGCGATGGGTTTTACGGCCGGATGCCCTTCCTGATGCCAACCTCATGAGAGGAGTTAATGAGAGATGAAGTGAATGATGGTGAATGAAACTGGGCAAGGATGTGGAAGGAAGCGGCCGTGGCCTGTTAGGAGGTACCGTCCCAGCATTTGCCTGGTGTTGAAAATGGGAAATCACGGAAAACCATTTCAAGGACGGCCGACGGTGGGGTTCGAACCCATGCGTCTACCGAGTCAGCAGAGAGCTTGGCCCCATGACCTAATGCCACTACTGTCGGTACATATAGGCTACTGTACAGTGTACATATTATAAAAATTATTTGTAGGCCTAGTTTTTTCTAAGTTTTCTTTTATAATATAATTGTTTCCCTTGATTTTTTATGCAGTACAGCAGTACAGTACTGAACTATATATTCAAGTACTGTAATTGTAGTGGCTTAATCGTTTTAAAACTTGTGTTTCTGTTAAAAACAAATAAATGTACTGCATTGCATTACTTTTAAACCAAAACAAACAGCTTATTTCTTCCTTGTAACACATTTTCCGATAACCCGGCTTTATTTTGCGAACTCGGCCACCCTTCGGTCCACATTAGGCCGAGTTTGCGAGCCTCGATTATATTGTATTGTGTAATGTGTTAGTACTTGTGCTATGCGACTGAATAATTAATATTAGACTGACTGTGAGTCTAATATCGTAATTTAGCCCAGCTATAATAATTATCTTAAGTTAAGCCTATCATATTACGTCCTAGACATTATAAAAATCAGCTGTCACCATTGTCCTGGGTGTGTTTTTCCCACACTCACTCCAGGAAAATGCCGGGCTGGTACCTTACTTTAAATCCCGAGGCGCCTTCCCAATCCTTGTCCCCATCGCAGTCATCACATCAATACAGGTTATCAGATAAGTTCAACACACATCCAACGACACGGGGATGATCACCAGGATGTCCCAAGCTCGCAATAACAATCGTGTGGGTATGATAGAGCTCGATCGGTGAGATGTAACCAACACAACAGAAGCATGACAATTAGCCTCTAAGGGGGTTCGTAACTGGTAAGACGTGGGTCGGTGACCATGGGACCTCCGCTGAGTCCAGTTATAAATGTATACAAATAACAATGCTGTGCGTGCAGAAACATACTTTGTTCTCTCCCACCAACGGATACCGCCATTGATTGTAACGTTTTAGTTGGTCAAAACAAGTATATCCGCGATTAAATTCCCTCCCAGGGGCCCGTGACTAGTGGAACATGGGTTGGTGACTACGGGACCCCAGCTGAGACCGACATTGTTTGCACTTACTTGTGCTCGGTTCCTCCCTTTTCACCTTTTCTTTTGGCCTCCCTTGGTCAACTCTTGTTCTCTTCTGACCCCGACGGTCCAAGGCCTAGGGAGTCTTTCAATTTTCCGCCTTAATTGGCCCCTCTCTCATCTTTCCTGATCCCTCATTCTTCGATGGGTCAGGCTTCTTGTTTTTTAGCCTATTTTCAATTTTGAAAAAATAGGCTTATGAGATCACCTTTTGTCCGTGTGTGTGTGCGTGTGTGTGTGTGTGTGTGTGTGTGCGTGTGTGTGTGATTCGTGTGTGTGTCCCCCTCCTAATAAAATCGAAACGGCTGGAGCGATTTCAATGAAACTCGGGAAGTTCATAGCACTATTCCCGGCGACCTCGACCGTGCCCTTCAAATTTTGTTACGTCTCTCCAATCCAACATGGCGGCTGTGCGAAATATTTCACTAGCATTCAATATCTCCGAAACTATTACCGATATCGCCCTGAAATTGTGTACGGTGATAAAGGGCACTACTAGAAGTTCACCTATGAGACTTTCAAAAACCTGGTGACTACAAAACCAACATGGCGGCCAAGCGAATTTGAGATATTTAAATAGACTTTTCTCGCGATTTAAATATCTAAATGTAATGAAACTTGGTACAGCAAATGTTTATACACATTGTAATGCACTGGAGTCTAATTTAGTTCAATTGTTTACATAACCTCAAAATGGCGGCTGTGCGAAATATTTCACTGACATTCTATATCTCCGAAACTATTACAGATATCACCCTGCAATTTTGTACGGAGATAAAGGGTACTGATACAGGTATACCTATGTATATTTCATAAACCTGTAAAGTACGAAACGAACATGGCGACCAAGCGAATTTGAAATATTTTAATAGACTTTTCTCGTGATTTAACTCTCTGAGCGCAGTGAAATGTGGTACAGTAATTGATTTTGCAGATTGTAATGCACTGCCATCTAATTTAATTCAATTGCTTACATAACCTCAAGATGGCGGCTGTGCGAAATTTTAAAATTAAGTTTTAATTTCTTGTGTCGTAATCATGCGATCGAAGTGAAAGTTTGAATAATGAACCTAGGCAATAATTGTCCTTGAATGGTACATAACTCTATGGCCTATACACATAACACTCCTAAATGTTGAGCTCCCGAAATATTTAGATGGTTCTCAATATCTAAGAATATTTTACAGCAACCAAACTGAATTTTTTAATGTTCATAGAGACTATGAACATATGTTCACCTATAGGACTTTCAGGAACCTGGTGAGCACAAATCCAACATGGCGGCGACGCGAAGTATAAATATTTAAATGGACGTTTCTCGCGAATTAACTATCCGAGTGCCGTGAAACGTTGCACGTTAATTGCTTATACAAATGTTGATCCACTGGCATCTAATTTATTTCAATGGTTTGCATTATCACAAGATGGCTGCTGTGCGTAATTTTAACATCTCGTTTTTACTTCTTGTTGTCTAATCATGCGATTGAAGTTTGAATACCACACGTACACAATAATCTTAATGTAATAGTACAAAAATAAAAATCCAACCTGGCGACCATCTGAAATATTTAGACGGTTCTCAATATCTACGAATCTGTTACAGCAATTAAACTGAAATTTTGTATGTTGATTGTGGCAGTTAACATAAGTAGGATATATGAAAATAGGCTGTATAGTTCTTCACGGAACTACTTGTCTTTTCTTGATATCTCCTGCCTTCTGCTCAAGGTCCTTAAGGAGGCAGGGTGTGTGTAGCCCCACCACATCTGGTGCACCCTCCATAGTGCTACACCCTCAAGGGCTCACGGCTGGTGAGTTTGGGAGTTGGTGACCCCGAGGGATTCCTGAGCTGAGTCCGGTTTCCCCCCCCCCTTTTCCATTGCCTCTGGGGTGTACCCTCTCCTCTTTCCCTTTCCTCTCTGCCTTTCATGGCTCTCCTTCTTTCCAAGTCCCTCGATTCTCATTCTTCGAGGGTTGAGGGCATTTCCTTTCCTCCTGTCTTTTATTTACATCCTTATCCTTTTTGTTTCCTATTTCATCTTCTAGTTTGTAAGATGATCTTTCATTTTCACTATCACCCAAACCATTAGGGACCGATAACCTAGATGTTAGGCCCCTTAGAACAACAATTATCATCATCATGATCGATTAAATTTGGTTGTACCTTCAGCCTACTATTGACGAAACGATTCGTCGCTACGTGCGCAACATCCCAGCTATTTGAGGTGATGTTATCTGAACGTAGACTTATCTACTCTTGTGTGATAGTCCATGGAGCCAGTTACTTTGCAGTTTTAATCTCTATGGTGATGCGTAATACGCTATTCAATTGTTCAAAGAGAACCAACAGCGGTAGCTACGCTCCCTAACGCGCAGCGCTAGGCCATGGGGTCAAGCTATTTGCGGACTCGGCCGTCCTTGAAATGGTTTTCCGTGGTTTCCCCATTTTCAACTCCAGGAAAGCTTGCCACGGTGGGTGAGTGGTTATAGTGTCGGACTACTAACCCCAAGATTGCAGGTTCGCTCCTGGCCATGGTAAGTGATTTTTGAAAGGCTACAAAAATCACGACACTCATGTCATACGTTGTTGGCATGTTAAAGAACCCATTTGAATTCAGTAGGCCGTATTCAATGGTAAAATTAATCTCGGGATTTTCCGCCAACACAAAGTTCCTCCATTCTCTACTTGAAAGCGCTGTAGTGTCAATGAGTTTAGATAACTAAACTCCTTGACTTTCATAGCGTTCAAAGGAACGACGAAATTCGACATGCAAGCTACCCTCTGGGTGTCAATTAACAAAGCTTGCATCAGGCACCCGAGGCCATACGTTCAATTTAAACTCCAGGAAAATGCTGGGATGGTATCTTCTGACAGGCAACGGCCACTTCCTTCCACATCCTTGTCCAATTTCATTAATTTCATCCCTCATTAATGCCTTTCTTGAGTTGGTGTCAGGAAGGGCATCCAACCGACCCCGTTTGGAAAACTGGAATAATAATACTTTTGTTTAAAGAGAAAACAATATTTGACTTATGTTTGACTTCTGAGAGCTGTAATGGCAGACAACATACCAAGTAAAGTTACCCCTGGCATTACAGCCCATGAAGGGCCTAGGCTTAGCAAGCGACCGCTGCCCAGCCATTAGGCCTGCAGATATTGGGGTGACGCTGGTCCCCTCGGCCGTTTTCTTGACCGGGGCGCTGCCTCACGAGCCTGAGTGCACCCCGTTCCAGCCCTCACATCAGTTTCTAAAATCACTGACGGAGCCGGGAATTGCACCCGGGGCCTCCGGGTGAGAGGCAGGCACGCTACCCCAACACCACGGGGCCGGCAACAAACTAAGTACCGTAGTAGTTTGAATAGTGGCGCTTCTAAACGTCTACCGTAGCCAGGGCGGGATATGTCCCTGCTAAAAGTCTCATTCGTCACCTCTTAGTGAGGGTCCGATTAGCCAGTCATTACATAAGGCAGTCAACAGACGTGTGCAAATTATTAAACTCAAACAAAGAAAAATGCGTAACCATTAACCATTACGACAATTCATTACATTTGCGTATTCCAATTTGTTGCCCACTATTTCATGAATGTTGGTTGTTTTATTCTCAAAGTATCCATACATTATATTTTGGCTTGGCAAAATCCAAATTGTTTCTTACGACTTATACATATACAATAACCGGTCAGTTTGTATTAAGATTATGTGCTGCATTACCAAATTGGACAGCTAACTTCAACAAAACGATCCAACTAGTAGGAATCTTCTGGTTTATTTCAAGGTTAGATAATTTTATACCATCAACATTTTAAATCTTTCACCAATCTATTAACAACATCATAACTGACAGTATGTTTCATCTGAAAATTTTAAGGTTAGACCACATCAATGTGATACAGACTGCCGTATCCATTAAGGTTGATTTGTGGTCATATTACGTCCGATCGTGATATAACTGGAAGATACATCATATAGCAGCGACGTCCGATTCACTGTAATCGAACCATATTTATTAACAAGCAGTCCTTTAAGGTAGATTTATACTGTACAGCATCCCAGGGGTATGCACCCCTTGGAGTCCATCCCCCCGGCATCTGGCTAAATCCCCTAAAATGGCAACTCTTGGAAAGCCGGGGCAACATCCATTAATACTGTAAGGACAGCTTGCTACTCCATAAAGCAGCTCAAGCCTTACGTAATCATTACACTCAGCGACATAGTACTAACTGGGGCAGCATGCCAACACAATGCTGACAGCAGGGCGTCAGAAGGTATAAGAAGACGTCCTAATGAGGTCAGAGGATCTCTTCATTGTCAGTGCTTCATCGAGACGGCCCGAGGCTACGCTGGTGTCAACCGAGGTGAGTCAGTCAATCGTGTTCAGAGTTCCTACTTATGTAACCTGTAACCCACCATTTGTACACATTGTGAACATAATCTCACTCCCTACAAGGGACTCCTACTCAAAACTACAGACCAATAAACACTTGGTCCACACTCTACACACGCTTTACTGTTTATACGCCTTTTTACATCCCAACGCCCTTCCTTACTCCCGTCACGGTAAGACGTGATAGACGGTAGTCTAATAGCGCTAACTCAGGTACCTTTGTGTTTCCCGAGCCGGCTCGGCTGCCAGCAAGCAGCACGTGCCACTCGGCTGATACGAGCAGATTCAATTACATAATAAGCAGTCAGCTGAGCGACCAGAACAGTGACCCTTGTATTGGGTCCCATCCCTTCCAACACTACTACCTTATTCATAGGAACGCCCCCTAGTTCCTAGCACACCACAACACTCTACACTGGTCAGCTTACCCTGCCAAGGGAGGCTACCCTTCTTTTAGGCACCACCTTATAAATTATTACAACAACTCCCTTTTAGATCCACCCCCAAATTAGGGATCTAAAACACTGGTGGAGGCGCGGTCCTACGCATAGAGAACAGGACTCAACCAACGAGCCCTCGTAGGTAAAACGACCCCTTCCGTACCGCAAAAAGCCAAGCAAATAGTAGAATTTTTTTTTTCCTAGACAAGAAACACCATTTTTGCTACAAACCAGCTACATAGGAGAAATTCTTAGTAAAACAACCCCAGTCGAAGACATTTTTTTTCTTTTCTCAACACATATAGGACGATGTATGCGCCCGCACGAAAGGCCATGCTGAGGAACATCCATTGGGAGCGTTCAGAGGAAAAACTCAAGAACCACTCGAACGACATCTCTGTAGACGCATTAGCGCAGCAATTTGCGAAAACGTCTCTCTCAGCACGTACCGCAACACAAGGGCGGGAGTCTACCATGGCCACGGGCCGAAAGACGGATAGACCACCCTCCAGTACAATGCGGGGACACACACACACATGCCACCAATTCCCGGAACCGGCCCGGAAGCCTGACAAAACAGCGAACTGGCGAAGCCGGGGACATGTCCCTCCCACACCAATACAGAGAAGAACGGGGCTACCTACCCCGACACCACGTCAAACAGACAAACACATTACCGGGATTATAGAGACCCAACTAGACCGACAGAAGGAGCATATGCTCCGGTAGGGGATGAAACCCGCAACCGTCGGCAAAAAGAACACGACATTTGGACATCCACGCTACAACATCACGATAGGGCATATAGGTACACTAGGCACACGGACCTGACTAGGCATGCAATGGCTAATTCAGCGCCAGGACCACGAGTGCAAGTGCAGACGTGGACTCGTACCGAGACTCACACCCGGTACACGTACAGGACCACACACAGTTGGTAGGGCCATCAGCCCACCCGAGAGAGGACATAAGCGTAGATACGCTAGCTCGACAATTTGCGAGGATGTCCCTCTCGACACGTACTTCCACACATAGGAAGGAGTTCGCCGTGGCCACAGTCAAGAAGACGGCCAGGTTAGGCTCCAACTTACTGCAAAATAAACCTAACACAAACACACGTCCTTCAGCTCCGGATCGGAAGGCAATTTTGCCAAACCGAGGGGCAGAGCCTAGAACAACCCCCTCGGAACAACGGAACGAGAGGGAGTTGAAGCCAGGACTCTCAAATACACATAGCATAACAGAGGGACAACGGGACGTAACCACGTCATGGGCAGACGACATAGAACCCGTCCCACTACACATAAAGCCTACATACACCCACACAGATAGGCTAGCGCAATGGCAGGAGTCTGCCGTGGCCACAGGCCGAAAAGCGGTCAGACTACACGCCACCACATTGCTAGGCCAGACACAAGCCATTAAGCGACCTTTACCGCCAGTTCAAAGGGCAAATTTGCCAGAACGAAGGCGAACACCGGTATTAAGCCCTCAGGATGTACGACACACGCACGCACATTTTGACCAGGCATTACCACACACTACACGGGGATTAGGAAAGGTGTTCTCACCTACCCCACAAAACCACGCAGGCAAATATATACACACTCCCGTAAAATCTACTAGGGCAGCGTCAAGCACAATTAGGCCCTCGAATACAGGTACATTCAAACCTATAGACACGCGCTACGGTGGAAGTAGGCCAAAGCTTACTTTGCTAGAAATTCCGCCGGAAAGTAGCAAAGGAACACCCCAGTGGATTTCAGAGGCCTATAATCTAATAACAGGGCAAAACCCTTCACCTTTCTGAGCACTGAAGCTCGAAAGAGGATAACGACTTCCACCAGGGCCACAGAAATAAACTAACATCGCTAACACCAACATTATAAGCCACATAAGTTCTTTTAAACGAGGGCGATAAGAAAATAGTCCAACAAGTACATCATAAACATAAAATTGCATATTTTTCTTTCTTATTTTATGTATATACAGTGCAACATAGCCAAATTAGAAGGAATAATTCTAAACCCTTCTTGTTTTTTTTTTTCGAAACCATGGCATTTTTCTCGCAGGCCATCAATGGTTATTGGGCGAAGTGGTTAACGCCATAACGTAAAGTCTCTACTATGCAAGCCAAGTGGAAGCCAAGCAGGCTTCAGGCCGGAAAGAGATATTTTGAACACAGCTTAAGCATAAAATCACAGCATAAAGCTTAAGTGAGTCTTTCTAGGTAGGAATGACTAAACGTTCTATGTTATGGTTCCACAGTTTGATAGATTCTCTTCTTGCGGGCGAAAGCCGTAAGTGTGGCAGGAATTAAGAATCGCAAACTAATTTCAAAAATTTGGTGAGGTGTGCTTTAACCAACTGGAAAGCCCAATTGCACACCGGGACGAGACACTGTCATTTTGTTGAGTTACAATTATTTTGAAGGGCAGGTTTGACTCCCACAGTGCACTGGCTTTGCTCGTGACGTGGATACAAATGTATCAATTACGTCTTGCAATGGCCTTCCTAATGTGTACTAGACAGTGTCGGTAGACTCCCCTGAGACGTAACCAGATTACGGTAGTACTCACGTTACCAAATTGGTAAATACTACACTCAGGTCCCAAGCAATTTTTTTTATTTTTTTAACATTTTTTATAGTGTTCACGACATAATTTTTAGAGACTATCGCCACCTGCTATTATTTTCTTTCAAAGTGCCCTCTTAATCCAGAGCGGGGCATAGCTCATTTTTTTTTCTATGGCGCAGGCATTAGGCCCGATGAAAGAAAGGTGGCCAAGTTAAATATATATATATATATATAATACATAGGTACACGTAAAGACCGTGGAATACACACCCGGGCAATTGGTCATGGTCTCCAATTCTGCCCGTAAGAAGAACGTGTCCGAATTTCTCCTGCCACGCTGGTCAGGTCCCTTCAAAGTCTGCAGGAAGATATCTGACCTAAATTATATAGTGAGCGTGCGCCATGGGAGAAAACTCATAAAGGACACTATTCATGCCCGCCGGATGAAGGCATATCACACACGTAAAGATCACACACCTACACGTACAGGCGGGCACACTACTAAGAGAAAAGGAAACGGTCCCGCTGGCAGACGTGGGAAGAAAGCCAAGAAATAGCCCACTGACCGCACCGGGATACGATCCTAACACCCCACAGAACTGTCCCGGAGACACGCGGGCATAATGACATTTCGTACCATTGTAGGGACATAATCGAACCACGGCACAGTAACACAAAATCTGGGGACACAAATGTAGTCAATGGAAGGCTCTTCGACAGTACGGCCAATGCATATGAGATTTCCGAAGTGAAATGCCATGGCCTGTGGTTTGGATTCCAAGTAAAACGGAAATCCCGTGGCTCATGATCTCCAGATACGGTCACGTTAAACCACAAATTCCCCTCTTTTCTTTCACAATGCGAAAAGCACTAATCACAGTCACAGAGAGTAAGCGATTAAAAACACATGTGCCGGACACACAGCGTTATCAAGACAAGAAGCGAGCGCGCAAGACATTGTAATCCGATACCACCATACTCAGCAGGAACGCAGGCCTCAGTGATAACCTGCAAGCTTACAGACAACAGCTCTCCGAGCAGAGCGCACGGCATCATTCACGCCCGATTTAGAGACCCTATATCTTCCAAAATTACACTACAAGGGGAAATCAAAAACATACAAACTCTACACAGGTATGCATGCTTTCATTTGCGCATTGCGCATCCACGGGAACGTGCCATAATATATGCGGCACGGAAATGATCACACCAAATCTTTACAGACAACCGGATTCGAACCCACGACCACACACCACACTTGTACCAAAAACTAACTATCCAATGGTATTTTTGGTACACGGAACACAAGCAAAAACCACACTGGGGAAGCCCCAAACCCTGAAACACAACGCAAACATAAAACACAGAAAATGACATAAGGTCACGGGTCTGAGTTCCAGTAAAAATTTAGACACAAAGGAAAACAGCTATTCAGGCGTCCAATCATACTGAAGGTGGCCCATACAAGTGCATGAACAGGGAATACTACATTTCCTCCCACCAAAAGCCAGACATAAAATTTCGAATTACACCAGACATGGCGAATACATTTCCCAGACGCAGGTAGGAAAATTTCGCAAGACACAAGTCTTAGGAAACAGTGGCCACACAATGTCATTACCTAACTAGGTCGAATTGCTACATTAGGCCGCTAGGAATCTAAAAACAATGACCACACTTGCACACGTGCAGAAAGGCACATACCAGCGGGCGACATACAATAACGTCCCAGCCTGATGTTACACATGCCCACTGCTGACTTGCAAACTATTTACACTGCAATACTGCGATGACTAGACGCTATTGCGTATCGCCAGTGACCGTGAAATTACAAACACATAACAATTATAACACCATACATTTTTTTTCCACACTGCAAAAACATTTGGCAATGGACAAGACGTGACACAGCGGAACTTATCTTGGGCCTATAAGGGCACGTTCGCAAAGACGTAGACAGGCCACGGGCGCCTCCCGCCCATACACAATATACACCACCCGAGTATTGGCGGGAAAACCATACCTTTTTCGAGTAGGAGGAAATGCCTGCTCTTAGCCGGAAGACATCATGAGGCCCTCCAAGGCTCACAACCTTGGTAGTATTTTGGTCAGTGTGAAATATCCCTGACCCCAATCTACAGTTTTTCAACTGTTCAAAGCATGGAGAAAAAATCAGCAGAAGCTACTACCCCAGGTGGTAACCAATCCACCTTCACCTTGAGTGAAGCATGCAGGCCTTCGGATTCTGGGGAGCCTGCACAGACATGCGTGGAGGTATCGGAGACTCCAGGAAAGATCAGTCACAAACGCCGGAATTTCTTTGCTACTTTCAACGCAAACTCACTTCTTAAGATCGGCAAACTCAAACAGGTTACTGATGTCTTGTCCCGATATCAGATATTGATCGCTGCAATTCAGGAAACAAGATTCACGGATGAACAGTGCTTCGAGTCACAAGGTTATAGAATATTCAAAGGCAAGACCGGTAAACGTGTAGTAAAAAGCATCCCACACTTAGGCACAGGATTTATTGTCAACAGGAAGATTTTGGGTTCGATTGTGGACTTCACATCCCCTAACAGCCGAGTCTCTACTCTTTCTTTTCGGTGTACAAATAGAGTTTATACAATGGTGAACGTACATGCGCCAATCAATCCGGCGAATAAGAAGGACCCGGAAGGAACAGACGCATTCTGGGAGGAGCTAGAATATATCCTCTCAAAGGTACCTGACAAACATACCATCATTCTCCTAGGGGACTTCAATGCCCAGCTTGGCAAAGAACGAAAATATCAGAAGATTATTGGAAACTACCCAGCTCACAGGAGAACTAATCGTAATGGAGAGAGGCTTGTGGAGTTATGCAGAGCATTCAATCTGGTCCTAAAGTCAACGGCGTTCAAACACCTACCCAGAAAACAGAAGACCTGGATTTCTCCAAACTCCAACCTTGGTGAATTCCAAATTGATCATGTCGCCATTGCACGGAAAGCGCAACGAGAGATCCAGAACGTGAAGGTTCTGAGAAGTGGCAACTTAGACTCGGACCACTACCTTTCGCAAATCAAAGTTAGACTAATTCCCAGAAATAACAAGAAGATTACACCAAGAAAAACTGATAAGTTTGACAGAGACAAGCTAAGGAGCAACCAAGAATTCACCCACAAGTTGGAAACTTTAAATCCAGAGAATTGGGAACAATTACAAGAGGCTATAGTCAGAACTGCAAAGGAGACTGTCCCACTCACAAAATCAAGAAAGCATCCTTGGTGGGATCATGAATGTGATACAGCAGTTCAGCTAAGACAGGTTGCGTGGCAGAAATGGAATTGCCACAAAAATGAAGAGAATAGGGTCAACTTCCTAAATGCGAGAAAATCTGCATCAAAAACCATCCGTGGCGTGAAACGTACGTTTAATAGGGAAAAGTTGGTACAGATTGAGCAAGACTTCCAGAAAAATAACACACGTAACTTCTATAAAACCTTCAAGCACAGTCTGAACAAATACAACCCCCCAAGTCTACAGTTTAAAGATTCCAACGGGAAATTGGCTCACAATGATAAAGATAATTGTCAGATTCTAGCAAGTTATTTTGAAAACCTCCTCAACTGTGAGGCTCCAGTGACCCCTTTCGTTTATGAAATAAATCCAATCATCCACCCCGATTCGTCCCCACCTACAAAGGCTGAAATCACGAAGATAATCCAAGAGCTGAAGGACAACAAGGCACCGGGTGAAGATTTGATAATTGCTGAACTGTGGAAACATGCAGGGGAAAGGGCAATCGACAAGCTTGTTGCAATTATTCAAGAGATCTGGGAGAGCGAAAAACTCCCAAGTGGATGGACCTCTGCCGTAATTCATCCACTACATAAGAAAGGGGAGAAAACCGATGTGAACAATTACCGTGGCATCTCTCTTCTGTCAATAACTTACAAGATCCTCTCAAAAGCTCTACAAAATAGGGCGTAACAACAAATCGATCCACAACTGGGGGAATACCAAGGGGGATTCAGAAAGGGACGGTCATGTGCTGAGCAGATTATGAATCTGAAGTCCATCCTCTCATATCTGAAACTCAGGAACAGGGAATTCGTGGTGACCTTTGTTGATTTTAGAAAAGCGTACGACTCAATTGATCGAACCACCCTATTGCAAATCCTTGAAGAGTTTGGCTTAGATAACAAGACACAATCAATTATCCACCAAACCCTGACCAACACCACCTCCAAAGTGAAGTTCAGAGGAGAGATGTCCGATGCCTTTGAAATCAGGACAGGAGTGAGGCAAGGAGACGGACTCTCATCTCGACTCTTCAACTGTGTTTTAGAAAAGGTCATCCGAGAATGGCGGAAGGAAATGAAAAATTCAAGGGTAGAAAATGGGGTAAGGCTAGGGTACAAGTATATGAATCTTACAGTCGACTGTCTAGCCTTTGCAGATGATCTAGTGATCTTTTCAGATTCCATTGATACGGCAGAAGAACAACTTAACCAACTGAAAAATCAAGCACTGAAGGCTGGGCTTCAAATCTCCTTTGAGAAGACACAATTCATGACAAACATAAAATCAGCGCCCAGGGAACTGGAGGTCGGACTAGGAAAAGTTCAGAAGGCAGAAAAGTTTAAATACCTCGGTGAATGGATAGAGCCTAACTTATCAGAGAAAGAAGCCTTCGTGTCACGCATTAATAAAATGGAAATGGCATACAACCTGACTAAAGACATCTACAATAAGAGATCGATATCCTTAAACGCCAAAATTAGACATTACTGCACTGTTATTCGACCAGAGTCTCTGTATGCGGCAGAGACTCTAACAATGAACAAGAAAGGGCTAATGGAAAGACTAGAGGCGAAAGAAAGGAAGATTTTGAGGAAAATCCTGGGTCCTATCAAAGAAAACAGCGAGTACAGAAGGCGTCACAACCACGAATTATACAAGCACGTGGAGAAGATCAGTGACACTATTCGAAAAAGAAGGATTGCCTTTTATAGCCACGTGACACGAATGAGCCCAGGCAGGATATCAAAACGGATATTGACGTACTTTCAGGATAAGAAAACCAAAGGGGCATGGTTCACGGAAGTTGAGAAAGATCTACGTGAAATGGAAATTTCCCCTGAAGATATCCAGGAGCGTGTTCCACTTCAGGAAAAACTACGTACGCACAAAGGTTTCCAGGAAAAGCCGACGATGAAGACAGGGAAGGTGTGGTCCCAAGAGAGAAAAGAACAACACCGGAGACGAATGCGGGAACACTGGGTGGTAGTTAAAGCTCGGAAGAAGAGACAGTTGAACTGACATGGTCCCTAGTTGGCCGAATCGAAGAAAGAATAATAATAATAATAATGTTTTATCACTTACGTCCCTTTTAACTACTGCAGCCTTTAGAGACGCCGTGGTTCCAGTATTTTGACCCGAAGGGGATCCTTAACTTTAACTGCCATGTATATCTAGACGAATAAACACTCCCGTACTGAGTTATTCTCACACATGAAGGCCCTAAATCAATTTAATACATTCCCCCTTCTTCTATTTCCTCTATTTATTACATATTACATTTTACTCACATGCACTCAAAATGTACCTTCAGGGGGGTTTCAAGAGAATAATTCTGGAGGTGATAGTGAATCTGGTTATAGGTGTATACAGAGGTGTGCAATTACACCATATTGGACTCGATGGCAGTCTTCCAACAATTACTTTGTACGTTTTGTGACTTAATACAGTGGAAATGTTTTCAAATTGCTACAATTATTTCATGTATTTAATGAACAGTCCAAATAACATTATTTTAAAAGAATCTGACAGTAAACTAATATTTTACAGTTTTCCTAACAGAAGAGCCTTGAAAATGCAGAATGCCACACGTTTTGTTTTGATTACTTTATTCTAGTTTTCGTGTGAATTGAGACCAGAGAGATTGGAAGTCTTTTATTACAGATTGTCCACTCTTAAACTATTCAAAGATTTGTGGACAATGGATTGAAATCGCCTGATTTATGTCATACAACACAAAGTCAATGAAAAAAGGAAAACGGACCCATCTCAGGTATCCCTCAGAATCTCCTATTTCGGAAAATTCCAGGTGCAATTCCTTATGGGGAAAATTGTAAATCCATAGGAATGAAAATATTACTAAGTAGGGTAATAATAATATAATATGGTTTTCAATAAAAACGTGTGAATGATTTAAATTCTTTGTTTGAACTAGCCTATGTTATTCAAAGCCACCTCGTCAAACACTAAAGAATGTGGTTTAATCACTGCTTAAACGTAAATGTTTCGGTGTTCAATGACACCTTCGTCAGCGTGGATTGAATTAAAATAATCTTAAAACTAAGTTTACAAAGATAAAAAAGAAAATGGATATTTTTACAAAACACTATTATAAATTTAAATAAAATGAAAGCTCACAAAAAGATATAGAAAACATATGAATAAATAAGAATAGAATGAGTATTGTTTTAGATCCCTAATTTGGGGGTGGATCTAAAAGGGAGTTGTTGTAATAATTTATAAGGTGGTGCCTAAAAGAAGGGTAGCCTCCCTTGGCAGGGTAAGCTGACCAGTGTAGAGTGTTGTGGTGTGCTAGGAACTAGGGGGCGTTCCTATGAATAAGGTAGTAGTGTTGGAAGGGATGGGACCCAATACAAGGGTCACTGTTCTGGTCGCTCAGCTGACTGCTTATTATGTAATTGAATCTGCTCGTATCAGCCGAGTGGCACGTGCTGCTTGCTGGCAGCCGAGCCGGCTCGGGAAACACAAAGGTACCTGAGTTAGCGCTATTAGACTACCGTCTATCACGTCTTACCGTGACGGGAGTAAGGAAGGGCGTTGGGATGTAAAAAGGCGTATAAACAGTAAAGCGTGTGTAGAGTGTGGACCAAGTGTTTATTGGTCTGTAGTTTTGAGTAGGAGTCCCTTGTAGGGAGTGAGATTATGTTCACAATGTGTACAAATGGTGGGTTACAGGTTACATAAGTAGGAACTCTGAACACGATTGACTGACTCACCTCGGTTGACACCAGCGTAGCCTCGGGCCGTCTCGATGAAGCACTGACAATGAAGAGATCCTCTGACCTCATTAGGACGTCTTCTTATACCTTCTGACGCCCTGCTGTCAGCATTGTGTTGGCATGCTGCCCCAGTTAGTACTATGTCGCTGAGTGTAATGATTACGTAAGGCTTGAGCTGCTTTATGGAGTAGCAAGCTGTCCTTACAGTATTAATGGATGTTGCCCCGGCTTTCCAAGAGTTGCCATTTTAGGGGATTTAGCCAGATGCCGGGGGGATGGACTCCAAGGGGTGCATACCCCTGGGATGCTGTACAAGCGTCTTCCTTCATTTGTTCGCGTCCTCGCGAACGGGAACGGAACTGGAGGTTGGGATGTTGGCGTAGTGGTCCTTGAAACCCCCTCGTATCTCCTGGTGGTGTCGTATCGAAGTGTGGGTGTGAGGTCAGCCCGTGTTCAGAGGGGAGGGTTATGGGATGTACAGATATATGTATACACTGATATTGACATTGTGAAAAAACAAAACAAAACAAAATTGACATTGCGAAAGATTTGATATCGAGGAAAAATTAACATTGGTAAAAAAATTGATATTTGAGAAAAATTTGACATTAAAAGAAATTTGACATGTATAATAAAAAAAATTGCCCTTGCTATTGCTGGCATATTGCTAGCTTCAAAAAAAACATGGTTTGTGATGCTGATTCGTTACATGTTGTGCAGGGAGGAAAAAAACCCAGCTAGACGAGGAATTGTGTCGTCTAGCTTTACCTTGGGGAAAAAGTGCTCCCTGCAAATAGAAAGATAGGAGAGAATAGAAAAAAAATGGGTGTTCCAGGGTATAGTTTAGGGGATATAATCAAAGTGTTTATTTGTGTGGGAAAAAACGGAACACCCTGACAAATGGGGAAGTTAGAAGAGTAGAAATGAAAATCAGTGCGTGTATGAGAACAAATATGTGGCATTTTCTGTGACATTGTTGCATTATTACGTTACCTTATTACATTGTTGTATGTTACATTGTTACATTGTTATACATTTATATTTATTAGGCTACTTATGTCTAGACGGCCGTATCCTAAATGTACCTGCGTGCCCGCTATTCTTTTGTACTCATTTCTCATTACGTGATCACTCTGTAGCGCTCTCATTTGGCCTTGGTCCTACCCTTTCATCCATGGCCATTTGATTTACCAAGCCATTTTATTGTGTTTTAGTGGCTGTGCCGCTAATTCACACCTGTCGTGCATTTTCCCCCGTGGGTGAGAAAATTGCACCTTGGAAGCAAAGGTGAGCGCTTACAATCCTTGCGCTGTCCCTGGCTGCCGTAGGTCACTCATTATTCAAGTGCTTGCTAAGGATTGCGTCAGTGGCGTTCAGTGTCCCACGACCACTTCACGCTGCTGATCGCGTCGCCGTCACCTTATCGGCGCGACTTGAAAATGTGGGAAAGTGTATATGTTTGTGTGACATCAGTGTTTTACATTTGTGTGTGATTCGTGATATTATTTACAGGGTGTATGTACAGTACAATGATCTTGACCTGTGATAAATAAATCCTTTGTTAGTGGGTGTGCTGCTATCCATGTTTTCCTTTCTGCCATCCTGAAAGAGAACGCATGGGAATGGTTATATCGGCCAATGCATTGTTGTCATTCACACCTGTGTATACCTTTCAGTCGCCCTTGGCGCCTTACTCAATTCTTATCCTATGCCGGCTAGATTTCTATCTTAGCTTAATTTGGCGTCCTAATCTTACTTATCCTAATGTATTGTTATCTTAATGTAGTTTAACTTAATGTATTATCGGGCTTACCCTGGCAACGAATTTTAGTTACCAGGTGCCGAAATATTCTATATGATCTATATATAAAAAAAATTGTCTTAAATGTAGGTTTACGACGAATTGTCATGCCTTATCATTAGTCGTCGGCCTTACCCTGATGCCGGGTTTCTGGGCTATCAGGCGCCGAACGGCGTTATCGTACCTTACTTATGGTATATATAAAAAAAAATTGCTATATCTAAACCGAGAGGGTTGCCTTAATCTATTGCCGAAAGATGCTGTGCTACATTGCAACAGCGTTCAGTAAATTTGCTTAATCCTAGGTTGCGTGTCAAATGCAACCGTCTTATAGCTAAATTTGGACCAGGACGATCGCCTGGGGCAATTAAATCCCCAGGACACCACCCGCACGAGCCCCAGAAACACCGGTTGTCTCTAGGGTCGCTGGATTCCGTCCCCTTAATTCTAGGTGTCGACGTCTATTACTAGTACTAATCTATTCGCAGGCGGCTTACGGTGCCACTAAGCTAACCGTTTCGCCCGCTGTAACTTCCTTGTTCATGACCGTTTTGCTGTTCCGATTTATCGTAGTTGAGCCGCCCACTTGGCTCCTGTGAGGTGCGCGCACTGCCCCTCTCTTAATGCCCTTTGGCTGCCCGATGCATCGCCATTTATGTGGGCATTGGACGGTGTGGTCCAATGGCATAATATTGTCTTCGCCTTTATCGGCCGTCGCAGTATGCTTTTCGCATTGATATTTGCCTCTATGGGCCGCCGTAGTATGCTTTTCGCATTGATATATGGATTTGCCTCCATGGGCCGCAGTAATATGTATTTCGCAGTTATCTTCCACTCCAACGCATAGGAGTTTTGCTTCCCGCTATGGAAGCCGTACTTATCTAATGCTAACTAGGAGTCTAGTCATTATATGGGTCGTCTCTAGGGATAGTTCCCGAGGCCGGCGGTGAGTGAGCTATTTCTCCCGCCATCCTCAGAAAGTCACCCTGCAGATCTCAGCTTCGATGACTGGGACACATAGTGGGTGTAACCTTCTCCGACAAGGGGGATGGGCTAATATGCACCCCTAGATCTCGATGTTTGCCCGTGTCCGGTCCCGAATGCTTTGACCTTACGTAGTTCGTCTGTTTGGTCTGGTCGTCAGTTAAGTGAGGTCGCCGCGCTGTCGAGCCAACTGGGGGAAGGGTCCACCTCGCCTTCCCCAGTTCTGCTCCGGTGTGGTGCTCCTGACCTTCGGCTTACGCCGTTGTCAACCATCAAGTCGTATCAGATTCCTTTGTAAGAAAAAAAAATGTAGCGTAACCTGTGTAAATGGTATAATATCTGTGTAAAATGTAAAATATTTCCAGTGTTGCGGGGTTGTAGATCTTCTAAGTACATAGGCTACTTCTGGTCTACCATCGCTACGTCAGCTTTCCAGCAATAATGCTTTCTTTACCTTAATGGAGGTGTTAGTAGGGTCTGTAATGTCAGGTACCCTGTTATTGGGATCTTGGGGTAGTTACTTGTTGAGTGGGCTTAAGTATGGTAGGAAGGGTTTGCGCACCTTTGGGTTCCACGTTAGTGGTGGCCTGGAACCGGTGATGCCGCTGGGATGCTCCTATAGTGAGTGGAGTGGGGAGGTAATTCCCGGGATCGCAAAGATACGAAAATTCATGCAGGTTTGATATTAAAATCCCTGGTAAGTGGATGGGATACTCATGCATGTGTCTGGATATGAAGTTACCGCCTTCATGTACGGATAGGTGTGGGGTGGGGCATAATACCAGTATGTTCCTTCATGCGGGAGTGTTTAAGTGCCAAAGAATGGTTAATGTATATCTATGGCCTCCTCTCTCATTTGGAGAGGCGCATTATGCTTCTTTAATGTTTGCTGACACACCCCTAATACTCAGGTGGTAGCATCGTGACTCAAGGCGTAGCATGCCTGCTTTTTAGACGCATGAAGTCCATCAACCCCTTTGTGTGTACTTTGTATGTAGTGTAGCTGTTTTTGGTCGTGTAGCTATGTCTGCGTTGTTTATGTTGGGCGTGAGGAGGTTATGGGAAGGGAGTAAGGTGGTACGCTGGTAGCCTGTTCTCCTGTCATCCTCCCTTGGTCTATGTTGGCTTTCTATCCGCGCCTTGAGATAGTAGAGCTGCATGACCTAATCTGGTCGGCCAATTGCAGTGTAGATGTGGCCAGTGGTCGTGGTGCGACTGGTCATGTCCTAGTCGCCTGGAATGATTTATTTCGGGAATAGAATCGCGAAAAGAAGTTATTAAGGGGAGGTCCTGTTTCCTCAAAGTCCCTGTGTTCGCTCCTAATTGGTGAGCGCGTGTGTGTATGTGTGTGTGTGACTACGTTCCGCTACACCTCGCGGACGGTTGGTCTGTTATAAGGCTAAGTCCTGCTGTGTATATTGTGTATGGGCGGGAGGCGCCCGTGGCCTGTCTACGTCTTTGCGAACGTGCCCTTATAGGCCCAAGATAAGTTCCGCTGTGTCACGTCTTGTCCATTGCCAAATGTTTTTGCAGTGTGGAAAAAAAATGTATGGTGTTATAATTGTTATGTGTTTGTAATTTCACGGTCACTGGCGATACGCAATAGCGTCTAGTCATCGCAGTATTGCAGTGTAAATAGTTTGCAAGTCAGCAGTGGGCATGTGTAACATCAGGCTGGGACGTTATTGTATGTCGCCCGCTGGTATGTGCCTTTCTGCACGTGTGCAAGTGTGGTCATTGTTTTTAGATTCCTAGCGGCCTAATGTAGCAATTCGACCTAGTTAGGTAATGACATTGTGTGGCCACTGTTTCCTAAGACTTGTGTCTTGCGAAATTTTCCTACCTGCGTCTGGGAAATGTATTCGCCATGTCTGGTGTAATTCGAAATTTTATGTCTGGCTTTTGGTGGGAGGAAATGTAGTATTCCCTGTTCATGCACTTGTATGGGCCACCTTCAGTATGATTGGACGCCTGAATAGCTGTTTTCCTTTGTGTCTAAATTTTTACTTATATCCATCCCCATTATTATTATTATTATTATTAAAATTATTCATACTTTTGGAAAATTCCCGTGTGAAAATAATATTAAAATTCCAGACGTTTCGAGATTAACCTTGCCTCCTTTTTCAATAGAATTAAAACAATGTGACCAAAGAATGTGTGTCAATGAGCTTACAAAAATTAGAGAAATTCCTCTGTTCGTCACTAGATAGCAGCCAGAAGCTACTGTATGGACAAAGTCTAGAATTATAAGGGAGGCGGTCGAAATTCGTAAAAACCCCAAAAACTATAACAGAAACACTGGATATCAGCTAAGTGACACTTGGCAGCCAGTTATTAAAGATCTGGGAAGATAGTGTAGTTCCCCTCTCAGTTTCTCTAGTTATTCACCTATTTCAAATTGTACGGTTTCCTCTATGGCTACAGGGCCATGGTTTGATCTCCTCTGTTCGTCACTAGAGGAGTTTCCATCTGTTTTTTCGCCGAGGTCTGTATGACGTTGGCTACCGTACAGATACACTTCCCCTTTTTTCTGTTTCCTTATATCCATCCCCCACCCACCTTTTACCCTTACTTGGACAACCTCATTCTTCGAGGAGAATCAATTTTTTTCCCCGCCCCCTTTACCTTCTCCTTCCTTACTACTCTTTCCGCCGTTCTAATTAATATGGCGCGTTTTTCTACCTAGGTCCATACAGTAGCTTCTGGCTGCTATTCTGGTGACGAACAGAGGAATTTCTCTAGTTTTCTCTAGTTTTTCTCTAGTTTCTTTGGCCATATTGCTTAAATTCTATTGAATAAGGAGGCAAGGTTCCTCTCGAAACGTGTAGAATTTTAATTTTATTTTTACACGGCAATATCGCAAACGTATAAATAATTTAATAATAGTATTCCGGGTCATGAAAGCCTTGATCTACACATTATTGTTATTATGATAATTATTATTGTTATTATTATTATTACTATTATTATTATAATAAATTAAATTTCCCTATTTTTTGAATAAAAAGAAATCTTAGTTACATGAAAATCTTTATTGGCACCAGGTAAAGTAATGTTTGAATTTTTCTTTGATATAATCACCACCAGAATTGAGACACCTGTTTATATTCCTGTGTTGTAGAAATCTGCCGCCTGTGAATGGAACCAGCGTATGCTATTCTTTTTGAGCGCTTCGTCAGTGTGAAAATGCTGACCTGAAATAGGAATCTCTTGAGGTGAAAGTAAAGTTGGAAATCGCTGGGAGCCAGATCAGAATTGTATGGGGGTTTATTAAACAGCTCCCAGGTGAACTCCTACGGAACAGGTACTTTTCGCCACTTACACCAATGCGTGCTGGCCCTGACCGCCTCTTCATCTACGATATACACATTGCCCGCAATCGGAGTGTTATTGCATTAGTGTACATATTCATGAATTACTCAACAGACCGTTATTAGCCTACTTTTCACATTTTGTAAAAATGAGGAAAGAATAGGCTTAGGAGATCGATCTGGGAAAATGTGTGTGTGTCTGTCCTTCTGTCTGTCTGTCTGACTGTGTCCCCCCCCCCCCTATCTACTCCTAAATGGCTGTAGCAATCAAAACCAAATTTGGTATGAGTAAAAATCTATACCTAAATATCTCACGGCCATATTTAAAAATACATCTGTGCCACCAACTGTTGAAAAGTTGCAATTGAAATTTTAGCTCCATATTGGATATATCGGAAGGAATGCTTGGGAGCTATTCCAAAAATGGCACACACACATACTGTATATAATAGTATTTCTGTTTAATTTCCAGGAGGCCATACATGACAGTTTTGCCAAAAAGACTCTACGGCTGCTAATACGTCATATTGTTATAGGCATGTTACTTACATACTATCAATTCGATTTCAACCAAGTTTTGTTTGTAGTATGTGTACCATATCAGATATGACTATGCGTATTATTAAGAACAACCAGGGATGCCAACTGTTAATAAATGCTCTCTCATTTTTTGTATCCTAATACCAATATATCAGCTCGAAACTTTGCACACGTACTGCATAGTACATGACTGTCTACATTAATATGCAAGCCAACAGCTCTAAACTCTGCACATGTATAGTACATGTCATTCTAAATTAATTTGGAGTAACTGATACACATCAGTGCAGTCAACATGATTCTAAGCCTGCTGAAAGTTTCAATTTTTAAGTGCACGTAACTTCTACACAAACAAATGGATTTCAACCAAATTTCGTATGTGCTTTGTGTACCATAATTGTTATGACTATGCGTATTCTTAAGAGCCAGCAGGGCTGTGCACTGTAAATACATGTTCTCTCAATTTGTTTACCCTAATATCTATAAAATCTGAAAATATGCAATATTCACACGTCGTACAGTACATGACTTTCTACATTACTTTGGAGTAACTGATATGCGTCAGTGCTACCAACATGATTCTCATCCTGCTGGTAGGTCAAATTTTTAAATACATGTAACTTCTGTACTAACAAATTGATTTAATACAAAATTGGCACAAAAATAGATTATAATATTTCAGATAAATTCTGAGCAACACATATATGACATCGTTGCCAACATGATTTCACGCACGCTGATAGATCCAGTGTCTAACTGCATATAACGTCATTACTATCCTTTGTACTTCAATCAAATTTCGTATGTGCATTCTGTACCTTACGAGATGGAACTAAGAATATATTCAGAGTCACAAGGGCTGCCAACTATAGTGCTCTATTAGGCTACACCATTGCAGGAATATTTCGAAATAATTATAAATGTTAGTATTACCAAGTTAATTTCGTCATTATTCTACAAACCGGTAAGTATATATAGATTAATCATTGGCATATTAACTTTTTTTAAAGTAGCCTCTTTAGTTCGTCACGGAACTACTTGTTTTTATTTGTCATCCTAACTAGATGAATCCGCCAATGAAAGGCAATCAGCGCTCGTATTTAATAAAACTGTATGGTTATGAAATTTAATTGCGCTGATAACTAGCGGAGGTATTTCTGGTCGTAAAACTATGCACTGCTGTGAGACTAATAAAATGCAAAGCAATTGTTTACGTGTGCTCTCGTATTTGTATAATTAATGAAATACCAACATTTATACAACATAATACAAAGGCTCGCCCCCCCCCCCTCTCTCTCTCTCTCTTCAATTGCTATGAAATGGAATGGCTGCCATCAATATTAGAATTATGCGGCAGGGAACTGATGAAAAGACACACACATACTGCTATGTTGTAATCAAAGGGAGGAAATCTACCCATTAATCTCTGTATGGAATAATCGTCATATATATTATTTCAGTAGTATAGATTCCTCCTGCGGTGCTCACAAGCGACTGATCGTGACAAATGAGCATTCAAATGAAAGAGAATAGAAATTAGCAGTGACGAATTGCACTCTAATTTCATAAATATCTATAATTTCTTTGAAAAATGACTTTAAAAAATGTACGAAGTGTGCGATTTGCATATACTGTTGCTGTAGGAAAATACGCCCCATAATTGCTGTCCACTTCATATTTTGGCCGATGTGACGCCTGTTTCATGTCATTTTATATTCTGAGGTCTTTCCTTTATCATTTTGCATGGATTTCAAAAATAGTAAATCAAGTACTCAAATCGTATAATTTCATAAATTTCGAATAACCGGTGAGTGGTATGATGATCCAAATTTCAGTGATTGCCTTCTTAAGTTAGGGAACGTAGAACTTGGAATTCTAACTGAAATGTAAATTGTGTTCTATAATCATTTGGTTGAAATAAAAACATAACAACCCTTCTCCTTAAGTCTCTCATTATAAACCTATTGGGGAAAGTTGCGAGATTTCTCGCCCGGGTCCGCTAGTATTATTTATTACTGTACCCAATCGTCATCATATGGAACATGTGTTTGTATCCCAACTAACTCACGGTCTTTCGAGGTATGGGACATTCATGCCCACCATACGATCACATGCTCAGGATTTGAGTCTGTCAGGTGACTACTCTACTTGAAAGAAACAACATATTCCTAAATATAACATTTAATGATAGAAAATCATGGCTATACAACATAAAACACAAACAAAAGATACTTTACATTTACTTCCCACAACAAAAATCCAAGTTATCTGTGAGTCTCTCCTTAAAGTTAGTGCTTCACCGCACTCAAGTCTATTCCAAACATCCTATTATTGATACTCTCTGACATTTGCGAGTGTCCATAGTGTTCTTCACGTGGCACAATTTAACACAAACTGGAATATCACAACACAATAACCACAAATTATCTTTAAATGACATTAAATCTGCAATTATTAAACATTTATCCGTTTTACACGGGGCATTTACTTTCAGTAACATTAATTCATTATCTTATGCCTTAATTAACAAGTGTTGTGTCGTGCAAATCGTATTATTTTTCCCATCAATTTGAAACGCTGAAGTAGTACACTTTCCCTTCCAAAATACACATGGATAGAGATGTTTTATAGCTTCACCATACAACGATTTTCTGGGTCTGGTCAAACATTATCGTTACAAACGTGTCATGTCATTGAAATTACTCTACCCGTATGAATAAATTAGTGTAAACTGGGCAAATACACTTTACAAAGATGCCTATATTTATTTGGTGCAGTGTTCCTTCTCAGAGAATAACTGGGCCAAATATTATCCGATCATAGCGTTCCAACATGGTATGTGTGTGGAAATAAAGCATTTAATTCATTTGGCATCATCACAACAATCATATCTTAATTACTTTTCGAAATATCGAGATTCTTCAGTGTCCCACTACGCTTTTAAAATAAAAGGATCAGGTCAACAGACTTCCTTTCCAAGCGGACAATAAATTAGTTTCGGCTGCCTGAGAAACATGGCCGCCGGTCTAGTAGCCTTCCTGCCACCCCATCTGGCTTCTCGCAAGGTCAAGTTTGTTTACTGGTGCAGTTACACTGGAGGCACCCTGAGTGTTGTGTCCCTAGTAATTGAGTCATTCTAATTATTTAACACCTACATTTAGAGTTTAATGGGCTCAACTCGGCTCCTAATTAATATTCATGGCAGGGGATGGATCACGGATAGCTTTGCCGTTCTGTGGCGACATTAGCGGCTCTGGCGCGCATCTCAAGTGAGTATCAAAGTTCTCTCACTGGTGCAGCTGCCTATAACGAGAGGAAATCGGCGTTTCCTATACGACGAACCATTAGTCTTACCTCTAAGGGCAGATCAATTAATACATGGGCTCACACAGGGTCTCTAATAGTTATCCCTGGTGGCAACAATTCTGCAAACGGTGGATACAGACAGTCTCTGTCCCACTTCGCTGTGAATAATACAAGTATGCTCCAAGGCGATACAATCTCGTAGATATCGAAGATTAACCGACTAGATTCGCCTAACGCGCAAGCTATGTTTGGATGATCCCCGCAACTTATTGACGTAAATCTCTTGATTCTACGTTACTTGCTCGCTGTACGCGGCTCAAACAATACTTCTTATACATGACTCAATTATTAAAGCACTCACGTCCTCTCTGCAATTACTCTTAAGCCAAAGCTTTATGTAGCTCCCAAAACAAGTATAAATTTACTGGCTTACATTAACTACCTTAATGGTTCTCAAATACAACCCTGTAGAATTTACCATAATAAACATTCATTCAACAATTCAATGACACTGAAAAAGTCTCATTATCTCGATATTTTACGTTTCTTTCCTACTGTTTACAATAACACAGTACTCTTACGTTAGACATGACACACTTTGCACGTACTCTAGGCCTGACATGCCCATTATTTTATTCATTACTGTTACCGACCCCAGATTATTATTATTATTATTATTATTATTATTATTATTATTATTATTTAACGTTACCGTTACTTTCATCATTGTCTTACGCCGAAATGGCCGTAAACAAATCATCCTCCAAGCCATATTTTACCAAAATACGAGGGATGTGAGCTCGTACATAAATGAATGTTAATTCTTAGTCTTAGAGTGATGATTCGTTGTATGGTGAGCTATTTAATCATATTAACATATTAAATTTGTACTCACTTTCATTTTTACTGGGTTAGTCCAGCACGCCAGCCACGAGCCTACCATGATGCTTAGCTTAAGCCATCATGATATCTATCACACGACTCATGGTATACACTTCACACATGATAATCATATTTTCCATCACTGGCTTTTCTCACTTTGACACAATACATATTATTTTACCACATACATAAACACTTTTAAAAATCACTGTAATATAACTTTATATACAATTCCCGCACTATTTCACACATGGATCCTTGATTGGACTCCAACTATCGCCTGACCTCAGAGATGCGATTCAGCTAACTCCTGACAACCGCTGGTCTCCATGAAAGTCTGTCTTGCGTGTGCGTGCGTTCGATTCCCGTCACCTACAATTTATATCTCCTCTACTGCAATTCTGTTCAATCCTCTGTCACGACTATTTGTGACGCCTTCCAGGCTCCCACAACTGTAGTGATCCTGACAATAATGTGTCATTTTTAACTATGACAACACCTCCTGGTATGTTCACTGTCTATAAACATCCTAAATTATCCCTACGTTGTTCTGAATGTATACTTGCGTATGTTATTGGTTAAACGTCTGCTGTAGACTAAATCTTACACGATGCATAATTACTGTTGTGAAGCTGCATGATGCGCTTCCATTGTTCTCCAAATACATTTGAGCGTCGATACTTTATAAATTCGCGCACTTTCTTGCGTGATCTGGCAGCGTGTTAGTTCACGTGTTGAGTCAAGACGAACTGAAGACGAACTAACTTCCCTGCGAAGCTTCTCCTATATAAGGCTTTCTTGTGAAACATAGTCCACTGGACATTCAGGACCGACTCCCTTCCTGAAATAATACATTTCCAGACAAAGTGAAGTATAACTCTCGTTTGTCTAGGCGTGGAGGTCCCAAAATCACTCGCGTGCAAGCGATCGCTTCGGCCGATTAATTACAATTAATTGCCTTTCTCCATGGTGTCATGAGGCTATCCTGGTAATTCCCCCTCTGCTGATCTCCAAAACCTTCCTCCCGAGCGGAAGCAGTCTGTTCAGAGGCTCGTTTATAGATGTAGGCTTTAATTTAGGCGTGAGAACACTCCTAAATTACCTTTCCTAGAATATATTCACCTGGGTGTAAGTTTTATTTCATTTCAATGCTCCAATTGGCTGTAATCAATTAATTTCTGTGGACGACTGCCCCCTCTCTCTACTCTTATGCCTTGTGAGCCGGTGGATCCCAGAGTCATTAATCTTGAGCTGTTTCTGCGGTCCAGACGAAAATTAGTTCCTTGGCGTCACCTAAAAACGCCCCTTCACTAACTACGATTAGTCAACTGTCAAGCTGGTTTGCTTTCTATCATTCAGGCTTCTAAAACGTACATGGGCTTTGTATTTTCTTGCAAAGATCCACCTTAAAAGCTATGATATTCCCATTCTAGCCGTGAAATTTTGCTATTATGATTATATGCAGATATAACTCTTTGCTCTTCGGGTTCCCTGTAGCTGTTCTCCCTCAGAGATCAATGATTCGATTCTGGGCAGAATCATGGGCCTGGTCTTCTTTGATAAGACCCGAGTTCGATGCCAGTCTGCCGTGTCTAATTGGGCACATTACCAAAACATATTCGGGCAATTTTAATTTTAAAATGTTCAAAACATGACTTGGGAATTAAGATTGCAGTTTCAGGGGCGCAGTTGGTAGCACGCTAAGTTCCTATGCCCATGATCGCGGGTTCAATCCCGGCCGAAGTCGTCGAATTTCTAGGAGCATTAAAATCTCTCAGTTTGCCTTCCTTCGGAGGGGACGTAAAGCCGGCGGGCCCATTTCATAGACGGATGGCATGTAAAAGAACCGTCCACTAACTAAAATTGCGAAGCTAAATTTGTAGGTTAGATTTGATTAACGCTCTATTAAGTCCCAACGTTGGTCGCCAGGTACCGGTTGCGGTGGCATGTAGTAGCCAAGTTCACAGCTAGGTGTCGTTGACAATAACATTTGGTAGCAAATTTAGGAACTACTTGAAATTGATCGTCTGCAGTCCTTACCTGAATTATAGATAACACACAGTAAAACGGCCATCAACATTAATACCGGTTATCAGACAGATTCTACACACACCCAAAGTACAGGAGGGTACATGACCGCGTTGTCGCAGCCCCTAAACTGAGGAACCAACCAACCGGAATTAAGATTTTACGATAACAAGAAAGAAATAATATACTTGACATCAATTTAGTGAATTACATACGACAAAGGATGTGGTCTAACTGTTGGTGTGCATGACTTGTCAGTCAAAATGGAAGTAGATATTTCGATTTTGGTTTTACCATGTATAGGTGAACACTAGAGCTCTTAGTGATAGATTTAGTGAACAACCTACGACAATGGATGTGGTCTAACACTTGGAGCCCATGTATTGTTTGAACGAAACCATAAAAGTATCGTCTCTCTTAACTTTTTTTGTTTCTGTTTATAAAGTAATTTCATTTGTAGTTGTTGATCGTTTGACTGGCCTCTTAGCTCAGCGGTAACTTTCTCGCTTGCTGGGTCCAAGGTTGCTGGGTGATATCCTGGCGCAGTCAGCTGGCATTTGAAGGTGCGCAAATGCAAGGGAGCCGTGTCAGTATATTTACTGGCACGTTAAAGATCCCATTCAGGGCAAAATTCTGGCACCCCGGCGTCTTTAAAATCCAGAGTAGTAAAATGGGACGTAAAACCAATAACATTATTATTATGTTGATCATTCAATGATTGCAACATCATCTTGTTGCCGAATAAGTTCGTCGCTTAATCTTTCTACTTCCTGCTCTTTAATTTTATTATTCCACTTTTGAATATGACTGTTGTGTATTAACCAAACACCTCTGACGTGTTGGTGGCATGGTGACACAAACTAAACTGACAAGTCATGGACACCAAGTGTTAGACAACATCCTTTGTCGTATGTAGTTCACTAAATCTATCACTACGAACGCTACTGTTCACCCATACATGGTGAAATCAAAATCGCAATACAGTGAAACTTGGAGAATTCGAATCTCAGGGACCAGTAAAAAAAATCGAATTATCCAAAAATTCGAATTATGAAAGTTCTTTGAAAAGGGTAGAGAAAATATTCAAATTCAAATTTTCCGGTTCTCTCAGCCTTTTTCGGCCTTTGCCACTCTCATTTTCATAACCGAGAATTTTGTCTTTATTTTTTAGGTATATTGACAACGTGTTTGGAAGAATCCCGAAAGCCTTTGCAATTTCAGATTTTTTCCTTCATTCCCTTTTCCACTTCTTTAATCACCGCTATTTTCTCCGCCTAAGTCAAAGTTGTGTATGAAACCCGAGGCTTTGATGACGACGTCTTAGTTCTGTACACACACTTTCAAACACAGGCAAAACCAAACTTCTAAACTACAACCACAAGTCTAATCAGACCACTTAGCACGCACTACCAGACAGGTGTAAGGAATGACACTGTTATGAGTTATGAGTTGTGGAGCGTTGCAAACCAATGGGAGGGGGAGGGGTTGTGCATTGACCTTGGTTGGAGAGTCGCAGGCGTGATGTTAGTCATGTAGGCAAAACCATCGAGTTGGGGCCGGATGCCAATGGTACGTCGTGTTTCAGGAATTACTGACCCAACTGTTTGGCTTCCGATCGTCTTTTTACACGTAAAAACTTTGAATTATCCAAAATATAATTCGAATTAACCACGATTTTTAGCATTGATTGTATATAAAATGCTAGGGACCAAGAAAAAAAATCGAATTAAAGAAGATGTCGAACTATAGAAGTTCGCATTAGCCACGTTCCACTGTATCTACTTCCGTTTGGAGAGAATTAAAAGATCTGATTCCCACAAATTGAGAGACGGAATCAAAGAATAGGTTAATACAATGAAACTTTAATTCAATTTAAATCTCTTCCAGGGGGCGTGGTGGCGCAGCGGTCAAGCTGTATGCCTCTCACCAAGGTGGACCGGGCTCGATTCCCGGTCAATGCATGTGAGATTTTCGATGTGAAATGCCATGTCCTGTAGTTCGGATTCCACGTAAAAAGGAGGTCCCGTGGCTCATGATCGCGAGATTAACGGTCACGTTAAACTTCAAGCTTCCTTTTTAAATCTCTTCCGGGTCCTTTAGCTTTTCAACTCTTGGCACAGTTGTCAAAATAGCTTACGTCTTTACTGGACCCCCATAGTCTAAGTACTCTTAGTGTCACTAAAGAAATGTTTTCAACGTTAACGCAAAGTCTGTATAGGGTGGGCAGTGTATTACCACTGCCAAGAAACTTAGACCATCTCTCTACCACTGTGCGACAGCAGTGCTCTCACGCGGCCTGCAAGCAAGTACGGTACCGCGCTGGGAGGCATGGTCGAACAATGAAAAGAAGGATATTTACGAGCCTACAGTCCCTTTCTACAAGGAAAATTACCGCCTCCAAGAAATAGAAGTTATTGGGCTACTAGTGAGGGCCCGGGGAACAATACCTTCTCTTTTTGCTGCTATGTGTAGAATATTTCAGATCTCAAATGCCACCATTAATACCATAGCAGTAACAGCCCGTAAAGGATCCATTAGTATTTTGAGAAACCACTTATATTCGTGAATTGTGTGTATTTTAAGGCTGAATAGCTATTTTAATTATTTATCCTTAGTTGCGGTTTGCCCACTCTTCAGTTCTTTTATTCTAATTTATATGTGTGACATACATTTCACAGTTCATTAGTCTATTTTGTTAACCTTCTAATTTTTCTTCTCTCACCTCATTATAATTATTAATCTTTGTATATTAACAGCCTTGTAAGTCTAGGAAGTATGAGAAATAAAAATAGAAATAAATAAATGGATGTAGCCTATGCTATTGTTGCTGGATTTATGAAGTTAGCATTGTGTAAAGAGTGATTTCTTCAATTTAACATGGGTTTTACAAGAGGAGAAGTGTGCAGCACAATATACTTTTCAAATAACAAGAAAAACAAGAAGTTCCATGACGAACTAAAGAGCCTACTTCTCGTAAAATTTAAGATTCATGCCAATGATTAATCTATATGGATCTATCTAGAATAATGACGAAATTAAGTTGGTAATATCAACATTTCTAATTAGTTCGAAATACTGTATACCTGGCAGAATGTAGCCCAATAGAGAACTAGAGTTGGCAGTTGGTTGAAGTCCAATGAATAGCATGGACGTTACATGCAGTTAAACATTGGATCTAACGGCGCGCTTAAAATCATGTTGGCAACAATGACATACATGTATTGGTCAGGAATAATCTGAAATAATATGATCTATTGTTGTGTCAATTTTGAATTAAATCTATTAGTTAGTATAGAAGTTACTTGCATTTTAAAACTGGACCTATTAGCAGGCTTAGAATCATGTTGGCAGCACTGGCGTAAGCCTATATTAGTTACTCCAAATTAATTTAGAATGCCAGGTACTATACGTGTGCAAAGTTTAGAGCCATTGGCTTGCATACATTCTGATATATTGACATTAGGGTAACAAAAATAGAGACAGTATGTATTAACAGTTGGCAGCCCTGGTTACTCTTAAGAATCGGCATAGTCATATCTGTTATGATACACATAGCACACACGAAATTTGGTTGAAATCCAAATGATAGTATAGAAGTTACATGTATTTTAAGTTGGATCTCACAGCAGGCTTAGAATAAATAATAATAATAATGTTATTGGTTTTACGTCCCTTTTAACTACACTGGCTATTTGAGACGCCGGGGTGCCGGAATTTTTCCCCGAAGGGGATCTTTAACGTGCCAGTAAATCTACTGACACGGCTCCCTCGCATTTGCGCACCCTCAAATGCCTGCTGACTGAGCCAGGTTTCGAACCTGCAACCTTGGGCTCAGCAAGCGAGAACGTTACCCCTGAGCCACGCAGCCAGACAGGCTTAGAATCATGTTGGTATCACTGACCTATATAAGTTATTCCAAATTAATATAGAATGTCAGGTACTATACGTGTGCATAGTTCATAGTTGTCGGCTTGCATACTTTCTGATATATGGGTATTTGGATAAAAAATGAGAGCATTCATTAACAGTTGGCAGCCCTGGTTGCTCTTAAGAATACGCTCAGTCATATCTGTTTATGTAGACATAGCACATACGAAATTTGGGTGAAATCCATTTGATAGTGTAGAAGTTATATGCATTTAAAATTTGGACCTATCAGCAGGCTTATAATCATTTTGGCAACACTGCCCTATATGGTCTCCTGGAAATTAAACTGCAATATTATTATCTATACGTGTGCCAATTTTGAAATAACCCCATTCATACCTTCCACGATATCCAACATGGAGCTCAAATTTCAATTGCGATTTTTCAGCAGTTGGTAGCACTGACATCATTTTCAAATATGACCGTGAGATATTCAGGTATAGATGTTTACTCCTACCAAATTTTGTTTCAATTGCTGTAGCCGTTTAGGAGTTGATAGGTGGGACACACACACACACACACACACACAGCCAGCCAGACAGACAGACAGATGGACAGACAGACAGACACACATTTCCCGATCTCATTAATCTACTTTTTCCACATTTTTGCAAAATGTGAACAGTAGGCTAAAAATTGAAAGAAGCTTGTAGTTTTAAGTGACCGATAATCTTGTGATCATGAACCACGGGACCTCCTTTTTACCTGTAATAAGAACCACAGGATATAGCATTTCACTTCGATAATCTAACATGCATTGACCGGCGAGGAGCAACAAGAGAATGGGAAGGAGGCGGCCATGGTCTTCAGTTAGGGACCTGGAGTTAAAATGGGGAAATCGCGTAAAACCGCTTCCAGGATGACTGGCGTAGGAATCGAACCCACCTCTTCTCAGTTTTGCCTCACGAGGCTGGGCGTACCCAATTCCAGTCCTCGGACACGATTTAAATTTCCTGGAAGAGCCGGGACTTGAACCCGAACCTCCGGGGTGATAGCCAAGAATGCTAACTGCTACACCGGCAGGTGGACGTGACTAACAATGTCTCGTTATACTGGTAGTTCTTTCTTTAACGATCGATAATTTCTTTTCCTCTTGCTCGTCTGGTAAACTTTCGTTTAACATTAATATATTCTTGTCTGCAAGTACTGATGAAAGGAGAGAGATGAATTTCAATGACACATCAAAGCGGGATGTTATTCCTTATTAAGAGCTTTTCCAGATACTTGAACTTTTAAATGTCGCGAGAACTTGGAGCCGGAGTCGCTTGTTACAGAGAGGAGGAGTGCACTCGAGAAAGAAATACTGAGACATGATTCTATGGCACTGCTCTACAGCAATGCATGCTTTAAATCTGTTTCATGATAACACGATTGTTGTTTCTAGTGGCGCAACATCTAGGTCACCTGCTCCTAATGATAAGGATGATACTAATTGACTGGATAAATTTCAGTCGATATTACAAGAACAGAAGTGAAATAAGGTAAATTAATGAGAAAAAGCCTTGGATCAAGAACAAAAGATGGTGTAAACTATCCAAAGCCTAATACAGAAATATATAAAGTAATTCAAAATCACAGAATGCGAAGAATACAATTTATGGGACACAGAAAGAATGGGCCCAAACAGACTGACACACAAAATACATACTTACTTAAAGTACAAGACTACTAGACCGAATTTGTATGAATTTACAGAAAAAGACTTAAAGGAATGAGGATCACCAAACTTACATGATCGGGAGGAAATCAGAAAAATCACTCAGACGCGGGGTTTGGAGGAAGAAGAGAAGAAGACTACACAACATAAATGGTCAGAGCAACGGAAACAGACCCTCTCGTTGCGAATGAAGGAATACTGGGCGAACAGGAAGGCTGGAAAGTGTTGATTTCGCGTGGCCCTAAGTGACCCATTCGCGTAGAAGAGGAAGAAGAAGCCATTGGAAGGAGCGGAAAAACGAGGAGCTCTACAAGTGTTCTGAAAAGATCACGGACACAATGAGGAAAAGAAGGCTGACATTCTATGGACAAGAACCGACTGACCAAAATGATCTTCAAATACATCATGCGATACCTCTAAGTGGGTAGAAAAGGTCAAGTGGGATGCAGCCGAAGATGGAATTACTCAGAGTTGATCCACAATAGAAGTGAGTTTAGAAGAAAGGTAGACAGCTTAAAATCATTTGAAGAGAAACCAATTACAAAGAGACCCGTGTGGATCATTTCCGAGGAGGTGAGAAGGATAAGGAGCGAAAGAATGAAGAGGTTCTGGGAAGAAAAGAGAATGAAGGCCAAGAAGCCTTAAGTTCTATGCGGTCCATAGTTGTCCAAATTCTAAAGTAGAGGAAGAAGAAGAAGAAGAAGAAGAAGAAGACATTATTTCAGTGTTGCCTAGGTAATATATTATTAGAATATTTTCAGTCTGTCAACACGATAATACCCAATTAATTATGCGGCTTCGGTGGCGTAGTCGGTAGCATGCTGAGCTTCTATGCCCAAGATCGCGGGTTCAAACCCGGCCGAAGTCGTCGGATTTTTTTAAGAGCGTTAAAATCTCCTCAGTATGCCTCCCTTCAGAGGGGAAGTAAAGCCGGCGGTCGCATGTCATAGATTTATGGCATGTTAAAGAACCTTCCACTAATCACACCTGTGTGAAGCTAAATTAACTTGTTAAACAACGCTCTTAAGGTTCCTACGTTCGTCGCCAGGAGCCGACTGCGGTGGCGTCTAGTAGCCAAGTTCTGAACTAGTAGTCGTTGACGGTGGTGTTTGGCGGAAAAAATAGGAACTACTTAAAATTCAATGTCTGCAGTCCTTACTTGAATTAAAACAGATAACACACACTAATTCAGACATCACAATTAACACCGGATATCAGACAGATTCTACACACCCCCAAAGTACACGGGGCTACATGACCTGGTTGTCGCAGCCCCTAAACTGAGGAACCAACCAACCAACCAATTAATTATAATTCATTTTCTTGCGTGTAGTAGCGCAGGAGGACTTCTGAAAATTAAATTAATGATTTTGAATGAACAATTGAGACTGATTAAGATCCATTAATTTAGTCTAATAATTTGCACACCTCTGTAACTACTGCCGCTTTTAGAGACGTCTGGGCACCGGAATTTCGCCCCAAAGGGGATCTTTAACGTGCCAGTAAATCTACTGACACGGATCCCTCACATTTAAGCACCGTCAAATGTCTAAAACTCTCAATAAAAACGGCTATGGCATTATTTAAAACTGCCATAGCATAAATAGCAACTTACGGAATCCACTTAATTTGGGACAAACTATTAACGACCTATTAACATTAGAGAAAGTCAAAGGCTGCTGTATGAAAATAGTCTTGGGTATCGGGAAGACAGCGCTGTCCAGACTGACTTACGCCTTCACAAAAGAAATGCTCTACATAGAAGACATTAGACTGCAGATGCTACTGCCCCACACTGAGGCCTATGAGAGTGCCCTTCAAATACTAAAAGAAAAGCAAACCGCTATCTGGGATGATTTCTACTCAACTGACGCCATAATGACTGACGAATGGAAACAGGCAAACTACAGTATGAACTCCGACACATAATGACACGATATGCTACACAAGGCTTTCACTACAAGTTCTGCCAAAACAAGAGATTCCACCAACCAACTGAAGAATGTATGTGTGATCTAGCAAAATATTGCCGACAAAGACATATCAATAACCCAATTGGGATTGGAATAATGTACAGTAGGTTACTCAGTTTTGTATTTTGCTCATTGTGTGCTGTTTCAATAATAATAATAATAACATATCAACTGACTGCACCGGGATTCGATCCCGCTATCTTGGGGTCAGCAGGCGAGAACCTTACCGCTGAGCCACGCAGTCAGTCTCGGCCAAAGCCTAGCATAGTAACCAATTAGCCATGGAGCCGTATCTATCATGGTCGGTCACGTAAAGCACCGAGTGGCTTCCGTGGAGTAGTTGGTAGCATGCTGAACTGCTGTGCCGAAGATAGCGGGTTCAAACCCGACCGAAGTCGTTGGATTTTTTAAGAGCGTTAAAAATCCTTCAGTATGCCTTCCTTCGAAGGGGAAGTAAAGCCGGCGGTCCCAGGTCATAGATTTATGGCATGTAAAAGATCCTTCCACAGACTAAACTTGTGTGAAGCTAAATTGTTAGGTTAGATTTCGTCGGAACGCTCTATCAAAGTGTCAACGTTCACCACTAGGTATCATTTATATCTGGTGGTGAAAGTTCGAACTACTTGACATTGAACGGAACTTGTAGCTCACCCTAAGGGTGTCCGCTGGAAGCAGCTATAGACCCAGGCGAACCGAACATGTCCTCGGACACTCCCGGCACTAAAAGCCATACGATAAATAAACAAATAAATAACGTAATGCACCACTGGAAGAATGTTTCCCACCAACACTGCTCATAGTAGGTGAATTAGCTCGCGAGGAATGGAGACTGCATCAAGATTTATCAAACTGCTTCTTGAATGTAGACTACTATACGTGTAATTGTGTTTGAATGCTAAATGATGACGGGTAAGATGTTTACCGTGCTCTAACTCCAACTAATTTAGATAAGGTCTGCCCGGCTAGTTGGATAACGCGCTGTAATGAGAAACATTTGCGTAAATTGGAGTGGACGCTAACGTATGGGCACATAGCGCTCCCACTGGTGCAGAAACTAGGCCAGACTGTTAACAGCCCGAACTACAAGTACATTCCGGCCAGGATCTAAGTCAAAGGAGATAATTAAAGTTAGTTTAACAATGTGTGGTTCAGGGCTAATGTTCAATTAAGCCTCATCTCGAATCGTTAGAGAATGTCAAAATAAATTCGACTTGATCGATTTATGGAGATACATAGGAAAATTGGAGAAAATTTTAAAGTAGGAGTAAAGATTCAAGAAGAAATAATTTCAACTCTGAGATTAGCCGGCACACCCGAGGATTTGAATGAGTTTTTGAATGGTATGGACTCTGTCTTGAGGAAAGAAATCATGATGAAAATTAATACATGTAAAGAAAAACAAAATTGAAATGTATCCGAATGAAATCAGAAACTCCTATGGACGTCAAATCGGTAGGTGAAATGATAAAGGAAGTAGGAGACTTCTGTTACTTAGGAAGCAAAATAACCAGTGATGGACGAAGCAAAGAGGATATAAAAAGTAGGTTTGCTCAGGCAGGAAAGCATTTCTACAGAAAAGGAATCGGTTGACAACGAATATAGATTTAGGTATTAGGAAGTCTTTTTTAAAAGCCTTTGTCCGGAGCGTGGTGCTCTATGGAAGAGAAACTTGGACTGTTGGCGCAGCAGACAAGAGGAGAATTGATGGTTGGTTGGTTCTTAAGTTTAGGGGCTGCGACAACGCGGTCATGTAGCCCCTTGTACTTTGGGTGTGTGTAGAATCTGTCTGATAGCCGGTGTTAATTGTGATGACTGTATTAGTGTGTGTTATCTGAGTTTTAATTTAAGTACTGCAACTTAGAATTTTTCAAATAGTTCCTACTTTTGCCGCCAAGCACCACCGTCAACGACTACTAGGCCAAGTTCAGAACTTAGCTACTAGACGCCACCGCAGTCGGCTCTTGGCAACGAACGTAGAAACCTAAGAGCGTTGTTTACAATCTTAACCTATCCAATTTAGCTTCACACAGGTGCAATTAGTGGAAGTTTCTTTAACATGACATAAATCTATGACATGGGACCGCCGGCTTTACTTCCCCTCCGAAGGAAGGCATACTGAGGGATTTTCAACGCTCTTAAAAAGTCCGACGTCTTAGGCCGGGTTTGAACCAGCTATCTTGGTCGTAGAAGAGGAGAATTAAAGCGTTTGTTATGTGGTGTTAGAGGAGGGTTACAAATGAAGATATATTAAGACGAGTGGGAGAGGAGAAGTATTTCTGACGACTGCTAGTGATGAGAAGAGATACCCAGGAGATACCAAGGAATAGCAAATTTAGTTATGGAAGGAAGAGTAAAGGACAAGACCTGTAAGGGTAGACCAAGGTTAGACTATGGTAATACAGATTGCCTCGGATGTAGGGTGTGGTAACTATGTAGAGATGAAACGATTACTTCAGGACAGGGAAGCATGGGGTGCGGCATCAAAACAGTCAGAAAACTGAAGACTCAAACAATAACACGTAGGAAAAATGTTATTTTTTAAATTTGAGGGTCTTGGACATCGAGGTCATTTAGCCCCGTATACTTAGGTGTGTGTAGAATTTGTCAGATGACCTATGTTATTGAGGTGTGTGTTGTAGTCTGTGTATTTGTAATTCAGGTGAGGACTGGAAAGCAGGAAGCCGTGGCCTGAAGTTAGATACCATCCCGGCATTTGAATGGAGTAGAAGTGGTAAAACCACGGAAAACCACTTCCAGAATGACTGTGGTGGGAATAGAACCCACCTCTTCTCAGTTTTGCCTCACGAGGCTGAGTGTACCCAGTTCCAGCTCTCAAACCAGAATTAAATTTCTTGGGTCAGCCGTGAATCGAACCCGTACCTCCAGGGCAACAGCTAAGAATGCTAACCGCCACACCACAAGGTGGACTTTAAATAACAATGGTATCAGTTCTGCTTTAGACATTTAACAGGAGGAGCTAGAGTGTTAAAAAATACCAGAAAGTTGCAAGTGGGAAAGTAGCTGAAGAAAACCACGAACATTCAAGTTATGGAATAATGTTAAAGTTTGTGATAAGCCTCATAAGCCTATAAGGGAATATGCCAAAAATACAGAAGATTATTAACAGGTAAAAGAAAAGCCCTTTAGAAGGGATTGGGAATCAGGTACTTGGAAGCAAGCAGAGCCGTGAATGGTAGATAGTAAAGGAAAACAAGCCTGGATCCCGCAGAGAAGTCCCTAGGGGTTGCTAATTCCCGAGTTCACTATCAGTGATCCCTGGATTGTGGAAACCACTTCGTCCTACAGGAGTGTAGCGTACATGGTGGGCCCGTCACACTCCATTCAGCAGGGATACATAAAAATTAATATACAGTATAAAGGAAAAGAAAGAAAATGAATGATCAAAAGGAATTAAGAATATTTAGAACGAATTAGGAATTAAGAAATAACAAAAGTAATTAAGAAAACTATCAAGAGTTAACAAAATGAATTAATTAACAATAATAATTAAGAATTAACAAAAAGAATTAGGAATTAACTAAAAGAGATTTAGAATCAAGAATTAACAATTAACAATAAGAATTAAGTATTGATAATACGAATTAAGAATTAAGAATTAACAAAAATAATTAAGAAATGACAAAAAGGAATCAACAAAACAAATTAAGAATTAAGAATGAACAAAAAGAATTCAGAAAGAAGGATTAACAAACAGAATTAAGAATTACGAAAAAGAATTAAGAATTAACAAAAAAAATTCAGAAATAGGAATTAACAAAAAGAATTAAGAGTTACGAATAAGAATTGAGAATAAACAAAAAGAATTCAGAAATAAGAATTAACAAAAAGAATTAAGAATTATGAAAAATAATTAAGCATTAACAAAAAGAATTCAGAAATAAGAATTAACAAAAAGAATTAAGGATTATGAATAAGAATTGAGAATAAACAAAAAGAATTCAGAAATAAGAATTAACAAAAATAATTAAGAATTATGAAAACATTAAGAAATAACAAAACAGAATTATGAAAATGAATTATGCGTTAACAAAGAGAATGAATAATTAACAAATAGAATTAATAATTTACAATAAACAATTAAGTATTAACAAAAAAGAATTAAGATTAACAGGAAGAAATAAGAATTAAGAAAAAGATTATTGTCAGGTTCAGAAGAGAATACTAGTTGACCGAGGGAATTCTGCAGAAAATAAGAATGTAAGGAGTCCGGCACAATTATTTGGAAGAACGTGTCTGTTGGCTGGGGTCCATTGTCCCCAACCCATGCCCCTGTAGTTGTGAACCCTTGGTGGGTTACTCATTGAGAAAGTAGCAAGGATTTCTTTTAAATACTGTGTTATTCCGGAGAGTCGACATTATCACAGGAATAGGAGGTGAGCTCATTAACACTTTGGATAATTAATTTGGTTCTTTGTCACAAATCCCCACCTTACACCGAGTCCATATTGAATTAGTCCGGCCTACGAAGTAACGCAATTAACGTAATCCACTTGGAGAGACACTAATTGTGTCCTGCTTGCTGTACCTCTTACAAGCGGTGCTGCTAACTTTGGGAGGATGTCAGAGGTCACTTGGTGAGATAACATTTAAGGAGAGGACTGAATACTTATTCAGAACATCCACAGGGGCTAACAACTAATGGAACGCGGTTTGGTGGCCACAGGGCCCCAGTTGAGTCCGACATTGTTTCAACTTACATGTGCGGGTCTCATCTCCTTTCATCATTCTCGTCGACCTCCCTAGGCCAACTCTTATTCTCTTCCGACCCCGACTTATTTAGGGATACGAGTACTATAATGTTTTTATTATCCTGCTTTAATTTGGTCCATGTCTTTTCATTCCACTTCGCGGCATGGGCATACGTGTTAAATAACTAAGACGAGCTGCAGAGTCCAGAGATCCAAGGTTATGATGCCGGCGCTGACATTGGTATCTTAAGTGTGTTCTTTCCTCGGGGTTCTCCATAATGCCTGCAGGCAAATGCCAGGATTGTACCTTACTACAACCCTGAGAATTACAGAGGTGTGCAAATTATTAGAATATAGAGAATTTGAATCAGTCAGATTTTCTTTATTCAAAATCATTTTATTGAACAACGGATGACATCCTTGATCACCCTACGTGGTGAAGTTTCTCCCCTGCAGACTTATAACTTTTCCCATAAGGAATTACGGCTGGAAATGTTCAGAATTGGGTATTCCGAGGGATACCTGAGCTCGGAGTGTTTTCTCTTTTTTCATTGACTTTGGAATGTGCGCTCTAAATCCGGTGATTTCAATCCATGGTCCACGAATCTTTGTATAGTTCAAGAGTGGATGATCAGTATAAAAGACATTGAATTCCTCAGCTCTAAATTCACACGAAATGTAGAATAGATTAATCAAAACAAAACGTGTGGCATTTTGCATTAACGAGGCACCTCTTTTAGTGGACATTCTATGTAATCATTTTGCTACAAATGTCTTAAAATGAAATGTAATTAAGACTAATGGTTAAATATTTGAAATAACTTCAGCGCCTTGTAAATATATTTTGTGCATTAAATCATGAAAAGTAAAAATGCAATTTAGGAAAACTGGCGTTGTCTCTAATAATTTGCACACCTCTGTACAGCCACACACTCTCCTACAGTCACCACAGATACACAGGTTATCAGGCAAATTAAATACGCACACCCAAGTACACGAGGCTGATTACTAGGGCCCGGATGTTATGACATGTCATCTTTTTACTGAGCTGTCTGAAACAATGCTGAAGTACATAGAAACTCCGGACTGGCCAACCCGTCTTCAAATATGTCATTTTTATTTTGCATCATTTTGCATTTTTTGTGTGCTATTTTTCCATTTGAAGAGTATTTTCTTAAGTTTGGTAGATTTTTAGGTCATATTTTAGAGAAATCAGTCATTTAAGGTCCTTTTTCTTCCAAGTTAGTCATGTCATAGCTTTATATGAGGGAGTTACGTCTCTCAGAGTTAAGAAGATGCTAGTAGCTATGAACATAAACCTTTTGTTAAGTGCTAGAAATCTATTTTGATTGACATTTTTGTTTGAGCTTCAGATGCCATTTTTGAAATAGTTGTGAGTTTATTATTATAAGATCATTTTCTTTATTTTATAGTGTATTTTACGAATTTTTGAAATATTGCTGAGTTTAGTCTATTATTATTAGATAATTTTCTCCATTCTATAGTGCATTTTTCGATTTTTTATGACATTTATTACAGTCATTTTTGAAAATTTTAAGTGCATTTTTAGCCTATTTTCAATTTTGAAAAAATAGGCTTATGAGATCACCTTTTGTCCGTGTGTGTGTGTGCGTGTGTGTGTGTGTGTGTGTGTGAGGTGTGTGTGTGTGTCCCCCTAATAAAATCTAAACGGTCGGAGCGATTTCAATGAAACTTGGTAAGTTCATAGCACTGTTCCCGGCGACCTCGACCGTGCCCTTCAAATTTTGTTACGTCTCACCAATCCAACATGGCGGCTGTGCGAAATATTTCACTAGCATTCAATATCTCCGAAACTATTACCGATATCGCCCTGAAATTGTGTACGGTGATAAAGGGCACTACTAGAAGTTCACTTATGAGACTTTCAAAAACCTGATGACTACGAAACCAACATGGCGGTCAAGCGAAATTGAGACTTTTAAATAGACTTTTCTCGCGATTTAACTATCCAAACGTAATGAAACTTGGTACAGCAAATGTTTATACACATTGTAATGCACTGGAGTCTAATTTAGTTCAATTGTTTACATAACCTCAAAATGGCGACTATGCGAAACATTTCACTGACATTCTATATCTCCGAAACTGTTACAGATATCACCCTGCAATTTTGTACGGTGATAAAGGGTACTGATACAAGTTTACCTATGTATATTTCATAAACCTGTAAAGTACAAAACGAACATGTCGACCAAGCGAATTTGAAATATTTTAATATACTTTTCTCGTGATTTAACTCTCTGAGCGCAGTGAAATGTGGTACAGTAAATGATTTTGCAGATTGTAATGCACTGCCATCTAATTTAATTCAATTGTTTACATAACCTCAAGATGGCGGCTGTGCGAATTTTTAAAATATATTTTTTATTTCTTGTGTCGTAATCATGCGATCGAAGTGAAAGATTGAATAATGAACCTAGGCAATAATTGTCCTTGAATGGTACATAATTCTATGGCCTATACATATAACAATCCTAAATGGCGAGCTTCCGAATTATTTAGACGGTTCTCAATATCTATGAATCTTTTACAGCAACCAAACTGATTTTTTTATGTTCATAGAGACTATGAACATATGTTCACCTATAGGACTTTCAGTAACCTGGTGAGCACAAATCCAACATGGCGGCGACGCGAAGTATAAATATTTAAATGGACGTTTCTCGCGAATTAACTATCCGAGTGCCGTGAAACGTTGCACATTAAATGCTTATACAAATGTTGATCCACTGGCATCTAATTTATTTCAATTGTTAGCATAATCACAAGATGGCTGCTGTGCGTAATTTAATAATCTGGTTTTTCTTCTTGTGTTCTAATCATGCGATTGAAGTTGGAATACCACACGTACACAATAATCTTAATGTATTAGTACAAAACTAAAAATCCATCCTGGCGACCATCTGAAATATATATATATATCTCAATATCTACGAATCTGTTACACCAATTAAACTGAAATTTTGTATGTAGATAGAGGCAATTAACATGAGCAGGATATATGAAAATAGGCTGTATAGTTCTTCACGGAACTACTTGTTTAAACTATTTTACGGCATCAACATCCGGGCCCTATTTAATGATACCCCAAGCCCCGGAAACGAAATGATAACTACAAAACATTCCTAGTTCCCAGAGGGGTCGAACTACATTTTATATGGAATCCCCGCCTATTGCAAGGTGTCCTAAAGGAGGCAGGGTGTGTTTAGTCCCTCCATACATGGTATACTTTGGACAGTACTTCACCCTCATGGCTCACGGCTGGTGAGCTCGGGGGTTGGTAACCCTGGAGAAATTCTGAGCTACGTCCGTTGTTTCCTCTTCTTCCATTGACTTAGGGGCTGACCGTTTCCTATTTCCTTTCATGGCTGTCCGCAATTGATATATAAATCGAAACGAATCGAATCAAAACGGGACAAGATGTAACGAACCGAATCCAAACTAGAGGAGACGAGATGAATTGAAATGAGACGAAACGAATTGAATCCAAACGAGACGAGACTAACCGAATCCAAACCAAACCAGACGAATCGAATCGAATCTCAAATGAGAAGAGACGAATTGAAACCAAACGTGACGATACGAAACAAAATGAATCAAATCCAAACGAGACGTATCGCATCGAATCCAAACGAGACGAGACGAATTAAATCCAAACGAGACGAGACGAATCGAATCCAAACGAGACGAGACAAAATGAAACGAGATGATGCGAATTGAATCGAAACAAGACTAGACGGATCGAAACGAGACGAATATAATCTAAACGAGACAAATCGAATCCAAACGTGACGAGATGATTCAATACGAGACGAAGCGTGACTAGCAGAATCAAATGAGTTTTATTTGGTTATTGTTAACATAATCAACGAAGGACACTTTTTTTGGGCAAAAAATGACTTTTATAGATTTCTATAAATCATTCTGAAAATAAGCGTAGCTCAACTTAAGCGATAACCTCTCATTTAAACTTCTTATCTCGTGTCTACTAATCTATTAATCGATTCTTCGGTTATCTGATTTATAGATTTTTCGGTTAGGCGATTAATCTATTATTAGTTTACTCGATTAATCGATTGAGCAGTCAGTCAATTAATCGATTAATCGCTTTCCATTAATTCCTCCCTATATTATTCTGCTAAGGTCCCATTCCAGTTTTATACCGAAAATAAGGTCCCATTAACACCAACCTACACATATGGGGCACCTACAGGTAGCATAACCCAATGCGTAAGCGAAACGCACTCACTTACTCTTTAAATGCCTCAAAATTAAATAAATACCTTAAAACATGTATATTTACAATGAAATAATGAAAGAATGCAACACGGTAACCATGGTAACAGAATATCACAGGTCCATCTATTTCTGTAAGACGCAATGCAATTCCAATTATTACATTACTGGGAAAGTTTCCAAATTAAGCTGTAAAATTCATCAATACATACAGTATAATTCGCTTAAGGGGGTCAAGGGGCACTCTAGAATTTTTCCACGCAATTTTCACGTGTGAGTGTGGTACGAAAGGTATTTTTCACCCGACTATAAAGGGTCTCCGAAAACCACATATAAAGGCCCTTAAATTAACAGTGTCTGTGATATTCCCAGAAAACTAACTTCGCTCTGATATACCTATGAAGGAATGACAAACCGCTAACCACTGTACCAGTAGCTGAATTGATAAAGTCTGATTATTCATACCAAGGATAAATCAGTCATAGCATTCATGATTGAGATTTTGCTAAGTATACTTTTTACAACTAGAATATTCGCGGGCGAAGCCGCGACGGGTAATGCTAGTCTCAATTATTCGATTATTAATCGTTTACCCGACCATTGCTTATTACCAGCTCTAGCTGAATCATAAGTTGGAAACCATAGAAAACGACTTTTAGAACGTCTGAGGTTGGAATACAACACATCTCTACTCAGTTTTGTCTCATAGGACTGAGTTTGCCCCGTTCCAAACTTGGACCAGAATTAAATTTCTTAGCAGTGCCGGGAATCGAATCCAGGACGTTCACATCCATAGTACAAAAAAAGGGCCGGACGTTTGTTTTAGACGAGTGAAAAATCTTAATGGAAGTCTGGAGGCGAGTCACTACAGTACCTGTGTTGTTATCAGCTGCCCCAAGCGGTCCGATGATTGACAAAGCTGTTTCACACCACTGCTGAAGTACAGTCATTGGCAAATATAATGACGTTCTGTTCGTAACTACGTAACGTGTACTTCCGCGTCACACAATACTTCGACGTGGACTGTACTGTCTGCTCAAGTCTGGAATTCCATTACATCAGATCGATGGTGACAAGTGTGAAGCGATAGGGTGAGAGAGTGAGTGTGTGTAGGCTCACCCGCAGGCTTCAAGGTCAAGGGCAATCGTCTAAAACAAACGTCCGACCTGTATCAATGCGAAGCCCGAGACCACAACATATCAAGCCAGTCACGTCACCATCAAACACTCAGTCAAGTGCATATAGATTTACCCAGTTCATTTTTATTGACTTTGATATTCGTTGAAAGTATATTTCATGGTTTATTCTTTGGCAAATTTGATTATAACTAACAATGCTGATAGAGAGTTTTAAACCTCACAACTCATTACTCTGTCAGTGGCTGAATTCATGGCTGGCACTGCATGTTAATTATATCCGCTCTTTGATATTAATCTAATCATTTCCGAGGCACTGATAAATGAAATCACTGACCGGCTGACAACTGGTGGAAAGGTATCATCACATCTACCAGTCTGAAGTGGCAACAGTATATGAGTTGCAAAGCTCTTAAAGTACACTGTGCCGAAATTTGCTAAAATAAAGCACAATTATGTAAAAAAAAAACAGAATAAGTTGATGGTGATGATTGTCTTAAGGGGCGGAACAGGAAGGTCTAACCAGGATAAAGACCAGGATGAATAGGTGTCATACTTTCGAATTTCACCCTTTTAGTCCTTCTGTATTCCAGGCATTTGACACCATGTCAACATGTCCTGATCTCTTCCAGGCATTCAGAAGTACCCTAAGTCACATGGTCCTTCTGTCTTCCTGGCATCTGAAACGATTTTAAAATGTCTTCCAGGCCTTCGGAAGTACCCTATGTCAAATTGTCCTTATGTCTTCCCGGCATTTCAAACGATGTCAAAATATATTCCAGGCCTTCGGAAGTACCCTATGCCAAAATGTTCTTCTGTCTTCCAGGCATTTGGAAGTACCCTATGTCAAAATGTTCTTTTGTCTTCCAGGCTTTCGGAAATACCCTATGTCAAAATGTCCTTCTGTCTTCCAAGCCTTCGGAAGTACCCTATGTCAAAATGTCCTTCTGTCTTCTAGGCCTTTGGAAGTACCCTATGTCAAAATGTCCTTCTGTCTTCCTGGCTTTCGGAAATACCCTATGCCAAAATTTCCTTCTGTCTTCCCGGCATTTGGAGGTACCCTATGTCAAAATGTCCTTCTGTCTTCCTGGCCTTCGGAAGTACCCTATGTCAAAATGTCCTTCTGTCTTCCAGGCTTTTGGAAATATCCTATGCCAAATTGTCCTCCTGACTTCCTGGCCTTCGGAAGTACCCTATGTCAAAATGTCCTTCTGTCTTCCAGGCTTTCGGAAATACCCTATGTCAAATTATCCTTCTGTCTTCCAGGCCTTCGGAAGTGCCCTATATCAAATTGTCCTTCTGTCTTCCAGGCCTTCGGAAGTGCCCTATGTCAAATTGTCCTTCTGTCTTCCAGGCCTTCGGAAGTACCCAATGTCAAATTGTCCTTCTGTCTTCCAGGCCTTCGGAAGTGCCATATGTCAAATTGTCCTTCTGTCTTCCAGGCCTTCGGAAGTGCGCTATGTCAAATTGTCCTTCTGTCTTCCAGGCTTTCGGAAGTGCGCTATGTCAAATTGTCCTTCTGTCTTCCAGGCCTTCGGAAGTGCCCTATGTCAAATTGTCCTTCTGTCTTACAGTCATTTGAGTTCTTACTATCTCACCATCGATATGGGTAGTGACTTTCAATAGTAGTAATTAATATGTTTTATGCAGTGTGAGCCTTCTCTACAGAACGGAACTTCGCATGCGCCGCATGTCAGCTGGTGCATTGGCTAGCCACCTGTCGATCAAGGCACTGGCGCTAGCAGCAGCGTAGTGCCCAAAAAGTTCAACACATTTATACTTTATAGCGTATTTAATAATCATCCTTGCTGCCCTTCATTTTCAAACAAACATTGCACCAACGTAGGTAGTTTCCTGTATGAAACTAAATTGAATAGGTTAATAATGTAAACAACGCTCTTAGGTTGCTACGTTCGTTGCTAAGAGCCGACTGCGGTGGTGTCTAGTAGCTAAGTTCTGAACTAGGCCTAGTAGTCACTGACGGTGGCGTTTGGCGGCAAAAGTAGGAACTCTTTGAAAAATTCAAAGTTGCAGTCCTTACTTGAATTTTAAAAAAACCAGATACACACACTAATACAGTCGTCACAATTAACACCGGTTATCAGACAGATTCTACACACACCCAAAGTACACGGAGCTACATGACCGCGTTGTCGCAGCCCCTTCTAAACTAAGGAACCAACCAACCAACCAACCAACGTAGGTAGTTTAGGTACACTCGCTGAATTTTACATTTTTTCAAGTTGATTCTGTTATTATAATTAATTTAAGCCCACTAGGAAGCGCTTATGACTACAATAGTTCAGTTTCTATGCTCTCTTTCGTTCCCAATATATCTTGAGTCCGGCTGATAACTTTTTCTTTCTCTCCTGTCCCTGGGAAATAATTCCCCATTTCCTTCTATGTCTGTTAGTAGCGGAGAACAGGCGAATGTGGTTGTTGAAGCAGTAACCCAATAATGCTGCTAGCTCCGAGAATCGCAACTAGTCTAGTGCACATGAACGGTTAGCACACTGAGGTGGATCAATCCAACCATCTCATTAGGATTAGGTTACCCTCACTGGCTTCCTTCTGAGTCCCAGCCGTTCATTAACGACTGCCCTTTGCGCTCTCCAAATGGCGCAAATAACCAGACCTAAGTGCTAGCTTGTACAATGGCTGATCATATTATTGGGGCCACTTGCTAAAAGCTCCCAGAGACTCACAACTAGTTGGCGGCCACGGGACCCCAGCTGATTCTGACATTGCTTCCATTCATGTGTATCGTGTTCCTCTGTGTCAGCCTTCCCGTTGAGCACCGTTGGTTAACTCTTGTTCTCTTCCGACCCCGACGGTATTAGGGTATCCGAGGCCAATGGTCTCTTTCCCTTTCCCGCCTTGATTGACCTTAGTCTCATGTTTCCTAACCCCTCATTCTTCGACGAGTCAGACCTCTTTTTTTTCTAGTCTTAGTATCTCCTGCCTTCTGCTCAAGGCCCTAAAAGATAATAATAATGTTATTGGTTTTACGTCCCTTTTAACAACTGCGGTTTTTAGTGACGCCGGGGTGTCGGAATTTTCCCCCAAAGGGCATCTTTAACGTGCAAGCAAATCTAAAGACACGGCTTCCTTGCATTTGCATACCCTCAAATGCCATCTGGATCCTCCAGGATTCGATCCTGTAACGTTGGGTCCAGCAAGCGAGAACGTTACCGCTGAGCCACGCAGCCAGACGCCCTAAAAGTGGCAGGGTGTGTGTAGCCCCACCACGTATGATGTACCCTGTATAGTCCTTCTACACCCTCGAGGGTTCGTGGCTGGTGAATTCGGGAGTTGGCGTCCTCGAGGGATTCCTGAACTGGGTCCGGTTTTCCCCTTTTTTAATTGCCTCTCGGGTGGACCCTATCTTCATTCCCTCTCCTATCTGCCTTTTATAGCTCCCTTTCCTTCCATGTACTTTAATTCTCATTCTTTGAGGATTGAGGGCATTTCTTTTCTTCCTGTCTTTTATTTCCCGTATTCCTTTTCTTATCACTTGATCCTCTAGTATGTACTGTAAGTTGTTGGTACTGTAGTTTTAGTTGCAGTCTCCATTTCACTTTTAATTTTCACTATCACCCAAACCATTACGGGTCGATAACCTAGATGTTAGGATCCTTAACCCTAGAATAGTAGCGTGCCGACTCCGTGGTGTTGGGGGTAGTGCACCTGCCTCTTACGCGGAGGCCCCGGTTTCGATTCCCGGCTCCATCAGGGATTTTAGAAACTGACGTGAGGACTGGAACGGAGTGCATTTAGCCTCGTCTAGACAGTTGAGTAGCTGTCTTGACAGTGAGCCTGCGCCTCGGTCACGAAAACCAAGATTAACGGCCGAGGGGACCCGATGCACTGATTACGCATCAACCCAATATCTGCAGGCCAAATGGCGGGGCAGCGGTCGCTTGGTAGGCCTAGGCCCTTCATGTTAGGATCCTTAACCTAGAATGTTAGAGTTCGCCTCCGCGACGAAAACACTTCTGCTTCCCCCACTTCTCCCCTTCTCCACCAGTTTTTGGCGGTTCTAAAATGCCGGCTTCGGTGGCGTAGTTGGTAGCATGCTGAGCTTCTATGCCCAAAGTCGCGGGTACAAACTCGGCCGAAGTCGTTGGATGTTAAAACACCCTCAGTTTGCCTTCCTTCGGAGGAGAAGTAATGCCGGCGGTCCCTTGTCATAGATTTATGGCATGATAAAGAACCTTCCCCTAATTACACTTGTGTGAAGCTAAATTATAGGTTAGATTTGACTTACGCTCTTAGGTTCCAACGTTCGTCGCCAGGAGCTGACTGTGGTGGCATTTAGTTACCAAGATCAGAACTAGTTGGTCGTTGATGGTGGCGTTTGTTAGCAAAAGTTGGAACTACTAGAAAATTGAATGTCTGCAGTCCTTACTTGAATTAAAACATATAACACACACTAATACAGCCATCAAAATTAACACCAGTTATCAGACAGATTCTACACACACCCAAAGTATACGAGGCAACATGACCGCGTTGTCGCAGCCTCTAAACTAAGGAACAAATCAACCAACCAAGCAGTACTAAAATACAAAGAAAATTAATCAAAATCGAAAAATACATCAAAAAATCAAAATAGTCATATCCATAAAACCTCAAAAAACAATACAAATTAATCGAAATTTGTCCAAAAAAACGAAAAACACTTAAAATCTAAACAAACACAAAGTCAAAACAAGAAGTTCCGTGAAGAACTATACAGCCTACTTTTCATGCCAATGATTATTCTACAGTATATGAACCTATCTAGAATAATGACGAAATTAAGTTGGTAATATTGAAATATCTAATTAGTTCAAAATATACCTGGTATAATGTAACCTAATAGAGCACTACAGTTGGCAGCCCTGGTGACTGAATATATTCTTAGTTCCATCTCTTAAGGTACAGAATACAAAATTTGGTTGAAGTCCAATGGACATTACATGAAGTTAGACATTGGATCTATCAGCACGCGTAAAAGCATGTTGCCAACAATGCCATGCGTGTGCTGGTCAGAAATAATCTGAAATATTATGATATCTTGTTGTGCCAATTTTGGATGAAATCCATTTGTTAGTATAGAAGTTACATGTATTTTAAAATTGGACATATCAGCAGGCATAGAATCATGTTGTCAGCACTGCCTTGTATTAATTACTCCAAATTAATCTAGAATGTCAGGTGCTATACGTGTGCAAAGTTTAGAGCTGTTGGCTTGGATACTTTCTGATATATTGATATTAGGGTAAAAAATATGGACATCATTTATTAACAGTTGGCAGCCCTGATTGCACTGAAGAATACTTATAGTCATATCTGATATGTTACACATAGTACATGCGAAATTTGGATGAAATCCTACTGATAGTATAGAAGTTACATGTATTTAAAAATTGGCCCTATCAGCAGGCTTAGAATCATGTTGGTAGAACTGACGTATATAAGTTACTCCAAAATTAATCAAACATGTCAGGTACTATACGTGTGCATAGTTTAAAGCTGTCGGCTTGCACACATTCTGATATATTGGTATTTGGATAAAAAAAATAGAGAGAGCAATTATTAACAGTTGGCAGGCCTGGTGGCTCTTAAGAATACGCTCAGTCATATCTGTTTATGTACAGATATTACATACAAAATTTGGTTGAAATCCAGTTGATAGTGTAGAAGTTATATGCATTTAAACATTGAACCTATCAGAAGGCTTAAAATTATTTTGGCAACACTGTCATGGTTGGCCTCCTGGAAATTAAACTGAAATAGTATTATCTACATGTGTGCCAATTTTGGAATAGCTCCTATGCATACCTTGCAGGATATCCAACATGGAGCTCAAATTTCTAGTGCGTTTTTTCAGCAGTTGGTAGCACTGACATCATTTTCAAATATGGACGTGAGCTATTCCGGTGCACATCTTTACTCATACTAAATTTGGTTTTGATTGCTGCAGCCGTTTAGGAGTTGATAGGGGGGGACACACACACAGCCAGACAGACAGACAGAAGGACAGACAGACAGACAGACAGACAGACAGACATTTGCCCGATCTCATAAGACTACTTTTTCCTCATTTTTGCAAAATGTGAAAAGTAGGCTAATAATAGCTCTATTTTGAGGGATTATTGGTTAAGTATTTCAAAGCAGTACTACGGGCATATTCATTAAAGTTTTTCCGGATTAGGACCACGACTATTTGTGATTTGCATTCTGGGCTTTAAGAGTGTTTTGTAACCGACCACGGTGGCCGAGAGCACTGACGTGCTAACTCATGCCTCGCTGGCATTAGGAGTACAGTGGGTTCAAATTCCACCTTGGCCGTCCTGTATATGGTTTTCGTAGTTTCCCATTTTCACTACCAGACTAATGCCGGAATTGTTCCTTTCAATAAGTCCACGGCCTTCGGACTTCCAAATACCCTTTCCTGCCTCCTGAAAAGATAATAGCCTATAATAAACAAATAGTTCCGTGAAGAACTGTACAGCCTATTTTCATATATCCTACTTATGTTAACTGCCACTATCAACATACAAAATTTCAATTTGATTGCTGTAATAGATTCGTAGATATTGAGAACCGACTAAATATTCCGGATGGTCGCCATGTTGGATTTTATATATGTAGGTCCTAGAGTTATGTACTGTTACATAAAGATTATTGTGTACGTGTAGCATTCAAATTTCAATCGCATGATTAGGACACAAGAAGTAACAACGAGATTTTAAAATTTCACACAGCTGCCATCTTGTGGTTATGGAAAAAATTGAAATAAATTAGATGCCAGTGGATTAACATTCGTATAAGGATTTACTGTACCAAGTTTCACTGCAATCGGATGGTTAAATTGCGAGAAACGTCCATGTGAATATTTATAATTCGCGTCGCCGCCATGTTGGATTTGTGATCACCAGGGTATTTAAAGTCCTATAGGTGAACTTAAGTTCATAGCCCCTATGAACATAAAAAATCAGTTTGATTGCTATAAAAGATTCGTAGATATTCTGAGCCGTCTAAATATTTCGGATGGTCGCCATGTTGGATTATTAAATGTATAGGCCATAGAGTCATGTACCATTAAAGGAAAATTATTGCGTAGGTTCCTTATTCAAACTTTCACTTCGATCGCATGATTACGACACAATAAAAACTTAATTTTAAAATTCGCACAGCTGCCATCTTGAGGTTATGTAAACAATTGAACTAAATTAGATACCAGTGCATTAAAATGTGTATAAACATTTCCTGTACCAAATTTCATTGCGTTTGGAATATTAAATCGCGAGAAAGGTCTATTTAAATTTTCAAATTCGCTTGGCCGACATGTTCGTTTTGTAGTTAACCGGTTTTTGAAAGTCTTATAGCTGAACTTCCAGTAGAGCCCTTCATCTCCGTACAAAATTTGAGGGTGATGTCGCTAATAGTTTCAGAGATGTAGAATGCCGGTGAAATATTTCGCACATCCGCCATCTTGTGGTTATGTAAACAATTGAACAAAGTTAGATGCCGGTGCATTACAATGTGTATAAACATATACTGTACCAAGTTTTATTGGGTTTGGTTGGTTAAATCGCGAGAAACGTCTATTTAAATGTCGCAAATTCGCGTGGCCGCCATGTTGGTTTTGTAGTTACCTGTTTTTCGAAAGTCACATAGGTGAACTTCTATTAGTTCCCTTTATCACCGTAATAAATTCCAGGGTGATATCGGTAATAGTTTCGGAGATATTGAATGCTGGTGAAATAATTCGCACAGCCACCATGTTGGATTGGTGAGACGTAACAAAATTTGAAGGGCACGGTCGGGGTCGTCCGGAATAGTGCTATGAACGTACCGAGTTTCGTTGAAATCGCTCGTGCCGTTTAGAAGTTATTAGTGGGACATACACACACACCTCTCTCTCTCTCTCACACACACACACACACACACACACAGACACATGCACACACACACACACGGACAAAAGGTGATCTCATAAGCCTATTTTTTTCAAAATTGAAAACAGGCTAATAATCCTTTATATTATAGCTTCGGGGCTATTAGGTCCATGTTCCTGTGGTTACGTATATAATTGTTCAGACATGTTGGAGAATCACAACAAGGGTCAAGGAACATCGTAGGCATTTACGTCTTTGCCAACCAGAGAAGTCTGCTATGGCTGAACATGCCATGCAGAATGACCATCGAATTCTCTTTGATGAAACTTCTGTCATATGTATGGAGGTACATTTCACAACTTATATCATTCGTTAGGCGATAGAAATTAGTGAAATTAGTGTACAACCAAAGAACTTAAATTGAGGTGATGGTTATCTCTTAAGTAGATCATGGCTGCCTTCTATAGTTTTATTAACAACTTCGTCTTGGTCTCAGGAGGTCATGGAGTAACCATTTGTTTCGACAAGCAGTTGTCTCGAAACGTCGGTATTTAAAATATCCACTCGGCCTAATAGCCTCAAAGCTATATAATGGATAAAATTGTTCGAGAAAGTTTACGTAACGATGTAATAAACAGTATTTCGTAGAGCAATATTTGTATTGTCTTGAATATTTATTTGATTTGATTTACATAACCTGTCGATGTTCGTTTGACAAACGAAACATATCATCTTTTAAACCCACTTACAATTTGCGTCACAATAATTAATCACATGTAGATTTTCTAATATGGAATCTCATATTTCTCGCCTAATATAATTAGGCGTAAATTTTGCGTTGACTGACTGACAAAAAAAAAAGCCGTGGCACCACAGCCCATGGAGGGCCCTGACCTACTGTAAATTTATCAAAAATTAAGATGGACTTTGGCAAGCATTACACTACAATCCATTTCAAACATTAATTAAACTGTTGCACACCAACCTTGGCAGCGATTACAGTTTGGACTCCATCTAGCATGGGCTACAATATATACACCTGAGGCAGTTATTTTTTTATTTCATTGTCATTGATGATTCCTTCAGGCAAATGCAGGGATAGTACATCATTTCAAGCCCCATTTCTGAACTTAATAATTCTGAGCAGGATGGTGGAGTGGTCAAGCTGCCTGCCTCTCACCAGTGCGGACCGGGTTCGTTTCCCGATCAATGCATGTGAGAATTTTCCATCGTGAAATGTCACGCCCTATGGTTCGTATTCCACTTAAAAAGGAGGTTGTTTGAGTCTTCAGTGTTTTGACTGGTTTGCTGCAACATTCCAACTTCCCTTGTTCTGAGATAATCGTTTTATCTCTACTGTGCATGGCTATTACACCTTACATATGAGGCAATCTTATAAACATATTCTAACCTTGGTCTTCCCCCACAGTTCTTGTCCTCGACCCTTCCTCCCATAACTAAGTTTGCTGTTCCTGGATGTCTTAATATATGTCCTACCAACATATGTCATTAGCTGTCACCAGAAATATCTCTTATATCCAAATCGTCTTACTACCTCTTCATTTTTGTTACTCTATCTACCCTTCTGATACTCACTTCAAACGCTTCTATTCTCCTCCTTCTTGCTTTGGCAACAGTCCAAGATTCACTTCCATAAAGCGCCACGCTCCAGACAAATATGAATTTCCCATACCTAAATCTGGATTTGATAGAAAAGACATGAAAAAGACCATGTCTGCCCAAAATCCTTAATGACAAAGTTTAATGAGATAGGAAAATCTTATCTTATTATATAATACGCTAAGATGTATGTTTCACGAAACTCAAGCTCCTAAACCGGAGAGAGTTAGAAGATGTGGTTTGTACCAAAATCTTCCAAATCATCGGAATAGTACAGGAAAAATCTTTAAATTTTTGAAAAGTCAACGGAAATATATTCATTTGTTTATAAAGTGCTTTTACACCAATAAACAAGACGATAGCCCCTGCCTGAACAGCCCGCATAGCACTATAGTCGGGCGGGTAGTCTGTACACATGGGGCGCACACAACGCATTAAGCGAGAGTTTTCGCATGGGTCAACTACTGTAGTAATAACTTAACTCATTACATTGTAATTCTTGAGTACAGTTATCGTCGTCTGCTATGCTCGATGGTACAGTGGACCGTTTTCGATTATATTATAACCTTCTTCGGCAAATAATAGTTGATACAAATGAAGTTGCAAGATTGACACAAAATTTTATAGAAAGGCTGATTTAAAAATTATTTACAAAGTACTAACTACAGTGAAACCTCTCTAAAAGACCACCCCTATTAAAAGACCACCCCCCTTAAATACCAATTTTTCTTGGAACCGGTTTAAAACCTCATAAGGTCAATGTATTTGTAACCTCTATTTAAGGACCACCCCTCTCCCCGACCAGAGACCAGGCATTTTCTCAGTCTGACCTCTTCCAAAAGATCACTTCTCGTCTGCCTGCCCATTGGAGATGGTGATGAGGGTGATGATGTAAACAATGGTACTGTTGGCACAGAACTGAATCAGCATACAATGTCATTAGAAAAAGTGTTATGTGACGTTTACAAAATACAAAAAGAGGCTCTCCTAGAAGATTGTTCAAACCCAGAACACATTAATGGAATTTCGAACTCACTCAGAGATATTCTAGAAAGAGAAATTGTTAAAAAAATGATGTGCTAATCTAAAACAGAGATCAATTCGTACCTTTTTAAATGACAGAGCCCAGGAAATAACTAATTGTAATTAATCTGTACTAAATGTGAACCAATGCAGATCAATTGTGATCAAGTGTGTGTTCCAACTGTACTTGATTAATAATGCAGAATACAATTATTTTTAATGCCTACTGTACCCCTATTAAGAGACCACCCCTCTAAAAGACCAGTTTTCCATGGAACCGTCACTGGTCTCTAAATAGAGGTTTCACTGTATCTAAAATGATGAAAAATGCTCTAAAAGACTAAAAATCAAATCTGTTACAATTGTTAGAATAACTATGAAAGATAAATCGCTTGAAAAGGCAGCTCGAAGTAGGAATGTCAATGATGTGGAACTGATGTAATATGATAATTACTAGCGGGCCCGTGCGAGAACTCTCGGATGGGAATAAACCTCCCGCCTGACTTTAATGTTATACGGGCTTTGCGTATAAACCACTCGCCCGGCTTTACTGCTATGCGGTCTTCTATAAATATGTTTATGTGTTTAAACGCACTTTTTAAACAAATTGTCGATATTTATAAAATCAGAGAGCAATTCATCACTGCTGCTGGTTGCACAATGGGTTGTGTGTGGCCCATGTGTACAGACTATCCGCCCAGCACTAGTGCTATGCGGCTGTAAAAACACAGTTCTGCTAGGGGCTATCATCTTGTTTATTTGTTTTAAACCACTTTATAAACAAATAAATATATTTCCGTTGACTTTTCAAGGAATGCAAGATCTTTCCCGCACTATTGAGACGATTTGGAAGATTTTGGTACAAACCACACCTTCAACTCCCTCTGGTTTAGGAGCTTGAGTTTTTTGAAACATACACCTTAGCCTTAGCGTATTATATATATAGTTAATGTTATTGGTTTAGCGTCCCTTTTAACTACTGTGGATTTTAGAGACGCAGGGGTGTTAACGTGCCAGTAAATCTAATGACACGGCTCCCTTACATTTAAATACCCTCAAATGCCAACTGACTGTGATGGGATTCGATCCCACTATCGTGGGATCAGCAGGCGAGAACGTTACCGCTGAGGACCGCAGACAGTCGGATAGCACTTAACTTAAAGTCCCGGGGCACCTATCACATCCCTGTTCCTAACACATTTACACACACTACTTCAATCACTACAGAAATGCAGGTTATCCAACATGTTCAATACACACCCAACTACACGGGGCTGATGACCAAGATGTCCCAAATCCCTAATATTAATTAATAACAACCACTCTGCTATGAATGTAAACTAAACCTCCCATGCATTTCTTCAATATTCGAGATGGAATATTATCTTTCAGACCACGCCTGGAGACAATGTTTTTACAGTTCTTCTTTCACATGACGTCAGCTTCCTGAGCGCTTCAACCGCCTGCGGGTAGATATTTGATCCTCCATTGCGATCTGTGAACAGAGGCGACATTATTGACGGATAAAACAAACATTCGTAAGTGAACTCCCAGTAGGGTTTGATCAAAAGACTTTCGTGGTGATAAAGTTCATGTACAGCCGCTTTCTGTGTTACCAGGGTACGTATTGTATCTCCAGATTCAAAGGTCCTGGGCTCGATTCCCGCCTCTGTCAAGAAATGTAATCCTGGTCTGAGGGTTGGAACGAGATCCAGTTAGCCTCTTGAGGCAAAACAGTCAACGAAGTATGTAAACCGTCTGATAACCAGTGCTATTATTAGGGCTCGGAAGTTAAAGACCTATAAATTTGTCTAAGAAAGACCTATAAAAGGACGTAAAATCTCAATGTAGGACATAAAAACAGGAAAACAAAAGAAGCAAAAATGTAATCCAATTATTAATTGTTTTGTTTAAATTCCATATTTAATCATACTAATATATAACAAGATGTTCAGCAAAGAACATATAGCCTACTTTCTCCTAAATGTATGGGTATCTTTATGTTCGACCCCCACTATTATGTGTCAGGAAACTGTATCATAATGATGGTCATTATAACACTCTTTTTCATTATGATACAGTTTCTCCAGCCAATCAGAGCTCGTTCATTGACCAATTAGGTAACGATACCTACTCGCGTGCGCTCAAAATCCAACATGTCTATATAAATTACCGAAAGTGCACCGTCCATAATGTTCTCGTAAATAAACTGGTTAATATGAGACACTGTACCTTAATATCCTTAAATCCAATTTCTACACAGCGGGTTGTTTTCAAACGATTTCCGTGACATTTTTACTGAATACTGATGCTCAATCTGCACATACGGCATTGAAGCTCACAGAGCGCATGCGTCGGTCGGTCAGTGAGCTTGGACATCAGAGATATCCTACCCTGCGCAGCACCCGATCACAAAATTCTAGTGACAATCTCAACAGATATTTATGAATATTTATGTTAAAACATATAATAAAGTTGTAATTATCGTCGAACATAAACAGTCGTATGCAACTCGCCTATAATGGTAATTAAGACACTTGTATGGAAATTATAAAACTCGCATACGCTCGTTTTATAAAAAGTACTCGTGTCTTAATTATAGCCATTATAGGCTCGTTGCATAATGTACTATTATGACTCTTTGTCCTCATCCCTAAAACAATCACCCCAACCACAATGTATTGTTTGTTTTCTTTTATATTGATAATAAGCCAGTAAGTGTCAAGATCAATATTATATACTTTATGATGATTGAATAACAAAACTACTAACTTATTGTAATGCATTCACGTCCGTTAATCTCTATATTAAGCCAGCCTGCAAAATTAAGAATCTTCCGCCCCAATCACAGTAGGTGGTGCTGCGACCTATCAGTGAATTAATCTTTATCTTGTACGCCTATGCACTGCCATCGTAATGTACTACGATGGCAGTGTTCTATGGGTGTTGAATGAGTAGGCAGTTTAAAGTAGCCAAGAGGGAGGCGATCCAGCTGGCAGTGATTAAAGGTATTCGGAGCGCGATCGTGGCTAATAGTTGAACTACCAGTATTACAAAATTGCCATACTTCAGGAGGCCAGCTCAGGCATTTACACAGCGTTATGTTTGGAGCAATATTACCCACATAACCCACAAGAGGACAGCACCGTACAGAGGCATTGAGAAGGCTGTGGTTAATGACAACGTGTATCTAGTTCTTCTATTCTCCTTTTTCTAATGTCTTCTGTTTATGTGCGATGCTGGGACTGTGATTTTATTAATATACGAGTGTATACTTTATCCTCTCCTTTGAGCTAAATGACATTTTATTCAGTATCTGTGGAAAAAGCTCGTGCACATCATTTGTAAAAGAATTCAAGAAAAAAAAAACCTAACTGTAGCAGTACTCGATCCGCAGTCAACTGCGTGTCAGACTAACATGCTAGCCCAGAGCTAACCGTATCCATGACATCAGGTGTTCTTAACTGACATATTAGATACAAACTGTTGGCAAATAATGACTTTAAATAAACGATTTCTTCACTGCAGTACATCTTCATTAAAGATCATTTCATACAAAGTTTATATTATTGTATCAGTACGGTATATCACATACAACATACTAAAACTACTGAAATATAAGACAGGCACATGAGGACAGCTGCCATCTTGTCGTGTGACACAACGGCTCAGCTCTTTTAAGCCACTCATACTGTATAATATTATAATATTAAATTATAATAAATAACGGATCACGACCTTCAGGATAGCTTAAACCCCCCTAGACTCGATAATCGGAATTGGTGGGCCTTAAGCTATTTATTAAAATGGTTGCATAATTCACACGGCCGCCATCCTGAAATGGCATGGCCGATGACCTTGAATTTTGGGTGAAAGACGCGTCCTATATAAAGGTATGTTGTCACCAAATTTGGTAGAGATCGGATGATTAGTTTAGCCGTAATTTGATTTTACGTTTTGAACATTTGAGTGGCCGCCATTCTGTTTTGGTAAAGATGGCGGCGATATAAAGTATGACACTGAGGTGTCCTTTACTAGTGCTACCTCTGTACCAAATTTCGTTCAATTCGGTTTCACCGTGTTCGAATTGATAGGGGGGGACAGACATTCAGAGTACACACACTCACACACACACAGACACACACACACACACAGACTCACACACACACATACACACACACACACACACACAGACTCACACACACACATACACACACACAGACAGACACACTTTTTTCGCCCTGTGTTGATCTCATAAGTCTACTTTCATTTTTTGCAAAAATCGAAAGTAGGCTAAAAATGAGATGGTGTGTGTCTGTCTTTCTGTCTGTCTGTCTGTCTGTCTGTTACCTAATAACGCAAGAACCACTGGTCCGATGTAAATGAAATTTTGCATGGATGTAGCTGAAATACCAGGTTTACATATAGGATACTTTTAATTTCGATATTTTGCACTATTAAGAAATGGCGACCATTTTAGTGACGTCACTACACCCTTTGGTTTCAAAATTTCATATTTCCATATCAAATAAAAAGAGAACGGTAGGAAATAGCAAACTTTTGATGGAACATATGAGCTTCAAAATTTAATTTTCTATCCGAAAGGTTCTTATCACTTTTCGTGTATCTCCAACGGTTAGCGAGTAAAACCTACTTTTGTGACGTCACTACACCCTTCGGTTTCAAAATTTCATATTTCCATTTCAAATAAAAAGAGAATGCTAAGAAATAGCAAACTTTTGATGGTATACACGAGCTTTAAAATTTAATTTTCTATCCAAAAGGTTCTTATCACTTTTTGTGTATCTCCGACGGTTAGCGAGTAAAACCTAAATTTGAGCAATAAAACACGGTCACATCGAGCGGTGCAGTATATCTCTACATAAATAAAAAAGAAAATTTGTCTGTTTTTTTCTGAATTTCTACGGAAATTTGAGTTATTTACACGTTTCAGACTGTTTTATGATAGATGCGCGCGAAAATAATGTTTTGGTCTGTCTGTCTGTTTGCTTGATTGTCTGTGGACAACTTTGTTCCCTTATAACTCGAGAACGGCTGGGTGTATCAACGTAAAATTTGGTACAGATATCCATCAGAGGCACGACACTAATCATTGATGTAACTCTTCTCTATACCTCTCATAAAAGGGGGCATACCCCCTTAAAATACATGCTGAAATAGGAGTACAAGGACGAGACAAAGCTCATTTTCAGCCCCTCAATGTGAGAGAAAAAACTCGGGGGCCCTAAAAGCACATTTTAAGGTACTACGTCCAACCGTTTTTGAGATATTCCCAGAAAACTAATTTAATTTAATAAACTATGAACGAATGCAAGCCGATAACCATGGCAACAGATTCTCAGAGATCCATCTATTGCTGTAAGACGCAATACAATTCCATTAATTACATTAGTGTGAAAGTTTGCAAACGGTTAGATGGATATTATGGAACCAAATTAAGCTGTAAATTTCATCAATACGTAAAATGCGCTTAAGGGGGTCAAGGGGTAGTCTAGAATATTTCACGCAATTTACATCTGCGGGTGTGGTATGGCAGGTCTATTATATTCCTATCCCTATGTTATATTATTATTATTAGTATTATATTATGGCGTACAACGACGAGACAAAGCCCCTCGGTATCAGAAATAAAACTCGAGGGTCCTCGAAAACTACATTATAAGGCTCTAAAACCAACAGTTTCTGAAACATTCCCAGAAAACTAATTAAGTTTAATTTAACAAACTAATGAAGGAATGCAAATCGGTAACCATGACAACATTATCTCAAGGGGTGGCATCCAACTTTCCATCTATTTCAGTAAGAAGCAATTTATTACATTTATTACATTTCTGTGAAAGTTTGCAAATATAAGGTTATCACGGAACCAACGTAGACTGTATAATTCATCAATGCAATTAAGGGGGTCAAGGGGTAACCTAGGATTTTTTTCATGCAATTTTCACGTGCGACATATAGTGCAGAAGGTCTATTATATCTCCAAACAACAACATTATTTTCAAAAATTCCTGAATTGAATCAGCATTTTTTGCGGCTTTTAGGAATTTGGGCCATTGGAGACTAAAGAACCTGAATTTCCATGCACCACAAACTTTTATAATTTATGAAAGAGGTCTTCCTGTGTATGGGGACCCAACACAACGTAGAGGGTCAGTTTTTATGTGACGTGTATTGCGTTTCATCTACAAGGCTTTCAATTCTATTTCTTGTCAGGAAGTACACGTCAGGTGAATTTAGTTTGAGAGCACATTTCAACTAATCTTTTTTTTTTTTTTTGTCGACATACGGGTTCATCGTAAGGATGATTTTCTTTGATACTGTGTGGTAGATATACCCATATTTGGATTTCTGGGTGATATGTTGTAGACAATAGTATTGTCTGTCTGTCTGTCTTTCTGTGTATCCTTATGTACGCCTATAACTCATGTTCGGATGCTTGGTGCATCGTAAAATTAGGTATGGTAAACATGAGTCAATACACCAATCATTTATAAAACTCTTCACCGTTCATTTCATACAGTAGAAGGGTGGATATAGGGAAAAACTTCTCAAAATACATGCTAAAATAGTCGAAATATAAAAATTCTCCTAGAAGGACGACCAAAGCATATGTTGCACTTCTCAATGTGAGACACAAAATTCGCGAGGCTATAAAGGGTCTCCGAAAACCACATTATAAGGCCCTTAAATTAACATTGTGTGTGATATTCCCAGAAAACGAACTTCGTTTCGATAAACTTAAGAAGGAATGACAAGCCGCTAACCTTTGCAACAGTAGCTCAATTGATAATGTCTGGTGCGTCTCTAAAAGCAACAGTACTTAAAAGGGACGTAACACCAATAACATTATTATTATTATTATTATTATTATTATTATTATTATTATTATTATTATTATTATTATTATTATAATGTCTGGTGTTAACACCGAACACCGTTCGAAGAACGGGTACTTCTGCTAGTAATTATATAATGTTTAAGCACTTATAGGGCAGAATATTATTGAAGATCATTTAGGCCTATTTGTATTTATTTTAATTACATTTTAATTACTTTTAGCCAAATTGTAATTATTATTAATTATAATTTTATTTAACATTTTAATGTTCATGTTTATTTTGACAATTATCAATGTAAAAAATCTCGAAATTACGAATATAAAATTATTATAATATTAATTTTTTTTGCTTATTTATTTTTAATTCCATTTATTATCATATTTTATTGTTGTTATTATTTAAAATTAAACAGTGAAAATCTTATTATATAATACGCTGAGGTGTATGTTTCAAAAAACTCAAGCTCCTAAACCAGACGGAGTTAGAAGGTGCGGTTTGTACCAACATCTTCCAAATCGTCTCAATAGTACAGGAAAAATCTTGTATTTCTTTAAAAGTCAACGGAAATATATTTATTTGTTTATAAAGTGGTTAAACAAATAAATAAGACGATAGCCCCTGGCATCGCGTACAGCCCGCGTAGCACTACAGCCGGGCGGGTAGTCTGTACACTTGGGGTGCAATCAACTCATTTTGCGAGAGTTCTCGCACGGGGCAGCTAGTAATAATAAATTATAATAATTAGGCTTTAATTATTTCACTGATTAATTTTATTTGTTATTATTTAAAATAAATAATTTTATCAAGCGCCTCATATCTAATATTTGGTTTCCAAAAGTATTAACACTTCCATTTTTTAGCCTACTTTCGATTTTTGCAAAAAATGAAAGTAGACTTATGAGATCAACACAGGGCGAAAAAAGTGTGTCTGTCTGTGTGTGTGTATGTGTGTGTGTGAGTCTGTGTGTGTGTGTATGTGTGTGTGTGAGTCTGTGTGTGTGTGTGTCTGTGTGTGTGTGAGTGTGTGTACTCTGAATGTCTGTCCCCCCCTATCAATTCGAACACGGTGAAACCGAATTGAACGAAATTTGGTACAGAGGTAGCACTAGTAAAGGACACCTCAGTGTCATACTTTATATCGCCGCCATCTTTACCAAAACAAAATGGCGGCCACTCAAATGTTCAAAACGTAAAATCAAATTACGGCTAAACTAATCATCCGATCTCTACCAAATTTGGTGACAACATACCTTTATATAGGACGCGTCTTTCACCCAAAATCCAAGGTCATCGGCCATGCCATTTCAGGATGGCGGCCGTGTGAATTATGCAACCATTTTAATAAATAGCTTAAGACCCACCAATTCCGATTATCGAGCCTAGGGGGGTTTAAGCTATCCTGAAGGTCGTGATCCGTTATTTATTATAATTTAATATTATAATATTATACAGTATGAGTGGCTTAAAAGAGCTGAGCCGTTTGTGTCACACACAAGATGGCAGCTGTCCTCATGTGCCTGTCTTATATTTCAGTAGTTTTAGTATGTTGTATGTGATATACCGTACTGATACAATAATATAAACTTTGTATGAAATGATCTTTAATGAAGATGTACTGCAGTGAAGAAATCGTTTATTTAAAGTCATTATTTGCCAACAGTTTGTATCTAATATGCCAGTTAAGAACACTTGACGTCATAGATACGGTTAGCTCTGGGCTAGCATGTTAGTCTGACACGCAGTTGACTGGGGATCGAGTACTGCTACAGTTAGTTTTTTTTTTTCTTGAATTCTTTTACAAATGATGTGCACGAGCTTTTTCCACAGATACTGAATAAAATGTCATTTAGCTCAAAGGAGAGGATAAAGTATACACTCGTATATTAATAAAATCACAGTCCCAGCATCGCACATAAACAGAAGACATTAGAAAAAGGAGAATAGAAGAACTAGATACACGTTGTCATTAACCACAGCCTTCTTAATGCCTCTGTACGGTGCTGTCCTCTTGTGGGTTATGTGGGTAATATTGTTCCAAACATAACGCTGTGTAAATGCCTGAGCTGGCCTCCTGAAGTATGGCAATTTTGTAATACTGGTAGTTCAACTATTAGCCACCATCGCGCTCCGAATACCTTTAAACACTGCCAGCTGGATCGCCTCCCTCTTGGCTACTTTAAACTGCCTACTCATTCAATACCCATAGAACACTGCCATCGTAGTACATTACGATGGCAGTGCATAGGCGTACAAGATAAAGATTAATTCACTGATAGGTTGCAGCACCACCTACTGTGATTGGGGCGGAAGATTCTTAATTTTGCAGGCTGGCTTAATATAGAGATTAACGGACGTGAATGCATTACAATAAGTTAGTAGTTTTGTTATTCAATCATCATAAAGTATATAATATTGATCTTGACACCTACTGGCTTATTATCAATATAAAAGAAAACAAACAATACATTGTGGTTGGGGTGATTGTTTTAGGGATGAGGACAAAGAGTCATAAAGGTACCCATACATTTAGGAGAAAGTAGGCTATATGTTCTTTGCTGAACATCTTGTTTAATGTTGATATATGGCTGAATAATTCAACCATCAGCATCTCTGACAATATATATTGTCCTTAAACTTGATGGTAAATATACAGACCACTGACCTTTAAAGGGTTAAATAATACAACATTATAGTTAAATGCAACATACATTGCGAACATATATGAATGAAACACTTATTTTTAGCCTACTTTCGATTTTTGCAAAAAATGAAAGTAGACTTATGAGATCAACACAGGGCGAAAAAAGTGTGTCTGTCTGTGTGTGTGTATGTGTGTGTGTGTGAGTCTGTGTGTGTGTGTGTGTGTGTGTGTGTGTATGTGTGTGTGTGAGTCTCTCTGTGTGTGTGTGTGTGTGTGTCTGTGTGTGTGTGAGTGTGTGTACTCTGAATGTCTGTCCCCCCCTATCAATTCGAGCACGGTGAATGCGAATTGAACGAAATTTGGTACAAAGGTAGCACTAGCAAAGGACACCTCAGTGTCATGTTTTATATCGCCGCCATCTTGACGGAAACGTAATTGCGGCCACACAAATGTTCAAAGCTTAAGTCAAATTACGACTAACATAACCATCCGATCTCTACCAAACTTTGCAACAACATTACTTTATGGGGCGAGCATCCTTTGACCAAACCAATAGGCCATCAGCGTAATAGTTTGCGGATGGCGGCCATCTTTGTGTGAAAATCGATTCCCCCTATTAATTCGAACACGGTGCAACCGAATGGAACGAAATTTGGTACAGAGGTAGTACTATCAAAAGGCACCTCAGTGTCATGTATTATTTTGCCGCCATATTGACAGAAACGTAATGGCGGCCACACAAATGTTCAAAGTTTAAATCAAATTACGACTAACATAATCATCCGATCTCGACCAAATTTTGCAACAACATACCTTTATGAGGGGAGCATCCTTTGACCAAGCTAATAGGTCATCAGCATAATAGTTTGCGGATGGCGGCCATCTTTGTGTGAAAATCTATTCCCCCTATTAATTCAAACACGGTGAAACCGAATGGAACGAAATTTGGTACAGAGGTAGCACTAGCAAAGGGCATCTCAGTGTCATGTTTTATATCGCCGCCATATTGACAGAAACGTAATGGCGGCCACACAAATGTTCAAAGCTTAAGTCAAATTACGACTAACATAACCATCCGATCTCTACCAAACTTTGCAACAACATTACTTTATGGAGGGAGCATCCCTTGACCAATCTAATAGGTTATTAGCCTAATAGTTTGCGGATGGCGGCCATATTTATGTCAAAATTGATTCCCCCTATTAATTCGAACACGGTGGAACCGAATGGCGGCCACACAAATGTTCAAAGCTTAAATCAAATTACGATTAGCCTAATCATCCGATCTCTAGCAAATTTAGCAACAACATACCTTTATGAAGGGAGCATCCTTTGAACAATCTAATAGGTCATCAGCCTAATATTTTGCGGATGGCGTTCATCTTTGTGTGAAAATCGATTCCCCTTATCAATTCGAACACGGTGAAACCGAATGGAACGAAATTTGGTACAGAGGTAGCACTAGCAAAGGGCACCTCAGTGTCATGTTTTATATCACCGCTATCTTGACGGAAACATAATCGCGGCCACCCAAATGTTAAAAGCTAAAATGTAATTACGACCAACCTAATAATCTAATCTCTACCAAATTTTGCAACACCATATCTTTATGTGGGAAACATATTCAGACCAAACTGCAAGAACATCAGCCCAATAGTTTGCAGATGGTGGCCAAGCATGTGTGCAAATCGATTTCCCCTATCAATTCAAACACGGTGAAACCGAATTGAACGAAATTTGGTACAGAGGTAGCACTAGCAAAGGGCACCTCATATTCATGTTTAATATCCCTATAGCACGTTGTATTTCAACAAGCTACTACAACCAACATTCAATCATACTCCTTGAAAAGGACAAAGAGTTATAACAATACCCATGCATTTAGGAGAAAGTAGGCTATATGTTATTTACTGAACATCTTGTTTAAATATAATTTGAAAAAGGAATTCCGTTTATTAAAAAAAAGTAATTGGAAAATTTCCAATTAAATATTTTCCACCTAGAATTAATACAGCGAACCCTCAATGGACATCTTGGAGAAAGAAATTGAAATATAACACTGTAACTCTATGTAACAAATTTTAACTTTTTGTTTGTCCTTGTGTTGAAGTCCTGTTTCTTTATGCCCCAAAAGTATGGAAAGTGGGCATTATGTTCCATAAACCTTGCTTTGCTCATGTGGAAAAGTAACACACTTCTAAATATATTCTGGTATTTATTTTACTATGATCCATGCATTTTAATTGCATTCAAAATAATCTCTCTCTTTCTTTGCTTTTTGCTAGTTATGATTAAAAGAAGTGGAAAAAGAAATGAAAATATGTTAATATCCCAAATATCAATGTCCTGCTCACAAAAGCAAAGTTTGCATGAATACTTATATTTTTCCTACCTTTTCAGACACAATCAGTTAGAAAATAGCATTTACTTTCCAAGGACACAAATTGTGTTGCATAGTGCAATCATATTTGGCTTAACAACAATGGGGTTACAGAAATTGAAATTCTGCTCAAGGTCATTGTCATGACGCGCCACTTCCTTATCTGACTTATCTTCTGTCGCCCAAGAGTATTTTTCTCTGTTTACAGATAAGGTTTAAACATACACTGGTGACGATAATTCTGGATACGATTTGCATTTTCACCATATTTCTTAGCAGGGGAACAAAGCGACATCGGTGGCGTAGTCGGTAGCATGCTGAGCTTCTATGCCAATGATAGCGGGTTCAAACCCGGCCGAAGCCGTCGGATTTTTAAGAGCGTTAAAAATCCCTCAGTATGCCTTCCTTCGGAGGGGAAGTAAAGCCGGTGGTCCCATGTCATAGATTTATGGCATGTTAAAGAACCTTCCACTAATTGCACCAGTGTGAAGCTAAATTGGTGAGGTTAAGAATGTAAACAACGCTCTTAGGTTTCTACGTTCGTTGCCAAGAGCCGACTGCGGGGGCGTCTAGTAGCTAAGTTCTGAACTTGGCCTAGTAGTCGTTGACGGTGGCGCTTGGCGGCAAAAGTACAGTAGGAACTATTTGAAAAATTCTAAGTTGCAGTACTTAAATTAAAAAACAGATAACACACACTAATACAGTCATCACAATTAACACTGGTTTTCAGACAGATTCTACACACACCCAAAGTACACGGGGCTACATGACCGCGTTGTCGCAGCCCCTAAACTTAAGAACCAACCAACCAGGTGAACAAAATGTAAAACTTCATTCCTAGTAACTGTAAAGCTTATTTATTTATTTATATATTTATTTATTTATTTATTTATTTATTTATTTATTTATTTATTTATTTATCGTATGGCTTTTAGTGCCGGGAGTGTCCGAGGTCATGTTCGGCTCACCTGAGCCTGTAGCTGCTTCCAGCGGACACCGTAAAGGGTGAGCTACAAGTTCCGTTCAATTTCAAGTAGTTCCAACTTTCGCCACCAGATATCAATGATAACGTTGGAACTTTGATAGAGCGTTCTGACGAAATCTAACCTAACAATTTTGCTTTACACAAGTTTAGTCTGTGAAAGGATCTTTTACATGCCATAAATCTATGACATGGGACCGCCAGCTTTACTTCCCCTCCAAAGGAAGGCATACTGAAGGATTTTTAACGCTCTTAAAAATCGGACGACTTCGTCCGGGTTTGAACCCGCTATCTTGGGCACGGCAGTTCAGCATGCTACCGACTACGCCACCGAAGCCGCTACGGTAAAGCTAAATGTGATCGATATAAAGTTAATTAGTCCTTGGTATTTACAAATAATTACAATAGGAAAAGAGGAAATGCGTTTTGGCGCATCTTACTATCCACTGACATGCAATCATTGTTGATATGTTAGTGCTCTTGAATATATTTACAGTAGTAGGCTATATTGTTGACTCCCGGCGGAAATATCAACAGTGCAGTATTTAAATTTGTCGTTCTATGTTAATCTTCATCCAGGTAGTACACGTTTCTGCAATAAGTTTGTGTTAGAAGAAAATTGTTCGAAAATGGCCTAACAGCAAGATCATCCACATAAAAGCCATTTCTCAAACAAACAAACAAACAAAAAAGGCAACGTAAAAATTGCGCGAACCGGGATAAAAATCATAAATCTTGGATTAATGATGACTGGGCGAAAGTGATTTGTGTGCTTAGATGAAAATTTATACATTTCCTACAAAGTTTCCAGAATTATGACCACTAGTGTATGTTTTTAATACAGAAAAGATGTTAATGAGGTAAACCGATAATACTTTCTTACTTAGCCTACTCCTTGGCGCTACAGTCCTTCCGGACATTCTCCACCCATTCTTTGGTTCTCCATCTTCTGACTCCCATCCATCTTAGATCCTCATCCATGTTATCCAGCCATCTTGTCCTAGGCCTTCCCCTCACACGACGTCCTCCTGGCTTCCCATTGAAGACCTTCCTTACCATCCTGTTCTTTGTCATTTTTTCTACATCTCCCAACCACTACTATGCAACTCTATTACAGTGAAACCCCTCAAATCCGAACCCCAGAAATCCGAAATCCCGGGTAATCCGATCGAGTTTTCTTCGACAATTTTAAGTTTGAAAAACACATGGAAAACAGAGAAACGTATTTGTTTAGTTATAAATAATTACATATTCTACATTATAACCTTATTTTTCAAAAATTAGTTCAAAATTAACAAAGAAGTAGAGTTAGCATACGTAACAGAGTGTAATGTGCCTGCATACTTATCTCATCCTGGATTGAAAATCGGAAAAGTTGGTTGTTGAAATTTCTCAGGTTAATCACTTCGCAAGAACAATGAAATAACAATAGAAACACACAAAATATCACTTAATCTCTCACTTGAAATCAGTTATCTTCAATTGTCGAAGTAACGAAAACCTTCCCGCAGAGGCAATTACGCATGGACATGACATCGTTTGGCGTGGCTGCTTCGTGTTGTTCTACGAAGCGCAATGCGACGTCCAGAGCAGATGCAGCCTCAGTATAAGTCACATTGTCTGTCCAAGTTTCTTCTTCCTCACTGTCACTAGCTAGAATGCTGTCATGTTGACTCACTATTTCATGTTCTGTGCAATCGTCATTGACATCAACTGTCGTCCACTACTCTAGTCAACCTCCTCCAGCATCCTCACAACCTGCTATAGGCTATGGATATTTTTTTTTGGCTAATCCGAACAAATTGAATTCCGAACTGACTACAGCCCCAATTAGTTCGGATTTGAGGGGTTTCACTGTATCTTCATATTATTTCTGATTCGGCACAATTCACCCTCTTTTACTGGTCCATATACTTTCCTGAGTATATTCCTTTCTCATCTCCTTAACAATTCCTCATCACCTTGTGTCATGGTCAAAGTCTCCGAACCATACATCACCCCAGATCTTACTACCATACGATATACACTCAGCTTCAGATTTCTACTAAGACTTCTTGCTTCAAATACTTTGCTAGCAAAGTAACTACTATTACCAGATGCTGTCCTCGCACGTATTTCTTCTGATAATGAGCAGCAAAAATGTAGTAAAAATAGGTGAAGTTGCCAAAAAAAAGTTGTTGAAGTCCTAAAAAAGGGGCTAAAAAGGGCTAATAAGCCAAAAATGAACTCCAAGAAAGGAAAAAAACCCACAAATAAACCAACCATTTTCCGTCCTACAATGACCCAAATTAAACATACAGTAGGCCTACATTAAGTTTGGCCTTGTTTTCGGACACTCGAGAAAAAATGGGGTTTCCTCACCTCGCGAGCCCTAGTTTTTAAACTACATGTGAGTAGTCGTAACTGTATTTAGGTCATTTAGTGTATTGTATATTTGAATTGCTGCCAATGACCATAGCGGGGCATTTTAATTGAACGCCTGTAGGCTCCCCATCAAGTTCAATTTCAAGTAGTTCCAAATTTGGCTACCAGATATGCCAATGTCACTGACACCTAGCAGTGAACGTTGGTGATTGATAGAGTGTTTCTAACCAGGCAAACATAACCTACAAATTTTTCTACACACTACCAATTGTAGTGGTAGGTTCTTTTACATGCCAAGGGCCCGCCAGCTTTACTTCCTCTCCGAAGGAAGACACAATGAAGGATTATAACGCACTTAATAAAAATCCGACGAGTTCGGCCGGGTTTGAACCCACGATCTTGGGCATATCAGTTCAGCATGTTACCGACTACGCCACTGAAGCAGCATTTGGAGTATTTTAAGTGTGAACCAACGCAGGGGAAACCACTCTGAGAATGGCTGCCGGAAGAAATCGAACCTAGGAGCATGCCCGCGGTAGAGGGTTTAGGCCTACTAATATTTATAATAATACTTGTTACAATACAATCAAAGGTTGAAATAAAACTCTGATAAAAGAACGCCAAAAAATACCGATGTTTGAAAGTTTCATTTTTCCAGGTATAAAGTGCTGGTCAAATCAATAAGGACACCACCCATAAAGTAACTTTTGCTACTTGCCTGAAATGTATTGGTAATGCGCTATTATCGTAATTATTAATACAACCTACAGAGAATAAGCAGGCGTTTAGTAAAAACACATGGATTTTGGTTGAAAAATACGTAAGTTATTGGCAATTTTTAAGTACCGTATGGTACAAAAATTAACACTTGTATGCACGGAAATCCGCATCTTAAGAGAAAACGGGGGCACGTAAAAATTTTTAATTTGGCATATCAATAAACCTCATAAAGACCTATCAAACGTGTAGTGAAAAATTATTGAGGAAAAATGTGAGGATGAGTGACGGCCCGTTTTTGTTTCAACAAATTCCTGAACTCGCCGAAGTACGCACTTATCCTCAAAAATATCACAAGCTGCTCAGAGAACAAACCAATCAGCTGTTCCCAAACATCATTTCCCGCCTAAACAGACGTGTATCAAGTAGGCTGTGATAACATTTGAGCGCTGGTGCTAAACATAAAATTTTAAAAAGACCATAAAAAATTGGGACTTTTTCTGAAAATTTCAAATAATTCAAGAGAAATTTATCACTCTCTCACTCATCCTCACATTTTTCCTCAATAATTTTACACCACGTTTGATAGATCTTTATGAGGTTTATTGATATGCCAAATTTCAAATGTGTACGTGCGCCGTGCATACGAGTGTTAATTTTTGTACCATACGGTACTTAAAAATTGCCAATAACTATCGTATTTTTCAACCAAAATCCATGTGTTTGTACTAAACGCCTGCCTATTCTCTGTAGGCTGTATTAATAATTACCAAAATAGCGCATTACTAATACATTTCAGGCAAGTGGCAAAAGTTACTTTATGGGTGGTGTCCTTATTGTTTTGACCAGCACTGTAATTTTGTGAGTCTTTCGGAGGGAAAAATGAAATCTCCAAACGTTGTAGACATCTGAATGTAAACAACTGGCAAGAACTCGCTCAAAACAGAGTTCAGTGGAGGCATTTTGTGAGATCGGCGCGGGATATTCGTGTCCCATGGAAGCCTTCTGAGGGAGCAAGTGTCGGAGGGATCTTTAGTCCTACCATTCCCCCTGTGGATATGGTTTCTTTTTCCATTTTAGTCGGCTTCACAATTAATCGAGTCGTAATCCCTATCACCGCGGAGACCTGTGTTCCATTCCCGGTTCTGTCAAGAAATATTCTACTCTGAGGGCTGGAACGGGGTATGCTCAGCCTCGTGAGGCAAAATTGAGAAAAGGCAGGTTCGATTCCTACCTCAGCCATACTGGACGTAGTTTCCCGTGGGTTCCCCCACACTTCTACTCCAGGCAAATGCTGGGATGGTACCTAACTTAAGGCCATGACCGCCAAATCCAACCTCAGTTACAATTACACACACTAGTACAGACACCACAGTGGGGAACTGCTCGTCCTTCCCCCGGACGGCCGGTGTTCGAATATCAGTGACAACGGGGTGAAATTTTCACCTGAAAAATCACGTGGTGTCAGGAACGGCATCCGAACTTAAATCCCCGGCCAAAACAAAAAATGAGCCTGGTTGGCCCCGGTGACCCCAATTAATTGGGATAAGCCGAAGAGAGTTTTGTACAGACACCACAGTGACACTGGTTATCATACAAATTCTCCACACACCCAAGTACACGGAGCTACATGACCACGATGTCGTAAAGCCTCTAAAAGAATCAACAAAAACCACAACAACAACAAGTCGTAATCCATCGCCCTACGAAGCTGCCACAGAAACCAGTTGCGAATCCTATTAAATCAGAGGGGTGTGATGGCGCTTGCCTGTCACCAAGGCGGACTGGACTTGATTCCCGGTCAATGCATGTGGGATTTTCGAAACGAAATATCCTGTGGTTTGTTACGGTAGATTCGTTACTTTCAAAAATTAACTTTCCTAAGGGCCATTTTCACAAGCTCTTTACTAACGATTAGTTAGTTGATTCTTATTTAACTTAAATATGAGAGTGATTATCGTCGATGCATTTCACGAGGCCATTCGGGTTCCTAATTACTGTGCCCAATTAGACACGGCTGACTGGCATCGAACCGCGGTCTTTATCACAAGAAAGACCAGGCCCATGATTCTGCGCAGAATCGAATCATTGATATCTGAGGGGAAACAGCCACAGTGAACCCGAGGAACAATGAGTTATAACTGCATATAATTATAATAGCAGGATTTCACGGCCAGAACGGGAATATTATAGCTTTAAAGGTGGATTATTGCAGAAAATACAAGCCTATGTACGTTTAAGATGCTAGAGCTCAAGAAAGTGAGCCATCTTGATATTTTGACAAAGCGAAGTTGAATGTGGGTGGAGTAGAGTGGCGCCTAGGCACTATTTTCGGCGTGGCTGGAGGCTGAAGGCCGTGATTAACGACTAAGAAAATCCCCCTTCAACAAGGCGAAACAGTGGAGTAGGGGTGGTCACCCACAGAAATTAATTAATTACGGCCAAATGGAGCAATGAATTGAGATGAAACTTACACCCAGATGCATGTATTCTAGGAAAGATAATTTAGGAGTGTTCTCACGCCTAAATTAAAGCCTGCATCTATAAAGGAACTTATGGACAGACCTAATCCGCGGCAGAGTCAGGATTTGTAAAGGAGCCAGAGGGGAAGTACCGGGGTAGCATCTTGACGCCGTGGAATAAAGCAATTAATTATAATTAATTGGCCGAAGCGATTACCTGCACGCGAGTGAATATGGAACCTCCATGAATAGACGAATAAGGATCATACTTCACTTTGTCTGAAAATGCATTATTTTAAGAAGAGAGTCGCTCCTGGAAATCCAGTGAACTATTTTTATCAGGAAACTTTATATGGGGAGAAGCTGGAGCCGAGTTCAGTTCGTCTTGACTCAACTCGTGTGGTAACACGCTGTTGGATCACGCAAGAAAGTGCGCGGAATTTATAAAGTATTGACGCTCAAATGTACTTTCAGTGAACAATGAAAGGCGCATCATGCAGCTTAATAACAGTAATTCTGCATCATATAATAATTAATCTACAGCAGACGTATAAGCAACAGTATACGCGAGTATAGAATCAGTACAGCGTAGAGATAATTTAGTATGATGTTTACAGACAATGAACATAACCAGGAAGTGTTATCATGGGTAAAATGAAACATACTATTGTAATGAACACTACAGTTACGGGAGCGTGGGAGGCTCACAAGTAGTTGTGACCTAGGATTGAACAAATTTGCAGTAGAGGAGACATAAACTGTAGGTGACGGGAGACGAACACACACACGCAAGATAGACTTTCAAGGAGACCAGCGGTTGTCAGGAGTTAGCTGAATCGCATCTCTGAGGTCAGGCAATAGTGGGAATCCGATCAAGGATCCGTGTGTGAAAATTGTGCGAGAATTATGTATAAAGTTATATTACAGTGATCTTTAAAAGTTTTTATGTTTATATGGTAAAAGAATATGTATTGTGTCAAAGTGAAAATGCCAGTAGTGAAAAATATAATTACCGTGTGTAAAGTTTATGCAATGTGTCGTGTGAAAAATATCATGATGGCTTAAAACAAGCATTATGGCAGGCGAGTGGCTGGCATGCTGGACCAACCCAGCTAGGATGAAAGTGAGTACAAATTTAATATGTTAATATGATTTAATAGCTCGCCATACAACGAAGCATTCCCTCAACGATTAAGAATTAACAGTCATTTGTGTACGAGATCACATCCCTCGTATTTTGGTAAAAATATGGCTTTGAGGATGACTTGCTTACGGCCATTTAGGCGTAATACATTGATGAAAGTAACGGTAACGTTAAATAGTAATAATAATAATAATCTGGGGTCGGTAACAATAATAAATAAATAAATGGGCATGTCAGGCCTATAGTACGTGCAAAGTGTGTCATATCTAGCGCAAGAATGCTGTGTTATTGTGGAAAGTAAGAAATAAAGTTAAATATCGAGATAAAGAGAGCTTTTCAGTGTCATTGAAATGTTAAATAAATGTTTTATTATGGTATATTCTACAGGGTTGTATTTGAGAGCCATTAAGATAGTTAATGTATGCCAGTAAATTTATACTTGTTTTGGAGCTATGTAGAATTTCGGCTTATGAGTAAATGTATATAGGACGTGAGTGCTTTAAGAATTGAGTCATCTGTAAGAAATATTGTTTGAGCCGCTATCAGCAAGCATGTAACGTAGAATCAAGAGATTTACGTCAATAAGTTGCGGGGATCATCCGAAAATAGTTTGCGCGTTGTCGAATCTAGTAGGCAAAATCTTCGAAGCTACGATATAGTATTGCCTTAGAGCATACATGAGTATTCGCAACAGAGTTGGGACAGAGTCTGTCTGTATCCACTGTTAGCAGAGTCTTCGCCACCAGGGATAACTGCTAGAGACCCTAGGTAGGCCGATATATTAATTGATCTGCCCTTAGAGGTAAGATAAATGGTTCCACGTGTAGGAAACGTCGATTTCCTCTTGTTATATGCATGCCGTCCAGTGAGATAACACTGAAACTCACCTGAGACGCGCGCAAAAGTCACTGATGTCGACCACAGAACGGCAAAACTATTTCGTGATCTATCCCTTGCCTTGAATAGTAATTGGGAGCCGAGATGAGCCCATTAAATACTCTAAATGTAGGTATTAAATAATTAGAATGACTCAATTCGTAAGGACATGACCCATTCAGGGTACCTCTAGCACAGCTGCACCATTGAATGAACACTTGACCATATGGGGAGTCAGGCGGGTAGCAGGTATAATCCACTAACCCGGCAGCCATCTTGCCGAGGACGGCCCATGACTAATTCATTGTTCGCACGAAAGGAAGTCAATAGACCTGATTCTTTTATTTTAAGATTGTAGTGGGACACTGAAGAATCTCGATATTTCGAAAAGTAATTAAGATGTGCTTGATATGATGGTGTCAATTGAATTAGATGCACTATTTCCATACATATGCAATGTTGGAATGAAGTAATCGGATAACATTTGGCCCAGTCATTCTCTGAGGAGAGATTAACTGCACCAAATAAATAGAAGCATTTTTGTAAAGAGTATTTACCCAGTTCCCACTAATTTATTCATACGGGTAGCGTAATTTGAATGAGATGACGCGTTTGTAACGATAACGTTTTGACCAGACCCAGAAAATCGTTGTATGGTGAAGCAATAAAATATCTATATCTATGTGTATTTTGGAGGGGAAAGTGTACCACTTCAGCGTTTGAAACTTATGGGAAAAGAATACGATTCGCACGAGACAACACTTATTAAACAAGGCATAAGCTAATGAATTAATATTATTTAAAGTAAATGTCCCGTGTAAAACGGATAAATGTTTCATAATTGCAGATTTAATGTCATTTAAATATAATTTGTGTTTGTTCTGTTGTGATATTCCAATTTGTGTTAAATTGTACCATGTGAAGAACAATATGGACACTCGCAAATGTCAAAGAGTATCAACAATAGGATGTTTAGGATAGACTTGATTGTGGTGGAGCACCAATCTTGAGGGGAAGAGACTTACAGATAATTTTGATTTTTGTTGTGGGAAAGAAATGTAAGGTATTTTTTTGTGTTTTATGTTGTCTTGCCATGAATTACTATCATTAAATGTAATACTTAGGAATATGTTGTTTCTTTCAAGTAGAGTAGTCACCTGACAGACTCAAATCCTGAATATGTGCTCGTATAGTGGGTTGAACGCCCTATACCTCGAAATACCGTGAGTTAGCTGGGATACGAACACATGTTCCATATGATGACGATTGTGTACATTACTTAAATACGCTTTACGGCTCTCACGCGTTCGTAGTCTCGGTTTCATCCTGGAGAAACATGGCGGACAGAACAAGAAGCGTGTAGCACTGATCGTTGTTTGCGATGTTTCCTTGAGATTTACTGGACCATAATTATAAAGGGCGGCTTCGGTGGCGTAGTTGGTAGCATGCTGAGCTTCTATGCCCAAGGTCGTGGGTTCAAACCCGGCCGAAGTCGTCGTATTTTTACGAGCGTTCAAAATCCCTCAGTATGCCTTCCTTCGGAGGGGAAGTAAAGCCTGTGGGCCCATGTCATAGGTTTATGGCATGTAAAATAACCTTCCTCTAACTAAACTTGTAGCGGCTTCGGTGGCGTAGTCGGTAGCATGCTGAACTCCTATGCCCAAGATAGCGGGTTCAAACCCGGCCGAAGTCGTCGGATTTTTTAAGAGCGTTAAAAATTCTTCAGTATGCCTTCCTTCGGAGGGGAAGTAAAGCCGGCGGTCCCATGTCATAGATGTATGGCATGTGAAAGATCCTTTCACAGACTAAACTTGTGTAAAGCAAAATTTGTTAGGTTAGATTTCGTCAGAACGCTCTATCAAAGTTCCAACATTCGCCACTAGGTATCATTGATGTCTGGTGGCGAAAGTTGGAACTACTTGAAATTGAACGGAACTGGTAGCTCACCCTTTCGGGTGTCCGCTGGAAGCAGCTACAGACTCAGGCGAGCCGAACTTGTCCTCGGACACTCCCGGCATTAGAAGCCATACGATAAATAAATAAAACTAAACTTGTGCGAAGAAAAATTTGCAGTTAGGTTTGAATTTTGCTCTTAAGTTCCAACGTTCGTCACCAGGCGCTGGTTGCGATGGCATCTAGTCAGCTAGGTGTCGTGGACGGTAGCATTTGATAGCGAAAGTAGGAACCACTTGAAATTATCGTCTGCAGTCCTTACTTGAATTAAAAACAGATAACTCACACTAATACAGTCATCACAATTAACACCGGTTATCAGACAGATTCTCCACACACCTCAAGTACACGGGGCTACATGACCGCGTTGTCGCAGCCCCTAAACTAAGGAACCAACCAACCATAATTATAAAGGAAGGGAAATACAGAAGACCTTATTTGTGGCTAAAGCTTAAACTGATATGAACAAAGTACTTAGGAGAACTGGCAGATGTCTTTGTACATTGTTTTCATTAGCTGAATAGGAAACGCTCTTCCAGTTGTCTTCGTAGAGTAAGTAGTTGTGTTATTGACTCTGAATTCATTAAGCAGAGCTGGAAGGAGTTCGAATCCACCTTCAGATATATTTTTTTAAATTTCCGTTTTCTTCTTTCTTGGTATTAAGTAACATGTATGATCTTTTATAATTTCATTGTCTTAAACATATTTTATTTTCATTATGGATGAATGTTCATGTGAAACTCAGAAACAAACCGCCATTGCGAGATACCCGAGGTAGAATTCAGTTGTTTCCCTCTACTTTAACGATGCTTTAGAGCAGGCTTGCTAAAATCGGGCACTTCGACAAGTGGGCGCCCCTCCGTGCATGGGTGGCGAGTGGGCAAAGTAGCTGCGTTCAGTCTTGCCAGCGTAAACGAACCAATTTCCTCACTGCAGTGACAGCTCGTGCTACGAATACGGAGTCAGCTGAGTACAGACCAAGTTCTACTGCAAATAGCATGCAACAAAAATACTAATGGGAAGGGCAGTGGCTTTTTGTGCCAATTGGATAACGTGCTAAATGTTTAGTATGTGGACATTCTATGATAGCTAAAATATAGAACGTCGAACGGCAGTTATAATGTGCATATTTTGTTCTACATATTTATGTGAACTACTTTTCTCCACTTAAAAGCTTTACAAATCGAGACATCGATCACAAATGATAGATAGCCATCTGAGGGCCGTTCTTCGACTGCGCACCAGTAATAGTATTTGTCCAGACATTCCCTCGCTTACAGCAAAACATTGGACATATGCATCATAATGTACACACATGAATGCCTCAATGTTTGTAATGTAATGCACATATATCGTCAATAATAAAACAGTATTAGATTGAACATGCCGCCTCTGAATCTCGAACGCATCCCGGTATGACACACTACTCGCAATTCTTGTCCGGCGAGACTGGGCACGGTCTCTCACTACACGGTGACGTATGTATGCTGCTAACCCGCCCAAATTTGCGTCACGCCTGCACTGGACCAGGGTAAACGGTCGCCCAGCTGACCACCTCTACTCTTAGAGAGTTGAGTGGTCAGATTTGGCATTTAGCGTAATTCCTTGTTAGTGGTAAGTTAACGAGCGTTTATGTTTGATGAAATGCTCGTGAAAAGTTAAATAATCTTAAATGATGTTAAAATTTCCTCAGTATGCCTTCTTTCGGAGGGGAAGTAAATCCAGCGTTCGCATGTCATAGATTTATGTCATGAGAAAAAACCTTCAACTAACTACACTTGTGTGAAGCCAAAATTTGTAGGTTAGAATTTATAACGCTATATTAGTTCCAACGTTGGACGCCAGGTGATGACTGCGATGGCATCTTATAGCCAAGTTCGCAAGCTAGGTGTCGTGGACGGTAGTATTTGGTAGTAAAAGTAGGAACTACTTGAAATTATCGTCTGCAGTCCTTACTTGAATTAAAACAGATAACACACACTAATAGAGCCATCACAATTAACACCGTTTATCATACAGATTGTACACACACCTGGTAGGTTTTTGCTGAGGATTAACACTACCTAAGGGAAGATGATAAGAGAGAAAATGAGATGGATTTTGGCGTAGAGACAAGTATTGGTAGATAGGATCAGAATCCAACACTAAGGTTTAAGTAAATGTGTATATAAAAGGAAATTTCGCTGTGCTAAACCTAGGAGGAAACTAACTTTAGTGGAGACCTGTACAAGGCAAGCGGAGAGCGCAGCCTGAATTGAGGTTGCCTGCAAGCGCTCTGTGAGTGCTCTTTCCCTCCCGAGCCGGTATTGCGGTACTATGGGGACGGGTGGTAGTCTGACAAGACAAAGTAAGCCAAAGGAAAAGGATGTAATAACTTTCCCTTCAGAAGGGTTAGATTTTATTATGCATTTAAGAATGCTGGAAAGATTTGAATTTGGAGTAATAATTTTATTTCTGGGCACTCTAGGATCTCTGGCAAACCAACCGAATGCTCCCAGAGAGTGAAGAGACAAAGTATTTTTGATGATTTTAGCGATGTTGTTTTTTGTGAAAATCTTATACGAATACCAATTCTTGCACTTTAGGAAAACTAACCTTTTACCCAGCAGGATGCCGATTAAAAGTTTAGAAAAGAAGAAGACCTCAAACCTAACTCAAACAAAACTTAAATTTTGAAAACAAACCATAAGTCAGAGAGAAAATCTCTACAAGTAGGAAGCTTGCGGAGCTAGCTATACTTGCCTCAATGCCTTGCTAGAATTGGCTATGACAACCAAGAGAAACTGTGAAAATGTTGTTACTTGAAGTTTTAGTTTAAATGCAACAAGTAGTAAAGACTCTATTGTTTTAGAGATTATCCTTTTTCGTAAAGAGAGGTTAAGCTTAGAGGAAGAATCAGGGAAGAGAAGGTCCTGCCTATTCGTGATTCTAGCGAGAAAGATAAAGCAAAAAGAAAAACAATTGATTTATTTAACAAACTATAAATTTTTGAACTGATTAACAATACTTAGGTTGGGATTTAATTTGAGTTAAGAATAACAATTGGTTATAAAATGCCAAGGTCTCAGACCTAATAATAAGAGGTTTACAATTTATAAACAATATTAAATGGAGTACAAGTTTCGAACCTGATAAAGCACTAAAATCTTACAAAGATTTTAAAAAGTGTGCTTACGATGAAGAAATTTGAAGTTTGTAACGATAATTGTAAAGCAATTTTAACTTTGAAAGTTTAATTAGGTACGATCTAAGCACCTTTAGAATGCCTTTGTGGCAATCGAAAGGGCTGTGAACAAATATATTGGATTCCTGGTTGTAACATAAAAAGAACAAATTACAAGCGGAAATCACCGCTATTTTAAACAGAAATTACTAGAGGTAATATACAAAAATGCACAGGTCGCATTAACGAAGCCTGGATTACACAATTAGCCAACTCCTTTATAATTATAAAAAGTACGATTCCCTAATTTTAGAAGGGAAAGATAATAAATATTAAAATGTGGACTAGCCACAGTTTAAGCTGAATTACTATATGAGAAATGGAACACATTTGGGAGGGCGCTTGATTTCAAGCGAGGCCTCTTTGTAATTTAGCTGGATGTAGATCGTAAACTAAATCGGGTTAGTATATTTGGGAAAAGGGAAATAGGAACTTTAGGATAAAGTCCTGGCCAGATTTATTGCTCTCACGTACGCGGTGCGGTTGAGATTAGCACACGCGGATTCGAAGCACTGATAGTTTGCTGATAAGTTTAAAATTTTCACTCTTACAATGTATATGAGTTCGTAGAACAAAACAAAGTTATTGCAGTTATGTAGAACACTTAGTTTAATTTGAGCTTGAACCAGTTTATTGCGTTGGAAAGTTTATGTGTTGCAGTCGAATGATGAGGTAAAGTTCCCACGGTAGAAAGCAAATTAGGTGTTGACCAGCAGTTAATGTAACATGAATTCCTCGGCGAGGAATAGTATTCCCTTATTTGGAGTGGAAAATACTAGATTGCTTGACTGGTAGAATGATTGGTTCATATAGAAAGTTCCAGGACCATGATGGCAGTTAAATAGGGAAAGAGAGTTCCCACGGTGGAAAAAACTAAGTTTGTAGACAGTGGTTAATTTTAATTAAATCCCTCGTAGTGGGAAGGTATTCCCATTTATTTCGTACAAGACGTACTGGATTTCATGTCAAATAGCCGGCTAGATAGGTAAAGCATGACAAGGAAAATCCCACGAAAACCGTTATTGCACATTAGTTAGCAATTCCACACACTGTCTATAGAATTGTATTAAAAGCGTTTAGCATTCTAAAACCATTAAAATGAGTCTAAGATCATTGAAGATTGGTACTTAGCTTTTTCATATTGATCAGGCGATGGTTCCTTGTGATCGTTGACTTAAAATACAGACATGGCGTCTGGTTTAAAAACGTCTCATAAGGACAGGAGACTGGCCCTGAGAGGGCTTTGCACTGTACACTCGACGGCCGAACTAGGAGAATTGAGAACGAGCGATTCCGCACACGACAGAGGTAGGTAGCCAAGGGGAAAGGGAAGGGGAAGCAAGGGAGAGGGGGTAAGAGACAAGAGAGTATACATCATAATATACAACATGACAAAATAAAAGATTCTTCATAAATATAAAATTTCTTCATGAAGCTGTCTTCATGGAGATGTTAGCTGGCGACAACGACGACGCCTCGTGGATTGGTGAGGAAGTCCTCTTGAGCTTTGAGATATTGAGGAACTTCGGCAGTTAGCTGCTAGATGCCGCTAGGTTCTCCATGGAAGTTACAAATCTAAAACAGATTCAATACCAAATAAATCTGTGCACAAGGAGGAAATGAAAAAGATCACTGTTGGTGTCTGCGAAGAAGGACATTAAATAAAATAAACTAAACAAAGAGCTGGAAAAGCAAACTCTGACTGCCCGTGTATTCCAAAGAATACACCAACACCCAAAGTACACGGGGCTACATGACCGCGTTGTCGCAGCCCCTAAACTAAGGAACCAACCAACCATCATTAATGATGAATTAAGAGATAATTGACGTTGGTTTAAACAGCCGTAACCCTGATTATTTAACGTACTGTGCCCGTTTAGACCGGAGTCCGCACGACCACATATGCATTTTACCAATAATCAGTCAGCACGAGAGTCAAAATATCCCGGATCGCCAGATGGGTTAAAGCTAATCGCAAAAACGACATCAAATGAATAAAATGCTTTACTGATTTTTGGCTCAATGCAACAATAAGGATAGAAGGAGATTCAACTGGGTATAACACATCACGTAAAATTATCTCAGTTTATTTTGAATTTAAAATTGACTGCAAAAATGCTCAAAGCAGCATCACTCACGTGTGGCGACCCACACTCCTATTTACACAATATACAGAAATTTTCCAAACACATTTGACAATTATTTTTTGGAAACACAAGTCTGATTGTTAGTCCTGTAGACTGTGTTCCAAAATTATTTATGATTAAATCCAGTTCAAATTTAATTGTCTCTACTGGAAATATCGTAGTTCACTGTTTGAATTTTTACATAATATTAACACTCGTAGAATAAATGTTCATAGAATTTTTAACTTTCACTTATTTTTCCAATTTCAAAAATATATTTTCGAAAAATATTGTTATTCTGAATCAACACAAATTATTTACACATATTAATAACATCTGAAAAGTATTTGACCTTGAGCATAGCATCGAAGAACTGTGCGAAGCACAACAAAAATTAATTGTGCTTCTGACATTAAACATTCGAGAAGTGACTCGATTATGAACTTCAAGTTCCTAACAAAATACATGATTTCTGAATCATCAACTTGATCACTAAATTGCTGAACCATTCAACTATTCAATTTTCCACTTGGAATCATTATTATGAAAAATATATTTATATTCATGGCCATTTTTAGTAATTTTCACAACTTGCAATTCTTCGACAGAATGCGGAAATAAGAATTGTAGCTTCATAATAAATTCATTTAGTTCATGGCACTAGGATTGAAAATATCCTTCAAATTATTCGTGGTTAAAGAATTATTTTTAATTGGCAGTGGCCCATTCTATTATTTGTGTAAGAACACAATATTACAACAACAACGGCAAAGGTCTTCCTCTGAAGAAGAATGAACTACTATCATGACAAATCCGGGTTCTAGCAAAATCAAAGTCTAAATGGAATTCGTAAACAAGGTTGAAATAAGAACTGATGGTTTTCAAGAAATAACCTTCGGGTCATTCATACGACGAAATGTGTAGTTCCAATACTCCTTCTATAAACCTGAGCCATCGAACCTGCTATTTGATTGATGCTCGAAAAAACCTCTTCATTCCTGCGACTTAAACATGCGCACCTGGGAATGGCATTTCAACTACTCCACACATATAAATGTTCTTCCCCAAAATTTATACAATAAATCAAGCCTCTGCTTGTTATCAACACTGGAAGATTAATAAACTTACAAGTTTATTTTATTTTACCATTCAGTTCAACCCGTGAATTTACCATACTTATGAAAATCATTATTTCACTTTCGAGTGTATTTACGTCATGATTTTATATAAATACAAAAATATCCTATTTGATACAAATATCATTTGCTTCCCGTTTCATGCCTCTCCGTGTTATCTGAAAAATATACTTTGCTCATTGCAAATATCAACTGTTCAACCAGAACTGAAATGTTGGTTGAATGCGGGCTTGCGCTAACCACTCTCCTTCGGAAAATCTCCTGTTCCAAACTAGAAATGATTAAACTACTTCATAGGCTCTCTCTCAATACATATGATTATTATATAATAAAATTTCCAAAAATTATTTAGAAAAATTATGAAAATTATTATTATTATTATTAGTGGATTATTATTATTATTATTAGTTATATTATTTTAAATATATTTAATTATCATCCCATTATGTGAGAATCCACATGTTCGAATCTTCGAATATGGAAAAAATATCCATTCCTCAACAAAAAAATAATTTAACTCAACCTTTACATCGACGGTTTTCCGTGATTTCCCAAAAATATGAAATATTCAAATAAATGCTCGAAATGCTCGGTCATCGATCCTAAACTGTTCTGAGTGCTGAAAATACTCAGAATAACTCTAATAAGGCTTGCGTAAATCATTGCAAGATTTAAATACGAAGAAAAATAAATGTGTTGGTCATCTGCAGAAAAATAGTTTGTTCCAATTAGCTAGGCATAATATAATTCAAATGTGGCTTACATTTCTTGATGGTCTTGAAGCGTAGTGAACCTGGTCTGTACCAGATTTATCCATAGACATGCCCTATCGGACAAGCCTGTATAATCCTTGTATCGGCCGCCATTATATACCCACAATCCGTCTAATAAGACATAGTGGTAGTATCTCTTGATGTTTGGAGTAACTGTTGATTCATTTTAATATTGGTTTCTGTTAACTCCATAACAGTTTGCTTAAATGGGGTCAGATCTAAGTGATCTATACTTAGATATGTCAGTTGTAACGTAACTCACGGTAATCTTTTCAGTACAAGAAAACACTGACAGTCTAAACCAATCAACGGCTGTTCTGAAGATCGTTCCCTGGGCATGGCTTCACACCATCTACCATGCGCGAAGCAACATGTAGTTTCCTGCGTTGGCTAATGAACACCACCGTGATAGACAGGTCTTCAATGTACTGATAGATCGAAGTGGTTATTAAGTTACAAATATGAAAACTGACAAAAATGGACTTAAATGTCCAAGTATTAGGTTATTACTGGACTGTGACAAAGTACTAATTCTAGACAAAGTCTAGCATATGTCCATGTAGAAATAAAAATATTTCACCAGTGTCTGTAGAAAAAATCAATCACCTCAGTGATTCTCCTTGCCGGAAACTTACTAAGTTCCACTCGTAGCGCAGCACTTTTGTGACTATCACAACTTTGAAAATAACTTCTGCGTAGATCCGGCAACCATGTGCCTTGGCTCAGCGTAGCGGCACCTTGCTAGGCAAGTGCTTGTGTTGAAGTGCGCTACTGATGCCTGCGCCAGCCGGCTTTTATTCAAAACGGTCAGGGTCACGCTGCATCAGCTGATATCTGGAAATCCTCATATCTCTGGTATCCCTGGTCCGATTTACATGATACTAATTGCATTCTCTATCATTTGGCCGTGCCAGTAATCTGATCCAAGTCTCAAGTCTCTACTCCATGGTTAACTATTTAATCAATAAATAGCCTCGACCTCTGCTATTACTCGCTACGTCACTTGACATGCTCTTAGCGGTATATTCTTTCCAATTGCTTCTGGAAGCAATGTAGCGCGATATTCAAATATCTCAACTTTCAAAAGCGGCTGTAGCCTTTCCCTTGATATCTAGGTGTCTGAATCTTGGAATACCCATTCCTAGAGTTGGGCACATCCACCCCACACCTAGCAAAAAATAAAAATTGAAAAATTTTTATTTTTCCTATCTACACATTAAATCATCTGGTTCTTGAATAATAAATCTTCAAATTCGATGCATTATAAGTTCCCACGATGTTACCAGTTCGTGTATTAGCGATTTCATAGCTTCATTTGTTGTTTACTTCCACAATACGATAGGGTCCAGCGTAAAGGCTTGCAAACTTCGAGTACACTCGATTTTGCACGTCAGAGGGTGTAGGTCTAGGGAAATTTGCAATCGCCTGTATCTTCGTCTCATTGGGACGGTATCCTTCTCCATCCAAAATGTGGCCCAAAAATTTTATTTCCTTCCGAAAGAACTGACATTTTCGAAGGTTTACTTTAAAGTTCGCTTTTCTCAAATCTGCGAATAACATCTGAAGATGTAACAAATGTTCCTCCTTAGTCTCAGATGCAATTAGGATATCATCTATGTAACGAATTGCTATCTCTTTTACTTCAGGACTCAAATTTTGTTCCATTGCTCTTATCAAAACGGATCCAGATGTTTTGACTCCAAATGGTAGACGGTGGAATACATATGTCTGCTGGTCAAACATAAATCCTGTAAACTTCTTGGAATCTTCACCAAGCCTAATGTGATGGTAGGACGAAGTGAGATCAATATTAGAGAACCAGACCTTGCCTTGGAATTTCCTTAACAGTTCCCTAATGATTGGTGGTCTGTCATACTCTGGCAGCAATCTTGAATTCAAATTTCGCGCGTCTAAACATAGTCTCAGACTTCCATCTTGCTTAGACACTACTGCTAATGGATTGACATAAGATGTAGTGTACTTTTCAATCACATTGTTGCTTTCCATCTCCTTGATAAGCACTTTTACTCTTTCTCGATGCTTTTCCGCAACCGGATACAATTTAGCATGGAAAGGTGCATCATCATTTACACGAATACGATATTCAAAATCTTTAATTTCACCAGGTTTAATATCAAAAATATCGTGATACTCTTCCAAAATTTTCCCTAGCTCTGGGGACTCCTCCTCAGTGTAGACTTCTCTTCCTTCAGCTTCATAAAAAATCAGAGACCATTGAGCATCTCCCTCGATGTCTTCCTCTTCTTTTCCCTCGAAGTTTATCTCTTCGGTATTCTTGAATCTAATCGTCTCCGTCTTCATGTCTATCACTGCTTGATATTTCTGAATGAAATCTGCTCCCAATATCATGTCAAAAGCCATGTCCTTCATTACTACAAACACATGTCGGAAATCATGTCCTCCAATCGTAATACATAAGTATAATTGTGTTTTACACAGAGATATTTTGTTGGGTATTATTCCTTGGATCTTAATTCCTGACACTGGAATCTCCTCTAAATTCTCTTTGAGCTTCCACAGAATATAAAGCTTCTCACTCACCAGACAAAGCATAGCCCCAGTATCAATCAAAGTATCGACAGGCATACCGAATACTTCGCATGATATGATTGGCATTCTAATTCTTGTACCCATTTCTTTCCGTTCGTCATTCTGTTGAATTAAGTCATCATCCTCTGCTTGCCATTTAATAATTCTGGAAGTGAAAGTGTTCAAAATTCTATCTTCTACTGTGAATTCGAAGTTTTTTTTTTCGTTTTCATTCCCCCGGGATTGTTGTGTTCCCGATGGACCTGGTTCATTGGGCCTCTGCTCCAAAAATTGCAAGTTATCTTGGTGTCTTGCTTCCAAGTTTTTCCTCGTCTCCTTGTTGAACTCTTCATTGGATTGTCGAGTATCCACATTCCCTCTGTTATTGTAGTTGTTTCTACCATAGTATCTTCTTTCCTGGTACCTTCCTTGATTATCCCTGGGCCTTCTCCATCGGGTATTATATCGATTTCCACCATCTGGTCTCGCATAAGGCTTGTAACTGTATCTGTTACTGTACTGATTCCATCCTCTTTTATTGGGATCTTCCCTCGGCGTTTCCACCTCTCGCCCCTCTCGAATCTCTCGAGGTGTTTGAGAATAACTATCAGCCATAACAGCGTACACAGCGTTGTTATTCTTTCCTCCCTTCTGATGGAAGAATTGAGCGTTCGTATGATCCAGCTTCTGTAATACCTCGTCAAATTGCTCCATATTATAGATATCAGCAGCGATCAAAGTCCTTTGGACGTCTGCTGGAAACTGACGTATTAATGCAGTAATTAATTCGTTATCTGGCATCGGCGGATCTAAATGTTGAAGTTTAGAAAGCTGTCCAGAAAAGTACGTGGAGTATCGAGTAGGTTGTGACGTCGAGAATCTCTTAGAATATAATTCTGCTCTGACTTGCTGTTGGGTTTCCGGGGACCAAAACTTTTTCAATAACCCCCGAGAAAACTCCTCAAAAGTGGTTAGAGTGGATCTAAAAGCTCTAAACCAAAGAAGTGCAGGACCTTCCAAAAACTTCCCTATCACTCGGATCTGTCTTTCTTTAGGGATCTTGGAATCTTTCAGGTAATCCCCTGCTTCTCCCAAAAATTCCACGGGTGTCACAGAATCTCGCCCTGAAAATTTAGGAGGCTTATCCTCTACATTCTTGAATACAGTTATGGGGTTGGATTGAAATACTGTCCTGACCTCCTCCTGTCTTTGACTGTCAATTTCTCTAGCTGCTCCTAGATTTATCTGTATCTGTTCCTTTCCCCTTACACTTGGCATTTTCAACAGATGATCAGACTGTTTCTCGTCCTTGATTTGAGTTTTCATAGCCTCAAGTTCCTTCTGGTTTTCTCCTGCCATTTACTTAATTGCTTCAGTTTCTTTACAATTCTCCTTGACATCAGTGGATATCTGGTTCATAACAGCCTCGTGACTTTTCAATGACCCTGTCATATCTGATATGTCCTTCTGAGATGCTTGGATATCTTTGGAAATTACTTGAATATGGGATGACAAAGATTCCCTAATATCCTTGATTCCCTCTTGGTTCTCCAGCTTGAGTGTGTCTTTAATTTCATTGACAACTGTGGTTTTAATTTCAGTTTGTAACTCATTAATCACACCTTCTCTTATTTCCCCCATTACAAGTTCTTTGAATTGTTCCGTTAACCGTTGAACAACTAGAATTCCCATCTCATTACTCTCTTTCTTCACTCTGACTTCTACGTTGATCATGTCTTCACCAACTTTCCTAAGACCATGTTCTATCCTATCAGCTAAGCTTTGAGATCTAAGATCGGCATCGCGAAATTTATCGTTCATTAAACTTGCGTTAGTAGCTAATGAAGTTTCGAGTTCATGTGTTTTTCGCATAATTTATTCATTTTACTCTCAAGTGTCATTTTCAAAATTTCAGAATTCTCTTTAAATTTACTTTCCATTGAATTAAATTTACTATTTAAATTTTCTTTCAAGTTACCTTTTAACCTGCTTTATAATGAATCAGAATTTTCTTTAAGTTTATCCCTCAAACTTTCTTTAAGTTTATTTTCTAAAGAATCAGAATTTTCTTTAAGTTTATTTTCTAAGGAATCAGAATTTTCTTTAAGTTTATCGTTTAAACTTTCTTTAAGTTTATTTTCTAAAGAATCAGAATTTTCTTTAAGTTTCTTTTCCAAAGCCTCTGTATTTTCTTTCATAATGGCTGCTACACGCAGTCCAGCCTCTTTTGAACTCTCCTCCAAACTCCTCATCATCCTCATAATTTCTTCCATAATTTTCAATTATTATTCAAAACTTAGGGGTATACAATATTGGCAAACACAAGCTTATAACTAGAACAAGAAATATGAATAGCTAATTGGAACACTCTAATAAAATGAGATTTGTCCTAATGTCCACGTGATGGAAAAACAAAATTCTCTACTTTTACGAATTACATTTACCACAATATCACAAGAAAAATATGCAAGTTCTCAAATATCCTCCACCTGGATTCTAATAATGCGTATGTCCAGTCATCGAACGTTTACTACTGAATTTACTTGACGCCCTAATGGTTAAGCCATTAAAAATTAATCAAACCCATTCTAATTATTAACCAAGTTAAATTTTTAATTTTCCCCACTAATTGGGTTTCCTACTAATTTATTCATCCAAACCAGACATCTCTCAACTCCCAAAATATTTCTATAAAAATTATTACAATTTAAATCGGCATGCGATTGACCATGTCTAACTCGATCCCCACGTTGGGCGCCATTTCTCTCTCTATCTTATTTTATGTGCCCGTTTAGACCGGAGTCCGCACGACCACATATGCATTTTACCAATAATCAGTCAGCACGAGAGTCAAAATATCCCGGAGCGCCAGATGGGTTAAAGCTAATCGCAAAAACGACATCAAATGAATAAAATGCTTTACTGATTTTTGGCTCAATGCAACAATAAGGATAGAAGGAGATTCAACTGGGTATAACACATCACGTAAAATTATCTCAGTTTATTTTGAATTTAAAATTGACTGCAAAAATGCTCAAAGCAGCATCACTCACGTGTGGCGACCCACACTCCTATTTACACAATATACAGAAATTTTCCAAACACATTTGACAATTATTTTTTGGAAACACAAGTCTGATTGTTAGTCCTGTAGACTGTGTTCCAAAATTATTTATGATTAAATCCAGTTCAAATTTAATTGTCTCTACTGGAAATATCGTAGTTCACTGTTTGAATTTTTACATAACATTAACACTCGTAGAATAAATGTTCATAGAATTTTTAACTTTCACTTATTTTTCCAGTTTCAAAAATATATTTTCGAAAAATATTGTTATTCTGAATCAACACAAATTATTTACACATATTAATAACATCTGAAAAGTATTTGACCTTGAGCATAGCATCGAAGAACTGTGCGAAGCACAACAAAAATTAATTGTTCTTCTGACATTAAACATTCGAGAAGTGACTCGATTATGAACTTCAAGTTCCTAACAAAATACATGATTTCTGAATCATCAACTTGATCACTAAATTGTTGAACCATTCAACTATTCAATTTTCCACTTGGAATCATTATTATGAAAAATATAAATATATTCATGGCCTTTTTTAGTAATTTTCACAACTTGCAATTCTTCGACAGAATGCGGAAATAAGAATTGTAGCTTCATAATAAATTCATTTAGTTCATGGCACTAGGATTGAATATATCCTTCAAATTATTCGTGGTTAAAGAATTATTTTTAATTGGCAGTGGCCCATTCTATTATTTGTGTAAGAACACAATATTACAACAACAACGGCAAAGGTCTTCCTCTGAAGAAGAATGAACTACTATCATGACAAATCCGGGTTCTAGCAAAATCAAAGTCTAAATGGAATTCGTAAACAAGGTTGAAATAAGAACTGATGGTTTTCAAGAAATAACCTTCGGGTCATTCATACGACGAAATGTGTAGTTCCAATACTCCTTCTATAAACCTGAGCCATCGAACCTGCTATTTGATTGATGCTCGAAAAAACCTCTTCATTCCTGCGACTTAAACATGCGCACCTGGGAATGGCATTTCAACTACTCCACACATATAAATGTTCTTCCCCAAAATTTATACAATAAATCAAGCCTCTGCTTGTTATCAACACTGGAAGATTAATAAACTTACAAGTTTATTTTATTTTACCATTCAGTTCAACCCGTGAATTTACCATACTTATGAAAATCATTATTTCACTTTCGAGTGTATTTACGTCATGATTTTATATAAATACAAAAATATCCTATTTGATACAAATATCATTTGCTTCCCGTTTCATGCCTCTCCGTGTTATCTGAAAAATATACTTTGCTCATTGCAAATATCAACTGTTCAACCAGAACTGAAATGTTGGTTGAATGCGGGCTTGCGCTAACCACTCTCCTTCGGAAAATCTCCTGTTCCAAACTAGAAATGATTAAACTACTTCATAGGCTCTCTCTCAATACATATGATTATTATATAATAAAATTTCCAAAAATTATTTAGAAAAATTATGAAAATTATTATTATTATTATTAGTGGATTATTATTATTATTATTAGTTATATTATTTTAAATATATTTAACTATCATCTCATTATGTGAGAATCCACATGTTCGAATCTTCGAATATGGAAAAAATATCCATTCCTCAACAAAAAAATAATTTAACTCAACCTTTACATCGACGGTTTTCCGTGATTTCCCAAAAATATGAAATATTCAAATAAATGCTCGAAATGCTCGGTCATCGATCCTAAACTGTTCTGAGTGCTGAAATTACTCAGAATAACTCTAATAAGTCTTGCGTAAATCATTGCAAGATTTAAATACAAAGAAAAATAAATATGTTGGTCATCTGCAGAAAAGTAGTTTGTTCCAATTAGCTAGGCATAATATAATTCAAATGTGGCTTACATTTCTTGATGGTCTTGAAGCGTAGTGAACCTGGTCTGTACCAGATTTATCCATAGACATGCCCTATCGGACAAGCATGTATAATCCTTGTATCGGCCGCCATTATATACCCACAATCCGTCTAATAAGACATAGTGGTAGTATCTCTTGACGTTTGAAGTAACTGTTGATTCATTTTAATATTGGTTTCTGTTAACTCCATAACAGTTTGCTTAAATGGGGTCAGATCTAAGTGATCTATTCTTAGATATGTCAGTTGTAACGTAACTCACGGTAATCTTTTCAGTACAAGAAAACACTGACAGTCTAAACCAATCAACGGCTGTTCTAAAGATCGTTCCCTGGGCATGGCTTCACACCATCTACCATGCGCGAAGCAACATGTAGTTTCCTGCGTTGGCTAATGAACACCACCGTGATAGACAGGTCTTCAATGTACTGATAGATCGAAGTGGTTATTAAGTTACAAATATGAAAACTGACAAAAATGGACTTAAATGTCCAAGTATTAGGTTATTACTGGACTGTGACAAAGTACTAATTCTAGACAAAGTCTAGCATATGTCCATGTAGAAATAAAAATATTTCACCAGTGTCTGTAGAAAAAATCAATCACCTCAGTGATTCTCCTTGCCGGAAACTTACTAAGTTCCACTCGTAGCGCAGCACTTTTGTGACTATCACAACTTTGAAAATAACTTCTGCGTAGATCCGGCAACCATGTGCCTTGGCTCAGCGTAGCGGCACCTTGCTAGGCAAGTGCTTGTGTTGAAGTGAGCTACTGATGCCTGCGCCAGCCGGCTTTTATTCAAAACGGTCAGGGTCACGCTGCATCAGCTGATATCTGGAAATCCTCATATCTCTGGTATCCCTGGTCCGATTTACTTGATACTAATTGAATTCTCTATCATTTGGCCGTGCCAGTAATCTGATCCAAGTTTCAAGTCTCTACTCCATGGTTAACTATTTAATCAATAAATAGCCTCGACCTCTGCTATTACTCGCTATGTCACTTGACATGCTCTTAGCGGTATATTCTTTCCAATTGCTTCTGGAAGCAATGTAGCGCGATATTCAAATATCTCAACTTTCAAAAGCGGCTGTAGCCTTTCCCTTGATATCTAGGTGTCTGAATCTTGGAATACCCATTCCTAGAGTTGGGCACAGTACTGCATGTATGATATTAAATCCGACTTTGTGTTTCTGTTGAAACTTTTTGAGCTTTTTGTGTAGAAGCGAAATATTATAATTCCATTCAATTCACTCTCTGTTATAAAATGTTTTTGTAGGCAATATTCCCTCCAAATGTAGAACCGTACTTGTTCTCTGTTGTTTGCATGGTTGAGCACATTAGCAAAAATATAATGCTTGAATAACAGTATTCGTTGTGCATTAGCAGCCGTTGGGTTGATTAGTATATGAGCGCTTTTCAATTACGTGAACGGGAATTTACTCAATGAAAACGGCTTAAATGATCCTGTTTCATTACTAGACGGGAGAATATTATTGTAGAAATAAATACAATTCCAACCACCGAACGCAATCATCAAAGTGTTCAATTGACAACGACGTTCAGACACATGCTACTACGGCATATTTCGCCACGACAATACCTCCTATGCGATGTAATTTATTATTATTACCGGCTGGCTGCGTGGCTCAGCGGTAACGTTCTTTCATGCTGATCCAAAAATAATGGTATTGAATCCCAGCGCAGTTAGTTGGCATTTGAGGGTGCTTAAATATTAGGAAGCCTTGTTAGTAGATATACTGGCACGTTAAAGATTCCCCTCGGGGCAAAATTCCGGCTCCTCGGCGACTTCAAAGTCACAGTACTTAAAAGGGACGTTAACCCTATTACATTATTATTATTATTATTATTATTATTATTATTATTATTATTATTATTATTATTATGCTGTTTGAAGCCATTTTTCAATGTTGCCTTCTATGCCTGAAAGTATGGGTGAAAATATTTACAATATGTACACTTATATAGTTGCAGTATTAGTTGAGATAATGCAACTCGTCAATATTTGTAAGTTGTGGTCTATGTGATGTTTTGTTGAGATACTGGAAGTGGTGATTGACCTCCGGAATTTGCTTGTTTGGAGTGAATATGTGATTGTTGTAAAATTACTGACAAATATTGACGAGTTGTATTATCTCAACTAATACTGCAACTAAATAAGTCTAGGCCTACATATTTTAAATATTTTCATCCAAACTTTCAGACATAGATTTTGCAGCCTAAATGTTATGGATCTCATGATGATCGCTTGGCGATCGAAACTGGTCATCCTAGTGAATTTATTAATCTCATGTAATTTTTTTCAAGATTAGAGAATAACCCATCTCATGTGGGTACAATCGTGTTGACCGACTGAAACGCACAAATGTTTGATTCTTCTTCTTCTCTCTTCTTTCGTCGTTATGCCCATTCAAAGAGCGCGTTTGAACTTGTTAGTTGGTTGGATGGTTTTCGCCTTCCTATCCTCCCAAAATCTCTTCATAAATGCACTCTGTTGCATCATGCGTTCTGAATTCTTCTTCTTCTTCTTCTTCTTATTTTCTTCTTCTTCTTCTTCTTATTATTATTATAATAATTATTATTAATTCATTCAATTTCGCTAATTGGCCAACTAGGGACCACGATAAGCCTCATTTTACATTCTGGCATTTGTTCATTTTTAGCTTGATCCACATTGTCTTCATGAGCTCACTGTGTTTAGTACGACGTTCTTCTGTCCATTTCGCACCAGTTGTCAGTTTTTCGTCCTGGAAAGTCCCAAACGTCTTGATGGCTGCTCTATCAAGATTTTGGTCTTGTGCATCTTCTGCTCGTATCCCCATTTCTTTCAGATCTTTCTGGACGTTAACATACCATGGCATTGTCGTTTTTGGTTTGGAGTCGAATATACTGAAGATACGTTTCGTCCATCGGGAGTCGATCATCCGTCGTATATTATTATTATTAATATTATTATTACTATTTTACATCATTATGCCCCCTCTATGGAGTGCGATTGAATCTACCTAGCTGATCTTCCAATAATCTTAAATCATCACGGTATGCCTCTTTCTGCGCTCCCCCGTCCAGGTTCTGTTGGCGGTCTGAAAATTGTTGATTGACAACTACTTGTATACCGACAGCGGTGGCTACGCTCGCTAAAGCGTAGCGTTAGGTCATGGGGCCAAGCTCTGTGCTGACTTGGTAGACGCGTGGGTCTGAGCCTCACGGTCGGCCGTCCTTGAAATGGTTTTCCGTGGTTTCCCCATTTTCACCACCAAGCAAATGCTGGGATGGTACCTTATGATAGGCCACGGCCGCTTCCTTCCACATCCTTGTCCACTTTCATCCATTCATCTCAGCTCTCATTCCGACGTGCAGGTCACCCACGGGCGTTGACTAGAAAGAGCTGCACTCTGCCTCTCAGGAGGCCACACGAAAAAAAGAAAAACAAAATGGAACTAGTTTTATGAATTTAAATCTGTCAAGTACTATAGCACTTGAGATGTCTGTTTCCGGAAGATCCTTTTCAACTTCAAGAAGCCAGTTATTATTGCTATTATTATTGTTATTATTATTATTATTATTATTATTATTAGTAGTAGTAGTAGTAGTAGTACCGTTTAATGACATATTGCCACATAATGATATTCTGTTACAGTTATGTTACAGTATTATTTTCCCCTCATATTAGTCTGTAGTCACATCGAGGGAAAAATAATAGGGATCAGTATCGTTTGCGGGATATGCTTGCAGTGCATTCGTACGATACGGGATGCAAGCAGAGAATTATCGACCTTCCTGACAACCTGTGTTAGTTGCGTTGCAGCAAACTATATTGGAAGGGGCTGCTGAATCACCCGGTATAAGTATGCTGTAAATTAAAAATAAATTGTCTGCTAACCTTTGTGTGTATTTATAATTCACGGGAGGATTGGGAAGGAGGCGGTCGTGGTCATCAGTTAGGAACCATCCCGTCATTTTCCTGGAGTAGAAGTGGGAAAACCACGGAAAACCACAGCCCATCTCTTCTCAGTTTTTCTTCATGAGGCTGAGTGTATCCCGTTCCAGCCCTCACACCAGACTTAAAGTTACTTGGCAGAGGCGAGAATCGAACCCGGACCTCTGGGGTGACAGTCGCTCCACCACGAGGTGGTCTACTGAGGTACTATCCCGCGAAATTTGCCTAGAGGGAGTGTCGAAAACACTGAGGAGAACCACAGACTCGGCCTGGATTCGAACTTCTGATCTCTGGACTTTCTGCAGTTCCTCGTTATGGACGAAGTGAAAATGAAATGAAAATCCACAGCCTGCTTCCAATCTCCGACCGGGTCAGGAATGGAATGAATGAAGCCCCCATCTAGCGGCGAGGATATAAACTGCGCCGGCTGCCGAGGCCTGACGCACTCCTCTGGGGCAATGATTAAATGAATGACAGATGAAATGAAATGATAGTGGAGAGTGTTGCTGGAAGGAAATGTTGACAGGGAAAACCGGAGTACCCGGAGAAAAACCTGTCTGCCTCCGTTTTGTCCAGCACAGATCTCACATGGAGTGACCGAGATTTGAACCACGGACCCAGCGGTGAGAGGCCGGCGTGCTGCCGCCTAAGCCACGGAGGCTGGTATGGACGAAGTGAATGTTTTAAAACGTACGGCTACTCCACGGTATCTTCCTAAGTCTGATCAGTAGCAGTTAGCACTGCATCTTTTGAAAAAATAGAAAGTAATGTAACCGAATTAATCGTTGGAGTTTGATGTGCATCTCGGATAAAAATAAATAATCCACAATTCCCTTCAGGCAAGCAACTCAATGTTAATAATGATAATAATAATAATAATAATAATAATAATAATAATAATATCCCTCGGGTGCCGGGTGCAAGCTTTGTTATTTGACGCCCAGAGGACAGCTTGCGGGTTGAAATTTGTCGTTCTTTGGAACGCTATTAAAGTCAAGGAGTTTAGATATCTAAGCTCCTTGACGCTATAGCGCTTTCTAGTAGAGAATGGAGGAACTTTGTGTTGGCGTAAAATCCCGAGATTAATTTTGCCATTATGAAAACGGCCTACTGAATTCAAATGGCTTCTTTAACATCCCAACAACGTATGACAAGCGTGCCGAGATTTTTGTCGCCTTTCAGAATTCACTTACCACGGCCAGGAGCGAACCTGCAAGCTTGAGGTTGGTAGTCCAACACGATAACCACTCATCCACCTTAGCAAGCCAACTCAATGTTCAAAACATACTTTAAAGTCATAGACCAGGCCTTCCGTGAACACTATCCCCTTAGGGAATAAGAACTTGGAATTTTAGGTACATTGTACCTTTAGAAGATGTAGACTTGGGAATTTACGTACCATCAACCTCTAGTGAGGCGGTTTTAGTGGCGTAATTGGTAGCATGCTGAGCTTCTATGCCCATGGTTGCGGGTTCAAACCTAGCCGAAGTCATCTAATTTTTAAGAGCGCTAAAAATCCCTTAGTAAAGCCGGCGGTCCCATGTCATAGATTTATGGGACGAAAAAGAACCTTCTGCTAACTACACTTGTGTGAAGCCAACATTTGTAGGCTAGATTATTTGATAACGCTATATTAGTTCCAACGTTCGCAGCCGGGTGCTGCCTGCGATGGCATCTGGTAGCCAAGTTCACAGTTAGGTGTCGTGGACGGTAACATTTTGTAGCAAAAGTAGGAACTACTTGAAATTCATCGTCTGCTTTCCTTACTTGAATTACAGATAACACACACTAATACAGCCATCACAATTAACACCGGTTATCAGACAGATTCTACACACACGAAAATTACATGGGGCTACATGGCCACGTTGTCGCAGCCCCTAAACTGAGGAACCAACCAACCAACCTCTAGGAATATGAGCTAGGAATTTTAAGTAAATAAAATATAATAAGGTATAAATACTACCCTACCAGCGAATTGTTACCGGTGGTGGAAATTGGAACTAATGCGCTCCGCCCAGCCACACGCCTGCGATAGACGTGCAATCGTCGCCAGCTAAACCTCATCGCATGTCATTTGTGTGCATGATTCGTGCTGGCTCGTGCGCTGTGCGGTGTGTTCTCATTGTATGACTGTACATGCTTTCCCCCTCTTGCCCCGCACTCGCCCGCGGCCACCATAACGTGGCGAGCTGACGTAATGTATACACAACAGCCGCGCTCCACATCTCGCGGTAACAATTCCTTGGTATGGAAATACATTCTTTATTTATTCCTAAAAATTACAATCTTTTCTCAATCATCGAATGTGTATTTTGGCATTTTTAATCCAGTCGATTCAATTAGCAGTTTACCTTTTATACCACTACGAGCGCTAGTGTGAGTCAATGCAGAGTTTCACTAAATCTCTTATAGGACCAGGCTACTTCCGATGTGAAGATTTTTCAAAAAGTGATTGAATTAAGGAACACATTAAAGAAAGAATTATGTAGGCTAAATAAGAATTAATCAGAAAGAAAACGATTAAAGCGATTTCTTTCCGGAACTGCATTTAGGCCAGAAGTGATTTTGAATTTTATTTTTTTTATTTTTAAAAAGTTTGAAGTCTCACAATTTGAAACCTTTCCGGGCCCTTTAGCCCCTGGACGTTTGGTTCAATTAAGGAAATTGCTTAAATTTACGGTTTTGGTAAGATGGGGACCCCTACTTTTTCTGCTAAGAAATGCTAGTTAGTTAGTTAGTTATTGAGGTTTGAGGGGTGAAACTACGTGGTCATCTGCCCCTTTTAAGAAATATTTTTAACATTCAAATTCTATACTTTTTTCTTATTTCTGACGAAATGTCAGTTCCATTCCCCCTTAAATACACATATAAGTTCTGTGTCTTTTTACGATAGGAGGTGTGAAATGAAGACAGTGTTCCATCTTACTGCCAAAGAACGTTTTACTTGAAGAGGGCATGCAGATCGTAGTGAAACTTGCATAAAACAAGTTAAGACACTTTTCAGTTACTCTGATAGAAGCCGTACTGAGGAGAGATCTCGTGAATTGGGTCGCCCATTTGTTCTCATTTACATCTCAAACTCATTACAAGAACAAATGAATTCGATTCTACTGTGCGCTGGAGGGGGCTTCACAATTTACTACCAGCGAGCATTCAACTACTCTGAGTTGAACAGAGTATACGCATTTCTGGTGCCAATTGGGGAACGTTATACTACTGCAATCGCTCTGAAATTTTGAGTTACTCGCTTTTCTCTTATAATTAATTTATAATATTATTTAATTTTGCTAATTATCTACATTACTTTAAAGTAGCCTCCGTGGCTTAGGCGGCAGCACGCCGGCCTTTCACCGCTGGGTCCGTGGTTCAAATCCCGGTCACTCCATGTGAGATCTGTGCTGGACAAAACGGAGGCAGACAGGTTTTTCTCCGGGTACTCCGGTTTTCCCTGTCAAAATTTCATTCCAGCAACACTCTCCACTATCATTTCATTTCATCATTACCCCAGAGTAGTGCGTCAGGCCTCGGCAGCCGGCACAATTCATATCCTCGCCGCTAGATGGGGGCTTCATTCATTCCATTCCTGACCCGGTCGGAGACTGGAAGCAGGCTGTGGATTTTTCATCTACATTACTTTAAAGTGATTCATAGCTGGAAGGTTTTCAAAACAATGGAAACTCGTTCCATTTTACGTTCCCTCGTCAAGGTATGAACTATTCTCAGTGTAACGTGTTTTTCGAGGGGTTTTATGCAACTGGCATAAGTCAGTAGGAAGCCATTCTATATTTATTTACGCGGCAAATTGTTCAGCCAAGATAATTTTTCATGTTAATTTATTATTATTATTAATTTATTATAATTATTATTAAGGTATTTTCGGAGCATTTTATAAAAATTATAAGCATACAGATAGGTTTTCTATGTCTTAGAAAACGCTATCAAGCAAATTATTACGAACGACGATATCATAGAAAATTATCTGATTACGGAATTTTACGGAGTTTTGTCAGTTAGGGTATTTGAGAGACATGACTCACTGGGAATTCGAATACAAGCTGATTCCTGTCGAGAAGTATTACGCAAGGCTGGGTCGCAAGGTCTAGAAAAGGCGAATTGTTGGTACGGAAATCGACTTCTCCCTCTCGCGCGCCGAGTGTAATGAGGCAGAGGAGGGGAACTAGCGGCGTGCTCAGCCAATCAGTGGAGACGACGTAAGCTGGAAGACGGTACCATGGTGGGGGAGCCAACAGGTGCATATATCGTTCGACGCGCCGTGAAACGTGGACTATCTGTGTAGAACTTGCGGAGTACGGTTGCAAGTGCGTGTCGCTCTGATGTTCAGTGGAGTTGAAGACTAACTTTTGCAAAACTTAACCAGTGCGGTTGTACGAGTGTTTGGGTCCGAGGTACGGACCATAGAATTATCTAATCTACCAGAATATCATCAAATTCCGACGGAGATGACGACGTCCAGGAGACTGTGGGAAGCTCACAGCATCATCAAGTACGAGGGAAATGCTTTGGCAATTTCCAGTGGTAAGCGCAAATGACGCAGAAATACGCAATCTCTCATTTTTCTTTGTTTTACATTTCATATTTCAGTAACTTCATAGCTTGGAAATAAGAGTAAAATCAATTTATCAGACTCCGTTTTCACGTAATTTTCTATCGGTAATATTCAAATCACAACGCTCCAATTTAAATTTTGTACTTATTATTATTATTAATTTTGCTATACTTGTTTTATATAATAAATTCATTTCTTTTACAATGCAATCTTTGCTTTCAGTAGGTAGCATTAGATATAGATCAATTCCTTCTCCTGATACAATTGTTTGTTGGGTTAATGATCAAATCATACCACGATCTGACTGAATAGTGTCTTGAAGGTGTTCTGCCAGAGCTAGACGTTCTAAAATACAAATTTAGATTTCAACATTGCATTGAGGTCTTGGCGCCCATTAAAACAACATAGCTTAGGCAAAGGTAAACAGTTACATTTATCTCCCAACAGTGTGGGCTAGCCAAACTGCCACATTGTACGCTCAACGTGTGGGCTGTCAAAGGGTTACATTTGGCGCCGACAACTTGGGGATGAAAACCTAATAACATTTGTGGAAGGAGAAGGGTATATATTTCTGTGCCTGTATTTTGGGGGTTATTTGTCTGTATCAGTGTATATCATTATGGGGGATGAGAAAGAAAGACAGATGAGGTTACGTAGTGGTCATCAACGGGAGAGTGATGATACGAGCAGTATGTCGAGTGATGGTAGTACCGGGGTAGCGGAGGTAAATCCCGATACTGAAACAGGGAGTGTAGGCGGCCAACCAGAATTAAAAACTTTACTTCTCGAGTTCATGTATCAGAACAAAGTTAGTAGTGATGCCTTAAATGCAAAATTAGAACAGAATAATGCAAAATTAGAACAAAACAGTAGGGAAAATAAAGAAAGTACAGACGCTTTAAATGCTAAACTGGAACAAAACAACGCTAAATTAGAACAAAACAGTAGGGAAAATAGAGAGAGTAATGAAACATTAAACGCCAGATTAGAACAAAACAGTAGGGAAAATAGAGAGAGTAATGAAACATTAAACGCCAGATTAGAACAAAACAGTAGGGAAAATAGAGAGAGTAATGAAACATTAAACGCCAGATTAGAACAAAACAGTAGGGAAAATAGAGAGAGTAATGAAACTTTAAACGCCAGATTAGAACAAAACAGTAAGGAAAATAGAGAGAGTACTGAAACTTTAAATGCTAAATTAGAACAAAACAGTAGGGAAATGAGTGACAAATTCGAACTGATTAGAGGTGAGATCAGGGGGGTGATGGAAGAAAAGGCTAAAGAGATTATTGCAGATGTAGACAGAAAATTAGGAAAAGTACAGGAGGAGTTGGAAATTAGAATCAGTACACAGGCTGAAAATTTAAAAGAACTAGTGCAACTGGAAACACAGCAGGTCAAAAAGCAATTGGGGGGAGAAATTGACAAAATTCAGGTGGCTACTAAAGAGGTTAAGGAACAGCTGGGGGGTAGAATTGAGAAAGTCCACTCGCAAATAGTTGCAGAAGTAAATGATTTAAGAGAGAGTAATAGAGAGAGCATTAGCAAGATTGAGGAGAAACAAGCAAAGCTATATGATAAAGTAGAAGAATCAGAAGGAAACATTAAATTAACAGTAAACAGTATTGAGAGGAAGGCTGAGGAGAAAATCGCAGAATTAGAGTTAAAATTAAAAGCTAGGATCAGGCAAGAAAATAGTCAGAATAGGCCAGTTTTTGTGAATAGCACACACAGGGAGGTAGAACTGGGTAAGTTCAGCAATCGACAGGGGTGCCCAATGGAGTTCATGAACACTATAGAAAATAAATTCGGGGAAAGGTTGGAAAATGGTAGTATTGAGTGGTGCCAGGTAGTTGAAATTTTAGAACAAGTGTTTGTGGGGGAAACGAGGAATTGGTTTGCTGTCTACAGAGACAAGTTTACTGATATCAATGATTTTAAAATGAAATTCTGTGAAAAGTTCTGGAATGAGGTTATTCAGTCGCAGCATCGTGAGGGAGTAGTGTGTGGTAAATATAACCCTAAAGGAAGCTCCACCATGACCGAATACTTTTTAGGGCAGGTATTAGTGTGTAAATATCTGGATGGCTTGAAGGAGGAAAGTGATGTGGTGAGGTTGCTACTTAGTCACTTTCCCTATAGGATCAAGGAGGCTGCTTGTATCCAGAATGTAAAGACAATATCACAAGTAGAAAATTTGTTAAGCACATTTGATGCACTAGGAAGAGGGGGTTATGAGGACAATTTCAATCGGAACCAGGGTAATAATAATAATAGACCTAATGAAGCCAGGCATCAGGAAGTTCAAGGGAACGGTGGCGAAGGGGCCAACGCTCAAAATAGAAATAATAGTAATCAGCTAAATCAGAATAGAGGAAATGGCTATGGTAATCAGTATCAAGGGAGGAATAATGATTTCAGGGGAAATCAAGGGAGGAACAATGATTACAGGGGAAATCAAGGGAGAAACAATGATTTCAGGGGAAATCAAGGGAGAAATTATAATGACAATAATTACAACCAGAATAGGGGTCAAGGAAGAGGACAGCCTAGTGGTAGTAATATACAGCCAAACAATGACAACATAGCCCAGAACAACCAGACCAGTTTAGTAGTTAGTAGTACTACGGCCAGCTGTAGCGGTTCTTTAAACGCGAACCAGGCTGCGAAGTAAGGTCAGAATCTCAGTCTGTAGCATGCCCTGTCCATACAATTATACAGGAACCCTATGACCTAAATGTAAGAAATGAATTATTACATGAACTAAATGATGAAGGTATTATTCAGGAAGTGGTTAGTAAGAGCCCCATAGTTAAATTTAACGTGTCCGAGGCGTACACAGATGTTTTAATTGATAGTGGTTGTATGAAGAGTTGCATAAGTAGTGCATTTTATGATAAAATGAAAGGAACTGGAGTAAATTTTGAGGAGATGCCAATTAAAAGCACTTTTGTTATCACAGCTGTTGGGAAGAGGTCTAAAGTAATTTCTAAGCAAGTTTTAGTAGACATTAAAATTAATAATCATGTAGAGAAGCAGATTTGCCTTGTAATTCCAAATTTAGTATTCAGTGTTATCTTGGGTTCAGAGTGGCTAAGTAGAGTGTCTGGTAACTTATGTTATGATGTAGGGAGTTTGAAATTTAAATGGGGAGATTCTGAAGTAGAAGTAGCGTTCAATGACCATATTCAGAGGAGTAGTATTGTAGGTGTGATTTGTACTTTAAATGAGATATCGCCAGCCGTAGAGCGGGGTTCTCCATGTTTTGTGGGCAGTGTGATTACGAACGGAAGTCTAGAGGACTCGTTACGTGAGGCTGCATTTCAGGGAAATATAGAGGATGAACAGTGTGTTCGGCTCTATGATGTGTTATGGTGTAATAGGAGAGTTTTTGAGGATCGCATTGGTATGGCCAATTGCTATACACATTCATTGAACGTTATTGATAGGTCAGTATTCACAGGACATAGATATCCTGTACCTTTCGCTTATCAGAGTGCAGTTGAGGCACAAATTAACCAGATGCTTGAAGATGGGATTATTGAGCACTCTAACAGTCCGTATGTTAATTCTTTGATAACGGTACCCAAGACCGACGGCACTGTTTGTATTTGTTTAGACGCTCGTTTGGTTAACAGTAGAATTAGTTCAGATCAGCTGAAATCTATGTCAATAGAGGAATTAATGCAAACATTTGAGGGGAAGAAGTATTTCACTTGTGTAGATTTGAGTTCCAGTTTTTGGCAAGTGCCACTTATGTACGAAGATAGACCATTTACAGCTTTTAGTCATAAATATAACCTTTATCAATTTTGTAGAACACCTTATGGGTTAAAGAGTAGTTCAGCAGCTTTAATTAGGGCTTTAAACATCGCATTAGGGGATGACACAGGAGAGTTTGTAACCATTTACATAGATGATATGGTAATTAGTTCACGCAGTTTTGAGGAGCATCTATGTCATTTAGATATAGTTTTTCAGAAGTTAGATCAGGCAGGGTTCACTTTGAAGCTGTCTAAGTCGTCATTATGTCAGTCAGAAGTGACATTTTTAGGTCATAGAGTGTCGAGTAGAGGTGTTACACCAGAAGAAAGTAGGGTTAATAAGATACTTAACGCAGAGGTGCCACAGAATGTTAAACAGTTAAAAACTTACCTGGGAATTTGCAACTTTTTCAGGAGGTTCGTTCTTAAATACTCAGGGTTGGTAGAACCATTCAGGGAATTGCTTAAAAGTGGGACTCGGTGGAGATGGGAGTCCAAGCATGATCAGGCTTTTAGAGCGCTGAAGGAAGGTTTTGAGAAAGCTGTAGTGCTGAAATATCCGTTAAAAGATAAGGAATATGTGGTTATGACAGATGCTTCACATATAGGCATTGCTGGAGTATTATGTCAGAAAGATGATGAGGGTAATCTGTGCATAGTATCTTTAGCCTCGCGAGGACTGACAGCAGCAGAGAAAAGATACACGATTACTGAGTTAGAGCTTTTAGGTATTGTTTTCAGTTTAGGGAAATTTAGAATGTATTTAGTAGGGGGATAATTTGAGATCCACACAGATCACCATGCATTACTGTATATGAGAACTTGTAAACTCAGTTCTAACAGAGTTAGTAGGTGGATTCTTGCTCTGCAGGAATACGAATTCACAGTAAAATATATTAAAGGTAAAGATAACATTCTAGCAGACATGCTATCGAGGGACACTAATTTATGCTGGGATTATCCTGTGGTTAAAGCAGAGGACGGTATTTTAATATGTGCATGTGTGGACAGTAGCAACAGGGCATCGTTACAGACACTGAGAAATATGCTAGGTAGAGCAACGTGATGACGTTCATTTAAGGGAACCACTGGCAAGGTTGGAAGCAGGTGACGCAGAAACATTTATAGTTTCCAAACGTATTGGCAAAACAGCATATGTGCTGGAGGATAGTAAGGGAAACAGATTATACGGAACGTATAATATACATAGTCTACGAAAATATGTGTCATAAAGTGAGTGTGTTTAGCTGGCGAGCCAGCCTATCAAATGAGTAAGTGTGGTATTTAGGGCGTGGAAGATCTGGTCTTCCAGGCAGGCGTATCAGAAGTCACACAGGGGGGTAGTATGTAAGTAAATGAGAGTTTTTAAGGTACAGGGAAATATGACGGGATTGTCGGATGCTCTTGAGCACTAAAATGTCTCGATACACCAAGGCCAGAATTTGGTAGCGCTGGTGAATTCCCATTTGCCTCCAAGAGATGGGTGAGCGCTTGGACAGGGTATTTTTGCTTAAGGCGTCCACGAGGCAAAAGATGGGCCATCAGAATGCGAGACAGTCCTTCATGAAACTCATACATATCAGCACACGTGATTTCTGTTTACGGCCTCGCCATGTAAGATTTGTAAGTGTGTAATTTAAGATAATTTGTACAAAGGTATTATTTCTGTGTTGAGAACTAGTATTAAGTAGAATATGGTCTACGGGAACTTAACAAGACAGGGCGATTACGGCACAGAAATATTTGGTGTTATATGTAATGCGCATTTACTGTATTTTTTTCAGAAGTCAATATTAATTTAATCTACTTCAAAGAGAGATTAAGTATTATGGTCACGAGGCGCTGCTACAATAGTGTGATCGTGTGCTCAGTGATAAGTGGAATTAAATGTCACCATAAGGAGGGGACCTCCAGTGAAATTAGGAAGTTCTATGGTGATATAAATATATCAGAACACCTTCAATGCGTGTGATATGACATCATAAATACATAGTGCTCACACATTAATTATGTCTATTTCTCCAACATAGAGAAATTTGAGAGGCGGAAATATCCGTGGAACACTATTCCATATGTAAAACATTGGACTGGTTGCAAAGTGCAATCCATAGTGACAACAAACTTTGACGCAAAGTGCGTGAAGAAAAAATATGAGTGTATATATCTGTAATTTAGGGTGATTTCATTTATGTAATATGTATTTTGGATGGGGTTTATTAACGTGTCTGGGATAATCGGATAATGGACCGTCGTCACGGTAAATCATCCGATGATCCGAGGCGAATATGTAACGTGTTTTTCGAGGGGTTTTATGCAACTGGCATAAGTCAGTAGGAAGCCATTCTATATTTATTTACGCGGCAAATTGTTCAGCCAAGAGAATTTTTCATGTTAATTTATTATTATTATTAATTTATTATAATTATTATTAAGGTATTTTCGGAGCATTTTATAAAAATTATAAGCATACAGATAGGTTTTCTATGTCTTAGAAAACGCTATCAAGCAAATTATTACGAACGACGATATCATAGAAAATTATCTGATTACGGAATTTTACGGAGTTTTGTCAGTTAGGGTATTTGAGAGACATGACTCACTGGGAATTCGAATACAAGCTGATTCCTGTCGAGAAGTATTACGCAAGGCTGGGTCGCAAGGTCTAGAAAAGGCGAATTTTTGGTACGGAAATCGACTTCTCCCTCTCGCGCGCCGAGTGTAATGAGGCAGAGGAGGGGAACTAGCGGCGTGCTCAGCCAATCATTGGAGACGACGTAAGCTGGAAGACGGTACCATGGTGGGGGAGCCAACAGGTGCATATATCGTTCGACGCGCCGTGAAACGTGGACTATCTGTGTAGAACTTGCGGAGTACGGTTGCAAGTGCGTGTCGCTCTGATGTTCAGTGGAGTTGAAGACTAACTTTTGCAAAACTTAACCAGTGCGGTTGTACGAGTGTTTGGGTCCGAGGTACGGACCATAGAATTATCTAATCTACCAGAATATCATCAAATTCCGACGGAGATGACGACGTCCAGGAGACTGTGGGAAGCTCACAGCATCATCAAGTACGAGGGAAATGCTTTGGCAATTTCCAGTGGTAAGCGCAAATGACGCAGAAATACGCAATCTCTCATTTTTCTTTGTTTTACATTTCATATTTCAGTAACTTCATAGCTTGGAAATAAGAGTAAAATCAATTTATCAGACTCCGTTTTCACGTAATTTTCTATCGGTAATATTCAAATCACAACGCTCCAATTTAAATTTTGTACTTATTATTATTATTATTAATTTTGCTATACTTGTTTTATATAATAAATTCATTTCTTTTACAATGCAATCTTTGCTTTCAGTAGGTAGCATTAGATATAGACCAATTCCTTCTCCTGATACAATTGTTTGTTGGGTTAATGATCAAATCATACCACGATCTGAGTGAATAGTGTCTTGAAGGTGTTCTGCCAGAGCTAGACGTTGTTAAATACAAATTTAGATTTCAACATTGCATTGAGGTCTTGGCGCCCATTAAAACAACATAGCTTAGGCAAAGGTAAACAGTTACATTTATCTCCCAACAATGTGGGCTAGCCAAACTGCCACATTGTACGCTCAACGTGTGGGCTGTCAAAAGGTTACATCAGTTCAAGATACCCGTTTGTGAAGTTGCTAGTTAAAAATTAGGTAAGGGACTAGTGCCCACTTACGTCCCCCTATCCGAGAAGTAACTTCTGTAGTGTCCACTTACGTTCCTCTACCCGTTGGGTAAATGGTTCCAAATTAGGTTACGTTTCCCCCATCGTGAAGTAACTGGTTCCAAATTAGGTTGCATTCTCCTTTCCTTGAAATAACTGGATCCACATTAGGTTGCGTTCTCCAATCCGTGAGGTAACTGGTTCCAAATTAGGTTGCATTCTCCTATCCTTGAAATAATTGGTTCCACATTAGGTTGCGTTCTCCTATCCGTGAAGTAACTGGTTCCAAATTAGGTTACGTTCTCCTATCCGTGAAGTAAATGGTTACAAATTAGGTTGCGTTCTCCTATCCATGGAGTAACTGCTTACAAATTAGTTAAGTTCTCCTACCCGTGAAGTAACTAGTTACAAAATAGGTTACGTTCGCCTAACCAACAAATAACTAGTTCTTAGTTACGTTCCACTATCCAAGAAGTAACTAGTTCCAAAGAGGACATTTCTCATTGAAGGCATACGGTTTGATCTGCTATTTTCTAACACAAGACTGTATAAGCAGACCTTAGAAGGGAGACTTAGATAAAGAGCTAATGTTAGGAAAGTCTTCTGCTGTACAGAGTCCACGATAAATAAATAAATAAATAAATAAATAAATAAATAAATAAATAAATTAGTAAATTCTCCTAACCGTGAAGTAACCAGTTACACATTAGGTTACGTTCCCCTATCCAATACATCATAATAGCCCACAAGTCTTTGCATTTATTGCATAATAATGAGGAATTTTAGAAGGTGTAATACATTAGGCTAATTCTACTTTCGATAAGTAATATGCAGCCTTCTATTTTTGATAACGAGTCAAAATATTTAAATGTTTCTTCTAAAAAATAAACCAGTTTTTGATTTGTGGCACCCTTCCACCAGGGTACGATATAGAATATATAAAACATAAAAACACAAAAACACTTCTAATACGTAGAATTTTAAGCATTGTGCTTTAAAAAGTATATCAATAAAAAGGAATTTGGGTTGAGGGGTTAGCTACAGGTTACTACGGTAAAATTTTAACAATTATCTTTTATTTTCCCTTCAAAACCACAACAGAATGAAATTGTGTGCACATGAAACACTGGCATTATTCTACATTTTGCTGGAGCGGGGCCAGCGGCCAGCCCAGGCGCACGCACGCTTTCCGCCAGCCAACTGAAATCGTGCCGCAGATAGAAACATTTACTTCAACCTAACAAGGCGAGGTAACCAGTGCACACAGATAAGAAGGTAACATAGACAGCTCCCTGCAAGATTTAATTAAAGAAGCACAAATGTTTTTAAAAATTAATTTCTTGGGAACCTGGATGACCTCACGTCACCAGTTAAAGGTTAGAACTTACCTTTCCACAGAAAATGCTGAACATGTTCTCCTTCAGCTGACAGACAGTAACTTTGGAAGTTACTTCGTTACATTATGTAGCTACTTCTGTACCACCCTGCGTGTTTACTGTGATTAATCGAAGCTCGAACCTAAGCCCGTTTGAAGTTTAATTGTGGGGTAATTTAAAATACAAAGTGTACAGATCAATTACTCGTACTCTGGTGGAGCTGGGGAACAATATCAGGCGGAAAATTACAACGTGTAAGCGCTAATTTATTTACACGGTACAACGCCTGTCTGTCTACTGAAGGAGAACATTTTCAGCATCCTGTGTGAAAAGGTAAGTTCTTTAATCATGATTTGCTGGTGAATTTACCATTAATTATTAATGTAGACTACTTTGTTACAGTTTCTACCTGCGCGCAATCTGCGGACCATGTTCGGTTGGCTGGCGGAAGGCGTGCGCGCGCCTGGTAGCTGGCCGCTGGCCCCGCTCCAGTAAAAGAATCACCCTGTATATGAAAAACAGCATTACATTCATGTCAAAAAATAATTTGGTTATTTTTTCAAAATTCAAAATGGTTGTGGTTCATCATACAATGCTCCAGCGTTTTAGTGATAACACCTGTAATTTCAACATTTTTAGGTTCTGTTAATTTTATTTTATTGCAAAGATATTCCTCTAAAAATGCAAGTACTTTCAGCAACATTTATCTTAAAAACAAATATTTTTACTTTTGTATTGAAAAAAAAAGTCAAATTTGAACAATAGTTTTGCTACATGTTTTTAAAGAAACTATTTCAGAGAGAGACATAAATTTATAGCATTTAGTAGATATAGTAAGCAGAAATACCCACAAAATGTTTCATTAGTGTATGTCAAGCAGGTTTTGAGTTATCATTAAAACGGGTGTCAAATACACAACTCTGAGAGCATCATTGATAAACAACTGTGCATAAATCTTACATACAATTAACCAGGACGAACACTGGATGCAGGAATTTGCCTTTTAAATCATATCTCAAAAACTATGGCGCAAAATGACATATTTCTTTCACCAAAATGTTCCTAAAGGATGAGAGCATAAAATAAAAAATATTAAAAATTTTTTTTTTTGAAGATCATAAACTGTACCTAACCCCTTAAAATTCAGAAACCTCACCTGAAAATCTTTGGCAGAGAGTAATCGAAATTTGATTATCCTCTGAATGTCTTTCTATCACTGACAGAGTAAAAAAAATCACGAATTTAGTGGAATTTCACACAGCTGGCAACACAGCTAGTTCTAATGAAGGAAGGCGAGCCCTAATTGGGTCTAACGAGCCTGTTGTGGTCAGGATCACGCTAATGACCGTACACACGATGTGTGAATACCGGAGCTCGACCAGAGAAATGCCTGCCTTTACCCAATTAATCCTCTTGGGCCGCTCAACTGGAAAGCAATCAAAAGCTATTGAGCAAGCGGCAAGGAATTACTTGAATTTTTCTCAAAGAGCCATTCACAAGCCAGAATACTGTAGGTTCCGTTTAGCGGCAGAAGGACTTGATTAAATCGCTCCTTAGGACTTACCTGTTGAATTTGTTATTCAGCATGTTTAGCTACTTTTTATGGTTGCCACGGTGGGTGAGTGGTTATCGTGTCGGACTACCACCCCGAAGCTTGCAGGTTCGCTCCTGGCATGATAAGTGATTTATGAAAGGCGACAAAAATCACGGTACGCATGTCATACGTTGCTAGTATGTTAAAGAACCCATTTGCATTTAATAGGCCGTGTTCATAATGGCAAAATTAATCTCGGGATTTTCCGCCAACACCAAAAGTTCCTCCTTTCTCTACTAGAAAGCGCTATAGTGTCAAGGAGCTCGACTTTCATAGCGCTCCAAGGAGCTTTGTTAATTGACGCCCAGAGGGCAGCTTGTATGCGGCACCCGAGGCCATACGATATTACTACCTACTTTTGGAAATACGTCCTCGTGGCGAGGACATAATGTTCTTAACTCTTTCCTACACAGGACTAAAGTGTTGTTGTTGTTTCTTTAGGGGTTTGCGACGTTGTGGTGATGCAGCCTCGTGTACTAGGGTGTGTGTAGAATCTGTATGATAAATTGTTTCCCTGTGATGTCTGTACTAGTGTGTGTAATTGTAATTAAGGTAGGCTTTGGGTAGGAGGTGCCGTGGCCTTAAGTTAGGTACCATCTCAGAATTCCCTTTGAGTAAAAGTAGGGGAAAAACCACTTCCAAGATGGCTGTGGTAGGAACTGAACCCGCCTCTTCTCAGTTTAGCGTCGCGAGGCTGAGTGTATCTCGTTCCAGCCCTCAGACCAGAATTCCTGGCTGTCACCGCGCGGAGTCCCGGGTTCGAATCCCGGCTCTGCCAAGAAATTTAATTCTGGCCTGATGGCTGGAACGGGGTACACTCAGCTTCGTGAGGCAAGGAAAAGAGGTGGGTTCGATTCCTATCTCATCCATTCTGGTAATGGCTTTCCGTGGTTTCACACTTCCACTCCGGGCAAATGCCGGGCTAACTTAAGGCCACGGCCGCTTCCTACCCAAATCCTACCTCAATCACAAATACACATATTATTACAGACATCACAATGACACAGGTTATCAGATACATTCCACACGCACCCATGTACACGAGGCTGCTTGACCACGATGTTGCAAAGCTCTCAAAAATGAACAACGATGTAATTGGGCGGGGGCAGGGGAGCTAAAATTTTGCTAGTAGGCGGCCTTGGCTTTAATTACTACCCCGATATTCACCTGAAGTAAACGTTGGAAACCCGAGAAACCCACTTCAAGGATGGTTGAGTTAGGAATCAAATCCACCTCTTCTCAGTTGTGCCTTAATCTGAGTGAACCTGGTTTAAGCCCTCAGACTTACAAATTTTAGTTATTTTTGTGAACAAATATTTGTAACGAGAAGCGAGAGTGGACACAAATTGATCACCGCCCCAATGGCTGTGGACCAGAAACGAAGGCGACAATGTAATCATGATGTTTGTCGAGAAGTGTGATCCTAGCGGGGATAGCTACTGTAGTTCCCTCACACACACACACACTTCAAACGATGTGGTGGCTGGGTTGAATAAGATTCCATTACTTCCCTTTCCTTTTTACATCAATGTAATTCTAGGAACTGCTGACTGACTAAATCAGTGAGCCAGAGATAAGCTGAGTCAGGAGTTCGTGGTGAACATCTATATTCTCTGTGCGCTGTGAGCGAGGAGTGCAGTTGCAGGGCTGTTATATTGGTAGAATACCAAATTGCAATATTACGAAGGGCGTGCTAAATTGTTTTACACTTGATTATTTTCTACACAAATGAAGTACATTACGCATCAGTTGTTACGTCCACCTTCTCAAGACAATCTCCTAGTAGTTTTATTCAATTTTGCCATCGATGTGTCAATCTCTCCAGACATTCCTGAAACAATTCTTTCGGAGTGCTGCGTAGCCATGCCTTGACAGCTGTGTGTTAATAAAACGCTTAGTCAAACTCAATAGTTTAATGCAACTTGACGAAGCGCCATTACACATGTATAACACACAGACCGAAAAAAAAAAGGACAAACAAACACCGTCTGGTCAAGGAACTTAGAACACACTCCCACCTTGCAATTTACAGGCAAATTAAATTGCAACCGTCTCACAATCACAAATCAAGTCCATGCCAGTGACCTGAAATACAGCCGTATATTTTATCCGATCCTTGGGTAGTGGAGCAAATGGAGTTTCAACTGCTTTTCCGTGAGGCTTCTTACATGTGACGCATTGGGTGATCACCTTCCTGGCTAGTCTCCTTATACCCGTTATCCAGTATTTCTCGCGTAGATTTGACAACAGTGTTTGCAATCCAGCATGTTGTAAATGGCAGTGCTTTTGAATGACCAATCTTTGCACTAACACATGCTTGCCTGACAACAGTATTGGACATAATGGTTATGTTCATCCCCTAATAGAAGTTTCGTTCTGACTCGTAAGAGTCCCTCTTCGTCAACAAAGGTCTGCATTTATTTGATCAATCTTGCCTCTTTCTTATCAAACCTATCATTTTGTATGCACCTCATTAATTTCTTCTCTTCTCTCTGAGTTTCTTCATAGCTCAGTTATCCACGTCTTGTGTTGTTCTTGCGACACCCATCAATAAATCGAAATATCCATCCTATCATTCTGACAATCTTCGAGTACTTCGAAAAATAGGCGAGCCATGAAGTGAAGTTCGTCCTTTCACAAGATGTACTGGACACCACAGTTTTCTTCCATTCAGCATTTACTTCTTCTTCTTCTTCTTCTGCTGGTGGAGATTCTTTGGACCTGGGCCATTCATTTTGTTCTTTCCTTACCCATGGCGGCCCCTCCCACCATTGGCTTTCTTTCAATATCTTTGCATTACAGCCTCTTGAGGAAAGGTCTGCAGGGTTCAAAATTCTGGGTACATGACGCCAGTCAGTAGGTTGGCTATGCAGCTTGATCTCTCGTACTCGGTTGCCAACTAACGTGTTCCAATCTCCTTCCCTTTGTAACCATGCTAGCACAACCGTTGAATCACTCCAGTAGTAGGTCTTACAGTCTGATAGATCCAAACTCTTCTTAACGTGGTAGGCAAGTCAAGATGCTATGACTGCAGCTAGCAACTCCAGTCTAGGAATTGTCAATTGTTTTACAAGTGCCACTCTTGCTTTACATGCCACAAGGCGAACTGAAACCTTTCCAGCAAACTCTGCCCGCAGGAAGACACAAGCGGCAAATGACAATTTACTGGCATCGCAAAACACATGAAAAGTCTTTTCACAGTCCATGATGGGTTCTAAAGACAGTCTTCTGGGAATCTGGCAGTTACCCAAATGATGCAAAAATTGCAGAAAATTGCTGGGTTATTTCTTCGGGTAATTCAACATCCCAACCACATCTCAATTTCCACGTATGTTGCAGGAGTAGTTTTGGAATGAGTGTAGTGGGACTGGTATAACCCATGGGGTCAAATATACTCTGGGTTATAGACAGCAGAACTCTCTTCGTAATGGATTCTCCCGTTCATTTAAGTCCACTGACATCACAAAACAAAAGATCATTTACAATGTCCCTTGATACGCCTAAAATTGGAACAATTTCTTTGCCTTTCTCAACCACATTGCCGAACAAAGGAGCAGTTACCCACCCTCTAAGCTCAAACTGTCCAGATGCCATCAACTGAGTGGATTCCCGAACAAATTTATTAACTGATTCTTCAGTTTCAAGGCTAGTAATGCTTCAAAATATTTGCTGTCTGTCTCATGTCTTCTGGAGCCTGATTTAGATGATGGTTGATGGTAGCTCCTAGCAATAAAGGACTCGAAGACACACCAAATACTACACGTCGATGTCTGAATGTGATAATTTCTTGTGCATCAGCACTGCTCCACCACAGGAATTTTAGGAAATCACTATCCCTCGATGATAGGCTTATTTGTAAAAATGCCTTTTTTGGTTGTCAGCAGTAATACCAATGGCACATTTCCTGAATTGCAACAGTAGCTTTGGAACCAACTCGATTAAATTCGGACCTTTGCAAACACAGTCATTCAATGATGTTCCTTTGTGGGCCTTAGCTGAAGCATCAAAAACCGGGCGTATTTTTGTGGTCTGACTAGTTGCCTTGATGACAGCCGTATGTGGCAAGTATTACCCTCTAACTTCATTTTCAGGAACTATCTCTATGATGCCAGATTGGAGCCAGTCTTGAAACAATCCATGATATTCTTTTAATTTCCCAGAAGCACGCAGGCGGTTTGTCACTCCCATAAGTCTCTTTTCTTCCAAAGCTTTGTTATCCAGGAGTTCCGGATGACCTTCCCTCCACGGCAAGCTCATCTCATATCTGTTTTCTTCATTAACCTTCACAGTTTGGTTGAAAAACTGAAGGGTATCAGTATTCAAATCTTCTGTCTTCTTCACGGCCTCCGATTCATTAATACCTATCACCTCCAACTTCCATAAATCTGACAAATCCAAGTACAGTTGTAGGTTATGGCAGCTAGAGAATTATTTGCAGTCGTTCTGGGGCCCTGAATCGTCCAACCTAATCGTGTTTCAATTTCTTCCAGAGCATCATCCAAATGTACACATGAACCAGTTAAGAATGATCCTGAAATGTCTGCTCCTATCAGCAATCCTATATCAGTTGGATTCCTCCCTGTGTCATACAGAATTATTATTTTCTCATTGAGTTTGGGGTACAGGTTTTGACTTTCAACTCTAGGTACATAACCACAAATTTTACCCTGTTCTAATACACGTATAGATACTTGATATTCACCATTTACATTTCTCAAAATAATGTCATAGAGGTTGTGTTGCTTTTGACTGGTTTCAACTCCCCCAAAAAGACTGTGGCTCAACATTTCCTTCCCAGATGGTTTTATATTTACTGTAGTTCTCTCACAACATCTGTAGTAATATAGGATCTTTGAGCACCGCTGTCATAAATTGCACGTACTAGTTTAACCTTGCCATTATGGACAATATTAACCATTACTGTTAGCAAAAGAGTGTACCCTGACTTCTGTGATAAGAGAGCTCGTGACTCCGCACTCTTTAGGCCTACTTCAACACTTTCAGTTTTCTTACTCTGGATGGGTAATTCTGGACACATAACTGTCACATGGCGCCTAAAACAGACAAGACATTTGACGAAGTTCCGGCACCTCTTAGCACCGTGACCAGCGTTTAAACATACAAAACAACAATTCCTTATCTTGAGCAAATTCCTTTTTTCATCCAACGACATCATTCTTCCTTTAAAGAAATCTGTAGCCGCATGAGAAGTTCTATCACACCACACACATTTTGTATCTGAGCTTTGTTGTTTAGAACTCCCTGAATATATGCACGCTGCAGTAGGTAATCTGCTTGTTTTACCATTGTCAATATTATCACTAGCGACACCCCTATTACTAGAAATACCACTGCGAGCCAACTGAAGGCGCTCTTCACTTTCGACCTCAAGTTTCAAGAACTCCAGCAGATTAGCTAGACGGTCACTAGGATCACGAATTTCAGCTCTATTTACCGTACGTGCCCTTTCCCCTGCTCTTAGGATGTCATAGGTAAAGCTGACTCAACCAACGGATACAACATGGCAGCATACTTCTCCCTCGTTACTCCTAGGGTCTCTAAGGCTCTAAGTTGAGTTTCTAATCTGTCATACAGTTTTGCTAAAGATATAACATCATGTGTCATCACCAAACCAAGTAATTCGCGTATGTATATCTCTATTAGTAGTTCATCACGAGCAAACCTTGATTTCATCTGTTCGATGGCTTTACTATAGTTAGGGCCTGAAGGGGAAAAGCTCTCAAAAAGTTCCCTAGCACTGGATCCCGGCACTGTTGCTTGTATTGAGTATTGGAAATTGTCCTCATCAGCAATGGTTTCGTCATCATTAATCTTGCGAAACTGTCCCCAGAAACCTAACCAATTTCTCACATTATCATCAAACGCCTTAAGTTCCAATTTAGGTAATCGTAAGTTCCTTTTATGCGAAGATGAAAAATTTGCTTCACTTCCACTTTCTGATACGACATTCCCTCGATCAAGATGTACATTCTCATACCTAGTTTTGGATGCTATCCATTCTTCTTTGTATGCTTCGGCGGCTTCGTACTCCTTTTCACAAATTTGTTCATCGAAATCTTCTGCCGTAAACCATAGATCCCCTATATTGTCTTCTATCATGAAGAGACGTGTTGCTTGGTCCTCTAGAATTTTGAATGCAGTTGCCACGTCGTCTGGCACGCGCCGATCTACGTCCAATTTCTGTTTAAACACATTCAATGATTTCGTGTATAAACGTCGCACTAAACCTCGTTCCCGTTTTAATTTTTCCATTTTTTCTAATCCTGTCACGGTCGCCAGATGTTAATAAAACACTTAGTCAAACTCAATAGTTTAATGCAACGTGACGAAGCGCCATTACATGTATAACACACAGACCGGATAAAGGACAAACAAACACCGTCTGGTCAAGGAACTTAGAACAGCTGTGTCCAGTTCTGCAAAATCCACTAAACGGTGACCATGCAATGGAAGCATAGGGGCAGATCCACCACCAAAGAAATGTCGAAGAGTGCCATCAGTTAGCAACCGAATTGCGACAGTGTTCTGGGACACAAAGGGCATCATCCTCATTGACTGTCTGGAATTGGGGGCCACGATTAACAGTGCAGCATAATTGGCAACCCTTAAGCGCTTATGTCGTGACATCAAAACTAAGCGGTCAAGAAAATGGGCTAGAGGTGTGCTTCTGCAACATGACAATGCCCACCCCGACACTAGCCGAGAGTCCACCGCTGCCATTGATCAAATGGGATTCATGGTGCTGCCATACCACCATACTCTCCCAACTTGGCACCAAGTGATCATCACCTGTTCGGGAACATGAAGAAACCTCTGGACACAGCTGTCAAGGCATGGGTACGCAGCACTCCGAAAGAATGGTTTCATGAAGGTCTGGAGAGACTGACACATCGATGGCAAAAGTGAATAAAGTTACAAGGAGATTATGTTGAGAAGGTGGACGTGACAACTGATGTGTGAAGTACTTGGGGTAGAAAAAAATAAAGTGCAAAGCAATATAGTTCGCCCCTCACCTTAAATAAGTTACTAATACCATGTGTTAAAGAAAGCTTTGCAATCGGTCAATACAAATTGTTCCCATTTTTATTAGGCGGAAAACAAGTATTTATACATGCTAATCCGTAAAAAGAATGACATCACATATTTATCACAAAATAACATGCTTTTATGTACAACAAGTCATTCCGTGAAAAACTCTACAGCCTATTTTCATATATCCTTCTGATGTTAATTGCCTCTATAAACATATAAAATTTCAGTTTAATTGCTGTAAAGATTCGTAGATATTGAGAACCCTCTAAATTATATGCCAGTGCATTACAATGTGTATTTGCTGTACCAAGTTGCATTGCGTTTAGATGGTTAAATCGCGAGAAAAGTCTATTTAAAAGTTTCAACTTCGCTTGTCCGCCATGTGTGTTTCGTAGTTAACAGGCTTTTGAAAGTCTCATAGGTGAACTTCTAGTAGGGCCCTTTATCACCGTACAAAACTTCAGAGTGATATCAGTAATTGTATCGGAGATATAGAGTGGCGGTGAAATACTTCGTACAGCCACCATGTTGGATTGGTGAGACGTAATAAAATTTGAAGGGCACGGTTGGGGTTAGCCAAAATGGTGCTATGACCTCATCGAGCTTCATTGAAATCGCTTTACCCGTTTAGATTTTATTTATTTATTATCTAAAATACGATAGACCGGCTGCGTGGCTCAGAGGTAACGTTCTCGCTTGTTGGGCCCAAGGCTGCAGGTTCGTATCCTGGCGGAGTCTGCTGCATTTGAGTGTGCGCAAATGCAAGGGAGCCGTGTCAGTAGATTTACTAGCACGTTAAAGATCCCCTTCGGAGCAAAATTCTAGCTCCCCGGCGTTTCTAAAAGCCAGAGTATTTAAAAGGAACGTAAATCCAATAACATTATTATTAAAACACGATAAGAACATTAGAAATCTAAACGGTCATCCCTCTTTCAAGATATATCTATATAACCATTTAGAAATAAATAACTTTCTATGTTTTAAATCAACAATAACGAAAATTAGTGTGAGTTAGCGCCTTCTAATACAACCTTTAATTTTGTAACACTACAGTAGCGACTATTAAATAAAGGTAGCGATCAAGCTACGTTCAATTTCATAAACACAGGGCTCACAAATCCGGTGTAGTTAAGTGCAAACATATCAGTCTGGTCGTTATGTCTGTAGCAACGAAGCTCTGTGGCGGCTATTGCCGTTTCCGTAACTCTAAAGGCATCCCACCGTCACATAGCCTACCTCAATGTGCACTTACTCAATTCTGAACCACTCTACTTTTCTGAGAATACATTCTACGAGCGAGTATCCACTCCGTCAAAAACCACACTCACTTCCTTTTCCAAAATTTTCACAAGACGAGATTTTGAAAGCGCTCCTCTGTATGTTGAGGTACAGAGATATTACACATGGAAAGATACAATAAAATGTTGGCAAATCTGAGCTCAAGGAACTGCTGTTCAGAATAGACCTGGTGTTAAATCTGCAGAAGCTTTCGGTACAGGTTACACGGCCCTTATTCGTAACATGGAATGCTTTCCTATGACAATGCATCTACACCATATGCGAGGGCAACTTATTTCAATATCTTTAAAAACAAAATAATCAGGAATTTTAATTATTTAGAGAGGAATGTGAGGCAAAAGGGTTGTTGAAGAATTACAGTCCCAGGGATGTAACACTGAAAGAAGCTGCGCAATGCACATCAGCGGCCAAGGTGAGAGATATTTTAGCTATTGGTCTATTAATAGCGATATGTTGACGTTCAAATCAACAATAATTGTGGGAAAAGTACACCCTGAATAGATTAAGGAAAAATACTTTTAATTCCCCATATCCCGATTATTCCAATTTGCCATTCGAATGTGCATGAGTGCAGTTCCCTCTTCAAAGAGTATTCGCAATTATTATTAACAAAGCGAAATGACACGCACTCACAGCAGCAGGTGTACATTAGACAAAACCAGTTTTCCCATTGGCAACTGTATGTGGCGTGCTCACGAGCATCCGGACAACAAAATCGTTATGTCTCAGCAGATGATGGCAAAATCAAGAACGTAATTTTCAAATGTTTCCACATACGGTAACATCGTACCCTGCAGACTTCCTCAAGTCTATGAAATTCCCACTTTGCTGCTCATATAAATGTATCAGAATATTCAGAATTAAAATGCACCCACCTGTAGCCGCGATTACTGTAATAGAATAGACCAATTATAATTATCAGCAATAATGCATCGATCCCATTGCCTTCATCACGAGCGAAGCCGCGGGTACCTGCTAGTAGTAAATAAAACTTAACTCGAAGAATACAATTCTAATAAATATAGACGTCCTTACAAAAGTATTTATGCAAGTTGTTATTTATGTATTGAACTCAAAAAAAGCAATTTGTATGAAAATATTATCAGATATACTGTAATAAAAATGTACGAGCCTTACAGTAGTCGCCTATGATGTGTAACATCTGACATAGAAGGAACCTCACGTGAAAATGTTGATACACCGGTATTTTATACTATTATTGGCACAAAAATTAATCTATTGTAAAAGGGAGTGTTATACTGATATTGTAGTTTATAATACGGAACTCATTTTAGTAGATGATTTGTAGCTTCCACCAGCACTAGCCTAAATAAAGAATACGATATGGATCAACTAGATTAATAGACGCGACACCGTTCATAACCTTACATTCCTTATAAACAGGTCCTCTTGATTCACAGACCAACACGTAATTTCATATGGATTCTGTTAAAATGAGTAATCTGGTAGCAAAAATATCAACCCCGTCCGGGATTCGAACCCGAGATCTCTAGATTCACAGTCATAGGCGCTAACCCCACGGCTATTTCGACTACGCAAATTTTGTGCACAAGATGGGGACTTATTTCCACGTTCCAATAATACTGCATTACGGAATTAAGTTTCAATTATATATTGCATGTTTCGATAATGTTCCTGCGTGAAATTGAGTTTAAAATGCCTTATGAATAGGCCCTCTTGTGAGTAAAGAGAATGTATTCAGCAATATTTCATGAAAGCTTCCTCAATTCTCGTATAACCACAGCGATTGTATTATATTGATGACTGCATTACCGTTATGTGGGTTAATATTTGAATAGCCACTGTGCAGAAACATAATACCGGCAATGCCGACTACTTACAATGTTTGATATTAAGGCATTTTACCATTTAAATACTGATACGAAGACCTCGAACATTTACCATGTGCTTTGTTTCAATCACTTGACACCAGGGTTCGCATGAGCGTTTTCCGTTCAGTATGCCATATACATTCCACATGGCCGAGATTACGTCATGATATAAATTTCTGACACCGCGCGCTCATTGTTTCTCTTACCACCGCCAGCTGGATCTTACCACTGCCAGCTGGGTCGATCGATCGAGTTGGCAGTGCGTCTTAAATTTCCGTTCGATCCACCACTGCCAGCTAGCACACTTCCGTTCGAGCACACTTCCGTTCGATGGAATGGAAGTGTGCCAGCTGATGCCACCTCGATCGTTCCGATCCACTTCTGTCCCATTTTTCAAAATCACTCCCACAAAAATATCCAGCAACCGAGCGGAAAGATGTTACACATCAAATATCTTTATGTTCGACGATGATGAAATGTATATATTATATGTCAGAAAACTGTATCATGATGAGGGTCATTATAACACTATTTTTCATTATGAAACAGTTTCTCCCACCAATCAGAGCTCAAGAAACGGTTATGTGACCAATTAGGTAAGGATAGCATCGCACCTGTGCTGACTTCACGGCCTCCTATTTTAAGTTTCACTGCGTGGCTAGTGTCATAGTGGGGTATTCCAGGAGGCCATGGTATTCTCTGCGTCCCATGTGCTCTGTTCAGTACATAAAAGTTGCGAAATCTCGACAGATATTTATGAATATTTATGTTGGAACATAAAATAGTTATAATTATCGTTGAACATAAACAGTCGTATGCAACTCGCCTATAATGGTAATTAAGACACTCGTATGGAAATTATAAACATATAAACATACTCGTGTCTTAATTATTGCCATTATAGGCTCGTTGCATAATGTACTATATTATTTAAATATAATATCTTGAATTTCATTGCAACTGGTATGCTATATTAGGTCGAGAAGTGGTCTTGGTTTAAAGTCAATCGAATCTGTTGTTTATGAAGTCTATAATTCAACATTTTGGTGTTAGAAAAAGGAAGCTTGTAGTTTAACGTGACCGTTAATCTTGAGATCATGAGCCACGGGACCTCCTATTTACGTTGAATCCGAACCACAGGACATGGCATTTCACTTCGAAAATCTCATATGCATTGACCGGGAATCGAACCTGGACCGCCATGGTGAAAGGCATACAGCTAGACCGCTGAGCCACCACGCCCCCCTTTTGGTGTTAGAAGCCATTTTTCAGTGTTGTCTTAGTAATCGAAATTTGATGTTTTTCAGTTGGTCAACACGATTGTACCCAATTGTGATGGGTTATTCCTTAATCCTGAAAAAAAAAATATAATATTAATAAACACTCTTAGTTGATCAGTTTCGATCGTCGAGCGATACAGTACAAGTAAAGGGGGTAGGGGATTATGGACATGTTTGGAGGGAAATAGGGTTAACCCTAGCAATACCAACGGAGGGGGGTGGGGTGGGAGGGGGGGGGGGGGGCGGAAGGGTTGGAGACGGTATTTTGTGCCCACCAATTCCATTTTTTACGGTTTATTCATGGTATTCCTTTTCTACGCTTACTGTACAGAGAGTTATTGCCTATTCTGAATACGGTTACCTAACCACACATTTACTTTTTTAAATTTTAATCTCCACCGTACTTAGTATAAAACAAAGTCCCCGATTCTTGGATGTTTCGGGTAAACTCGAGAACCACTGAATGGATTTTTATGCGGTTCTCATCCTTCTCTAAAGGATATCTCGAGGATAATTTCTGTAGAAAATAATTTATTTATGATCAAAGGAAGCCGAGCAGTAACGATTTCAGTGGAAAAGTCGAGAAAAAAACCGGCGTCCGAGCGGTTTTTAAGCTTACGCTGGGAAAACCGTTAAAAATATCTTAATACTATGAGTATAAGAATTGTTCAGCATGAAAAGTTCTACAAAAAAGCCCAGGAGAACATGTCTCTATCTTCAATACATCGCCTACTATAAGTGTTTTTACGTTTTCATTTCTTCCAAAAATCACCATTCAGTTACTGTGGGGACAGCTTACGAGCTAGCTAGGGGCGAGCCTATCGCCCCAGTTACAGCTTAGCTAGCGGACGAGCTTATTGCCCCAGATACAGCCAGCAGCAAACCGTTGAGTCGTGTTGAGTTAAGACTTCTGAGAAGGGTGGTTGTGTTTGGAGTTTCCCTGGAAGTGCAACTCGGCTTTCTCATCATTTCGCCTGTGAACTTTTCGTTCCGCAAAATTCACAGTCAAGTAAAGATTGGACGGAAGGGGGATTTGTGTTTCATGCACCTCGCCATTCTTAAATTACGGCTGACAAGAATTGTTGCACATGCATCTCCATGATAATATAATTAATAGTCCAGTCAGTGATTTTAACCCATCATGCCGAGACGTAAAATGGATATTGGTCGTTGTTCATTGAGATTGAAAAAAAAAAAGCGCTTATCCCGTAATGCATTCATAACTGTTCCCGGTCGAAGCCGGGTCGGGTTGCTAGTTCTTGTATAAGATATTAACAATTCTCTTTTGGTGGTCACTAAAAAATCTCCGTTGTTAGTTCGTGTGCACTGTGGTAAGGGCAAAAGTACAGCAAAGTAATCAAAACCACCATAATGTGTTCTGGTTGCAAGAGGTACACATGCGGAAAACACAGTAAAGAACAGTCGTATGTTCCACGTGTGTTAAAGATGGCGAAGAGTATGATCAGTGAATAATTTACTTTCTGAACTTCTTTTTTCGTGATTTTTTAATTTTGTTTGCAACTGTTGTTAATTAAGTTATATTTTTGCCTTTTAAGGTTCATTTAAGGTTCAAAATACAAGGTATGTTGATTAATGGATAATGTAAATCACACACAAGGAATTTATTTTGGTGGTCACAAAATACCTCCTCGTTGGTAGCCCGTGGTTTGAAAAATACGTAGCATGGTATTGCTAGAGATAAAGGCCTAAAAATAGGGAAATGGGGCATGAGAAATGTGTCTTTTTGCAACTAGAGGCAAAATTTCACTCTGTTGTATCTTCCTGATGACCATTAATTTAACTTAGGAACTAAAGGTGCGAACCCAAAAATATATGACGACTGTAACTTGTAGAGCTATAAAGCGGCTTCGGTGGCGTAGTTGGTAGCATGCTGAGCTTCTATGCCCAAGATAGCGGGTTAAAACCCGGCCGAAGCCGTCTAATTTTTAAGAGCGTTAAAATCCCTCAGTATGCCTTCCTTCGGAGGGGAAGTAAAGCTGGCGGTCCCATGTCATAGATTTATGGCATGTTAAAGAACCTTCCCCTAATTACACCAGTGTGAAGCTAAATTGTATAGGTTAGGAATGTAAACAACGCTCTTAGGTTTCTAAGTTCGTTGCCAAGAGCCGACTGTGGTGGCGTCTAGTAGCTAAGTTCTGAACTAGACCTAGTAGTCGTCGACGGTGGCGTTTGGCGGCAAAAGTAGGAACTATTTGTAAAATTCAAAGTTGCAGTCCTTACTTGAATTAAAAAACAGATACACACACTAATACAGCCATCACAATTAACATCGGTTATCAGACAGATTCTACACACACCCAAAGTACACGGGGCTAAATGACCGCATTGTCACAGCCCCTAAACTGAGGAACCAACCAACCAGACCTATAAAATTTGTAATTTTAACTAATCGGTAGAACAACAAATAATGGATAGCATATCATTATAGCACATTTAAAATATTTAACTAACTATTTGTGACTACAATAATTAAATCATATACACAGTATAATGAACAAGTACTTGTAATACGAGATAACATATTTGTTGAGTTTATTTTATGATAGCTACAATAGAATGCATGCCTCTATTCTACTCCTCGTTTCTTGTTTGATATTAATTTAATAATTCTGTTTTATGTGTAAATGCTCGTATCACATTCACCATACAAATTTATATTGAAATGGTCAGTGTCCCGTAATTTATGCACTAGTCATATAATTTCTGGATGTTTTTAGCAATGCAAATCGATTTAAGTTACCAATCGATTCTATTTCCGTAAATTTATTTATTTATTTATTTATTTGAGTCAGAAGCAATTAAATATATACAGTACACTAATTTAAAAATCTCACGTTAGATGATCTTCTTCCAGAAATGGGCTACACCCATAACGCTATCACAACCTTCCATTAACTCTTGGGTTGTGCAAGAGTATGGGCACAGCTCACAGGAACACAGGTGTTAGAGCGTTAGTCAAATCTAACCTATAATTTAGCTTCACACAAGTGTAATTAGTGGAAGGTTCTATTACATGCCAAAAAACTATGACATGGGCCCGCCGGCTTTACTTCTCCTCCGAAAGAAGGCATACTGAGGGATTTTTAACGCGATGTCGCTATTTAGCGAACGAAACTCTAGCCCACAGTAGCACTAAAACGTCAAGTCGGAAGTAATGATGGCTTTACTATAGACATGGTTATTTTCTTGTCTCTGCATACCGCTATAGACTTATTTATCGTCATCGTGGCGGCTTCGGTGGCGTAGTTGGTAGCATGCTGACCTTCTATGCCCAAGATCACGGGTTTAAACCCGGCCAAAGTCGTCGGATTTCTTAAGAGCGTTAAAAATCGCTGAGTATGACATCAACTATGTCGGGGGTCTCTTTTAGCCTAAGGACCACACCTATTCCTCGATTAAGACCCAAGGGCTCATCATACCAACAAACTGTAGTTTTAAATTACGCGCAATGTTTGGTTTCGGGGCTGGCTGGTGAGTGAGAAATACATGACGCAGTGCGCGCGGGGTTGGAGGTAATTTGGTGCACTATAGCTTACAGTATTTTATAATTTTAAATGATCTTGTCGACTTCGTCGTTACGCTGGGGTCTGGCATTACGTTACAGTGACGGACGGACAGATGCACTGAGGTGTGTGACGTCATAGTACCGCTCGGTGCACGTGTACCCCGACGTATCTACTTGGTTAGTATAAGACAAAAATCCTCGATTCTTGGATGTCACGGGTAATCTCGAGAACCACTGGATGGATTTTGATGCGGTTTTCACCATTCTGTAAAAGATATCTCGAGGAAAGATTCTGTAGAAAATAATTTATGTATGATCAAAGGATGCCAGACAGTAACGATATCAGTGAAAAAGTCGAAAACAAACTTGGCGTCCGTGCGCTTCTTAAGCTTACGCTGGGCAGACCGTTAAAAATATCAATATACTACCTATGAGCGTAAGAATTCGTCAGCGTGAAAAGTTCTATAAAAAGTCCGCGAGAGCATGTCTCTATCTTCAATACATCGCCCACTATAAGTGTTTTTAGACTGGATGGAAGGGGCAAGTCCCCGCGCGCTCTGGTGAGCTTGCGGCATCCACCGCGCTGGACCTTGCTTTGCCCTTGGTTTGCCCTTGGTTTGCACTTGCCCTTCACGAGTAATTAGAAACAAGATAAACAAGATAAGTATTATGCAGATAATTTTCTAACATGTCAAGAGTCTTTGGCTTCGAGCGAAGCGAGAAGCCTCCAACCTTTCTAGCATTTTTCAGCATTTGTAGCTTTCAAAATGATACAAAGTCTAGTCTTTGAGACGGACTGTCACTTTTAGTTTGAGCTTCTCCATTTGGTCTCTGAAATTCATTTTTAGGGCTTCTGCTGCGAACACGCTTCTGGTTTATTCACTGTCTTATAATGTATAATTTTGGGGCCCCTTGAAAGAGATTTCTTGTAGTATGTATCTTTTGTTATACCCTTTATTTCTAGGGTAAGAACCTGAAGCATTTGGCGGGAACGATATATAATGGCCGCCGCGAACTCCTATTGGCTGGATTTTGACAACTAGTGCTACACGTTGCCAGCGCATTGTTCATTCATTCAGTCGCTTGTTAACCACTGTCTGTGTCGGAGTTCGTTTCATTGTCATCGTTTCGTTTACTTTTAGCATAGAGTATGAATATTTTTTGTTTCCATTTTTACTTCGTTATTTCTTTTATAGTACGTCAATATGTTGTAAATTGTACCGCAGGAAGAACGTGGGAAAACGCGGGGGATATGGCCGAGACCACGCGCACCAACCTGTAACATTGATTTGTTCATTTCGACATCAAACTTTGAATAATATTTAGGTTTGTTGAATTCAAATTTAAATATACCGGTACTTAATGTCGAATACCTGCGTGACGTACAAAATAGGCTATGTACATTTAGTCTTAATGTTTACGTATCCAGTAATGTTTCATTGCAAATATTGAAAACGAATAGCCTACATAGATTGGGCTATAGGTGTTTCTCAACTTTTTATCCCGTCAAGGCTGTTGTGTGCCAACGAACATTGTTAAGAAAATATAGGCTACGCAATATTCTAGGATTATTGGTGTCAGTTCGCGGCAGTCAGTAATACGAGCACAGCACAAGTTCTTGTTTCCCGTCACACCGTAGTGTTCAAATTACCGCCTGTCATTCAATAGCCTACAAATCTACAATGTAAAAACACGGCAATAATATCGCCACAGAGCGGCTTGTTTGTGTGCTCGGTGCTAAATACTTCTTTATCTTAACATTACGTATGTGGAAGCTATTATTAACCGTACAGAGTCGCAATACAGTGAGTGAGTGTGCTTGGCGTTATGATGATATTGTTTCTGTGTTCTGTGTTAACTGCCGTAAACTGTGAACGACCTCCACGCAGACTCTTGTTTCATCTTGATGGATAATCATCGCATGGTGAGTGTTGATATATTCAACATCAGATTACTTTGTGTTTGTATTTTGTATTATATTTGTATAGCTGTCGAGTGTTTGGCCTTTTTCTAGTATTTATTGAATACCGGTGATAAAGGTAGCATAGCTTCGGTGTGTTATTTATTTATGTACCGTATTTCTCTCTTTGAATGTCCTCGGCGTTGACTCACGTTCGACATTGGCTCAGCTGTTCCTATCTCCCGCCATTTCCTTCTCGTTCTTTCTTTCGAAATACTGACCATAGTTGGAATAATAATTTAATTAAGTTATTGTAAAGATATCCATTTTTTGTAATGTTAAACGCTGAAGAAGATATCAATGAATATCGAAATATGTACAACAATTATTGAATAGATGTTTCTTAATTAGTTAGGGTCCGGATGTTGATGACATAAAAGTTCCAAAATGCACTTAAAATTTTCAAAAATGACTGTAATAAATGACCTAAAAATTCGAAAAATGCAATATAGTATGGATATTTCAATTCGAAAAATGCTCTGTAAAGTGGAGAAAATTATCTTATAATAATAAACTCACCAATATTTCAAAAATGACATCTAGCTCAAACTGAAAAGTCAATCAAAATAGATTTCTCGCACTTAGCAAAATGTTTATGTTCACTTTAGTCTGAGTTGCGCTGCACTACGGATATCATTCTGATGTTGTCAAATGTAAATGACCTGCCAACAAGTTTTTATATCTCGAAAAGCTGCGATCAACATCAACTGATGTGATCGGAGCGTACTTGAAGTGAGGTAGGTTGTTTGCTGCTAAATTCTCCTCAATCCCATCCATGCAGTAGTTTTCACCAGAAGGAATGTCTGAGATTTTGCATAATGTTTTATACCCGGTGTTTGTGTCCAGCACTTTTTTCAGTTTTGATTCAATACCCGCAGCAATTTCGCCACGATTGTTGCTAAGACTAGTTTCCACCCGGTCGATTAAGGAAATGGAATCAATATTTAAATATTTAAAATTATCTTGCATCTGCTACTAGCCTCTTTTTAACTCTGAGAGACGTAACTCCCTCATATAAAGCTGTGATATGACTAGATTAAAAAAAATGACCTTAGAAGGCCGATTCCTCTAAAATAAGACCAATAAAATCTATCAAACTTAAAAAAAATTCTCTTAAAATGGAAAAATAGCAAAAAATGCAAAAAGATGCAAAATAAAAATGACATATTTGAAGACGGGGTGGCCCGTCCGGAGTTTCTATGTATTTGAGCATTGTTTTAGACAGCTCAGTAAAAAGATGACATGTCATCAACATCCGGACCCTAATTAATTAGTATTCATAGGCTATCTTTAAATATGTACGGTAAATGATCTTTCGTTTTCTTGGCATGGTAAATGTTATTGCCCTTTGTTTTCTTTGTATTATTAATTGCTTTCTTATTTATTTACTTTTGCGATATGCATGGTGTTTCGTCCAGTAGGCTATAGTATACACGAGTTTCTCTAATAAGGTATTCGTAAACGCCCGCCTCCAAAGGCACTTGTTAGAGGATTCACACGTGAGCTGGCAGCGGAGATTCAGGCACTGCGAGGCGGTGGCTGGATTGAACGAGATTCGATTATACCCTTTGTGTGTGTGTGTGTGTGTGTGTGTGTGACTATCTAATTTTTCTCCTCGCATGTTTTGATCTGCTGACTGGGCAAATCCATGACCTCACTGTGGGCTGAGTCAGCTGAAACATTCTCTTCATGTGGAGGAATGTTAGATTGAACAAGTAACTTTATCACGAGGGCGGGATAGCATTATAGCAATATTCTTTTAAGAATAACTATTCACAATGAACATTTATATATGAGCTCCCCCTTTGCTAAATGGTTAGCATGCTAGATTTCGTGCTGATGGGTCCCTGGTTCAATTCCCGGTCGGGACGTGGGGAATTTGATCACCTATGAGTCTGTACGCTTGGAGAAAGGGATTGACATTTGCCCGGAAATGCCATGTCAGTTATCACCCATCTGCTTCTTGACCAATCCATGTTCGCATAGTTCAGGGGTCTCCAAACTATGGCCCGCGAGCAACTTTAATTCGGCCCGCCATACAGTAGCTTATTTCGATTACATTGTAAGATTTACAATGTAAGTAATTCATACAAAATATAATCAGATTTTTTTAACGACCAATTAAGAAACCCAATAACTATCATACTGCACATAATGAAATTGAACATTTAAACTCTAATTAAAGACGATGAGATTTATCCTAAAAACTTTCAGTAAGTGACATGCATAGGTAGCCTACTTCGCATAATTATATTATTCATTATCATTATTATGATTAACGAAATTTATGCAGCTGTAACGTCCCACTGACAATTGCTTGCAGTTGTGGGTCAAGTTTACTGGCGGAAATTATCAGCAGCGACTGCAGATGTTCATCAAGTAATTTCGACCTGTAAATATTTTTTGTATATTTCAATTTGGAGAATTTTTCTTCACACAGATAAATACTGCTGAGAACTAAAAACCACACTTATGGAACTGATCAAACTGTGTGAGTGGAAGACTCTTATAAAATTCCACCAATGATTACTTTCAGTATATTTCTTTTAAAGGAAAGGAAAATTCTAAGAAAATTCATAGGACCAAAATTGGACCTCAGAACCAGACTAACGTAAGTCACATTATGCCAACTTTTCAGGAGAGCATAAAAACTGTAGAAAATGAACTCTATGTCTGACTGCATGGCTAACACTTGAATTAGGCAGCAAAAATCTATTGACATTATTAAAGTTGTATATACTTAACCCCTTTATTGGTATTTCCTTTGGAATTAACGCAATATTCAGTCAGGACTGGACTTACGTTTTTTTGGCTGTACTTATGAAATCGTTTTAGGACTTAAGACTGGACGTGCGTTATGTTGGCTGTACTTATAAAATCGTTCTAGGACTTAAGACTGGACATGCGTTATATTGGCTGTACTTATAAAACCAGGTTTAGGACTTAGCACTATGACAAGGTGTGTTAATGGGACTTGCGTTGTAATGTATTCTTAGCGCTTCAGAACCACAATAACGTGAGTGGATTTAAGTTCTTACAACCCTTAGTAAATACAAAACCCGATGTTTCACCGGACTTAAGTTGTAATGGCTTAATGTAGAATCAAATTCTACATACAATGATGTAATAACCTGAAAATCGTAATTTTTGGACTTACGTTCGTCTGGTTCTGAGTACAGTAAGATAATATACATCAAGAATGAGATATTCTACAAGAAAATTGAAAAACTCTCAGATATTATGCGAAAAAGGAGGATAAATATTTACGGTCATCTTCTCAGAATGAACCCTAATATATTAAACCAATCAAATCTTTGATTTCTTTCGTAACCGCAAAATAAATCCCACATGGTTTAAAGAAACTGAAAAAGACATAGTAGAATTAAAAATTACAGAAAATTCACTACTCAATCGATAAGTTAAAATAATTATTAAAGACGAAAATATAAGGTTCCAAGAGAAATCTTCACTAAAATCCAAACCCATCATCTCTCGGAATAAAAGAGGAAATATCAGAGAGATGAAGAGATACTGGGCACTGAGGAAAGAACAACACTCAGTGACATGATTGATTAAACATACCTTAAAGAGGGTAATAATAATAATAATAATAATAATAATAATATCGTATGGCCTTGGGTGCCGGGTGCAAGCTTTGTTAATTGACACCCAGAGGGCAGCTTGCATGTCGAATTTTGTTGTTCCTAAGAGCGCTATGAAATTCAAGGAGGTTAGATATCTAAGCTCCTTGACCCTATAGCGCTTTCTAGCAGAGAAAGGTGGAACTATTGTGTTGGCGGAAAATCCCGAGATTAATTTTGCCCTAAAGAGGGTGAAACCAAGGAAGAAGAATTTGATTAAATAAAAGTTCCAAATATTTTTTATTTTTTCAAAAACTCTTAGAAGGATTTGTTTCTAAACCGTGTCATTGGGGTTGCGACGGATGTTGGTGAAATTGTAAACATTGATAAAGGGAAATTCGAAATTCAAAGCATTATTTGCTAGCTTACTTTCGTTGTAGTTGTTCGAATAGCTTCAAAAATATGAATTTACTTTATAAGGTCTTCATCACTCCGTGTTGTTATATGAATGATTCCTTGTATTAAAAGTTTCACTCGAACTGATGCTATGCTCTCTTGTGTCAAGCAGGTTATATAGGGATGTTTCATAAGCAATGTCGTTCTTAAAAGCAAATTTTATTTGGGAAGTTTTGTGACAAGAAATCAAACTATTCCTCAACATAGGGACCATCACATTCTAGGGTCTTGAGCCATCTTTTAGCGAGGTTTCTTATCAGCGACGGTACCAGTCTCTAGGGTTTGATGCGAAGAATTCGGTGAGACCCACTTCCACAGCTTCTATGTTTTCAAAATTACTTCCACGCAAGAAATTGGCCATGGATCGAAAAAGATGGTAATCTGAAGGCGCAAGATCAGGGCTGTATGCTTGATGTGCTAGCGGTTAGACTCCTCCCAATTCCCGAATTTTTGCCAGGGTTGTTCGTGCAGTATAAGGTCTCGCATTGTCCTGCTGCAAGAGAACTCTATTTCTGTTAAATAATGCTGGGTATCTCCGTCTTAAAAGTTCTGAGCTCGTTCCACTTGTTGAGAAAAAATGCGCATTGATTACACGCCCGTTTGGAACAAACTCCCAGTGAATCGCTCTTTCAGACGTGCAACATCACTCAAAAATATGTACCGTTAGTGAGCTTAAATCCGTAGATTAATATGACGTAAAATCAACATTTCGAAAATGTTTGAGGTTTTGGGCATTCCGAAACCCCTTCATGTAGATCCTGGAGCCTTTGCCCGGGCGATTCTCTTGCACCAGGCGCTCTCGGTCCATGAGACGCTCATCTTCACGCCTTCATTACCTTTCTTTGTGAGCAGAACTTGGAGGCGGAGGCGAAGTTGAAGATGTACGAGAATTCCGTGCAATTCTCACAAGGAACTAATTTAATGTTGCTGTAGATTAACACAGAGGCCCCATTGTATGTTAGAGGTAGTTCTCTCTTGTGGCCAAACTTCAGAGTTAGCACAAGGCGTAACTTGGAGACAATTATTTGTGTACCTCTTGAAGCTGTTAATGCCTTGGGATGAATACCTATAGCCTATTGTAGTTATAGGCTACAGTAAATATCTGAAGTACTCTTAACGAATATCAGGACATATATCTCTGAAATAATAATGCCAGCGGCATGACGGGAAAGTGTTGTATTCACTAGAAACACGTGGTTGTAAATGAGTCAAGAAACTTTTCAAACAGGCGGTGAATATGACCTTAATGTGACCTAGAGTACTCTAAAAACCTCACTAGTCAAAGGGCCGTAAAACCATTATTATTAGTAGTACAGTGGAACTTGGATAATTCGAACCTCAAGGGACCAGTAAAATAATTCGAATTATCCAAAAATTCGAATTAAGAAAGTTCTTTGAAAAGGGTAGAGAAAATATTCAAATTTTATGTTTTCATCCAAGAACCTTTATTAAACATAATATTACCTCACAAGTTTCAAATGATAAAATAAAACCAAACTGTACTATTCACCTATTTAACGACAGTAGTAATTCAGAAATCTTTGCCACTCTCACTTTCACAACCGATAATGTTGTCTTTAATTTTTAGGTATGTTGACAACGTGTTTGGATGAATCCCGAAAGCCTTTGAAATTTCAGATTTTGTCTTCATTCCCTTATCCACTTCTTTAATCACCGCTATTTTCTCCGCCGAAGTCAAAGTTTTGTATGGCACCCGAGGTTTTGATGACGAGATCTTAGCTCTGTACACACACTTTAAAACACAGGCAAAACCAAACTTTTAAACAACCACAAGTCCAATGAAACCACTCAGAATACTGCATTACACAGCACGCACTACCAGACAGGTTTAAGGGATACAACGTCGGTTTTCGGGAATTCCTGACCCAACAGTTTGACTTCCGATCGGCGTTTTACTCGTAAAAACTTCGAATTATCCAAAATATAATTCGAATTAACCACGATTTTTTTTTAGCATTCATTGTATATAAAATGCTAGGGACCAAGAGAAAAATTCGAATTAAAGAAGATTTCGAATTATAGAAGTTCGAATTAGCCACGTTCCATGGTATTATTATCATAGTTCAGTACTATAGATCTCTTTTAGGCACCAACAAGTAACCGATCGTATATTATCGTGTTGGAAGCCATTTTCAGTGTAGCCTTAGTAATCGAAATTTAATGTTATCCAGTCGGTCAACACGTTTGTAAGTTGTAATTGATTGTTCCCTAATCCTGAAAAAAAAAACACATGAGATTAATAAAGGATCTGATGATGATCGCTTGATGATCGAAATTGGTCATCCAAGTGTATTTATTAATCTCATGTACATTTTTTTCAGGGTTATAAATCCACCCATTACAAGTGGTAAAATTGTGTTGACCGACTGAAAAGCATTGAATTTCGATAACCGATCATAACAAATGAGCATACAAAAGGAAGGAAGGAAAGTAGGTAGTTAGACGTTACCGTGAATCATGTGATCATGAGCTACGGGACCTCCTTTTTACGTGGAATACGAACCACAGGACATGGCATTTCACTTAGAAAATCGCATATGCATTGACTGGAAATTGAACCCAGTCCACCTTGGTGAGAGGCCAACAGCTTGACCGCTGCGCCAGCACGCCCACAGAAGAAAGAAAATTACCCTGAGCAGTAACGAACTGCACACTGATTTCATAAAGAATCGACAATTTATTTATGTATAAATAATCTTTAAACCAATATAAAAGATGATAGCACTGCCTTGGATACTTCCTGGTAGAACTGTGTCGAGTCGAGCCTTGTTGTTGTGTGAGGCTAATGCACAACGACAATGATGTTGAAATGCGAGATTTTTCGCACGGGTTTCCTAGTTATTATTATTATTAATAATAATTTGTGAAAAATTGCAGCACAACAGATGCAATCCACGCCACACGGCTTTTAGTTGAAAAGCATCGTGAAAAGATAACCCGTTGCACCTTGCTTTCTTAGATCTCGAAAAGGCTTTTGATCGGGTGCCGCACGACTTGATCTGGTTGACTCTCCGACAACATGGCATCCCAGAGTACCTTGTCAACTGGGTACAGTTGCTCTACGCGGAGCCAAGAAGTTATGTCCAAGCCGCGACAGGAGCGTCGGTAAACTTCCATGTAACCGTTGGTGTTCATCAAGGTTCGGCCCTGTCACCATTGATGTTCATTATGTTCATGGACACGGTTACTGCAGATCTACAACAACCGTTACCTTGGACCATTCTGTACGCTGATGACGTTATGTTGGCCGCTCAAAACAAGCTGGATCTCCAACATCAAGTCCAGGAATGGAGTGATCGTTTAAGTCAATGTGGCCTACGGCTTAACAAAGCTAAAACAGAATATATGACAACGGATGCTGGAGAAATCGGAACAATTCAAGTCGACGGCGATGATCTGCCTCGAACGACAAAATTTAAGTGTCTTGGCTCTACGATAATTGCTGAAGGTCGTCTCACCGAGGAGGTCAACATAAGAATTAATGCTGCGTGGATGAACTGGCGAACAACGACAGGTGTCATGTGCGATCACCGGATGAATGACCACCTAAAATGGAAGATTTACCGCACTGTCATTCGTCCTGTGGCACTTTATAGTACCGAATGTTGGTCGACCACGAACGAAGCAAAACGTCGGCTAAGTGTCATGGAGACCAAGATGCTTAGATGCATAGGTTGGATCACATCCCCAATCAAAGAATAAGGGAACGATTTGGTATCGCAGCAATCAATGACAAAATGCGTGAGGGTCGTCTGCGATGATTTGGGCATGTGCTACGGTCAGGAGCGGACACCATTGCAAAACAGGGCTACACACTAGAGGTCGCCGGGAAAAAACCAAAGGGGCGACCGAGACAACGTTGGGCCGATACACTGCACAAGGATCTGAAAAGAGTCAATCTACATCCGGACATGGCCCATGACCGAGTAAAGTGGAGACAGCGGATTCAAATAGCGGACCCTGCCATGGGGCGGGACAAACGCTAAAGCAAAAGAAGAAGAGAATTATTATTATTCGGTATGCCGTTTCAAAGAGTGCGTTTGATCTTGTTAGTTGACCTGATGGTTTTCGCCTTCTTATCCTCCCGAAATATCTTCATGAATGCTGGGTGTTGCATCTTATGTTCTGTGGACCACTTTCTACCAGCTTCTTGGGTTTCTCCACGAATTTGTGCTTGCCTAATATTGTACTAACGGCTCCTAAGATGTCGTCTGCGATGTTTATTTTCTGGAAGTCTGCCTTAGTTCCTTCTAGTCAGTTTTTAGTTGATTACCTTAAATAATCTTCTGATGAGTCTATCGCTGTTCATTCTATAGCTGATATGGCCATAGCATTTAAATCGGCTCTTGCGTACGGCATCAGTGAACATGCTAGTTATGAAGTAGAGGTTCCCTGTTCTCATCTTAATTCTCATTCCATTTCCTCTCGTGGAGCCATACATTTTTCGGAGAATTTTCCGTTCTTGCTTTTCAATTTCATTCATTCATTCATTTATTTGCAATTGGGGGTGTGGCAAATCGGGTATACATAACAAATAATTACACATAACAATTCAATAACAAATAAACTGGAGTATTTACACAAATAGTCAGTCTTTTATTAAACACACCTATATGTTTGGGAAAAGGCTCTAAGACTGCGGCAGGTAGAAAGTTCCAGTTATCAGTGGCACGGTTAACGAAAGAATATATACAATAAATTGTACGCTGTGGTCGGCGCATAAATTTGAAAAGATGATCACTCCTGCTCATGTAAGTGGGCTTTCCCATACATTTGCTAAGCTCACCCCATGCTGGTTGATTTGGATACGTGTTGTACATAGCGCAGAGTTTAGATTTCATCCTCCTAGCCTCAAGTGATTCCCACCCAAGTTTCTTTAATATACGGCTCACACTGCTCCTGGGATTAAAGTCACTGAGCAAAAATCTGGCGGCCTTTCTTTGCACCATTTCCAATTCATTGATGAGCCCTACTTGATATGGATCCCAAACCGCCGAGGCGTATTCCAGAATAGGTCTTACAAGTGGCAAATATCCTAATTCTTTAGCAGAGTTACTACTTCATTTTAATAGCCTCGTTTTCTGTAGTATTAGAGTGACCACCAAGGGATATGGTTTCTGAGGCGTATAAAGCTTCCGGCAAAAAAAAAAGAAAAGCATCTCGTAGTGTCGTAATTTTGCATTACGCATATAACTCATTTCTTCTAGTAATTCCACGTTAGCCTGTACACCACATGGAAATGGTGGCTCTTTCTAATTTGGCCCTACTGTATAGTCTGGATAGTAGTATGATTTCTCCAAGATATTTAGAGGAGAACACCTGTCGTTTTCCATCTCTAGCAGAGTTGTTTTTATATTTTGATGCAGATTTTCCATGTGGGCCTACTGGGTTTTCTCGTACGTTATCTGGAGGCCTGACTTTGATACTATATTGTGTAGTCTGTATGGCGTATCTAGCCTTAGTAATAATTGCTAGATCATCAGTAAATGCTAAACATATTGCTTTGACATTGCTTCCCTAATTTCCGATGCTCATATCTTGGACGTATTTTTCTCATTTTCTAATAACTTAAACTGAACAGGGGAGATGTCGATACCTTGACCATAGCTATTTATACATAAAGTTTTTACATAGTTAGTACTCGTTATGGCTCTTGTGTGTATATAATAATAATAATAATAATAAATAATACCGGTAATAAATAATAATAAATAATAATAATACTACTGGGTGGATTGAGTAGCTCAGTCGTTGCTGTTGCCGGTCCCAAGTCCGGGTAAAGGAGGAGGGTTGGCTCGAAGCCGTAAAATAATATTCAGCCCAGAACACCAAGAGGCACCAGTAAACCACAGCATAACATCAGCTGCCGTATGAACTAACAATCCTTACGATGAGAGTGAATTTTATGGATTATCAGCGATTCACTCGCCCTGGGCTCACGCCCACCAGCTAAAATCAACCACGAACTTAGCATGATGGAAGCACAAGCAAAAAAGCAACTACCTCAGGCCAGAGCTAAGAAGAGCGAAGGCGAACCTGGTCATTCGGCTTCTGGGGGACCAGGACGTCATGCCGGGAAGGATCGGAGCTTTCCAAAACTCCTCAAACCTAAGCGAACGCAATTCATTGGTACACTAAACGTACAGACGCTGACCAAAACTGGGAAACTCAAGACACTGACGGACACCAGCGACAGATTCGGAATTCTCATACTTGCAGTACAAGAAACACGATTCCGTGATTGTGATCACTTCGACTCCGGTGGATACCGTATCTATAAGGGAAAACCAGCAACTAAGCTAAGGAATAGTAATTTACATGTGTTCGGAACAGCATTCCTTGTGCACAACAGTATCCAGAACTCAGTGATAGACTTCACATCACCTTCGAATCGTCTCTCTCTACTCACAGTTAAATGCGCCAATAAGGCCTATACATTGATAAACTCCCATGCTCCAGTTAACAATGATCCTGACAAAAACAAAGTTGAGAAGTTCTGGTCTCAACTTGAACGGACACTTACTAAGATTCCTCAACACCACATTAAGATCCTCCTCGGAGATTTCAATGCGCAAATTGGCAGAGAACGGGAACACAGACATATCATTGGGAATTTGTCGGCACACAAAAAGACGAATGCGAATGGGCTTCGCTTAATCAACATATGTGGAATGGCCAACCTACAACTAATGTCCACACATTTCAAGAAACCACCACGAAAAATGACTACATGGAAATCTCCCATAAACCACATCGGGGAGTATCAAATAGATCATGTAGCAATAACCAGACAATTCTCTCCAGAAATCATGAACGTGAGGGTACGCAAAGGTTACGTAGAGTCCGACCATCATCTCTCGCAGATCAAAGTCCGCTTCATACCCAATCGTAAAAAGCGTCCGAATTCCAAACTCCCACGCATAGATCCGGAATACCTAAAAGAACACGCACAGGAGTTTACACAATCATTACAGACTAACACGGAAACATGGGATGAACTTCTCAAGGCCATCCAAGAATCAACAAGAAAACTCGGCAAACCACCAAGGAAACGAAAACACAGATGGTGGAGCATAGACTGTGATAAAGCCCTCGAGTCCCGAATCCGAGCCTGGAAGACATGGAATAGCAACCGAACACCAGAACATTGGCAGAACTTTTTAGAAACGCAGAAGCAAACATCCAAAACAATCAGACGAGTTAAACGCATGTACCGCCTCAAACGATTGGAAGAAATCGATAATGACTTTAAGAGGAACAACACACGAAATTTCCACAGGACATTTAGGGAAGAACTGACGAACTACAAGCCTCCCAGTCTTTGTTTTCGCCGCCCTGATGGCACACTTGAGACAAACACAAAGGCCAATTGTGATATCCTGAAACAGTTCTTCGAGGAGCTTCACAATTGTGAACCACCTGCGGAGAATCTCCAACTCCACTTTACTGCCCCAAACCAGGACTCAGTACCACCAACATATGATGAGATACAAAACATCATATTACATCTCAAAAACAACAAGGCACCAGGAGAAGACGGTGTAATCGCCGAAGTGCTCAAGATTGGAGGTGAACTCTTGACTGAAAGACTACAAAACATCATTGCTAATATATGGGAGAGTGACACCATACCGGTTGATTGGAAAACTGCTTTTATTCACCCACTACACAAAAAGGGCGACAAGACAGATCCGAATAATTACCGAGGCATTTCACTCCTGCCAATCGCCTACAAGGTACTCTCACGTGCCCTCCTCACCAGATTGGAGCAACAGACACAGCACATGATCGGTGAATATCAGGCGGGTTTTCGACCGCGTCGATCGTGTGCAGATCAGATCTGGAACCTCAAGATGGTACTCCAACATCGCCAGTCGAATCGCACAGTCAGTTTCAACCAAGCAAGCAAGGTGAATAGACGTGCAGTGAAGTGTAAGGAAGAATGGGAATCGCTATTCAGCAGTACCGGGCGGTCATCGGCCGTTGGCAGGCTAGAGTGAAGTGCGATTTCGGTGTCGGGAAGGTGATAGCGGGCAACGTCACTGAACAGATGGGGGTTTTGGCGATGGGGATGGTAGCGCTGGTTGTGGCGACGCTACTATTAATTGGAGGAGTGGAGTCAAACCCAGGGCCTGGTCAGCTGGGATGGCAAGAAATGGAAAAAATAAGGGAAATTGTAAAGGAAGTGTCACAAAATGACCAGATCCGGGACATTCTTCGTGAGCAATGCAAGGAATTCAAGGAGATGAAGACATGTATAAGAGAAGAGATGGGAATAGTGACAGAAAGGCTGACCGAGAATAGCAGAGAGATAAAAGACCTAAGAGAAAAGGTGAAGATATTAGAGGGGGAGGTAAATGAATTAAGAAAGGCCAAGCTGGATGAGAGAAAGAAAAACGTCTTCATTTACGGAATAAAGGAAGAGGCCAAGGAAAGCACCGAGGATCTAACATCCAAGGTGCTCCGAGTGATTAGTGAAGGCATGCGGATAAGCATTGGAGTCGCAGAGATTGACAATGTGACCAGGATAGGCCGGGGAAGGGGCACGAGGCCCGTGAAAGTGTCTTTAGTTTCTTCGCTGATGGCTCACAGAATTCTGACGAACGCAAAGAACCTGAAAGGGGAGAGGATATGGGTAAGGAGAGAAATGAGTAAAGAAGAGGCAAGCGAGCAACGGACCTTGCAGTTTCATTTAAGGAAGGCAAGGAGATCAGGTCTCAAGGCTTATGTAAAAGGCAATAGACTGGTGGTTAGCGGCAACAACTGGGATCGGATTTGGACAGTGGCACAACTCCAGGATATGGAGAAGCAACAACAACAGGAGACAGTCAGACCTAGCAACCAGGTGGAAGCAGCTGGCGGTTCAGAGGGAAGTGCGGTGATTCAACAGAGAGCATCGACCTCCAAGTCCAACACGGAAGTGGCGCGAGCAGGAACGACCAACGTCAGCGCCAGGAACACCGGACAAGTGCGTGGTTTGCAGAAAGGTGAGACTGTCAAACAACGAGTTACTAGTCTAAAAGAACTATGGGGCAAGAAAACCTTGACAGAGCAGTTTAATGTGGAGAAGGAGGTCATTTCTTCTCCAGGTGGCAGCATACTGGAGCTAGAGAAAGCTAGAGTTACTAGAAGTAAAGCTACCGCCAGCGAAGAGGGTAGGGGTAAAAAATAACTAAACTGGAATATTGCTAGCGTAAATATAGAGGGTTTTTTAAATAAGAGAAGGAACGATGTAGTTTTGACCCTAATAGAAGATATGCAGATTGTAGGATTTGTTGAGAGTTGGCTCCCTGTAGGTTGCGAGGTTAAAATAGATGGCTTCAATATATATACAAAACCTAAGATTAGGAAAGCTCGTACAGGTAGGTTTCCGGGGGGAATCGTTGTTTTAATTAAAGAAGAGGTGAGGGAATTATCAGAATTTATTAGTTCAGAACTGGAAGAAGTAGTGTGGGTAAAAGCAGATATTAGGGGGAGGGGGAAAGGAACGGTATGTTTCGGCTTTGTCTACAACCCTCCGGAGAATTCCCCGTATGCAAGAGAAAGCTTTTTCGATGAGTTAGCTATGGAAATAAACAGAATTCAAAATATATATGAAGAGGCAGAGATTGTGCTTTTAGGGGACTTCAATGCGAGGGTTGCAGACAGAAAGCCCCTTTACAGTAAGGGGGTTGCCGAGGCCGTATGTGGGGATAGGCACAGCAAAGACAAGGAATGTAATAAGAACGGAGAAAAGATTTTGGAACTATGTGGTGCAGAAGAGCTATATATATTAAATGGTGTCTGTGTGGGGGATGAAGAAGGTAACCTGACGTATATAACAGAGACTGGAGGAAGTGTAATAGATTTAGCAATATGTTCCAGAGGAGCACTAGCCCTAATTAAGAGGTTCACTGTTGAAGAATGGGGGGAATCACACCACCTACCAATTGTCGTCAACATGCAGGGAGCGGTGACAAAATTAAAATCAAAAGGGAACCCACAAGTTAAAGCTATAGAGAGAAAAGTAAATAGATTCAGATGGAGGGAGGAAAACTGCAGAGAGTTCCAGAACTACTTCCAGGGAGAAAATTTTGAGCTGATAAAGGTAGGGATAAGTTTAATGATCAGTAATGATGAAATTGAAGGGGTAATACGTATGATTGAGAATGCAATTATGATGGCCGGGCGGAAAATGCGCGTGAAGGCTAGAGGAAAATTAGGGAGAATTAAAGAATGGTACGATGAATCTTGTAGAAGGAAGAAAACCGAAGTTATTAGGGCACTGAAGTTATACAAGAGAGGAGGGGATGATAAGATGAGAGTAGAATTTTGTCGTCTAAGGAAGGAATATAGGGAACTGCTCAGCAAAATGAAAGATGAATGGCAGGGTAAGGAAGCTACAGCACTAAATAAGGATTCTAAAGCTAACGACTGTAGCAAAGTGTGGAGCAGGATAAATTCTTACTGTAAGGGGAGCAGAAGTGGTGGGGGGAGCTCTATTAGTGATGAAGTATGGATTGCATATTATGAGAATCTGTTAAATGCTGAAGATAATTGGAGGAAGAGGGATGAGGTTGGCGTCCCGAGGGGGATGGAGGTCGTTCTGCCTATGCTGGACCAAGTCATATCGATAGAGGAAATTAAGGGAGTAATAGTAAAGAGTAAAGGAGGGAAGTCAGGTGCTATTTCGGGGATAACAAATGAATTTTGGCAAGAGTTGAGTAATAATAGGTTCATGATGGACAGCTTGGTAAAAATCTTTAATAAAATCTTTGAAGGAGGTAGATTTCCGAGGGCGTGGCAGGAAGGGATAATTTGTCCAATATATAAGAAGCGTGGGGACAAACTAGACCCAGGCAACTATAGAGGCATAACTTTGCTTGATAATTTGAGCAAAATGTACACCGGGGTCTTATCCAAGCGTTTAATAGCATGGGCAGAGGGCTGTTCGGTGTTCTCGAGACTCCAGACAGGGTTCAGAAAAGGGATGAGAACCAGTGACAATATAATGGTGGTTAAAACGGTGATGGACAAGTACATAAGAAGGAAAAGAGGCAAGCTGTATATCACAGCTATTGATTTGGAGAAGGCGTTTGATTCAGTGAGTAGGGGAGCTGTCATGGCTAAGCTGGGAAAAATCGGGGTGTCACATAAAATGATACGAGCAATTGAGAATGTGTATTCCGAAGTGAAATGTGCAATTAAAACTAAAGATGATGTAATTGTAGGAGAGATAACGTCTAATATAGGTTTAAAACAGGGATGCAAATTATCCCCGGTGCTTTTTTTTGCTATTTATCAACGATATTTTTGATTCAAAGGGCTTTGAGCAACGGTCCAACCCTTGCCTGGACAATTATGATATCCCGGGCCTAGCTTTTGCTGATGACATCCTTCTGCTTGCTCTAACACCCTATAATATGCAATATAGTATTGACGAGATTGTGAGATACTGTGAGGACTGGAACTTAAAAATTAACCCGAGTAAGACCAAAGTTATGGTCTGCAAAAAGGGAGTTAAACTGGCTAAGAATGAAAAGTGGGTCATGTATGGGTCTCAGTTAGAGACGGTGAAAAAACTTGAGTATCTAGGGACGATAATGGCGAGTAATGGTAAATGGACCGAACAAATTAAAAGGGCAAAATCGAAAGGGCTAGCGGCATTGGCGAATGTTAAAGTGTTAGAGCGTAGGTTACCGAATCTTGACTACAAAGTGTATAAGAATGTGTTCAACGCACTCATCGTTTCAAGAGCACTCTATGGAGTGGAAGTATGGGGTTTAGAGGAAGGAACGAAAACCCTGGACAGTATTGTAAGTAGGTTCGCCAAGATAATTTTGGGGCTACCCAGTTGCACGGCGAATTGTGGAGCGAGAATGTTGTGTGAGGATGTAAGCATTAGACAACATATCATAAAAAGGGTCATAAAGTCTTGGATTCGTTTAAAAGCAGGTGGAGGGGGGGAAATGCTTAAGGTAGCCTACCTGCACCAAATGAAGCATCAGCAAGAGGGCTACTGGGTGGACGGGGTAAGAAGTGTACTGGAAGGATTAGGAATGGGTTATCTATGGGATAGGGACTTACAAAGAGAGGAAGGTAGGGTGTGTAAAAAAGTGTGCAGAAGGGTTAAAGACGTAGAGTTGCAGGTGCTAAGGGAAGAGTGCACCAGTAGAAGAACCTTAACGGAGTTCTGCGAAATAAGGAACTTTATGAGCATAAAGCCTCAATGCCTAATGAAAAGAGAAATGAGAGGGATAATTTGGTGGTTAATGGGGGTGTATAAGAACAAAGCGTTGAGAGAAGTAGGAAAAGAGGACATTTGCCTATTTTGTGGGAAGGTTATGGGTGCGGCGCACCTGATCAGGGAATGCAAGGAAATTAAAATGATAAGAGCAAAGTTTGTAGACAAAGCAGATCTAAACAGAATAGAAAATGAAAATGAGTATCACACTTTAATTAAATTACTAAAAAGGGAATGGGGGAAAGCAGGTCAATTAGCAAAATATTTTAATACCATCAGGGCAATGTGGAATAAGAAAGCGTCGGATGAGATTCAGAACAAAGATGCATGTAAATTAAGCATTCAAGTACAGGAGATGGCTTCCTAAGCTATAAATCTTGTTAAAGCCTAGGAGAGCCTATCTGTATTAACTAGGTAGCCTATACGATACTACCGTACAGCCACATATTGCTGTCGGTAGATTTTTCCTGTGAGTTTGATGGGTTTTTTTCCTTACCACAAAACTTATCAGACTCTTACAGTCAGTAAGGGCTCGATAGGGAAATAAAAGTAATTCTTTCTGTGAGGTGTCTCCCATGGAGAACTGTCAAAAAATGAAGAACACTGTGTTCACATTTATGATTAAGAAAGATCTTTGTGCAGTTTCCATCAGAAAAGTTGCCCAGTGATATTGTGAATGAAGATAACTACTGCAAAACATTATTAAGTTTTGAAATAACAAGGAAGCTATGAAATGCCGAATGGACATTTGGTTTAATTATCTAACGCCACACTGTACATTTATGTTATCAATGTGTTTATTGTCTGTATGTCACGATATCACTCTCTGAGTTAAAGTGACAATTAACAAGTAGACTTGGTTTAAATAAATAAATAGAATCGCACAGTTGTCACCTTCGTAGATTTTAAGAAAGCCTATGATTCAATCGACCGCGCAACTCTGTTTAATATACTTCGTGAATATGGTGTGGACAACAAAACAACTACATTAATCCAACAGACCTTGACAGATACAACTTCTAAAGTTAAATTTATGGGTGAAGTGTCCAAACCTTTTCACATTAGAACAGGCGTAAGACAGGGTGATGGGTTGTCCCCACTCCTATTCAACCAGGTACTAGATAAGATCATCAGAACATGGGAGAAAGAAATACCTGGAATAAGTATGGGAACAAAAGAACAACGAATCTACATAAAATGCTTCGCCTTTGCTGACGACCTAGCAATAATTACCCGGACTCCAGAAGAAGCCAGAAATGCCATCGAGAAGCTTCATGAGATATCAATCAGAACCGTCCTCCATATCTCTTACGAGAAAACACAGTACATGGATTCCAAGAGCACAAACCTGGCATCAATTACAACCAAATATGGCGACATCACACAAGTTAAGCACTTCAAGTACCTAGGTGAAATTATCGGGAACACTGGTAACGAAAGAATGGCTAACAAAACACGTGCAGAAAAATTACGCAAAGCTTACACAATCACATGGAATATTTACAACAAGAAATCACTTTCCACTCAAGCCAAACTCCATCGCTACCACACAGTCATCCTCCCAGAGGCACTCTATGCGATTGAGACGTCATCGTTAACCATCAACATCAAATACATTGGGAAGATAGAACGACAAATACTGAGAAAAATCTTTGGACCAAAGCTTCAGGACGGTATCTGGATGAGGAAAAGCTCAGACGAACTGTATTCACGGACTGAACGATTCGCCTCACTCGCACGTAAAAGACGCATGAAATTCTACGGACATATAGCTCGAATGGACAACTCCCGACTGACCAAGAAAATCTTCCTCATAGTCAATGGAAACCGACAAACCAAAGTACGCTGGCTAGCAGACACCCAAAAGGACCTCAGTGAAATCAATATTGACCCACTGACAACGACGCGGACTGCATATAGACAAAAAGTAAATTCGTATAAGTTTCCACCCAAGATCCCTACGGGACAGAATTTGAAACTTAAAGCTGCATGGACACAAGAAAGAAGACAGGAACATAGCGAAAGGATGAGGAAGTTTTGGGAAGATAAGAAGAACAAGAAGACCAATGTTAACTAATGGTTCTACGTGCTCCTTAGAGGGCCAAACGCATTATATATATAATAATAAAAAGAATAATAATAATAAACATAATAAAGGTTTCTATCAGACTTTCAAACGCAAACTCAAAGGATACCAAACTCCAAGTTTGAGCTTCAGATATGAAAAGGGTAAAATTGGACTCAATAGCCAAGAAAACTGCGAAATATTGGCCAGATACTTCCACAATCTCCTGAACTGTCTTTCCCCAATTTCGAAATTAGAATTTCCTGACATGCCAGAGAACCCAGAAGGTGACGAAGTGCCAACAAAGGAAGAAATCAAAGCAGCATTCAGGAACCTAAAAAACCAACGAAGCAATTGGAGAAGATTCGATAACGGCAGAAATGTTGAAATGGGCAGAACCAGAAATCTTAGATGATCTTCACCATATCATCAGTGTAATTTGGGAGAAGGAGAAAATACCTGACGAGTGGAAAAGAGCACTCATACATCCGCTACATAAGAAAGGAGACAAACAGGACGTCAACAACTATAGGGATGTGTCTCTTCTACCGATCGCTTATAAGATCCTCTCAAAATTGCTTCTGAATAGAATAGAGACGACTTTAGATGAACAACTGGGGGAATACCAAGCAGGGTTTAGGAAAGGCCGCTCCTGTATTGAACAGATATTCAACCTGAAGTCAATACTACGCCACAGCATGCTGAGTGGTAAGAAAATTGTGGTATCGTTTATAGACTTCAAGAAAGCCTTCGATTCGGTGGACAGAGAAACCTTGCTTAAGATCATTAAAGAATTTGGAGTAAAAACAAAACTGGCAAACATAATCAAAGAGACCCTAACAGATACAACTTCCAGGGTGAAATTCTTGGGGCATTTGTCACAATCGTTTGAAATCAAGCCAGGCGTGAGGCAAGGTTATGGACTATCACCACTCCTATTCAACTGTATCTTAGAAAAGATTGTGAGAATTTGGAACTCTGAACTTGAACGCCAAAAGGTAACTCCGATCTGCCTAGGAAGAAAATCAGGAGGGGTTAAAATCAACTGCCTGGCTTTGCTGATGACTTTGCTGTTCTGTCTGAAAGTCCGGAGGTCGCATCCATTCAAATTAACCTTCTGGAAAGAATTGCTACCCAAACAGGACTGAGGATCTCAACAGAGAAGACTAAATTCATGATGAACTCCAAAGAAGGACCACAATTTATCGAAACAGAGATAGGGCGAATCAAAAGGGTCAAAAAAGTTCAAGTACCCTGATGAGACCATACAAGCGAATGGACTAGAGAAAGATGCAATAGAAGATCGGATCTCAAAAATGGAGAGAGCATATGGCTTGACAAAAAACATGTAGGCCTACAATAAAAAGTGCCTATCCCGGAATGCCAAAATAAAACACTACAGCACCGTGGTGAAGACAGAATGTCCCTATGCCAGTGAATGTCTGTCTATGAACTACAAGCTGGATAAACTAGAGATCTTGGAAAGGAGAATCCTCAGAAAAATTATGGGTTCTGTTCAAACCGAAAGTGGATGGAAACTTCGAAGTAATGAAGAAAGTAGAAAGAATATCTGAGACTATGAAGAAGAAGAAGAGGTTGGAGTTTCTCAAAAATCTATACAGAATGGACCAAAATAGACTCACCAAACGGGTATTTGATAACTTCTGGAGAAAGAAGACCACAACAGAATGGATTATGGAAACAAAGGAGGATATGAAAAAGATTGAAAATCTCTGAAGACTAACTGTTAGACAGAAATAGATTTAGGTACATAATGAGTAATTTGGAAGAAATTCAAGCCGCAAGAAGACCTAAGAAGACCGGAAGAGACTGGACGGACGAACAGCGTAAACAGGCCAGCGAATGCATGAAGGAGTATTGGGTGCAGAGAAAACTTCGCACCAAGAAAAAGAAATGAAGTTGTAGCGTGATCCTAAGTGGTGCATTCGCGTGTGAAAAAAAAATGGACTCGGTTACCTGGTGCAAATCATTCGAGTAGTATCCACCCAGGCGATCTACTTTCAAATGTTGACTCACCATTTGGTTTGTTACTAGGCAGTGAAGCTGGAACTATATTGGATAACGTGTGGCTGGTATCTATTTAATTTTGTCTTGCAGGCACCGAATGTTATACGAGAGATCTTCTAAATCGTATGACTCGGAGTGTCAATGTTAACGTCTTTCACAAAACCGACTTTCTTGTCCGGGCATTTGAACTCGCGATATTCAGGTGTACACCACAACTAATTTACTGAAAAAGCTATGACCTCGAGGATCCTTCGTTTAAAACAACACTCTCCACCTCCATCAATGTCGGTGTGTAAATAAAACTATTGCTAATTTTTTTTTGCATTAAGGGCAAATATATTTATTTCCGTGCCTCCTCAGATGGACTGAGTAATGGGGAGTTAATTATTCCTGAGCATCACTCAGTGCTTATTAAAAGTAAAATCAAAACATAAATATTGCAGTAAAATTGTGTTCCATGCCTGCAAACTCTCCTTTAATAATCAGTGACTTCAAGGCATAAAGTAACGTATGGTTCACGAATAGACACTATCATTTCATTTCATCTGTCATTCATTTAATCATTGCCCCAGAGGAGTGCGTCAGGCCTTGGCAGCCGGCACAGTTCATATCCTCGCCGCTAGATGGGGGCTTCATTCATTCCATTCCTGACCCGGTCGGAGACTGGAAGCAGGCTGTGGATTTTCATTTCATGTAGATAGGTATGGGTAGGTAAGGGTAGGTGGGTATAGCTCAAAACGCGGCGTGTGGCCCGCCTAGAACAGACGGCGACAAAATTGTGCAACCTAAACGCGGCGGTAAAAACGTGGCGTGTGGCCCGCCTAGAGCAGACCGCGACAAAATTGTGCAACCTTCACGCGGCGGTCAAAACGTGGCGTGTGGCCCGCCTAGAGCAGACAGCGACAAAATTGTGCAACATACACGTGGCGGTCAAAACGCGGCGTGTGGCGCGCCTAGAGCAGACCGCGACAAAATTGTGCAACCTAAACGTGGCGGTAAAAACGTGGCGTGTGACCCGCCTAGAGCAGACCGCGACAAAATTGTGCAACCTACTCATGGCGGTCAAAACGCGGCGTGTGGCTCGCCTAGAGCAGACCGCGACAAAATTGTGCAACCTACACGTGGCGGTCAAAACGCGGCGTGTGACCCGCCTAGAGCAGACCGCGACAAAATTGTGCAACCTACACGTGGCGGTCAAAACGTGGCGTGTGACCCGCCTAGAGCAGACCGCGACAAAATTGTGCAATCTACACGTGGCGGTCAAAACGTGGCGTGTGGCCCGCCTAGAGCAGACCGCGACAAAATTGTGCAACCTACACGTGGTGGTCAAAACGCTGCGTGTGGCACGCCTAGAGCAGACCGCGACAAAATTGTGCAATCTACACGTGGCGGTCAAATGGCGGTCAAAACGTGGCGTGTGGCCCGCCTAGAGCAGACCGCGACAAAATTGTGCAACCTACACGTGGCGGTCAAAACGCTGCGTGTGGCACGCCTAGAGCAGACCGCGACAAAATTGTGCAATCTACACGTGGCGGTCAAAACGCGGCGTGTGGCCCGCCTAGAGCAGATCGCGTCAAGATTGTGCAACCTACACGTGGCGGTCAAAACGTGGCGTGTGGCACGCCTAGAGCAGACCGCGACAGAATTTTGAAACCTACACGTGGCGGTCAAAACGTGGCGTGTGGCACGCCTAGAGCAGACCGCGCCAAAATTGTGCAACCTACACGTGGCGGTCAAAACGCTGCGTGTGGCACGCCTAGAGCAGACCGCGACAAAATTGTGCAATCTACACGTGGCGGTCAAAACGCAGCGTGTGGCCCGCCTAGAGCAGACCGCGACAAAATTGTGCAACCTACACGTGGCGGTCAAAACGCGGCGTGTGACCCGCCTAGAGCAGACCGCGACAAAATTTTGAAACCTACACGTGGCGGTCAAAACGTGGTGTGTGGCACGCCTAGAGCAGGCCGCGACAGAAGTTTGCAACCTACACGTGGCGGTCAAAACGTGGCGTGTGGCCCGCCTAGAGCAGACCGCGACAAAATTGTGCAACCTACACGTGGCGGTCAAAACGTGGCGTGTGGCACGCCTAGAGCAGACCGCGCCAAAATTGTGCAACCTACACGTGGCGGTCAAAACGTGGCGTGTGGCCCGCCTAGAGCAGATCGCGTCAAGATTGTGCAACCTACACGTGGAGGTCAAAACGTTGCGTGTGAACAGATGCGCCTTCTATTCTATTCCTTCGAAGTGCAAAATGACATACTGGATTTGAGCAGCGGCGTTAACAAAACATAGTTTATAATTCCCAGCATTTTACAATTTCATCAGTCAACACTCCAAACAACGTAGGAATTCAGTTTATTGAAACAAAACTTCGTTGTTCTAAACGTATCACAGTGAGAAACACACTGCGCAGCTGTTTACTAATCGCGCCTATACATGGGCTGGGATGCGCTCTATCGGCAAATAGAGGAAATTTTCCAATTAATCGTTATGCATGGGTTCTAATTGGGAATGTCAATGCCGGTATAGAGAGCGCAGCTAGCATCCTGTCGGCCGTGAGGTTAATGACACGGTATAAACTGCTTGCAAATCGCCACATGTAGTTTAGTACGCGGGTTTCGCGCTAGTGGGCAGGACGCCTCCAGAGGCGTGCTTCCCGCCCGACGCGTCTCGAACGCCTCCTCCCGCGACCGGCAAAACGCTCGTGTAGACTGACCACTTCATTACTGTAGGTTCTGTCCGATGGCGCGGTAGGAGGCGGGCTAAACGCGGCAGTTTACCCGCTCGTGTAGAATGGCCCTAACCGTCGCCGTACCGTGACTGTCACGTTAGTCCCCATCGATATGTTTTTCATTTCACGGCCATGTCACTGGCTCATTTCAAAGTTTCATATAGTTGAATGATGAAAAGCCTATTGAACAATTGCGCAATTATCCTGGGCTGTATCATCTGTCCAACCCTAAGTACATGGACATGGATTTTAAGAATAATATATATGGAGTATAAATCTAAAGAGTAGGAAATTCCCCTTCTGTTCTTCTCTGCTTTCATCTTAACAATAGAATGGCTGATGCAAAGTTAAATGTCAACTGTAATGGCCAGGCTCTTCATCACCAAGTTTTTCCGAAATATTTGGGCGTGACTCTGGGTAGATCTCTCTCATACCGAAGTCATATAGAAAATACCGCAGTAAAGCTGAGATCGCGAAAAATTATCATACAGAAGTTGTGCGGAACCTCATGGGGTGCAATAGATTCAACACTACGATGTTCTTCCTTACGACTTGTCTACTCTGCTGCTGAATACTGTGCTCCAGTATGGCTAAACACCCCACATGTCGGTAAAATCGATGTCCAGCTAAATGTGGCAATGAGAAAAATAACAGGGCCCATAAAGTCTACTCCTCTTCACTGGCTACCGCCTCTAAGTCACATAGCGCCACCAAATCTGCGGAGACAGAACGCCCTCCTAAAGGGATATAAAAAGTTAATTATCAATCCTCAGCTTCCAATCCACTCTGATGTACCTGTACTTAGAAAAAGCTGATTAAAATCCAGACGGCCAACCATCATACTGGCAGAATCGTTGCAAGCTATGAATTTCAACATGAACAGGAAATGGTCAGGAATGTTGACTAGTGCTGCACGTGAGGACTACGAGGCTCTCGTTAGACCAGGTACACAGCCAGTTGGAATGGAACTACCGCGACGTGTTTGGAAGACACTTAACAGGCTCCGTACAGGCCATGGCATTTTTGCAGAGAACCTCCACCGGTAGGGATTGGCGGCATCTTCCCAAAGTGACTGTGGCAGTGAACACCAGACCATCGAACACATAGTAACATGCTGCAGCAGGCGAGCTTATTCTGGAAGTCCAGAAAATTTCTTTGAAGTGACGGCTTCAGCCCCTCAATGGATTGTAAACTTAGACATTAACTTGCAGATTTTCAGTATTTGTAAACTTTGTATTGAACCCAACGGGGTTAGGCTGACTGGTGTCGAACGTGGATCTCTGAGATAGATGAGCTCAGAATTGAGAGTCCAGCAAGGAACGAACACGAGATATTTTGAGGGAGTTTAAGTTATAAAAACCCCTAGAGAAAATACATATTAAATCACTGTTGTGATATGAACTAATTCTGACATTATTTGTTAATATAATGCAGGGAATAATAGCAGAATACTGCATTATTGGGCTGTATGGCGTACACAATTCTGGACTTGAGCACAGAAAGTTTGAGCGCTTGACAGTTGTCAAATGACTCTGGAATAGGGGCGTGGATTCTTGGAGCCGTGCCACTCGCTGTGACCTACTTGTGCCGTATGGAGCAGGTCAAGAGGGTAATATATGGACAAGTTATTCACAGTTTGAGAATAGAGAGGCTAGGAGAAGGGGAAGATACCAGTGTAATTTAATGATTACTCGTGATTGGAGCAACTCAGTGACACGAGGATTGCACCTATGTGAATGTTTAGCCGGGAGGCTAATTATCAAGCCATTAAACATTGAAATCGAGGCAGATTTAATGGAACGCGCAGGGAAACAGTAAATCGGAGGTTAGCGGCGATATCTAACCATGTCTTCGGGGATTTTTAGAGGACGCCGCGTGGGCAAGCGCTGGCAAAGGCAATTAATATTAATTAATTGGCCGATCGATCCTCGAGCACGCATACAGATGTGTGATCAGCGAGGAAAAAGGAACCATATAAACGTTATTTCAAGACCAGAATCATACTGAGAGAGAAGATGACGCTGCAGGGAAATTTTCGGTCTAGTTTTTCTCTCCAAACGGATATAAGGGTTGGACGCAGGACAGAGGCAGTCAGTCGAACCATACTGGAGTGCGAAGCGCACGTTGCAGGAGTCCAGGAAAGGGACGCGCGGACTTCAACATTCTATGTGCAGCAACATAATAATCATGCAGTAAGGCATGAATTAATAACGATTAATGTAGTCAATTGAACCACAGTCTAGTGCGAAATGCACGTTACCGAATTCAGAGAAGGGACGCTCGGACTTCAACATGAAGAGCCATGCAGTAAGGCATTTATTAATACCAATTATTAAGGACAGTCGTGCCATACTTGTATAGTCGGCATTACGAGCGATTGTTATTGAGCACGTAGGAAATGTACCGTGTGATATATGAGGTAGTACAATTGAAAGTGGTAATTTGTACAAGTACAATTATGATGGGATGTCGGACTGCGCAGATATAAACTTTGTTATGCGATTGGTGAAATTTCATAGGAATACCAATGTAATTAATGCTCAGGACGATATGCAGGCATATTTATGCGATATCAGGAAATTTATCTAAGGATAGAGATTGATAGACAGTTTGGGGGACCGATAGGAATCCTTAGGCAGAGAATCGAGACTTTCAATCGAGAGGCGGATAGCAGTGGAGGAGAGATCTTCACGTCTGCATTTCTGATATTTTGCCAGGAAAAGTCAACCATTAAGAAATGTACATAAGCATTCGTGTGATTTTAGTGATGATCTGTTAAATATATGTAAAATTAATAGTGTAACAATTGCTGTAACGTGTTGTGTGTTAAGGAAGCAACAGCTTCAACATGGGAAAGCAAAGTGCCGTGTGTTTTGTAAGGCAAAAGTTATGTAAAATGTGTATGACAAGTATAAGAATGCCTTGCTAATTTTGCAAATAGTCCACTGTATGTTGAGTGATTTCAAAATTTATAAAATATGCCAATAAGAGTCAATTTTGGAGGTAGAACCTCAAGATATTATTGTTGTGTTGATTTTAGTCAAGTTGAGATGTTTCTGTACATCATTGAGTGGATAAATCGTTACCACTATTGTAAAATGGCAATTCAGTTATATAGAAACTTAACGTAACGAACACGGATGTTCGGTTATTGAAAAGGGTTACGTTGTGTCGGGTTATGGTAATTCATGTCAGTAATAATAATAATAATAATAATAATAATAAGAATAAATGAACACATCAGGGAAAAATGGTTGTAAGCAAAATATATATGCTAATTGGAATATTTATCTATCCAAGCAGTAATATTATACGTGTTGGGCTAAGCAAAGCAATTTAATATCAGAGTATATTATGATAATGGAAATAAATATGCAAGAATCTAGGAAATGGAAGAGTTTAATAGGGAATTGAATTTGCAGCTTGTGAATAAGCTTGTAAGAGTAATTGATAGATTTATCTTACTAATTAAAGGACGAGATCATAGCACAATGGTCACGGAAGCCAGGTAATCTATTCGACGTGTGAAATCTCGTATAGCCTAGGGCATACAGAGATATTTATTATGGCCAGAGCGTAATTAGTGATTGACCCTAGCTCTGTGGATTGCCATGAAATGTTCCGGGTTCGAATCCAGTGGTGTATGGGAGGATAACAATGGAAACCACAACATGACACCTGATGTCGACCGAGAACTAGCTATTGAAATAATTCAGCTCCTGGGAAGTAAATTTAATTGGCGGCAGGATGTGCCTGACCGTAGCATTTAATAAAATGCCGGCTATCCAGTTCGACCGGTGAATCTCGTTCCTTCATATAATGAAATGTACCAGTTGAGGCCAGTTATTAATATCCTAAGGTTAGGAATAAATGATTAAACACGTCCATAACCTATCTTGCATACAGTTTAAGTTAAATCATATGGGAGGTGTAGGTCATTGAGACTGCACTATTGTATTTAAAGTCACTTGTTACTGCTTGGAGATAAAGCGAGAGGGAAGCTAGGAAAGGACGGAACGAGTGTTTTGTTACCGCCCGACTCAGCCCATTATATACAGGAAGGGCCGAGGGAGAGCTTGTTAAACGACCCTTGGAGTTTGACATGTAGAATGGACAGACTTTGAAACCCTGTTTGTAAGAAAAGAATCGTTGTTGTATTGTATAATGAATGTGTGTGGTTTGAAACACATTGATAATTAAGGATCTTCCTAATGACTTAATATTTAGCAAACTTATGAGTTGTTGGAAGTTGCATTTTTATACTGACATTGTCGCTTTGTTCTAAAGGTCGACACTAGATGCCATAGGCTACGCCCACGCAAGGGTAGCATAATATACCATCCGACACAGTGGTAACGGAATCTTTGAAATTGAACTCATGACAGCATACAGTGGAACTGTAGAAAGTGGAACGGCGGAAAGGGGTATGATTACAAGTAATTGTGGAGTTGCAAGTAAATCTGAAGTGCAACCCATAAATTGGTTAATGCATGGTAAAGCATTTTGGTGGGAAGAGAGATACAAAACACTATTGTACGCATAATGTAAATTAAGATGTGTTGAGAGTAAACAATTAAGATTGTGAAATTAAAGGGGTCACAACAGGTGACATAAGATTAAAAGTACAGTTCATGTGTAGTTTAATTGTGCATCAGCGCACGTGAGAATGAATTTTGATGTTACTCTCATGGTAAATGAATAAATAATCATTGGAGTTGCAAGGATAAAGTGCGAATGTTAGTGGATTATAAGGAATAATTTTGCATTGTTTGTGTTATATTGTTGGGATTGTGTATTTGTTTGTTTGAAGCCATGATTTAGAACTTAATTAAAGTCTTTAGAATAGAGTTGTGCTTTATTATTGTAGAGTTGATACCTTTTAGTCTCAGATCAAAAATATGCAACTGCTCAGTGGGTGGACGGTACACGCCTGAGGACTGATGCTGGCTGGAGGCAGAAGCAAGTTTTCCATGGAAATTACTCACATGGATACATGGGATTTGATGTCCTGTACTGTGATTTGAGCTAAAGGTACAACTTAAGTCGGTCAAGATCTAGTGTAAACAGCTCTATTAACTTAACGAATAAAATGAATTAGGGGAATGACCGCACCTAACCTTAGCTAAGCTCCGATACAAACAATATAAATTTTGATAAGTAACCTCTCATATATTTATCATGTCGCTGATACGTGGGGCCAGTTTAACATACAGGTCACCATAGGCGCATGTGTGTACTTATTTATCATGGCAAGGCCCAAGGTGGGGCATTCGACAGTAAAACTGAGTCCTTGGATGGTTGCTGCGAGGTCTTACGAGGCCAAACCTCTTACTTATTTATCATGGCACCCAGGTTTGTGGAGCTTATGGGATTTAGGGAAACCCCATAGATTTTTTATGGTATTTCATGGGAAAACCATAATAATTATTTTTTTGCCTCAAACTGTGTTTGAGAGATTTTTGAGTTCAGGATGCTTTTGTAGTAACGCAGAATCTCTCTATTGAGAAGAGAATTGCCCAAGGGTATGAGCGCTACGCACCCAATCCACAATTTTCCAAAAATCCAAAGTTTAAGTACAATCTTACAATATGTGTACAGTGTCTTGTATTTCTCTTCAAAACGAATCCACACATGTATCCAGGACGCCTGCCTATATCTCAAAGTGAATTGTAGTACGAATGGCTGGTACGGAGGGAATTTTGCAGGGGATTGCAGAGTTAAACAGCATTTTGACTCTGTTAATGAACAGAATAAGCTGGAAGCCAAGGCTTTCCAGGATGAAATAAATAATCGTTTAGATGCTAATCAGTTGGCAATTAATAATAATCATGTTGATTTGAGTAATCGTTTAAATGCCAATCAGGTGTCAATTAATGCAAATCAGGTTGCAATGAATAATAATCAGGTTGAAATAAACAACCGATTGGATGCAAATAAGGCAGAAATAAATGATAAGTTAGGTCAAATGCAAGAAACAATTAAGACCGAGGTAACTGAAACCGTTGTAAGCATTATATCAGAAATGCAGGTTAAGGCCGATAAGCGTTTCGAGGCGATAGAAGCCAAACTTGAAAGCAATTTACAGGCATGTAAGCACGCGCAGGATGAAACGAACAGTAGGTTAGATGCGCTGTCTAATGACATTAAGGTTATTCAAATCCAAAATGAGGCGAATCTCGAACGCCAAGCAAAACAGTTTTCAGAATTTACGAGAACGGTAGATCAGAGATTAGAAGAAAATTACAGTAAATGGGATGAAAAGTTGAAAGGTTATGCTAGAGCGATTAACGGTGATCTAAAGAAGCAGGATCAGAACATATTAGATCAATGTCAGGAAATAGGAGAGATTAAGGCTATCGCTAACGAAAGTAAAGAGCTGGTAGGCAACATAAAGGGTCAGATGAGCAAAGTTCATCAAGAACTGGACCAAATTCAAAGCGACATTGTTATCGTTAACAAAAGACAAGAGGAAAACAGAGGGGAGATCGCTAAGGTCCGAAATGAAATGTCAAAGGTCAATGGACATTTCCAAGAGGAAATTAAAGGACTTAGAGAAGAACTAGAAGTGAGAGAAGGCCAAAAGACAGAGGCAAGCGACAAGACCCTTGCTCAAATAAAGGAAGATGTAGAGGATTAAATATCCCATATCAAGCAAAGCCTGAAGGATGATAAGAAGAAAATATTTCAAGTGGCAGAAGAGAACAGGGATAGGCTTAGCAGAATAGAAAAAGAGGTAATCACTCGATTGGAAAGAGCAGAGATGCGCCACAATCAAATGGAGACTAGGATAATAGGACAGGAGGAAACCCTCATGAAAGATCCTAAGTCAAGTGAAGGCAGCGTGGAAGATATGAGGAAAACCAAGTGGGCAGATTTAGAAACCCAACCTATAATAAGGAATGCTACAGGCCCAGGCGAAAGTACATATATGACGCCAGGAGCACCGATTGCAGCTTCTACGCCGCATGAAAATGCTATGCACAACCAAGTGATAAATGTAATTAGAGCAAGCGAGAAGAAACCAAGAAAATTTTCAGGTAGCCATTGTAATATGACACCGAAGTATTGGTTGAAAGAAGTGTTCGAATATTTGAACGATGCGCGGATACCACAAGAGCGCAGGCTACGATCCATAGAGAAACTAACGGAGGGGAAATGTGCGTTATGGTTTCGCAGTTTCCGTTATACCTTCGATACAGTCGAGGAGTTTCGGGAAGGTTTTTTGAAGCGACACTGGGATCCGATGACCCAACAGAATTTACGATTGGATTTGTACTCGAAAAGATACAGCACCAACAATCCAATGAAGTACGCTGAATTCTTTATATCTCAGATGTGTCGGTTTAAGGAACTTTACCAGAAACCTAGCGAGCTGGAGCTAAGCATTGCTATTGCCAAACAACTTCCATATGAAATCCAAAGGCTGCTGATTTCGGCAAATGCAAAAACCGCAATGGAAATGGAGGCAGTTCTTAGGCAACTGGACCTCACAACATTCAATACTATGCGTCAGAATCGAACCGTGGAACAGGTACACGTGACCAACACGCAAACTGATCAGTACAAAGCTCCGAAAAATAATAAAGCTACTAGCACTGAAACGTTAGATTCCAACGGACGTCAATGGGAACATGAACCCAGAAGATGGCAACCGAAGTATAAAGGGAATGCTGGTAGAGGAAGAGGAGGCCGAAATTCTTGGAATCAACAGAATACAAGGGGTAGACCGTACCAAAATAATGGAGGTAACAATGGCCAAGAAGGCAACAATCGGAATTGGAGACCCCAGGAAAGAATGCGTAATTTTGATGACGAGGTAGAGGAACGTTATCACGCTTCATTGCAATACCTCAATGAAAGGAGAGAAGAACCCCAGTAGCAGCAAGTCCGCTTGCAAGAAGCTATGCAAAATAGGACGTCACCAGGCAGATATGGAGACCGAGCCAAAAGTTTGGAGTTACAGCGCAGTGAACAGGAGAGAAGAAACTCTAACGGGACTGGCTCTGTAGAAAAAAACCTCCAAAATTAGAAGAATTTGAGAATGAAGGATGGAAGGCGGTCAACATCATTAATTGGATAGCCAAACCTGAAGAATTATTCGAAGATACGGGAGGAAGACAGGTCATGATCAATATAGAATTGCCCATTATATTAGTATGAGTGGCAGAGTTGAAGATAAGAAGTCTGTTAGACACGGGTTCAACGGTGTGTCTCATGACACAAGCTTTGTATAATGAGATACCGCAGAGAGAAAACGTTTTGAAAATACCTAACTCAAGTGTCAAAATAAAAGGTGTCATTTCTGACAAGACGATGATATGCAAATATCAGGTATTCCTAGATTTACAGATAGGAGGCTCTATTTTTTCACAGAGTTTTCTACTAGTAAACAAATTGCCTTTTAACCTTATTATTGGGGCAGAGTTTATAAGGGAATACAGAGTGGTAATAGACCTATCACAGGACAGAGTTATGTTCTGTGTGAACGAGGAAGCTGAGGGCTTAGAGGTCTCACTCAAACAGAATGAACCAGGGACAGATGAACAGGTATGGCATACATACAGAGACATGACTGAGGAGGAAGTGTTAGCTATCGAGCATTTAGAAGACCAACTGAAAACACTAGCCGAAGACATGGAGAAAGATCTGGAACCCGAACTGGAAGAATATATTTCGGAAAAACTAGAAGAAACAAAAATTGGTCCAAGAGATAAAGAAAATTTAAAGAAATTATTATTGGAACAGAAGGAAGTCTTTGACTCGAGACCTGGTCGTATAAAGAACTTCACTTATGCATTACAAGTTAACGACTGGACACCATTTAGGCAGAAACCCTACCCTATAGCCGAAAAGCATTATGCTAAGGTCAAAGAAGCAATTCAGGAGATGTTGGAGGCCGGTGTTATTGAGAAAACACCTACGCCTTATGTGAGCCCATTGGTAATCGTACCTAAGACAGACGGGACTGTCAGAGTATGCCTGGATTTGAGGCATTTAAATATGAAGGTGATACCAGAATTTGACAAAGTGCCACCTATTAAAGAAATCCTCAGGAAGTTTAAAGGGAAGACCATATTTACAAATTTAGATATTACGTCGAGCTTTCACCATCTTGTATTGGAGGATTGCTTGACAGGATTTATGTTTGATCAACATACATACACATTTTTAAGACTACCTTTTGGTTTGAAAACAGCTGGTTCAGCTTTGATAAGAGCGTTAGATCGCAATCTATCAGATGATGTTAAAGAGAGTACCATCAGATACGTAGATGACATTTTACTCACATCAGAATCTCTGGAGGAGCACATGAGAGACCTGAAGAAGTTGCTGGATAACCTGAGAGGAGCTAATTTTAAGGTTAATATCAAGAAATCGCACTTCTGTCAGAGGGAAGTTAAATTCCTAGGGCACGTTATCGATGAAAATGGAGTTAAGCCAAACCTAGAGAAATTAGAGGTAATTCGAAATTTTCCTCGACCCACGAAAGTTAAGCACGTCCGACAGTATTTGGGAGTAATTGGATTCTTTGCTAACCATTGGCCAAACTATACTACAACTGTGGCACCACTGCAAGATCTATTGAAGAAAGGCGGCAGGTGGAATTGGACGAAGCAATGTCAAGAAGCATTCGTGAGGTCAAAGCAAATGCTTTTGGAATACGTGAAGCTGGGATACCCTGATTATACCCAGAAGATCATAATACAGACGGATGCATCACTTGTTGGGATAGGAGCGATGCTGTTCCAAGAAAATGTTGATAAGCCTGAGGAGAAAGTTTTTATTGCCTTTATAAATAGGAGATTGAAGGCCCATGAGAAAAATTACACGATCACAGAGATAGAGTTGCTCGCAATTCTGTACGCATTGCAGTACTGGCACAAACTCGTGTATGGCTTTCAAATCGTCCTCAGAACAGACCATAAAGCTTTAACATTTTTGTTAAAGACGGATTTGTCTAGCCAGAGGTTGACAAGATGGTCCCTGTATATTCAACAGTTCAATGTGGAAATAGAGTACTGTCCAGGGAAAGAGAACGTAATACCGGACATGTTAAACCGATATCCAAGAGAAGAGGAAACTCTAGCTGTCCAGATTGAAAATCGAGATCAGAAGACCTTAGATGACTTGAAGAATCTTACCAACCTACAACGCGAGGATCCGTGGTTGAAAATGATGATTGATTACTTCGAGGGACGCTTAGCAAGGGGAACTGCAATATACAGAAAGGCAGAGGCATTATCAACAGACTATGTATGGTACAATCAGATGCTACACAAGTGGGATGATGTAGACCATACCCGTCAAAGAATTGTTATTCCTACATCTTTGCAGAGGAGATCGGTGTGGCTAGCACACAGAGCGTTTGGACATCCCGGTATAGACAAGATAACTGCTCTACTGTAAGAAATGCTATTAGGACATGCGATTTGTGCCAAAGGGTAAAGCCAAATCCCTTTTTAATGAGACAACGACCCATTCCGTTATTACCAGAGAAGCCAAGGCAGCTAATGAGTGTAGACAACTTTGGACCACAGCCTAGAGCACGTAGAGGCAATAGACATATTTTTGTAGCCATGGATGTATTCTCAAAAATGGTGGTATTATGCCCCATACAGAAGACCAGCTCGAAGCAGGTATTAAAACGATTGAAAGAATGAGTTATTCCGATACTTGGGAAACCGGATAACCTACTCTCAGACCACGGGAGTTGTTTTACTAGCGCAGAATTTCGACGGGAATTGGCAAATTTAGGAATCAGGCAGATTCTATCTTCCATTCGCCATCCTGAGGCTATCCCAGTTGAACGCGTTATGAGAGAGATCCAAAAATATATGAAAATTTACTGCTCTGAAGAGAACTGGAAATGGATCGATGTCTTGGATATAATTGAGTACTGCATAAATAATACTGTGCATGAGGCGACAGGTATGGTGCCCGTGACTCTACATTTGGATCAGAGACCAGAGAGGCCATGGATGAGAATTGAGGATCCAGCGAACCTTCGAATATCTCCAAGCACAGGCTGAGAGACACCAGAGAAGAAATCGTGCGAAGCGATATTACAGACCGCTTTTCGTTGGGGAAAAAGTTTTAGTCAGGAGGCCAGGCAGTTCAGATCCAGAAGCACGGAAGTATAAAAAATTCAATTTCGGATATCACGGCCCGTTCGAAGTTATAAGAGACCTACAGAATAATGCATATAGAATAAGGCATTTAGAAACAGGAAACGAGGTCGTTATGAATGCAGCCAACCTCAAAATTTATCATTCAACAGAGGAATTTGATGAACAAGAGGAAGTAATAGCAGCACACACCCAAGTGGACGTGGACAGCAAAGTCGGCCAGGCAGCCAGGCCTGAAGGCTCATGCAGCGGGACGGAAAGGAAAACGAGCAGCTTGCTCAGGGAAGGAAGCAGACAGCCGGAATGCAAAAGTCTACGACTGCTATACAAAGAAAAAGTCGAAGTCGCTGGGGAGGTTGAAGCCTTGAATGAAACCCTCCGCCACGAAAATGCACGTCTAAGGGCTGAGCTCAGAGTGGAAGGGGGATGTAGACAGACCCACTCGCAGGCAGACGAGGTGAAGGACCGCTTAGTGTAAACAAAGACGGTCGGGAGAGTCAGCCGGTGACTTACAAAAGGTCACTTGCAATTGACTTCTATAAGTTTTGCAAGGGGAATATGAACCCAACGGGGTTAGGCTGACTGGTGTCGAACGTGGATCTCTGAGATAGATGAGCTCAGAATTGAGAGTCCAGCAAGGAACAAACACGAGATATTTTGAGGGAGTTTAAGTTATGAAAACCCCTAGAGAAAATACATATTAAATCACTGTTGTGATATGAATTAATTCTGACATTATTTGTTAATATAATGCAGGGAATAATAGCAGAATACTGCATTATTGGGCTGTATGGCGTACACAATTCTGGACTTGAGCACAGAAAGTTTGAGCGCTTGACAGTTGTCAAATGACTCTGGAATAGGGGCGTGGATTCTTGGAGCCGTGCCACTCGCTGTGACCTACTTGTGCCGTATGGAGCAGGTCAAGAGGGTAATATATGGACAAGTTATTCACAGTTTGAGAATAGAGAGGCTAGGAGAAGGGGAAGATACCAGTGTAATTTAATGATTACTCGTGATTGGAGCAACTCAGTGACACGAGGATTGCACCTATGTGAATGTTTAGCCGGGAGGCTAATTATCAAGCCATTAAACATTGAAATCGAGGCAGATTTAATGGAACGCGCAGGGAAACAGTAAATCGGAGGTTAGCGGCGATATCTAACCATGTCTTCGGGGATTTTTAGAGGACGCCGCGTGGGCAAGCGCTGGCAAAGGCAATTAATATTAATTAATTGGCCGATCGATCCTCGAGCACGCATACAGATGTGTGATCAGCGAGGAAAAAGGAACCATATAAACGTTATTTCAAGACCAGAATCATACTGAGAGAGAAGATGACGCTGCAGGGAAATTTTCGGTCTAGTTTTTCTCTCCAAACGGATATAAGGGTTGGACGCAGGACAGAGGCAGTCAGTCGAACCATACTGGAGTGCGAAGCGCACGTTGCAGGAGTCCAGGAAAGGGACGCGCGGACTTCAACATTCTATGTGCAGCAACATAATAATCATGCAGTAAGGCATGAATTAATAACGATTAATGTAGTCAATTGAACCACAGTCTAGTGCGAAATGCACGTTACCGAATTCAGAGAAGGGACGCTCGGACTTCAACATGAAGAGCCATGCAGTAAGGCATTTATTAATACCAATTATTAAGGACAGTCGTGCCATACTTGTATAGTCGGCATTACGAGCGATTGTTATTGAGCACGTAGGAAATGTACCGTGTGATATATGAGGTAGTACAATTGAAAGTGGTAATTTGTACAAGTACAATTATGATGGGATGTCGGACTGCGCAGATATAAACTTTGTTATGCGATTGGTGAAATTTCATAGGAATACCAATGTAATTAATGCTCAGGACGATATGCAGGCATATTTATGCGATATCAGGAAATTTATCTAAGGATAGAGATTGATAGACAGTTTGGGGGACCGATAGGAATCCTTAGGCAGAGAATCGAGACTTTCAATCGAGAGGCGGATAGCAGTGGAGGAGAGATCTTCACGTCTGCATTTCTGATATTTTGCCAGGAAAAGTCAACCATTAAGAAATGTACATAAGCATTCGTGTGATTTTAGTGATGATCTGTTAAATATATGTAAAATTAATAGAGTAACAATTGCTGTAACGTGTTGTGTAAATAAGGAAGCAACAGCTTCAACGTGGGAAAGCAAAGTGCCGTGTGTTTTGTAAGGCAAAAGTTATGTAAAATGGGTATGAGGAGTATAAGAATGCCTTGCTAATTTTGCAAATAGTCCACTGTATGTTGAGTGATTTCAAAATTTATAAAATATGCCAATAAGAGTCAATTTTGGGGGTAGAACCTCAAGATATTATTGTTGTGTTGATTTTAGTCAAGTTGAGATGTTTCTGTACATCATTGAGTGGATAAATCGTTACTACTATTGTAAAATGGCAATTCAGTTATATAGAAACTTAACGTAACGAACACGGATGTTCGGTTATTGAAAAGGGTTACGTTGTGTCGGGTTATGGTAATTCATGTCAGTAATAATAATAATAATAATAATAAGAATAAGAATAAATGAACACATCAGGGAAAAATGGTTGTAAGCAAAATATATATGCTAATTGGAATATTTATCTATCCAAGCAGTAATATTATACGTGTTGGGCTAAGCAAAGCAATTTAATATCAGAGTATATTACGATAATGGAAATAAATATGCAAGAATCTAGGAAATGGAAGAGTTTAATAGAGAATTGAATTTGCAGCTTGTGAATAAGCTTGTAAGAGTAATTGATAGATTTATCTTACTAATTAAAGGACGAGATCATAGCACAATGGTCACGGAAGCCAGGTAATCTATTCGACGTGTGAAATCTTGTATAGCCTAGGGCATACAGAGATATTTATTATGGCCAGAGCGTAATTAGTGATTGACCCTAGCTCTGTGGATTGCCATGAAATGTTCCGGGTTCGAATCCAGTGGTGTATGGGAGGATAACAATGGAAACCACAACATGACACCTGATGTCGACCGAGAACTAGCTATTGAAATAATTCAGTTCCTGGGAAGTGAATTTAATTGGCGGCAGGATGTGCCTGACCGTAGCATTTAATAAAATGCCGGCTATCCAGTTCGACCGGTGAATCTCGTTCCTTCATATAATGAAATGTACCAGTTGAGGCCAGTTATTAATATCCTAAGGTTAGGAATAAATGATTAAACACGTCCATAACCTATCTTGCATACAGTTTAAGTTAAATCATATGGGAGGTGTAGGTCATTGAGACTGCACTATTGTATTTAAAGTCACTTGTTACTGCTTGGAGATAAAGCGAGAGGGAAGCTAGGAAAGGACGGAACGAGTGTTTTGTTACCGCCCGACTCAGCCCATTATATACAGGAAGGGCCGAGGGAGAGCTTGTTAAACGACCCTTGGAGTTTGACATGTAGAATGGACAGACTTTGAAACCCTGTTTGTAAGAAAAGAATCGTTGTTGTATTGTATAATGAATGTGTGTGGTTTGAAACACATTGATAATTAAGGATCATCCTAATGACTTAATATTTAGCAAACTTATGAGTTGTTGGAAGTTGCATTTTTATACTGACATTGTCGCATTGTTCTAAAGGTCGACACTAGATGCCATAGGCTACGCCCACGCAAGGGTAGCATAATATACCATCCGACACAGTGGTAACGGAATCTTTGAAATTGAACTCATGACAGCATACAGTGGAACTGTAGAAAGTGGAACGGCGGAAAGGGGTATGATTACAAGTAATTGTGGAGTTGCAAGTAAATCTGAAGTGCAACCCATAAATTGGTTAATGCATGGTAAAGCATTTTGGTGGGAAGAGAGATACAAAACACTATTGTACGCATAATGTAAATTAAGATGTGTTGAGAGTAAACAATTAAGATTGTGAAATTAAAGGGGTCACAACAGGTGACATAAGATTATAAGTACAGTTCATGTGTAGTTTACCTGTGCATCAGCGCACGTGAGAATGAATTTTGATGTTAATCTCATGGTAAATGAATAAATAATCATTGGAGTTGCAAGGATAAAGTGCGAATGTTAGTGGATTATAAGGAATAATTTTGCATTGTTTGTGTTATATTGTTGGGATTGTGTATTTGTTTGTTTGAAGCCATGATTTAGAACTTAATTAAAGTCTTTAGAATAGAGTTGTGCTTTATTATTGTTGAGTTGATACCTTTTAGTCTCAGATCAAAAATATGCAATTGCTCAGTGGGTGGACGGTACACGCCTGAGGACTGATGCTGGCTGGAGGCAGAAGCAAGTTTTCCATGGAAATTACTCACATGGATACATGGGATTTGATGTCCTGTACTGTGATTTGAGCTAAAGGTACAACTTAAGTCGGTCAAGATCTAGTGTAAACAGCTCTATTAACTTAACGAATAAAATGAATTAGGGGAATGACCGCACCTAACCTTAGCTAAGCTCCGATACAAACAATATAAATTTTGATAACTAACCTCTCATATATTTATCATGTCGCTGATACGTGGGGCCAGTATAACATACAGGTCACCATAGGCGCATGTGTGTACTTATTTATCATGGCAAGGCCCAAGGTGGGGCATTCGACAGTAAAACTGAGTCCTTGGATGGTTGCTGCGAGGTCTTACGAGGCCAAACCTCTTACTTATTTATCATGGCACCCAGGTTTGTGGAGCTTATGGGATTTAGGAAAACCCCATAAATTTTTTATGGTATTTCATGGGAAAACCATAATAATTATTTTTTTGCCTCAAACTGTGTTTGAGTGGTTTTTGAGTTCAGGAGGCTTTTGTAGTAACGCAGAATCTCTCTATTGAGAAGAGAATTGCCCAAGGGTATGAGCGCTACGCACCCAATCCACAATTTATCCAAAAATCCAAAGTTTAAGTACAATCTTACAATATGTGTACAGTGTCTTGTATTTCTCTTCAAAACGAATCCACACATGTATCCAGGACGCCTGCCTATATCTCAAAGTGAATTGTAGTACGAATGGCTGGTACGGAGGGAATTTTGCAGGGGATTGCAGAGCTAAAACAGCATTTTGACGCTGTTAATGAACAGAATAAGCTGGAAGCCAAGGCTTTCCAGGATGAAATAAATAATCGTTTAGACGCTAATCAGTTGGCAATTAATAATAATCATGTTGATTTGAGTAATCGTTTAAATGCCAATCAGGTGGCAATTAATGCAAATCAGGTTGCAATGAATAATAATCAGGTTGAAATAAACAACCGATTGGATGCAAATAAGGCAGAAATAAATGATAAGTTAGGTCAAATGCAAGAAACAATTAAGACCGAGGTAACTGAAACCGTTGTAAGCATTATATCAGAAATGCAGGTTAAGGCCGATAAGCGTTTCGAGGCGATAGAAGCCAAACTTGAAAGCAATTTACAGGCATGTAAGCACGCGCAGGATGAAACAAACAGTAGGTTAGATGCGCTGTCTAATGACATTAAGGATATTCAAATCCAAAATGAGGCGAATCTCGAACGCCAAGCAAAACAGTTTTCAGAATGTACGAGAACGGTAGATCAGAGATTAGAAGAAAATTACAGTAAATGGGATGAAAAGTTGAAAGGTTATGCTAGAGCGATTAACGGTGATCTAAAGAAGCAGGATCAGAACATATTAGATCAATGTCAGGAAATAGGAGAGATTAAGGCTATCGCTAACGAAAGTAAAGAGCTGGTAGGCAACATAAAGGGTCAGATGAGCAAAGTTCATCAAGAACTGGACCAAATTCAAAGCGACATTGTTATCGTTAACAAAAGACAAGAGGAAAACAGAGGGGAGATCGCTAAGGTCCGAAATGAAATGTCAAAGGTCAATGGACATTTCCAAGAGGAAATTAAAGGACTTAGAGAAGAACTAGAAGTGAGAGAAGGCCAAAAGACAGAGGCAAGCGACAAGACCCTTGCTCAAATAAAGGAAGATGTAGAGGATTAAATATCCCATATCAAGCAAAGCCTTAAGGATGATAAGAAGAAAATATTTCAAGTGGCAGAAGAGAACAGGGATAGGCTTAGCAGAATAGAAAAAGAGGTAATCACTCGATTGGAAAGAGCAGAGATGCGCCACAATCAAATGGAGACTAGGATAATAGGACAGGAGGAAACCCTCATGAAAGATCCTAAGTCAAGTGAAGGCAGCGTGGAAGATATGAGGAAAACCAAGTGGGCAGATTTAGAAACCCAACCTATAATAAGGAATGCTACAGGCCCAGGCGAAAGTACATATATGACGCCAGGAGCACCGATTGCAGCTTCTACGCCGCATGAAAATGCTATGCACAACCAAGTGATAAATGTAATTAGAGCAAGCGAGGAGAAACCAAGAAAATTTTCAGGTAGCCATTGTAATATGACACCGAAGTATTGGTTGAAAGAAGTGTTCGAATATTTGAACGATGCGCGGATACCACAAGAGCGCAGGCTACGATCCATAGAGAAACTAACGGAGGGGGAATGTGCGTTATGGTTTCGCAGTTTCCGTTATATCTTCGATACAGTCGAGGAGTTTCGGGAAGCTTTTTTGAAGCGATACTGGGATCCGATGACCCAACAGAATTTACGATTGGATTTGTACTCGAAAAGATACAGCACCAACAATCCAATGAAGTACGCTGAATTCTTTATATCTCAGATGTGTCGGTTTAAGGAACTTGACCAGAAACCTAGCGAGCTGGAGCTAAGCATTGCTATTGCCAAACAACTTCCTTAAGAAATCCAAAGACTGCTGATTTCGGCAAATGCAAAAACCGCAATGGAAATGGAGGCAGTTCTTAGGCAACTGGACCTCACAACATTCAATACTATGCGTCAGAATCGAACCGTGGAACAGGTACACGTGACCAACACGCAAACTGACCAGTACAAAGCTCCGAAAAATAATAAAGCTACTAGCACTGAAACGTTAGATTCCAACGGACGTCAATGGGAACATGAACCCAGAAGATGGCAACCGAAGTATAAAGGGAATGCTGGTAGAGGAAGAGGAGGCCGAAATTCTTGGAATCAACAGAATACAAGGGGTAGACCGTACCAAAATAATGGAGGTAACAATGGCCAAGAAGGCAACAATCGGAATTGGAGACCCCAGGAAAGAATGCGTAATTTTGATGACGAGGTAGAGGAACGTTATCACGCTTCATTGCAATACCTCAATGAAAGGAGAGAAGAACCCCAGAAGCACCAAGTCCGCTGGCAAGAAGCTATGCAAAATAGGACGTCACCAGGCAGATATGGAGACCGAGCCAAAAGTTTGGAGTTACAGCGCTGTGAACAGGAGAGAAGAAACTCTAACGGGACTGGCTCTGTAGGAAAAAACCTCCAAAATTAGAAGAATTTGAGAATGAAGGATGGAAGGCGGTCAACATCATTAATTGGATAGCCAAACCTGAAGAATTATTCGAAGATACGGGAGAAAGACAGGTCATGATCAAAATAGAATTGCCCATTATATTAGTATGAGTGGCAGAGTTGAAGATAAGAAGTCTGTTAGACACGGGTTCCACGGTGTGTCTCATGACACAAGCTTTGTATAATGAGATAGCGCAGAGAGAAAACGTTTTGAAAATACCTATCTCAAGTGTCAAAATAAAAGGTGTCATTTCTGACAAGACGATGATATGCAAATATCAGGTATTCCTAGATTTACAGATAGGAGGCTCTATTTTTTCACAGAGTTTTCTACTAGTAAACAAATTGCCTTTTAACCTTATTATTGGGGCAGAGTTTATAAGGGAATACAGAGTGGTAATAGACCTATCACAGGACAGAGTTATGTTCTGTGTGAACGAGGAAGCTGAGGGCTTAGAGGTCTCACTCAAACAGAATGAACCAGGGACAGATGAACAGGTATGGCATACATACAGACACATGACTGAGGAGGAAGTGTTAGCTATCGAGCATTTAGAAGACGAACTGAAAACACTAGCCGAAGACATGGAGAAAGATCTGGAACCTGAACTGGAAGAATATATTTCGGAAAAACTAGAAGAAACAAAAATTGGTCCAAGAGATAAAGAAAATTTAAAGAAATTATTATTGGAACAGAAGGAAGTCTTTGACTCGAGACCTGGTCGTATAAAGAACTTCACTTATGCATTACAAGTTAACGACTGGACACCATTTAGGCAGAAACCCTACCCTATAGCCGAAAAGCATTATGCTAAGGTCAAAGAAGCAATTCAGGAGATGTTGGAGGCCGGTGTTATTGAGAAAACACCTACGCCTTATGTGAGCCCATTGGTAATCGTACCTAAGACAGACGGGACTGTCAGAGTATGCCTGGATTTGAGGCATTTAAATATGAAGGTGATACCGGAATGCAAAAGTCTACGACTGCTATACAAAGAAAAAGTCAAAGTCGCTGGGGAGGTTGAAGCCTTGAATGAAACCCTCCGCCACGAAAATGCACGTCTAAGGGCTGAGCTCAGAGTGGAAGGGGGATGTAGACAGACCCACTCGCAGGCAGACGAGGTGAAGGACCGCTTAGTGTAAACAAAGACGGTCGGGAGAGTCAGCCGGTGACTTACAAAAGGTCACTTGCAATTGACTTCTATAAGTTTTGCAAGGGGAATATGAACCCAACGGGGTTAGGCTGACTGGTGTCGAACGTGGATCTCTGAGATAGATGAGCTCAGAATTGAGAGTCCAGCAAGGAACAAACACGAGATATTTTGAGGGAGTTTAAGTTATGAAAACCCCTAGAGAAAATACATATTAAATCACTGTTGTGATATGAATTAATTCTGACATTATTTGTTAATATAATGCAGGGAATAATAGCAGAATACTGCATTATTGGGCTGTATGGCGTACACAATTCTGGACTTGAGCACAGAAAGTTTGAGCGCTTGACAGTTGTCAAATGATTCTCGAATAGGGGCGTGGATTCTTGGAGCCGTGCCACACTCTGTGACCTACTTATACCGTCTGGAGCAGGTCAAGAGGGTAATATATGGACAAGTTATTCCCCGTTTGAGAATAGAGAGGCTAGGAGAAGGGGAAGATACCAGTGTAATTTAATGATTACTCGTGATTGGAGCAACTCAGTGACATGAGGATTGCACCGATGTGAATGTTTAGCCGGGAGGCTAATTATCAAGCCATTAAACATTGAAATCGAGGCAGATTTAATGGAACGCGCAGGGACACAGTAAATCTGAGGTTAACGGCGAGATCTAACCATGTCTTCGGGGATTTTTAGAGGACGCCGCGTGGGCAAGCGCTGGCAAAGGCAATTAATATTAATTAATTGGCCGATCGATCCTCGAGCACGCATACAGATGTGTGATCAGCGAGGAAAAAGGAAGGGAAATTTTCGGTCTACTTTTTCTCTCCAAACGGATATAAGGGTTGGACGCAGGACAGAGGCAGTCAGTCGAACCATACTGGAGTGCGAAGCGCACGTTGCAGGAGTCCAGGAAAGGGACGCGCGGACTTCAACATTCTATGTGCAGCAACATAATAATCATGCAGTAAGGCATGAATTAATAACGATTAATGTAGTCAATTGAACCACAGTCTAGTGCGAAATGCACGTTACCGAATTCAGAGAAGGGACGCTCGGACTTCAACATGAAGAGCCATGCAGTAAGGCATTTATTAATACCAATTATTAAGGACAGTCGTGCCATACTTGTATAGTCGGCATTACGAGCGATTGTTATTGAGCACGTAGGAAATGTACCGTGTGATATATGAGGTAGTACAATTGAAAGTGGTAATTTGTACAAGTACAATTATGATGGGATGTCGGACTGCGCAGATATAAACTTTGTTATGCGATTGGTGAAATTTCATAGGAATACCAATGTAATTAATGCTCAGGACGATATGCAGGCATATTTATGCGATATCAGGAAATTTATCTAAGGATAGAGATTGATAGACAGTTTGGGGGACCGATAGGAATCCTTAGGCAGAGAATCGAGACTTTCAATCGAGAGGCGGATAGCAGTGGAGGAGAGATCTTCACGTCTGCATTTCTGATATTTTGCCAGGAAAAGTCAACCATTAAGAAATGTACATAAGCATTCGTGTGATTTTAGTGATGATCTGTTAAATATATGTAAAATTAATAGTGTAACAATTGCTGTAACGTGTTGTGTGTTAAGGAAGCAACAGCTTCAACATGGGAAAGCAAAGTGCCGTGTGTTTTGTAAGGCAAAAGTTATGTAAAATGTGTATGACAAGTATAAGAATGCCTTGCTAATTTTGCAAATGATGGCGGGCATTACTGGAAGAAATGCGTGGTTGGAACCACCAGATTAACTAATGTAAGTACCCAAAAACCATGAATTTGTAGCAATTATAGTCCACTGTATGTTGAGTGATTTCAAAATTTATAAAATATGCCAATAAGAGTCAACTTTGGAGGTAGAACCTCAAGGTATTATTGTTGTGTTGATTTTAGTCAAGTTGAGATGTTTTTGTACATCATTGAGTGGATAAATCGTTACCACTATTGAAAAATGGCAATTCAGTTATATAGAAACTTAACGTAACGAACACGGATGTTCGGTTATTGAAAAGGGTTACGTTGTGTCGGGTTATGGTAATTCATGTCAGTAATAATAATAATAATAATAAGAAGAAGAATAAATGAACACATCAGGGAAAAATGGTTGTAAGCAAAATATATATGCTAATTGGAATATGTATCTATCCAAGCAGTAATATTATACGTGTTGGGCTAAGCAAAGCAATTTAATATCAGAGTATATTACGATAATGGAAATAAATATGCAAGAATCTAGGAAATGGAAGAGTTTAATAGAGAATTGAATTTGCAGCTTGTGAATAAGCTTGTAAGAGTAATTGATAGATTTATCTTACTAATTAAAGGACGAGATCATAGCACAATGGTCACGGAAGCCAGGTAATCTATTCGACGTGTGAAATCTCGTATAGCCTAGGGCATACAGGGATATTCATTATGGCCAGAGCATAATTAGTGATTGACCCTAGCTCTGTGGATTGCCATGAAATGTTCCGGGTTCGAATCCAGTGGTGTATGGGACGATAACAATGGAAACCACAACATGACACCTGATGTCGACCCAGAACTAGCTATTGAAATAATTCAGCTCCTGGGAAGTGAATTTAATTGGCGGCAGGATGTGCCTGACCGTAGCTTTTAATAAGATGCCGGCTATCCAGTTCGACCGGTGAATGATGAATCTCGTTCCTACATATAATGAAATGGACCTGTTGTGGCCAGTTATTAATATCCTAAGGTTAGGAATAAATGATTAAACACGTCCATAACCTATCTTGCATACAGTTTAAGTTAAATCATATGGGAGGTGTAGGTCATTGAGACTGCACTATTGTATTTAAAGTCACTTGTTACTGCTTGGAGATAAAGCGAGAGGGAAGCTAGGAAAGGACGGAACGAGTGTTTTGTTACCGCCCGACTCAGCCCATTATATACAGGAAGGGCCGAGGGAGAGCTTGTTAAACGACCCTTGGAGTTTGACATGTAGAATGGACAGACTTTGAAACCCTGTTTGTAAGAAAAGAATCGTTGTTGTATTGTATAATGAATGTGTGTGGTTTGAAACACATTGATAATTAAGGATCTTCCTAATGACTTAATATTTAGCAAACTTATGAATAGTTGGAAGTTGCATGTTTATACTGACATTGTCGCTTTGTTCTAAAGGTCGACACTAGATGCCATAGGCTACGCCCACGCAAGGGTAGCATTATATACCATCCGACACAGCGGTAACGGAATCTTTGAAATTGAACTCATGACAGCATACAGTGGAACTGTAGAAAGTGGAACGGCGGAAAGGGGTATGATTACAAGTAATTGTGGAGTTGCAAGTAAATCTGATGTGCAACCCATAAATTGGTTAATGCATGGTAAAGCATTTTGGTGGGAAGAGAGATACAAAACACTATTGTACGCATAATGTAAATTAAGATGTGTTGAGAGTAAACAATTAAGATTGTGAAATTAAAGGGGTCACAACAGGTGACATAAGATTATAAGTACAGTTCATGTGTAGCCTACCTGTGCATCAGCGCACGTGAGAATGAATTTTGATGTTAATCTCATGGTAAATGGATAAATAATCATTGGAGTTGCAAGGATTAAGTGCGAATGTTAGTGGATTATAAGGAATAATTTTGCATTGTTTGTGTTATATTGTTGGGATTGTGTTTTTGTTTGTTTGAAGCCATGATTTAGAATTTAATTAAAGTCTTTAGAATAGAGTTGTGCTTTATTATTGTAGAGTTGATACCTTTTAGTCTCAGATCAAAAATATGCAACTGCTCAGTGGGTGGACGGTACACGCCTGAGGACTGATGCTGGCTGGAGGCAGAAACATGTTTTCCATGGAAATTACTCACGTGGGTACAGTATATTAGTTGCTCTTCAGTTGCCATACGCTAAATAAATAAATAAATAAATAAATCCAGGCGTGATGAACCCACTTCCGTTTTCTCACTTGTTGTTCCTCCTCTTCATCCAAAATAAGAGCAATCTTCTCTATATATAAAGCTCAATGTTTGTCTATCTGTCTGTCTGTCTGTCTGTTATGTATACAAATCCACACTGTTTCACCGATCTGAACCAAAATTTGTATACTTACCCTTCGGAACCCTGCGGGTAACCGTGTCCACTTGAAAATTCCGACAGACCACCCCATTCCCTGCATTTAGGCCCTTTGGCCCAAATCTACACCGTTTCACCGATCTCAACCAAAATTTGTATACTTACCCTATGTAACCTTGTGAATAACACTGTCCACTTAAAATTTCGGCCAGACCACCCTATTTCCTGCATTTAGGCCCTTTGGCAAACATCTACACCGTTTGACCGATCCGAACCAAAATTTGTATTGTGCCCGTTTAGACCGGAGTCCGCACGACCACATATGCATTTTACCAATAATCAGTCAGCACGAGAATCAAAATATCCCGGAGCGCCAGATGGGTTAAAGCAAATCGCAAAAACGACATCAAATTTATAAAAATGCTTTACTGATTTTTGGCTCAATGCAACAATAAGGATAGAAGGAGATTTAATTGGGTGAAACACATCTGGTAAAATTATCTCAGTTTATTTAAAGTTAAAATCTGACTGCAAGAATGCTCAAAGCCGCATCATCCACGTGTGGCGATCCACACTCTTATTTACACACAATATACAGAAATCTTCCAAACACATTTGACAATCTTTTTGAAAACACAAGTCCGATTGTTAGTCCTGTGGACTGTGTTCCAAAATTATTAACATTTTATTCCAGTTTCAAAATGAATTGTCCATACTGGAAATAACGTAGATCACTGTTTGACTATTTACATGATATTAACACTCGTAGAATAAATGTTTATAGAATTTTTTAAACTTTCACTTGTTTTCCAGTTTTCAAAAATATATCGTTGAAAAATATTATTATCATCGTAGCAACACAAATTATTAATACATATTAATAACATCTGACAAGTATTTGACCTTGAGCATAGCATGGAAGAACTGTGCGAAGCACAACAACAATTAATTGTTCTTCTGACATTAAATATTCGAGAAGTGACTCGATTATGAACTTCAAGTTCCAAACAAAACATATGATTTCTGAATCATCAACTTGATCAATAAATGGTTGAACCATTCAACTACTTGATTATCCACTTGGAAATAATATTATAAAAATATCTATATTTATGGCCATTTTTAGCAACTTTTACAACTTGCAATTCTTCGACAGAATGCGGAAATTAGAATTGTAGTTTTATAATGAATTCATTTAGTTCATGGCACTAGGATTTGAAAATATCCTTCAAATCATTCGTGGTTAAAGAATTATTTTTAATTGGCAGTGGCCCATTCTACTATTTGTGTAAGAACACAATATTACAATAACAACAACGGCAAAGGTCTTCCTCTGTAGAAGAATAAACTACTATCATGACAAATCCGGGTTCTAGCAAAATCAAAGTCTTAAATGTAATTCGTAAACAAGGTTGAAATAAGAACTGATGGTTTCAAAGAAATAACCTTCGGGTTATTCATACGACGAAATGTGTGTCTCCAATACTCCTACTATAAACCTGAGCCATCGAACCTGCTATTTGATTGATGCTCGAAAAAAACCTTCATTCCTGCGACTTAAACCTGCGCACCTGGGAATGGCATTTCAACTACTCCACACACATAAATTATCTTCCCAAAATTTATACAATAAATCAAGCCTCTGCTTGTCATCAACACTGGAAGATTAATAAACTTACAAGTTTATTTTATTTTACCATTCAGTTCAACCCGTGAATTTACCATACTTATGAAAAGCATTACTTCACTTTCGAGTGTATTTACGTCATGATTTTATATAAATACAAAAATATCCTATTTGATACAAATATCAATTGCTTCCCGTTTCATGCCTCTCCGTGTTATATGAAACATATACTTTGCTCATAGCAAATATCAACTGTTCAACCAGAACTGCAATGTTGGTTGAATGCGGGCTTGCGCTAACCACTATCCTTCGTAAAATCTCCTGTTCCAAACTAGAAATGTTTCAACTACTTCATAGGCTCTTTCTCAATACATATGATTATTATAAAATATAATATCCAAGAATTATTTAGAAAAATTATGAAAATTATTATTATTATTAGTGGATTATTATTATTTCAAATATGTTTAATTATCATCTCATTATGTGAGAATCCACATGTTCGAACCTTCGAATATGGAAAAAAATATCCATTCCTCAACAAAAATAAATTTAACTTTTACAGTTACATCGGCTGATTACCGTGATTTCCCAAAAATATGAAAAATTCAAATAAATGCTCAAAATGCTCGGTCATCGATCCTAAACTGTTCTGAGTGCTGAAAATGCTCAGAATAACTCTAACTAGTCTTGCGTAAATCATTACAAGCTTTAAATACGACGAAAAAAATGTGTTGGTCATCTGCAGAAAAATAGTTTGTTCCAATTAGCTAGGCATAATATAATTCAAATGTGGCTTACATTTCTTGATGGTCTTGAAGTGTAGTAAACCTGGTCTATACCAGATTTATCCGTAAACATGCCCTAGCGGACAAGCACGTATAATCCTTGTATCGGCCGCCATTGTAGACCCACAAATCGTCTAGTCAGACATAGTGGTAGTATCTTTCGACGTTTGAATAAACTGTGGTTCCATTTTAATATGTGCTTCTAACAAAACCACAACAGTTTGTTTGAAAAGGGTCAGATCTAAGCGATCTCTTCTTGAATATGTCAGTTGTAACCTAACTCACTGTAATCTCATCAGTACAAGAAAAACGTTGACAGTCTAAGCAGTTAACGGCTGTTCTGAAGATCGTTCCCTGGGCATGGTTTATTAAAATCACCATCTGCCATGCGCTAGACAACTTGCAGTTTCCCTTGCGTAGACTAATGAACGCCACCGTTATAGACTAGTATTCAATGTACTGACGGATCGAAGTGGTTAAATAGTTACAAAATATGAAAACTGACTTGCAATGGATTTAAACATCCAAGTATTAATTTACTATTGGACTGTGACAAAATACTATTTTCTAGACAGAGTCTAGCATATGTCCTTTAGGAAATATAAATATTTCCACCAATGTCTGTAGAAATACAATCACCTCAGTGATTCTCCTCACCAGAAACTTACTAAGTTCCAACTCGTTTGCGCAGCACTTCTCGTGACTATCACGATTTGAACAGTACTTCTTCGTAGATACGGCAACCATGTGCCTTGGCTCAGCGTAGACGCAACTTGCGCTTCAAGTGCTTGTGATGAAGTGAGCTACCCATTCCTGCCCCAGCTGGCTTTTATACAAAAACGGTCAGGGTCACGCGTCATCGCCTGATATCTAGAAATCCTCATATTTCTTGAATCCCTGGTCCGATTTACTTGATACTAATTGCGTTCTCTTTCATTAGGCCGTGCCAGTAATCTGATCCCAGTCTCAAGTCTCTGCTCCATAGTTAACTATTTAATCAATAAATAGCCTCCACCTCTGCTATGACTCGCTACGTCATTTACCATCCAACTATCGGTAAAATCCTTCGAAAGGCTTCGAGAAGCAATGTAGCGCGATATTCAAATATCTGAACTTTCAAAAGCGGCTACAGCCTTTCCCTTGATATCTAGGTGTCTGAAACTTGGAATACCCATTCCTAGATTTGGGCACAGTATACTTACCCTTTGCAACCCTGCGGGTAACCCTGTCCACTTGAAATTTCGGACATACCACCCCATTCTCTGCATTTAGGCCCTTTGTCCCAAATCTACACCGTTTCACCGATCAGAACCAAAATTTGTATACTTACCCTTTGGTACCCTGCGAGTAACACTGGTTGCTTGAAATTGCGGACAGACCACTCCATTCCCTGCATTTAGGCCCCTTGGCTAAAATCTACACCGCTTCACCGATCTGAACCAAAATGTGTATACTTACCCTTTGTAACTCTGTGAATATCACTGTCCACCTAAAATTTCGGACAGGCCACCCCATTTCCTGCATTTAGGCCCTTTGGCAAAAATCTATATCGTTTCACCGATCAGGACCAAAATTTGTATACTTACCCTTTCGAACCCTGCGGGTAACCCTGTCCACTTGAAATTGCGGACAGATCACCCCATTCCCTGCATTTAGGCCCTTTGGCACAAATCTACACCGCTTCACCGTTCAGAACCAAAATTTGTATACTTACCCTTTGGTACCCTGCGAGTAACGTTGTCTGCTTGAAATTGCGGACAGACCACTCCATTCCCGGAAAGAGGACAGGGTCCGTCCCAAGGGCAATGGAAAAAAGGGGTAAAACCGGACCCACTCAGGAAACCCCCAGGGTTGCCATCTCCCGAACTCAACAGCCATGAGCCCTTGAGGATGTAGCACAATCCAGGGTGCACCAGAAGTGGTGGGGCTACACACACCCTGCCTCCTTGAGGGTCTTGAGCAAAAGACATGAGATATTAAGAAAAGAAAAAGAAGGCTGACACCTCGAAGAATGAGGCTATCAGGAATGATTAGACAAGGGGCAATTAAGGCGGGAAAGTGAAAGAGTCGCTAGGCCTCGGATACCCTGATACCATCGGGGTCGGAAGAGAACAAGAGTTTGACCAAGGGAGGCTGACAGGAAAGAGAACTGAAAGGAGCCCGGCACCAGTAAGTAGAAGCAATGCCGGACGCAGTTGGGGTCCCGTGGTCGCAAACCCACGTCCCACAAGTTGAGAGACCCTGGTGGGTGGTGGGGAAGGAGGGGGCCAGGTGTGAGAATAGCTTGCTGATTCAACGCGAGTTGACATGAGAGAAATGTCCAGACCCCGCCGTGTTACCTGGTATTGCTGACTATGCTGATGTTCATACAGGGTCTTTGCTCAAACCACTGTAGTGTTACGAAAGAATGAGTGATTCACCGGTCAATGTGAATAGGACCGGGAACCCCCCCCCCCCCCGAACGTCTGTCATCATCTGCGATTCGTGCAGCTTGGACCCGGGCAGTACTCGATAAGCTCTTTCACTACACGCATCGAGTATAGGCCTAAGCCAGAAAATAACGTTCAGACTTTGGAAGACATCGAAGGTAGAAATCTAAATTGCCTATATCAGATTTAAAATTACACCATGTTCGTTTAGTAGTCATTTTTCATTACCTTATTATTATCATAAGGGCAAATGACCTAGATGTTACGCCCATTATACCACTAATCACCACACTCAATAAGTCTTCATCGCCTGTGAATTTTGAAATATTTCTTTCTATCACGGTAGTTTGTAAGTTTGTCGTGTCAATTCAACAGTAGTTTTCATTATCATCCTCATCAAATGGGCAAATGGCCTAAATGTTACGTCCATTATACTACTAAACAACACCAGAGTCTACCTAGCCTGTGATTTTAAACATATGTATTTGCATTAATTTGTAAGGTTGATATACCCGTTCAGTAGTAGTCGTCTTCATTATCATCCTCATCAAAAGGGCAAATGACCTAGATGTTACGTCCATTATACAGTACTACTAAGCAACACCACAGTCTTCATTGCCTGTGATTTATAAAATGTGTATTTCCATTAGTTTGTAAGTTTAATATACCCGTTCAGTAGTAGTAGTCTTCATTGTCATCCTCATCAAAAGGGAAAATGACCTAGATGTTACGCCCATTATACTACTAGGCTACACCACAGTGTTACTCGCCGGTAATTTAAAAATATGTATTTCTATTAGAGTGTAAGTTTATTACACCCGTTCAATAGCAGTCGTCGTCAGTATCATCTTCATCAATGACGTTGAGTGTTAAGGAGACTGAAATATTATCATCATTCCACCGGGCGAAGCCGGGTACTACTGCTAGTCATCTATAAATCAGCTTCTGTGAGTTTCACCACTTTCCGTGGTATAGAAAACTTTGCCTGACTCCGATCATGCCACGTTTTAAACTCACCCGGTATACAGTATATAGGCTACTCCAGTAATTGGACTTAATTTGTGTTGACCGACTAAAAACAACAATTGTTAATAAGGCAACACTGAAAAGTGGCTTCAAAGCTACCTTTACTTGTTGGGGCAGATGACCTCGCTGTTCCGCCCCTTAAAACCTCAATAACTAACTACCATTACTTGCACTTGTTGCCATGGTACCCTGATGCCGGAAATTTGTCGATGCAAAACCGTCCACGCTAATCCCAGCTAGACCCCAGCAGAACACCATATCCTCCTTTTTTTTAGTAAAAAATCACAACAAGTGTAAATATTCATCGCTGGTATCGCAGTTTGAAGATTCAATGCTGAGCGGCGTTGTGGAGCTTCCGAGCGAAACATGACTGTTTGCAGTGGGGTAACAAGTGACACGCGATGAATATTTAAAACGCGGCGGCTTCACAATCACCACCTAATGAATCGTTTTGCATAAAGCCTGGATCTCATGTTTCATCACGCCAGAAGCCCTCGACCATGCTATTGATTTCCTTGCATGAGATATATTATTTATTAACTTCCATCCGTCTGACGTGACTGAGCCTGGTTGTTGGTTCATTTAATAAGGGCTTTGCGGTATCGTGATCAGGTAGCCCCATTTACTGTTTCAGTCCAAGCTCTGTGAATTTGAGAGGAATATGGATCGCGGAAGATGAGGAGAGATGTGGGAGGGGGGACCCCAGCTGAGTCCGGCATTGCTACTACTTACTTGTGCCGGGCTCCTCTCCATCTTCTTTCCTGTTGACCTCTCTTGGCCAACTCTTGTTCTCTTCTGACCCCGACGGTATTAGGGTATCCGAGGCCTAGGTAGTCTTTCACTGTCCCGCCATAATTGGCCCTTATCTCATCTATCCTGATCCCTCATTCTTCGAGGGCTCAGACCTCTGGTTTTCTTTTCATTCTATTTCCTTTTCCCTTTACGATTCCCGCGCTGTTTTTGTTAATTGGCTCCCCGTGTATCTAAATAAACTTAGGCGATTTTTTGAAACTACACTACATTTTGTAGGTATTTTCAATCTAAGTTGCATTTTGCGAGTATTTTCAACCTCAATTGCATTTTGTAAGGATTGAAAATCTAAATTGCTGTTTAGTAAGTCTTTCAATCTAGGTCGTGGAACTTTTGCGAGTGTTTTGAATGCCAATTGCATTTTGTACGTATTTTCAAACTCATTTGCATTTTGTAAGTATTTTGAATTTCAATTGCATTTTGTACGTATTTTCAAACTCTTTTGCATTTTGTAAGTATTTTGAATTTAATTTACATTTGAATTTCAATTGCATTTTGTAAGTATATCGAGTCTACATTGCATTTTGATCGTATTTTGAACCTAAACTACATTTTATGCGTATTTTTCAATCAATTCCTTTTGTGAGTATTTTATTCTGAATTCCCTTTTGTGAGTATTACCACTCTCCATTTTGTGAGTCGTTTCAAACTGAGTTCCATTTTCTAAGTTCTGTTAGTCTTACTTAATATTCATTATGGTTTCCATTTCATTGTCATTTTCGCTATCACCCAGACGATTAGGGGCCGATAACCTAGATGTTAAGCCCTTTAAAACAACAATTATCATAATTTTATCACCAGATGTGAGGGGTTCCCGGCCCGTGCTTAGTAACGGAACCAAATACATTGGCCTTCCCTCTCTAATTTGCAATACCACAGTGGTATAGGCAATGACCCTATGTTAGCGATATTGGAATAGGCAGGTATTCCTGATAACACGGCGGGCTGTTTACTGGCCCTTCTCTTCCCGCCTGCCACGTCACCTCAGCCAGCAAGTTCATAGAGCTTGGACCCGAGCAGTAGCCTACTTGAATGTGTTTGTGCGTGGAATCGGTCTGATAGCTTGTGTCACTGTGATAGCTGTTCTGGTTCGATTAGTCGAATAAATTAAAATTGAAAACGATTTATCGATTGACCGTTATATTGATCGACTAACCGAATAATAGATTAATTTTATTGATTGGTTGACACGAGATAAGAAAATAAGTTAAAATGAGAAGTCATTGCAAACTGAGATACGCTTAATTTTAGCCTACTTTTCACATTTTGCAAAAATAAGGAAAAAGTAGACTTATGAGATCGGGCAGATGTGTGTCTGTCTGTCCTTCTGTCTGTCTGTCTGTCTGTCTGTCTGTCCTTCTGTCTGTCTGTCTGTCTAGCTGTGTGTGTGTGTGTGTCCTATCAACTCCTAAATGGCTGCAGCAATCCAAACAAAATTTGGTAGGAGTAAAGATCTATACCTGGATATCTCACGGCCATATTTGAAAATGATGTCAGTGCTACCTACTGCTGAAACATCGCAATTGAAATTTTTGCTCCATGTGGGATATCTTGGAAGGTATGAATAGGAGCTATTTCAAAATTGGCACACGTATAGATAATAATATTGCAGTCTAATTTCCAGGAGACCATACATGGCAGTGTTGCCAAAATGATTATAAGCCTGCTGATAGGTCCAAATTTTAAATGCATGTAACTTCTACACTATCAATTGGATTTCAACCAAATTTCGTATGTGCTATCTGTACATAACCAGATATGACTGAGCGTATTCTTAAGGACCACCAGGGCTGCCGACCGTTAATAAATGCTCTTAATTTATTTTATCCAAATCCAATATATCAGAAAGTATGTAAGCCGACAGCTTTAAACTATGCACACCTATAGTACCTGACATTCTATATTAATTTGGAGTAACTTATATACGTCAGTGCTACCAACATGATTCTAAGCCTGCTGAGAGGTCAAATTTTAAATACATGTAATTTCCATACTATCATTTGGATTTCAACCAAATTTCGTATGTGTTATGGGTATCATAACAGATATGACTATGCGTATTCTTAAGAGCAACCAGGGCTGCCAACTGTTAATATGTGCTGTCTCTATTTTCGTTACCCTAATATCAATATATCAGAAAGTATGCAAGCCAATAGCTCTAAACTTTGCACACGTATAGTACCTGGCATTCTAGATGAATTTGGAGTAACTAATCAACGTCAGTGCTGCCAACATGATTCTAAGCCTGCTGATAGGTCCAATTTTAAAATGCATGTAACTTCTATACAAACTAATGGATTTCATTCAAAATTGACAAAACAATAGATCATATTATTTCAGATTATTTCTGACCAATACAGGTATGTCATTGTTGCCAACAGGATTTTACGCGCGCTGTTAGATCCAATGTTTAACTGCATGTAACGTCCATGCTATCCATTGGACTTCAACCAAATTTTGTATTCTCTACCATAAGAGATGGAACTAAGAATATAATCATTCACCAGGGCTGCCAACGGTAATTCTCTATTAGGCTACATTATGCCAGGTATACAGTATTTCGAACTAATTAGAAATTTCTATATTACCAACTTAATTTTGTCATTATTCTAGATAGATCCATATAGATTAATCATTGGCATGAATCTTAATTTTTAAGAAAAGTAGGCTCTTTAGTTCGTCACGGAACTTCTTGTTGGAATGATGTATAGCAATTTATAAGAGTAAATTTTTACCTAAATATACAATGTGCCCTTCCTTGTTTATGTTAACAGTAACCAAATAATAGTCAGTGACAGTGGAAGGACAAACATCAATCGAATTAGGATGGGTTTCGAAAAAAGAAAACGAAGGGTTTTCAGCAAAGATTTTCAATGCTTGTTCAATGTTTACAAAGATGGTACATTATATAATGATATAAATATGCTACAGGATATTTTAGTTAATTAGGTTCCACTGATGCAATCTATGCCACACACCTATTGATGGAAAAGCACAGAGATAGACAGAAGAGTTTACACATGGCCTTCATAGTTCTAGAAAAGGCCTTTGACAGAGTTCCACATGACCTTATCTGGTGTGCTCTTCGTTCCCATGGGGTTCCTGAAACCTATATAAAATGGGTGCAATTCCTTTATCGCAATGCAACTAGTGTAATAGGCTGCCCAACCGGAGTCTCCCCACCTTTCGATATCATCGTCGGTGTTAATCAAAGCTCTGCACTATCGCCACTGTTGTTTATACTCTGCATGGATACGGTTACGACTGACATACAAACACCACACCCAAGGACCCTTCTTTTCGCTGACAATATTGTACTTATACAAGAAACACGCCTTGAACTCCTGCATCAAGAGCAAATATGAATGGAAAGGCTAGCTTGCCTATGGACTGCGCCTTAACATCCAGAAGACAGAATATCTTGAATATGGCCCGCAAACCGATGGCACTGTCTAAATTACCGATCAATATCTGCCCAAGACAAATAACCTTAGATATCTAGGGTCGGGTATCACGTCAAATGATGTCACTTTAGATACTCGGGCGAGGGTAAATGCGGCCTGGCTCAAATGGAAACAGGTCACTGGTGTCCTCTGCGACAAAAATATGCCTAAATACCTAAAGGCTAAAATGTATGAGACAGTTGTACGTACGGCAGAAATTTATGGGGCAGAATCCCGCCCAATGACAAGAAATCATGAACAGGCTCTGCACAAGATGGAGATGAAGATGCTCCGTTGGACACATGAACTGACTAGATATGACCATGTGAGAAGTTCAGGTGTCCGACAACAATTAGGTGTCACACCAATTTCGGAGAAAGTGAGGGAAGCTCGTCTCCGTTGGTATGGTCATGTTATGAGAATGCCGGACGACTCTGTCGCCAAAATAGCTTTCAAACTGGACCCAGGTGAACTGCGACCACGCGGACGACCTGCAAAGCGTTGGATCGACAACATTAAGACGGATATGCACGATGTTGGCTTACAACCTGCAGATGTCAACGACAGGAAAAAGTGGAGAAGATATAGTAGAGTAGCGGACCCCGTACTGGGATAAACGCTAGGAAAGAAGAAGAAAACCTCCTTGAGGAAGAAGACTCGTTGTTGTGAACTTCAATACATCAACCTTCGGGTCCCAAATTAGTCCCAGTGTGTTGACTGTTTGTTCATGATGGAATACCATGGGTTCAGTGGAGTTCTTGCTGTCCCTTGAGATGTCTAGTATAGCGTCATCATTGGAACTCCATTTCCTCAGATTGAAGCCTCCTGCTTGAAGTAATTTCTTCAGCTGATGATTCAGACTTCGCGCATGCTCAATTGATTCTGCTCCTGTAAGCAGGTCGACGACATAGAAGTCACGTCTCAGAACTTGCACTGCTTCTGGAAAGTTATCTGCTTCATCTGCTGACAATTGTTGTAGAGTTCTTGTTGCCAAAAATGGTGGGCACGCGGTTCCATTTGTCACTTTCTTCAATTTGTATGCCTTCAAGTGTTGACTTGGGTTCTCTCTCCATAGTAGAGCAGACGCAAGAAGAGCTTGCCGAAACTCAACGATGCGCAGAGACCAATATCAATCGGCGTATTTTAATGCTCATTGCAGGGCTCCTGTGTGGAGAGCAGCGGACCCCGTACGGGCATAAACGCTAGGAAGGTTGGTTGGTTCTTAAGTTTAGTGGCTGCGACAATGCGGTCATGTAGCCCCGTGTACTTTGGGTGTGTGTAGAATCTGTCTGATAACCGGTGTTAATTAACGCTAAGAAAGAAGAAGATATTTTAATTAATTAAATGTCTGTTTTACTTCTGTGACAACGTAGTGATAGAAGCGAGGTACATCGATGAATCCACAAAACAATTAATAATTATTATTTGACTAACCGATTAATCGATTAATCTCACAATCGATTAGTCATTATTTGTATCAATTAATCGATTTTTCTGCTTCGATTTATCGATTATTCTATAAGGGGCGTTCAAAAAGTAACGAGCCGGAGGCTGTAATGCACAAACCGATGATTACATCGGCTAATCGTGGCATGTGTAACGAGGTGTGGTTCCGACCAGAGCGTGGAAGGTCACATTCCGTCGCTAGAGGGTACGCGTGCACGTCACGTTACGATACAAAGCGAGCAGTAGCATGCATCAATCTTCCAACGATGCCAGTCGCTTTGCAAACAGTGACATGGAGGCGTCAACCGAAAAGCAAAGAGGTGTTGTTCGGTTTCTGACAGCGGAAGGAGTAGGGGGAACGGACATTCATCGCCGAATGTCACAAGTGTACGGGGAACACTGCATGTCCCTTGCAAGGATCAAGGCGTGGCACAAGCGCTTCAGGGAAGAACGGGTGTCGTTAGCCGATATGCCCGGTCTGGGGCACCCTCCTGCATTACCGATGACAACGTCCAGCTGGTTGATGCACTCATTACCCAGGACCGCCGAGTGACAGTGAACGCCATAGCCGCCGTGGTCGCTCAACGACAATTCACGACCTCATACGGCCAACACAGTCGCGGCACTCCTACAGAATTCAAATGGGAGGTTCTCGGCCACCTTCCGTACAGTCCAAACCTATCCCTATGATTACGCCTTGTTTGGTCCCCTGAAAAGGGCTTTGCGGGGTCAACGATTCACCTCGGACGCACCCGTCCTGCTGTACGTGCGGAATTGGTTCACATCGCAGCCCAGGGAATTTTATGAGACAGCCATTCACCGCCTCGTGTCACAGTGGAACAAGTGCCTCAACAGCCAGGGCCAATACTTCTAACACACAGATACTGGTTTCTGTAATTATGCCTCCGGATCGTTACTTTTTGAACGCAACTTATACAACTGAAATTAATCGATTAAAAGTACCAGCCCTAGTATGTAGGCCTATTGTTGAATGGTGCCGTAAATGCAGAACCTTGTTGTCTGTCTGTGGCTCTGCGATGTCCACTTTCCCAAAAACATTGCGCTTTATCTCCCCGAGTGCATAGAATGGTAACGGAAACGAAAGCGTGACAAATACGACATAATAAGAAAATAACGCAGATACGATTTCCAGTTTGGTAATAATAATAATAATAATAATAATAATAATAATAATAATAATATCGTATGGCCTCGGGTGCCGGGTGCATACTTTGTAATTAAACACCTAAAGGGTAGCTTGCATGTCGAATTTCGTTGTTCCTTGAAGCACTAAGAAAGTCAAGGAGGTTAGATATCTAAGCTCCTTGAACACTATAGCGCTTTCTAGGAGAGAAATGAGGAACTTTGTGTTGGCGGTAAAACCCGAAATTAATTTGGCCATTATGAACACGGCCTACGGAATTCAAATGGACTATTTGACATGCCAACATCGTATGACCAATTTGGTCATTCGGACAGTGTCCGCCGAGCAGGTCGATATTTTCTAGCACTAGGTATTGTGCCCGCAGGCCGAAGGTTTCGGGGAGCCACCGGTTTCAAATGACCCTTCCAAGACCATCTTCCAGTTAACACACAAGTATGGGGGACGATACATTCATAGGCTGGTGTAGCACAAAAGTCTGCACTCGGGGATGTCGGGAATTAGTGAGGTTCGATCTTTAACCAGCTCAGAGGAATGCATCGATAACAAAACTAAACAAGAAATGAGAGGTCAGTCTTAGGTTAAAATCACAAATATTATTCTGCCCTGAAAGAAATATAAAAAGTCCTAAACAATATCTAAATTACTCTCATGGTCCTAATACAAAATTCGACAAAATGAACAAGCTAAGAGAATGGCACGTAAGATCGGCCCTAAGCAATTACATCGAAATAACTTACGGGTGGATCAAACATCAAAAGAATTTACAGCAAAGCAAGACATTTACTTGTTTACAAATACTAGAACATTTACATTTAGTAGCAAGGGGAAAATTTGTCCTATGCTATGATGGTGCCATCTCTAACATTTATCTTTAGAGTTAAGTGTTTAGCTAGTCCCAACTATCATTAATTAATAAACGAGATGCGTTTATTACTAAGAAAATCAAGCTATGTGCACAATGTTGCTGAATAAAAAAAACTATGCTAATACAACACAAATGCATACAATAGTTCAGCACTCCTATGGTTGTGCAATTGGCACTGCCTACGTACTCGATTTGTTACTGTTTGTAACAAACGGTCATAGTGTCAAAGTGTTAAGAAAATAGAAAATATAGGAAAGCCTGCAAATGCGATAGTAATTAAACAATTACATTGACTCATATTGGTACTAATCTGATGTGTGTGCTTCAGTTATCACATCACCAATTAGTGGTCGACCAATCATGTGAAAATGTATCAAAATGTATCTACAATAGCTTAACAGTATCTAAGTGTTGACATTTGGTCCAGAAAAATAGTTTATTTTTAATGTTTATAAATTTTATTTAGGTTCAGGGGGGAATTATAAGATTTGTTAGTTTTCAAAACCCTATTTTTGATTATTATTAGAGTTTCACACAATTATTTATTCCTGCCAGTATTGTTGTTCAGTTTATGGACCTTTAAAAGCGTTCAGTGTATTCAGGTAACGTTTGTATCCAGCTTAAGCTATTAACTCAATAGTTCAATAGTTTACGAGACACCCTGTGTCTTCACCAATATTTCATCACACTTACTTGACACCCTATGTCTTCACCAATTACTTTACTCTTATTTCGGATCCATTGATCCAGGCGCCTTCGGTTTTGGTACGACTTTAGTTAGTTCATTACCACCGATATAACCACAAGAACAATGTCGGAGGTATTCATCCACCGTCACGACTCATATAATACACTTAATTTACAAAAGTGTGGAATCCTAATTGATACACGTTTGAATTGCTGGTAATAAAAATTATGTGTACAAAAACACATCCTGACAACGCTTTAAATAAACATAAAGGTTCCTGATACAAGCTAACTGTGTGTGAGCATTTATAAAATTGCCTCTTCCCTGAATAAATCGAACCTGCGTTCATTTGGTTACACAATACAATGGCATTCATTGCCTGTGTGGCTTCTTTTAAAGAAATAAACCTGTTTTCAAGTATTGATCTGGCCAATAAATGTGAATAACGGAACTCTGCATTCCACTTGTAATAATGTCAAGAATCTCACAGCCTTCTAAAACAAAATATTAATCCACTGCCTAGAATCGAGTGTGCTGTGTAGTGAACATGGCTCGTAACCTTGGCCTTGATTTAACATTGTCAAACTAATATTGTCATTTAGACTTTCACGGCCCGTGTTATTATTCATAATGTTGAATTTTGGGCTTATGCCGTGTTTTATTATATTGCAATTCGACGCGTTTCGAAGCAACATTGTCGTATTCCAGATTATTCCTGACGATGAAAGACATGGTTTCTTTCGAAACGCGTCGAATTGCAATATAATAAAACACGGCATAAGCCCAAAATTCAACATTATGAATAATTGTCAAACTAATTTATTTGTCATCAGCCTGACAAAAATAAAAGTTGATAATACTTGTTAGCCTACTTTCAATTTTGCAAAAAATGAAAGTAGACTTATGAGATCAACACAGGGCGAAAAAAGTGTGTCTGTCTGTGTGTGTGTATGTGTGTGTGTGAGTCTGTGTGTGTGTGTGTGTGTGTGTGAGTGTGTAGTCTGAATGTCTGTCCCCCGCTATCAATTCGAACACGGCGAATGCGAATTGAACGAAATTTGGTACAAAGGTAGCACTAGCAAAGGACGCCTCAGTGTCATGATTTATATCGCCGCCATCTTGACGGAAACGTAATGGCGGGCACACAAATGTTCAAAGCTTAAATCAAATTGCGATTAACCTAATCATCCGATCTCTACCAAATTTTGCAACAACATACCTTTATGGACGGAGCATCCTTTGGCCAATCTAATAGGTCATTCGCCTAATAGTTTGCGGATGGCGGCCATCTTTGTGTCAAAATAGATTCCCCCTATTAATTCAAACACAGTGAAACCGAATGGAACGAAATTTGGTACAGAGATAGCACTAGCAAAGGGCATCTCAGTGTCATGATTTATATCGCCGCCGTATTGACAGAAACGTAATGGCGGCCACACAAATGTTTAAAGCTTAAATCAAATTACGACTAACATAACCATCCGATCTCTACCAAATTTTGCAACTACATACCTTTATGGAGGAAGCATCCTTTGACCAATCTAATAGGTCATTAGCTTAATAGTTTGCGGATGGCGGCCATCTTTCTGTCAAAATTGATTCCCCCTATTAATTCGAACACGGTGGAAACGAATGAACGAAATTTGGTACAGAGGTAGCACTAGCAAAGGGCACCTCAGTGTCATGTTTTATATCGCCGCCATCTTGACGGAAACGTAATGGCGGCCATCCAAATGTTCAAAGCTTAAATCAAATTACGATTAGCCTAATCATCCGATCTCTAGCAAATTTAGCAACAACATACCTATATGGAGGGAGCATCCTTTGACCAAACTAATAGGTCATTAGCCTAATATTTTGCGGATGGCGGCCATCTTTGTGTGAAAATCGTTTCCCCTTATCAATTCGAACACGGTGAAACCGAATGGTACGAAATTTGGTACAGAGGTAGCACTAGCAAAGGGCACCTCAGTGTCATATTTTATATCACCGCTATCTTGACGGAAACGTAATCGCGGCCACCCAAATATTAAAAGCTAAAATGTAATTACGACCAACCTAATAATCTAGTCTCTACCAAATTTTACAACACCATATCTTTATGTGGGAAACATATTCTGACCAAACTGCAAGAACATCAGCCCAATAGTTTGCAGATGGTGGCCAAGTATGTGTGCAAATTGATTCCCCCTATCAATTCAAACACGGTGAAACCGAATTGAACGAAATTTGGTACAGAGGTAGCACTAGCAAAGGGCACCTCATATTCATGTTTAATATCCCTATAGCACGTTGTATTTCAACAAGCTACTACAACCAACATTCAATCATACTCCTTGAAAAGGACAAAGAGTTATAACAATACCCATGCATTTAGGAGAAAGTAGGCTATATGTTCTTTCCTGAACATCTTGTTTTTAAATGATACGAATGAGCATTGAAAATCCAGACTTCCTGGCGTCTATAAATGTTTAATAAACTATTAATTTCCACACGCGTCTTATAATTAGCTACCTGCATTGTGCACTGAATAAATGAAACCTAATAACCTAAGTCTACTGTTTTCCACTCTTACAATACGCTATAAATATTTGATCTGACTTACAGATTCAGCGTCACATGGTTCGAGTCCCGCCATGAGATGTTGTATGCGGTCTCGTGTATGGCTTTAGGTTACCATTTCATTGTGTCTGGACATCCTCCGTCGCCAATTCCCCACGCATGATTTAGCAATCACATGCCATCGCGCGGTTGGAGTTGTATCTGAAGATCTGCTGGTTTATCATTATTGTAATGTTAGCGTTGGTAAAAATGTAGCACATAATTAAATAAAACTGTCGCGCACTGCAGCTAATATGCGGTAAAATAATTGCCCATTTTCACTCCGCCACTGGCTCTAGTTACTGTCGCTTGTGCGACACTCACTCGTGACTTGCACTGATATTTACACAAGAAAATTTTAACAAAATTAAATCAAAATCACTGCCCATCCGGCAAATAAAGATTGTACTTGTAGGTTTTGTACAGTTATAAAGTTAATTAATTACACATTTTATAGAACACTGAAATATGTGTGTGTGTGTGTGTGTGAGAATGAGACCATGCGGTCGCAAAGTTTTCTACACTCAAGTCCTTCATTTCACCTCGTATAATAATAAAAATATTTCATAGTTCTTGTAGTGGTGAATGTCTTCAATCCATAAACTATTACACAATGCCATGATGGCTATCCATAAGAAAGTTATTCGTAGATTTTTCCTGCCACATGGTTTCCTTTCACTTGTGCTTCATCATGCACATGTTGTCTCTTCCACAGACGAATAGGAACTGGTGTTACCAAATATGGCGTGATCTCAGTACATGAGCTGGCCGCGGAGATTGATAGTTTCTTCGATTTACGAAGTATGCTGTACTACAAATATGCAGAATTACTTGGTTATAATTATAGTAGATTTTTGGAATGGGGAAAATAAGTAAAAACATAATCATAAGCGATATTGCTTCAGCTTCTTCCCGCCGCTCGCAGGGTATGTTCAGTTACATTTCAGCATAAGTTTTCGTCTCTGTTATCTGAGCAAACATGCGTCAACGGGCGCATACATCTCCACGTCAAGTAAATAAAAATTGTGGAAGTCAATTTTTATTTCAGCCATTTACCAATCCTTGGTTTGACTTCGTGCACGATCCATTCTGTCAGTGATCCTGTGATATTCTTCATCACTCATGCGCTTGTCTTCACCTGCTGGTTCAATCTCAATGTTGTGAACATCAGCTGTCGTAACTTTCCTGTCATTCTCACGACATTTGTTATTTCCATCTCTTCTTCTGTCTGGTTCTTCGTCTTCTGCATTTCTTTTTCTCCGTTCCTGAATGTATTGTCGACTTTCATTACCCTTACCTTTCCAATCATTGTCGAATTGGAAACGAGAATCATTTTCTCTTCAGTAACCACCACTGTGTCTGTAATCTCTTCTGGGATTATCAGTGTATCGGTTATTTCGATCCTCACGATCACGTGGCTGTCCTCTATAACCACGGTTGAAATTAGGTTTGTTATTGTTATGGTTATTACTACGACGATTGTTGTTGTAATTGTTGGCTCTATTTTGATATTTGTTCTGGTAATTCTTGTTGATTGTGTCAAATCGATGATTCCTTGCATAAGGTGTATTGTCTTTACGGTAATCACGGAAATCTCTCCTTCTATCTGGTCCCTCGTGATTTTGACGATTATTTGTTCGACGATTATCTGTAGTTTGTACAGTCTGACTGGTTCTGTCCACTGAAGTTACATTTACATCATGTGTGCTCCTATGTTTAGGTGTAGGTGCAAATTGTTCGTGACTGCTATCCAGTTTTCTAAGAACTTCGTCACATTTCATAAATGTATTTGCATCTGACGCTATGAGTAACCTTTGTACTTCCATAGGGTATTGTCTTCTTATGGTTTGGACAAGTTCTAATTCGGGCAAAGGGGGTTCCAAACATTGCAATTTCGAAAGCTGACTTGCGAAGTAGGTAGCGTACTTAGTTGTTTGAGTACTAGTGTACCTCTTATTGTACATTTCCGCCCTTATATTTTGCTGACGTTCCAAAGACCAATGAGTCTTAAGGAATGCTTCTTTAAATTCCTGATAATTGTGGAATTAGTATCGGAATACCTTGAACCAGGTTAACGGGCTGTTCTCTAGGTATTTTTCGACAGTCCGGAACTCCCTGTCTGGTGTTACCATAGTTTCTCTCATGTATGACTCCAAGTTTCTCAAAAAATCTACCGGTGTAACGGAATTGGAATTATTGAATTTAACGGTCGATCTTCATGGCTTCTCAAATACACAATATTCGAGTACTGAGTTTGACCATAGTTCGGCGTGACATTAAAGTTAGGTGTCAGCCCATAATTCGGCGTTATGTTAGCATTCAGTGTCACAAATTGTGATGTTGTCCTAAATGGATTATAACCTTGGTTTTCCATCGGAATATTCGGTTTCACCATGTTAGTCGCAGTGTTTGTAGATGGTACACCATCTCTATTAGGTTTTAATAGACGATTGATGCGTTTATCCATTTCGGCGTATTCTAACACTTTCTCAGGTTGCTTATTAATTATAGCGTTCACCTGTGATTCTATCTGCTCAAATCTTCCTTCGATGCGACTATCGAATTCTTTCTGTTTCCCATCCTGTTCCTCAAGGTAAGCGTCTAATGTTTTTGCTACGTATTGGTTGGATCTGTGATTGTTCTCACGAGTTTCCCCTCGAATCGCTTCAATGTCTGTAGCTAAGTCCTGTTTTATTTTGCTGACTTCAGCCTCCACCTTCTCTACTTTGTTTGCTACACGTTTGGTATTCATGTGTACAGCAAATGCTATGCCTGTAGTTAGTTTTAATCCAGAGTTAACTATAGCCACATCAGCTTTTAACACACCCACGTACGTGTTAACTTCTTCCATACGCTGTTCCACGGTGTTAATCCTAGTACTAACGATTTCTTTTGCATTAGCGACTTCACTCCTGACTGATTCGATGTTATCATTCATCTCCGTCTGAACGTCTTTGAGTTTTTGATTTATCTCAGATCTATTTGTGCGTATCTCCTGTTTTATTCCCTCTAAGTGTGCGTGATATTCCGTGCGATAAGTTTCCATTTCTGCACGCAAATCATCACTAACCTTATTGATTATGACAGTAATTTCGGCTTTAACATTGGCAATGTCCTCTCGCACTTCAGCTACATTTTGTGCCATATAAATGCCCTAACGTTATTGTATAACAGTGCCATGTCAGCTCTAATATTGGTAGTAATGTTGTTACTAGTTTGTAACAGAGTAGCTGTAGCATTGTTACTGTTCTCATTCATGTCTGCCCTAACAGTGTTTACATTTTCTGTAACAGTGTTTATGTTTTCAGTAACATTATTAATATCTGCCCTTAAGTTTTCACTATTTTGAGCCATATCTGCCCTTAAATTTTCATTGTTTGGAGCCATGTCTGCCATAACAGTGTTTATGTTTTCAGTGACATTGTTTATATCGGACTTGAGATCGTTATTGTTTCGTGTCAAATTGTCCATCGACACCTGCAGATTATGCAGTAAGGCAGGCAAGTTTGCCAACAACCCGGCTGTCTCTTGCGCAGACATAATATCTTCAATTGGAGAAATACGGGGAACTAACAACTTCATATGCCTTAACAATGATTTGAGTTGGAAAACAGTAGAAAATCCATTCCTTCATAAATTTATTCAATGATAACAGCTGAACCTCTGGTAAAAAATAAATGACATCAAGACAACAACAAACTTACATTTACTCAATACTAGGGTAACTGCAAATCAAATCCTCAACTTATTATCATTAATAAATGTTACCTAGCCTCATGGTCTTAATTCTGGAATAATAATGCCATGTAGCCTTCCAAAGCACTAGTACGAAATCTCGATTCGTTACTAATCTGTTGGATTTGCTAACAAAATAAAATCCTCACAAACAAACGAATCATGGAGATCGAACACAAGTTTCGATGCAACCACATTCGGCGCCAACGTACTATATGTGCCCGCTGGCCGAAGGTTTCGGGGAGCCACCGGTTTCAAATGACACTTCCAAGACCCTCTTCCAGTTAACACACAAGTATGGGGGACGATACATTCATAGGCTGGTGTAGCACAAAAGTCTGCACTCGGGGCTGTCGGGAATTAGTGAGGTTCGATCTTTAACCAGCTCAGAGGAATGCATCGATAACAAAACTAAACAAGAAATGAGAGGTCAGTCTTAGGTTAAAATCACAAATAAATTTTATTCAGAATAGATCCCTAGCCTAGCATGAGAGTTGCAAACGGCTAGTCCGATATTATTCTGCCCTGAAAGAAATATAAAAAAGTCCTAAACAATATCTAAATTACTCTCATGGTTCTAATACAAAATTTGACAAAATGAACAAGCTAAGAGATTGGCACGTAAGATCGGCCCTAAGCAATTACATCGAAATAACTTACGGGTGGATCAAACATCAAAAGAATTTACAGCAAAGCAAGACATTTACTTGTTTACAAATACTAGAAAATGTACATTTAGTAGCAAGGGGAAAATTTGTCCTATGCTATGATGGTGCCATCTCTAACATTTATCTTTAGAGTTAAGTGTTTAGCTAGTCCTAACTATCGTTAATTAATAAACGAGATGCGTTTATTGCTAAGAAATTCAAGCTATGTGCACAATGTTGCTGAATAAAAAAACTATGCTAATACAACACAAATACATACAATAATTCAGCACTCCTATGGTTGTGCAATTGGCACTGCCTACGTACTCGATTTGTTACTGTTTGTAACAAACGGTCATAGTGTCAAAGTGTTAAGAAAATAGAAAATATAGGAAAGCCTGCAAATGCGATAGTAATTAAACAATTACATTGACTCATATTGCTACTAATCTGATGTGTGTGCTTCAGTTATCACATCACCAATTAGTGGACGACCAATCATGTGAAAATGTATCAAAATGTATCTACAATAGCTTAACAGTATTTAAGTGTTGACATTTGGTCCAGAAAAATAGTTTATTTTTAATGTTTATAAATTTTATTTAGGTTCAGGGGGGAATTATAAGATTTGTTAGTTTTCAAAACCCTATTTTTGATTATTATTAGAGTTTCACACAATTATTTATTCCTGCCAGTATTGTTGTTCAGTTTATGGACCTTTAAAAGCGTTCAGTGTATTCAGGTAACGTTTGTATCCAGCTTAAGCTATTAACTCAATAGTTCAATAGTTTACGAGACACCCTGTGTCTTCACCAATATTTCATCACACTTATTTGACGCCCTATGTCTTCACCAATTACTTTACTCTTATTTCGGATCCATTGATCCAGGCGCCTTCGGTTTTGGTACGACTTTATTTAGTTAATTACCACCGATATAACCACAATAACAATGTCGGAGGTATTCATCCACCGTCACGACTCATATAATACACTTAATTTACAAAAGTGTGGAATCCTAATTGGTACACGTTTGAATTGCTGGTAATAAAAATTATGTGTACAAAAACACATCCTGACAACGCTTTAATTAAACATAAAGGTTCCTGATACTAGCTAACTGTGTGTGAGCATTTATAAAATTGCCTCTTCCCTGAATAAATCGAACCTGCGTTCATTTAGTTACAAAATACAATTGCATTCATTGCCTGTGTGGCTTCTTTTAAAGAAATAAACCTGTTTTCAAGTATTGATCTGGCCAATAAATGTGAATAACGGAACTCGGCATTCCACTTGTAATAATGTCAAGAATCTCACAGCCTTCTAAAACAAAACATTAATCCACTGCCTAGAATCGAGTGTGCTGTGTAGTGAACATGGCTCGTAACCTTGGCCTTGATTTAACATTGTCAAACTAATTTATTTGTCATCAGCCTGACAAAAATAAAAGTTGATGATACTTGTTTTTAAATGATACGAATGAGCATTGAAAATCCAGCCTTCCTGGCGTCTATAAATGTTTAATAAACTATTAATTTCCACACGCGTCTTATAATTAGCTATCTGCATTGTGCACTAAATAAATGAAACCAACTAAACTAAGTCTACTGTTTTCTACTCTTACAATACGCTATAAATATTTGATCTGACATACAGATTCAGAGTCACTTGGTTCGAGTCCCGCCATGAGATGTTGTATGCGGTCTCGTGTATGGCTTTAGGTTACCATTTCATTGTGTCTGGACATCCTCCGTCGCCAATTCCCCACGCATGATTTAGCAATCACATGCCATCGCGCGGTTGGAGTTGTATCTGAAGATCTGCTGGTTTATCATTATTGTAATGTTAGCGTTGGTAAAAATGTAGCACATAATTAAATAAAACTGTCGCGCACTGCTGCTAATATGCGGTAAAAATAATTGCCCATTTTCACTTCGCCACTGGCTCTAGTTTCTGTCGCTTGTGCGACACTCACTCGTGACTTGCACTGATATTTACACAAGAAAATTTTAACAAAATTAAATCAAAATCACTGCCCATCCGGCAAATAAAGATTGTACTTGTAGGTTTTGTACAGTTATAAAGTTAATTATATACACATTTTATAGAACACTAAAATATGTGTGTGTGTTTGTGTGTGAATGAGACCATGCGGTCGTAAAGTTTTCTTCTCTCAAGTCCTTCATTTCACCTCGGATAATAATAAAAATATTTCATAGTTCTCGTAGTGGTGAATGTCTTCAATCCATAAACTATTACACAATGCCATGATGGCTATCCATAAGAAAGTTATTCGTAGATTTTTCCTGCCACATGGTTTCCTTTCACTTGTGCTCCATCATGCACATGTTGTCTCTTCCACAGACGAATAGGAACTGGTGTTACCAAATATGGCGTGCTCTCAGTACATGAGCTGGCCGCGTAAATTGATAGTTTCTTCGATTTACGAAGTATGCTGTACTTCAAATATGCAGAATTACTTGGTTATAATTATAGTAGATTTTTGGAATGGGAAAAATAAGTAAAAATATAATCATAAGCGATATTGCTTCTGCTTCTTCCCACCGCTCGCAGGATATGTTCAGTTACATTTCAGCATAAGTTTTCGTCTCTGTTATCTGAGCAAACATGCGTCAACGGGCCCAGTATTAAGGAGGTTCGTCCACCTCATTGTGTACTGGCTAGTATTCTTGGCTGTTACCGTGGAGGCCCTGGTTCGATTCCCGGCTCTGCAAAGAAATTTAATTCTTATCCGAGGGCTGGAATGGGCTACACTCAGCATCGTGAGGCAAAACAAAGACGAGGTAGGTTCGATTCTTACTTCAGCCATTCTTGCTTCAGTCGTACTGTGACCAAAACTGACGGCACCGGATTAGCCTAATGGAACGTCTACGTCGTCAAATACAGAATGGATGTGTCATTTCCAAATGTTCAGGTGTTTGTTTCTTTTGCCATAAGGTCTTCTATGAAAATGAAAATCCACAGCCTGCTTCCTGTCGACCGACCGGGTCAGGGAATGGAATGAATCAAGCTCCCATCTAGCAGCGAGGATATGAACAGTCCCGACTGCCAAAGCCTGTCGCACTCTTCTGGAGCAATGCTTAAATGAATGGCATATGAAAGGAAATGATAGTGGATTGTGTTGCTGGAATGAAATTGTGACAGGGAAAACCGGAGTACCCGGAGAAAAACCTGTCTGCCTGCACGTTGTCCAGCACAAATCTCACATGGAGTGACCGGGATTTGAACCACGGACCCAGCGGTCAGAGGCCAGCGTGCTGCCGCCTAAGTCACGGAGGCTCCAGCTTTCATTAGTAGCTGTAGTAATTATTAGGATCAGGGACAGGGTAGATGTCCTGGGTCTTAATTAAATACTGTCCCGACATTCTCCTGGAGATAGTGTGAAAATACACGGAGAGAGGAAACCACACTCACAATAACATATGTCAACACTAAGATTCGAACCTCCGATCTCCAGACATGCTGCAGTTCCCTGTCGCGGTGTCGGTAGCAGTTTAACACGCACGGCTACGTACTGGGGTGTGCCTAAAACGCATAAGAAGTTCACGTGCATATTTACACTGCCTTTTATAGACCAGGAAGGTGAAAACTTCTTTTGCGTTTTAGGCACACCCCAGTACGTAGCCGTGCGTGTTAAACTGCTACCGACACCGCGACAGGGAACTGCAGCATGTCTGGAGATCGGAGGTTCGAATCTCAGTGTTGACAAATGTTATTGTGAGTGTGGTTTCCTCTCTCCGTGTATTTTCACACTATCTCCAGGAGAATGTCGGGATAGTATCTTATTAAGTCCCAGGACATCTACCCTGTCCCTGATCCTAATAATTACTACAGCTACTAATGAAAGCTGGAGCCTCCGTGACTTAGGCGGCAGCACGCTGGCCTCTTACCGCTGGGTCCGTGGTTCAAATCCCAGTCACTCCATGTGAGATTTGTGATGGACAAAGCGGAGGCAGACAGGTTTTTCTCCGGGTACTCCGGTTTTCCCTGTCACAATTTCATTCCAGCAACACTCTCCACTATCATTTCATTTCATCTGTCATTCATTTAATCATTGCCCCAGGGGAGTGCGACAGGCTTTGGCAGCCGGCACAGTTCATTATCCTCGCCGCTAGATGGGGGCTTCATTAATTCCATTCCCTGACCCGGTTGGTCGACTGGAAGCAGGCTGTGGATTTTCACTAATGAAAGTTCACTTGTTTGCGAATGAGGTGTAAGGCGGCGAACGAAAGGAAGGGACTCCTTACACTCGGCCTTCTAATTGTTGCCATGACAACCTGCTTGCTACTCGGCAGAATGTATGGAACCGTTGTAAGTTCAGTTGAACGAGTATACAGTAGTAGTTAGTAGTAGTTATTGTTGTTTTAAGGGGATGAACTACGAGGTCATCTGCCCCTAAACGAGTCGACACTGTTCAGAAGTTATGGTGCAATGTTTTTGGGAAGGCGTACAGTATAACGTTGACCCTCAGCCAGACAACAAGGCGCCACGTTCTCGGTGGTTAGGTTCCTCATTCTAGCATTCAAGTGAGCTCCCAACACTACACACGCTGCTACAGTCCCCACTGAAACACAGGCCGTCAGACAAATGCATTACACGCCGAAGTACACCAAGCTGATGACTGAAAATATCCTTTATTACTAAGTTAAAAAAAACATAAACAATGTCGGCCCCGTGATGTTAGAGTAGCGCGCCTGCCTCTCACCAACAGGCCCCGAGTTCGATTCCCGCCTCCGTCAGGGATTTTAGGAACTGATGTGAGCGCTCAAACGGGGTGCACGCAGCCTCGTGAGGACAATTCAGTAGCTGTCTATAACAGTGAGGCAGCGCCCCGTCATGAAAACCAAGATTAACTCCACAATCTGCAGGCCAAATGTCTGGGCAGCAGTCTCTCGGTAGGCCCAGGCCGTTCATGGGCTGTGATGCCACGGGGTTTGTTTGTTTGTTAATACATATACAATCCGTATAATTTGTACTCCGCTTGAATATATTACTGAGCGCAAGGTTGCCTGTAGGCGTAAGATACGCCTCCACTGGTTTATACCTTTCATGCATAAAATACTGTTTGTAGCGTTAATAATTCTATAAAGAGTAAATAGCCAGCAGCTCCATAATCCATTGTCAGTACTGTACAATTGCACGGACTTTAGTGAGAGACTTTCCATTTAATTGATTCGCCAATTCAATTAGTCAGCTCCCCACAGATTTGGAGTAAGTTTTTATCTGTCCAGTGTTTAGGCTAAGCTCTTGTTGCCCTACAGTAGTTGATCCTGACAGATCATTGTTGTTCTTCTTAATTCGTTCTAGAAGCTTGGGACATCTTCGTTATCAGCTCCGTCTGCTTTGGTGTGTTTGTAATTGGTCTGATAACCTGTGTTTCTGTGTGAGTGTAGCTGTAATTATTAGCGTCACGGACGGGGTACGTGCCCCGGGATTTGGAATAAAGTATTATCCCGACATTTACCTGGAGGTAGTGTGGAAGAAACCCTGGGAGAAAATCACACTCAGTATAGTCGCTGTCAGTGCCAGGATTCGAACCTTTAGTATCCAGACTTGCTACAGCGCCCTATCACGTCTAGGCCACGCATTACCCCCAGACGGATTATGCGAGTGGATAATATCAATACATCTCTTGAAATGCTTGCCACGGTGGGTGAGTGGTCATCGTGTCGGTCTACCAACCCCAAGCTTGCAGGTTCGCTCCTGGCCATAGGAAGTAATTTTTGAAAGGCGACGGCGTGCATGTCATACGTTGTTGGCTTGGTAAAGGACCCATTTCAATTCAGTAGGCCGTGTTCATAATGGCAAAATTAATCTCGGGATTTTCCACAAACACAAAAGTTCCCACTTTCTCTAGTAGAAAGCGCTACAGTGTCAAGGTGCTTAGCTATCTAACCTCCTTGACTGTCATAACGCTCCAAGGAACAACAAAAATTCGACAAGCAAGCTGCCATCTGGTGGCAAATAACAAAGCTTGCACCCGGTACCGGAGCCAAACGATGAAATAATAATATTTATTTTTATTATTACTATCTCTTGAAATCAACGTGGCCAGACCTACCTACAGTAGGCCTACAGCAGATATTCCTTCCGCTTTCTCCATACACCTCGTTGGACTAATCCCCATTGCAGTACGTGTGGCTGATAACCTAGATGTCACAAGCCCCTAAAACAGATTAAAAACACAACAACAACAACCTTCACTTTACGCTCAGGTAAGTTGTCTTTAAACCTTTGGCTCCTCATGTCGTTCTCCCTCTGAGATGTTTCACGGTTAGGACGGATTTTCCATAGTTTTCGTCAATCTATTACTATGAGATCGATCACATCAAGGCTATTAATGTGGTGCTAATTGTTAGTTAGTTATTGAGGTTTTAAGGGGCGGAACTACGAGTTCATCTGTCCCTAAAGGCGTTAACTGAATAGTTGTACAAAACAGTTCAGTTTCTTAACATGTTCCTACCACACAAACTATTGAATCAATTGTAATGAAACTTTATCAACATTTTCCTTAATACGATAAAATAGGTAGCCTATGTTAATAAAAAGGCAAAGTTACTAACATTACAATTAATTATTAGTTATAAAGAATATTAATAATTCTATTAATGCAGCCAATGGCCATGTATTCTTCTTTTCAGGACGGGTCAGAGAAGGGATTATGAAAGGAAATCGTCCGTGGACCTATTGAAAGGAACCGTCCCGGCATTTGCCTGGTAGTGAAAATGGGAAACCACGAAAACCATTTTCAGGACGGCCGAGGTGGTATTCGAACCCACGCTCCCCCGAAGCCAGCGAGTCACGAGGTAGCACGTTAGCACTCTCGGCCAGCGCGGCCGGTTAAAAAATATTAAGCAAATGATATATTTATGACTTTACTATTGAAGTTAAAGATTTGGAACTTGAAGAAGATTTCATGGCATGGAATCCAACTTACAATCATGGTTCTGGTTCTTCAAACTTGAAAAATGAAAATCCACAGCCTGCTTCCGGTCTCCGACCGGGTCAGGAATGGGATGAATAAAGCCCCCATCTAGCGGCGAGGATATGAACTGTGCCGGCTGCCGAGGCCTGACGCACTCCTCTGGGCAATGATTAAATGAATGACAGATGAAATGAAATGATAGTGGAGAGTGTTGCTGTAATGAAATGTTGACAGGGAAAACCGGAGTACCCGGAGAAAAACCTGTCTGCCTCCGTTTTGTCCAGCACAGATGTCACATGGAGTGACCAGGATTTGAACCACGGACTCAAAGGTGAGAGGCCGGCGTGCTGCCGTCTAAACCACGGAGGCTTGGCTCTTCAAATTTATTGTTTGTATTTTTTCTTCATTTTTAGCCTACTTTCGATTTTTGCAAAAAATGAAAGTGGACTTATGAGATCACTACAGGGCGAAAAAAAAAGTGTGTCTGTCTGTGTGTGTGTATGTGTGTGTGTGAGTCTGTGTATGTGTGTGTGTGACTGTGTGCACTCTGAATGTCTCCCCCCCCCCCCCTATCAATTCGAACACGGTAGCGCAAATTGAACGAAATTTGGTACAAAGGTAGCACTAGCAAAGGACACCTCAGTGTCATGTTTTATATCACCGCCATCTTGACGGAAACGTAATGGCGGCCACACAAATGTTCAAAGCTTAAATCAAATTACGACTAACCTAATCATCCGATCTCAACCAAATTTTGCAACAACATACCTTTATGGGGGCAGCATCCTTTGACCAAACTAATAGCACATCAGCCTAATAGTTTGCGGATGGCGGCCATCTTTGTGTCGAAATCGATTACCCCTATTAATTCGAACACGGTGAAACCGAATGGAATGAAATTTGGTACACAGGTAGCACTAGCAAAGGGCACCCCATTGTCATGTTTCATATCGCCGCCATCTTGACGGAAACGTAATGGCGGCCACCCAAATGTTCAAAGCTTAAATCAAATTACGACTAACTTAATCATCCGATCTCTACCAAATTTTGCAACAACATACCTTTAGGAAGGGAGCATCATTTGACAAATCTAATAGGTCATTAGCCTGATAGTTTGCGGATGGCGGCCATCTTTGTGTCGAAATCGATTACCCCTATTAATTCGAACACGGTGAAACCGAATGGAATGAAATTTGGTACAGAGGTAGCACTAGCAAAGGGCACCTCAGTGTCATGTATTATATCACCGCCATCTTGACGGAAACGTAATGGCGGCCACACAAATGTTCAAAGCTTAAATCAAATTACGACTAACCTTATCATCCGATCTCCACCAAATTTTGCAACAACATACCTTTATGGAGGAAGCATCCTTTGACAAATCTAATAGGTCATTAGCCTAATAGTTTGCGGATGGCGGCCATCTTTGTGTCAAAATTGATTACCCCTATTAATTCGAACACGGTGAAACCGAATGGAATGAAATTTGGTACAGAGGTAGCACTAGCAAAGAGCACCTCAGTGTCATGTTTTATATCGCCGCCATCTTGACGGAATCGTAATGGCGGCCACACAAATGTTCAAAGCTTAAATCAAATTACGATTAACCTAATCATCCGATCTCTACCAAATTTTGCAACAACATACCTTTATGGAGGGAGCATTCTTTGACCAAACTAACGGGTCATTAGCCTAATATTTTGCGGATGGCGGCCATCTTTGTATCAAAATCGATTCCCCCTATTAATTCGAACACGGTGAAACCGAATGGAATGGAATTTGGTACAGAGGTAGCACTAGCAAAGGGCACCTCAGTGTCATGTTTTATATCACCGCCATCTTGACGGAAACGTAATCGCGGCCACCCAAATGTTAAAAGCTAAAATGTAATTACGACCAACCTAATAATCTAGTCTCTACCAAATTTTGCAACAACATATCTTTATGTGGGAAGCATATTCTGACCAAACTGCTAGATCATCAGCCCAATAGTTTGCAGATGGTGGCCAAGTATGTGTGCAAATCGATTCCCCCTATCAATTCAAACACGGTGAAACCGAATTGAACGAAATTTGGTACAGATGTAGCACTAGCAAAAGGCACCTCAGTGTCATGTTTTATATCACCGCCATCTTGACGGAAACTGAATGACGGCCACCCAAATGTTAAAAGCTTAAATCAAATTTCGACCATCCTAATAATTTGATCTCTACCGGATTTTGCAACAACATGCCTTTTTGTGGAAAGCATCTTATGACTGACTACAAGGTCATCAGCCCAATAGTTTGCAAATAGCGGCCATGTATGTGTGTAAATCCATTCTCCAGATCAATTCAAACACGGTGAAACCGAATTGAACGAAATTTGGTACAGAGGTAGCACTAGCAAAGGGCACCTCATATTCATGTTTAATATCCCTATAGCACGTTGTATTTCAACAAGCTACTACAACCAACATTCAATCATACTCCTTGAAAAGGACAAAGAGTTATAACAATACCCATGCATTTAGGAGAAAGTAGGCTATATGTTCTTTACTGAACATCTTGTTATTTTTTTTATTTAGTCGATTTACCCTCTAGGTTGGTGGTTCCCACGAACTCAGCGAGGGAACTCACCACTACCGCCTCTATGGGCAGTGTCCTGGAGCTTGGAACATCTGGTCGGGATTGATACAACTGGGGAGGTGTGATCAGCACTTCTCACAGGCGGCCTCACGTGCAAAGCGAACAGGGGCCTCATGAGGGAGGGGAAGGGATGGAAGATTGGGGCGGATAGGCGGCAGCTAACCATGCTGACCGCTACGCTACGGAGGCGACCTTCTTTTATACATTTAAAAATACCTTTGTTTTTGAAGCAATGAATAAATACTGCAGCCATTACTCTAGGACAGAATACTGCACATATGCATATAAATATACTGTGAATATTGCAAGTTGATTGATGCAGTAATTTCAGAGATAATGTAGCTCATTTGCATAAAAATGGAAGTTTTAACAAGTAGTTCCGTGAAGAACTATACAGCCTATTTTCATGTATCCTACTTATGTTAATTGCCTCTATCTAAATACAAAATTTCAGTTTGTTTGCTGTAATAGATTCGTAGATATTTAGAACTGACTAAATATTTCGGATGGTCACCATGTTGGATTTTATATATGTAGGCCCTAGAGTTATGTGCTGTTACATGAAGATTATTGTGTACGTGTAGCATTCAAACTTCAATCGCATGATTAGGACACAAGAAGTAACAAGGAGATTTTAAAATTTCGCACAGCTGCCATCTTGTGGTTATGGAAACAATAGAAATAAATTAGATGCCAGTGGATTAACATTCGTATCAGGATTTACTGTACCAAGTTTCACTGCACTCGCATGGTTAAATTGCGAGAAACGTCCATGTGAATATTTATAGTTCGCGTCGTCGCCATGTTGGATTTGTGATCACCAGGTTATTTAAAGTCCTATAGGTGAACTTATCTTCATAGCCCCTATGAACATAAAAAAATCAGTTTGATTGTTATAATAGATTCGTAGATATTCAGAGCCGTCTAAATATTTCGGATGGTCGCCATGTTGGATTGTTAAATGTATAGGCCATAGAGTCATGTACCATTAAAGGAAAATTATTGCGTAGGTTCATAATTCAAACTTTCACATCGATCGCATGATTACCACACAAGAAATAAAAACTTAATTTTAAAATTCGAAAAGCCGCCATATTGAGGTTATGTAAACAATTGAACTAAGTTAGATACCAGTGTATTACAGTGTGTATAAACATTTCCTGTACCTGATTTCATTGCGTTTGGAACATTAAATCGCGAGATAGGTGTATTTAAAATTTTCATATTCGCTTGACCGCCATGTTCGTTTTGTACTTAACCGGTTTTTGAAAGTCTTATAGATGAACTTCCAGTAGTGCCCTTTATCTGCGTACAAAATTTGAGGGCGATAACGCTAACAGTTTCAGAGATATAGAATGCCGGTGAAATATTTCGCACATCCACCATCTTGTGGTTATGTAAACAATTGAACTAAGTTAGATGTGAGTGCATTACAATGTGTATAAGCATATACTGTACCAAGTTCTATTGCGTTTGGTTGGTTAAATCGCGAGAAACGTCTATTTAAATGTCGCAAATTCGCGTGTCCGCCATGTTGGTTTTGTTGTTACAAGTTTTTCAAAAGTCTCATAGCTGAAGTTTTAGTAGTTCCCTTCATCACCGTAAAAAATTCCAGGGTGATATCGGTAATAGTTTCGGAGATATTGAATGTTGGTGAAATATTTCACACAGCCGCCATGTTGGATTGGTGAGACGTAACAAAATTTGAAGGGCACGGTCGAGGTCACCCGGAATACTGCTATGAACTTACAGAGTTTCATTGAAATCGCTCCAGCCGTTTAGATTTTATTAGGGGGGGACACATACACACCTCACACACACACGCACACACACACGGACAAAAGGTGATCTCATAAGCCTATTTTTTCAAAATTGAAAATAGGCTAAAAATAGATGAATAAAGAAATGGTAGATGTTTGCCAAAGTTGACACTCTTCACTAACTCGTATCTCGGAAATAGATTAGCATATTTGCTCCAAACAAACATTTCAATATGCTGAGAACCTAAATCATCAAAAAAGAGAAAATTGATTATTTGGACCCAAACCTACAGAGGTGTGATAATTTTTCCAAAATTGCATTTATACTTTTGACGGCCTAATGAGTAGATATGTTTGCAAGGTGGTGAAATTACTTCCAATGCTTAACCAAGAGTCTTAATTATATTTTCTTTTAAGAATCTTAAAGCAAAATGTTTTTTTTAGAGAAATTCCACTAAGAGGGGAGCTTTGCTACTGCAAAATGCCACACGTTTTGTTTTGATTACTTCGCTCTACTTTTCGTTTGAATTTAGAGCTGAAGATTTTGGTGTCTGTTTTACTGAAGATCCACTCTTAAACTATTCAAAGATTTATGAACTACGGATTGAAATCGCCTGACTTAGAGGGTATATTCCGAAGTCAATGAAAAAAGATAACGGACCAAGCTCAGGTATCCCTCGTAATCCCCAATTATGAAAGTTTCCAGTCGCAATTCCTTATGGCAAAGGGCCTAAGTCCTCGGGGGAGTTAATATTACTAAGTAGGATAATAATAGATAATAAAAGTTGGTATAGAAAATGATTTTGAATTTAAAAAAATATGACTGATTTAGATTCTTTATTCGATTCTAATAATTTGCACACCTCTGTAAGTAAGCGCCACCTTAAATGCATGTCAACGAGTATGGGTGATGGTATTTACACTTATTTAGTTGCAGTAGTAGTCAGACTAGCAAGCCTCCGTGGCTTAGGCGGCAGCACGCCGGCCTCTCACCGCTGGGTCCGTGGTTCGAATCCCGGTCACTCGATGTGAGATCTGTGCTGGACAAAGCGGAGGCAGACAGGTTTATCTCCGGGTACTCCGGTTTTCCCTGTCAAAATTTCATTCCAGCAACACTCTCCACTATCATTTCATTTCATCTGTCATTCATTTCATCATTGCCCCAGAGGAGTGCGTCAGGCCTCGGCAGCCGGCACAGTTTTTATCCTCGCCGCTAGATGGGGGCTTCATTCATTCCATTCCTGACCCGGTCGGAGACTGGAAGCAGGCTGTGGATTTTCATTCATTTTTTTCAGTAGTCAGACTAGCACAACTAGTCAATATACAGTATGTAAGTTATGTGCGATTTTTTGTGATGATGCTGAATGTGGTGATTGACCTTCAATTTGCTTGCTTACTGTAGTTTGATTATGTGTTTGCTGTTAAATGCTCAAGTTAGGAAGGATTGTATACTCAGCTGCTTGAGCGGTTTGTAGTCCTGATGAGAGCAGCTACTCTCCCCACTGACTGCAGGCCAATCACCACTTCCACCACGCAATCGAAACTATTCATCCAAGTGTAATTATTAAACTTATGCCATTTATTTTCAGGATTAGGGAAAGACACAATACAATTGGGAAAATCGTGTTGACCGACTGAAAAATATTAAATTTTGATGTGTTATAATTAGGAACTGGATTTTTAGGTTTTTACCTATTTGTATCCTTACTTCTAAATACAAAAAATACTTCAATACTTTGCCGAATCACACTCAAAAGTGCCCTAGTCATGAATTCTGTAGTACCTAAAAGAAAACTAAATTGCAGTTTTGTTCCTTTTATTGTAGTATATTTGAATTTAGTCCATAATTTTTTAAAGTAAACCTGAATATAGTGTTTATTCCTAGATCTAGTTGATTGAGAGAAATCCTATCTACCAGAAAATTTAAATACTTTCAGGACATTTCAGCTTATATCTTATTGTTTGGTTATTTACGGTTTCCAAGAATTATAAATAGGCAAAGTTAAAAAAAAACAGGCTTGAGTGTGAAAATCATCTCTGACATTCTTGGCTTTATTGAATTTGAATGATTAAAGTAGAGCCAATATTGCCTAAAACTGAAGTTCTCGGTGATAGTTTGATGACATATCATTATGTAATATATTTACACTTTCGTAGCAATCAGATGTTCTACTAACAATTAGGCATTAATTTTAAGCTTTGCGCAGTTTATTTCAACTTTTGCTAGACTTTAAAATTAAAAACATATTTTAAAACCTAAGAGAAACTGAAAGATAGTACCTAAAAATACTTAATTGCAGTTTTGTTCCATTTATTGTAGTAAATTCAAACTTTCAGTACATATTTTTTTAAAATAAACCACAAGGCAGTTTGTATTCCTAGCTCTACAGTAGTTGAGAGAGATCCTATAAGCCAGAAGATTCAAATATTTTCAGCACTTTTCAGCTTATATCTTACTGTAGGTTATTTGCTGTCAGGAAAGTGGGAATAAATCTCTTATTATGTCCGATTTCCCTTTATTCTGAATAAAAGAAATTAATGAGATGGCCTACAGTGTGAAAATCACCTCTGACATCCTGGTTTTATTGAATTTGAATAATATCAACATAGTTAAGCAGAGAAAATATTGCCTAAAAGTTCGAAGTTCTCGGTGATATTTGATGACGTACCATTATGTGAAATACGAGGCACGTCCAAAAAGTAAGTTCCGTTTGGTAATAAAATTAAATTGTGTACAGATACAGAAAAATTATTTATTGCACAATATTCTACACCTCTTAAACTAATTTTCCACATAACTGCCGAACTTTTGCAGGCATTTGTCATAGCGTGGCACACGTTTTTGGATACCTTCTTCATAGAAGTTTGCCGCCGACCGTAAACGAGAGTGAAGACTCCCCTGTAAGATATCCTACCGTTTGGCCACCACTGTTAGGCAAATTGCGTATGTGGTCAGAACTCCTAAACATACGCAGTTCTCCTGTTAAGCACGCAATTTGCCTAACAGTGGTGGCCAAACGGCAGGATATCTTACAGGGGAGTTTTCTCTCTCGTTTACGGGTCGGCGGCAAACTTCTATGAAGGAGGTATCCAAAAACTTGTGCCATGCTATGACAAATGCCTGCAAAAGTTCGGCAGTTATGTGGAAAAGTAGTTTAAGAGGTGTAGAATATTGTGCAATAAATAATTTTTCTGTATCTGTACACAATTTAATTTTATTACCAAACGGAACTTACTTTCTGGACGTGCCTCGTATTAACACTCTGGTTGCAATCAGATTTTCTACTAACAATTAGGCATTAATTTTAAGCTTTGAGTGCGCAGTTTATGACAACTTGAAACATAAAAACCTATTTAAAAAACTGAAAAGAAAACCTATTTTATGCTTTTGAAACCCTAAAATGACAATTTAAAAACCTAAAACTCCGTTCCTGGATATTGATGTTTTGTTATATCTATTATGATTATTATTATTTTATAGCTATTGTTCATATTTATTTATTTATTTATTCGTTAATTCCCCATAAGAAGAGCGTTACAACTCAATCAATTGTCATGTTTTATTCTGGCACTTTCTTACCGACAGTAGTGGCTACGCTGGCTATCGCGCAGCATTAGGTCATGGGGCCAAGCTCTCTGCTGACTCGGTAGACGCGTGGGTTCGAGCCCCACCGTCGGCCGTCCTTGAAATGGTTTTCCGTGGTTTCCCATTTTCAACACCAGGCAAATGCTGGGACGGTACCTTCTGACAGGCCACGGCCGCATCCTTCCACATCCTTGCCCAGTTTCATTCACCATCATTCATTTCATCTCTCATTAACTCCTCTCATGAGGTTGGCGTCAGGAAGGGCATCCGGCCGTAAAAAACATCGCCACAAAGACTTCCATCGCATCTCATCCCCGACCCCGTTGGAAAACGGGAATAATAAGGGGTAGACATACATACATTCTGGCACTTTCTTCTTTTTCCCCACAAACCTCTCATATACACACTATGCTTCCTCTTCCTCTCCTCCGTCCACTTCTTTCCCGGTTGTCTCTCTTTGGGAGTTTGCTCAAACTTCTGTTGTCTGCGTTTTCCTCTGTATGTGCTCCTGTCTGTCATGTCTTGTGTAGAGATGGTTAGTTTCTTGAGGTCTTCCACGGTTTCCTTTAACCAATTGGTTTTTAGTGTACTATTCGTAACTATATTCAAAATGCTATTCATAATGTTGAATTTTGGGCTTATGCCGTGTTTTAGTATATTAAAATTCGACGCGTTTCGGAAGAAACCATGTCTTTCTTCGTCAGGAATAATCTGGAATACGAGAAATGATTGCTAAGAGAAAGCAACAAAGAACATATAGAAGGTGCCCAAAGATGGACGCCGTTGAAATTACCGCGACACCGGCTACAATCTCAGTGAATCCTGCCTACCTATTATCAGAACCCTGAAAAAGTAATTCACTGCTGCTTGCCCTTGTCCCTAACAAGGGGGCTATAATGGTGTCCATCTTTGGGCACCTTCTATATGTTCTTTGTTGTTTTCCCTTAGCAATCATTTGTCGTATTCCAGATTATTCCTGACAAAGAAAGACATGGTTTCTTTCGAAATGCGTCGAATTTTAATATAATAAAACACAGCATAAGCCCAAAATTCAACATTATGATTAGTAGCACGGGCCGTGAAAGTCTAAATGATAATATATTAAAAATGTCTTAGTCAGGGTGTCTTCGATGATATGTTCTTAACATTTTGCCCTTCTTTTCCTTATGTTGTTTGTAATCGTCTCTGTCTGTACAGTTTTACTGTCGGTCTATTTCTCCATGTTCCCTCTTTCTGAACTGGCCCGTAGATCTTTCTAGGAATTTTTCTCTCTTAATTTTCCAATTCTTGTTATTATTATTATTAGTATTATTATTTTATAGCTATTGTTATTATTATTATTATTATTATTTCGTCAGTATGTATCAGGTTCCTCAATAATCTCTGCAGTGACTATAGCTTTGAAAGTGGAATTTATCTAGTAATACTGACGAAGAGTGCGCGAATCCAATCCCAATGTCGCAAGCAGGAACAGTGATATATGTGGCATCGTGCCCCGATATTACTCCGACAGATCACGTTGACACATCTTTCACTCGACTGCGCGTCCAGGAATCATTTGTAGCTCAAAGTGGCCATGTCCTGGGTAATGCATCATGAGGAACATCCCTTCCTGACCTCAATCACTAGCTCGCTCCGGTCTTGGCAATCAATTCCTTGTTTACTGACGGGATTTCGTGATAAATAGGCCCAGTCCATCCCAACTATAGATTTCTGTCTCGCTGACTTTCGATAAAACCTCTAAAGCTTTTAATTTCTTATTTCTTCAATTTATTTATTTATTTATTTATTTATTTATTTATTTATTTATTTATTTATTTATTTATTTATCGTAAGGCTTTTAGTGCAGGGAGTGTCCGAGGACATGTTCGGCTCGCCAGAAGCTGTAGCTGCTTCAAGCAGACACCCATAGGGTGAGCTACAAGTTCCGTTCAATTTCAAGTAGTTTCAACTTCCACTACCAGACGTCGCAGACACCTAGTGGTGAATGTTGGAATTTTGATAGAGCGTTTCAACGAAATCTAACTTAGAAATATAGCTTTACACAAGTTTAGTTAGTGGAAGGATCTTTTACATGCCATAAATCTATGACATGGGACCTCCGGCTTTACTTCTCCTCCAAAGGTAGGAATACTGAAGGATTTTAACGCTCTTAAAAATCCGACGACTTCGGCATGGTTTGAACCCGCGATCTTGGGCGCAGCAGTTCAGCATGCTACCAACTACACCTCCGTCATTTCTTCAATAACACTGTTGATACACTCATTTGCCTACTCTATACCTACATTGCGCACACACACTGATTAAGTCCTTACAATTCCGTCTCAGAGTGTCACAACTAGTGGGACGTATTTGGGCAACCACGGAGCCCCAGATGATCCTAACATTGCAACCAATTACGCATGCCAGGTTCCTGCCCTTCACAATTTCTGTCGACCTCTCTTGGTCAATTCTTGCTCTTTTTTTTTTTTTACTCAAGCGGTATTGGAGATATCTATCAAACTAATGGTTGGTTGGTTCCTCAGTTTAGGGTCTGCGACAATGTGGTCATGTAGCCCCGTGTACTTTGGGTGTGTGTAGAATCTGTCTGATAACCGGTGTTAATTGTGATGGCTGTATTAGTGTGTGTTATCTGTTTTTAATTCAAGTAAGGAATGCAGACATTCAATTTTCAAGTAGTTCCTACTTTTACTACCAAACGCACCGTCAACGACAACTAGTTTTGAACTTGGTTAATAGATGCCACCGCAGTCAGCTCGTGGTGACGAACATTGGAACCTAAGAGCGTTAGTCAAATCTAACCTATAATTTAGCTTCACACAAGTGTAATTAGTGGGAAGTTCTTTTACATGCCATAAATATAAAACCAAATTTTTGATATCACTTCTGGTCTAAATGCAGTTCCGGAAAAACAGCCTAAAATCACTTGTTGCTTTACGCGTTTCCTTTCTGATTCAAATCCAATGAAAAGGAACTTGTTTAAATAATAGTTTCTTTAAAGTGTTCCCTGGTTCATTACCCTAAGGCGATTTTTGATTTTTTGAAAAATCCCCACACCAGAAGTAGTTGTAAGGGTTTAAGTGAAACTCAGCATTGACTCACACAAGCGATCGCAGTGGTAGAAAGGGCGAACTTCTAATCCAATCAATATAGTTGAGTTTCCGGTGAACAATCCTCAGTCTACCACGTGTCATCATGCCGGCACCTCGTAAGAAATGTTTATTGAGTCCTTTACGTTTGGAAAAGAGGAGGAAACAATGAAACTTAATTACAAATGCTCCAGCAATAATATTCAGTGTTGAGCCGGGTTCTTGACCGTGACATTGAGTTGCTTGTATGAAGGGCAAGAACTGTGGATTTGTATTATATTCCCTGAAACTCCCCCCCCCCCCCTTTAAACAATGTTTAAACAAGAACCGGCGGCTTCGGTGGCGTAGTTGGCACCATACTGAGCTTCTATGCCAAGGTCACGGGTTCAAACCCGGCCGAAGTCGTCGAATTTTTGAGAGCGTTAAAAATCCCTCAGTATGCCTTCCTTCGGAGAGAAAGTATAGCCAGCGCGCAGTCCCATGTCATAGATTTATGGCATATAAAAGAACCTGCTATTAACTACACTTTTGTGAAGCTAGATTATAGGTTATATTTCACTGACGCTCTTAGATTACAACGTTCGTCGCCAGGAACCGACTGCGGTGGCATCTAGTAAGCAAGTTCAGAACTAGTTGGTCGTTGACGGTGGAGTTTACTAGCAAAAGTTTGAACTAGTTGAAAATCGAATGTCTGCAGTCCTAACTTGAATTAAAACAGATAACGCACACTAATACAGCTATCACAATTAGCACCGGTTATCAGACAGATTCTACACACACCCAAAGTACACGGGGCTACATGACCGCGTTGTCGCAGCCCCTAAACTGAGGAACCAACCAACCAAACTAGGAACCACTATGAGAATATTCGGCACGGAAATAGCGCCCATCGCCACATACGGACTAGAAATCATCTGGGAGAAACCGATCGTGACGGACCTGAGGACGCTAGAAGAAATGAAGACACGCTTCCTGAAAGCTACCCTGGGAATATCGAAGTACGCAAATTCTAGACTAGCGAATGAACTTGCCACGGATATCTTCTTCATTGAGGACCTCCTGGTGAAGAGAGGGCTACCAACCACTCACGCCTGGGAGAAACTAATGTAGGAAGAGTGAAGGAGACGGAAGAAATTTGGCTCGACTTTTACTCAACGGAGGCCATGATAAACAGGACATGGACAGACACTAACCAAGACCTACGACACTTTATTAATTTGTTGGCGGTACATTAGTTAGTTATTGTTGTTTTAAGGGGTGGAACTACGAGGTCATCTGCCCTTCTTAACACAGAATAAATTATACAAATTTGGAATGGAATTTAAAATTTAGAGTTGGATACCTAAATTTGAAAAGACCGAAAATTAAGAAAACAAAAAATTAAATAAAACTGATAATTATAAAAATAAACAAAACTTACGGAAAAACAAATTCAGAACTCAAAGAAGAACAAGTCTTTGAATCAATGTTCACTGGAAAATTTAGATTGCTGACCCTAAACCACTCTCACTTATGGCTGGTTGGTTCTTAAGTTTAGGGACTGCGAAAACGCGGTCATATAGCTCCGTGTACTTTGGGTGTGTGTAGAATCTGTCTGATAACCGGTGTTAATTGTGATGACTGTATTAGTGTGTGTTATCTGTTTTTTAATTTAAGTACAGACTGTAACTTAGAATTTTTCAAATAGGTCCTACTTTTGCCGCCAAGTGCCACCGTTAACGACTACTAGGCCAAGTTCAGAACTTAGCTACTAGACGCCACCGCAGTCGGCTCTTGGCAACGAATGTAGAAACCTAAGAGCGTTGTTTACATTCTTAACCTATCCAATTTAGCTTCACACAGGTGCAATTAGTGGAAGGATCTTTAACATGCCATAAATCTATGACATGGGACCGCTGGCTTTATTTCCCCTCCGAAGGAAGGCATACTGAGGGATTTTTAACGCTCTTAAAAAATCCGACGGCTTCGGCCGGATTTGAACCCGCTATCTTGGGCATAGAAGCTCAGCATGCTACCGACTACGCCACCGAAGCCGCTCCACTCTCAACTTATGATGCGTATAACGCACTGATCTCTATACATGGATGGCTGGTAGCTAAGGCAGCAGTAAGCCCAATAGGCGATGACAGGAGGTATAGCAAGATGGCAGCGAGCGCATGGTGCAATATTGCTCGTAGACCACGTGGTCCGTAGAGCGCTCTTGTCTTATTCAGTGACGCCATGCCCAGTGGCCAGGCCTCTTGATTGCAGTTCCACGAGTGTTCTGTGTTGTGTTAATGCAAAAGAAGTAGTAGTGTATTTTGCGAATTTAGGTTCGATGTCTAGTAGTATACATGTAAATTACAAGATTCAATTTCAGTGTGTACTATGTGTTCATGTGAATTTTGAATGAGGTTTCAACATGCCGCAGTGTTCAGCATATGGATGTACAAACAGAACCGAACAGCAAAAAGAGAAAGTAAGAGATGTTATACATATAGGCCACTGGCAGTAAATATTTTGTGTTTCTTGTAGTTGTAAAATGGGCTGAATTTGGTTATTTAAAGCGTAAAATCTTAGTTTTAAGTACCGGTTTGGTGACCCATCATCCCAAGCAAGTCGGTAATACCTTTACTTCTCAGGCAGATAGGTCACTTAGCCGTAATTTTGAAGTTATTGTGAAGTTAAGTATAGATTTGCGGTGGTGCTGAAGCAGACGTGATCGGGCTAGGCTATTGCGTGTTTAAATTTGATCCCATTTCAGGGTTTTTCGGTTCCGGGTGCGAATAGTTCGCTTAATAGTTGTGAAACGGTGGGGAGAGTATATTTTGAGTAGGTTTTTAGTTGTGTTAACTTTTATGTGGAGCTGAGAAGTGAAATTGGTTTGGCTTAAAGTGCAGTTTGGCCTAGATCTACTTCCCTTTATTATTAAGTTTATTGTGCTGCTAGCGTGATTAAAAGCTGTAGTATTTGATGTAGAGTGCTGGGATTAGTAATTAAGCCCTGTAATCCTTCTGCCCCCACCACCACCATTTCTTTCCGATTTCACACACTGATAATTATATAGGCTACCGGTACATTTATTTTTGTGTAACTGTTACTGTGGCAAATAAGCTGCTGGTTATGTGATATATTGACAAGGTCTGAATATTTGCTGGTTTCATAAATACGTACAATTTGCTTAAATAATATTTTCATTTTATAAATTAAACTGCGCGTTATTTCATGGAAACAGAAATTCATTACCAAGAACCGATTACGATATGTCGAGTGTAGAGTGAGCTGCGTTTATAGGTACATCATTTGAAGAATGCATAATTTCGTGGCATATATATTTATACAATTTACAAGAAAGTTTCCAGAAATTGTTTTTCACTCGTTACTCTGTTACTGATCGCTAATTGCGTGTACTTAGCACCTAAGTTGATATTTGTCAGCCGTTATTATACATTCATTTTTATTGCTATTCCGGAGATTTACTGACCTCGGAATGACGTGTCAGTGATCCCAATGCCCTTATGCTATGAGTGAACATATCTCTATATTTTTATTTGTTCCAAAGCACCATTAATTACGATTTAAAATTGACTGGATTATCATTGCTTCCCCATAAGGATGGCTCGAGAATGGGCACACCAACATGGCGGACCGCGCGCTCAACCTGGCGTACTTTCTCGTGCAGCGGAGAGCTGCCATCAGCGATCCATGTATAGAGATCAGTGGTATAACGCCATCAGCAGCAACCGCGTCATCGGCTAATATAAGTTTGAGTGTTATCTGCAAACCAAGGTTTCTTCGTAAGTCAGCAAGATCCACACACTCGGTTAAATTGTGGGCCACGGTGGAAATGGCCCCTCGTGTACAAAGTGGGTAGGTTCCTCCTTTCTCATTAGTTACGAGTGGGTGTATCTTGTATGACCTATCCTTAGCCTACACGGAATGACAGACCCCCTCCGTGACCGGAAAGAGCTCCGCCACCTTACATTGGTACCACCATAAACTGTGTAACAGCGAGTGTTACACAGACGACCCCTGTGCGGTATGCAATGCAGTCGATACCACGTGATCAATTGTAAAAATCGGGGATCATCCACTGTGACATATTGTACAGTACAAGTGAGAGATGAGAGCACGCGAGATTATTAGCCTACTTTCGATTTTTGCAAAAAATGAAAGTAGACTTATGAGATCAACACAGGGCGAAAAAAGTGTGTCTGTCTGTGTGTGTGTATGTGTGTGTGTGAGTCTGTGTGTGTGTGTGTGTGAGTCTGTGTGTGTGTGTCTGTGTGTGTGTGAGTGTGTGTACTCTGAATGTCTGTCCGTCCCCCCTATCAATTCGAACACGGTGAATGCGAATTGAACGAAATTTGGTACAAAGGTAGCACTAGCAAAGGACACCTCAGTGTCATGTTTTATATCGCCGCCATCTTTACTAAAACTGAATGGCGGCCACTCAAACGTTCAAAACGTAAAATCAAATAACGACTAACCAAATCATCCGATCTCTATCAAATTTGGTAGCAACATACCTTCGTATAGGATGCGTCTTGTGACCAAACTACAAGGTCGTCCGCCATACCATTTCAGGATGGCGGCCGTGCGAATTATGCAAACTTTATAATCCATATCATGGGACCCACCAGTTCCGATTATCGAGCCGAGAATCGTTTTAACTGTTCTAAAGGAAGAGGCACGTTCGAAATTAAAAGTTTATTTTGTAATACTATAGTGCAGACGTGATTTTAAAAAGCTGAGCTGATTCAGTAATAAGACAAGATGGCAGCGGATATCTTGTGCCTGACTTATACTTCACTAATTTGAGTATTGCATGCAATATAGTGTACTGATACAAAATAAATAAACTATGTATGAAATGCTTTATATATAAATAATATACTCCAGTGATGAAATCGTTTAGTATAAATCATTATTTGCTAACAAGTTCTATGTAAGTCATTTTATATAGAACGATATCCGTTGACACAATTAGCTCAGTGGTAGAGCGTTAGCCTATCGCTCAAATGCCTATGGTTCAAACCCGATCAGAGCTAGGTTTTTTGCTTGAAATGTTATATGTTTATTGTTTTGTAATGGCTCAGATGTTTTAAAATTAAGCGTTATATTGTGCATATTATGGTGTAAAATATATATTTAATTAAAACCTAATTCGCCAGCAGATTTACTCGAGACATCTAGCTGCCAAAAAGGTAACTTCCAGATTTTATTGAAAAGTTTCTTCTTCTGGCCGCAAGAATGCACTCGCTCTGTTAGGATTATATTGTTCGATATTTCACCACTAGATGTCACGACTAGTCTACGTGGGGCTCCATTGATTACTATACCATTGGCATTCTATGCGCATCGAATTTGACGAATGACAAGATGATACTACGATACATTTTTACTTTTTATTTTAAAGGGTTTGTAACAGCCTATTTTGCGTTACTTGAAAATGTTATTTGAGGTAAAGAACAAAACGATTTCACATAGTAACTGAATTCAAGCCGTTGGTGTTGGTTCAGGTTAATAATTACTACTTTTATTTCAGGCAAATAGCAATCGAAAATATCCACATAGTTTGTATACACACGTCTCTGTAGGGTCATGGAAAGATTTGTTAATTCAATTAGGGTTGTGAAAGTCATGCACAACCAGACGTGCAATGACATGCCTCAACTCAAAGTTGGATGTTGCCCACGGTAGGTCATATATGTAATAATAATAATAATAATAATAATAATAATATTGGTTTTACATCCCTTTTAACTACTGCTGCTTTTAGAGACACCGGGGTGCCGGAAATTTGGCCCGAAGGGGATCTTTAACGTGCCAGTAAATGTACTGACACGGCTCCCTCGCATTTGTGCACCCTCAAATGCCAGCTGACTGCGCCAGGATATGAACCTGCAACCTAGGGCCCAGCAAGCGAGAACGTTACCGCTGAGCCACGCAGCCAGTCCGGTCGATTATGTCTCCAGATCCATAACATTCCTGATATACTTCTTATCTTTCTTTCTTTCTTTCTTTCTTTCTTCAATGATGGTAGCAGTTTTTATCTAGGTTGTGGCGTTTGGTAGAGGTAAATCCTTTCTAAGGTCTTCAACAAAGAATAGTTCTATTATACTCTTTGATAATAACAACGAGTTATAACTATACTCATACATTTAGGAGAAAGTAGGCTATATGTTCTTTACTGAACATCTTGTTCAACTCTGTAATCAACGTTATGCACAATTTGTGCGATGTATCTAATTAAACTAATGTAATGTTTATTATTGTATTGTATTTATAACTATGTTTAAACTCTCATTTTCCTGTGTTAAGATGCGGTGTGGAGCAGACATGTTTTTATCTATGAACTTAATTTCCCATAAGTTTCTTTTATGTTCGACCCTCACTATTATGTGTCAGAAAACTGTATCAAAATGATGGTCATTATAACACTTTTTTCATTACGATACAGTTTCTGCAGCCAATCAGAGCTCGTTCATTGACCAATTAGGTAACGATACCTTCGCGCATGCGCTCAAAATCTAACATGTCGGACATAAACACAACATCGAACTATAATAAATTACCGACATGGAATACGCACCGTCCATATGTTCGCGTAAATGAACTGGCGAATATGAGACAAGAAATAGCGCTGTACCTTAATATCTCCAACCCTAATTTCTACACAGCGCATTGCCTTCAAACGACTCCGGTGACAATATTACTGAGGGACGGCAGATGTAAACATATGGCCTGCATAATATGGCATTGCAAGCACACAGAGCGCTGCGTCGGTCGGCCAGAGATCTTGAAAGACAGAGATATCATACCCAGCGCTCGCTCTACGATCACAAAATTCAAGTGGCTGACTCTCAACAGATATTTATGAATATTTATGTTAAAACATATAATAAAGTTATAATTATTGTCGAACATAAACAGTCGTATGAAACATGCCTTGAAATTATAAAACTCGCATACGCTCGTTTTATAAACATACTCGTGTCTTAATTATTGTCATTATAGGCTCGTTGCATAATGTACTATTTTAAAATTTCGGGTACATTTAGTCAGCTTCTTCTCCTAAAACTACAGTAAAGCTAAGAAACTTCGAGAAGCAGTTTATTTGGGTGTCTTATAAACACTGAAGCAATTCCATTTTTATGAGTAACTTGCCAAAGATATATTGATAAATGGTGGTGAAAAATTCTTCGGTAAAAGAAAATCTCCTTCTTTATCCCATTTAAAAATACTTCTGTTTCAGTATGCGTGCAATGCCTGTTTTCGTACAATGTAAACATTTCAACTTTGTAGCCAATCACGAATTGGTCGTGGACCTCCAATACCAACCCGCTAAAGGCGTAGAAAAACCTTTAAAACTTTTCGGTTAGTACCTATGCTACTTGATGGAGATGAGCAGACACAAATTTAGAATGCTTGGGCAAAATGAGACAATGAAAGCAGGACTACACGCAATAGTTAAAAGGGACGTAAAACCTATAACATTGTTATTATTATTATTATTATTATTATTATCATTATTATTATTATTATTATTATTATTATTATTATTTTACATCGTTATGTACACCTATGGAACGCGATGGAAAATTTATTTTGCTAATGATGTTCTTTTTTTCTCACAAAATCTCTTCATCTGGACAGTAAAAATCTTCCTCTGTTCTTCCGTCCATCAATTCTTGGTCCTGGTAGTAATATTCTCAGAGAAATGGTGGTTATGTTCTGAACTGGAGTCAATCTTGTAAAATTTCTTCCGTAATGCCAATTTCTTGAAGGTTTATTTCTATTTCACTAAGCCAGTTGTTCTTGACGTTCATCGAGAGAGCTCAATTTCTAGGTTAGATTTCGTTGTTACGCTCTATCAAAGTTCCAACGTTCACCACGTGGTTTCAGTGACATCTGGTAACGAAAGTTGGAACTACTTGAAATTGAACGGAACTTGTAGCTCACCTCATGGGTATCCGCTTGAAGCAGCTACAGCCTCTGGCGAGTCGAACATGTCCTTGGATACTCCCGGCACTAAAAGCCATACACTAAATAAATAAATAAATAAATAAATAAATAAATAAATAAATAAATAAATAAATAAATAAATAAATAAATAAAACGAGAGAGCAAGGGCAAGGTTGATAATCCTTTCGGTGAACCTGTCATAGTTCATTCTGAGAATGTGGCCGAAGAACTTCAATAACCTAGTGTCAGTGATCTTTTCAGAATGCTGATCAAGCTCCTGGGACTTCGGTTTCATCCAGATTCTTTCTGAGCAAACTGGACCAAGGACTTTCCTTGATATTTTCCTTCTCGTTCCTCTACGTCTATAATGAGAGATCTGACTCCAATGATCAAGGTTTCCGAGGCGTATCGTGCTTCAGGTTTGATTACTGTGGTACAATATCTTAATTATCCCTTCTTTGATATTGACCTTTGTTGTATCTTTTCCAGGTGAATCTATAGGCCTTCTGTAATTATTATTAAAAATATTCATACTTTTGGGATATTGTCGTGTGAAATTATGACGTTTCGAGTGGAACCTTGCCTCCTTTTTCAATAGAATTAATAATACAGGGACTTTGTTTTATATGTGACGAGGATTTTCGCTCGCCCGCTCGCCTGCACTGCGAGCCTGTCTCCCGTCAAGCACTTGGCCGTAATTCGCATCTTGGCGCCACAAGTTTCCCTCCTTTGCAGTCTGCTGAGAGCTTTAACAGCGTGATGTTCAGTTTGGTCAATTGTTCACGTGTTTAGTGCTCAGTGTGCTGTTCATCACCAACTGTGAACTAGGTAAGTACAAATTCCTATACTCGATGACTCAGTGCCGGGAGGACGCTGCATTACGGCAAAGTGCTTGGCGGGAGACAGGCTCGCAACGTGGGCGTTCAAAAATCCCCGTCACTTATAAAACGAAGTCCCTGTAGAAACGTCTTATTTTCCCAAAAGTATGAATAATTTTAATAGTATTCCGGCCCGTGAAAGCCTTAATAAAACATTATTATTATTATTATTATTATTATTATCTTGTTAATCAATCCCTTAAGTTACGCAACTGGTTAGTATTGCTGTACGTCAAACCCCCGAAGAAATGCATATATTTATTTGAATATCTACGAGGTTGGTTGGTTGGTTCCTAAGTTTAGAGGGAGCAACAACTCGGACATGTAGCCCCGTGTACTTTGGGTGTGTGTAGAATCTGTCTGATAACCAGTGTTGATTGTGATGACTGTATTAGTGTGTGTTATCTATTAGGTAGATTTCATTAGAAAGCTAACTATTGCAATGGGTACCATGTTTCGACTTCCGGAAAATTTCGACATATCTTCGCGTTTCACATCCCCCAGACCCCAAAACCACCGTCAGTTCAAAAGTTTATATATAATTTATGTATATATGTATCTATCTATCTATATATATATACAGGGTGTATTTGATATGATGGAAGTCCGTTACACTGGTGATAGAAGAGACTATTCTAAGCTTCCTAGGTAAAAAAATTGTCACCTATCTTGAAATTGATAATTAATCATTAAAAAGTCAATGTTTTTAGTTATTTCAGAAACTAATCAGGCAGAAAGTGGTGTGGCAGGCTGGGGTAAACGAGGCGGAGCCAGGAGAGACGACGCGCGAAGGGGAAGTTGTTACGTAATCGGAGCATTGACCTTACCGGTTGACTTGAGGGGTGGTAGGCTATCAGCTGTTATGAGGATAAGCTCTACCGTCTCGTAAGAAAATGTGCATTGCCGTTGTTCTTGTTGTTGTTGTTGACAGCGCACGCAATGGCTTGGGACGTTGGGACCGGTTGTATTGTGTAGCCTACTTTGTAAGTGTGGAATTCATTGATTGATGTTCATGTATAAAATAATTTCGATACTCAGCCCTGATGTATCATTGGCGTCCGTGTCGGACCTTCTGTTGACTAGTTTCTGAAAATACTAAAAACATTCACTTAATGAAATGCAGTGTGACAAAATTCCGACATCCCGTAGTCTGTTCAGAACTAGGCATTTAGGACGGAAGTAAAATACTTGATGTTTTGTTTGAGAGGCTTGGCGATTTTGGTCATTTAGCCCCATGTAGCTGGGTGTGGGTAGAATTTGTGTGATAACCTGTGTGTTTGTGGTTTCTGTAGTAATGTGGGTATTTGTAATTCAGGTGAGGATTCGGAAGAAGGCGCCGGCCCTGTGGTGTTGGGGCAGTGCAACTGCCTCTCACCTGGAGGCCCTGGGTTCGATTCCTGGCTCCATCAAGGATATTAGAAACTGACGTGAGGGCTGGAACGCAGTGCACTAAGCCTCGTGAGGGCAATTGAGTAGCTGTCTGACAGTGAGGCAGTGCCCGAGTCAGGAAAATCAAGATTAATGGCCGAGGGGACCCGATGCACTGACCACGCGTCACCCTAATATCTGCAGGCCAAATGGTTGGACAGCGGTCGCTTGGTAGACCTAGGCCCTTCATGGGCTGCACTGCCAGCGGTTAAGATTATTGAGAAGAAGGCGGCCGTGGCCTTAATTTAGGAACAATCGCGACATTTGCCTGGGGTAGAAGTGGGAACCCATGGAAAACTACTTCCAAGATTTAATACTAGTACGGTACCACATGTTCATATTGTGAATTGTCCCATCCCATCTCCAGCCCTCGGGTGGCCATTAACTGGAGAGGGGGGGGGGGGGGGAGAGTTGATTTATTGGTCCATCAACAATGTAAATACATATGAAAATACACGAAAATGAAAATAAAATACAAATACAATGTTATAATACAGTGTTATAATAATAATAATAATAATAATAATAATAATAATAATAATAATAATAATAATAATAATAATAATAATAATAATAATCTAATAATAATAATAATAATAATAGTCTAATAATAACAATAATAGTCTAATAATAATAATAATAAGAGTCAGCATGTGTAGTTCTGGTGGTAGAGTGCTAACCTTCCCGAGGGTGCGATCTACGTTCAGTCATGTAGTAAATGAATGGGATCTAATACGATCATCTCTATGGATACCATGGCACACACAAGAAATCCTACGTACATTAAAGTCTGGCAACTCGACATACCAAAAAGAAACATAAATGAAGTTAGTGTGTCTAAAAACCTATTATTACTATTATTAGTATTATTAATATGTTTATTAGAGTTGTTGCACTATCTTCACACAAAGATAGACCAACAGTTCCTTAAATTAATTTACCAAATCTTTAGGATTTCTATTTTCTATGCATAGTCCATGAAGCTGGCAAAATCCTAGACAGATCCACCATCACTACTGTAGTCATGTAGCCACTCCCCATGAAGGTGTGAATCAGCTGTTCATAGGCTCGGTTTGTGTATTTCAATGTCATTGGCAGACAAGGCGAGGAGGTCACTCAACTGCAGACTCTGGTCAACATTCCTCAGCGTAGGAGGGGAGGGTGACGGGGAGAAGTCAGCTCTGCTGCTGAGGGGAACGAAGTGAAAGCCCGTTTCCAAGACATTGACCGACGATTTTTGTGATTTAATTCCACCTACACTAATTAAGATCCGACTTAATTTCATGAAGATATTTGCTTAGAATACCATCTTCTATCACCAGTGTAAAGGACTTCCATCATATCAAATACACCCTGTATATATATCAGTTTCTTGTGGACACGATAACTGCCGTAATTTTGCACCAATCACTTTGAATGTTTTACATAATATGTATCCCTATAAAATCTCGGTCGAGTTCGTTAATGGGCAAAATCGGTCGAAGGGGGTGAAAATGGGGGGCTTTTTTTCGAAAAAGTGAAATTTCGCTATAATACGTGAAATATCGAATCCATTCAAAGTTCATAATATGTGTCGGATAAGTGCCAACAATTTATGTCAAATAAGTTTTTTGATAGCACCAACCATTGACCTAAGGGGTGGAAAAAAGTGGGTTTTTCGGGAAACATTAATCATATCTCTCTTAATAGGCACAATATCAAAACCGTACAAAATGGAAAATATTCCCCTAATAATTGCCTAAAACTTTTGTCTGAAAGAATTTTTGATATGACCCACCATTACGCCAAGGGATGAGAAAAATGATTTCGGAATTTTAACAAGAAGTTCCGTGAAGAACTATACAGCCTACTTTTCATGCCAATGATTATTCTACAGAATATGAACCTATCTAGAATAATGACGAAATTAAGTTGGTAATATCGAAATTTCCAATTAGTTCGAAATACTGTATACCTGGCATAATGTATCCTAATAGAGCACTACAGTTGGCAGCCCTGATGACTGAATATATTCTTAGTTCCGTCTCTTAAGGTACAAAATACAAAATTTGGTTGAAGTCCAATGAATAGCATGGACGTTACATGCAGTTAAACATTGGATCTAACAGCGCGCGTAAAATCATGTTGGCAACAATGTCATGCATGTATTGGTCAGAAATAATCTGAAATAATATGATCTATTGTTGTGCCAATTTTGAATGAAATCCATTAGTTAGTATAGAAGTTACATGCTTTTTAAAATTGGACCTATCAGCAGGCTTAGAATCATGTTGGCAGCACTGACGTATATTAGTTACTCCAAATTCGTCTAGAATGCCAGGTACTATACGTGTGCAAAGTTTAGAGCTATTGGCTTGCATACTTTCTGATATATTGATATTAGGGTAACAAAAATAGGGACAGCACATATTAACAGTTGGAAGCACTGGTTGCTCCTTAGAATACGCATAGTCATATCTGTTATGGTACACATAGCACATACGAAATTTGGTTGAAATCCAAATGATAGTATGGAAGTTACATGTATTTAAAGTTGGACCTGTCAGCAGGCTTAGAATCATGTTGGTAGCACTGACGTATATAAGTTACTCCAAATTAATATAGAATGTCAGGTACTATACGTGTGCATAGTTTAAAGCTGTCGGCTTGCATACTTTCTGATATATTGGTATTTGGATAACATAAATTAGGAGCATTTATTAACAGTTGGCAGCCCTGGTAGGTCTGAAGAATACGCTCAGTCATATCTGGTTATGTACACATGCAACATACGAAATTTGGTTGAATTCCAATTGATAGTATAGAAGTTATATGCATTTAAAAATTAGACCTATCAGGAGGCTTATAATCATTTTGGCAACACTGCCATGTTTAGCCTCCTGGAAATTAAACTGAAATATTATGATCTGTACGTGTGCCAATTTTGAAATAGCTCCCATTCATACTTTCCAAGATATCCAACATGGAGCTCAAATTTCAATTGCGATTTTTTAGCAGTTGGTAGCACTGACATCATTTACAAATATGGCCGTGAGATATTCAGGTATAGATCTTTACTCCTACCAAATTTTGTTTCGATTGCTGCAGCCGTTTAGGAGTTGATAGGGGGGGGACACACACACAGCCAGACAGACAGACAGAAGGACAGACACACAGACAGACAGACAGACAGACAGACAGACAGACAGACAGACACACATTTGCCCGATCTCATAAGTCTACTTTTTCCTCATTTTTGCAAAATGTGAAAAGTAGGCTAAAAAATGCCAAGTGTCATCAGAGGTTACCATAACAACGCTTTTAAATTGATAAGGGATGATCTATCAGAGGTTGCCAAGACAACGCCATAGACGAGATCACATTCCTTTTTAGCCTACTTTTCACACTTTTCAAAAATGAGGAAAAAGTAAACTTATAAGATATATCCGGGAAAATGTGTCTGTCCTTCTGTCTGTCTGTCTGGCTGTGTGTGTGTGTCCCCCCCCCCCCTATCAACTCCTAAACGGTTGCAGCAATCGAAACCAAATTTAGTATGAGTAAAGATGTATACCGGGATATCTCTGGCCCATATTTGAAAAAGATGCCAGTGCTACCAACTGCTAAAAAAACTCACTAGAAATTTGAGCTCCATGTTGGATATCATGGAAGGTATACATGGGAGCTATTCTAAAATTGGCACACATGTAGATACTACTATTTCAGTTTAATTTCCAAGTGGCCATACATGACAGCGTTGCCAAAATAATTTTAAGCCTTCTGATAAGTCCAATTTTTAAATGCATATAACTTCTACACTATCAATGGATTTCAACCAAATTTTGTAAGTAATATGTGTACATAAACATATATGACTGAGTGTATTCTTAAGAGCCACCAGGGCTGCCAACTGTTAATAATTGCTCTCTATTTTGTATCCAAATATATCAGAAAGTATGCAAGCCGACAGCTTTAAACTATGCACACGTAAATTACCCGACATTTTACATTAATTTGGAGTAACTTATATACGTCAGTTCTACCAACATGATTCTAAGCCTGCTGATAGGACCAATTTTTTAATACATGTAACTTCTATACCAACAAATGGATTTCATCCAAAATTGGCACAAAAATATATAATAATTATTTCTGATTATTTCTGACCAGCACTCGCATGATATTGTTGCCAACATGCTTTTACGTGTACTAATAGATCCAATGTCTAAATCCATGTAACGTCCTTTGGACTTCAACCACATTTTGTATTCTGTACCTTAGGAGATGGAAGTAAGAATATATTCAGTCACCAGAGCTGCCAACTGTATTGCTCTATTAGGCTACATTATGCCTAGTATACCTTATTTCGAACTAATTAAAACATTTCGATATTACCCACTTAATTACGTCATTATTCTAGATAGGTTCATATACTGTAGATTAATCTATGGCATAAATCTTTATTTTAAGAAAAGTAGGCTCTTAGTTAGTCACGGAACTTCTTGTTCCATCTGACTATGAGGGAAGCGGCTAACTGGTAGCATGCTGAACTTCTATGCCGAAGGCGCTGGTTGAAAGCCGGACAAAGTCGCCGGATTTTCTAAGAGCGCTAAAAAACCGTCAGCAAGCTTTCCTTCGGAGGGGAAGTTACAACGTTCGTTGCAAGTTGCTGGTTGCGGTGGCATCTAGCAGCCAAGTTCACAGCTAGGTGTCGTTGACGTTAGTATTTGGTACAAAATTAGGTACTACTACTTAAAATTGACCTCTGAAGACCTTACCTGAATTACAGACTAATACAGTCATCACAAATAACACCGTTTATCAGACAGATTCTACACACACCCAATGTACACGGGGTTACATGACCACCTTGTCGCAGCCCCTAAACTGAGGAACCAACCAACATCTCTGCGGGAGATAAAATTTTGCGTGAAGAAGTAACAGACTGTTAGATAGTTACACATTAGTTCCAAACCTTGCATAAGGACAGTGTGATCACAAGTATAACAAGAAGTTCCGTGAAGAACTATACAGCCTACTTTTCATGCCAATGATTATTCTACAGTATATGAACCTATCTAGAATAATGACGAAATTAAGTTGGTAATATCGAAATATCTAATTAGTTCAAAATATACCTGGTATAATGTAGCCTAATAGAGCACTACATTTGGCAGCCCTGGTGACTGAATATATTCTTAGTTCCATCTCTTAAGGTACAGAATACAAAATTTGGTTGAAGTCCAATGGACGTTACATGCAGTTAGACATTGGATCTATCAGCACGCGTAAAAGCATGTTGGCAACAATGTCATGCGTGTGGTGGTCAGAAATAATCTGAAATTTTATGATATCTTTTTGTGCCAATTTTGGATGAAATACATTTGTTAGTATAGAAGTTACATGTATTTTAAAATTGGACATATCAGCAGGCATAGAATCATGTTGGCAGCACTGTCTTGTATTAATTACTCCAAATTAATCTAGAATGTCAGGTGCTATACGTGTGCAAAGTATAGAGCTGTTGGCTTGCATACTTTCTGATATATTAATATTAGGGTAAAAAATAATATAGACAGAAGTTATTAACAGTTGGCAGCCCTGATTGCTCTTAACAATACTAATAGTAATATCTGTTATGGTACACATAGCACATATGAAATTTGGTTGAAATCCAACTGATAGTATAGAAGTTACATGTATTTAAAAATTGGTACTATCAGCTGGTTTTTTAATCATGTTGGTAGAACTGACGTATATAAGTTACTCCAAATTAATCTAAAATGTCAGAATATACGTGTGCATAGTTTAAAGCTGTTGGCTTGCATACTTTCTGATATATAGGTATTTGGATGAAAAAAATAGAGAGAGCAATTATTAACAGTTGGCAGCCCTGGTGGCCTTAAGAATACGCTCAGTCATATCTGTTTATGTACAGATATTACATACAAAATTTGGTTGAAATCCAATTGATAGTGTAGAAGTTATATCCATTTAAACATTGGACCTATCAGAAGGCTTAACATTATTTTGGCAACACTGTCATGGTTGGCCTCCTGGAAATTAAACTGAAATAGTCTTATCTACATGTGTGCCAATTTTGGAATAGCTCCCATGCATACCTTGCAAGATATCCAACATGGAGCTCAAATTTCTGGTGCGTTTTTTTCAGCAGTTGGTAGCACTGACATCATTTTCAAATATGGACGTGAGCTATTCCGGTGCACATCTTTACTCATACTAAATTTGGTTTTCATTGCTGCAGCCGTTTAGGAGTTGATAGGGGGGGGGGACACACACACAGTCAGACAGACAGACAGAAGGACAGACAGACAGACAGACAGACAGACAGACAGACAGACGGACGGACAGACAGACAGACAGACAGACAGACAGACAGACAGACAGACAGACAGACATTTTCCCGGATCGATCTCATAAGTCTACTTTTTCCTCATTTTTGCAAAATGTGAAAAGTAGGCTAAAAATCAACCCCAAATGACAAGAAGGTTACCATCCCCATAAGACAGTAAAATGTTAAAAGTATGCATAGAAAGACGAAAAAATGTTAACTAACCTCCAATTGTAAAATACTTTCTCGCAATAAATGAGGTCTGATCCTCCTACGAAAACCTGCATATTTTGCCTATTATAGCCTATCCCCTAGTTTGCCCGGTGAAATCTACCTCCGCCTTCCGGCGTGCCGAGAGGAATTTTTTTAAAATTCAAGTAAGGACTGCAGACAATAATTTCAAGTGGTTCCAATTTTGCTACCAAATGCTACCGTCCACGATACCTAGCTTGTGGACTTGGCTACTAGATGGCATCGCAGTCAGAACTTGGTGGCGAACGTTGGAACTAATAGAGCGTTATTAATTATAACCTACAAATTTTGGCTTCACACAAGTGTAGTTAGTTGAAGGTTCTTTTCCATGCCATAAATCTATGACATGGGACCGCCGGCTTTACTTCCCCTCCGAAGGAAATCATACTGAGGGATTTTTAATGCCCTTAAAAAGTCCGACAAGGTTGCAAGTCTGAGAAATCACAAACCTACTCACAAACTGTCTTCCTCCACCAACTAACTAATCCATCTAGGCGTAGATGTCATCAGTCTACTTAAATTGTTCGCCAAATTCCTAAGTAGGCTAATAATGGAAATGACAGATGTACACGCTGTGAAAAATATTGATTCATGCGAACCATTCCCTTTTCCTCGAATAAAATGTAGCCTATTGTTGTCAACTGAAGCATATTCGATCCCATCTCTCGTACTATCATCTTTAAAGGTCCATTCTTGAGTCCTGTGGCTTTCACTCCCTTCATATATTGACAAGTTCGATATAAATCCAATCACGAGAACCGACACAACCCAGACCTGAGGTACCTTGACAAGTCAGAAGAAGCATATTCAATCCCAGCAAATAACATTATACCGCTGGGCTTGAAAGGATGGTAGTTGAAGATATATACAGTTCACTTGGCTAAAAGGTCGTTCAATTCCGCACTTCTTATTCAGAATCACTTTAAAAGCTTTGCATTTTATAGAAATAGCCTGTGGGCAGTATCTGTCTGCATTGAAGCCTTGCCTCAGACCATCTCTATTGAATGACAACCAAAATAGCAACCGACGTCTTTTCTTTAAGAATCGATTTAAATTCCCATAAAGATAATTGATTTTGTATCTTCCTAGTGTATCCCCCCCCCCCCCAAGCTCACAACTCGAGATGCGTATGCCGAGATGGTTCAAGGGAGTGACATGACTTTTATTGCAACCAAATAGCCACAGAAATAAAGGTGAAATACACCAAAATAGCACGCCTGCGCCTTGGTTTGCATAAACTTTATTAATTTTCTTTTCCTGCAGAGATCTAAATGGTAGCGTTCACACTTATGTCCACATACAGTAGCTGACATTCACACGACTCTGTTGGTTCATAGTTATTTATTTAATCGTGTCACTCTTGCCTCGGTGGGTGAGTGGTCACCGTGTTGGACTGCCAAACCCAAGCTTGCAGGTTCACTCCTGACCGTGGTAAGTGATTTTTGAAAGGCGACAAAAATCTTTGATATCTATCCTCCTTGAATTTATTAGCGTTCCAAGGAACGACAAAATTCGACATGCAAGTTGCCTTCTGGGCGTCAAATAACAAAGCTTGCACAGCCATACGATATTATTATTATTGCATATAATATACAAATAAAACGATCCAGAAATTGGTACTGCACCCGTTCATCCTAGGTATGCGATGACCCATCTGCCATTACATCACATATCTGGCTTCCCAGGCCAGAGTGGAGTTAAATGAACATGAAATAAAATAAGGAATGTATCGGAAATTCAGTTGAAATATCACATCACAAAAGCAGAGGGTAACACGAGATAAAGTATCTCTAGGGTCGTTACGGGCTTAAATTTAATCATAATAGCAAATAGAAATGGGCGCCATCAACTGAACCCCTAGAAAACCACATCCTTCCTGGCTAAGCCTTAATTGAGACAAAGGAAAGGATTGGGAAAACATCATCATCATCAGATCACAACTAAGATAAAACAAAATTTATTTAAACTTAATCAGTCAGACAGAAAAAGAAACACAAACCCTGCCTAAGAGTATGGTCGAATGTAAACGTTATGTTGTTATAGTCCTCAAAATCGAACCATCTCTATGCTATCTCAAATTATTTTTCATCCACATAAAAGACTAAAGATTACTAAAGTTCGCTTGAGTTCTCAGGGCCACCGTGGCACTATGTCTTTGCGTCACTGACATTTCGTGATCCCTGAGACCTAACTTTTCGTTAATTTAACATCAGTTATGTGGATGTCAAGAAATATGAATCTGTCTAACACAAAATACCCTAAAAACACATATATTTAATTATTCACTCATTTCTCTGGCTTAAAAGGCACTAATCAATGTTGGAAATCCCAACAATTACTCCTTAAAATTTAACAATTAATTTATACACCATATTTACAATATCGCTGATCATTGCTTGGTTGAGAATCAAAGAAAGCTTCACTATTCATCGGTCATCACCATCATTATCATGTCAAAAAATAAATGTTTCTCATATCAGTTCTCATCCCATTATTCGTTATATTCAAGTCAGAAAATCTAATTAATTACTATCAGATCATTTAAATAAATATTATATTCATCAATTCATTAGATTATTCAATCATCCACACACTCTCATTTCATTATCTCATTTAAATTAAATTATCTCAATCCATCCATTTAAATTGTTCAATTCATTAATTTAAGTTGCAATTCATCAAAGTATTTAAATCATATCACTTATTTAAATTTATTTAAATTTATTTAAATTTTATTGTCATCAGCGCCTTTAATTAAGTATCACCTTTTAATTCATTTATTCATCAGCTGTTTATTCACCTATTAATTTATTTAATTCAGTTAATTTATTCAACTATCAATTTATTTAATTCATCGAGTTTATTCAACTTTTAATTCATCAATTTATTTAATTCATCGAGTTTATTCAACTTTTAATTCATCGGGTCAGATCATTCATATGTTTAAACTTCAGATTATTATACCATAAATTGTTATTATTATTATTATCAGAAAATCTTGGATTATCAAAATTATTTATTTATTTAATTTCCTAAAAATTGTTTAATATAGGTTATAGAACGTTGTCTTAAAATTTTATCAGTTCCAAGTTATACTTCATATTTAATTATTATGCCAAAATAATACGTTGCCTTCACAAAATCACGTTGGATCTCACTATCCAAAACTTCACCACTTAATCTCACTTCGTCAAATATCACATTTGAATACCATAATTATTCCATATAACACCATAATTATTCAGCACACAGCGTGAATCTCAAAAATATGCTAGACTGGGTTCAACAACCTCATGTCTGCCTCAAAATTATCATTGGCAATATTGCAATCTTTCACCTGGCAAACTCAAAAATGCCTATCAAAAATACTTCACATAATCACGTTGCATGATCCACACAAAAATATATAACTGGCTTCAGATGATTAACGCACGCAATGTACAAGAACTGTAATTAATCTGGTGATATCTAGACAACTTCTTAAACAATATGAAAATTACCTTAGTAATCGTAATCCAATTCAAGATCTGGTTTAATTCAGAGCATAAATTCTCTTAAGATCCTCAAGATTTACTTCAAAGAAAAACACCAATGTGTTATATCACCTCACATCAAAAATATCTAATAATGCTCTGCCTCAAAATAAATTCTGACAATAAATAACTCATCTTACAAGATTCAATTACTTGAAATCCTTCTCAAAGGTATCAAATCACTCACAAAGAGTATCAAAAGTATTAACTGTTAAATGAATATACTCTCAAATGAGTATTGCAACAAACTATTGGATTGGCAAAACAAGAATTACAAAGTGTAACCCTGCTGACATTTATGTTTAATTTATTTGACAAAATTCAACTAATATGTGACTGGTAGTTTATTGTTTAATCCACTTACGATCATAATTACACTCGGATGATAAAATGAGACCCTCGATTGGCAGGTAAGGTGAGTACCACCACACAATTACTCAAAGTAACAGGCCCCGCTTCGTAGACTATGATGAAAAATCCCTAAAAACGACAGATAAGGTGAGTGCCACCACACAGTTACTCAAAGTAACAGGCCCCGTCTCGTAGGTTAATGAGTGAGTGTACATGATTGGAATCAACAAGACTCTATTTGTCACATAAAAGCGATATGCATTCACTTGAGTGAATAAAATTTAATATCACCAAACAATCCAATAAAAAATAAAAAATCCCTGCTGATGAATTATACATACTCGCTAGTATGCAATGAACTGACGAAAAATTCTAATTATCCAATTGCAGATCACGAGTTCGAAACACTCGCTAAAAATATCCATAATCAAGAAATACTATCCTCACAGAAAAATATAAAGACCAAAATCCTGTCTAATAAAATCAATCAATGGTGAGAACGTTGTATAAATGTGCCTGCCATATCATATGGTAACACCATATTTTAGCAAATGGAGTAATAAAATATTTAAGCCATGTCGAAAAATAATAGTAGCACTCCTACCAAAATATATATTCGAGTATGCCCAGTGTTCATGAAAAATCATATCAGTAATGCCATAACTCTTAAAATACCTTCATATTCCAGATGTTAATAGAATTCAAAGATCGTCGATAATCCAAGTCTTCGTCACAGATTTCTCGCAAGATCGACGAAAACGCTGTATCGCCCACTGAACTAACACCTGACTCCATCCAAGTGAATTTGATGTCATATTTATCCTCTTCGTTAGGAACCGAATCCATCGCTCTGAGATGCCATCACGTCTCCGTATCCGCCTAGCACGACATGATGAACTGAAGATTATCCATCATGGATATTGTCCAAAATCCTCCACAAAAGTTCAAAAACACAGAGTACCCCATACTCTCTTCGAACATGTCACGCCACTGTTCCATAAACTATTCGGTTGGCATTCGATAATAATGTTAGTCTCCACAGTGGCTGAATTGCACTGATAGAAAAATAATGTAGCTTCAAAAGTGTACTGATTTGTCAGACACCCTGTATCTGTGTTCGTAATGAAGATATTTCATATCTGTTCACGATGTGTAACTATTATACTGCACGGTCCACTATTCACAAAGTGCATACGCTTACATATTTTAACTTGCCAAAAGCAGTAATGTTGGACGGCCCCATGGTCGCCTTAAATATTTCGGTTCAAATGCATTATGAAATATGCTGTAATACTGCTGAAATAAATTCAAGTCAATCTGAATGTCCATAATAAAAGGTGTATAACTGCAACTGGACTGCACAATTGGACTGTTGAAATACAAGTCCTAACATCTCAAACTTGACAAAATGTCAGAGTAATGTTCAACTCGTTGACTATCGCATGGTAACAAAATGTCGCTCACAGCACGACACGTTTCGCTTCACTGTCCATGTGTAATATGAGGTTAAATACTGGCCTCATTGTACTGCTTCGTTGTGCTGTTATACATTGAGAATGTAGCTTAAATAATGTTTCTCAATCCTAGGCTAGTTTAATACTGCGTATTGCTTCGGTAAATTGTAAGCTTGAAAAAGCATTGCTGTTCCCCGTGAATACGACTGCGATGTTGAAATAACATGTGTCTGAACATCGGCTTCCTTGCGGAAGTTAACGGCTTGCATGACCTGCCCTACGGACAGCATGTGCTCCAGAACCGAACTCCCGATACTGCATTGCAGGCTTCGCCTAGCGACTCTCTCCCGCACGTAACTTTCCGTATTGCACTGCCTTATAAACTGTTCTGTTATAGCACGACTTGATCCACTCAGCTGGACTGCTGGAATACTTCTCTTCGCTAGTGTCACTGCACTCGGCCGTCTCGCCTTGACCTGCCACGTGACTTCCTCCTTGCTTCCGCTGTCTGACGTCACAGATCTAACCTCTACCACACTATTTCAGCTATAAAGTCATAGCATAACTTAAGGAGTTGTCTACCTTTCTTCAAGTTATTGTCAATACGATTTCTTGATATTTCCTTCCCTTCTGAGGTTAAATAAGATTTTATTCCAAATTAATCTTTAAAATCATCCAGTATTTCTCCCATAATTCCTTATGTTTGAGGGGTAGTGGCTCCATCTCCCTCGGCCTCCTACGTCATTTCCTACCATTCTTCTGACTAGATCTGAGCGCTATCTTTTCTCCTTGCCCACAAATCTCAACTATGGCTCGATCACAACTGGCGTAGCCGATAGCCTCAACTAGGTATCGGGTACAGTACTAAAAGCATGCATACATTTCTTCATACAGTGTCTACTTTCATAGGTTCTACAAATGTAGGATATACAATATTTAAATGTATCCAGTAACCAGCCAGTTCACAGCCCTCTTTGGTGGCTTGCATCAGGTCCACGAGAGAGCAGGTTGTTGGGCACAGCTTGCGGATGAGGAGATGTTCCATGGTATTTGCATAATGTAGAGTCACACGCAAATCCTCACTTTATCAAGTTGTTTTTAGATCTACCAAATTCTGAGCGCAGCCTGTTAAGCGTCTTTCATATTGGCCAATATTTCTCATGTCCAGGAGCGAGGCGTTCAGCAGGTAACATACAACCTGTGGAACTGTTCAATGAAGAGTGCCATTTATTTTTCCTAGAGGTTGGAGAAGGTTGAGTCAGGCCTTCTGTCGAGTGGAGAAAACTTTTTCTTGACTTGAGCCTTGAAGATACCGGTTGATACCCATATAAAGTGTGGGATAGGCGGCTTCGGTGGCGTAGTTGGTAGCATGCTGAGCTTCTATGCCCAAGATCGCGGGTTCAAACCCGGCCAAAGACGTCGGATTTTTTAAGAGCGTTAAAAATCCCTCAGTATGCCTTCCTTCAGAGGGGAAGTAAAGCCAGCGGTCCCATGTCATAGATTTATGGCATGTAAAAGAACCTTCCACTAATTACACTGGTGTGAAGCTAAATGATAGGTTAGATTTGACTAACGCTCTTAGGTTCCAACGTTCGTCGCCAGGAGCCGACTGCGGTGTTATCTAGTAACCAAGTTCAGAACTAGTTGTCGTTGTCGGTGGCGTTTGGTAGCAAAAGTAGGAACTACTTGAAAATTGAATGTCTGCTGTACTTACTTGAATTAAAAACAGATAACACACACTAATACAGCCATCACAATTAACACCGATTACACTGCCCAACAAAGAAAATGTTTCGGGCTCAATAAAGTTAATTCTTATGTATTTCTACTCGCTGGGTTCAAATATCACCATTAAAATGACAGATTAGCTCTTGCTTTGAAGATAAAATGACATTTCGTTTTTTAGAGTCAACATTTTCAGTTTGGGGGATTTTCGGGGGAATTTTTGTTTTGGGAGTTGGCACACCTGCCAAATAACAAAACACAAACGTTCTTCAGCTGTTTGTAAGTTATAGACTTAGACATTGTTGCTGTGACTTTGCATTTCATATTGTTTCTGCTGTAATTAATGCAGAAATTCAGGTTTGGCTGTGCTTTTAAAGTGTAAATTAAACCCGGCCGAAGCCGTCGGATTTTTTAAGAGCGTTAAAAATCCCTCAGTATGCCTTCCTTCGGAGGGAAATAAACCCGGCGGTCCCATGTCATAGATTTATGGCATGTTAAAGAACCTTCCACTAATTGCACCTGTGTGAAGCTAAATTGGATAGGTTAAGAATGTAAACAACGCTCTTAGGTTTCTACGTTCGTTGCCAAGAGCCGACTGCGGTGGCGTCTAGTAGCTAAGTTCTGAACTTGGCCTAGTACTCGTTGACGGTGGTGCTTGGCGGCAAAAATTCTAAGTTGCAGTACTTAAATAAAAAAAAAACAGATAACACACACTAATACAGTCATCACAATTAACACCGGTTATCAGACAGTATCTACACACACCCAAAGTACACGGGGCTACATGACCGTGTTGTCGCAGCCCCTAAACTTAAGAACCAACCAACCAAAGTGTAAATTTTGTCAACATGCCACGAAAATATCTAAATAAAGTGAATATTTTTTGTTACATTTGTGGTGAAATAACATTTTCGTCACATAAACGCAAGATGACAGCCCTTTTGAAGACTGCCTATCACTATTATTTCGGTATGAAGGTAGGTGACCAGGAGAAGTCATGGGCTCCACATGTAAGTTTCAACGCTTGTTCAGTTACACTGCGAGAATGACTGAAAAATACGAAACGATCGCTTGGTTTTGCTGTGCCTATAGTTTGTTGGGAGCCTAGAAACCATACAGATGACTGCTCTGTCTGCTTGACTCCATCTATAAAGGCAGAACTGTCTATGAAGAAAAGAAGAACAGTTCAATACACGAATTTTCCATCTGCTATTCGACCAATTCCGCATTCAGATAGTTTACCAGTTCCTACTCCACCCAAAAATTGTGTATTTGAAGTAGGAAATGAAGAGAGTGTGGAACAAGAAGGAGAAGTAGAACCCAACAAGCCTTTCACATCCCGTGACCCTGATTATGAGGAAAAAGATGATAAACCGCACAGACTGAGACAAGCGGAATTAAGTGATCTCATTAGAGACCTTGACTTGTCAAAGGAGAAGGCAGAAATTCTAGGATCTAAACTACAGCAATGGAATCTTCTGGAACATGATGTTCGAGTCACACAGTACAGCAACATCGCAGGGATCTGCTTCCCTTTTTTGATCAGAAAAACAATCTTGTCGTTTGCTGCAACATTAATTGCTTGATGAAATGTTTGAATTTGAACCATGATCCAACTGATTGGAGGCAATTCATAGACTCCTCAAAGCTTAGTTTGGAAGCTGTATTACTCCACAATGGCAACCGTCTTCCTTCTATTCTTGTTGGTCATGCAGTTCACATGAAGGAGACTTATGCAAATATGACAGCCCTCTTGGACTCAATCAAATATCATGAACACAAGTGGAAAATCTGTGGTGATCTAAAAATCATTGCTATACTCTTAGGAATGCAACTGGGGTACACAAAATATTGCTGCTTTTTATGTATGTGGGACTGCAGGGATAGGAAATCACATTATATTCAAGCAGACTGGCCTGCAAGAAATCTTAACCCTAGCGAGAAAAATGTCGTAGCAGAGCCTCTCGTGGACCCAAAAGATGTTCTTCTTCCACGCCTGCATATCAAGCTGGGTTTGATGAAAAATTGTGTCAACCAAGAAGGACAAGCCTTTAAGTACGTAAGAGAGAAATTTCCGAAATTAAGTGATGCCAAAGTTAAGGAAGGTATTTTTGTCGGGCCGCAAATTCGAGAACTTGTTAAGGATTCTGCATTTGACCAAGTTTTGAAGGGCAAAGGAAAGGAAGCTTGGGAATCCCTCAAGGGAGTTATTCATGGATTTTTAGGCAACACACGAGATAATAACTACAGTTGGTGACAGTACTCCTGCAAAAATACCATCAACTTGGATGCAACATGTCCCTTAAAATCCATTTTCTCCACTCCCACCTAGAATTTTTCCCTCCTAGTTGTGGAGCAGTCAGTGATGAACACGGAGAACGATTCCATCAGGATATTTCTGTTATGGGACAAAGATATCAGGGCCGTTGGAATGAAGCAATGCTTGTGGATTACTGCTGGACTTTGTGTAGGGGTGCTCCGGAACTCACTTACAAGAGGCCAGCTAAAAGACGACGATCTCATGAAGCCACCACGTGATTCTCTTCAGACCCAACCAACTGCCAGATATTCTTCCATCAATTTAGAACTCTTAGAATGAAACTGCCATTTAAAATAAATCAAATGCACTTTTAATGTCGTTGGCATATGCAATTAAAATGTATCGTTTTCTCTTAATCCATTAAATGGAAATACTTCCACCTATTGCGTATCACAGAAACTCGAGCTAAGAAAAAATTTTCATTGTCATATTCAATTTTATCAACCCAAAATTAGTAAGAATTGACTCATGATATGCAGGAAACATACAAAAAAAATATTTTTTGTTGCCCAGTGTTATCAAACAGATTCTACACACACCCGAAGTACATGGGGCTACATGATTGCGTTCTCGCAGCCCCTAAAATGAGGAACCAACCAAAGTGTGGGATTTCAAGCCCAATACCTTAGATCTCTCCAGTCTTGCTACAGACTCACGGCGGATATCTGGAGGTGGGATACCTGCTAGACAGTACTTTTTCAAGTGGTGTGGATCGCAAACAACCTGTATAAGTATACAGGTTTCATTCAGAGCAATATCCACTTCACTTGCGTGACTGGATCTGCACCATACAGGACAGGCATAGTCTGCAGCTGAATAACCAAGGGCTATCGCTGAACGAGGCTGTGCTAGTTGGATCGTGGTAAAATGTGTTGATACAAATCATATGGGGAAAAACATGCAATGCCAGTCTTGTAATGACGTAAAATGCGTAAACATTGACCATTATGGAAATGGTAATAATTAATAACTTTGATTTGCTTGTTTGTTGTCACAATCTACCAACATGTTATTATATAGTTTTAAATATATTATCTGCACATTGTGTTGCCCAATACACATATAATATAGCAGAGAGAGACAACAAATAAAAACCAACTGAGTCATCGAAGTTTAGGACAAGGTAATACCGTAAACTATTACGTTTCTCGTAATAGTATTCCACCTGAAGGCGACACTGTGTAATATGGTTGATTGCTGTGTTCGGTAAATAGCCTGCACATTGCGTTACCCATTAAGCAACTAAAACAACAGATTGGGCCATTAAGTTGGGAATCGACTGAAGTCTTAAGTTGGAGGACTGTATTACAATTTTTTTTGTTCCGTTTGAGGCGACAGTTTGACCTACATCCTTTGCGCTTCTTCATTCTTCTGACAGCGACACCATCTGTCACTACAGTTTTCTATCAAAATTATTGGAGTATTGACGTAGGCACTTTATAAGGTAGATCTCTTATTTTAATAGCATCATTTAACTATCATTTTTTTTAAATCATGGCATTTAAATTTTCGCAAGCTTTTCCATTTTTGATTTAAAACAATTTTTGTAAAGATATCCATTTCTGTTTGGCATTGTTAACTAGTTTTAAGATTTAATATCAATCACGCTGAGGAAGGTATCAATGAAATACCGAAACATGTATGATTAATAATGTAATCAAACGTTTCATTAGTGTTTGGCTAGGCAGTTTTAATAAGATAATAATTGTAATCACGTGCCTCATCTCAAAGTTGGATGTTGTCCATGTCCGGTTTATTATGGCTCCGGTTCCATAGAATTCAGGAGGTATATATTCTCTTCGTTTGTTTAATGATGTTGGAGGATTTTCGGAGGCTCTAATGTTGAGTAGAGGGAAGAGGATTCAAAGATCTTCAATGAAGAATGATTCTGAAGCGAGGAGGTAGATGAGTCGTGATTTTGTAGTCTTGAACACTCCGATCGTTCTAGTGTTGGATAAAGGGAAGAGTGTTAAAAGATCTTCAATGAGGAATGATTCTCGTGTGAGGAGGTAGGCAAGTCGTGATCTTGTAATCTTGGACACTCCGATCGTTCTAGTGTTGGGTAAAGGGAAGAGTATTCTAAGATCTTCAATGAGGAATGATTCTCGTGCCAGGAGGTGGGTGAGTGGTGATCTTGAATTCTTGGACACTCCGATCGTTCTAGTGTTGGGTAAAGGGAAGAGTATTCTAAGATCTTCAATGAGGAATGATTCTCGTGCCAGGAGGTAGGCGAGTCGTGATCTTGTAATCTTGGACACTCCGATCGTTCTAGTGTTGGGTAGAGGGAAGAGTATTCAAAGATCTTCAATGAGGAATGATTCTCGTGCGAGGAGGTAGACCAGTCGTGATCTTGTAGTCTTGGACACTCCGATCGTTCTAGTGTGGGGTAAAGGGAAGAGTATTCTAAGATCTTCAATGAGGAATGATTCTCGTGCGAGGAGGTAGACGAGTGGTGATCTGTAGTCTTGGACACTCCGATCGTTCTAGTGTGGGGTAAAGGGAAGAGTATTCTAAGATCTTCAATGAGGAATGATTCTCGTGCGAGGAGGTAGACGAGTGGTGATCTGTAGTCTTGGACACTCCGATCGTTCTAGTGTGGGGTAGAGGGAAGAGTATTCAAAGATCTTCAATGAGGAATGATTCTCGTGCGATGAGGTAGACCAGTCGTGATCTTGTAGTCTTGGGCACTCCGATCGTTCTAGTGTGGGTAGAGGGAAGAGTATTCAAAGATCTTCAATGCGGAATGATTCTCGTGCGAGGAGGTAGACCAGTCGTGATCTTGTAGTCTTGGACACTCCGATCGTTCTAGTGTGGGTAGAGGGAAGAGTATTCAAAGATCTTCAATGAGGAATGGTTCTCGTGCGAGGAGGTAGACCAGTCGTGATCTTGTAATCTTGGACACTCCGATCTTTCTAGTGTGGATAGAGGGAAGAGTATTCAAAGATCTTCAATGAGGAATGATTCTCGTGCGAGGAGGTAGACGAGTCGTGATCTTGTAGTCTTGGACACTCCGATCGTTCTAGTGTGGATAGAGGGAAGAGTATTCAAAGATCTTCAATGAGGAATGATTCTCGTGCGAGGAGGTAGACGAGTCGTGATCTTGTAGTCTTGGACACTCCGATCGTTCTAGTGTGGGTAGAGGGAAGAGTATTCAAAGATCTTCAATGAGGAATGATTCTCGTGCGAGGAGGTAGGCGACTCGTGATCTTGTAATCTTGAACACTCCGATCGTTCTAGTGTGGGTAGAGGGAAGAGTATTCAAAGATCTTCAATGAGGAATGATTCTCGTGCGAGGAGGTAGGCCAGTCGTGATGTTGTAGTCTTGGACACTCCGATCGCTCTTTTTATGAACAGCGCTTTTACTCTTTTCTAGTGTGGACAGGTTCTTTTCGGTGAGGTATGGCCATTGATATTTATCCTATACGTTAGTATAGGCATGATTTTAGATTTGAATAGCGCCGTTACTCTATCGAAGCTGAGTGTCTGATGTAGCTGATTTCATGCATGCCCGTACTACTTGTGTTGTTTTCACTGAGTGACATGACTTGACCATGTCAGAAAGAAGGCCGTGTCGAAAACCTTCAGAATTCGCTCCTATTCCTGAGAAGATAATGAATGTAAGGTTGCGCTGGTACGGTCATTTGGCTAGAGCAAACGTTGATAGTATGTACAGTCCCTGGCCTAAATAACATGACCACTTAAGGAAACATACAAGACTAAACTTTCTACATATTCGCTCTTACAATCTCTACGTAGTATGCCTATACAACAAAGTCCCCGATTTTTGGATGTAACGGGTAATCTCGAGATCCACTGGATGTTTTAAGCGGTTTTCACCATTCTGTAAAGAATTTCTCGAGGAAGGTTTCTGTAGTAAAACATTCATTTATGACAAAAGGAAACCGAGTAGTAACGATTTCAGTGAATCAAGTCGAAGAAACCCCTGCCGTCCGTGCGAATTTGAAGTTTACGCTGGGAAAACCGTTTAAAATATCGATATACTATGAGTGTAAGAATTGCTCAGCATGAAAAGTCCGACAAAAACGTCCGCGACAGCATATCTCGATCGTTAATACATCGCCCACTGTAAGTGTTTTTACGTTTTCATTTCTTCCAACAATCTCCATTCATTGGAAATTTAAATTACCAGCTTTGGAGCCAGTTTACGATTTAGCGAGTGTGCCTATCACCCCAGCTTCGGCCAGCATCAAACTGTCGAGTCGTGTCGAGTTAAGACTTCAGAGAAGAGTTCAATTATGTATTTGGAGTTTCGCTGTTCCCCTCGGCTTTTCTGAATTGCGTCTGGGACCTTCCGTCTGTGCGCCTTTTAAGCCTACGCTGGGTAAACCGGGCGTAGCCGGGGCGGTTTTCTAGTTCGAAATAAAAGTGTTCTTTCCTAGTACGGTAACTTACGACTTACTTAAACCATGGAAGATTTTGAAATTTCTCATTCTTAACTGTGTCTCGCTCATTCAAAAGACATTCCACTATTACCCACTTTGCTTGACAAGTTTTTTTCTAATGCATTTCTGGAAACATTAAAATTGAAGGTTTAAATAGGCGAATAATGTTAACTTTTCCAGAGGGCGTGGTGGCGCAGCGGTCAAGCTGTTGGCCTCTCACCACGGCATCCCGTTTCCCGGTCAATGCATTTGAGATTTTCAATGTGAAAAGCCATGTCCTGTGGTTCAGATTCCACGTAAAAAGGAAGTCCCGTGGTTCATGATTGCGAGATTAATGGCAACGTAAAATTACAAATTTCGTTCCTTTTCCAGGAAGAAGCTTAACTTCTTCTAAACGGGCATGAAATAATATACTGACAAGCAAAAAATAAGTTACAGTCAGTCTGAAAGACTAGACTTTATGTCATTTCAAATGACGCATGCTGCAACTGCCTTCTCGCTTCGCTCGAAGCTCCAGGTCGCTCGACGCCCCAGGACTCTTTCAACAGACTCCATTACCCATTAACTTAGGCTTCCCGCGTGGCTGCATGACGTCACGCACTCGCCGTCCATTACCCATTAACTTAGGCTTCCCGCGCGGCTGCATGACGTTATGCGGTCGCCGTCTCCGTAATGCATAACGTTAGACTCAAGCTTCCAGGGTGGCTGCATGACGTCACGCAGTAGCCGTCTCCGTAACGCATAACGTTAGACTCAAGCATAACGATGAAGTCGGCATGATCATTTGAAATGATTAAAAAAAAGAGTAACGCCCAGGTATATGCGCTATAACGACACAATGAACAACCTCCATTATTGGCGGGGTTCCATTGTTTTCATTTTTGTAAACATTAAGTTTGTTGCCTTCATAAAGGTGTAATAAATTATACCTTGAAAAAAAAAAGTGAAGTTATTTTATATTCTGACCATAGATGAAGATGAAGATGAAGCTGCTGCTGCCACCACCCATCTTCTTACCCACCGGCGCTGTTGCTTCGGTCAAACCCATCTCATGACGCCATTTATATAAGCCAATTTTTGTACTAGGAAATACACTAATTCATGATGAAAATTAATAAATGAAAAACAAAAATATTGGAATGCAGCCGAAAGATATCAGAAACCTCTATGGAATTAAATTGGCAGGTGAAAAGCTAAAGGAAATATGAGACTTCTGTTAGTTAGGAAGCAAAATAACTAGTGATGGACGAAGCAAAGAGGATATGAAATGTAGGTTAGCACAGGCAAGGGAAGCATTTCTACAGAAAAGGAATCCGTTGACATCAAATATAGATTCAGGTATTAGGAAGTCATGTTTGAAAGTCTTCGTCTGGAGCGTGGCGCTTGTGGAAGTGAAACTTGGACTGTTGGAGCAGCAGGAAAGAGAAGAATTGAAGCGTTTGAAATGTGGTGTTACAGGAGAATAATGAAGATCAGATGGGTAGATAGGGTTACAAATGAAGCGGTATTAATCTTCGAGTACTGGCGCATGGCTATTTTTCACCCGAGGCTTAAATAATGCTCTGAATTTTCGTTTTGGTCAGCCATTATTTCCTAGTCTTTAACTTCACCCTGCAAAACAAACATGCCCATAGTTTTGTGAACACCCAAGTTATTTGTATATTTTTATGGCCGGGTCAGATTTACCCATGGCGCCAGTCCTCGCGTGACAATTTTCGGCTTGCGTTAGTCGGAATAATCTGTAAAAAATAAAGGAGAAAAACAACTATTTTGGTGCAAGACAATCACGTTCTCGTTGATCCATGTTTAGGGTCTAGGAACACCTCGGCGATCAGCTCCTTTGTTCAAAAACAATCGAGATCACTTCTTTACCGCCACTATCAAGGGCACTGTTACAAAAATTATTGGCATTTTCTGCTTGTTAAATCTGAAAAATCTGAGCTTCTATGCCCAAGATAGCGGGTTCAAACCCGGCCGAAGTCGTCGGATTTTTAAGAGCATAAAAAATCCCTCAGTATGCCTTCCTTCGGTGGGGAAGTAAAGGCAGCGGTCCCATGTCATAGATTTATGGCATGTTAAAGAACCTTCCACTAATTACACCTGTGTGAAGGTAAACTGTATAGGTTAAGAATGTAAACAACGCTCTTAGGTTCCTACGTTCGTTGCCAAGAGCCGACTGCGGTGGCGTCTAGTAGCTAAGTTCTGAACTAGGCCTAGTAGTCGTTGACGGTGGCGTTTGGCGGCTAAAGTAGGAACTATTTGAAAAAATCAAAGTTGCAGTCCTTACTTGAATTAAAAAACAGATACACACACTATTACAGTCACCACAATTTACACCGGTTATCAGACAGATACTACACACACCCAAAATGCACGGGGCTACATGAGCGCGTTGTCGCAGGCCCTAAACTGAGGAACCAACAAACCAATCTGAAAAATATTAAAGAAAACTCATTTTATATTGCGAATGGTTCCTAGGAAGACACCAGGTGTAAAATTACTTAATTTATATCCGTACGAGTACGACAACAAGGGAGGGACACACTATGGATCAAAATGGCCTGGCACCAGTCCTCGTGTTATATTTCTCACGCCAGTCTTGATTGAGAGAGGAGAGATGTTTCTGGTGACTGCTTATTGAAGAGAAGGGATAGGTTGGTAGGAGGCATACTAAGACACCCAGGAATAGCAAAGTTAGTTATGGAAGGAAGGGTCGAGGATAAGAACTGTAGGGGTAGACCAAGGTAAGAATATGTTAGATTACGTTGAATGTAGGGTGTGGTAGCTATGTAGGGATAAAACGATTAGCTCACGACAGGAAAGCATGGAGGGCTGCATCAAACCAGTCAAAAGAATGAATACTCCAACAACAACAAATACATGCATGCTGAATGAAATGAGTGCACTGGAAGCTCGTTGTGTGTAGCCTCGCACTTAAAGCCGGGAGAGCAACTTTGATCCCGGCTGACACGAAGCAAACTTAATTTACGAGGTTACGGTGAAGTAGTTGGAGTTGTATTTACCAATTAGCGATCCCCTGAACAAACACTTCCTTCCACTTGTATTGGTCTTGTCTTGCTCTTGCATTATCTATTATTTTGGCCGAGAGCCCTAACTCAACACGTTCACATCGAAGGTTAACAATTCACATTGTTATCTCTACACCACCTCCAGTGGGGTGTGCGTAGGCGACCACGGGACCCCTGCCGGGCTCCTCTTGTTCATCCATCTTATCAATCGTCCCTGTCAACTAAATGGGGGGTTGACAACAAAATGAAGTTAATTAGGAGAAAAATGTAGACTCATGATAATAGGTAGTGTGCGAAGGCATCATTTACTATATACCTAGCAGCCCATCCCAGCTTCGCCCGATATCTTTAACGGTTTACCCAGCGTTAGCTTAAAAAGTGCACGGACGGCAGGTCCCAGACGCAATTCAAACAAGTTGTTCCCTGAAGAAATATACAGCCTATTTTCATATACACTACTCATGATAATTGCCTCTATCAACATTCAAAATTTCAGTTCGATTGTTGTGATTGTTTCGTCGATATTGAGAACCGTCTAAATATTTCAGATGGTCGCCAGGTTGAATCTTTACTTATGCACTATTCCATGAAGATTATTGTGTACGTGTGGTATTCAAACTTAAATCGCATGATTAGGACACAAGAAGTTAAAACGACATTTTAAAATTTCGCACTGCTGCCGTCTTGTGGTTATGAAAACTTTTGAAATAAATTAGATGCCAGTGGATTAACATGTGTATAAGCATTTATCGTGCAAAGTTTCACTGCACTCAGATGGTTAAATCACGAGAAACGTCCATTTAAATATTTATATTTCGCGTCGCCGCCATGTTGCATTTGTGCTCACCAGGTTACTGAAAGACCTATAGGTGAACTTATGCTCATAGCCTCTATGATCATAAAGAAATTCAGTTTGATTGCTGTAAAAAATTCGTAGATATTGAGAACCTTCAAAATATATCGGATGCTCGCCATTTTGGATTGTTATATGTATAGGCCATAGAGTTATGTACCATTAAAGGGAAATTATTGCGTAGTTTCATTATTCAAACTTTCACTTCGATGGCATGATTACGACACAAGAAAAAATAATAATTTTAAAATTTCGCACAGCCACCATCTTGTGGTTATGTTAACAATTGAACTAAATAAGATGCCATTGCCTTACAATATGTATAATCATTTACTGTACCACATTTATCTGCGCTCAGATGGTTAAATCAAGAGAAAAGTCTATTAAAACGTTCCAACTTCGCTTGGCCGCCATGTTCGGTTTGTACTTTACAGGTTTTTGAAAGTAACATAGATAAACTTGTAGCAGTGCCTTTTATCACCGTACAAAACTTCAGGGTGATAATCTGTAATAGTTTCGGAGATACTGAATGCTGGTGAAATATTTCACACAGCCGCCATGTTGGATTGGTGCGACAGAATAAAGTTTGAAGGGCACGGTCGGGGTCGGCCAGAATGGTGCTATGACCTTACTTAGTTTTATTGAAATCGTTCTAGCCGTCTAGATTTTATTAAGCGGGGGGCGGGGGGGGGGGGGGGGCACACAAAAAAATCACACACACACACACATGCACACACAGACAGACACACGGACAAAAGTTGATCACATAAGCCTATTTTTAATAAAATAAAAATAGGCGAAAAAGGCGAGGTGAACAGCGAAACTATAAACACATACTCTTCTCTGAAGTCTTTACTCAACATGACTTGACAGTTTGATGCTGGCTGAAGATGGGGTGATAGGCACTCTCGCTAGCTCGTAAACTCGCTACGAAGCTAGTAATTTAAATTTCCACTCAATAGAGATTGTTGGAAGAAATGAAAACGTATACACATTTATAGTGGGCGAGGTATTAAAGATAGAGATATGCTATCACGGCCTTTTATGTAGAACTTTTTATGCTGAACACATCTTACTCTCATAGTACGTAGATACTGTATTTTATCGGTCAACCCATCGTAAACTTAAAAGGCGCATGGACCGCAGGTGTTTCTTCGACTCGATTCACTGAAATCGTTACTGCTCGGCTTCCTTTGGTCATAAATGAATGTTTTTCTACAGAAACCTTCCTCGAGGAATCCTTTAGAGTATTGTGAAAACCGCATCAAAATCTATCCAGTGGTTCTCGAGATTACCCGTTACATCCATGATTCGGGGACTTTGTTTAATACTATGTAGAGATATCTGATGGGAAATAGTTGTAGAAGACTCGTCGGAATATTTCTATTCATTCTGGGTCTGTATTGACAAATGGTATAAAGGGTAATTAAATTAGGTAAGAAGTTCCAACATTTAAATAGACGTTTCTCGCGATTTAACCATCCGAGCGCAGTGAAACTTGGTACGGCAGATGCTTTCACAAATTTCAATCCACTGACATATAATTTATTTCAATTGTTTTCATAAGCACAAGATGGCGGCTGTGCAAAATTTTAAAATCTTGTTTTTATTTCTTGTGTCCTAATCGTGCGATTGAAGTTTGAATAATAACCTACACCTACGCAATAATCTTCATATAATAATACAGGAAAGGAAGATTGTAGTTTTACGTGACCGTTAATCGTGAGATAATAAGCCACGGGACCTCCTTTTTACGTGGAATCCGAACCACAGGACACGGCATTTCTCTTTGAAAATCTCACATGCATCGATCGGGAATCGAACCCGAACTGCCGTGGTGAGAGGCCAACACATTGACCGCTGCGCCACCATGCTCCCCGGTATATAATAATACATAACTCTATGGTCTACATATATAAAAATCCAACATGGCGACCATCCAAAATATTCAGACGGATCTCAATATCTACGAATCTATTACAGCAATCAAATTGAAATATTGTATGTTGATAGAGGCAATTAACCTCAGTAGGATATATGAAAATAGAATATTTAGTTCTTCATGGAACTACTTCTTAGGTTGTAGTTAGTGAAAATATTAATATATTTATGTGGTTTCTTATCCAATCCTTTTTCTGTTACAAATACACACACTTGTACAGTCATCACAGTGACACAAGTTATCAGATAAATTCTACACACACCAAAATGCACGGGACAACATGTCTACGATGTCGCAAAGCCCCTAAAAGATTCAGCAACAATAACAACTATTTTCACTGTGTGAAGTTTTCTTGAATTAATTTTATTTTACTGATCATATATCAGCCCTTAGTTTACTGAAAAATAGAAGACAATACGATTACCATTTTCGTGAAAATTCACTCGCACGATCGTGTGGAGTAGGGCGAAATAGACAGTTTCTAGGGACAAACCCTCATAAATAGAGTTGACCTGAACACATCACACAATTAATTCGCAAACGGTAATTACTAAATATGTCTCTGTTAGTAGAATAGGCGATATGATGCTCCATTACGGGAATTAATTCAATCTCTCACACCTTGCTGGAGTCCCTGGACATGTGACAGTAACGCTGCAAAGGAACAAGGGCCATCATGTCACAGTTATCATTTGGTGGAGCATTGTATGTAATAACTGCCCGATATATTAATTCACTAGTCACAGTAATGATCTCTCAAGCGTGTTGGCTTATTCAGGCTATCATGAGGATACTGAGTTATTACTAACACGTAATTGGAAGCCAACAAATACAAATCCCTCATAATTTGCTAGCCCTCTTCTTTGGAAATTTTAAAATAATAGTTATAATAATTAATAATATCCACAACGTGCAAAGGGAGTAAGGAAAGTGTGGAGAATTGCTGTCAGACTAGGTTGTAAGAACAAGGACCTGATAATCGACTGTTTAACTTTCGCAGATGATTTTGCAATTCTCTCTCATTCTTTTGACACGGCCAAACAACAAATCAGTCAACTACTAATGCAAGCAGCAAATGCAGGGTTTCAGATTTTGTTTGATAAAACACAAATTAAAGTTTTAAATTCATTGTGTAATGTTTTAATGACAGAATATAAAATTACACTATGTCGTTAATCTTGGTTTTCGTGACCGGGACGCTGCCACACTGTCAGCTACTCAATTGTCCTCACGGGGCTGAGTGCACCCCGTTCCAGCCCTCATGCCAGTTTCTAAAAAAGATGATGGAATTACATACCTCGCCCGGTATTGAACTCCAGACTGCATCTCCTAATGAATTTAACTTCTAAATTGTTATTATTATTATTATTATTATTATTATTACTATTATAGTAAGAATAAAGCAGGACATGGCTTGTAGAATTTTTCAACATGAAACCTATCTAAGGAAATACCAGGGCCTGGCCATAGATTAACTTAAGTAAATCTGCTTGTAAGCTTTTAGGGCAGAAACAGCCCATAGCCATTAGCAGCACCAGGAATTCTAAGACGTAGTCATTTACGGAAATGACAACATTCCATTACGACGATTTTACTTTAGATAAACTTAGAACGTACTTCCTCAATTTCCTAAAGTGAAAGGTTCTACAAAGGCCTGGTAATTTCAAGAAGGAATTCGTGGTGACCCCTGTGTGGGGATTGTCATCCCATTGGTCAGACACGGTAGCCTCGGGAGAGCCCAGCTACCCCCTCTCAAGTAAAGCAAATGTATATAAAGCCTGTTATTTCTGGGAGTCGTCCTCTGTGAACACTCGGCGTTGGCCCACTGTGGGCTCTGTCACCTCTGTGGATACTCGGCGTTAGCCCACTGTGGGCTCTGTCACCTCTGTGGACTCCGACAACTCTGTAGACTACTACTATGTAAATATCGCTCTTCGAGCAAGTAACCAGCTGTGCTGTATACAATGGCATATTATTAAATTACAATACTGACTTCAAACTGCAAAACTGGACTTCTTCATTTCTGTTGAATAAGATACCACTCAGCCGCATGGAGAACCTGAGAAGGACCAACACTTTGTAGTTTGCCACGCATTGTTAAGCTACAAATTGGTGTCCCGTCCAGGGATATCAACAAACTTAACTGGGGGCCCGTTTTCTGGGATAGATATACGATCGCCACAAGATCTACGAGCAAGTTGGCGGAGTATACTGACAACGATCCAGAATCGCCTTTCGTTACTCTGCTGGCAAGCCAATTATCAACCCGCTACTGCTGCAGTAATATATTCAACAGAGGCAGCCGACTGGAAGGAAGTGGAACTGACAACCTCACTGGAGGCCTTTCGACCATGACTAACCAGCCAGCTCACAGGTAGACGGTAAGCCGACAACGCTCGACAAAAGTCAAGAAGCGCCTTTCGACTATCGCCAAGCCGTGGACGGACGAGTATACCGACAACGCTCGACAACAGTCAAGAAGCGCCTTTCGATTGCTCGGACGACAACGAAGAAGACCAACCGGAAGGAAGCTAGCCAACAACGCTCGACAACAGTCAAGGAGCGCCTTTCGACAGCGACCAACCGACTACGCAGTTCACAGGAGGATGCAGTCATCACTGATCTTCTTCTCCTGCATGTAAGTCAACAATTTTAAGCACCTCTATTGTAATGCCTTAGTATTACTGTAACAGCTTGGTTCATTTTCATTTTCAATTCTTCAACTATCACACAGAGCACTAACAATAAATTTAATTTTCAAAAGAAAAAGTGAATTTGCATGAAACTAAACGCCGTTTCTATGCAGGGCATTCTTTTCTTTTGAATTAATATTAATAGAAAGATAATAAGTAAGTTTAGGTTAGCATTTATTTAATAATAATAAGTTATTGTGGAAACCTAAACGGGGCTCTTTCACGTATCATTAGTTAATAAAAATCATTCATTTCCGTGTCCGATCATTTCCAGAATGTAGCAACTCCGATGGCCTTGTTGTTTGCCTCGATCAGGTCCTGGGTAGTGCAGGGTTGTTCTAGTAGTGGACAAATGAGCAGGTGCGCTGGGTCTTGTGTTGCTCCACACTCGCAGGACGTGTCTCCATCAGCTGGAAGGATACCCCATTTCTGCATGTTGGTCTTGCAACGAGGGACGCCCACCCTGAGACGATTAAGTGATTTCCAAACAGGGTAAGGCAGGTCATTTCCTGGGGCTAGCTCTTCCTTAACAGGGATATCCGGCGGTAGCTTGCTCTTCCACCTGGAGATGCGGTTAGATTCCGATGTTCCCTCCAGTGGTTGAGTCCTGGCGATGAAACTCTTTCTTGATTTCAGTCGACGGACAACAGCCTGATGATTATGCAGTGGATGACGGGGATCATTAATCTGCTTCGCCCTCTCTGCATCAGCAGCAACAGCCCTTCTGATAGTTGGGGGAGCTATCCCAACAATCGGGTAAAGTTTGTCGACTGGAGTAGGCTTCATACATCCCGACAAGATTCGTATGGTCTCGTTGATGGCAATGTCAATCTGCTTGGTGTGACTGGATGCACTCCACACAGGTGAAGCGTACTCTGCAGCAGACATGCACAAAGCAAGAGCAGAAGTTCTTAGGACGTGAGGACTTGCCCCCCAGGTGGTGGCTGTGAGCTTCCTCAAAATATTGTTCCGTGAACTAACTTTCAGCCTGGTCTTATGGCAATGTTTCTTGAAGGACAGTGTTCGGTCAAGAGTAACACCTAGATACACGGGTGTTGGACAATGTTGGAGTTGTTTGCCTTGCCATGTAACATCCAGTTCCCGCCGAGCTTCTCTGTTCCTTAAGTGAAATGAATATACTTGAGTCTTGTTGGGATTTGGCTTTAGATGATTGGCTTCATAGTAAGATCCAAGGGTATCTAGTGCAGAAGTCAACTTTCCCTCCACCTTTTCAAATGTTTTTCCTTGGGCAGCCACTGCAGTATCATCAGCATATATGAAGAGCCTAGAATGTTCTGGTATGGGCTGATCGTTAGTGTAAATATTAAATAGCACAGGAGCGAGTACACTGCCTTGAGGTAAGCCGTTCTTTTGTATGCGCCATCTGCTCTTTTTACCATGGAGAAAGACTTGGAACCTTCTATTCTGCAGGAGAGTGCCAATAAGGGATGTTAGTTGGTAGTCGTTGGAGGTCTGGTACACTTTCCTCAGCAACTTTCTGTGGTTGATAGTGTCGTAAGCAGCTGTTAGATCGACAAAGGCAACTCCAGTTATCTCACCTTGTTCATACCCATCCTCGATGGGTTGAGTGAGGTTCAGTATCTGACTGCAACATGACTTTCCAGATCGAAACCCAGCTTGTTGGGGAATGAACTTATCTTCAAGGATGCCGCTAATTCGGTTGAGGATAAGGCGCTCGAAGATCTTGAAACAGTGACATAATAAGGATATTGGGCGAAAGTTTTTAGGATCGTTTGGCTCCTTACCAGGCTTAAGCAGTGCAACCACTCGGGCTTTCCTCCAGAGCCTGGGGATATAAAGCTTAGATACACACTCATTAATCATCGTAAGCAGCCATTGTAGGGTGGTCTGGCCGAACTTTTTGATCTGTTCTACTCTGATGTCATCGATGCCGGCAGCTTTATTCAATTTCAACGTGTAGATGGCAGATTCTAGTTCATAGTTAATAATAATAATAAGTTATTTTACTTAATTGTGGAAAACTAAACGGGGCTCTTTCACGTGATTAATTTTAAGATACTCTATTATTTTACTTCTTCAAGTTTTTAATTATTTTATTTTTACATACCTAACTCATAAGAATAATCATAATAATAATTATCATTAAGTATATTAAACATTTTCATTTATTTGCAGCTTGAAAGTAAATAAATAAATTAACTAGCTGAATAGGCTCTAATTAAAATAATTTAATACTTCTTTCTCATTAACGTCACAATGGAGACAGAATTATTAACTAAATTTGAATATGCACAGATCCAATTGCTACCTGAGTTTAACGGAAATACGTCTTGCAGTTTAGACTACTTTATTTCAAGATGCGATAGTTTCCTAGCTACTCACAAGAGAGCCAACGCAACTCCCAATTCCGCCATTATTAAAACTCAGCAATTCTTCTAGGTTATTATTAATGAATTTTTATTTAATGTGGTGAAATCTAAATTAAAAGGGGAAGCCTGTAGTATTCTAGATTTGGATGCAAACTCCGATTATGAAAAATTTAAAGAGAAACTAATTAGAAAATATGGTAATGTCAAAGATGAAAGATTATTGATTCAGGAAATTTCCAATTGCTTCCAAAAACGGGGCGAATCACACAATGACTACCACGATAGGTTAGACACCCTTGTCATGCAGTGCAAAAACATGTGCAAAATCAATTATAGAGACCAGATTTTAGATTTGAAATTAAGAGAATTAGAAGATCTGAGTTCGAATACCTTTAAGGCCGGAATTTTGGAGCCATATCGTTCTTATTTGCACTATGCTCAAATTACTGACCTTAGCCATGCACATAGACTGTGTAGAATGTTTGACAATGATAGAGCGCATGAAAGTTACATGGATCAGTTAAGAGGAGTGCAGAATCCACCTCCAAACAAATTCAACCAAACATCTCAACCACTAAACCACACTACTCATAATCCATTCACACATTCAAATTTCACACCACAAGTGAAACCATTTAACAAGTTCGTTCCTCAGAACTTGCCCGCACGACCTTTCATGAATCAACCCAATCCATGAATTCTAACCCATCTCAACGGAAGCCCTTCAGACCGCAGAACCAACAACCTTTCATGACCTCTATGAACCGTCCTTACCCAACTCCTAACATTATCGGTAGACGTTTTGCTCCCAATAACCAAACCTACCCGATACCCATGTCCGGTGTTTCCACCATTAGGGGAAATTTAAATGCTCACGCGGAAGAAGTCGATGATTTTGGCTACATACCACCAGAATTCTTTCAGGAGGAACAACCACCTGAATATGAGCTTGACCATGTTGTTGAGATTGATCCATCCCTCGTTCCAAACGAAAATCAAAATGACGATCAACAACAGGATTTTCATTTGGCCCAGCCATCACAATCGAAACCCTAACTAATATCAGGAACGCTCCAAAATTACCATTTATTACATTATTTGGTTTCAAAATCTTAATTGACAGTGGAGCATGTAATTCAATCATGAAACCGTCAATAGCACACACATTCTTTCCAGATTATATCTTTCAGGAACCTTTTTGTTTTCAATCGTTACATTTTAACATTAGGAACAGATAATGTGCAATTCCCTATCTTTTCTGAACACGGCATTGACACCCCTGTGAATTTCAGGGTCATGCAATGGCATGATTACTTCGATGCCTTAATTGGTACTGCTGACTTTGTCAAATTAGGTGCAAAAATCGATTATGCAGAAAAACCAGTTACACTAGCTAACAAGGATATACCCTTTCATTTTCATTCCAGTAATAAACAAATTAATTTCCAACCTGCAGTAGATATGCACACCATTGTGATCCCTGTCAATATTGAACAAGGAGACGTATATATTCCTAATTTTGAATGTGGAGGAATATATTTCTCGGATGCAATATTGCGTGCAGAAAACTACCAGGTCATGTACCCCAGCGAAACGCAGTTAAAGCAGGAATTCAACAAACCAGTGCTTGTTGAACCTTTAGAAAACATCACGATACAGCATTTAGAAATGAATAATATTTCAGAGTGCGACATTCAAGAATATCTCCGCACACAACACATGAATGATCTAGAGAACAGTGTCATACGAGAAATATGCTCTGAATTCTCAGATGTATTCTACTACCCAGGTTGTGATTTAACATTCACAAACACTGTAAAACACTTCATTCGCACTACCAATGAAGACCATGTGTATCAGAAAAATTATCGCTATCCACCTGCATTAAAGAAAATACTAATTGATGAGGTTGAAAAACTCATTAACCAAGGAATAGTCACACATAGCGAATCTCCTTACTGCAATCCCGTGTGGATCGTGCCCAAGAAGCTAGATGCTTCTGGACAGAAGAAATGGAGATTAGTTATAGACTTTAGGCAGCTAAACAAAACAAAAACAATTGAGGATAAATACCCTCTTCCAAGAATAGAGGAAAATTTGGAAAACCTTGGTCATTGTCAATATTTTTCCACACTGGACCTGGCCCAAGGTTTCCATCAAATCGAAATGGATCCCCGGTCCATAGAGAAGATCGCGTTCACCATTGATAACAGGCACCTAATGATCAAAAGGATGCCATTCGGTCTTAAGAACGCTCCTGCCACATTCCAGCGCGTTATGGACAATGTTCTGCGCCCATTCCTTTATAAGTTTTGTTTTGTATACATAGACGACATCATTGTATTCAGTAAATCTTTAGAACAACACAAACACCATTTAACCCTTGTATTGCAAAAGCTGAGAGAAGTAAACCTTAAGATACAGCTTGACAAGACCGAGTTCCTTCACAAGGAAGTAGCTTTTCTTGGCCATGTTGTATCACAAGATGAAGTAAAGCCAAATCCTGAGAAAATTAGGGTAATTAAGGATTATCCGATACCAAAAACCGCCAAGGTGATTAAGCAATTTTTGGGATTAGCGGGATTCTACAGAAAATTCTTGAAAGATTTCGCTAAAATAGCTCACCCAATGAACCGCTACCTAAGAAAGGGATCGAAAATTGATATAGGAAATACTGAATACAAGTCCGCGTTCGAAACCCTAAAAGCCCTTTTAATGAACGCTCCGGTATTAGCATATTCAGATTTTGATGAGCCTTTCATACTAACTACGGATAGCTCGGATTTTGCGTTAGGAAGTGTTCTCTCACAGAAGGGGAATCCTATTGCGTATTATTCCAAAACCCGAACCCTGCAGAAAGAAATTATTCTACAATTGAAAGAGAACTCCTCACAATTGTAGAAAGCTGTAAACATTTCAAACCATACATATGGGGGCGTCACTTTCAAATAGAATGCGACCACCGTCCTCTACAATGGCTCTTCACACTAAAAGGCCCAAGTTCGAGACTTTATCGTTGGAAGATAAAGCTCGGAGAATTTGATTTCGATATAAAGTACGTAGAAGGCAAAACTAATTACGTTGCAGACGCACTCTCTAGAATTCAGATAAACGTAAGCGATGAGATAGCTTCTAATGTAGCTATCCCCGGAGATAATACATACCAGGATGAAATGGACAATGAAACTATTTATTCAAACCAGGAAGACCCCATCTTCACCCTGAAAGTGTAAGAACGAAATCTGAATCAAAACCGAAATCAAATTGTCATAAAATATGGTAATTTTTCAAAAATTCTTGAACAAAAATTATTCAAGAAAAACACGCGTCACATCATGATTGTCACACAAAGAAATCTCCAAGATATAAATGACCATCTGCTTAAAGTAATCAACCCCTCAAACAAGTATGCCGTCTATTTTGACGATGTAACAATAGAAATCCCATTCATTAGGGAATGTCAAAAGTTGTTCACGTCAGAATTAATAATCATCAGAGCATCCAAATTCTTAGAGGATATTGAATGCTCAGAAACCCAAAAGCAATTGATATTACAATACCATTCAGTAAATCATAATGGTATCATAGAAACCCTTGCACACCTTCGGAGTAAGTATTACTGCCCACATCTGAAAGAGCAAATCAGTAATTTAATAAATCAGTGTAATCTATGTCTAAGAAATAAATACGAGAGAAATCCTAACTAGGTGATGAACCAAGGTCCCATCACAACCGACCATCCATTCTCTCAAATCCACATTGACACTTTCCACTTTGAGCAAAGCCGTATACTAACTATATTAGGTACTGCCTAATGGCAAAGCCTTGGCCGTTTTAAATCAATTGCAGGTATACTTTTCACACCATGGTTATCCCAAAAAGATCACCCATGATCAGGGAGGAGAATTCGAAAAGAACTTAATTACCGCATATTGTAAAGCCATTAACATTGAATATCACTCTACCACACCCCTGAATTCCTCTTCTAATTCGCCAGTGGAAAGACTGAATTCAACCCTTCTTGAAAAACTGAGGATCGCACGTGATCATGACAAGTTCACTCCACTCCCACAGCTTCTAGCCACCACAATCATAAACTACAATTCTTCGATCCATTCTGCTACCAAACAACCACCATTCAATATCCTAAATGGTCCATACTGTACCCGTTCGTCCTGGGGATGCGATGACCCATCTGCTATAACATCGCATTCCTGGAGTTCCAGGACAGAGCGGAGTTAAATGAACCTCTAGTCAAATAAGGAATGTGTCGGAAATTCAGCTGAGTTCTCGAAAAAGCAGTGGGTATCACGAGACAAAGTATCTCTAGGGTCGTTACGGGCTTAAGTTTAATAAAAAATATTGCAAATATAAATGGGCGCCATCAACTGAATTCCTAGCAAACCACTTCCTTTCCGGATAAGCCTTACTCAAGACAAGGAAAGAAAAAGGAACATCACACCATCATCAGATCACAACTAAGATAAAAACAAATTTATTTTACTTTGATAGTCAGACAGACATTTTAAATATAACTCCTACCTAAGAGTATGGTCGAATGCCAAAGTTAAATTGTCATTGTCCAAAAATCGAACCATCTCTTTTCTAATCCAAAATTATTTTTATCCACATAAAAAGAAAAATTTATAAAGTTCTCTTGGGTTCTCAGGATCACTGTAGCACTATGTCTTTCGTCACTGACATTTGTGAAACCTGAGACCTAATTTCTCTTTAATTTAACATCATCAATGTGGATTTAATAAAGTTATTAATCTGTCTAAACTTACACATATTATAATCACACATATTAAATATCACGTAATTTATGGTTTGCATGGCATAATTTAAATGTTGAACATGTTAGTCAAATGTTCCTAAACATCGAATAATTAATTTACACTATTTACATCGTCATTCATAATCTCTTATCTGTGAATTACAGAAAATTCATGGCTCATAGGTCATCGTTATCGTCATCATCAAAATTAAACATTTCTCATATTAATTCTCACTTCAAAATTCTACATATTCCTGTCAGAATCATTAATTCATCACCATTACATCATTTAAATTCTCAACTCAAGTTGCAATTCCTTCAAATTATATCTTAATGAAATTTATTTAATTCCATATAAATTCATTAATCATCAGCGTCTTTAATTAATTATCACCTTCTAATTCAGTTATTCATCATCATTACAATCGTCTATTAATTTATTTCAATCAGTTTATTTTATCCAATCTTTAATTCATCCATTTATTTAATTCATTGATTTATTCCAAAATTTAATTTATCAAATTATTTAAATTTCAATCTTCTGGTTATTTAGATTTTCATTATTTCATCTAGTCATTCTGATTTTTATTTCATTAGGTCAGATCGTTAATATGCTTAAATTTCAGATTATTATTTCGTTAATTATTATTTTCAGAAAATCTTGTATTATCAACTTCATTTATTTGTTTAATTTCCTAACAAATTGTTTAATAAGGTTTATAGAACGTTGTCTTACAGTTTTATTACTTCCAAGTTATATCTCGTATTTAATTTATCATGCCAAAAAATATTATTGCCTCCACGACATCACGTTGGATCTAACTATCCACAACGACATTACATTTCTTCAATACTCCAAATATCACATTTGAATACAATAATTATTCCACAAAACTCCATAAATATTCAGCACATACAGCATGAATCTCAACAAATACGCTAGACTGGGTACGACGACCTCATGTCTGCCTCAAAACACATTATCAACGTTGCAACTATCACATGGCAAATTCCACAAAATGCCTATCACAAACTTCACTTAACCATGTTGCATGATCTACAAAAAATATATAACTGGCTTCAAATTATCAACGCACACAATCTCCAATAACTGTAATTACTCTGATCACATCTAGACAACTTCTTAAACAATTGGAAAAATATTACTTCAGTAATTTAAGATCTGCTTTCAAATAGCATAAATTCTCTTACAATTTTCATAATTCACATCACAGAAAAACACCAATGTGCTATAATCTCTCATATCAAAATCTGCAATACTGATCTGCCTTAAAATAATTATGACCATTAATGATTAATCTTACAAGATTCAATTACTTTAAATCCTTCTCAAAGGTATCAAACACAATTATAAAAATCATTAAAAGCATCAGCTGTAACAGCTGTTAAACTGAAACTACTCTCAAAAGAGTATAGCAACAAAATATTGGATTGGCAAACAAGAATTACTAAATGCAATCCTGTTGACATTTATCGTTACTTTATTTAACAAAATTTCGACTGATATGTGACTAGTAGTTCCTTGTTTGATTCACTTACAATCTCGTATACATTCGGATGATAAAAATGAGTCCCTCAATGGCGAGTAAGATGTGTAACCACCGTACAGTCGTATAAATACGAAAGACCTCGCCCCGTCGACTTGGATGATAGTTCCCTGAACGATGGGTAAGATGAGTAGCCACCATACAATCGTATAAATACGAAGGACCCCATCTCGTAGTCTATATGAGTGAATGTACCAGATAGGAATCAACAAGTTTCTAGTTGTCATATAAAAGCGATGTTCATTCACTAAAGTGAATAACTCTGAATATCTCCAAACAATCCAATGGAAAAAAATCCCTACTGATGAATAAAACACACTCGGTAGTATGCAATGAACTGACGAAGTAATTTTAGATAATCAATTGCAGATCACGAGTTCGAAATACTCGTTACCCAAAAAAAAAAAACTATTCATGAAAAATATCCTAGCTGGAAAAATGTCTAAAAGACCAAACATCTGCTTAATAAAGCCAACCAATGGTGAGAATTTCGTATAATGATGCCTGCCATATCATATGGTCACTCCATATTCTAGCAAATTCGAAGTATATAAAGTCAAACCATGTCTTAATAATCGTATCACTCCTATTAGAAAAATATACATGTGTGCCCAGTATTCATGAAAATAATCGTATCAGGTAGTTATAACTCTTACAGTACCTTTCATAATCAGCTGTAATTAAATTTCCAAGATCGTCGATTTTCCCTACATAAAGAATTTCTCGAAAGATCGGCGTGAATATCATTCCATCCATGAAATGACGATTGCCTTCGAAATCCCAAGTGAATCAGCTGGTGGACTCCTCTCGTCAGGAATCGAATCCATCGCTCTGCGGTGCCATCTTGTCTCTATCGGCGTCTACTCTGACATGTTGAACTTCGGATTACCCATAGCGGATATTGTCCTACTCCTCTTGAAAAAGTTCATGGAAACAGCGGACCCCCTACTCCTCTTCTAAGTTACGCCACTGTTCCGTTAAATGTTCAGTTTGAGTATTGAAAGTTCAATCTCAAATGACTGCTAAGTCTCACTTTCGTAAAATAAAATTTTACTTGAGAGTGTTCAAGTTTACGAAACACCCTGTAGTTGTCTGTATTTGGTAACTCATGAAACTGCATAAGAAATAAATCTCATTAATGCACGATCTAATGTTCATCAGTGCCTATGCTAACAACATTCCGTTTGCTTGAAATTGTTAAAGTAACTTTGAATGCGTTATAGAAAAGCATAGTCATAAAGTTATTCATAAAAGCTATGTCCAAACTGCGTTGAAATGTAGCTTGTAATAAAGACTCCAACTACTTGCAGTGCCGTCCTAACATATCCCGGCCGTCTGTGATTGCTCCCTCGGCCAGCCCGCCTGGATCAATGACCCGCTTGGCCTTCGCTGCTCGGCGATGCAGAAACTGTCGCCTACACTCTGCCGTGACAGTTTCGGTATGCTACGTGACCTTCACTGTGCGTCTCGCTTGCGCTATAGAGCTCGATGCTACCTGCTCGTCTGACAGAGCTCAACTAGATTGTGCTGTGACAGTTTCCTCACTTATCTGCTTGGCGCGGACACGTGGTGTAGTCCCCCACCACTGTGCTCTCGCGTCACGATCATAGTCTCGAACCCACATCATCTCGGCTGTTCCGTTATAAAATAACTTAAGGGTTATTTGACTTCCATAAAATTATTTCCACATATAATGCATGTTATATATCCTCTTCTAAGTTGTTTAATTACCATATTCCATATATATCTTAATAAAACTTCACATCTCTATCCATAATTCCATCTTCTTACAGATGTCAATGCCTCCTTGATTCTAGACCTCCTACGTCATCTGGACATTCTTCTTGACGCGATCGGTGCGCTATCTTTTCCTAACTCTTCCCAAAACCTCAACTACAGCTTAAAGTCTGCTGGCATAGCCGATAGCCTAAACTAGGTATCGGGTATATCTCTCCCGTACATCTCCTTTTTTTATCAGGATTGAGAAAAAAAATAATACACTCTCAGGCATTCTATATATAATACATGTACACGATAGCTCTACAATTCCCTTACTCAGCATGATGGTATTTGCTGATGCTAGCTGCATTAAAAGTTCCTACAACTTCATCAGTATCCATTCTGACAATCTTGTAGCTATTATTCTGGTATGTTTGTTCAATACGGAACGGACCAGCGTACAATGGAGCGAATTTATGGTAGATCTTCGGCTGAAGGTTCGAAGTGACTGGCTTCCTAATCAGCACCTCATCATTTTCTTGAAATGGCTGGTGGAACCTCCTTCCTGCCTGTCTCCTGGCTCTCTTCTCCGCCTGTCTTCTGAGCCTCTCTCCTGCCATCTCGACTCTTCTTTCTTGTGTGGGTTGAGGATCTACTGGTGCCCTCACGACTCGGTCCCATGGTCTATCCGGTTTCAATCCATGATGAAGCATGGACGGAATCTGTCCTGTGCTTTCATGTACTGTGGAATTCAAGCATTGGCTAATGATGGGTATCACTTCCATCCATCTATGGTGTTGCCTTGACACATATAAGCGACACAGCTTACTTATCTCCGGCATAATTCTTTCGGCGGGATTTCCCTCTGGATACCGTACAGAATTAAACACATGCCTTATTCCTAAACGTTCCATAGCAATAGAAAATTCCATACTAGTAAATTGCGATCCATGGTCACTCAACAAAACTTCAGGTTTTCCCATGCTCGGAATAACTGTTTTCTCAAGTCTGTTTATCACGTACTTGGATGTAGCTTTCTGTATAGGGCATAGAGATACGTACTTCGAAAATACGTCAACTGTTACCAAAACGAACTGATTTCCTTTCGTCGAACGAGGAATCGGACCGAAAATGTCCGTCGCGAACAGTTCTTTTGGCTTGCTGGGTAATATTGATCTAGGAACTTCTTTCATTAACTTAGATGAGTATTTACTTCGCTGACAACTGTCACAGGTCTTTATGACGTCGCGAATCGTTTGTCCCATTTGTCTCCAAACGAAAGTTTCTTGAGCGAGAGCCAAAGTCTTGTCTACACCTACAAGAGCTGCAGTTCGGTGTATCATCCAAATAACTGGTTTGACAAGCTTGGGTGGGATCACTACTCTAAGTTTAGTATGATCCTGGTCGATATATTGGCATATAACACCTCCCATAATATGATATTTTCTAGCCTCTATCTCAGTTCTTTGAAAATCCGGATCAGCGTTGTCCATTCTGCGTGTCAAAAAACGGTAAATTCTTCGCAAAGGTGCATATCTCTTCTGAGTTTGCGCTAACAACTTCAACTTTTCTAGAGTACCATTATCCTCTTGAATCAAATTTATATGGTTGACAATTACTTCCTCACAAGGGTTTCTGCTTAACACATCTGCTAACAGATTTAACTTCCCAGGTCTATGTACAACAGTTGGGTTAAATTGCTGTAAGAACAGAGCCCATCTGGTGATGCGGTCACTCGCTAAGTCTGTCTTCATAATAAATTGGAGGGCTTTATGATCTGTGATCACTGTTATGTCATGTCCAAACAACACCTTCTTCCACGTTTTAAGAGCGTGAACCACTGCTAATGCCTCTAACTCAGTTGCATAGTAATTCTTCTCACAATTCCTAAGCTTGCGACTGGTGAAAGCTAAATACCTATGTTTCTTGTCATCATCCAACTGATATAGGATCCCACTAATACCTATTTTGGATGCGTCTGTCTCTAAAAAAAATCTTCTTGTAAAATCAGGATACTCAAGCTTGATATTCTGGATCAGCATTTTCTTGGCCGCTAAAAACGCTTGATTGCATCTATCGTCCCATTTCCATCGATTTCCCTTCCTTAATAAATCCTGCAGAGGTGCCATCGTCTCAGTATATTCAGGACAATGTGTTGAAAAGAACTGACACATGCCTAAAAACTGCCGTACCTCTTTAATCTTTCGTGGGGTTGGAAACTCTGAAATTGCCATGATCTTCTTTGGATTGGGCCTATAACCATCTCCATCGATTCTATGTCCAAGAAATTCAATTTCTTCATGAAAGAACTGGCATTTATTGAAATTCACCTTGAAGTTCGTTCTCCTAAGATCTTCAAAAAGCATTTGAAGGTGCCTGATATGTTCTTCCGCTGTCTCAGACGCTATAAGCAGGTCATCAATATAGCTTACCACATGCTCCTTAACTGCATCTGACAAATTTTCATCTAGTGCTCGGATCATCACCGGACCACTATTTTTCACTCCAAAAGGTAACCTATTGAATACATATGTTTTATGGTCAAACAAGAACCCTGTGTATTGTTTGCAGTCTTCTGCTAGCTCAACATGATAATATGAACTAGTCAGATCGATTGTCGAAAAGAAACTCTTTCCTCTGAATCTGCGTAACAATTCACGAATAACAGGTGGTCTGTCATGTTCAGGAAGAACTCTTTCATTAAGGGCTCTAGCATCTAGACATATCCTCAGCTTACCGTTAGGTTTCTTGACAACAGCTAAAGGATTCAAATAAGCAGTTGGCATTTTCTTAATTATTCCATCTTTCTCCATGTCGCTTATCATTATGCTAACTTCCTCCTTCCATTTATCCGGAATGGGATATAAATTTTTATGGTATGGTTTGTCATCCATCAACTTGATGCTGTAGGTAAAATTTTCTATGAGACCTGGTTTGTCATTGAATATGTCCTCATATTCTGAAAAAACTTGATCAAACTGCCCCTTAATTTCTGGATTTATTTTACTTGTCATGCCAATTTTATCTTTTATAGACCTTTCAACGCTGCATACAATCTCATCCAATATATCCTCTCTAAAGAATGTCATCTCCGATTCCTGAATTTCCATGACCCCTTCTTGAAAGTACATGCGCCTACTCTGCATATCTATGATCAGGCCACTCTCACTTAAGAAATCCACTCCTAGGATCATGTCAAAATGTAGTTGACCCACTACTAGGAACATCTGTTCAAAACTTCTGGTTCCAATCCCAACATCTAAAAGTACCTGACTTTTACATATCATACTCCTGTCTGGGATCACCCCTTGAATTTTGCTAACAACAGTTGGCAACATTGTAATTCCTCCTAATAATTTCAATTCATCCAGGCAACCTATGGATATCAAGCTCACCATAGCCCCTGTGTCTACAAGTGTATTTATTTCTTTTCCCATGACTTCCACACTAATAACTGGCAATTCATGTCTATTTTCCCGGTGTACTATGTCTTCCTCCTCGATTAAATCCTCGTCCTTGACCTGATACGTTTCCACAATGATGATCGATTCCCAATGATTAGCATTTTTCTCTAGAGTTAATTTGACGTTTTTTTTTCCTTCGCCACTCGTGCTCGCTCGATTGACATCTCTCACTGTCTCTTCGAGTGGTGCACTAGGCTGTCTATCTTCTTGCCTCGACCTCTCATGTCCACGATTATCTCGTCTGTCGTTAGGATCGTTTCTTCGGCTATCCTGCCTGTCGTTCCCATTATACTGTTGACCTTGGCTCCAGTTATTTCTGCCCCGATATCTATTGTTATATCGATTCCTGTCTTGATATCTGGAATTCTGGTTATAATTCCTATACCGGCTATCTCTTGCTTCTTGATCGTATGGCCTCTCATATGGTCCTCTATATCGATCATTTCCTCGAGCGTTACGGATGTTTCCTCGATTCCCTTCGTTCCGTCGGTTTTCCCAGGAATCTCTTCTGTCCGTTTGAGCTGCATTGTCTACGACTACCGCATTCACTTCTTGCGTGTTTCTATTGTCGTTTCTGGTTTTTCTAGGCGTAACTTGAGCGCTTGTATAGTCCAATCGCCGTAAAATGTCGTCATAGTGCTCAAGTGTATTGGCTCCCGACGCTATTAGTGATCGCTGTACCTCAATCGGTAACTGTCTCGCTATAGCTTGCAAAAGCTCTTCTTCTGGCAATGGAGGAATAAGGAAGTGTAATTTAGCCAGCTGTGACGTGAAATAGTAGGCATAATGCGTCGGATGAGACGTAGAATAGCGCTTTGAGTACATTTCCGCTCTTACGTTAAGTTGATCCTCGGCACTCCAAAATCTCCTCAAGAAAGCTATGGCAAATTGCTCCATGTTCGCAAAATTGCTTCTGAACGCTCTAAACCAGGTAAGCGCAGATCCATCTAAGGCGCGTTCGACTATCCTTAGCTCTCTTTCTTTGGCTACCCTATGTTCCGCCATGTAGTCTCGAATATCTCGCAGAAATTCGACTGGTGTGACTCCTGTATTTCCCGAAAACTTTCTCGGCTTGTCATCCAGATTCCTAATAATGGTGACTGGACCTGAGTATCGTTCGCTTGGACCCAACGTACTCCTATTCGAACTTGGATTATCCTGAGGGGTGAACTGGCCCTTTCGAATGTCACATTCGGTTGCATTTGACGGTCTTCTCCCATGCTCGCTTCTTGATTAGTCATACTGCGGTCTATCGCTGTCTGATTTATCAATGTTTCCCCTGATGTTATATTCTGACTGGTGAAACTGTTAAACATGGATTCTAGTCTAGTTATCCTGTCTTCTGCTAATTCCTTGACCTGAGTCTTCAATTCATCTAACGATGTAACATCCTGCGTTTTGTTACTCTCGTCTAAGTCGTTTCTTAACTTGTCAATTTTGCCTTCGCACGTGTTCTTTACTGACGCGACTTGTTCCTTTAACAGATCAACATCTGTTCTAAATAGAGTTGAATCTATCTTCATCGCTTCCTTGTTTTCCGTAAACCTTGCTTCTAAGTTTGCCATACCTGCGATTAATTTTTCATCTAACCCTTCACGTTTCTCTTTTGCTTCGGCATCGACCTCACTATACCGTTCTTCCACGATTGCACCGACTCTATTTTTGAACAAAGCTAAGTTTTCATTAACCTTTTGCTCTATATCGTCGTCTATCTTCCTAATATTTTTCTGCAATTGATTTTCTAATGATTTTAAATTAGAATTGACCTCTCCTAAGACTTCCTCTTTAATGGTCCCAATTACTGTCTTTAAATCTTTTATCTCATTACCTAGATTCGTTTCTAGACCTTTAATCTTAGTCTCGAAAGATACTTCGGTAGACCACTCTTGAATTTTGCCTACATCTGCCACTAAACCATCGATGTCGAATCTCAACTTCGATACATCTGATTTAATGTCTTTCTGTATGGACATAACGTCTGTTCTTAAAGTAAAAATATTTTCTTCTCCTCTACTTTCTAATTCAATAATATTTTTTCTTAACATTTGAACATTTTCCTCTCCTTTCATATTTACTGCAATTATGTCTAATTGTAAAGTCTTCAGCATCTCATTATTCTTTAAAGTTAAACTATTCTCTAATCTAGTTAACTTGTTTTCTAATTCAGTGTTAGTTTCTTCACTACGAGACTGTAATTTCTCTTCCAATGATTTAAAATTATCCTTCAAGTTGACTTCGCTATTTGACTGTAGCCTAGTCTCTAATAACATCAACTCATCTTTGCTATTTGACTGTAACCTAGTTTCTAATGACTTTAAATTATCTTCACTAGTTGACTGTAGCCTAGTCTCTAATGACTTTAAACTGTCGTTCAGATTGCCTTCGTTACTAGCCTGTAATGACTTTAAATTTTCTTCAGTACTAGTTGGTAATGCTTGCACATTTTCTTTACATCTAGCTTCTAATCTAGCTTCTGAATTATTAATTTGTTCTTTAACTTCCGTTTCCATCTTAGAAATAGTTTCTGCAATACCAGACATACCCGTCTGTAACTCTCCTAACACCTTAGCTAAATCTTCCGGCAACATAATTATATTTTCAATATACGTTTTATATAGAGACGTTAGACAACAACACATCACAATGTCTCAATTCCTGCATTCACTTGGGTATAGGAAAAATGTCTTATAACTAACATGATATTATACTAATACGATTAACATGAACACTGGATTGGGCACACAAGTACATTGTCTAAGTTTAATAAATTTTGTAACACACTTAAATGAACTTGAGATCAAACTCTCAGTAATCTAAATCTGATGTGATTCCATAGAATAAACAAAATCGAAGCCCCACTAGTTGGATAAAGCCAATTCTCCCTCTCTCTCTCTGTACCCGTTCGTCCTGGGGATGCGATGACCCATCTGCTATAACATCGCATTCCTGGAGTTCCAGGACAGAGCGGAGTTAAATGAACCTCTAGTCAAATAAGGAATGTGTCGGAAATTCAGCTGAGTTCTCGAAAAAGCAGTGGGTATCACGAGACAAAGTATCTCTAGGGTCGTTACGGGCTTAAGTTTAATAAAAAATATTGCAAATATAAATGGGCGCCATCAACTGAATTCCTAGCAAACCACTTCCTTTCCGGATAAGCCTTACTCAAGACAAGGAAAGAAAAAGGAACATCACACCATCATCAGATCACAACTAAGATAAAAACAAATTTATTTTACTTTGATAGTCAGACAGACAATTTAAATATAACTCCTACCTAAGAGTATGGTCGAATGCCAAAGTTAAATTGTCATTGTCCAAAAATCGAACCATCTCTTTTCTAATCCAAAATTATTTTTATCCACATAAAAAGAAAAATTTATAAAGTTCTCTTGGGTTCTCAGGATCACTGTAGCACTATGTCTTTCGTCACTGACATTTGTGAAACCTGAGACCTAATTTCTCTTTAATTTAACATCATCAATGTGGATTTAATAAAGTTATTAATCTGTCTAAACTTACACATATTATAATCACACATATTAAATATCACGTAATTTATGGTTTGCATGGCATAATTTAAATGTTGAACATGTTAGTCAAATGTTCCTAAACATCGAATAATTAATTTACACTATTTACATCGTCATTCATAATCTCTTATCTGTGAATTACAGAAAATTCATGGCTCATAGGTCATTGTTATCGTCATCATCAAAATTAAACATTTCTCATATTAATTCTCACTTCAAAATTCTACATATTCCTGTCAGAATCATTAATTCATCACCATTACATCATTTAAATTCTCAACTCAAGTTGCAATTCCTTCAAATTATATCTTAATGAAATTTATTTAATTCCATATAAATTCATTAATCATCAGCTTCTTTAATTAATTATCACCTTCTAATTCAGTTATTCATCATCATTACAATCGTCTATTAATTTATTTCAATCAGTTTATTTTATCCAATCTTTAATTCATCCATTTATTTAATTCATTGATTTATTCCAAAATTTAATTTATCAAATTATTTAAATTTCAATCTTCTGGTTATTTAGATTTTCATTATTTCATCTAGTCATTCTGATTTTTATTTCATTAGGTCAGATCGTTAATATGCTTAAATTTCAGATTATTATTTCGTTAATTATTATTTTCAGAAAATCTTGTATTATCAACTTCATTTATTTGTTTAATTTCCTAACAAATTGTTTAATAAGGTTTATAGAACGTTGTCTTACAGTTTTATTACTTCCAAGTTATATCTCGTATTTAATTTATCATGCCAAAAAATATTATTGCCTCCACGACATCACGTTGGATCTAACTATCCACAACGACATTACATTTCTTCAATACTTCAAATATCACATTTGAATACAATAATTATTCCACAAAACTCCATAAATATTCAGCACATACAGCATGAATCTCAACAAATACGCTAGACTGGGTACGACGACCTCATGTCTGCCTCAAAACACATTATCAACGTTGCAACTATCACATGGCAAATTCCACAAAATGCCTATCACAAACTTCACTTAACCATGTTGCATGATCTACAAAAAATATATAACTGGCTTCAAATTATCAACGCACACAATCTCCAATAACTGTAATTACTCTGATCACATCTAGACAACTTCTTAAACAATTGGAAAAATATTGCTTCAGTAATTTAAGATCTGCTTTCAAATAGCATAAATTCTCTTACAATTTTCATAATTCACATCACAGAAAAACACCAATGTGCTATAATCTCTCATATCAAAATCTGCAATACTGATCTGCCTTAAAATAATTATGACCATTAATGATTAATCTTACAAGATTCAATTACTTTAAATCCTTCTCAAAGGTATCAAACACAATTATAAAAATCATTAAAAGCATCAGCTGTAACAGCTGTTAAACTGAAACTACTCTCAAAAGAGTATAGCAACAAAATATTGGATTGGCAAACAAGAATTACTAAATGCAATCCTGTTGACATTTATCGTTACTTTATTTAACAAAATTTCGACTGATATGTGACTAGTAGTTCCTTGTTTGATTCACTTACAATCTCGTATACATTCGGATGATAAAAATGAGTCCCTCAATGGCGAGTAAGATGTGTAACCACCGTACAGTCGTATAAATACGAAAGACCTTGCCCCGTCGACTTGGATTATAGTTCCCTGAACGATGGGTAAGATGAGTAGCCACCATACAATCGTATAAATACGAAGGACCCCATCTCGTAGTCTATATGAGTGAATGTACCAGATAGGAATCAACAAGTTTCTAGTTGTCATATAAAAGCGATGTTCATTCACTAAAGTGAATAACTTCTTAATATCTCCAAACAATCCAATAGAAAAAAATCCCTACTGATGAATAAAACACACTCGGTAGTATGCAATGAACTGACGAAGTAATTTTAGATAATCAATTGCAGATCACGAGTTCGAAATACTCGTTACCCAAAAAAAAACTATTCATGAAAAATATCCTAGCTGGAAAAATGTCTAAAAGACCAAACATCTGCTTAATAAAGCCAACCAATGGTGAGAATTTCGTATAATGATGCCTGCCATATCATATGGTCACTCCATATTCTAGCAAATTCGAAGTATATAAAGTCAAACCATGTCTTAATAATCGTATCACTCCTATTAGAAAAATATACATGTGTGCCCAGTATTCATGAAAATAATCGTATCAGGTAGTTATAACTCTTACAGTACCTTTCATAATCAGCTGTAATTAAATTTCCAAGATCGTCGATTTTCCCTACATAAAGAATTTCTCGAAAGATCGGCGTGAATATCATTCCATCCATGAAATGACGATTGCCTTCGAAATCCCAAGTGAATCAGCTGGTGGACTCCTCTCGTGAGGAATCGAATCCATCGCTCTGCGGTGCCATCTTGTCTCTATCGGCGTCTACTCTGACATGTTGAACTTCGGATTACCCATAGCGGATATTGTCCAACTCCTCTCGAAAAAGTTCATGGAAACAGCGGACCCCCTACTCCTCTTCTAAGTTACGCCACTGTTCCGTTAAATGTTCAGTTTGAGTATTGAAAGTTCAATCTCAAATGACTGCTAAGTCTCACTTTCGTAAAATAAAATTTTACTTGAGAGTGTTCAAGTTTACGAAACACCCTGTAGTTGTCTGTATTTGGTAACTCATGAAACTGCATAAGAAATAAATCTCATTAATGCACGATCTAATGTTCATCAGTGCCTATGCTAACAACATTCCGTTTGCTTGAAATTGTTAAAGTAACTTTGAATGCGTTATAGATAAGCATAGTCATAAAGTTATTCATAAAAGCTATGTCCAAACTGCGTTGAAATGTAGCTTGTAATAAAGACTCCAACTACTTGCAGTGCCGTCCTAACATATCCCGGCCGTCTGTGATTGCTCCCTCGGCTAGCCCGCCTGGATCAATGACCCGCTTGGCCTTCGCTGCTCGGCGATGCAGAAACTGTCGCCTACACTCTGCCGTGACAGTTTCGGTATGCTACGTGACCTTCACTGTGCGTCTCGCTTGCGCTATAGAGCTCGATGCTACCTGCTCGTCTGACAGAGCTCAACTAGATTGTGCTGTGACAGTTTCCTCACTTATCTGCTTGGCGCGGACACGTGGTGTAGTCCCCCACCACTGTGCTCTCGCGTCACGATCATAGTCTCGAACCCACATCATCTCGGCTGTTCCGTTATAAAATAACTTAAGGGTTATTTGACTTCCATAAAATTATTTCCACATATAATGCATGTTATATATCCTCTTCTAAGTTGTTTAATTACCATATTCCATATATATCTTAATAAAACTTTACATCTCTATCCATAATTCCATCTTCTTACAGATGTCAATGCCTCCTTGATTCTAGACCTCCTACGTCATCTGGACATTCTTCTTGACGCGATCGGTGCGCTATCTTTTCCTAACTCTTCCCAAAACCTCAACTACAGCTTAAAGTCTGCTGGCGTAGCCGATAGCCTAAACTAGGTATCGGGTACAATACTACAAAACGTTGGATCATATATTTCCCCGTCTCCAAAAATCAATGAGTAAATTGAGAGGCAAGGCAATCAAATAAAGGTCTTAAATGAAAACAAACCTGAACCCAACACCTCCACCTTTCATCACTCATACAAGTTAGGTGAGACTGTCTGTGTATCGGATCCCTTAACTAGGAACAGGAAATCCTGAAACCTATACAATGAGGGCACCGTAACAAGAATCGAAGGAAACCGTATTTATTGCAAAATGAAAAATGGTAAAATCCATGTCTGAAATTTCCGTGACATAAAACCTAAAAGAAAGGTTTTTCCAATTCCAGATTCCTGCCAGGATATGCCGTCATCCACACTGAACCCATAAAAACTCCAGGATTTTATGCCGACCCTGTGGGATCTGTGGTGATAATCAACAATTACCATATATTTATGTTCCATTTCAACCTTACCAATTTAAAAGATGCTTATAACCAGATTGATAATACCGTCTCCAGCCTTGTATCAAAAAGTAACAATACTTTTCCTTATTTGATATCAGAATTAACTGAAACAACTAAAGAAACTAAAAGAGAACTAAATAAATTAATACCTCCCACTCCAGATAAAGTTAAAAGAGGGTTAATTAATTGACTAGGAAAGGTAATACAATTCATTTCAGGTAATTTAGATCAAGATGATTTTGATAACTTGCAAAGTCAAATTAATGCATTAAAACAGTTCCACGATAATGAAATTAAACATATTAATAAGTTGCTATCATTTACTAATTCCATTGCTCAGAAATTTTATACTGAAATGAACCAGGTTAACATCATTATGAAGGCAATCCAAAGTGTACTTCGAACAGAAGACTTTGAGATAAATTTATTGGAACACATCCAATACGTGTTAATGTGCATCATTAAGTTCAACAAGATTGTGCGAGTGTTGCAAGAAACTATCAGTCTCTCATTCAACGAGATGACTAACGACGTGAAATAATTTTCCAGGAAGGACTTGACAAACATAGTCAAACATATGTTATCAATTTATCCTGTGAATAATATAATCCACACTGATCAATACCATCAGTATGAAAATTTAAAAATGTCAAAGACTCAAGTCCTCATGCTGGACGAAGAACTTATAGTGATTATTTCTATGCCTGTTACAGATGGAACTCAATATCAACTATATGATGTAACCCCTATCCCTACTGTTAACAATATTGTACTTATCCCATCTGAGAGGTATTATCTGCAAGGCCCTACATTAAAATGGTCTAATGCACCTTGCATGAAAGATACTCAATCCTATATCTGTATGTACTATAACATTAGAATTACTAATTGCAACTTAACAAATAATGTAGGATGTGAGTTTGCTTCTGTAAAGAACAATGTGAAACTTTTTCAATCTGTAAATAAGGAACACATCCTTTCCTTTGGTAACATGCCAGAAGTGATTTTACAAACGTGCCCAGAATCTCAAAAGACAGTACAACGTTCTGGACCACAAATAATTTACTCTAACGAATCTTGTCCAATTTCAAGTATGGGTATAACACTCCAACAAAAACCTACCAATTACATCCACACCTTCCCACTCCTGACCATTCATGAGGAACCCATTGCAAAACATGAAATAAATTTCCATATTTCCCATCATGATGTAACAAAGATGAAACTAGACCTAAAACCAATGCCAATAACTTATGTCACTACAAAACAATTTATGTCTGTTAACATAATTTCCGTAATGGTAATAATATGTATTATTTTACTTATATTTAGAAATAAATTTTATCACTCCTGTAAAACCATTAAGATTAAGGTTAAGAAAAATGTAAATGCCACTGAGGACAGTGCCTTGAAACTAATGGGGGAAGAATTACATACCTCGCCCGGTATTGAACTCCAGACTGCATCTCCTAATGAATTTAACTTCTAAATTGTTATTATTATTATTATTACTATTATAGTAAGGAGAAAGCAGGACATGGCTTGTAGAATGTTTCAACATGAAACCTATCTAAGGAAATACCAGGGCCTGGCCATCAATTAACTTATGTAAAACTGCTTGTAAGCTTTTAGGGCAGAAACAGCCCATAGCCATTAGCAGCACCAGGAATTCTAAGACGTAGTCATTTACGGAAATGAGAACATTCCATTACGACGATTTCACTTTAGATAAACTTAGAACGTACTTCCTCAATTTCCTAAAGTGAAAGGTTCTACAAGGGCCTGGTAATTTCTAGAAGGAATTCGTGGTGACCCCTGTGTGGGGATTGCCATCCCATTGGTCAGACACGGTAGCCTCGGGAGAGCCCAGCTACCCCCTCTCAAGTAAGGCAAATATATACACACATCAAAAAAAGTTTTGCATCACCTCGGTTCCCAGATCTCCGGCATATAGACGTTGACTGTGTATATTGTATCCAAGATACAGTCCCTTTGACTGTTCATAGATGTCACTAAAACTGCTCAAAGATGTAAACAACCATGCATGAGCAGGGCCTATTAGACGGAGGGGGTACGACAGCCGATCAGTTCCAGTCATTCCACCAGGACGAAGGTACGCTGCTCATGTTGTCTGTAGTTCTACCATGCCTAGAAGGTCAATACCGCAGTTCGATCGCGTCCGCATTGTTACTTTGTGTCAAGAAGGGCTCTCAACAAGGGAAGTTTCCAGGCGTCTCAGAGTGAACCAAAGCGATGTTGTTCGGACATGGAGGAGGTACAGAGATACAGGAACTGTCGATGACAGGCCTCGCTCAGGCCGCCCAAGGGCTACTACTGTAGTGGATGACCGCTACTTACGGATTGCCGCTCGGAGGAACCCTGACAGCAATGCCACCATGTTGAATAATGCGTTTCGTTCAGCCACAGGACGTCGTGTTTCAACTCAAACTGTGCGCAATAGGCTGCATGATGCGCAACTTCACTCCCGACGTCCATGGCGAGGTCCAGCTTTGCAACCCCGACACCATGCAGCGCGGTACAGATGGGCCCAACAACATGCTGAATGGACCCCACGGAATTGGCATCACGTTCTCTTCACCGATGAGTGTCGCATATGCCTTCAACCAGACAATCGTCGGAGACGTGTTTGGAGGCACCCTGGTCAGGCTGAACGTCTTAGACACACTGTCCAGCGAGTGCAGCAAGGTGGTGGTTCCCTGATGTTTTGGGGTGGCATTATGTGGGGCCGACGTACGCCACTGGTGGTCATGGAAGGCTCCGAAACGGCTTTACGATACCTGAATGACATCCTCCAACCCATAGTGCAACCATATCGGCAGAATATTGGAGAGGCATTTGTCTTCATGGACGACAATTCTCGACCTCATCGTGCACATCTTGTGAATATGTTCCTTCAAGATAACGACATCGCTCGACTACAGTGGCCAGCATGTTCGCCAGACATGAACCCTATCGAACATGCCTGGGATATGTTGAAAAGGGCTGTTTATGGACGTCTTGACCCACCAACCACTCTGAGAGATTTACGCCGAATTGTCGTTGAGGAGTGGGACAATTTGGACCAACAGTGTCTTGATGAACTTGTGGATAGTATGCCACGACGAATACAGGCATGCATCAATGCAAGAGGACGTGCTACTGGGTATTAGAGGTAGTGGTGTGTACTGCAATCTGGACCACAAATGCTGAAAGTCTAGCTGTATGATGGTACAACATGCAATGTGTGGGTCTCATGAGCAATAAAACGAGCTGAAATGTTGTTTGTGTTGATCTCTATTCCCTTTGTATTTAAAGGTTCCGGAACTCTTGGAACCGAGGTGATGCAAAACTTTTTTTGATGTGTGTATAAAGCCTGTATTTCTGGGAGTCGTCCTCTGTGGACACTCGGCGTTGGCCCACTGTGGGCTCTGTCACCTCTGTGGATACTCGGCGTTAGCCCACTGTGGGCTCTGTCACCTCTGTGGACTCCGACAACTCTGTAGACTACTACTATGTAAATATCGCTCTTCGAGCAAGTAACCAGCTGTGCTGTATACAATGGCATATTATTAAAGTACAATACTGACTTCAAACTGCAAAACTGGACTTCTTCATTTCTGTTGAATAAGTTACCACTCAGCCGCGTGGAGAACCTGAGGAGGACCAACACTTTGTAGTTTGCCACGCATTGTTAAGCTACAAATTGGTGTCCCGTCCAGGGAATATCAACAAACTTAACTATGGAACCGGGAATCGAACGAACATCAAGTCAGCACCCAGAGAACTTCACATGAACGAAGGAGAAATAATACAGGCAGAGAAATTAAAATACCTGGTTGAGTGGATCGAGTCCAACATTTGTGAAAAAGAAGCTTACGTGTCAAGAATCAACAAAATGGAAAGGGCTTACCATCTAATCAGACACCTACAATAAATGATCATTGTCCTTCAAGGCCAAACTCAGGTACTGCCGTACCGTTATTCGACCGAAGGCGCTACGGCAAAAAACTACTCAACATCATAACAAAGAGAAATGCGTAATGGAATGGCTGACAGAGGTCCAGAGGGGCCTACAACAGAATGCCTTACGATGGATAAGAAATGCCTGGCAGAACAACTGGAAGCCATAGAGAGGAAGATCTTGAAAAAGATCTTGCACCTGGTCAAAGAACAATGAAAGTACCGAAGGCAGCATAACCATAAACTATATCTACGCAAAAGGAGAATCTCTTTCTATGACCACTTGACACGAATGAGCTCTAGAAGATTGTCCAATCGAAATTGTGCTTACTTTGTGAGAAAGAAAACCAAAGGGATATGGTTTACATAGGTGGACAAAGACCTACAAGAACTGGGGATATCACATGAGGACTTCTTGGAACGTGACCCTTTGAAGAAGAAACTTGGGGAAATAAAAGAATTTTCAGCCAAAACCCAAATTGAAAACGGCTAAAATGTGGACCGAAGAACGGAAGGAAGCTCGCCGAAGAAGAATGCGGAAATACTGGGTAAATGTGAGGGATCGAGGGAGGAAACAGTTCAAATAGCGTGGTCCATACAAGACCGAAACGAAAGAAGAAAAAACATCCACAAGCTACTCTGAAACACTCGGCCTCGTGAGGCAAAAATGAGAAGAGTTGTGTTCGATTTTCCACCTCAGCAATCCTAGAAGTGATTTTCCGTAGTTTTCGATTGCTACAAAAGGCGAATGCCGAGATGGTTTCTAACTTAAGGCTACGACCCGTCTTTATCCCAATCCTAGCCTCAATTACAAATTCAGACATGACAATAGCACAGGTCAACATACAAATTCTTCACATACCCAAGTACACAAAGCTGAAGGGAACAGGGTGTTCAAGCCTCTAAATGGAACAACTACAACATGATAATAATAATAATGTTATTAGTTTTACGTCCCTTTTAACAGATGTGAATTTTAGAGACTCCAGGGTGCCAGATTTTGCCCCTTAGGTAAAGCCCTGCGCGGGTGAGGATTTCCGAGGATAAACCCGCGGATATCCGCATTTTTTGCCTATTTTCATTTATGAAAAAATAGACTTATGAGATCAAGGCTTCAGCCGGGGGAGTAGAGCGCATGCGCGCGGAACGAGGCAACCTCTTATATACGAACCTAGTTAAGAGATCACCTTTTGTCCGTGTGTCTGTCTGTGTGTGCGTGTGTGATGGTGTGTGGGTCCCCCCCTAATAACTTTTAAACGGCTGGAGCGATTTCATTGAAACTCGGTAAGTTCATAGCACTATTCTGGACGACCCCGATCGTGCCGTTTAAATTTTGTTACGTCTCACCAATCCAACATGGCGGCTGTGCGAAATATTTCACCAGCATTCAATATCTCCGAAACTATTATCGATATCACCCTGGAATATTTTACGGTGATAAAGGGAACTACTAGAAGTTCACATATGTTACATTTTAAAACCTGGTAACTACAAACCACCATGGCGGCCAAGCGAAGTTGCGACTTTTAAATAGACGTTTCTCGCGATTTAACCAACCAAACGCAATAAAACATGGTACAGTATATGTTTATACACATTGTAGTGCACCGACATCTAACTTCGTTCAATTGTTTACTTAACCTGAAGATGGCGGCTGTGCGAATTTTAAATTAAGCTTTTATTTCTTGTGTCGTAATCATGCGATCGAAGTGAAAGTTTGAATAATGAACCCTTGCTATAATTTTCTTTTAATGGTGCATGTCTCTATGGCCTACACATATAACAATCCAACATGGCAACCATCCGAAATATTTAGATGGACTCAACATTTACGAATCTATTACAGCAATCAAACTGATTTGTTTAATGATCATAGGGACTATGAACATAAGTTCACCTATAGGACTTTCAATAACCTGGTGATCACAAATCCTACATGGCGGCGACGCGAAGTATAAATATCCACATGGTCGTTTCTCGCATTTTAACCATCCGAGTGCAGTGACACTTGGTACATTAAATCGTTATACAAGTGTTAATCCAGTGGCTTCTAATTTTTTCAATTGTTTCCATAACCACAAGATGGCAGCTGTGCGAAATTTTAAAATTTCGTTTTTACTTCTTGTGTCCTAATCATGCGATTGAAGTTTGAATACTACACGTACACAATAATCTTCATGTAACAGTACATAAGTCTAAGGCCTACATAATATGAAAATCCAACATGGCGACCATCCGCAATATTTAGTCGGTTCTCAATATCTACGAATCTATTAGAGCAATACAATTGAAATTTTGTATGTTGACAGAGGCAATTTACATATGTAGGATATATGAAAATAGGCTGTATAATTCCCCACGGAACTACTTGTTTTTTGCCTTGCGGTTATAGTTTGCATGGCTATGCGGATAAGCTGCGGATAATGTTTGGAGTAAATTTTGCAGTTAGTTTTTAGAATACAATCCGAACTTGTTGAATATCATTACTAGGACCCGGATGTTTATGACATACCAGTATCATATTTTTTCCGTTATGTGTTTTTTATGACAAATGTAAGATGATGATTTAAGCAAATCCCATTCAAGTTAATGTCATTAGGCATAATTTTATTTATTTATTTATTTATTTATTTATTTATTTATCGTATGGCTTTTAGTGCCGGGAGTGTCCTAGGACATGTTCGGCTCACCAGAGGCTGTAGCTGCTTCAAGCGGACACCCATAGGATGAACTACAAGTTCCGTTCAATTTCAAGTAGTTTCAACTTTCGCTGCCAGATGTCATGATACCTAGTGGTGAATGTTGGAGCTTTGACAGAGCGTTCCAACGAAATCTAACCTAGAAATTTAGCTTCACACAAGTTTAGTCTGTGGAAGGATCTATGACATGGGACCACCGGCTTTACTTCTCCTTCGAAGGTAGGCATACTGAAGGATTTTAACGCTCTTAAAAAATCCAACGACTTCGGCCTGATTTGAACCCGCTATCTTGGGCACAGCAGTTCAGCATGCTACCAACTACGCCACCGAAGCCGTAGCATAATGAACACTCCGAACTGAAAAGGGTTGCAATTCTGACTTATAACATTCATTTTAAACATGGCTCATGACATACCTAGCCTACGTAGGGGCACGACTTTCTCCTCAAATGTCTAAATGTGTTGCTTCAATACTTGATCTAGTTAAAAATATTATTGTAATGCCAGTAGATTCGAATAACAAACGCGCGGATGCGGGGCGGATGCGGGGCGGATAACGTTTTGCTTATCCGCGCAGGATTCTACCCTTAGGGGATCTGTAACGTGTCAGTAAATCTACCGACACGGTTCTCTAGCATTTGTGCACCCTTAAATACCAACTGACTGCGCCAGGATTCGATCCTGCAAGAACGTTACCGCTGCGCTATGCATCCAGTCCAACAACAACAACAACAACAACGTAATGTCTAGCGGCTTCGGTGGCGTAGTTGGTAGCATGCTGAGCATCCATGCCCAAGATCGCGGGTTCAAACCCGGCCGAAGTCGTCGGATTTTTAAGAGTGTTAAAAACCCCTCAGTATGCCTTCCTTCGGAGGGGAAGTAAAGCCGGCGATCCCATGTCATAGATTTATGGCATGTTAAAGAACCTTCCACTAATTACACCTGTGTGAAGCAAGTTTGTAGCGTAGGTTAATCATTTGACAAACGCTCTAAGGTTCCGACGTCCGTCGCAAGGAGTCGACTGCGATGGCATCTGATAACCAGTTCTGAACTAGTAGTCGTTGTTGGTTGCGTTTGGCGGCAAAAGTAGGAACTACTTGAAAAAATTCAATGTCTGCAGTTCTTACTTGAATCAATATCAGATAACACACACTAATACAGTCATCACAGTTAACACCGGTTATCAGACAGATTCTACACACACCCAAAGTACACAGGGCTACATGACCGCGTTGTCGCAGCCCCTAAACTAAGGAACCAACCGACCAACGTTATGTCCACGTTTCTGAATAGAAATCAATAATTATTTCTTGCATGCCTTTTATAACTTCCTATCGACATTTGAGTAAGGTTCAAGGAGAAAGGGAAAATTTAATTTAAAATTGCTCTGGGACCGTGGACGAACAATGGTGTATATTTACTCTTTGTAAACATGAGCAGGGGCGACCGTCACGACCTGATTCTCAGAGTAAACCCAGCGAACTTCACAGAGCACAGAGAATAATCCGATTACTAATGTAAGACATTCCTTTTATGCAGCCAGATGGAAGCGATGCGATGCGATGCGATGCGAATTGACGGTCGCTATTCTTTTTCAAAAGGAATGCTAAACAATCTGCTCTTTGAATAGAAATGTATCTAATTTTTCTTGAATTAATTCTAGAAGAGCATTTGTAATAAGGTTTGTGGATGCACATAGGAGGACATGTAAGTGGAACATGTAGGGGTTATAAAGAGTGTCTGGGACTACATTGTCGAGTGCTATTCGTGTCAGGTGCACTCTCCAAAGAGTAGAAAAGGAAATATAGAGTAGGAACTCATTGCAAAGAGCTGCTCTTAACTAACTGTCTGGTCTCCTTTGATGAATTTATTCTTTGATGAGCAATCTGTATTTCTCGTACCTTTGTGTCTGTCAAAGAAGCATGGGTATCATGAACGATGTTCACAGATAGATGACAACATTTCATCAGAACGTAGAAAGTGGAATGTACTAAAGCATTAAGCACCAGCAAGATAAAACAACTTATTTTAATTTTATTATCTGGACCCTAGAAGGTTTTTCAAATGACACAATAATATACATGTATTGAACCCGTTACAGGAGGTTATCCAGGTACCATCCGCCGAAAGAATGGCACTTCTAATGACCCCTTCCTCTCAACTCATACCTGAGAGGATCAGATGCATTTCTAAATGGGCTTGCATAGCACGAGGGGCTTGATCCAGGGGATCTGGGTCATATGTACGTAAGAAGTCAATGACGCCCAAAGAAATACACCCGCAAAAACACAAAACTATAAATAAAAGAGATCCAGTCTTAAGTAAAATTTCGTGAATGATTTATTCATCAAAGAAACCCCTATCCTACTTCGGAGGGTTTCAAAATCGGCTAATCCGCTAACTATACAAGAAATGAGTCGACTAAATCCCTAACTGTAATTACTAACCCTCGCGAAGGTCCTAGTTACACAGAAAAACAAACAACAATACTAGGCTCGTGGCACAAACAGAATCTATGCGAAAGCAAGTTACAAGCAAATAACTCTGTGAAATTCACATTTAACAAAATGGTAAACAAATCCCTGAAGTTAGGATGGTACCACGTCCATATTTACAATTACATTTAAATTCTAGCTAAATCATGAAGTTAATAAAAATGTTATGACGAGATGCGTCGATAACCGAAACATTAGAACAAGAGCTAATGATAGTAGACCACAGACTATAAAAAAAACATTGCATAGAAAAATACACTCCTATAAACTAGCAGGGTAACAGGTTGAATAAATGCACTTAGAATAAGAAAAAAATACACACACACACAAGCCTGCCTTCGCGAATTGGGAAAGCTGTTTGCTCCCAATCTTCAGTTCAAGCATGTCATTTAGGTTGGCAATTGCGTCTTCATCACTACGACTTATGTTGCATAGGATCACGCGGACCACAGATTACTGTCGAACAGCAAAATAGTGTCAGCTCATTTAAGTTTCACCTCCATAAGGAAATTATGAAGATCCAAGCGTCGGAGCAAATATTACAATAGCAAATGTTTCAAGATTAACAGGCTCAAATTATGTATTAATTATCACATCGATTTAATAGAGTGAATATAATGACTTAGGTTCAGGTTTATGTAAATATTTAGTTGGATCATACTAAGACACCAGTCGAAGGCCTAAGAAATCTGCTCGGAGTTTCTCGGAAAAAAGACTAACAATTAGTCACTCTAATACATTGAGCTAAGAATGGCTCATGAAACAATAACACGTTGCGCGACTTACAGAAACTTGCGGACGACCTGGCTCTACAGCTCATGGTTTCGCCGGAATACCAATAATAACAGTGTTCTAAGACACTACAAATACATAGGTTACTAGCCTTTATACATGACTTGGGTCAATTTACATTAGAAGATAAACCTATTATAACAACTTGATAGATGTTAATTCACCAGCGAAAATATTAAGAGGGAACTCGTCCTCGCTTATAGCGGTACAAATCATATGTTCGGCCGTCAATGACCGTCTTCATAGCATCTGATATAATACTCCTAGTCTCAAGGTCTCCACATTCCGTAAATTACAGGTGAACGTCGTTTTTCAAAAGAAAACATTCAATAAAAAGTAGGTCTCACTGGGAATGCTGGGTAAAATACTGATATGTTAGTCGCGCCCTGCACTGCACTGCTAACTGTGTCATTCATAGCGTGCAGTTCAAATCACATTACTTGTGTTAAAACTATGCGTTTTCAATCTAGCGCAAATCACTGAATACAGTCCTATAGTGTTCCATAGATTATCCAATCAATAGTTCTCATACAATACGAGTGTCCTTCCACAAAATTTATCCTGTTCGGAGATATAACAATATTAAAGTTTCAAACATCACAAAAACGTAGACTTAGCAGTTCTGACTGCTTTGGGCTCGGATATATTCTACTACATCTCTCCACTTATTCCAAACCATGTGGGTTATGTGCGGTCGGCCTGGCATATTTCAAAATCAAAACAACACATATCTCTGCTGTGTTGGTTTTAAATGATACGTCTGGATACACCTCCAGGTTGAGTAACACTAACTGTTCATGTGTAGGTTCCCACTCGGAACTCTGTGGTATAAATGTGACCACAAATGCTAACTAAATCATACGAAAAATATGGTAGGATCTCTCGCCTAACCAACTGATACGTGGATATGAATTCAAACAAATGTGAGGGGTCTAAATATAGGGTGTCCCCAAAGTTACGAAGAACTGGTCTTCACTTCGAAGGTTGTCAGCTCTCTGACATGAAATGCAGCCTTGGCATGGCTGATAATACACTGAAATACATAAAAGCTATACATGTACACCCCCGCACTTAGATTTGGCGGTATAGGGTGGCTCACAAAGATTGATCCCAGTACCAAGAATGAAAGTACTAGCTAAACACAGTCCTACCTAGTGGTCTCTATCAAGTTTCGGCTATGAAATACTACTAATGATGTCTGCCCAGACAAACTTTGTACAATGAAGGATTTACAGGACTCACGGTTACTAAAACATGGTTGATCACCTCTCGACTTCCAGGATGAGAGAGGTAATTCAATTCCAATCCTGTGGAGGGATTATTAGTCTCCATAGTTAAGGTCTTGGACCTCGGCCTGTCCATCTCGTTCCTCCATCTCCATGGTCTGTAGATCACGTCCTCCTTCACAAGGTTTTTCCTCGACATCTCTGCTGGACATTCCTCCTTCATGGTTGTTGTTTCATCAGGGTTACCTCACATAAGGTTTTATTACTCCATACTGGACTTCACGTGCGTAGAATACAATTTGACGAACACGTGGTCACTCACACACGACATTGTGTCGTAAATTTACAGAAGTTAACGGTTTTAAACTGTGCAAAATTGAAAACACTGCTACTACACTAGTGCAGGTTTAAAAACTCGTAGTTCCGTGAAGAACTATACAGCCTATATTCATATATCCCACTCATGTCAACTTCCTTTATCAACATACAAAATTTCAGTTTGATTGTTGTGATAGATTCGTAGATATTGAGAACCGTCTAAATATTTCAGATGGTCACCAGGTTGGATTTTTATTTATGTACTATTACATGAAGATTACTGTGTACGTGTGGAATTCAGACTTCAATCGCATGACTAGGACACAATAAGTAAAAAAGAGATTTTAAAATTTCGCACAGCTGCCATATTGTGGTTATGAAAAGAATTGAAATAAATTAGATGCCAGTGGATTAACATTTGTATAAGCATTAAACGTGCAAAGTTTTACTGCACTCGATTGATTAAATCACGAGAAACGTCCATTTAAATATTTATATTTCGCGTCGCCGCCAAGTTGGATTAGTGCTCACCATGTTACTGAAAGTCATATAGGCGAACTTATGTTCATAGCCTCTATGAACATAAAATATTTCAGTTTGATTGCTGTAAAAGATTCGTAGATATTGAGAACCGTCAAACTATTTCGGATGCTCGCCATTTTGGATTGTTATATGGATAGGCCATAGAGTTATGTACCATTAAAGGAAAATTATTGCGTAGTTTCATTATTCAAACTTTCACTTCGATCGCATGATTACGACACAAGAATTAAAAACTTAATTTTAAAATTTGGCACAGCCGCCATCTTGAGGTTATGTAAACAATTGAACTAAATTAGATGCCAGCTCATTACAATATTTATAATCATTTACTGTACCACTTTTCACTGCGCTCAGACGGTTTAAATCACGAGAAAAGTCTATTAAAATGTTTCAAATTCTCTTGGCCGCCATGTTCGTTATGTACTTTACAGGTTTTAGAAAGTTATATAGATAAACTTGTAGCAGTCCATTTTATCACCGTACAAAATTTCAGGATGATATCATAAATAGTTTCGGAGATATTGAATGCCAGTGAAATGTTTCGCACAGCCGCCATTTTGAGGTTATGTAAACAATTGAACTACATTAGACCCCAGTGCATTTCAATGTGTATAAACATTTGCTGTACCATGTGTCATTACGTTTGGATAGTTAAATCGCGAGAAAAGTCTATTTAAAAGTCTCAACTTCTCTTGGCGGCCATGTTGGTTTTGTAGTTACCAGGTTTTTAGCCTACTTTCGATTTTTACAAAAAATAAAAGTAGACTTATGAGATCACTACAGGGCCAAAAATTGTGTGTCTGTCTGTGTGTGTATGTGTGTGTGTGTGAGTCTGTGTGTGTGTGTGTGTGTCAGTGTGTGTACTCTGAATGTCTGTCCCCCCTATCAATTCGAACACGGTGAAACCGAATTGAACGAAATTTGGTACAGAGGTAGAACAAGTAAAGAGCACCTCAGTGTCATGTTTCATATCGCCGCCATCTTTACCAAAACTGATTGGGGGCCACTCAAACGTTCAAAACGTAAAATCAAATAGCGACTAACCTAATTATCCGATCTCTACCAAATTTGGTAATAACATACCTTCATATAGGACGCGTCTTGTGACCAAACCACAAGGTCATTCTCCGGACCATTTCAGGATGGCGGCCGTGCGAATTATGCAAACTTTCTAATCCATATCATGGGACCCACCAGTTCCGATTATCGAGCCGAGAATCGATTTCACTGTTCTAAGGGAAGAGGCAGTTCGAAATTAAAAGTTTATTTTGTAATACTACAGTGCAGAGGTGATTTTAAAAAACTGAGCCGTCTCGGTAAGAAGACAAGATGGCAGCGGATATCTTGTGCCTGACTAATATTTCACTAATTTGAGTATTGCATGCAATATAACGTACTGATACAAAATAAATAAACTTTGTATGAAATGCTTTATATATAAATAATATACTCCACTGATGAAATCGTTAGGTCTAAATCATTATTTGCTCACAAGTTCTATGTAAGTCATTTTATATAGAACATTGTTCGTTGGTACAAATGGCTCCGTGGTAGAGCGTTGGTCTATCATTCATATCCCTATGGTTCAAACCCCATCATCGTTAGGTTTTTTGCTTGAAATTTTACATATTTATTGCTTTGTAATGACTCAGACGTTTTAAAATTAAGCGTTATATTGTGCATATTACGGTGGGAAACATATATTTAATTAAAACATAATTCGCCAGCAGATTTGCTCGAGACATCTAGCAGCCTAAAAGGTTACTGCACGCCGGCCTACTTATTAACTTCCAGATTTTATTGAAAAGTTTCTTCTTATGGCCGCTAGAATGCACTCGCCCTGTTAGGATTATATTGTTCGATACTTCTCCAATAGATTTCACGACTGGTCTACATGGGACTCCATTGATTAGTATACCATTGGCATTCTATGCGCATCGAATTTGAAGAATGACAAGATTATACTATGATACATTTTTACTTCTTATTTTAAGGGGTTTGTAACAGCCTATGGTGCGTTATTTGAAAATGTTATTTGAAGTAAAGAACAAAACGATTTCACATAGTAACTGAATTCTAGCCGTTGGTGCTAGTTCAGGTTGGGTAGATTATTGGCTGAGGAATAACCCACCCACCAAGGGAAGATGATTAAAGGAAGGAAGTAGATTTTGGATTGGAGAAAAAGGATAGAAAAATAGGAGGAGAGTCCCACAAAATTAAATAGTTTAGTTTTAAACACACTTAAAGGTGGTTGCCACCGAAAATCCGTGCTCGGATACCTAAAGTAGGTACGAGCTTGGTCGAGGCTAACGGGAACCGCAGCTAAGGCTTGGGCAGTTTGCCAGAGAGAGGCTTTAGTGTGTTTCCTTCCAAGCACGAACAAAAGTACTATAGGGAAGGGTGATGGTCTGGCCAGACAAATAGTAAAAGCTTTATTGAATATGAACGAGGGCATAAACCTAGGAAGAGCTAGGAAAGCCAGGATCCTGCCTAACTGTAGTATCAGAGAAATGATGAATCCAAAAACAAATATTTAATTTATTTAACAGTTCAAAGAAGCGTAACTTTAACAAATAAATATGTTCTATGTAGTTAACAATTTGGGGTCGCAGACCTCTCAACATTAAACAGTTGCTCCAGGCAATTGACAATTTACAAGGTTTCAAACCTTATGTTTCTAAAATCTTTATAAGATTTAAACAAATGAGCAATGAAATAATTAAAGCTTGAACGTGAATGGGAGTACAAAAAGTGCACCTTAAGAAATTCAGGAGAGAATGTTCTAGAGAAAGTGACAACTTTGAAAATAACAATAATAACAACATGAAAAATAAGATAGAAGTTCCTACAACTTCTTATATTTATACAGAATTAATATATGAGAATTATACAAAGAGGGCAGGTCACTTACTGTGAAACCTGAAGAAAGTGAAAGGGAAAGTTCTAGACTTCCCAAGTTTGAGCAGGAATCACTCGCCAAATGGGACAGTTTCCATTTCGTGAAACCTGAACATGACTCGCTCAAGAGTTTAATGAATTGTTTTCCCTGATTATGGGAAAGAAACAACGTGAATTTAAAACTTGTATCACACAAGCAATTATGCAGAATTTAATTAATGTTAAACTAGCAAAGTTGGAAGGGTACCTCGTGAGTGACACCTTATAGAAAAGTTTCAATTTTATTAATAATGGTTGTTAGTAGAAGGTTGAGGAAAGATCATTGGGATATAGGATCAATGTTCATGGCCGTATTTAATATAACCGGACGATCGCGACGCGGTAGAAACGTGGAGCAAGCACTGATTATCACTATAGTCTATGAAGAAGGATGCAAAGTTCACTGTAGAAACACTAAAGTTTATGAAAAAGAAAGTTATTGCAATTATGGAAATAACTGATTGCACTATATAGGTGAGAGTCTATTTCTTGAAAAAGTTGTAATTTACAATTAAATGCGCCATAGAATGTTCCAGAGGTTCCAGCGGTGGAAGAAAGTTAGCTATTGCAAAAATTTGTAAGGAAGATTCCTCATTTTAACTAGCATTTTCACAAGTGCGTGAACAATACTTGACAGCAAGACTCGCAGATAGGGTACAAAATCTCGAAGTTTCCAGAACAACCTTAGCAGAAAATGGGGTTGAGAAAATCCAACGGAGGAAATGGCTTTATAATCATAGACAGCGGGTATTAGAGAATATCCCACGTAGCGAGAGGATTTCTCATTTGAATGGCTTAAGAAAAGCTCTTTTTTAGTAAGGTTGGCTTATACAAGCAAAAGCTCAACATGGCAAATCCCACGAAGAAAGATTATTGCCCCAAAGTAAATAATTTCACACTGTCTATAAATTATAATTAAAAGCACGTGGAAGTTAAAACCATGAAGATGAGGTTAAAACTTTTAAAATGGTACTTATCTTGATTTCATGTTGAAGTCGAAGTTTCTGTTGAAGATTACTTAGCCAACATGGCGTAGAAGAGGGTGAGCCTCTTGGTTTGAGGAGGCAAGCTCGAGCGGAGCTTTGACTGAACGAGTCAACTGCAGACTAAGAAGTGAGAGCAGCTCAACGGAGCACGGAGGGACCAAGAAAGGGGGAAAGAGTGGGGGGTAGGGGACAAAAGGAGAACATATAAACATTGCCAACTTGAAAATAAAACATTTATCTTCTCTTGCTGAGCCGGTCTTCTAAGAGTTGATCACAGTTGATACTAGCGCAGCATGGTGAGTAAAGAAGTGGACGTAGTCCTCTTGCTCAAGGAGAAAATAGCTGACGATGGTAACAAGATCTGGTAGCTAAATGGATAAGTAAGTCCTCTAGCACCAGGAAGAGTTGAGGAGCTTCAGAGATTCGCTGCGAGGTGACGCTAGGTGGATCACAGAAGTTATATATCTGAAACATACTTATGAAGACATAAGAGATATGCCCAACAAGGAGAAAACAGATGATCACTGTTGGTGTTTGACAAAGAGGAAGGAAGAAATGAACATGCAAAGAGCAATAAAAAATACATCTCAGGTACCGTGTATTCAAAGAATACACCACAGGTTATTAATACTTTTATTTCAGGCAAATAGCAATCGAAAATATCCACTTAGTTTGTATACACGTCTCTGTAGGGTCATGGAAAGATTTGTTAATTCAATTAGGGTTGTGAAAGCCATGCACAACCAGACGTGTAAAGACATGCCTCAACTCAAAGTTGAATGTTGTTCACGGCAGGTCGATTATGTAATAATAACAATAATAATAATGTTATTTGATTTACGCCCCTTTTAACTACTGCTGCTTTTAGATACGCCGGGGTGCCGGAATTTTGGCCCGAAGGGGATCTTTAACGTGCCAGTAAATCTACTGACACGGCTCCCTCGCATTTGTGCACCCTCAAATGCCAGCTGACTGCGCCAGGATACGAACCAGCAACCTAGGGCCCAGCAAGCGAGAACGTTACCGCTGAGCCACGCAGCCAGTCCGGTCGATTATGTCTCCAGATCCATAACATTCATGAGATACTTCTTATCTATCTTTCTTCAATGATGGTAATAGTTTTTTTTTCTAGGTTGTGGCGTTTGGTAGAGGTAAATAGTTTCTAAGGTCTTCAACCAAGAAATGATTCTATTATACTCTTTTATAATAACAACGAGTTATAACTATACTCATACATTTAGGAGAAAATAGGCTATATGTTCTTTACTCAAAATCTTGTTGAAAGTATCATATGTGAACTTCAAGTAGTTTCCTTTATCACCGTACAAAATTTCAGGGTGATATCGGTAATAGTTTCGGAGATACTGAATGCTGGTGAAATAATTCGCACAGCCGCCATGTTGGATTGGTGAGACACAATAAAATTTGAAGGGCACGGTCGGGGTCGGCCAGAACGGTGCTATGATCTTAATGAGTTTAATTGAAATCGCTCCAGCCGTTTAGAATTTATTAATGGTGGGGGGGGGACACACACACACACCATCACACACACACGCACACACGGGCACACGGACAAACGGTGATCTCATAAGCCTATTTTTTTTCATAAAATGAAAATAGGCTAAAAATGGCCTTTGTAAATTCCTGTCACTGATTCTAGAGATATTCGGGTGATATCTCACACACAGAATTTACAATTCACAAAGCACAATCGTGACATGTTTAGTGATTATATTGAAAATGCTGTAGAATAGGCTGTCGTAGTTCAATGTAGCGTTAGTATTTCTGGACTTGGAGCGTACCAGCTCACACGGTGTGGTCACTCACGAATATTACAACTTATTCATGTGGCGAAACATACAAAAATGGTAATTTCACCCACCGATAAATTTCCTTCTGGAAATATCGTAGCACTGGCCTTGTGTGGCCGAAAAATATACTTCTCGTGGCTTTCTATAGTACACTCAGCTCGATGGCTGTAGATATTGTTCACACACAACTTATATTGTGCACTTGCACGGAAACGTGGTCTTTGTCTAATGACGGACAAATATGACATACGCGTCCGGTCTCAGCGGACTCTCAAAACGTTGTGTCGATCACAGGAACTGCTTCGTGGCTTCAAAGAAATTGTAATTCATTGAGCATTTACTTACATGAACTCCGCATGTCTGCGGTGCAAATACCTCACAAAAAATACAATTTACCACTTACAAAGGCCTGGTAAGGTGGCAAATATTGCAGAATCAAACGTTTTACATTCCTGAAATATACAGTAGCAAGATTGTAAGTAAATTATACTCAGGAAGAAAATAAACTATCCTCGCCAAAATCAAAATGGCAATATCGTCATGAGGCTGTTTCAGAGTGCGTTCTACACTAGTATGCATCAAAGAGTAAGCATGCTCTTGGAGAAATATCGAAGACATGGGCTCAGCGGGCTCAGTATGTATGTCTGCCGCTCATTACTCCCGTAACCGGGTGAGTTAGCCGTGGGCGTTACGGCATGACTTCTGGCAGTTGCTCACATCCGGGAGGTGAGGAGGTTTGAATCCCCCCCGCCGGCAACCTTGAAGATGGTCTTCTGTGGTTTCCCATCTTCCTTCCAGGGAAATGCCGGAGTTGGTCCCTAACTATAGGCCACAGCCGCTACCTTTCAACTCCTTGCCCTTACATTCAAACTTTCCTCCCCAGACAACACTCCACACGCGACGGTACTTGTAGCTCCCCCATTGGGTGTCCACCTCGAAGCAGCTACAAAACTGGCGAGCCGAACATGTCCTCGGGCACTCCCGACACTTTAGCCATACGCTAAAAAAAAAAAAAAAAAAAATAATAATAATAATAATAATAATAATAATACTCCCGTTTCCAACGGGGTCGGGGATGAGATGCGTTGAAATTCAATGTGCAGGATATTTTTTTACGGCCGAATTCCCTTCCTGACATCAAACTCATGAGAGGGGTTAATGAGAGATGAAATGAATTAAGATTAATTAAGGGGGGAGATCCAGCTTAAGAGAGGAATACAATGTCAATATTCATTCGATTGTTGAACGTGCTACAAATATTGTTGACAAATGATACTCATATCACAGTAATGGCGTGCTTGTGGCAACCAAAAGCAACTTCTATAATGTCAACATTCTTATCATAAGACGTAGTCGGTAGCATGCTGAGCTTCTATGCCCAAGATAGCGGGTTCAAACCCGGCCGAAGCCGTCGGATTTTTTAAGAGCGTTAAAAATCCCTCAGTATGCCTTCCTTCGGAGGGGAAGTAAAGCCGGCGGTCCCATGTCATAGATTTATGGCATGTTAAAGATCCTTCCACTAATTGAACCTGTGTGAAGCTAAATTGGATAGGTTAAGAATGTATACAACGCTCTTAGGTTTCTATGTTCGTTGCCAAGAGCCGACTGCGGCGGCGTCTAGTAGCTCAGTTCTGAACTTGGCCTAGTAGTCGTTGACGGTGGCGCTTGGCAGCAAAAGTAGGAACTATTTGAAAAATTCTTAGTTGCAGTACTTAAATTAACAAACAGATAACACACACTAATACAGTCATCACAATTAACACCGGTTATCAGACAGATTCTACACACACCCAAAGTACACGGGGCTACATGACCGCGTTGTCGCAGCCCCTAAACTTAAGAACCAACCAACCAACTTATCATAAGAGTTTTTTAGAAAATTTGCCAAATTTGCCAAATTTTTTTGAAGGTACATCATCGTTTTCCTTAGCCTATATACAGGGTTTCTATAAAAGAACTCCGGGGTTTTAAAAATTCATACCTTAACAACTGTAGAAGATAGCAAAATGTAGTTAATTTCTCTGAGACGAGTAGCTCATCAAGTTTTACTCATACGAACTGGGAATGTTTTCATTAACAGACGGCAGCGCTGCGGAGCGTTGACCTTGAAACAACGTAGCCGCAGTCAGTGCTGTCTGTATTGCCGCGCAATGGCGACGCCGCAACAAAAGGATCAATGCGTTATTTGGCTAATAGAAACGGATTCTGTTGTTACGGTACAAAGCAATTTTCGACCCTTTCAAACTAACAGAAAGTGTTTTAAAACAAAAGTCGCCGGGTAGGCCGCGTGTGTCACAAGAGAATGTGGACAGAATCCGAGCTTCATGCCTTCGAAGCTCTAAGAAATCATTGACAAGACGCAGTCTGGAGTTGGGTGCGTGAGGCACTTGACGCTCGACTCTGCAACCGATGGATTGGAGGGGAAGGACCTATGCAATAGCCTCCAAGGAGCCCTGATATGACTCTGTTGGACTTTTTCTTCTGGGGGCATATTAAGAATCTTGTGTATGCGGAGAAAATTCATGATGTTGGCCATCTCAGGGAACGAATAATCAATGGTGTGGCATCCGTCCCCCCAGACATGCTGGCCAGGACATGGGAAGAGGTGGAATACCGTTACGATGTGTGCCATGCCACTAACGGGGCTCATATTGAACTTTATTAAATTGTTAAAAAAAAACTTGAAAATGCAACCTTTCCGATCATGTATTAAACATTAATATAACTTTTTTACTTCATTACAATATTTTGCCTCAAAACCCCGGAGTTCTTTTATAGACACCCTATCCAAAGTTTATAAGAAATTTTCTGCTGCTCTGAATAAAAATTCAATAAAAAGACTTAATATACAGTTTATGTTAGTGATTGAGGTACATTTTGTAGGCACAGATGTCATACACAACTTTAAAAAGAAGTTCCGTGAAGAACTATACAGCCTACTTTTCATGCCAATGATTATTCTACAGTATATGAACCTATCTAGAATAATGACGAAATTAAGTTGGTAATATCGAAATATCTAATTAGTTCAAAATATACCTGGTATGATGTAGCCTAATAGAGCACTACAGTTGGCAGCCCTGGTGACTGAATATATTCTTTGTTCCATCTCTTTAGGTACAGAATACAAAATTTGGTTGAAATCCAATGGACGTTACATGCAGTTAGACACTGGATCTATCAGCACGCGTAAAAGCATGTTGCCAACAATACCATACGTGTGCTGGTCAGAAATAATCTGAAATATTATGATATCTTGTTGTGCCAATTTTGGATGAAATCCATTTGTTAGTATAGAAGTTACATGTATTTTAAAATTGGATATATCAGCTGGCATAGAATCTTGTTGGCAGCACTGCCTTGTATTAATTACTCCAAATTAATCTAGAATGTCAGGTACTATACGTGTGCAAAATATAGAGCTGTTGGCTTGCATACTTTCTGATATATTGATATTAGGGTTAAAGAAATATAGACAGCATGTATTAACAGTTGGCAGCCCTGATTGCTCTTAACAATACTTATAGTCATATCTGTTATGGTACACATAGCACATACGAAATTTGGTTGAAATCCAACTGATAGTATAGAAGTTACATGTATTTAAAAATTGGTACTATCAGCAGGCTTATAATCATGTTGGTAGGACTGACGTATATAAGTTACTCCAAATTAATCTAAAATGTCAGAATATACGTGTGCATAGTTTAAAGCTGTTGGCTTGCATACTTTCTGATATATTGGTATTTGGATAAAAAAACAATTATTAACAGTTGGCAGCCCTGGTGGCTCGTATGAATACGCCTAATCATATCCGTTTATGTACAGATATTACATACAAAATTTGGTTGAAATCCAATTGATAGTGTAAAAGTTATATGCATTTAAACATTGGACCTATCAGGAGGCTTAAAATTATTTTGGTAACACTGCCATGTTTGGCCTCCTAGAAATTAAACTGAAATAGTATTACCTACATGTGTGCCAATTTTGGAATAGCTCCCATGTATACCTTGCAAGATATCCAACATGGAGGTCAAATTTCTAGTGCGTTTTTTCAGCAGTTGGTAGCACTGACATCATTTTCAAATATGGACGTGAGATATTCCGGTGCACATCTTTACTCATACTAAATTTGGTTTTGATTGCTGCAGCCGTTTAGGAGTTGATAGGGGGGGACACACACACAGCCAGACAGACAGACAGAAGGACAGACAGACAGACAGACAGACAGACAGACAGACAGACAGACAGACAGACACACATTTGCCCGATCTCATAAGACTACTTTTTCCTCATTTTTGCAAAATGTGAAAAGTAGGCTAATAAAAATGAAAAGTAGGAAATTTCTTACAAACTTGGGGTATTCAAAGGAAACGATGATGCATGGTAAAAATTTGGCAAATTTTGAAAATAATCCAATAAACTCTTATGATAAGAATTTTGGCATTATGAAAGTTAGTTTTGGTTGCCACAAGCATGTCGTTACTGTGATAAGTGTATCATTTGTCAACAATATTTATAGCATGTTTAACAATCGAATGAATATTGGCATTTTATTCCTCTCTTATGCTGGATCTCCCCCCCCCCCCCCCCCCCCTTTAACTGGGCAAGGATGTGAAAGGAAGCAGCCGTGGCCTGTCAAAAGGTACCGTCCCATCATTAGCCTGGAGTTGAAAATGGGGAAACCATGGAAAACCGTTTCAAGGACGGCCTACGGCGGGGCTCAAACCTACGTCTACCGAGCCCGCAGAGAGCTTGTCCCCACGGCCTAGCGCTGCATCTTAGCGACAGTAACTACCGCACACAGAATAATATACATAATTTTATCAATACAAATACAGTGATCGTGAAACAAGAGTTATTACAAACTTAGTTGTGTTGAAGTGGTTCATACAAATGGTTTCTTATGATGGCTACTGATGATTTGAGAATTTATATAACAATTTCTTCTTGAAACATTTTTTTAATAGACTATGCAATGAAGTTCTCAACAATGAAGGAAGAAAGGAAGATTGTAGTTTTACGTGACCGTTAATCTAGAGATCATGAGCCTTGGAACCTCCTTTCAACGTGGAATCCGAACTACAGGACATGGCATTTCACTTTGAAAGTCTCTCATGCATTGATGGGGAATAGAACCCGGTCCGCCATGGTGAGAGGACAACAGCTTGATCGCTGCGCCCCCACGCCCCAAATCTCAGCATAGAATAATAATAATAATAATAACTTGATAATAATAATCACGTGGCCTCCGGAAAGGCCGAGTGCAGGTATTTCTAGTTCACGCCCGAGGGAATGAAGAATGAAGTGATGATGAAGACGTCACACACACTCAGTCACCGAGCCACGGGAATTAACCCCAGGGGATTAAAATCCCTGATAGCTCAGCCGGGAATTGAACTCGGGGCACTTCGGGCCAAAGCCTAGCGCGCTAACCATTTAGCCACGGAGCTGGACAACTAATTTATGAAGTTAGTTAGTTATTGTTGTTTCAAGGGGTGGAACTACAAGGTCATCTGCCCCTCTTAACACAGATTAAAGTATACAAATTTGGAATTGAATTTAAAATTTAGAAGTGGACACCTAAATATGAAAAGACCGAAAATTAATAAAGCTAAAAATTAAATAAAACTAATAATTCATAATAATAAAAACAAAAATTACGGAGAAACAAAAATTGAGCATTCAAAACGAACAAGTCGTTGAGTCAATGTTCACTGTAAAATTTAGATTCCTGGTTCTAGCCCACTCTCAGTTATAAAGCGGATGACGAGATCAGCTGCCACCGCGTCATCGGCTAATGTAAGTTTGAGTGTCATCTGCAAACCAAGGTTTCTTTGTAAGTCAGCAAGATCCACACACTCGGTTAGAATGTGGGCCACGGTGAAAACGGCTCCACAGGTACAAAGTGAGGGGTCTTCCCTTCTCACTAGGTACGAGTGGGTGGATCTTGTATGGCTTATCCTTAGCCTACACAAAATGACGGACTCCCTCCGTGACCGGAAGGAGCTCCGCCAGTGTAGCTACTATTGTTGTGATACACTTAAGCAATAAGCCCCGAACTACACTTGTATGCAGGGGTAGATGACCTCGTAGTTCCGCCCCTTTAAACAACACTAACTAACTAGACTTGTATGCATGAAAGACTTACGAGTACTCTACTCTGATGATGGTAGAAAGCTAGAACTACAACATACATAACAGTGTTTATCAACTAATAATGCGTTGAAAATTCTGATATGGAGACTTTTCTGAATCGTGGAATACCTAGAATCTGCTCTGACAAGGACTGTCCTGGGGTAAAACCAGCAATTGGAATGTGGGACCACTCACAAATCACGTATTTACAGTATCAAGATTAACTTTTGTAATTTTAGATGCTTTTATAAAAAGACTAGCTGTTACCCGCGGCTTTGCCCGCAATAACATTTGGAATCCCGTTATAACATTAGTTATATAGATAGATAAGCATGGTCTATCACCTGAAACCAAAAATGCATGGGACGAAAAAAACCCATCAAAATATCATGTTGGTTTCGGACCAAAAACGACGTGAAAAATATAATAAAAGTATTAAAAAAAATATTTTTTGAAATTTCATTCGAATCAATTTTTATGTAATTCCTGGGATTTAGAAAATTCCGACCAAAAAGTACAAAATCATTATTAACTCCGTAAGTATTCGTCGTATGATGAAATAGCAAGAGAAAAAAAGATGTAATGTGTTATTGTCTACAACATAGGCCATGTATAATTTTACACTCAGACATATTACGTCCCCCCCATAATTTCACCCCTCCCCATGGGCCCCTTTAATTGGATTTATGAAAAAACGGTCAACCTCCTATTTACTTATTTTGTATGCTGATTTTTTCCCGCTGAGTTCCAAACTCCTGGCCTATGTCGTTTAAGGGATACACGCTCCGTTAGGAGTCCTTCAACACCCACTTTTCACCCCTTTCACCTCATAATATACACCACATCGAAAAACCCTCAGACACGTGTCTTCTTATTTTTAATGATGAGTTTATATGCCGAGTATCACATCCCCCAATGAAACCAATCGGGAGATATTGCTATTCAATGAAATGCAGGTCTACTCCCTTAACACCCCTTTAGAACCTGAATATCCAAAAATCCTTTCTTAGTGGGCGTTTGCGGCCCTTGAGGAAGCTGCATACCAAATTTCATTCCAATCCGTTCGGTGGTTTCTGAGATTTCGTGATGAATGAATCAGTCAGTCAGTGAGTGGTATTTGAGCTTTATATAGTAGATAGATAAGCATGGGTCCTAGTGGAAAATAATTCTATCACCTGAAACCAAAAATGCATGGGACGAAAAAAAAAACATCAAAATATCATGTTGGTTTCGGACCCTAAAAGACGTGAGAAATATAATAAAAGTATTATTTTTTTTTTTTTTAAATTTCATTCGAATCAATTTTTGTGTCATTCCTAGGACTTAGAAAATTCCGACCAAAAAGTACAAAATCATTAATAACTCCGTAAGTATTCGTCGTATGATGAAATAGCAAGAGACAAAAAAGATGTAATGTGTTATTGTCTACAACATAGGCCATGTATAATTTTACCCTCAGACATATTACGTCCCCACCCCCCATAATTTCACCCCTCCCCATGGGCCCCTTAAATTGGATTTATGAAAAAACGGTCAAACACCTATTTACTTATTTTTTATGCTGATTTTTTCCCGCTGAGTTCCAAACTCCTGGTCTATGTCGTTTAAGGGATACACGCTCCGTTAGGAATCCTTCAACCCCCACTTTCCACCCCTTTCACCTTATAATATACACCACATCGAAAAACCCTCAGACACGTGTCTTCTTATTTTTAATGATGAGTTTATATGCCGAGTATCACTTCCCCCAATGAAACCAATCGGGAGATATTGCTATTCAATGAAATGCAGGTCTACCCCCTTAACACCCCTTTAGAACCTGAATATCCAAAAATCCTTTCTTAGTGGGCGTTTGCGGCCCTTGAGGAAGCTGCATACCAAATTTCATTCCAATCCGTTCGGTGGTTTCTGAGATTTCGTGATGAATGAATCAGTCAGTCAGTGAGTGGTATTTGAGCTTTATATAGTAGATTGTCTCTCTCCACCCAGAGACCGCTTGAAAGGCTGGAGGTCATGGAAAGAAAGATATTACCCAAAATCTTAGGCCCCAAATTTCATAACGAACAATTAATCCGTGTTAGGAACGAAACTCTTTATCAAAAGACTGAAGAACTCTCGGACACAATAAAAAACGAAGAATTAATTAATTAATTTTTATGGGCACATCCACCGAATGAATTCAAATAGACTAACCAAAATGATCTTCGACTACTTTCGTAATAGAAAAAACCTCTTTGGTTTAAGGAAACTGAGAAAGACCTCGTGGAACTCCAAATTACAGACACCATGTTCATGGACAAAACAGCTAAAACCAACACCAAAGTTAAGAAACAACATTCCAAGTTAAAATCAAACAAAAACGTACGATCCACATCTCTTCCGAAGAAAAGGAAGCAAGATCTCAAAGGATGAGGCAATACTGGGCTAAAAGGAAAGCTCGAAACAATAAAAATGATTGATTTCATGTACCCCAACGTTGGGTGAAACAAATACAGAAGAATGATGTACCGTACCCAAGGTTACATTTTAGGTAGATTTCATTAGAAAGCTAACTATTGCAATGGGTACCATGTTTCGACTTCCGAAAAATTTCGACATATCTTCACGTTTCACACCCCCTAGACCCCAAAACCACCGTCAGTTAAAAAGTTTATATATAATTTATGATATATATATATATATATATATATATATATATATATATATATATATACATATATCACTTTCTTGTGGACACGATAACTACCGCAATTTTGCACCAATCAATTTGAATTTTTTACATAATATGTAGCCCTCTAATATCTCGGTCGAGTTCGTTAATGGGCACAATCGGTCGACGGGGGTGAAAATGGGGGTCTTTTATCGAAAAAGTGAAATATCGCTATAACTCTCTTAATATTTGAAATATCGAATCCATTCAAAGTTCATACTATGTGTCGGATAAGGCCCAAAAATTTATGTTTGAAGAGGTTTTTGATAGCACCAACCATTGACCAAAGGGGTGGGAAAAAGTGGTTTTTTCGGGAAACATTAATCATATCTCTCTTAATAGGCACAATATCAAAACCGTACAAAATATACAATATTCCCCTAATAATTACCTAAAACTTTTGTCTGAAAGAATTTTTGATATTACCATTACGCCAAGGAATGAGCAAAATGATATTTTCAGAATTAGAAGAAAATGCCAAGTGCCATCAGGGGTTTCCATGACAACACTACTAAATTGATGAGGGATGACCCATCAGACGTTGCCATGACAACGCACTTGCACGCGATCACATTCAGTTTTCTATCTGACTAAGTGAGAAGAGGCCTCGGTGACGTAGGCCTAACTGGTAGTATGCTGAACTTCTATGCCCAAGTTCGCGGGTTCAAAGCCGGCCGAAGTCGTCGGATTATCTAAGAGCGCTAAAAATACCTCAGTATGCTTTCCTTTGGAGGGGAAGATCCAACGTTCGTTGCGAGTTGCTGGTTGCGGTGGCATCTCGTAGCCAAGTTCAGAGATAGGTGTCGTTGACGGTAGTATCTGGTAGCACATTAGGAACTACTGCTTGAAATTGACCGTCTGCAGTCCTTACCTGAATTACAGACTAATACAGCCATCACAATTCACACTGTTTATCAGACAGATTCTACACTCATCCATAGTGCACGGGGTTATATGAACGCGGAAAGGAAGCTCCGTGTACTTTGGGTGTGTTTAGAATCTGTCTGATAAAACCGGTGTTAATTGTGATGACTGTATTAGTGTGTGTTATTTGTTTTTTAATCCAAGCAAGGACTGCAGACGATAATTTCAAGTAGTTCATACTTTCGCTACAAAATGCTACCGTCCACGACACCTAGCTGTGAACTTGGCTACTACTAGATGCCATCACAACCAGTGCCGGGTAACGAACTTTGGAACTTAAGAGCATTAATTAAGCCTAACCTACAAATTTTGCTTCACACAAGTTTAGTTAGTGGAAGATTATTTTGCAAGCCATAACTCTATAACATGGGACCGCCGGCTTTACTTCCCCTCCGAAGGAAGGCATACTGAGGGATTTTTAACGCTCTTAAAAAATCCGACCACTAAAAAGACACTAGAGTTCAAAGAATATGTTAAATATGAATTCATGAATGAATGAAATTTACTTCCCGTAAACTTCTCAATTACGCCTCAAAATTAAGGTACCGGTACTGATTTTTTAACCAGCCTGTAGATTCTATTACAGCCACTACACCACGGCTGTGCGGGACCTGTTACATGCTCTCATCACGGCTCGCAAAAAGCTGTCTCCTCTCTGTAATGACACGTCAACGTTTCACAGTTCATTACATGTTCGTCTCTCGCCAAGATTTATGACAGGGCTCGTACATTTTAAACATGCCGCGGTGTGCATCATTAGTCAGAGAATTACTGTGGAGACCAAATAGGCTATACTTTGGTGTCAAGATCAGTGCTGCTAACATCAGCGACATATAACTAGATCTAGAGATTTTTACTGTACATTGGCGACCAAGTATTATGAATTAAGTTTTATGAAACTGGGATTCAGCAACTTTTTAAAGTCTGTTTAGCGATAGAAATATTTTTAGCTCACTGGACAAAAAGTTTTTGTTTCATTTGAAGGACTTGGACATGGTGGTCATTTAGTCCTGTGTGCTTTTATAACACAGACGTGGACAAACCTTTTAGGTGCAGGGCCCGATGCAATACAAAATAATCTAGCTGGGCCTAAATGAAAAACAACACGTGATTATAGATAGATTATAAACTTACTAGCATTACCCGTCGCGGCTTCGCCCGCGAATATTCTAGTTGTAAAGAGTACACTTAGCAAAATCTCAATCTTGAGATCCTTGGTATGAATAATCAGACTTTATCAATTCAGCTACTGGTGCAGTGGTTAGGGGTTTATCATTCCTTCATAGGTATATCAGAGCAATGTTAGTTTTCTGGGAATATCACAGACACTGTTAATTTAAGGGCCTTTAAATGTGGTTTTCGGAGACCCTTTATAGTCGGGTGAAAAAGATCCTACGCACCACACTCACACGTGAAAATTGCGTGAAAAATAGTCAAGAGTGCCCCTTGACCACCTTAAGTGCATTATACTGTATGTATTGATGAATTTTACAGCTTAATTTGGTTCACTGATAACCTTATAACAGTCTGGAAACTTTCGCAGTAATGTAATAATCGGAATTGCATTGCGTCTTACAGAAATAGATGGACCTGTGAGATTCTGTTACCATGGCTACCGTGTTGCATTCTTTCATTATTGATAGTAAATTATACATGTTTTAAGGTATTTATTTAATTGTGAGGCATTTATAGAGTAATATAGTGCGTTTCGCTTACGCATTGGGTTATGCTGAACCTGTAGGTACCCCATGGGTGTAGGTTGGTGTTAATGGGACCTTATTTTCGGTACAAAACTGGACTGGGATCTTATCAGAATAATATAGGGAGCGATTATTTCTGAATTTTGAATCAAACAAAATTTATAGGCTACAATGGTCGAAAACTTTGGTAAAAAAAGAACACACCTTCTTCTTCTTCTTGGTTCGTTGAAGCCCCTTGGACCACGTGGTTCCTAACTCTGGCGAGCTTTCTTCTTAGCCCAGTACAGTGTTCCTTCATCTTTGCACTATGAACACACCTTCATTATTTGTTAGTGTGACAAGTGAAACTGTGACTGCGCTTCTAAATGTTTTTCATAATCTGGTTGAAACTGGGATGAGCTGATTCTTAGTAGCGCAGATAAGTGGTCGTCTGTCGATCTATTTCCGACGCCATTTCTGCGAAGCTTCATTGTAGAAAACACCCGTTCACTGACATAGGAAGATGCGAACATGGCTGATATCTTCTGTGCATGAGATTTCAAGTTTGGGAAGCTTGATTTTGGTAGAGCCTTGTAGAACTCTATTTACGAAACGTCGAGGAATAGTTGCTTCAATTCATTTTTTTTAGCATATGGCTTTTAGTGCCGGGAGTGTCCGAGGACATGTTCGGCTCGCCAGAGTTTGTAGCTACTTCTATGCGGACACCCATGGGGTGAGCTACAAGTGCCGTCACGTGTGGAGTGTTGTCTGAGGAGGAATGTGTGAATGTAAGGACGAGGAAGTGGAAGGTAGCGGCTGTGGCCTATAGTTACAGACCAACCCCGGCATTTGCCTGGAAGGTAGATGGGAAACCACAGAAAACCATCTTCAAGGTTGCCGGCGGGGGGATTTGAACCTCCTCTCCTCACGGATGTGAGCGACTGCCTGCAGTCACGCCGTAACGACCACGGCTAACTCATCCGGTTTCAATTCAATGTTACATTGAAACTCAATCAGTTAACTCTATTACACAAAACGCATAAACACAATGAGAATGAAACAGATTTTCACTTCTAGGTACACATAACGGAAAGTATGACCTATATGTAATTGTAGATAGTATAATTCGAAACCATGTTGCGGGATGGATTAAACTAGCTCCAGGGCCGCACTTTGCTCAACGCTGGTATAACAGGTGAATCAGCAACGCCTAATAATATTGTTTTATGCAGCCCTACTAACGCGTGTTTTCAGGAAGGTCGATATTTCTCTGCTTGCATCCCGTATAGTGCAAATTCATTGCAAGCATATCCCGCAAACGATACTGAACAGTATTATTTTTCTCTCGATGTAACTACAGACATTACAAATAATATGATGTGCCTACAGTTAATTATTGTGGTATAACATATCTTCTGAGTGAAGATGTTGTGCCAAGTGGCTGGATATAGCAAATCATGACATTTACGCTTAAAGCTACGATATAATGACGTGGAGAACGTCTGGAACAGCGAACTGGAAGAGTAACGCACTCTGAGAGGGCCTTAAGACTCCATCAAATCGCTACCTTTACATGTCATTGTGTGCCACAAGCATGCAGTTTTAAGCAAAACACAGTTTTATATTCGTGCTGAAAACATCTGCTCTTCTGGTACGCACAGTCAACAAAGTACAACGGATGTCTTGGCATTCACAGCCTACACAAGAATGGAAAGCTGTTTTGCCAAATATTATGTCCCAGAAACCACGAGTGTGCCGTATATGTGATCTAAGACGTTAATAAAATATTTGTGAAATATGAAATTGACATTGCAACAGTTCTGAAATTCTCACAAGAGCTGTAATCAGGGCATTATAATTGAATGCTCCAGGGCTCCCAACAAGTTCAATTTCAAGTAGTTCCAACTTTGGCTTTTAGATAATACTGTGACTATCACCAAGTGGAGAACATGGGAATTTGATAGTAGTACAGTACAGCTGGAATGGTTTTGTTCCAAAAACTGTGCTATGGTTGTTTTTTTTTGTAAATCGTTAGAAAAGCACAAAAAAAGCTTAACTCTGAATTTTAGAATAATTTGCACGATCATTTTGTCGGAAAACTAAAAGAAAACATTGAAAAGCGTTTTTCTCTGAATCGACGAATTTTAAAGAAAAGTTTTTCAACAAAAAATGTAGAGGGCATTGTCACCTACAATTCGTCTCATTGAGGTCATGTCATACGTTTTGAAATGCAGAAGCTAGGTGGCGCCAAAGTTTTCAAAGAAGTGTTTTTTCACTTTTTGTCCTAGCAAAGATAGGGTTTTCACAAAAGAGTGAGTCAGAAATTTGTTCCTCTCAAAATTGTCTGCAACATTTATTTGAACGTTTGTTTCCTCCGACTTAACGTTCCAAAGTTATAGTGCAGCAAATGCAACGCTGCGTAGTCAAGGCTACTATTGTTACTGCGGAGAGAGCGGTGGGCATAATTTAGACAGGGACCGGTGTCGGACAGCTGCCTAAGGCTCGGTCAAGCAGGACGCGGGCTGTGTTTGTTAATTAGCTCAAACAATCATATCTATTTCAATCGCAACGTATCAATCATAACTGTACACATATTAACCTTTGTGTTATCTGATTAGTACAATTTTCACACTTCGGCAGACTATAACTTTGCAACGGTAAGCGGAGGAAAAAAATGTTTCAATAAATGTTGTAGACAATTTTGAGAGGAACAAAGTTCTGATTCGCTCATTTGTGAACAAAACATTTTTTCTTGGACAAAAAGTGAAAAAAAAAAAAAAAAACACTTTGTTGGAAACTTTGGCGCCACCTACCTTCTGCATTTCAAAACGTGTGACATGACCTCATTGAGACGAATTGTAGGTGACAATGTCCTCTACATTTTTTGTTTAAAAAATTTTTCTTTAAAATACGTCGATTCAGAGAAAAAACGCTTTCCAATGTTTTTTTGAGTTTTCCGACAAAATGATCGTGCAAATTATTCTAAAATTCAGAGTTAAGCTTTTTTTGTACTTTTCAAATGGTTTACAAAAAGCCAACCATAGCACAGTTTTTGGAACAAAAGTTTTTTTTTCTGTGCAGCTGTCCTGTACTATAGAACGCTTTTAACCAGCCAAATATAACCTACAAATTGTGCTTCACACTACCAATTGCAGTGGTAGATTCTTTTACATGCCGTAAATCTATGACATGGGCCCGCCCGCTTTATTTCACCTCCGAAGGAAGGCATACTGAAGGATTTTAACGCTCTTAAAAATCCGACGACTTCGGTCGGGTTTGAACCCGCGATCTTGGGCATAGCACTTCAGCATGCTACTGACTTCACTGAAGCCACTGTATCTAATAAATTAAACATATGATTGCAATGTCAGCGGTATCAAATAACAAACGTGCAGATGTGGATAACAGTAGTGGAGATGCGGGGCGGATGTGGATAACAGTCGTGCGGATGCAGGGCGGATGCGGATAACAGTCGTGCGGATGCGGATAACAGTCGTGCGGATGCGGATAACAGTCGTGCGGATGCGGATAACAGTCGTGCGGATGCAGGGCGGATGCGGATAACAGTCGTGCGGATGCGGATAACAGTCATGCGGATGCGGATAACAGTCGTGCGGATGCGGATAACAGTCGTGCGGATGCGGATAACAGTCGTGCGGATGCAGGGCGGATGCGGATAACAGTCGTGCGGATGCGGATAACAGTCATGCGGATGCGGATAACAGTCGTGCGGATGCGGATAACAGTCGTGCGGATGCGGATAACAGTCGTGCGGATGCAGGGCGGATGCGGATAACAGTCGTGCGGATGCGGATAACAGTCATGCGGATGCGGATAACAGTCGTGCGGATGCGGATAACAGTCGTGCGGATGCGGATAACAGTCGTGCGGATGCAGGGCGGATGCGGATAACAGTCGTGCGGATGCGGATAACAGTCATGCGGATGCGGATAACAGTCGTGCGGATGCGGATAACAGTCGTGCGGATGCGGATAACAGTCGTGCGGATGCAGGGCGGATGCGGATAACAGTCGTGCGGATGCGGATAACAGTCGTGCGGATGCGGATAACAGTCGTGCGGATGCAGGGCGGATGCGGATAACAGTCATGCGGATGCGGATAACAGTCATGCGGATGCGGATAACAGTCGTGCGGATGCGGATAACAGTCGTGCGGATGCAGGGCGGATGCGGATAACAGTCATGCGGATGCAGGGCGGATGCGGATAACAGTCATGCGGATGCGGATAACAGTCGTGCGGATGCGGATAACAGTCGTGCGGATGCAGGGCGGATGCGGATAACAGTCATGCGGATGCGGATAACAGTCGTGCGGATGCGGATAACAGTCGTGCGGATGCGGATAACAGTCGTGCGGATGCGGATAACAGTCGTGCGGATGCGGATAACAGTCGTGCGGATGCGGATAACAGTCATGCGGATGCGGATAACAGTCGTGCGGATGCGGATAACAGTCGTGCGGATGCGGATAACAGTCGTGCGGATGCGGATAACAGTCGTGCGGATGCGGATAACAGTCATGCGGATGCGGATAACAGTCATGCGGATGCGGATAACAGTCGTGCGGATGCGGATAACAGTCGTGCGGATGCGGATAACAGTCGTGCGGATGCGGATAACAGTCATGCGGATGCAGGGCGGATGCGGATAACAGTCGTGCGGATGCGGATAACAGTCGTGCGGATGCGGGGCGGATGCGGGGCGGATGCGGATAACAGTCGTGCGTATGCGGGGTGGATGCGGATAACAGTCATGCGGATGCGGATAACAGTCGTGCGGATGCGGATAACAGTCGTGCGGATGCGGGGCGGATGCGGGGCGGATGCGGATAACAGTCATGCGGATGCGGATAACAGTCGTGCGGATGCGGATAACAGTCGTGCGGATGCGGGGCGGATGCGGGGCGGATGCGGATAACAGTCGTGCGTATGCGGGGTGGATGCGGATAACAGTCGTGCGTATGCGGATAACAGTCGTGCGGATGCAGGGTGGATTTGGATAACAGTCGTGTGGATGCGGGGTGGATGCGGATAACAGTCGTGTGGATGCGGGGTGGATGCGGATAACAGTCGTGTGGATGCAGGGTGGATATGGATAACAAGTCATGTGGATGCAGGGCGGATGTGGATAACAGTCGTACGGATGCGGCCCGGATGTGGATAATGTTTTGTTTATTCGTGCAGAGCTGTAGAAATAGGTAGACATGGCAACACTGAATCCCTGTCACATTTTGAAACGAAACATCACGCCCAGTGGAACGGAGTTCACATCAAAATGCGGCCCCGTGACTTATGATACCAAGGTTAAGCTTAAACTCGTTGTCATGTGTGATTATTATGAGTACTATTTATCGGAAATGACCACCAGTGACCAAATGCGTCAATGTTGATTTTATATCAGAATATGATCGTTAATTTTCGATTTAACGATCGTTACAACTGTTTTGTGAGGCATAGTGCCGTTAAGTTTAACGGTATATGTGCTGCCATACATCGCCATGACGGACACGCTCGGCAATAGTTAATAACGTTACAGATGATTTATTGAGCTTTCAATTTGGAGAATAAACGCGTTGATACCATAATCATCTTGATTAGAATCGCCATTATAAACACCATTGTCGTATTGAGTGTGTCTTTCTGTTGGTCCTGTATCCTCAGAAGATCGCTTTCATCAACTTCCGTGGTTATATCTGCCAGCACACAGTTTGACCTACCTTTCGTCTAAAAATCGGGGAAGACACTTTATAATTTGGAAGACAGCTTCCATAGACTACAATGGTAAATGCATGGGACAGGGGAGTAGCATAGATCGCGATGCATTAGATTAGATAGATAGATAGATTTATTTACCATCAACAGGATAGGCACCCAATTACAGATGATATAATAAAACATAATAAACATTAAATTTACTTAAAAGCAACTATTTAACTAACCTAGAAACAAACATTGATTCAAGCTTATAAACTAAGTTCTCTATACACTTAAATTAAAATAACAATTATTACACACTATATATACAACAAACACCTACGATCTTGAGTTCAACAATGATCTACGAATTTCAGTAGGCTTCGAGTAAAATATATCTATAGCGCTATCAAGATGGTTTAGAGAGCGCAACGCCATCAATAACCATGAATTGGCATGGGCTACAGTTCTACACTTCTGGATCCGGAAAGTGAGTCTTTGCCTTGCATTGCGGCCTGGAACATGAAGCGGAATCAAACACAAAAGGGGCGCACAGTCGATTCTATTGGTCAGACACTTATATAGAAACATGGCGTTGGCACACATGCGGCGAGACCTCAAAGACCGCATACCCATGCTTCCACAGAAGGTCTCATAGTCCAATGTAGAGAGTCGAATGCCCATATACCTACAGCTGATCCACTTCATGAATCTCACCTGCACTCTCTCTAACCGCTGAATAGCATATTGCTGAGAAGGCAGCCATACCTCACAACAGTATTCAACAGTCGACCTTACATATGCTAAAAATAAAATTTTGAGAGAACCTATATTGGCGAATTCACTACAATTTCTCTTCAGAAAACCTAGTAATCTGAACCCCTTACTTGTCACCTTATCTACATGTTTTAGAAATGACAGCCCGTCATCGTTGGTAATTGTTATACCTAGGTAGTTTACTTAATTCACATGCACTAATACAAAGTTACTTATACTATAATTCCCCATGACAGGCGCCAACTTCCTAGAAACTGTTATCACATTGCAATTTGATATATTAAGGTCAAGTAACCACTTAGTACACCAATCTGTGAGTAGATGTAGGTCTAATTGAAGCAAATCACAGTCTGACTCGTGGTCTATTACTCAAAACAGTTTCAAATCATCAGCGTATAGAAGGCAGTTACTATTCTTGAAGACCCCAGTTAAATCATTAATAAAGGTTACAAATAAAAGTGGCCCCAAGATGGAACCCTGAGGAACACCAGAAGTTGGAAAGTATGGATTTGAAGTTTGACCATCGTATTTAACAAAGCAAATTCTTTCAGTGAGATAGCTTCTAATCCACTCTAAAACGCTGCCGCCTATTCCATACGCCGACAATTTGATTAATAATGCCTCATTTTGTACGGAATCAAAGGCTTTGGAAAAATCTGTGTATATGGCACCTACTTGTTGACTCCTGTCCAAGGCATTTGATATGAAGTTGACGTACACTGCCAGGTTCGAAACAGTCGAGTGCTTCTGCACGAATCCATGCTGAGCAACATTAATGTACTGACCAACTGACCTGTATATCCTATTGTACACAATCTTCTCCGCCACCTTTGATAGGAGGGATAGCATGACGACTGGCCTATAGTTGTCAAATACCCTTTTGTCACCCTTTTTGAATACTGGAATTACGTATCCCTTCTTCCACTCACACGGAAAGCATCCAGATTTAAAAGATATATTTGAAATTGCACTGAGAGGTATCGCCAACTGAGAAGCACATTCTCTAAGTACAAGACCTGGTATCTCATCAACCCCAAACGATTTTGCAGTATCCAATGATGACAGAATCTCACACACTTCAAAGGGCGTAGTCCGGATCGACATCAATCCCTGATTACACACGATTGGGACAGACGAGTGACACGGCCTCGCAGGAGAGTGATACGTCTTGAAGCCCTCTGCAAATTTATTAAGAATAGTTTTCTTGTCCTGGATTTCGATTCCATTCTGAAACATAGTGGACGGTAAACGTGAAGATTTTCTTTTATTGTTTACAAAATTCCAAAAATGCTTTGGATTGGTGGTTAATTTTGATTCAACTGAGATCACATAGTCTTTGTATTTTCTGTTCTGGAGTCTCTTATATTCCCCCCGTATCACCGAAAAATGAACATAGTCACACCAAAAGCCCGATTTCTTGAACCTTTTTCTGACTCTCTCTTTTTCTTTCAACTTGTTGATTACCTCTGTATCGTACCAAACTGGATATTTCCGAGTACGGTATTGATTGTGCGAGTGGGCACTGAATCCTTGATTACTGCTTTGAGGAGGTCGTAAAACAGACTTAAAGCCTCATCAACAGAGGGAGAATTATCCATCAAATACCATGGACACATCGATAGAAGGTCTCTCATGAGGGGAAAATCAGCTTTAGTCCGAGTATATATTAACCTTCTTAGTGATTGTGGACGGATAATTCGCGGCAAGGATAGTGAGAATTCCACAGCATCGTGGTCTGACTTAACTACCTTCTCAGCCTGAATACATTGCGTATGTGCGGAGAGTTGTTCAGAGACTAGCACCAAATCCAGGAAATTGTTATTGCGTGTAGGGAAATGACACATTTGCTGTAGATTAAACTCACTGATAATCTCTAGAAACGATAGGACTTCCTCACATCTTTGCTTTATAAAAGGTTCAGGGGTCCAGGCTAATTCACTGATGTTAAAGTCCCCACACACTACGACTATGTCTTGGGGGTTTAAAACAGCTGTGACATTGCCCAGCGTCTGACGCAAATCACTCAGCCTAACCTTCACCTCGTCCGGTGGTAGATAGCAGCACACGATGAATACCGCCCGTCCAGGTTTAGGCCTGACCTTGACCACAAGGCACTCCCAACACCCTGCCAACTCCGGCCTTGATACCGGATTCAGGATATTTTTCACGGCCACAATACGCCTCCACCCTTAGTTTTGGTGTCATGAACGAGTTGTCTGTCTTGTCGAAATATACTGTAATCACTGGACAGTATCTCGTTCTCGTCCACTGCATCATTCAACCATGATTCTACGATACAAATACAATCAATTTCAGCATCACTAAAAGCTAGGTTGAATTCCGATAATGAAGTACACATACTCGCTACATTTTGATAGAAGAAAGTCATATCATTACACTGACCAGGTCCCGGGTTCAATTGCACATCGCCTGGCAGTGCCAATAGGAGCATGGCTATCACATTGCCGGACATTTTCAAATACGTGGACCTTTGACAACCACTTGGTTGCTTCAACGCCAGGTACTGTGTTCCATTCAAGCTAAGCACATGGCATGATATTTTAAGTTCATTGTTCACAAGTAAGTCTTCCCAGCGTTCCACGAACTCGAAATGGTAGCCACGGTAGCCACGAACACAAACGTTAACCGATATTAAGCAGCATTTAAAAGCCACGAATACGCAAAAGAGACGGAGCGCAGCCGACACCATCCTGTTCGCTGGGCAAACAGTGGGTGAATTGAAGATGAGGGAATTAGATTGTTCTTCCCTAGTTCAAGAGTCTTAGGACTACGATTATCTTAAATTAAGATTCTGATTTAGGACTTACATTTGCTTCTATAACAAGTGCTACTCATTATTATGAATGTGCTGTTGGATTCATCAAAAATGTTTCTCCCCAATAAACGCAGCTCTCCTCTACACAATCAGGCTGACTTAAAATGCCTAATGACACAGGTACATGCCCACAGTCCCTAGAGAGAAAACTATTATTTTCGACTGTGGACAGCACAGAAGCGAATGCCAATCCCTTTGCACATGTCGCGCATGAGAGCTTTCCAACTCCCGAGTGACTATTTCTTCACTGGCCGCTTCCAGCGCGCAGCCATAAACTTCGATGTTGAACTGAGCGTGCTGCAATTTATGCTTATCCTCTTCCTTCTAACCACTAAGCTATATCAATTCACTTTTTGGACTTTATACGCTCACCTACAATTTCTTATATTCACAAACACTCCAACATTTTCTTTCACCTCCGCCGAAACTTCTCTTAAGATGCTTACCGTAAATACGCCCATATAAAAATCAATTCACCAATTTGTACATCCCGACCAGCAACTTGTACTTGTAGGCTACTCGAGAACCATTGGCATGATATTCAGTAATTATATGGGCATCTAGCAGTCTAAGTTATATATTGAACAAGCTGAACCCGGCAGACGCTGTCCTGCCAATCAAAGAAAGTGTTGTAACTTTGTTTCTTGAAGTGCTTTTGGATACACAATATTTTTTTCAATTTCTGTTAACTGCCTCTAAACTATCGTGAATTGAATTAACTAATTTAGAAACATTCGTTGGAGCGTACACAACAACTCTCCAAAGTTTCATCGCAAACGGATAAATGGCATTTAACGCATACGGGATTTGGTTTAAATGATTCGTGCGCTGTCACTCATTTGTTGAATCTACTCGTGCTCTACCAACTGTGAAATGGATTTACTAAGTTAGAAAGCTTCACGTAAGTGTACACAACAACTCATCAAAGTTTCATCGCAATCGATGAATAGTATATGAATGCATACAGGATTTTGTTGGAACGCTTCGCGCGTCGTCAATCATTTGTTACATCTACTCGTGCGCTACCAATATTGTAAAATGGATTTACCAAGTTGAACACCTTCCCTGGCGTGTACACAACAACTCATCAAAGTTTCATCGGAATCGGATGAATGACATATGAACGCATAAGTGATTTTCTTTAAACGATTCGCGTGCCGTCACCCATTTGTTGAATCTACTCATGCGCTACCTATTGTAAAATAGATTTACTAAGCCTGAAACCTTCTCTGGCGTGTACTCAATGATTCACCAAGGTTTGATCGCAATCGGATGAATTATATATGACCGCATACGGGACATTGTGGAAATGATTCGCGCGCCGTTGCCCATTTGTTGAATCTACTCGTGCGCTACTTATTAAAAACTGGATTTACTAAGACAGAAACATTTCCTGGAGTGTACACAACAATTCACCAAAGTTTAATCGCAATCTGATAAATGGTATATGGCCGCATACGGTATTATGTTGAAATGATTCGCGTGCCGTCACACATTTGTTGAATCTACTCGTGCACTACCTATTGTAAAATGGATTTATTAAGCCAGAAACCTTCCGTAGAGTGTACACAACATCTAAACCAAGTTTCATCGTAATCGGACGAATGGTATTTGAACGCATACGGGACCTTATTGAAACGCTTCGTGCGTCGTCGCTCATTTGTTGAATCTACTCGCGCGAAACCTCCTGTAAAATGTATTTACTAAGTTAGAAACCCTCACGTAAGTGTACACAACATCTCACCCAAGTTTCATTGCAATCGGATGAATGGTACCGGTATATGAACGCATACGGGACTTTGATTAAAAGTTTGCGCGTCGTTGCTCATTTGTTGAATCTACTCGTGAGCTACCTATTGTAAAATGGATTTACTGAGTTAGAAACCGTCACGTAAGGGTACACAACATCTCACCCAAGTTTCATCGCTATCGGACGAATTGTATTTACACGCATACGGGACTTTGTTGAAACGCTTCGCACGTCGCCGCTCATTTGTTGAATCTACTCGTGCGCAACCTCCTGTAAAATGGATTACTAAGTTAGAAGCCTTTACTTAAGTGTACACAACAACTCATCAACGTTTCATCAATCTATGAATGGAATATAAACTTATACGGGATTTTGTTGAAACGCTTCGCGCATCGTCACTCATTTGTTGAATCTAGTCGTGCGCTACCTAATATGAAATTGTCCACGGTGCCCATCAATCATGATAAAGGACGGAATTTGCTTTTTTAAATCAATGTGTGTTTGTCGGATACCATTTGCAACCGGTAACTTGTAATACTGGGACCAACTTTCATTTGTGATGGATTTGACGGTACCATATTTTGCGAAATGGGTGCGTATTGTATCATTTGATAATTCAGGCGGAATATTTAAGAGCCTTACCCACGTGGCTTCCATGCCGGCAACGGCAATTTCTACTGAAACAGACTCCCCATTAAACAAAGTAAGCCTGTGTGTTCCCGCAAATTTACTCAAAAGTTTGTCCATACTAGATTGAGAGATTACCTTGATAAAAACAGAGTTGGACGGTGCGTCAAGTTGCAGGGTCTCCAGTTGGTCGACCGTGAGTTTCAGCATCTCCGCCACAAAGGTGTGAATTTCCGCTGCCGACGGACGCGTGGCGTTCCGTTGGAAGGAGCATTTCAACGTATTTTTCCTGATGGTTTGCATTTTCTTCCTGGGGTTCTATCCAATTGACAAAGAGCCTGTACTAAGCGTAGGCGAAGCTATCCGGCGCACTTAACTATTGTGTGTTGGCTGCACTCTCACTGCTCAGATGCACCAGACATGCGTGACCCCACTCGTTCGTGGCTAGAGCCACACTGCATCTCGAACCACAATTTTTTTCTTAATGGAAGTTTCCATTGATTCCTTCACTGTCTTGTTATGCACTTCCACATTCCGGGCTAATATACGCATCTGATTAACATACGAGGTCAAGATCTGCTCCCGCTTAGGTTCACAATTTCCACCAACATTTAAAGCCTGTTTTATAGGAACGTATATACATTGAAGTAGATGCAAATGAAGGAAATCTATTGTCGATGGATGATCATCTGAACTGAAAGACCGCATAATTCCGAAGTGCCGTTCCAAGGGATCTTGGGTGAGCTTTCCTGTCAACACATACTTATAACCTTTCTCCCAAAGCCATTCACACATCTCCAAAGTACTCTGTAGGGTTACTACTAGTGATTCCAAGGTTCTATTGGAGGCAAAGGTGTTATTGGTAGATCTGACGGTCTGAAGAAAATTAGCAACAGCTGAATGAGAAGGTGAACCTTTACGAAGAGCCTGAGACGGAATGAATGCATTTAGTGCATCAGCAACAACATTTATATCACTGGTAAATGTCTGTGTCCTCACTACCTTGTAATCCTGCCAGTCCCATTTCTCGATAAAATTTAATACCTTTGGCAACACTGTCACTGAAAAGTTGGAATGCAAGCCTAGCGTTCATTCTCTGGAAAGATGATGGGTCTAAATGAGCAACTGTCAGCTTGGGGCATGCTCTAAGCCCAGCATACCCTGAGAGATCTTCTTTGAACAGTTCCCTATAAAAATTGAAATTAATAATTTTGTCATTATAGTGAAGTTCTACCTTATCATGAAAGTGGTTTCTTATGCATTTCAATACATGAACGAAGTCGGAGAAAGCCCAGATCTTTCTCGTAACATCTGCAGGATTAAGGATGTGAGGTTGTAGAGAGCTTGTCTTGACACTAACTCCTAACGATCTCCAGGCCTTTTTATATTTCTGACTACCATCACAAGTAAAGCCAACCACCCTCGCCCCAGCCTCTTCTAACTGCAAAATCACCTGTATTAGAATGTTTGCGAGAATGTCCCCTGGAGTAGCATTTCTGCTTGCATAAACAGCAACTGGCTGCACCCAATTATGCATGAATGGTACGAACACAAACACTAGAGCGTGATTTGCAAGTACGTTCTTTGGAGGTCAGGTATGTGTTCACCTAAATCAACTAATCCATCTACTTTATGAGAAAAACTATTAAACTGGATTTCTTCTCTTAGCTTCACTTCATCGAAAATTACAACACCGTAACGTGAATTATCATTCTTTTTTTCCCTTAAAATAGTCTGAAATAGCATTTATACTATGCGTATTAACTCCATAAGGGCACTTAAGTCCTTTACAAAGTTTTCTCAAGTGACTTTCTGAGGGCAGAGGCAAGAGATTATGTCGCCGACAATGACGAAATCCTTTCGGTGATTTTATTCTCAACAATAAACTCTCTAAAATGAATTCATTGCTGTACCTCATACCATAGGGAGATTTTACCTGGCATTTCTTGAGCATAGTGCCATCTTTTCCTTCTTGCTAAGGTGTTTGTTATCTTTGTAATTAAATGCCTGTGAATTTCGTACCTGCTTCTCCAGCAAATTAATTCTCGATTTTGCTGAGTTGAGGCAGGATTTAACGCGAATTAAATTGCGGTTAGCATTCTTTAGGCGCCTTTTGAGCAATATTATAGTCTTTTCAGCATCGGTAAGTACACTAGAATGACCCAAATTCTTATCAACATTAGACTGACCTTTTAATGCCTCAGTCGTTGCTTCACTCCCATCTTCAATCTTCGTTCTTCTCTTCCTGGTGGTATCGAGATTCTTTTTCCTGTTGGGAGCTTTACGGGACTTATTCTCACTTGACAAGTACTTCGGTAAATTAGGGAAAATATGAGGCACTGCTCCAGGACGAAACTTCCACCTCACACGAGATATTTTCACTTCTTCACCATTCACTATAAAATTATCTGATTTTACTATCAAATCATCAGAGAAATGAATTTGACAAACTCTACTACTACGCGTTAACTTCGTATCCTTTCGTGGAATAGCCCTGGCCCATTTTTCAAATTGATTTGTATCCTTCGGTGGTGAAAAAAATCGTATATCGTCAACTACTATACCGTGACTTACAGCCAGGTACAAAACAATAAGGCATGTTGAACTATTAAATGAACAAAGACACATAAGAAATATGTTTGAAGTACACAAAACACAAAACGCTGATGTACACAAGACACAATGAACTGAATTTAAGAACTGAAAGCAAAGAAAATTCAATTTAATTCACACAAATATCTCACACAGTAACTTCTCGCGCACTTTCTATAACCCGGCTTGACGGAAAAACAGAGCGCGTGTTGGACATAATCGTTTGCAGTGCTTGTAGCGGCGGGACCAGAAACTACCGTGCTAAAATGGCGGAGTTCTCACACTAGGTCCTTCTATTCGTCATGTCCTAACTAAAAACTATGGCGCATAATGACATATTTCTTGCACCAAATGTTCCTAAAGGATCGGAGCATAAACTAAAAATATTTATAAAAATTGATTTTTTGAAGGTCATAAGCTGTACCTAACCCCTTAAGTAGATCATGGCTGCCCTCTATAGATTCATTACTAACTTCCTCTTGGTCCCGGAAGGTAACTATTTGTTTTGACATGACTTCATACCTTTTTTCTATGGAGGCTACATGCCATTGTTTACTCATTCCTTCTTTCATTAGTAACCTCGACAAAGCGACAAGCAGTTGCCTCGAAACGTCGGTATTTGGAATTTCGTTCGACCTAATAGCTTCAAAGCTAGAATAAAATTGGCCGAGAAAGATTACGTAACAGAATTAGGTCTCGTTAAAGAGTAGTTTTACACTCAATTATTTATTCTTAGTAACGTGGTCAGTTACATTATCTCTCTTTCCCTTTTCCGAAGTTTGTGGTGATCTCTTTTTAATGGATAATGTAGCTAATGCAGATAGACCATCCTTAATCCCTTGCGAGCAATTTGGAAGCAATATTCTTGACTCGCTTGCTTTAGCAACCAGGACTGAAGGTGTCTCTGCCATAGCTAACTGTTATCTGTTACCTTGGCAACGAGATGTCACTCGCGTCTACACCGGTAATTAGCCTCACGTGTACCATTACCAGCAAGCATTCTCATACGCATTATTGCTGTACATTTATTTCAGGTTAGGGTGTACAAATACTTGTTTTCTCGCCTAATGTTACTGGATACTATTTGTGTTGACCGACTGGAAAGCTTTCTATTGGTAGAACTAGGCAATACTGAAAAATGGCTTCTATCACTTCAACTTTTATACATTTCCCATACAAAAAAACAGTCAGTCTGAGAGACTAGACTTTATATCATTTCAAATGACGCATGCTACAAATGTTACACATGTTAGAAAGGCTCACGAGGGCTTCTCGCTTCCCTCGAAGCCCCAGGACTCTTTCAACAGACTCCATTACCCATTAACTTAGGCTTCCCGCGTGGGGAACGGAGAGCGGGAGGTGCACTCTGCTGCATGACGTCACGCACTCGCCGTCTCCGTATCGCATAACGCCCGACCCCAGGAGTACTCTGACTCGGTGCATATGCACTGAACAACATGATGACGTCATACACGCCGTAACCGTAACGCATAACGTTAGACCCAAGCATAACGATGAAGTCGACAAGACCATTTGAAATGATAAAATATTAATTTGAAGGGAAACATTTAATATTAGCAACGTGGAAGATGCCCCATCAATATATCAAGTTTCGTAGTGAACTAGTGACAGAGAATTACTTCAGTTGGTTCACAGCAATAATATGCCCCCCCGCCCCCCGTCTTCCTCCAAAAACCACGTCTGCGGCTTCGGTAGCGTAGTTGGTAGCATACTGAGCTTTTATGACCAAGGTCGCGGATTCAAACCCAGCCAGAGTCATCGGATTTTTAAGAGCGTTAAAACTCCCTCAGTATGCCTTCCTTCGGAGGGGAAGTAAAGCCGGTGGTCCCATGTCATTGATTTATGGCAAGAAAAGAAACCTTCCACTAACTACACTACACTTGTGTGAAGCCAAAATTTGTAGCTTAGGTTTGATTAATGCTGTTAAGTTCCAACGTTCTTCCCTGGGCGCTGGTTGCGATGGCATCTAGTAGTAGAGAAGTTCACAGCTAGGTGTCGTGGACAGTAGCCTTTAGTAGTGAAAGTAGGAACTACTTGAAATTATTGACTGCAGTCCTTACTTAAATTAAAACAGATAAAACACACTAATACACTAATACACCGGTTATCAGACAGATTCTACTCACACCCAAAGTGCACGGGGCTACTTGGCCGCGTTGTTGCAGCCCCTAAACTAAGGAACCAACCAACCAGATACCACGTCTGGATAATATGGCCTGCCTTGTCCCTGCCTCCATCCAAAATCCACCTGTGGGTGACATCGAAGAATATGGGTCCAAAATCATCAGTGCAACGTACTGCACATTCGTAGCAAACATACTTGTTGTTGAACTTGTTCAGACCACGTACAAGTTTAGTTAATGTAACTTTCTTTTTGATTTCAGGTAGGCCTACGCCTGGATGCTATAACTATTGTAGAAGTGAAGTCAAGGTCATTGACGGTAAGTTTATTATTTGTAGAGTTCTTATAAAAATACTCATAGAATAGAACGCATTATTTTTCTCAGTTGCCTTTTAAATTTATATTCGATGAAATTACCGCAAATTCTCTGGCTGTTATGCCGTGTCAGTATGGGGATTTCACCCATCTGTACCGACTGATCACGGCGACAGACCATAGGTACCACCAGTCTGGATACCATTTCTGGGCTAGCAAATCTTGGACGTGATAGATGAAGCCACAAACATAATATCAAGAACATCTTACCAATCTTTTGGCCAGAAAGGGAACACGTTGCAGATCATGCCAGGACTTGAGTCAAAGCGTTCCTTGATGCTAGACATTCATTGATGCCAAGTTTTTACTGAAGGAGTTACATGCTAGGATTTTACTGGAGGGGTTCCTTGATGCCAAGTTTCTACTGAAGTGATTCCTTGATGCCAGGAATTTACTGAAAGTGTTCCTTGATGTCAGGATTTTTCTGAAGATGTTCCTTGATGCCATGTTTTTGCTGAAGGGGTTCAATGTTGCCGGGGTTTCGTACAGATTTTTGATGTGTAACATCTTTCCACTCGGTATCTGGATATTTTTGTGGTACTCGATAGCTGGACATTTTTGTGGGAGTGATTTTGGAAAAGAGACGGAAGTGGATGGGACGGAAGTGCATGGGACGGACACAATGAGCGCGCGCGGTGGTGGAGATCGGTAAAACGACGTACTGTAAGCCTTGTGACTATGTGGAATGTAAATCGCATACGGTTTACCCGAAGGTTTGGAGGCCCCATTAAAGAAATTCCTACAATAAATCATCTTCAAGTTGTCGTTCTTTGGTGTGAAAATATTCATTATATCATATTTGCCGAAAACAATTACGATTTATTAAATCTTCATACTTTTGCTGTATTCTAATTTAATGTAAGCACTCGATACCTCGAGTGCTATGTTGCATCAACCAACACTCCGAACAACGTAGGAATTCAGTATATTAACACCGACTACTAACAATAATTGAAACTTCGTTGGTCTAAACGTATCACTGGGAGAAACGCATTTAATATACCTACTGCACACCTAATTTTTAATCGCGCCTATACTTGGCAGTGCGCTCTATCGGCAATAAGAGGTCATTTTCAGTAACACCGCTGGCATTGGTTCACTAACTGGCCGGTATAAAGCGCAGCTCGCATCAAGTAGGCAGTGGATTGCTCCCGCATACAGTTGCAGGTATATGTCACTACTGCAGATGCATTGGAGAATCCTTTCATGTTTGCTGGCACAAGGTAGCACTATGAGTTCATTCTTTAAAAATGCGAGTAAGTAATATGGAATTATTCGAATAACATCTCAGATGTTTCACATCATATGCGACTACTGTAAGGCTCGTATTTTTTTATTCGAGAGAAGACCCGTGTGGTCTTGTATGACGACACCGCCAGTATGTAAGGATAAACACTGTGAGATGATTTGGGAACAACGTATTGTGGGGAACGAACCAATTGTCCCACATATTATAGCGTCATAAATCTTGCTCACAAAAGCAGATAAACATCGAGCCAATCCTGTTCCACGAAATCGTTCGATAAGTAACCCAGGCTGATACTGCACGAATGGAGATAAATATCTCGTGGACCGACAGACACAGCGTGCTTCTCACGTGTTACTGCTGACATCTTGAAGATACATGTGATGAAAGTGGGTTCGACTGCCACTCTCGACTTCTAGAAGTAATATTTAAAGCCCTGCGCGGATGCGGATATCCGCGGACAAACCCGCGGATATCCGCAAGATTTTTCGCCATGCGAATATACTTTGCATGTCTGTGCGGATAGCGGATAAGCTGCGGATAACGTTTGGAGTAAATTTGCGGATAGTTTTTAGAATACAATCCGAACTTGTTGAATATCATGGGGAAAGTTGGGTAATTGTGCGCACCTATGTTTTTCGAGTTGATAGTACAACTAGCAACTCAGTTTCCTGCTACCCTTAAGCTGTCATCGTACCTATCAGATAGGGACAGTCAGCATGATGCCAGTTGCTATGTGATAGTCGTGAGGCTTGGATGAAGAAACTTTACACGTTGCATGTTATTTTCCGTAGCCAGCAAATTAGAAGGTAAGCCTACAGTTGTGATTCAATTATTTAAAATTAAAATGTAGTCTTAAATGCCAGTTTCTACAGTGTTTTTGCATGTATTTATTGTTCAATATAATAGATTAGTTTACCGGGATTCAGTGAGTTACGTTTTAAAAGCAGAGTGGGGGTAATGGTGCGCAGAACATATGATAAAAGTAAATACAACGTGAAATGAATGGCAAAATATTTCGTGTTTGTTCTCCAGATGCCAAGAAATTCTACGCGGAAAAATGAGAAAAACTCCTACCCAGCCGAACATTATGCAGGAAGCTCTACGTGCAATTAGGGATGATGGGAGGGAAATAGCGAAGTGGGGAGACGTTTCAACATTTCCGAGTCAACCGTATGAAAGCAGTGCTGCAAAATAGGCTTGTTCTACCTCGTCTAGGCCGTAAACCTGTTTTACTACCGAAATGGAGTCACAATTATCCGAATATGTTTTGACATTGGCAACATTATTTTACGGCTTAACGCCCACCAAGCTTGTCAGACGGTTTGCGTTCAAGTTTGCAGAGGAGAATAAGATAAGTCTAGCAGGCAAAGATTGGTTGCATGGGTCCTTGAAGAGAAATCCTGCATTATCGTTGAGACAACCTGAAAAAAGAAGCCTACGTTGGATTGCCTCCTTTAATGCTGACGAAACGAAGATATTTTATTCAAATATCCAAAACTGTAGAATTTTAGTATCATTGCATTATTATGCTACTGTAAACAGCATTGGAACATTCTAATGTTAATGCACAATGCAAGTTTCATCCAATTCACATTGTATTATTATGGCTTTCCAACATTCATCCCATGCTTCACAATTCCCCAACCCAAGCGCATGATTACCCTGCAGGGTGGGTAATCGTGCACAAATGCATATTTGCGAGATTTTGAATTATAGTCCACCAAATGTATTTTTGAATTAAATTTGTTTCTGCACATCGAATATAGGATTACTAAGGCTCCCTTATTCATAACTGCAGCTGTGTTTTCTATTATGAGACCATCACAAGACCGATTCTTGCTTAAGTGCGCACAATTCCCCCACTATCCCTCACTAGGGCCCGGATGTTCATGACTTTTTTTTTCGTTATGTTTCTTCATGACAAATGTAAGATGATGATTTACGCTAATTCCATTCAAATTATGTCATTAAGGATAATCAACACTCCGAACTGAAAAGGGTTGCAATTCTGGCTGTGTAACATTCATTTTAAACATAGCACATGTCATACATAGCCTAGAGGATCCACTTTCTGCTCAAATGTCTAAAAGATAAAGTATAAAGCAACACATTGAAAACATTATAGAAATGCCAGTAGATTCGGATCACAAACGTGTAGATAAAAGTCGTGTGGGTGGGGCGGATGCGGATAAAAATCGTGCGGATGCGGGGTGGATGCGGATAACAGTCGTGCGGATGCGGGGCGGATGCGGATAACAGCTGTGCGGATGCGGGGCGGACGCGGATAACGTTTTTTTTATCCGCGCAGGGCTCTAGTAATATTCTGTAGATTCTCAATTCAAGGAGGCAGGGTGTACTGTATGTAGCGCCACCACTTATGGTGCACCTTGGATAGTGATACACCCTCATGGGATCATGGCTGGTGAACTCGGGAGTTGGCGACTCCGGGAGATTCCTGAGCTCGGCACGGTTTTCCCCCTTATTCCATCGCCTTTGGAGCGGATCCTCTCCTCTTTCCCTTTCCTATCTGCCTTTCATGGATCTCCTACTTTCCAAGTCCCTCAATTCTGATTCTTCGAGGGTTGACGGAATTTCTTTTCGTCCTGTCATTTATTTACTTTTTTAAAATTTTTATTTCCATTTGTTCTTCTAGTATTTAAGTTTGTACTGATTTTTTAGATACAGTCTCCTTCATCATCATCATCATCATCATCATCATCATCATCATCATCATCATCATTTCCCCTTATCCAGCTCCTGCCGGGTCGGGGTATTTATGGCACTTCTCCACTTTCCTCTTTCCTTCCACCATTCTTCTTCCACGATCTTGTCCCAGTCCAGATTTCTTTTTCTTACGCTGTTCTTCACTGAATCAATCCACCTTGTTCTAGGCCTTCCTCTTGCTCTCTTACCCTTGCACTTCGCCTCCAGCATCTGTCTTGGTATTCTATTTTTCTCCATCCTTTTTACATGTCCAAACCACCTTAGTTTATTCTTCTCAATTCTCTCATTTAGTTTTTCCATCCCAACTCCTTCCTAACACCTTCATTCCTCACTCTGTCTTTCCTTGTCTTTCCTATCATATTTCTTAGGAATTTCATTTCACTGGCTTGGATTCTACTCTCTTGCCTGCTTGTCAGGGTCCAAGTCTCAGCTGCATAAGTTAATATGGGAACATAGTACACTTTATACATTACCTCCTTGCTTTTCCTTGGTACTTCCTTATCCCAAACAAGTTTTTTTACACTTTGATAGAATGCATTGCTCTGCTGTACCCTCCTGCCAATCTCCATGTCCAACCTACCAGTTTGCATCAATTCACTTCCTAGGTATTTGAACGTGTCCAAAATTTCCAAACTCTGACTTCCAATTTTCACACTGCCCTTTCCCTGTCTTTCCCCTCTTGTCATCACCATGGTCTTGCTTTTCTCTATACTTATTTTCAGGCCGTACTTCTGAATATTTTCGTTCGGTGCATCTAGTTGTTTTTGCACTTCTTCGGTGTTCCTTCCCCAGACCACAATATCATCTGCAAATAACAGTAACTTCATTTCTTTATGTCCATATGCTTCCTTTGTTTCCTTTACAATTTCATCCATCACCATTATGAACAAGAGAGGTGACAGCACACTCCCCTGTCTTAGTCCAGTCTTGTTCCTTAACCAATCTGTCTTTCCAAATGGGGTCAGTACCCTGCTACCACAGTTGTTGTACATTGCTTGCACCATTTCCAACATTTCTCTTCCCAGTCTCTTCTTAACCATGGTTTCCCATACCTTCTCTCTGGGGACACTATCATATGCCTTTTCTAGATCTATGAAAGTCATGATCAAATCCTCTCCATATTTCCAGTTCTTTTCCATCACCTGCCTCAAGCTAAAGATTGGGTCCACTGTAGATCTTCCACTCCTGAAGCCATACTGTTCCTCTTGCAACTCTCCTTCCACCTTTCTTCTCATTCTTCTTTCTAATATCCTTTCCAGTATTTTTACTATCTGTGATATGAGGGTGATCCCTCTATAGTTATCACACAACTTCTTGTCCCCAAAAAATAGCCCTTTCTCCCAGTCTTCTGGTACACATTTCCGTTTCCACACACACTTTAGCAGTCGATACAACCATTGCATACCAACAGGTCCAGCAGCCTTTATCATTTCTACACTGATTTCATCCACCCCTGTTGCTTTTCCCATCTTCATTTTCTGTACTGCTAATTCCACCTCCAGCATTGTTATATCATCTTCTGTTATAGAGTCGTCAGGTTGTGTCACTTCCATCTCACCAGTACAATTGCTCACATTCAATAGCTTATCGAAATACTCCTTCCATCGTCCCTTTATCTCTTCTGGGTGTGTTAACATCTCTCCATCTTCCTTTTACACTTGCTTTTTAGTAACTCTTTCTTTCCTCTTATTTTTAGAAGCCCATACATCATCCTTTTACTGCCACTTACATCTGTTTCCATTCTTCGTGTACATTCTTTCCAACTTTTCTTCTTTTCTTCTCCTACCACTTTCTTACACCTCCGTTTGCTGTCGTGATACTTCCTTTTGCTTTCTTCTGTTTGATCTCGGTTCCATTCTTTCCATGCATCGTCACTATCACCCAAACCATTAGGGGCCAATAACCTAGATGTTATGCCCCTTAAAACAACAGTTATCATCATCATCATCATCATCATCATTTATCTTTCGAAAATGGGTGAAGACTAAAAATGAACATTGAAGTAGTCTAGAATTTCCGTTCTATCAGTAAACCCTCTGTCTGGAGCTGGTGACGCAGACATTTAATTTGGACTCAGACTAATGTGTGATATCCAGACTACTGCTCTGATGAGCAAACAGTTTAAATCCTATTGTCAACCTTTCAGTATTTACCCGGCGAGAGCGCATCTGTGACAGTTTACTCGCCATATCATTACAGTGTTGACACAAAGGCTAGCCCATCGTTATTTGCCGCATGGAAGTTCTAATCCAATCGTACACAAGAGATGATGATGATGATGGTGATGATAATTGTAGTTTTAAGGGTCCTAACATCTAGGTATAATAATAATATCGTATGGTCTCGGGTGCCGGGTGCAAGCTTTGTTATTTGACACCCAAAGGGCAGCTTGCATGTCGATTTTGTTGTTGTTCCTTGAAGCACTATGAAAGTCAAGGAGGTTAGATAGCTGTAAGCTCCTTGATACTATAGCGCTTTCTAGTAGAGAAATGAGGAACTTTGTGTTGGCGAAAGATCCCGAGATTAATTTTGCCATTATGAATTCAAATGGGTTCATTAACATACCAACATCGTATGACATGCGTATCGTGATTTTTGCCGCCTTTCAAGTCACTTACCACGGCCAGGAGCGAACCTGCAATCTTGGGGTTAGTAATCCAACACGATAACCACTCACCCACCGTTGTAAGGAACATCTAGGTTATCGACCTCTAATGGTTTGGGTCATTGTGGAAATGAAATGGAAACCATAATTAAAACCTAACTACTGCCTTATATTCTAGAAGTGGAAATGGAAAAGAAAGAGAAGACAGATCAAGAAGAAAATATGTCCCAGCCCTCAAAGAATAGGGTCTTAGAGGGATGGTGAGCCATGAAAGGCAGATAGGAAAGTGAAAGAGGACAGGTTAGTTAGTTATTGTTGTATTAAGGGGCGGAAGTACGAGGTCATCTGCCCCTGGACAGGGCCCCACTACAAAGCAATGGGAGAACGTGAAAAATGCAGACCCAGCTCAAGAATCCCTCGGGGTTGCTAACTTCTGAGCTCACCATGAGTGAGCCCTTCAGGACGTAGCGCTATCGAGGCCCCAGGGTGCATCATAGGTGGTGGGACTACACATACCCTGCCTCCATTAGGAACACACGATTGGCTACTGCCATAATTTGTGCCCACCAGGGATGGTATACGTATTATTCGAGCATCCTCGCCCGCGTGTGAGATTATCACGCTGCCATAGAGTTCTCTCACTTTCCTCGTTGACGACCGGCTACGCAAACGTTAGGCAGTAGCACGCGCCGACAATAAACATTGTTTACCTGCTGACCAATACATGATGGCTCTCTGTAACTTCAGCGGATTCGGTGGCGTAGTTGGTAGCATGCTGAGCTTCTAGGCTATGTCCAAGGTGCGGGTTGAAACTCGGCCAAAGTTGTTGGATTTTTAAGAGCGTTAAAAATCCCTCAGTATGCCTTCCTTTGGAGGGGAAGTAAAACCGGCGGTCCCATGTCATAGATTTATGGCATGAAAAAGAGCCTTCACTAACTACACTTGTGTGAAGTCAAACTTTGTAGGTTAGATTATTGATAACGCTCCATTAGTTCCAACGTTTGCCACCGGGTGCTGACTGCTATGGCATCTAATAGCCAAGTCCGCAAGCTAGGTGTCGTGGACAGTAGCAATTGGTAGCAAAAGTAGGAATTACTTAAATTACTGTCTGCAGTCCTTACTTGAATTACAACAGATAACACACACTAATACAGCCATCACAATTAACACCGGTTATCAGACAGATTCTACTCACACCCAAAGTACACGGGGCTACAAGACCGCGTTGTCGGAGCCCCTTGACTAAGGAACCAACCATCTCTGTAACTTGACGTGGAGTCCAAAATCCAGTCCTGGCTGACGGCTCACTTGTCAAGTCCACAGCTGTGGCGGCTGGTGAAGAGAATCAGTTGTGTGCTCGAACATAGAAACACTAACAGCAACAAAGGAAGCGTACACAGGTACAAGAATGAACATAATCATATTTGCTGATGATGTTCCCATTTGAGGGGAGAATGACAATGTGGTCCAAGAACAGCTGGATGTACTGAAGGAAAATATTGTGAAATGGGAGATGAGAATCAGTGTAGAGAAAAGTAAGCCAATTTATTCATTTATTTATTTATTTATTTATCGTACGGCGTTTAGTGCCGGGAGTGTCCGAGGACAAGTTCCAGAGGACACCCAGAGGGTGAGCTACAAGTTCCATTCAATTTCAAGTAGTTCCAAATTTCACTACCATATGTCAATGAAACCTAGTGGTAAACGTTAGAATTTTGATAGAGCGTTCCAACGAAATCTAACCTAGAAATTTAGCTCCACACTAGTATAGTCTGTGGAAGGATCTTTTACATGCCATAAATCTATGACATGGGACCGCAGGATTTACCGCCCTCCCTCCGAAGGAAGGCATACTAAGGGATTTTAACGCTCTTCAAATATCCGACGACTTCGGCCGGGTTTGAACCCGCTATTTTGGGCACAGCAGTTCAGTATGCTACCAACTATGCCTCCGAAGCCGTTAAGTAAGACAATGGTAACGACAAGAGGAAAGAAAGAAAGAAAGAAAGAAAGAAAGAAAGGGGATTGTTAAAATTGTAGATGTAGATCTGGAAATACTTAGGAAGTGAATTGATGGAAAATGCAAGATTGGATATGGAGATCAACAAGTTAATACAATGTGGGAGTGTTTTCTATCAACAGGTACAGAGTTAAATTTGGGATAAAAAGTGACTGTCAGTCTGAAAGACTAGACTCTGTATCATTTTATATGCTATAAATGCTGAAAAATGCTAGAAAGGCTGGAGGCTTCTCGCTTCGCTCGAAGCCTAAGACTCTTGACATGTTAGAAAATTATCTGCATTATACGTATCTTGGTTATCTTGTTTCAAATTACTCGCGAACGGCAAGTGCAAACCAATGGCAAAGCAAGATCAAGCGCGCGGGGACGTGCCCCTTCCATCCAGTCTAAAAACACTTATAGTGGGCGCTGTATTGAAGATAGAGATATGCTCTCGCGGACTTTTTTGTAGAACTTTTCATGCTGACCAATTCTTACGTTCATAGTATATTGATATTTTTAACGGTTTGCTCAGCGTAAGCTTAAGAAGCGCACGGACGCCAAGTTTGTTTTCGACTTTTTCACTGAAATCGTTACTGCTTTGCGTCCTTTGATCATACATAAATTATTTTCTACAGAATCTTTCCTCGAGATATGCTTTACTGAATGGCGAAAACCGCATGAAAATCCATCCAGTGGTTCTCGAGATTACCCGTGACATCCAAGAATCGGGAATTTTTGTCTTATACTAACAAAGTAGAGATTGCCGGTGAACACATGCACCAAGTGGTACTATGACGTCACACACCTCGGTGCATCTGGGTACATTTCGTCCCGTCACCGTAACGTAACGCCAGACACCAGCGTAACGACGAAGTTGACAAGGTCATTTAAAATGATTAAAACATACCACTGAAGCCTTAAGAAGTGATATAAAAGACTAATTACTTACCATAATTAGGTATGGAGCAGAAACTTGGGCAATGACTAGGAGAGATGAAGGAACTTAGGTAGAATACAGGCACCCTATATAAAATTCTTGAGGAGCATGGTAGAGAAGACTAGGAGAGAGAGAGAGAGAGAGAGAGAGAGGAATGAAGACATTCGAAAGGAAGTGAATGTACAGAAGCTGAATGATAAGCTGGAGCAGAACAGATTGAGATGGTATGGACATGTGAAAAGGATGACAAGAGTTTAGTGCTTTTCAGTCGGTCAACACGAATGTACCCAAAAGTGATGGGTTATGCCCTAATCCTAAAATAAATTACATGAGATTAATAAAACACTAGGATGACCAGTTTCGATCGTCAAGCGATCATCATCAGATCCATTACACTTAGGCTACAAAATCTATGTTTGAAATACAGGTGAAAATATTTACAATATGTACAATTATTTAGTTGCAGTATTGGTACTGCAACTGTCAGTGTATGCTAAATGCAGTATATAAGTTAGGTGAAATGCTAAATGGTGATAGCTATCCGGAGATTGTACTTTAGAGAGATTATATGGTTGTATACTATGGTTAAACTATAAAATTTTTGGCTAACTACTTATCTGATTGTCTTCCGTATTACAGCTACTCGCAGTTTTCGTGCTCACTGGAACTCGCTACAACTAAATAATTGTACATATTGTAAATATTTTCACCTGTATTTCAAACATAGATTTTGTAGCCTAAGTGTAATGGATCTGATGATGATCGCTTGACGATCGAAACTGGTCATCCTAGTGTTTTATTAATCTCATGTAATTTATTTCAGGATTAGGGCATAACCCATCACTTTTGGGTACATTCGTGTTGACCGACTGAAAAGCACTAAACTCTTGTTTACTAAAGCAACACTGAAAATATGGCTTCAAACACCACAATGAAAAGGATGAATGATGAAAGAATGCCGAAACAGGTGATGGAGAAACGGATGACTGGAAAGAGGGGACAAGGGAGATCTAGAGAACGGTAAATTGATTTCGTGAAGGACAGTGTGAGGGAACGAAACCTGGAGTGGAGTTCAGTGGTTGAGGAAGGATGGTGGACAGACAGAGTAAAGTGGAGGGGTGTCGTATATGCTCCAAACCAGCTTAGTCTGGAAAACGGAAATTAATTGATGATGTGTCAGTGTATCACTGAAGAGGCTCTTCACTGAGTTTTCCATATTGAACAAACATGCCAACATACGTAGTACAGTCATTAAGTTCTGAGACTTGACGCCTGAGTGATAGGTCACCACACGACCCTGTATGTTGCACACGCCACCGCATTACCCGGCGCACACCTACACAGAACCACATCCACCCTCAAAATAGTCACCGTTGGCCATTATGCACTTTTGCCGACGTTGGTATACCTGCTGGAAGCACCGCTGAAAGCAGTTGGCAGGAAGGTCCCGTATGGCTTCTCTTGTGGCCGCCATGACCTCTTCGGACGACAGAAATCTGCGCCCACGTAGGAGTGCTTTCAGGTGAGGAAAGAGAAAACAAGATGTTCAGTAAAGAACATATAGCCTACTTTCTCCTAAATGCATTGGTACTGTTATAACTCTTTGTCATTTTCAAGGAGCATAATTGAATGTTGGTTGTAGTAGCTTGTTGAAATACAACGTGCTATACGGATATTAAACATGAATATGAGGTGCCCTTTGCTAGTGCTACCTCTGTAAAAAAAATCATTCAATTCGGTTTCACCGTGTTTGAATTGATATGGGGAATGGATTTGCACACATACATGGCCGCTATTTGCAAACTATTGGGCTGATGACCTTTTAGTCAGTCATAAGATGCCTTCCACAAAAGGGCATTTTGTTGCAAAATCTGGTAGAGATCAAATTATTAGGATGGTCGTAATTTGATTTAAACTTTTAACATTTGGTTGGCCGTCATTCCATTTCAATCAAGATGGCGGCGACATAAAACATGACACTGAGGTGCCCTTTCCTAGTGCTACCTCTGTACCAAATTTCGTTCAATTCGGTTTCACCGTGTTTGAATTGATAGGGGAATCGATTTGCACACATACTTGGCCACCATCTGCAAACTATTGGGCTGATGATCTTGCAGTTTGGTCAGAATATGCTTCCCTCATAAAGATATGTTGTTGCAAAATTTGGTAGAGACTAGATTATTAGGTTGGTCGTAATTACATTTAAGCTTTTAATATTTGGGTGGCCGCCATTACGTTTCTGTCAAGATGGTGGCGATATAAAACATGACACTGAGGTGCCCTTTGCTAGTGCTACCTCTGTACCAAATTTCGTCCCATTCGGTTTCACCGTGTTCGAATTAATAGAGGGAATCGATTTTGACACAAAGATGGCCGCCATCCGCAAACTATTAGGCTAATGACCTATTAGATTGGTCAAAGAATGCTCCCTCCATAGAGGTATGTTGTTGCAAAATTTGGTAGAGATCGGATGATTATGTTAGTCGTAATTTGATTTAAGCTTTGAACATTTGTGTGGCCGCCATTACGTTTCTGTCAAGATGGCGGCGATATAAGACATGACACTGAGGTGCCCTTTGCTAGTGCTACCTCCGTACCAAATTTCGGTCCATTCGGTTTCATCGTGTTTGAATTCATAGGGGGAATCGATTTTGACAGAAAGATGGCCGCCATCCGCAAACTATTAGGCTAATGACCTACTAGATTGGTCAAAGGATGCTTCCTCCATAAAGGTATGTTGTTGCAAAATTTGGTATAGAGATTGGATGATTAGGTTAGTCGTAATTTGATGTAAGCTTTGAACATTAGTGTGGCCGCCATTACGTTTCTATCAAGATGGCGGCGATATAAAACATGACACTGAGGTGCCCTTTGCTTGTACTACCTCTGTACCAAATTTCGTTCCATTCGGTTTCACCGTGTTTGAATTAATAGGGGGAATCGATTTTCACACAAAGATGTCCGCCATCCGCAAACTGTTAAGCTGATGACCTATTAGTTTGGTCAAAGGATGCTTCCCCCATAAAGGTATGTTGTTGCAAAATTTGGTAGAGATCGGATGGTTAGGTTAGTCGTAATTTGATTTAAGCTTTGAACATTTGTGAGGCCGCCATTACGTTTCCGTCAAGATAGTGGCGATATAAATCATGACACTGAGGTGTCCTTTGCTAGTGCTACCTTTGTACCAAATTTCGTTCAATTCGCGTTCACCGTGTTCGAATTGATAGGGGGGGGGGGGACATACATTCAGAGTACACACACTCACACACACACACACACACATACACACACACACACAGACAGACACACTTTTTTTCGCCCTGTGTTGATCTCATAAGTCTACTTTCATTTTTTGCAAAATTCGAAAGTAGGCTAAAAATCGTATGGTGCGAGATCAGGTGAGAGAGGAGGGAGGGGCAAAACTGTCACCTGTTGCCTTCCAAGTTCCTTTTGGACAAGGACAGAGCGATGTGCAGGGGCGTTGTCGTGTAGCAACAGCCAATTCTTTGTACGCCAAAGCCCAGGTCGCTTACGGCGAATTGCATCGCGTAAACGGCCAAGGATCTCCTTGTAGCGGGTTTTGTTTACCGTTGCACTGTCTGCAGGAATTCCATGTGAACGATTCCATTTGAATCAAAAAACAGTTCCAGCATCACCTCTTCTTTTGACCTGTCTTGTCGTAGTTTTTTTCTGCAGTGGTGATGATGGCATTTTCCAGGTGGAATGGAATTGTTGTTTTAAGGGGCCGAACTACGAGGTCATCTGTCCCTTTTCCAGGTGGCTTATTGTCGTTTCAGTTGCGGATCGTATAGGAAACACCATGTTTCGTCTCCCGTTATTATCCCGTTGAGAAACGTCGGATCATCGTCAGGTCCGACTGGCGCATTCAAATCACCGTCACAACAATGACCGTACGCCTACTGCCAGTGCATGCACTCAACTGTCTCTTGCAGGGACGAGAGACTAACTGACATGGTACCATACCACGGCACCACCTATGCGCCATAGTGCCCCACAATGCCATCATGCGGTCAGTCTTAGAACTTAATGACTGTACCACGTATATATTCCTCAAGCAAAATAATTAAACACAGAAAAACACCTGCAAAGACAATAAACTCGTATTTAAGAACTCAGAAACACTTGGTGTGGGTACGCAGTGAAAGAACTTCTCAATGTTACCAAAAGCATTCAAATGGAATGCAAAAGACGTAATGCAAAATTACATGTTATATTGCTATAATGAAATTTACAAACTAGGCATTTTGTAATTAGAGAAAATCACAATATCACGGTCTTATTTTAACATTATAATTATTATCAAAATTATAATTTTTATAGTGCAGCGATTTACAAAGTGTGGTTCTGAATTAAGTAAGTTGGGAGTGTTAAAAGACCTTCTGGCAAAAACAGCCGATGGCTTCTTGTAATATTTTCCCCCATTTGATTTCAGCGATTCCCTCTTAAGTGCTACCGCAGAGTCCCCAGGGTGTCACCTGCCACGTTCTCATTTCGTGCGATTTGCTCTGCCTCTCTGTGTTTGAACGAAGAATCACTGTGATGCCTTGGTTGTGATCACCTAATTACCCTACTGGTGTTGGCTGTTGTCCAAACAGCACAACGAAAATGTTGGGCACGCATGCGCATAAGGCAGAGTTCTTTTTTGCTGGCAATAAAATTATAAATTCTCACTGAGCTGCGATCTGTACAGCCAGTGCCGGACGCGGACTGGAGCGCACGACTCGATAGCTCTTTGTGAGGTGAGTTGGAATATTTCCTTTGGCTGGCGTATTCTGTAATGTGCTGTATTTGATTAATTGAAAGCCAGGTCGTTGTAAGAGAGCGAATGTAATGTAATAATTGGGACTATTTAACTTTGGAAAATTGCACTGCCTTGCTGGGATTGCACCTCCTGACGTCCGTCGGGAGATAGCAGCAAAGAACGAGAAGAAAAAAGCTAACACTTCTGAAACTCACCCTCTGTCTTCAAGGAAAGGTTTCCTCAGAACGACGGAGGCTCTTACAGTGACAGCACACCAAGCCCGAATTTGTAAATGGCGAGGAAGGTTCAAACATTCTGAAGAATGGTTGACACCAATTGAGGAACTTCCCCCTGGTCATACAGAAGGATGGCTGACATGGAAATCACTCAATAGACTGCGCTCAAGTGTCACAAGATGCAAATCTAATTTGTTGAAATGAGGTTTTCACGTAGACTCGACGTTATGTGAATGTGGGTTACCACAGACAACGCCTTATCTTCTTCAATGCAGACTGTGCCCAACAACATGCACTATGGAAGACTTCAAGCAAGTAACACCTGAGTCTCTACCATAGTTGTCGCTCGTGTTTGACTCCTTCCATCATGGTGCGTCATCTCTGAAGGCAAACGTCACATTAAAGAGCCATCATACCAACGCAGCATCTTATCGAAGAACCGTGCTTGACAGGAAGTCACAAACATAGACCATTTTCACCACCTGGGACTTTCTTTTTAATTTTATTTACCATTTTTTTTCTTTCGGTCAATATGTATAATTTAGTTGTCTGTCTGTTAGGTAGTCAGCCCGAAGGCTGGTTGGATCCTCAAAAAGCACCGCCGTTACGTTATGTGAGTAGATACCCACAAAAACCCAAGGCAGCGCTATATTGAGTCGTTCTAGGCAAGAAGAGGAGTGAGGTAGTTTGCCATTGCTTTCCTCACTGAGTCAGAACAGTAGTCCTAACCCTATGAGTAGAACCTTTCACAGTATCCATAGGCACTGACTGTGCGACTGTGCCCTGAATGCCATTACTAAGCACCACCCATACCTCAGTAGCTTCCATATAATCACAGCCATGAGTGAGACTGAGACATCGGTGAAAAGCCACCTTTTACTCTAGCCTGTGCCAACTGACAAATGCAAATTTACTGCATTCGTCAAGAGATGGCAAACAGGCCTAATTTAGTTGTAAAAATTGTATTTTATATCTATAGATAAGCGTTCCTGATAAGACAAAATAAATGCTCTATTCATGTAATCCTAAAATTAATCAATCAGTCTCAATATTTGAAAGGTGTCGGTGGCTCTCACAAGTGACCAACTCCCATAGCACCAGTCTGACCCTCCAAGTCTTGCCTCAGATCTAAGCTGCGGTAAGCCAGTGCTCGCGGAACCTGAACACGTGCGACCCGCATCCTCGGTTAATTGGGGTTGTAATTACTGCCGTTGTCATAACACCAGCATCTCTAGCAGCGCAATATTGTTGGAGACTTGAGTGTAGTCAACAATAACAAACATCCTAATTTGTAACTAGAACCTGTAATTAGAGATATATTTACTTCCTTGACTACTTCTTTACTGAAAATCACAATACTTCAAAGAACTTACCTAAAGGAAGAAGTGCAGAGCAGATGACTTCAATGTTCATCTCCTTCGGTGGCGTAATCAGTAGCATGCTGAACTGCTATGCCCAAGATCGTGGGTTAAAACCCGGCCGAAGTTATCGGATTTTTAATAGCGTTGAAATCCTTCAGAGGTGAAGTAAAGCCGGTGGGCCCATGTCATAGATTTATGGCATGTAAAAGAACCTACCCAGTGTGTAGCAAAATTTGTAGGTTATTTGGCTAGAAACGCTCTATCAAGTTCCAACATTCGCCGTTGGGTGTCAGTGACAGTGCCATCTCTGATAGCCGAAGTTGGAACTACTAGTCTATTGTCATCTATTCTGTAAATATATCAAAGAAACATCAATCCTCTTTTCCTTAATGTCTCTGATATGTTTCTATGTTCTGATAAATTTAATTGTTACTTCTTAATTTCCAAAACTCTTTCATAAATCTGTTCTGCTCATAATCCTTTTTTTTCCTAATACTTCTAATATTAAATAATTTATTAGCCTACTTTCTATTTTTTGCAAAAAAAATAAAGTAGACTTATGAGATCTGCACAGGCCGAAAGTTGTCAGTCTGTCAGAGTGTGTGTATCTGTCTCCCGCTATCAATAAAATGCGAAGACATTCGCCATTAAAATCCGTATTGATAGAAGTAAATCAACTATTCAACTAATACGCCAAATCAATACTCAATTTATATATAATTCTATATAAATAGGACATGTTTCGGCCTTCAATGAAGCCATCTTCAGTTAAACAAGAAATTAATTAAGAATTAAGTTAAACCATTATAAAATTACTTAAATCTAATATCAAAAGAAATATTTACGTTAAAATTGAATAAAATGAATCACTATCAAAATGTATATCCTTACAAATCAAATTAAATAAAATGAAAATAATTTTTTTGTCATTTTTCTTCAAAATGTAGTTAAAAACGAGAAAATGGTGAATGTAAACAAATATTAAACGATATAATAATTCTTATGAAAATAATACACTTAAAATAATTTAAAAGTAAAGTTCTGTAACCAATAATTAATATAGATCAGTGAAATTGGATAAGCACATGGTTAAATGCTTAAATGAATAAGTAACTCTTCTATCTTCAATATGAAGTTAAAATTCTCAATAGGTGCCAAATACTAAGCGTGCCGACATGAACGTAGTTTAGAGCTTGAATTATTAAGTAAATGTATCGATCAGTGCTTGAGACGAATAAGGAGATCTTCACTCATGATGGAGTTAAAATTTTGAATATGTGCCCAATAAGTAATCGCGTTGACATAAAATAAGAGAACGAAGAAATTGGTGCGGCAATGTTAGATAAAAGCTTCTTGTGCGCAAATGTCTGTGAAGTAATAGTGGGCAATATGAAGCACATGTTTAGATGATTGAAGAAATGTTAACTGCATTTATATATTATTACTACCTGATTCGGCACCGACAGTAGTGGCTACGCTGGCTAAAGGCCACGGGGCTAAGCTCTCAGATGACTCGGTAGACGCGTGGGTTCGAGCCTCACCGTCAGCTGTCGTTGAAATGGTTTTCCGTGGTTTCCCCATTTTCAACACCAGGCAAATGCTGGGACAGTACCTTCTGACAGGCCACGGCCGCTTCCTTCCACATCCTTGCCCACTTTCATTCATTCATCTCATCTCTCATCCCGACGCGCAGGTCGCCCACGGGCGTCGACTAGAAAGACCTGCACTCGGCCTCTCAGGAGGCTACACGACAAACAAGCTGACCCGGCAGACGTTGTCTTGCCTATCAAAGAAAGTGTTGTAACTTTGTTTCTTGAAGTGTTTTTGGATACACAATAGTTTTTTCAATTTCTGTTAACTGCCTCTAAACTATCGTGAAATGAATTAACTAATCTAGAAACATTCGTGGGAGCGTGCACAACAACTCTCCAAAGTTTCATCGCAATCTTACAAATGGCATATAACGCATACGGGATTTAGTTTAAATGATTCGTGCGCTGTCACTCATTTGTTGAATCTACTCGTGTTCTACCAACTGTGAAATGGATTTACTAAGTTAGAAAGCTGCACGTAAGTGTACAAAACAACTCATCAAAGTTTCGTCGCAATCGATGAATAGTAGGCCTATATGAACGTATACGGGATTTTGTTGGAACGCTTCGCGCGTCGTCACTCATTTGTTACCTCTACTCGTACGCTACCAATATTGTAAAACGGATTTACCAAGTTGAACACCTTTCCTGGCGTGTACACAACAACTCATTAAAGTTTCATTGGAATCGGATGAATGACATAGGAACGCATACGGGATTTTCTTTAAACGATTCGCTTGCCGTCACTTATTTTTTGAATCTAGTCATGCGCCACCTATTGTAAAATAGATTTACTAAGCCTGAAACATTCTCTGGAGTGTACTCAATGATTCACCAAGCTTTCATCGTAATCGGATGAATGAGATATGACCGCATACGGGACATTGTGGAAACGATTCGCGCGCCGTCGCTCATTTGTTGAACCTACTCGTGCGCTACTTATTAAAAACTGGATTTACTAAGCCAGAAACCTTTCCTGGAGTGTACACAACAATTCACCAAAGTTTCATCGCAATCGGATAAATGGTATATGAACGCATACAGAACTTTGTTGAAATGATTCGCGCGCCTTAGCACATTTCTTTGAATCTACTCGTGCGCTACCTAATTGTAAAATGAATTTACTAAGCCAGAAACCTTTACTGAAGTGCACACAACAATCCATCAAAGTTTCATCGCAATCGGTTAAATGGTATATGGACGCATACGTTACTTTGTTGAAATGATTCGCGTGCCGTTACTCATTTGTTGAATCTACTCGTGCGCTACCTATTGTAAAATGGATTTATTAAGCAAGAAACCTTCCGTAGGGTGTACACAACATCTCACCCAAGTTTCATCGTAATCGGAAGAATGGTATTTGAACGCATACGGAATCTTATTGAAACGCTTCGCGCGTCGTCGCTCATTTGTTGAATCTACTTGTGCGCAACCTCCTGAGAAATGGATTTACTAAGTTAGAAACCCTCACGTACTGTAAGTGTACACAACATCTCACCCAAGTTTCATTGTAATCGGATGAATGGTATATGAACGCATACGGGCCATTGTTTAAACGTTCGCGCATCGTCTCCCATTTGTTGAATCTACTCGTGCGCTACCTATTGTAAAATGGATTTACTAATCCAGAAGCCTCCCCTGGAGTGTAAACAACATCTCATCCAAGTTTCATCGTTATCGGACGAATGGTATTTGAACGCATACGGGACCTTGTTGAAACGCTTCGCGTGTCGTCGCTCATTTGTTGAATCTAGTTGTGCCTATCTATTGTAAAATGGAGTGCACTCAACATCTCACCCAAGTTTCATCGTAATCGGATGAATGGTATATGAACGCATACGGGACATTGAAGCGCTCTAACGTGCAGAGACAAACAGTAGAATTCGACATCACTGCCACCTTTGGTATAAAACACAACTTTCCGCCACGAGCGGAGTGTATGTTATGGCGGTTGTTGCACAGGTTGCGACCAGGTGGCTCTACGTGCAGAGACAAACAGTCCAGAAGCATCACTTTTCACTAAGTCTAGCGGTTTCCATGACGACTGTTTATGACTGTATATTGTGGTTCTAAAATTGTGTGTAAATTGTAGTTCTAAAATTCTAAAATTCCACCTACCTGGTCAAATTGTGAATCTAGACCATACATGCGCCCACCCTAACATACATACAAAATTTCATCGAAATCGGCCCAGCAATTTAGGAGGAGTTCAGTCACATACACACGTGTCGAATTATATATACCTAGGTATAAAGATGTGTTCTTATCTTCTGTAGCTTTATCGTGGTATGTAAATAACATAATTATGTAACCTATAGTATGTTCCCCGTTTTGAATTATATATATATAAATTAGGTATTGATTTGGCGTATTAGTTGAATAGTTGATTGATTTTCCCGCTATCAATTCAAATATGACGAAACCGAATTGAACTAAATTTGGTACAGAGGTATCACTGCGAAGGACACCTCAGTGTCATGTTTCATATTGCCGCCATCTTGACGGAAACGGAATGGCGGCCACTCAAATGTTTAAAGATTAAATCAAATTACGACTAACCTAATCATCTGATCTCTACCGAAGTTTTCAACAATATACCTTCGTAAAGGAAGCGTTTTTGCCAAATTTACAAGGTCATCATCTAAATAGTTTGAAGATGGCGATCGTATATGTGTGCAAATCGATCCCCCATATCCATTCAAACACGACAAAACCAAATCGAACCAACTTTAGTACAGAAGAAGCACTAGCAAAGGAAAACTCAGTGTTATGTTCTATATTGCCGCCATCATACTGAAAAAGAAATGGCGCCCACCGAGATGTTCTCATCGTAAATCAAATTACGACTAACCTAATCATCCGATCTCTACTAAATTCTCCAACAATATACCTTAACGTAGGGAGCCTATTTTGTCCTAACTACGAGGTCATCAGCCAACTATTTTTCAAGATGGCGGATATATGAATCATGCAAGTATTATAGCCCAAGCGCATCTTACGATTCAACAAGGCCTGGCCTCATTAAATCCACTTATCGAACAGAGGGTGGTTTAAACTATCCCCATGGAGGTGACCTGTAGGTTATTATTATTATTATTATTATTATTATTATTATTATTATTGAATATCCAGAAAACAATACAGGAACCCTATTTTACCAGAGGTACATTAGGGTTATAGATTAAAAACAAAGCAAATACAAATATTTCTTACATAGTTTACAAAAAAAATTGTTGATGAATGTGAGAAATTGTCCTAAACAGCACTGCCTCTTGAAAATATGGCACAGCGGTTTTGAAAGTTCCAGGTTACAGCTATAAAGGTGGCATTCTAAATTGCATCTTTCCTTTTCCAAAACAGGACACTCAAATATAAGGTGACACACCGATTGAGGCAATCCACATAAACATGAATAGTCGTCTGTTGCTATTTTAAAACGTTCAAAATAAGGCTTGAATTTTCCATGACCAGTTAAAAATTGTGTGAGGACAAAGTTTGGCTCAAATAATTTTGATAACAGTCGATTTTGTACTTCCGGGAAGAATATTTCTCTTGTTACAGACCCTTTCAGGCTACATGTCCATGCGATATTCCATTCGTTTGATATGTATTTCCTTATCTGGCTTTTAACGTAACATATAGGAGACTTACTATATGTTATTTCAAGATGTGTCGTAGCCGCTGAATTTGCTAATTGGTCTACTCTTTCATTACCAACCAATCCAGTGTGTCCCCTTATCCACGATGTGCATATATGTAAGCACTCCTGAGCTGTTGCCCTGATGTAGACAGCTATTGGGTTAGAATTATATTTGTAATTTATAGAATGCAATGCGGATTGTGAATCACCGAAAATCCTCACTCTTTTATTGTTAGCTTTAACCCATTCTATTGCACACTTTAAGGCCCAAAGTTCTGCCTGGAAAATTGAACAACTGGGAGAGAGCTTATACTGAGCTGAAAATATTTCAGTATCATTCTCATAAACGACAAAGGCACAGCCAACACTGTCATTTACATCAAAGTTTGGTGTACGGGAGCCATCAGTATAGATGAAACAGTCATGGGTGCTGAAACAATTTTTATGCAGAAGTTTATAGAATTGACTAGGATGAGAAGATTCCAAGAAATGGCACTTTTGCTCCACGATAATGTCGAAAATCGGCATAGGAGATGTTCTATTCTTCTTCAGTAATGTCAGCTCGGCTTTCCCTATTCCTGTTAAAAATAGTGGTTCTATTCCAGCAATTACAAGTGCTGCATCTGTAGATGTAGTGCGATATGCTCGAGAAATTCTTAGAGCGAAACCTCTTTGGATTTGTAATAACTTAACCCGAGCCCATTTCTTTTCTAGGGTTGTACGGAAAGCGGACACGCAGTACAGAATCAAAGGCACAAAAGCTGTATAATATATTATTCGTAAAACATCGGAGTTCAGACCCCAAGAAGGTCTACAAGCAATTGCAAGACCTTGTAAAAGCTTGCTTGATTTCAATTTTAATCTATTTAAATGTGCTCTGAATGTCAGGTGTTTGTCAAGCACAACGCCCAAATAAAGAAGTTGATCATCTAATGTTATTTTGTGGCCACTGATAATGATTTTGTGTTTTTCCACTTTTCTTCTCCTTGTGCCGAACATGGCTCTAGTCTTAGAAGGATTGAATTGAAGTTTGTTTACAGAACCCCATAGAGACAAGGTGTGTAAAGCAGAGTTTGTTATATAATTCAAATTCTGCACATTAGGCTATTTGATTCAGTTAGGAGAAAGGAAAGGAAAGGAAGCTTGTAGTTTAACGTGACCGTTAAAATCAGTTAGGAGAAGAGCATCATCAGCATAAGCATTAACATTACACCCTGTCGGAAGAGGTAATTGTAGGAGTCCTGTAGGTTATTAGCATATTATAACAGAATATTATCCCGTGGTAGTGACTAACAGTTCAGGCTGACCGTGCCATATCGTGCCGGGCCGTGCCGTCCCGTTGGGTCAAAATGGAGGCTATTGTTTGCTCCCTATTCCATATTTCAGTAACTTCGTAAGTTTATATCCTTTTAGGAACGCGCTGAACAAAATAATACAAATTTAGTGTCAAATGGTTTATAAAAACGGCAGAAAACGCTAATGAAATCGTTCTTTCCCAGACAAAATATGCTATACAGTTTTACTGTGGCCAATAGTGAGGGACCAACCCCGGCATTTGCCTGGAAGGAAGATGGAAAACCACAGAAGACCATCTTCAAGGTTGCCAGCGGGGGGGATTCGAAACTCCTTGCCTCCCGGATGTGAGCGACTGCCTGCAGCCATGCCGTAACGACCACAGCTAACTCACCTGGTTAAAATTCATTCATTGTCCTTGATCCACGGTACGGACTGTTGTCGTTGTCGATTCTTTAGGGACTTTGCGGTATGATGGTCACGCATTCCCGTGTACTTGGGTGTGTATAGAAGTTGTCTGATAACCTGTGATGTCTGTACTAGTGTGTGTACTTGTGAATGAGGAAGGATTTGTGTAGGAAGCTGTCCTTGATCCGCGGTAGTGTCTGTTGTTGATTTTGTTGATGATTCCTTAGGGACTTTGCGGTATCATGGTCATGCAGTCCCGTGTACTTGGGTGTGTGTTGAATTTTGTCAGATAAGTTATCTGATAAACTGTGTCGCTGTGATGGCTGTACTAGTGTGTGTAATTTTATACGAGAAAGGATTTGGGTAGGAAGCTGTTGTTGTTGTTCCATTTGAGAGGCTTGGACATCATGGTCATTTAGCCCCGTGTACTTGGGTGAGTGTTGAATTTTGTCAGATAACCTGTGTTATTGTGATGGATGTATTAGTGTGTGTATTTACAATTCAGATGAGGATTCAATCAATCAACGTATAATATAGCATGTTATATTTCAACAAGCTACTACAACCAATATTCAATTACACTCCTTGAAAAGGACAAAGAGTTTTAACTATACCCATGCATTTCGCAGAAAGTAGGCTATATGTTCTTTACTGAACATCTTGTTTTTTAATTATTATTTATTATTTATTGTTTTTTATTTATTATTTATAATTCTTATTTACTATCTGCAAGCCTCCGTGGCTCAGGCGGCAGCACGCCGGCCTCTCACCGCTGGGTCCGTGGTTCAAATCCCGGTCACTCAGTGTGAGATCTGTGCTGGACAGAACGGAGGCAGACAGGTTTTTCTCCGTGTACTCCGGTTTTCCCTGTCAAAATTTCATTCCAGCAACACTCTCCACTATCATTTCATTCCATCTGTCATTCATTTAATCATTGCCCCAGAGGAGTGCGTCAGGCCTCGGCAGCCGGCACAGTTCATATCCTCGCCGCTAGATGGGGGCTTCATTCATTCCATTCCTGACCCGGTCGGAGACTGGAAACAGGCTGTGGTTTTTCATTTTCATGTTATCTATTATCTATTATCTATTATCTATTATCTATTATCTATTATCTACTATCTATTATCTATTATCTATTATCTACAATCTACTATCTACTAACTATTATCTATTATCTATTATCTATTATCTATTATCTATTATCTACTATCTACTATCTACTATCTACAATCTACTATCTACTATCTACTATCTACTATCTAATATCTAATATCTAATATCTAATAACTACAATCTACAATCTATTATCTATTATCTATTATCTATTATCTACAATCTACTATCTACTATCTACTATCTACTATCTAATATCTAATATCTAATATCTAATAACTACAATCTACAATCTATTATCTATTATCTATTATCTACAATCTACAATCTACTATCTACTATCTACTATCTATTATCTATTATCTGTTATCTACTATCTACTATCTACTAACGACTATCTATTATCTATTATCTATTATCTATTATCTACTATCTACTATCTACTATCTACTATCTACTATCTATTATCTATTATCTATTATCTACTATCTACTATCTACTATCTATTATCTATTATCTATTATCTGTTATCGACTATCGACTATCGACTATCGACTATCTACTATCTACTATCTACTATCTACTATGTATTATCTACTATCTACTATCTACTATCTATTATCTATTATCTATTATCTATTATCTACTATCTACTATCTACTATCTATTATCTATTATCTATTATCTGTTATCGACTATCGACTATCGACTATCGACTATCTACTATCTACTATCTACTATGTATTATCTACTATCTACTATCTACTATCTACTATCTATTATCTATTATCTACTATGTACTATCTACTATCTATTATCTATTATCTATTATCTATTATCTACTATCTACTATCTACTATCTACTATCTACTATCTACTATCTATTATCTATTATCTATTATCTATTATCTACTATCTACTATCTACTATCTATTATCTATTATCTATTATCTGTTATCGATTATCGACTATCGACTATCGACTATCTACTATCTACTATCTACTATCTACTATCTATTATCTATTATCTATTATCTATTATCTATTATCTACTATCTACTATCTACTATCTATTATCTATTATCTATTATCTACTATCTACTATCTATTATCTATTATCTATTATCTATTATCTATTATCTATTATCTACTATCTACTATCTATTATCTACTATCTACTATCTACTATCTATTATCTATTATCTATTATCTATTATCTACTATCTACTATCTACTATCTATTATCTATTATCTGTTATCGACTATCGACTATCGACTATCGACTATCTACTATCTACTATCTACTATCTATTATCTATTATCTATTATCTATTATCTACTATCTACTATCTACTATCTATTATCTATTATCTACTATGTACTATCTACTATCTATTATCTGATGATGATGATAATTGTTGTTTTAAGGGGCCTAACATCTAGGTTATCGGCCCCTATCTATTATCTATTATCAATTATCTATTATCTATTATCTACTATCTACTATCTACTATCTACTATCTACTATCCATTATCTATTATCCATTATCTATTATCTACTATCTACTATCTACTATCTACTATCTATTATCTATTATCTGTTATCGACTATCGACTATCGACTATCGACTATCTACTATCTACTATCTACTATCTACTATCTATTATCTATTATCTGTTATCGACTATCGACTATCGACTATCGACTATCTACTATCTACTATCTACTATCTATTATCAATTATCTATTATCTATTATCTACTATCTACTATCTACTATCTACTATGTATTATCTATTATCTACTCTCTGTTATCTGTTATCTGTTATCTAGTATCTACTTTTGTTTTGGCCTGTTTGCCATCTCTTGATGAATGCAGTATATTTGCATTCGACTGTTGGCACAGGCTAGAGTAAAATGTGGCTTTTCACCGATGTCTCAGTCTCATTCATGGCTGTGATTATATGAAAGCTACTGAGGTATGGGTGGTGCTTAGTAATAGCATTCAGGGCACAGTTAATGCCTGTGGATGTTGTGAAAGGTTCTGTTCATAGGGTTAGTACAGCTGTGCTGACTCAGTGAGGAAAGCAATGGCAAACTACCTCACTTCTCACCTTGCCTAGTACGCCTCAATATAGTGCTGCTTTGGGATTTTTGGGTATCTACCCACATAACCTAACGGCGGTACTTCTAGAGGATCCAACCAGCCTTCGGAATGACTACCTAATATACATACATTTTTGTTATTGTTATAATATTATTTATTTAATCGAATATCACTTTTACAGAACAGGTTAAATCAGTGGGCTTACTTCAATTCTTGCTAAATTTATTATTCCTGTCTGGCCACATTTGTTTCTTCCTCTCTGATCTCTGCTTCCTGAGTTGTTCGATGTTTCGCGACTGTTTTATTCATCTTTCTTGTTCATCCCTAAAGACCACTTTTTGATGTTTGCCTCCAAATAAATTCCTATTAGGGCCTATGTATCGTTAATGTCAATTATTATTATTATTATACAGTAGAACTCGTTCACAATTCCTCTATCTTGTTTTGTCTGTGCTTGGTGGCACTCAATGCTGGTTTCGTGTTATGGCCCCAACTTTTGCGGTAATTTTTTAGGTGCGTAATAAAATGAATTCCTTGACTTCTCTGGGAACTGAGAAACGCCAGCTGTGAATGACAGAAAATAATGCCGACTGCCTCAGGTTGCTCCTACCGTGCCAGCGTGATTTAAATGTCGCTAGCAATTCTTTCAGCGGCCCGTCAAACTCCTATAATATAATATAGCCCACCATGCGTTCCTTAAGGTCCCAATCTCTAGCTACAGAGGCATTGTACACAGACCTTTTGCCTTAAGGTAACCATGTAGTGAAACACAGGCAAGTTTTGCAGTGCATCACATCCTCCCTATATTATTCTACTAAGGTCCCATTCCGGTTTTGTACCGAAAATAAGGTCCTGTTAACACAAATCTACACATATGGGGTACCTACAGGTTTCGCATAACCCCGTGTGTCCCCGAAACGCACTCACTTCCTCTTTAAATGCCTCACAATTAAATAAATACCTTAAAAATGTACATTTAAAATGGGAGCACCGTAACCTGGCGAGCCTGCCGATAGAGCGCAGGGCACCGCGGCGGCGGCAGCCATCTGGCGGGAGCGCTGCGTACTGCTAGGCGAGCATGCCGCTAGAGCGCAGGGCAGCGTGGCGGCGGCAGCCATCTGGCGGGAGCGCGCGTATTGCTAGCTGAGGAGTCTCTCAGCTGATGGCTCCGGTGTGGTCTCGCAAAGACATTCTCTAGGGTTCAATCCTTTGCAAATGTAAAAATTGCTGTAGAAGAAACTCCCGAGCAAACAATAACCGATGAATTCGTAGTAACATCGAATATTGTCTACAAAGAGGTGCTGTGACAAGTACAAACACTGCTCTACATAATTCTTTGTGTTCTTCTCATGTACGTATGCCGTTTAACAACAATAAATACATTTCTTCAATATTTAAAACTTCGTTCTCCCACATTCTTCCCTACTACCCCATAAACCTACATTCACGTTGCGGGTCCACTAGTTTATACTATTATATGAGAACATTAGCACTTTGAAACTTGTGCCCGTTGTTCATGATAGACATATCCAGATATTCCTCACAGTCCAAAAGTATTTTCATAATGGCACTAATAAAATCCTTACAAATAAGGAAAACTAGCGACCCGTGCGAGAAATCTCACATGTTCATAAACCACACTTTCCCCAATAGGTTTATAATGAGAACATAACATCGCTGTTTGATGGTGATATCTGACGAGGAATTTCATACCAAGAACTTTAGTCTGTTGTTGTGAAATTAGGGATAGTGCGAAATAAGGAAAGTCTGCTCGATTTCAAGCTCTATGATCCTGCAAGTTGATGTGCTGTTGGAGGCGGGAAGAGAAGGTCCTGTCAACAGCCCGCCATGTTATCTGGAATTCCTGTCTATTCCAATACTGCTAACATAGGGCCGTTGCCTATACCAGTGTGGTGTTGCAAATGAGTGAGTGAACGACCAATGTGTTTGGTTTGGTTACTACGCACGTCTCTCCACATGGTCCGCCATCCACATTCCCTGTTCACAGAGCTTGGACTAGCAGTACGTGCCTTTGTCTCGGCCCTTGTCAATCAAATTTATTATTTCAGTAGTATAGATCCCTCCTGCGGCGGTCACAAGTGACCGATCGTGACAAATGAGCATTCAAATGAAAGAGAATAGAGATTAGCAGTGACGAATTGCACTATAATTTCATAAATATCTATAATTTCTTTAAAAAATGACATTTAAAAATATTCGAATTGTGCGATTTGCAGATACTGTTGCTGTTGGAAAATACACTCCATAATTGCTGTCCACTCCACATTTTGGCCGCTGTGACGTCTGTTTCATGTCATTTTAACATTCTGAGGTCTTTCCTTTATCATTTTGCATGGATTTCAGAAACAGTACGCTAAATCAAAGGAATGAGTACTTAAATCGTATAATTTCTTAAATAACGAATAACCGGTGAGTGTTATGATGATCCAATTTTCAATTATTGCCTTCTTAAGTTAGGGAACGTAGAACTTGGAATTCTAACTGAAATGTACTCGTAAATAGTGTTCTATGATCATTTGGTTGAAATAAAAACATGACAACCTTTGTCCTTAAGTCTGTCATTATAAACCTATTGGGGAAAGTGTGATTTATGAACATGCGAGATATCTCGCATGGGTCCTCTAGTCAGCTTTTAATTGAGCACTTCTCAACTTACATTACTGACATAGCTAGGCAGCAGTCATTATGGCTTCCAAAGCAAGAGTTGTGCTTGACCTTAACAAGAGAGTAAAAGTGATACCGTAGCAGAAATATGTAAATACGACATTGAATAAGGTATGCACATTATTTTATTTTTCCTCAGTATGTCAATGGTACAAGCCGGACGTTTGTTTTAGATTTAGAGGATTGCCATTTACTTCGAAGCTTGCGGGTGAGCCTGTATACTGTAACTCTCTAGCCCTATCGCTTCACAGTTGTCACCACCGGGTTTGATGTAATGGAGTGCCAGACTTGAGCACGTGACTACACCATCGTGCAGAGCAGTACACTCCACGTTGAAGTACTGTGTGACGCGGAAGTACACGTTACATAGTTACGGAATGCCTTCCTTCGGAGGGGAAGTAAAGCTGGCAGTCCCATGTCATAGATTTATGGCATGTAAAAGATCCTTCCGCAGACTAAACTTGTGTGAAGCTAAATTTCTAGGTTAGATTTCGTTGGAACGCTCTATCAAAGTTCCAACGTTGGTAGCGAAAGTTGGAACTACTTGAAATTGAACGGTATTGTAGCTCACCCCATGGGTGTCCGCTTGAAGCAGTTACAGCCCCTGGGGAGCCGAACATGTCCTCGGACACTCCCGGCACTAAAAGCCATACGATAAGTAAATAAATAAATAAATAAATAAATAAATAATAGTTACGAACAGAACGCCATTATATTTGCCAATGACTGTACTTCATCAGTAACGTGAGATAGTTTTGTCCATCACCAGACCGCATGGGGCAGCTGACAACAACACGGGTCCTGTAGTATTCATCTAAAACAAACGTCCGGCCTGTAGGCAGTTATTATAGCATAGACCTACCTCCGTTTACCGGAAACCTTCTACGGGAAATATTGCGAGTCACGTTCTATTCCGTTCAAGACAGGTTTTACTGTATTTAGTTGTGTAGATTTCATGAGAAAGCTACCTATTGCATTGGGAACCATCGCGTTTCACATCCCCCAGAGTCCAAAACCACCGTAAGTTCAAAAGCTTATACAAAATGTACGGGGTCATTATCTAAGTACGCCCCGATAAACATGGCAAGCTAAGCCGCGTGCGTATGTGGTTGGCGCGCTCCGCTGACTCATATCGTTAGTTCACACATGTTCTGTCATTCATATGGACGTGTATCTGCAAACCTTAGACGTTAGTGTTGTACGTTTAGTGAGTATTGTGATTACTGTGATTGTTTGTCATGCCTAGACACCAATTCACATTGCGCGAACGTGTGTAGATCCATAATTCGTAAATGAAAAGCAGAAAATCTTGTTCTGAAACGTGACGAAAATTTAGAATCATGTATCCAGGAAGACCTGTGCCTAATGCCAGTACAATTAGGAGGCTCGCTAAACGGTTCAAGAAAGCAGGCTCCGTATAATAAAAGAGTTGACAGACATTCTTTCATCAGAAGATGTCAGGTGTGTGTGTTACAAGAGAGGGAGGACATTTTCAGCATCGCCTATGAGCACTGTAAGTATACATTATTGAACATGTTTGGTAAAACTGTTTAAAGTGCGCGCCACCAGCGGCTGAACCGCGCTAGTCACAGCCGGCTTAGCTTACCATGTTTATCGGAGCGCACATAGATAATGACCCGGTAATTATCTATATGTAAGCTATATCTAGAGCCCTACGCGGATAAAGAAAACGTTATCCGCATCCGCCCGATTGTAATCCGCATCTGGAACCGCATCTGCACGGCGTTTATCCACATCCGCCCCGCATCCGCATGACTGTTATCCGCATCCGCCCCCTTTTGTTATTCGAATCTACTGGCATTACAATAATATGTTAAATTAGATAAAGCATTAAAGCAACACATTTCATCCGACCGTAAAAGCCATCCGCCAGAAAGACTTGCATCGCATCTCATCCCCTACCCCGTTGGAGAACGGGAATAATAAGGGGTAGACATACATTAAAGTAACACATTTAGATATTAGAGGAGAAAGTCGTCCCCCCTACGCTATGTGTGTCATTTGCTATGTTTAAAATTAATGTTACACAGCCAGAATTTCAGTTCGGAGTGTTTATTATGCTTAATGACATAATTTGATTGAGATAAGCTTAAATCATCATTTTACATTTGTCATGAAAAATAAAAAGTCCTCTCGGCACGCCGGAAGGCGGAGGTAGATTTCACCGGACAAACTTGGGGATAGGCGAAAATAGGCAGAATATGCAGGTTTTCGTAGAAGGATCAGACCTCATTTATTGCGAAAAGGTATTTTATAATTGGAGCTTAATTAACTTTGTTTTTCGTCATTTTATGCTTATTTTAAACATTTTATTGTCTTATGGGAACGGTAACCTTCTTGTCATTTGGAGTCCATTTTTAGCCTACTTTCGATTTTTGCAAAAAATGAAAGTAGACTTATGAGATCAACACAGGGCGAAAAAAGTGTGTCTGTCTGTGTGTGTGTATGTGTGTGTGTGAGTCTGTGTGTGTGTGTATGTGTGTGTGTGAGTCTGTGTGTGTGTCTGTGTGTGAGTGTGTGTACTCTGAATGTCTGTCCCCCCCTATCAAATCGAACACGGTGAATGCGAATTGAACGAAATTTGGTACTGCCCCCGTAATTGAATTATATAGAGACCACGGTGGCTATATTTGAAATTATAAGGAGAGTTATGGCTGTCATAGTTATGACATGGGTAGTCATGACGTAAGCACGGACGACGTAAATGTTATGCCAGCAGGCTACTTGAGCTGAGATTCTCAGTGACGTCAGCATTTAGTCGAGAATGTTCCAAGATTTACGACGCAGTCGCAGGAAACGAGGAATTCTGCTGAGGAAGAAACTATGCTATTGGAGGAGAGGCTTGAACCAATCAACGATAGTTTAAAGGAAGACGGAGATTGCTGAAACTATGGTATTTTTATTACTTTTGGAATGCAGAATTGTGGAAATCCATTTGCAGTAGAAGCATTGATTTGGAATTTTGGTGAAATTTATTTTCAGTTTTTGAATTTTGAAAATCCGTCATGTATTAACGAAGTTGGAACTTTTAGCGATGACGCAGTATCACGCTATGGAAGGGATGGAAACGCCCCTCGTGAAGTTAATAAAAGGGCTTGCGCAGAAGAGAGGAGCCTCTTTCGTTCTCCGATTATTCTGAGATCTCATTCTCAGATCATCGAAGTCTTTTGTGAAAGTTCTTTTCTTATACATTCATTATAGTGAGACGTCGAAGTGAACAGCAGTGAAAAGAATCGTCTTTATAACGCTTGGCGAGGCCACTATATCAACGAGATCCAAGTCAAACTAGGTGAAGTTGAAACGGACCTTAGAAAGCTTCTACAAGTTTAGCTTCGAACAGTTAGCGGTCACCGATAAGCTAATTGTATTGTGCTGTGCTTCATAAAGTAATAGAGAAAAGCTGAACAATTTCGACCGATTAGTTTAAAAGATATTAGCAGTTTTATACGACTGACAAAAGTGATTATCTCGCCACAAGAGAAGCACTTTTGTATAGCCAGAATCAACGCAACGGCTGACGCTGCGAGTGGAATAGAAAGACTTCAGATTGCTTGGTTACACAACGATACAGTATAATGGAGCAATTTAATACGGCAGTTTGTTCTTCTGACACTACAACCGAAGAGCAGATGGAGGGCTAAAGGGCTTATTGCAATTGGGACATACTTCAACGGAGTAAGATAGCGACATGGAACTTCGCTAATTGCTATTCCACACAAGCGAACATGCGGTGAATACCATCTACACCCATGTTTCGTAATTAAAGGCTGAATACCATCGAACAGCCATAGAAACAATTTCATACTCTGAATATGAATAATTTCTTCGGAAATTTCTACAAAACTTCATGACGATTGTCTACTGGAACTTCAGGGAATTTTTCAAGAGAGGTCAGGGATATCCCGACTCACAAAGAAGATTATTGCCGGAAGGATGTCTATTCGTCTTCGAGGAGCAGAGCGATTCACGGAGAAGGAAGCAGTTCGATTCTCCGAGGGTGCTATTTCCTATTTCGAGGATGGAGCTCAGCTTTAACGTGGTGAAATGGATCCATCAGCAGTCTTCTTTGGGGAATTTTCCTCTGGAACGTCAATCGGCAGATAAGGTAGTCGTGAACGTTTATTGTATTTGAGTTTACTAATGATGTTTGAGCAACCATTTTTCCCATATTTTTATCCTCATGTTTTTTTTGCCCTATTTTCTTGTTGAGATTCTTATTCTCAATACACCTTGATGAGTTATGCCTTTTTCGACGATTTTATTAAGACATTGTTATGTCATGGGCATAGTTAACGATTTTGAATCAGTTGAGACTGATATTTAGAATTTTCAGTAATTAATATTTTTTGTAGTCACGATTTGACTGTAAGTTAATGATTTTTAATGGCAGATTTAAATTCAGACAGCGTGTCACTTTATTAAAGTAATTCAACCCCAGTTTAATTACTTTGACCAATTTTCTGTCATCATCAAGAAGGAAGAACATTTAAATGATTTTAGAGCGTTAAAATCTCTTACGTTGTCGACGATCTTGGAAATACTAGTCGTTATTTGTGCTGATTGCAACACAGACATTTATCGTCAGTTATGAATGAACATTGCATCATAGACACTTTTGTGAAAGAGTAACTTTAATAATGAATTATTGAATGCATTAAAGTCTAGAACTTTTGTTAGGAGTTTTTCTCAATTAGAGATTTATATAACGATGTTTGCATTCCCCAGTCTAATTGGATTCTATTCGACTACTTTGCATTTTAGTCGCACTTTATTTGATGATAGTATTTTTATACTACAATTTCTTTTAAGATGTTAATCTTAAATTTTGATAGACCAGACAGGCGTATATAAGCGTATTCACTATTAAATTTGTTTGTGATTGGCAAGTTTTGACTTCATTTCGGTTCATGAATGAAATCCACGAAGGTTAAATAAAAACAGTTTTGAAACAAGTAATGATTATAAAAATTTTTAAGTGGAACTATGAATGTATAATCGCTAGTGCAGCGCGTGTTGAAAGTCGCTGAGGTATAATGCCCTTGAATATGAAGGAAGTTCCCACAGGAATAAATGTTAAAGAATTATTTGTGGAAGTTTTGTAAGTTATGTGAAAGTTTAATGCCATATAGATTAATATATGATGATTTTGGGCATATTTTTTTTAATGCAGTTTGTGCATTAACTTGTTCGCGAAGGATTTTCCGCTGGAGTAACATTGTCATAGTTCGTTGAAAATCAATCAAGTGAATTACTGTTATAATTAACACGAGTTTTGAAAGAATTTGAGATAAGATTTTGAATGAAGGTTGCCGTCACAAATCATTATTAAAACCTTTATTAAACCAGATTGTGACATTAACATGTATAACTAACCTTCATTGGTCGATTATATTAAACACGATTATGAAAATTATCAACCGGATGAACATGTGGTCAATGTATTTCTTAAATTAATAATTTAAACAATTTAAATGTTAATATTGTAAATAATTGCTGTAAATATTTTTGAAAATAATGTGAAACGAGAGTGATGTTAAAGGCGTGCTTATAATATTTTTATTGTCTTTGACAAATATTATAAACAATTTCTAATTGTTATAAATAATTTATGTGATTTTGTTATAAACATTTAAGAGCTAATTAAATATTTGGATTGAACTTAATGAGTTTAAGGAATTAACATAATGATCCAATAGGATGTGAGCAAAGTACTTGAAAGATTTGCGTAAATATTAATGTGAGTTGTCTTGTAGACATTTAAAAGCTTGAGAGCGCAGGCTGTATTCTTACGTAACATAGCATGTGAGAAGGGAGTGCATTTGACCAGTATGCAACAGGTTGGAGGGTAGCCCGCAGCTGTGCCAACATCTGGTTATCAGTGTGAGGTCGTCCACACTCTGGCCTTGCGACTATAAATACCATTCTCATGTTTATCAAAAGGAAAATGTCACACCCTTACGTCCTTTTCCAATCCAATAGTGTTATGAATATTACGTTATTTGGAGCTCTTGGGAGCTAATATGTTTTATATCATGTTGTATGATAATTTTTGCAAGTCCTGCTAGAGGACGTAGTCAGATTGACTTGGGCTACTGATAGCCACGTTTATTTTGTTGTGTTATCAAAATCATACCCTTTATTAGAAATAAAGCTTTTGTACAGTTCAAAGTTCTCGTCTTCGTTCTGGCTCATTTTTAAATGTCATGGTGGAGGTTATTGTGTGAACAGACTCTTAGTGATCCTGTTGTCAACTCAAACCCCGAGATAATTAAGAGGTAAGTAACGGTAAGTATGAACCCCCGTCTATTTTGGTGTGTTCCACAATGATTTCCTGTGAACTTCTGTGCTCTTATCTCGATACTATCTGTCAGTGCCATTTTCATTGATGTAACTGTGCCGGTGCGATTGATAATTGGCAATCCGATTGAGGGGGCGGATATCTGACAGCCTACTATCCAGGTAAACGGGGACAGAAAGATTGGCGACCCAAGAACGTGGGGCTGAGTCAACAGAAAGATTGGCGCACCTAAAACGTTGGGGCTCGATTCAACAAAACTGGATTACCAGGTTGAACGCCAGAAAGAGTGGCAAACCTAAAACGTGAGGTTCGATTAGACTCATATAAAGAGGTTGATTCTTTGTTAGATGTCTAGGCCAATTGTAGTATTTGAGAGTGTGATTATATAGGAATTAAATGTTGTATTGTGTTAGGAAAATTACACTCTGAAAAGATCAGATCTTATACAACTTGTGAAAGGTTAAATGGGCAGGAAACTTAGAAAAATCGCCTATAATCTGGAATCTTATTTTATTTGACCGGCTTATGACATTTCAGTCATATTAAGGATAAAATTAATTATTTGGATTGTAAATGTAAATTATTTGTGTTAGGATATTTTAAAATGAGCCAGAGAAATTTGAACATGTGCTTGAGTTTGTTTCAACATGAAGTATCTTCGAAGATTAATTATAAGGTAGTTATAAGTTAGATTTAAGACAGAAAATTGATCAAAAATTATATATGGTGAAAAGTGTTGCTCAAATGTTGTTATTTTGCTCTATTGATGTATGTCCCTACAGCAGTCCATTTTTGAATAATATTGTAATGGCAGATGAAAGTTTGAAGAAAATGTTAGAGGAGATGTCTGCTAACATGAAGCAGATGATGGAGGAAAATGCTAATTTGAAAGCTAGCATGAACAGTAGTATGAAGCAGATGCTGAATGAAATCATGAAGGAGAATAATAGTCGAATGGAGGAGAATGTTAGTAATTTGTCTGCTAATTTGAATGCAAGAATGGAGGAGAATGCTAGTAATTTGAAAGCTAGCATGGGTGAAAGTTTGAAGGGTATCCAAACTAGTGCTGCTAATTTGGAGGATAATATGTCGCGTTTACAGATTAATACCCAAGGAATTGAAAATACTGTAACTGACATCCGCACAGATGTATCTAATGTGCATAAAAATGTTGATGATGTTAAATTTGATGTGTCTAAGGTACAGAAAAACCTTACAATATTAAATTTAGATGTAGCTAATGTCCGAGGGGATATTTCTTGTGCTAGAGCCGAAGTAGTTGTTGTCAAAAACGATGTTGCGACTGTCCAAGACAAGGTCGAGGAAGTAAAAAAAGAAATTCAAAAAGCTAGAACTGATGTATCCAATGTTCAGGTAGACATTAATAACGTTCGTGCGGATATAACTGAGGTGCAAAGTGACATAACTAAGATTCAGGTAGAGGTCAACACAGTTTTCGTAGATATGACTAAAGTCCAAACTGATGTAAATAAAGTCAGGGAAGAAATCGAAAACTCAAAAACTCTTTGTACGCGTAATATAACTGCATTAGCGACTAGACTAGTTGATGAATCAGTTAGAACAGCAGCGTCTTTAGCAGAGTTGAAGTATGATGTAGAGGTCATGAGAACCCAGGTATTAGACCACAATAGAGTATTAAAAGAGGATATCGAAGTAGACATAGCCGAAATGTTAACAGCAAACGTAGCGGTATGGAAAGACGAGTGGAATAAGTCAAGTGGGGAACATGTAACCCAAATTCAGGAAAGGATTGAAAGAAAACTTGCCAGTACGCAGATATAAATTAACAATGAAGTAGTACAGATTAGGAAAGATTTAAGCGTCAGGATAAACTCGCTATCCGAAAAACAAGTTGACGATAGAACACAACTAGATCAGGATATGCAAACTTTAAAATCTACATTAGAGGATCAAATTCATAAAGTTGTCTCGGATGTAAATGAAACGATGAGTAAACTGAAAAATTTGAAGTTAGGAGAGGCTAGTTTAATGCAGGACTACAAAGAAGAGATAATCAAGAAAGTCTTAACAGAAATCACTGACAAGGATACAGAAGGCTTAGCTTGCGAATTGAATAGGAATTATGCTAGAAGACATAACCTAGAGCCAGAAAAAAGAGACATGACTCCTGAAGAACGTGTATCCAGATTCAGAGAGGAGGATGACGAGAGGAATATGGAACCTGAGTGGAACTATCGAGATAGTGGGAAAAACTATCCGGATTCATATCCGAGGAACGTGACGGTCATCAGGAATTTCGAAGACAAACCACAAAAATTCAGTAACACTGATAGTTTGACACCTATAGAGTATGTAAGGAATCTCAAAGATTATTTCATCGAAGCTCACATTCCCAGTGAGAGAGAGATGAAGATAGTAGAGAGATATCTGATTGGAGGACCCCTTGAATGGTTTCGCGCATTTAGATACACATTCAGTAACTTTGACGAGTTTGCAGAGGCATTAATCAAACGATTTTGGTCCATAGAAGCGCAGAATTCGTTAAGAGCGGAGGTGTATTCAAGAAAATACTCAGGTACTCTTCCAACGAGGTACGCTGATTTCTTTACGAGTCAGTTGTCCCGCTTGAGATTTTTGCAACCCCCATTGTCCACGGAGCAACTAATAGATGCGATTTCTCGTATGCTGCCAGTTGAGGTGAGAAGACTTATAATTTCGTCCAACATCAGGGATTTATCCAGCATGGATGAATTACTGAGAAGGTTAGACTACACAAGCCCAATGCCTAACGTAGTCCAGAAAGGTCAAAGGCAGGAGTTTAAAGAAATCAATACGGTATACATGGACCAAGTCCAACAAACTGACAAGCCAGAGGAGGAGAAAACTGATAATGTAGGTCCTCACAGGAATAATCAGTTTAGAAATTACAGATCACAAGGTTACCGACCGTATCAACAGAGAAGAGGTTGGAACTACAACCGAGGAAACTACAATGGAAGAGGCAGATATTACAACAATAATGGGTATAACCGTAACTATAATAGGAATAACCAAAACCAAAATAGAAACCAGAATACTCAAGGTCAGGTTATGACACCCGATCAGTATCAGCAAAGAGAAAAGGAAAGCCAGCAATACTTAAAGGAATTAAGGGATAAAGAAGCTGACAATCAAAAGAAAAGGCAGGAGGTTGTAATCGATCCTGGGCCTTCGACGAGCCAGCAGAACTTTGAAAATAGAAATACTGGTCAGAAGAGAAAGTAGAGAGGAAGGAATACATTAACCACACACAACCCAGAGTAGAAGAAATATATGATTAAGGAACATAGAGGAAATATCATCCTAGAGTAAGCCAGTAATAATTCAATTTCGTGTTCAAGAGAGTTGAGATACTTGTAACACTGAGTTTAAAAACAATTTGCAACTGTTTTTAAAACGTTGTGAGAGGAGAATGCCCCCGTAATTGAATTATATAGAGACCACGGTGGCTATATTTGAAATTATAAGGAGAGTTATGGCTGTCATAGTTATGACGTGGGTAGTCATGACGTAAGCACGGACGACGTAAATGTTATGCCAGCAGGCTACTTGAGCTGAGATTCTCAGTGACGTCAGCATTTAGTCGAGAATGTTCCAAGATTTACGACGCAGTCGCAGGAAACGAGGAATTCTGCTGAGGAAGAAACTATGCTATTGGAGGAGAGGCTTGAACCAATCAACGATAGTTTAAAGGAAGACGGAGATTGCTGAAACTATGGTATTTTTATTACTTTTGGAATGCAGAATTGTGGAAATCCATTTGCAGTAGAAGCATTGATTTGGAATTTTGGTGAAATTTATTTTCAGTTTTTGAATTTTGAAAATCCGTCATGTATTAACGAAGTTGGAACTTTTAGCGATGACGCAGTATCACGCTATGGAAGGGATGGAAACGCCCCTCGTGAAGTTAATAAAAGGGCTTGCGCAGAAGAGAGGAGCCTCTTTCGTTCTCCGATTATTCTGAGATCTCATTCTCAGATCATCGAAGTCTTTTGTGAAAGTTCTTTTCTTATACATTCATTATAGTGAGACGTCGAAGTGAACAGCAGTGAAAAGAATCGTCTTTATAACGCGTGGCGAGGCCACTATATCAACGAGATCCAAGTCAAACTAGGTGAAGTTGAAACGGACCTTAGAAAGCTTCTACAAGTTTAGCTTCGAACAGTTAGCGGTCACCGATAAGCTAATTGTATTGTGCTGTGCTTCATAAAGTAATAGAGAAAAGCTGAACAATTTCGACCGATTAGTTTAAAAGATATTAGCAGTTTTATACGACTGACAAAAGTGATTATCTCGCCACAAGAGAAGCACTTTTGTATAGCCAGAATCAACGCAACGGCTGACGCTGCGAGTGGAATAGAAAGACTTCAGATTGCTTGGTTACACAACGATACAGTATAATGGAGCAATTTAATACGGCAGTTTGTTCTTCTGACACTACAACCGAAGAGCAGATGGAGGGCTAAAGGGCTTATTGCAATTGGGACATACTTCAACGGAGTAAGATAGCGACATGGAACTTCGCTAATTGCTATTCCACACAAGCGAACATGCGGTGAATACCATCTACACCCATGTTTCGTAATTAAAGGCTGAATACCATCGAACAGCCATAGAAACAATTTCATACTCTGAATATGAATAATTTCTTCGGAAATTTCTACAAAACTTCATGACGATTGTCTACTGGAACTTCAGGGAATTTTTCAAGAGAGGTCAGGGATATCCCGACTCACAAAGAAGATTATTGCCGGAAGGATGTCTATTCGTCTTCGAGGAGCAGAGCGATTCACGGAGAAGGAAGCAGTTCGATTCTCCGAGGGTGCTATTTCCTATTTCGAGGATGGAGCTCAGCTTTAACGTGGTGAAATGGATCCATCAGCAGTCTTCTTTGGGGAATTTTCCTCTGGAACGTCAATCGGCAGATAAGGTAGTCGTGAACGTTTATTGTATTTGAGTTTACTAATGATGTTTGAGCAACCATTTTTCCCATATTTTTATCCTCATGTTTTTTTTGCCCTATTTTCTTGTTGAGATTCTTATTCTCAATACACCTTGATGAGTTATGCCTTTTTCGACGATTTTATTAAGACATTGTTATGTCATGGGCATAGTTAACGATTTTGAATCAGTTGAGACTGATATTTAGAATTTTCAGTAATTAATATTTTTTGTAGTCACGATTTGACTGTAAGTTAATGATTTTTAATGGCAGATTTAAATTCAGACAGCGTGTCACTTTATTAAAGTAATTCAACCCCAGTTTAATTACTTTGACCAATTTTCTGTCATCATCAAGAAGGAAGAACATTTAAATGATTTTAGAGCGTTAAAATCTCTTACGTTGTCGACGATCTTGGAAATACTAGTCGTTATTTGTGCTGATTGCAACACATACATTTATCGTCAGTTATGAATGAACATTGCATCATAGACACTTTTGTGAAAGAGTAACTTTAATAATGAATTATTGAATGCATTAAAGTCTAGAACTTTTGTTAGGAGTTTTTCTCAATTAGAGATTTATATAACGATGTTTGCATTCCCCAGTCTAATTGGATTCTATTCGACTACTTTGCATTTTAGTCGCACTTTATTTGATGATAGTATTTTTATACTACAATTTCTTTTAAGATGTTAATCTTAAATTTTGATAGACCAGACAGGCGTATATAAGCGTATTCACTATTAAATTTGTTTGTGATTGGCAAGTTTTGACTTCATTTCGGTTCATGAATGAAATCCACGAAGGTTAAATAAAAACAGTTTTGAAACAAGTAATGATTATACAAATTTTTAAGTGGAACTATGAATGTATAATCGCTAGTGCAGCGCGTGTTGAAAGTCGCTGAGGTATAATGCCCTTGAATATGAAGGAAGTTCCCACAGGAATAAATGTTAAAGAATTATTTGTGGAAGTTTTGTAAGTTATGTGAAAGTTTAATGCCATATAGATTAATATATGATGATTTTGGGCATATTTTTTTAATGCAGTTTGTGCATTAACTTGTTCGCGAAGGATTTTCCGCTGGAGTAACATTGTCATAGTTCGTTGAAAATCAATCAAGTGAATTACTGTTATAATTAACACGAGTTTTGAAAGAATTTGAGATAAGATTTTGAATGAAGGTTGCCGTCACAAATCATTATTAAAACCTTTATTAAACCAGATTGTGACATTAACATGTATAACTAACCTTCATTGGTCGATTATATTAAACACGATTATGAAAATTATCAACCGGATGAACATGTGGTCAATGTATTTCTTAAATTAATAATTTAAACAATTTAAATGTTAATATTGTAAATAATTGCTGTAAATATTTTTGAAAATAATGTGAAACGAGAGTGATGTTAAAGGCGTGCTTATAATATTTTTATTGTCTTTGACAAATATTATAAACAATTTCTAATTGTTATAAATAATTTATGTGATTTTGTTATAAACATTTAAGAGCTAATTAAATATTTGGATTGAACTTAACGAGTTTAAGGAATTAACATAATGATCCAATAGGATGTGAGCAAAGTACTTGATAGATTTGCGTAAATATTAATGTGAGTTGTCTTGTAGACATTTAAAAGCTTGAGAACGCAGGCTGTATTCTTACGTAACATAGCATGTGAGAAGGGAGTACATTTGACCAGTATGCAACAGGTTGGAGGGTAGCCCGCAGCTGTGCCAACATCTGGTTATCAGTGTGAGGTCGTCCACACTCTGGCCTTGCGACTATAAATACCATTCTCATGTTTATCAAAAGGAAAATGTCACACCCTTACGTCCTTTTCCAATCCAATAGTGTTATGAATATTACGTTATTTGGAGCTCTTGGGAGCTAATATGTTTTATATCATGTTGTATGATAATTTTTGCAAGTCCTGCTAGAGGACGTAGTCAGATTGACTTGGGCTACTGATAGCCACGTTTATTTTGTTGTGTTATCAAAATCATACCCTTTATTAGAAATAAAGCTTTTGTACAGTTCAAAGTTCTCGTCTTCGTTCTGGCTCATTTTTAAATGTCATGGTGGAGGTTATTGTGTGAACAGACTCTTAGTGATCCTGTTGTCAACTCAAACCCCGAGATAATTAAGAGGTAAGTAACGGTAAGTATGAACCCCCGTCTATTTTGGTGTGTTCCACAATGATTTCCTGTGAACTTCTGTGCTCTTATCTCGATACTATCTGTCAGTGCCATTTTCATTGATGTAACTGTGCCGGTGCGATTGATAATTGGCAATCCGATTGAGGGGGCGGATATCTGACAGCCTACTATCCAGGTAAACGGGGACAGTACAAAGGTAGCACTAGCAAAGGACACCTCAGTGTCATGTTTTATATCGCCGCCATCTTGACGGAAACGCAATGGCGGCCCCACAAATGTTCAAAGCTTAAATCAAATTACGACTAACCTAATCATTTGATCTCTACCAAATTTTGCAACAACATACCTTTACGGGGGGAGGATCCTTTGACCAAACTAATAGATCATCAGCCTAATAGTTTGCATATGGCGGCCATCTTTGTGTGAAAATCGATTCCCCCTATTAATTCGAACACGGTGCAACCGAATGGAACGAAATTTGGTACAGAGGTAGTACTAACAAAAGGCACCTCAGTGTCATGTTTTATATCGCCGCCATCTTGACGGAAACGTAATGGCGGCCACACAAATGTTCAAAGCTTAAATCAAATTACGATTAACCTAATCATCCGATCTCTACCAAATTTTGCAACAACATACCCTTATAGAGGGAGCATCCATTGACCAAACGAATAGGTCATTAGCCTAATAGTTTGCGGATGGCGGCCATCTTTGTGTGAAAATCAAACACGGTGAAACCGAATGGAACGAAATTTAGTACAGAGGTAGCACTAGCAAAGGGTATCTCAGTTTCATGTTTTATATCGCCGCCATAGTGACAGAAACGTAATGGCGGCCACACAAATGTTCAAAGCTCAAGTTAAATTACGACTAACATAACCATCCGATCTCTACCAAACTTTGCAACAACATACCTTTATGGAGGAAGCATCCTTTGACCAATCTAATAGGTTATTAGCCTAATAGTTTGCAGATGGTGGCCATCTTTATGTCAAAATTGAATCCCCCTATTAATTCGAACACGGTGGAACCGAATGGAACGAAATTTGGTTCAGAGGTAGCACTAGCAAAGGGCACCTCAGTGTCATGTTTTGTATCGCCGCCATCTTGACTGAAACGTAATGGCGGCCACACGAATGTTCAAAGCTTAAATCAAATTACGACTAACCTAATCATTTGATCTCTACCAAATTTTGCAACAACATACCTTTACGGGGGGAGGATCCTTTGACCAAACTAATAGATCATCAGCCTAATAGTTTGCGGATGGCGGCTATCTTTGTGTGAAAATCGATTCCCCCTATTAATTCGAACACGGTGCAACCGAATGGAACGAAATTTGGTACAGAGGTAGTACTAACAAAAGGCACCTCAGTGTCATGTTTTATATCGCCGCCATTTTGACGAAAACGTAATGGCGGCCACACAAATGTTCAAAGCTTAAATCAAATCACGATTAACCTAATCATCCGATCTCTACCAAACTTTGCAACAACATACCCTTATAAAGGAAGCATCCTTTGACCAAACGAATAGGTCATTAGCCTAATAATTTGTGGATGGCGGCCATCTTTGTGTGAAAATCAAACACGGTGAAACCGAATTGAACGAAATTTGGTACAGAGGTAGCACTAGCAAAGGGCACCTCAATGTCATGTTTTGTATCGCCGCCATCTTGACTAAAACGTAATTGCGGCCACACGAATGTTCAAAGCTTAAATCAAATTACGACTAACCTAATCATTTGATCTCTACCAAATTTTGCAAAAACACACCTTTACGGGGGGAGGATCCTTTGACCAAACTAATAGATCATCAGCCTAATAGTTTGCGGATGGCGGCCATCTTTGTGTGAAAATCGATTCCCCCTATTAATTCGAACACGGTGCAACCGAATGGAACGAAATTTGGTTCAGAGGTAGCACTAGCAAAGGGTATCTCAGTTTCATGTTTTATATCGCCGCCATAGTGACAGAAACGTAATGGCGGCCACACAAATGTTCAAAGCTTAAGTTAAATTACGACTAACATAACTATCCGATCTCTACCAAACTTTGCAACAACATACCTTTATGGAGGAAGCATCCTTTGACCTATCTAATAGGTTATTAGCCTAATAGTTTGTGGATGGCGGCCATCTTTATGTCAAAATTGATTCTCCCTATTAATTCGAACACGGTGGAACCGAATGGAACGAAATTTGGTTCAGAGGTAGCACTAGCAAAGGGCACCTCAATGTCATGTTTTGTATCGCCGCCATCTTGACTAAAACGTAATTGCGGCCACACGAATGTTCAAAGCTTAAATCAAATTACGACTAACCTAATCATTTGATCTCTACCAAATTTTGCAACAACACACCTTTACGGGGGGAGGATCCTTTGACCAAACTAATAGATCATCAGCCTAATAGTTTGCGGATGGCGGCCATCTTTGTGTGAAAATCGATTCCCCCTATTAATTCGAACACGGTGCAACCGAATGGAACGAAATTTGGTACAGAGGTAGTACTAACAAAAGGCACCGCAGTTTCATGTTTTATATCGCCGCCATCTTGACGGAAACGTAATGGCGGCCACACAAATGTTCAAAGCTTAAATCAAATTACGATTAACCTAATCATCCGATCTCTACCAAATTTTGCAACAACATACCCTTATAGAGGGAGCATCCATTGACCAAACGAATAGGTCATTAGCCTAACAGTTTGCGGATGGCGGCCATCTTTGTGTGAAAATCAAACACGGTGAAACCGAATGGAACGAAATTTAGTACAGAGGTAGCACTAGCAAAGGGTATCTCAGTTTCATGTTTTATATCGCCGCCATAGTGACAGAAACGTAATGGCGGCCACACAAATGTTCAAAGCTTAAGTTAAATTACGACTAACATAACCATCCGATCTCTACCAAACTTTGCAACAACATACCTTTATGGAGGAAGCATCCTTTGACCAATCTAATAGGTTATTAGCCTAATAGTTTGCGGATGGCGGCCATCTTTATGTCAAAATTGAATCCCCCTATTAATTCGAACACGGTGGAACCGAATGGAACGAAATTTGGTTCAGAGGTAGCACTAGCAAAGGGCACCTCAGTGTCATGTTTTGTATCGCCGCCATCTTGACTGAAACGTAATGGCGGCCACACGAATGTTCAAAGCTTAAATCAAATTACGACTAACCTAATCATTTGATCTCGACCAAATTTTGCAACAACATACCTTTACGGGGGGAGGATCCTTTGACCAAACTAATAGATCATCAGCCTAATAGTTTGCGGATGGCGGCTATCTTTGTGTGAAAATCGATTCCCCCTATTAATTCGAACACGGTGCAACCGAATGGAACGAAATTTGGTACAGAGGTAGTACTAACAAAAGGCACCTCAGTGTCATGTTTTATATCGCCGCCATCTTGACGAAAACGTAATGGCGGCCACACAAATGTTCAAAGCTTAAATCAAATCACGATTAACCTAATCATCCGATCTCTACCAAACTTTGCAACAACATACCCTTATAAAGGAAGCATCCTTTGACCAAACGAATAGGTCATTAGCCTAATAGTTTGTGGATGGCGGCCATCTTTGTGTGAAAATCAAACACGGTGAAACCGAATGGAACGAAATTTGGTACAGAGGTAGCACTAGCAAAGGGCACCTCAGTGTCATGTTATATATCGCCGCCATAGTGACAGAAACGTAATGGCGGCCACACAAATGTTCAAAGCTTAAGTTAAATTGCGACTAACATAACCATCCGATCTCTACCAAACTTTGCAACAACATACCTTTATGGAGGAAGCATCCTTTGACCTATCTAATAGGTTATTAGCCTAATAGTGTGTGGATGGCGGCCATCTTTATGTCAAAATTGATTCTCCCTATTAATTCGAACACGGTGGAACCGAATGGAACGAAATTTGGTTCAGAGGTAGCACTAGCAAAGGGCACCTCAATGTCATGTTTTGTATCGCCGCCATCTTGACTAAAACGTAATTGCGGCCACACGAATGTTCAAAGCTTAAATCAAATTACGACTAACCTAATCATTTTATCTCCACCAAATTTTGCAACAACATACCTTTACGGGGGGAGGATCCTTTGACCAAACTAATAGATCATCAGCCTAATAGTTTGCGGATGGCGGCCATCTTTGTGTGAACATGGATTCCCCCTATTAATTCGTACACGGTGAAACCGAATGGAACGAAATTTGGTACAGAGGTAGTACTAACAAAAGGCACCTCAGTGTCATGTTTTATATCGCCGCCATCTTGACGGAAACGTAATGGCGGCCACACAAATGTTCAAAGCTTAAATCAAATCACGATTAACCTAATCATCCGATCTCTACCAAATTTTGCAACAACATACCCTTATAAAGGAAGCATCCTTTGACCAAAGGAATAGGTCATTAGCCTAATAGTTTGCGGATGGCGGCCATCTTTGTGTGAAAATAGAACACGGTGAAACCGAATGGAACGAAATTTGGTACAGAGGTAGCACTAGCAAAGGGCACCTCAGTGTCATGTTTTATATCGCCGCCATAGTGACAGAAACGTAATGGCGGCCACACAAATGTTCAAAGCTTAAGTTAAATTACGACTCACATAACCATCCGATCTTTACCAAACTTTGCAACAACATACCTTTATGGAGGAAGCATCCTTTGACCAATCCAATAGGTTATTAGCCTAATAGTTTGCGGATGACGGCCATCTTTATGTCGAAATTGATTCCCCCTATTAATTCGAACACGATGGAACCGAATGGAACGAAATTTGGTTCAGAGGTAGCACTAGCAAAGGGCACCTCAGTGTCATGTTTTATATCGCCGCCATCTTGACTGAAAAGTAATGACGGCCACACGAATGTTCAAAGCTTAAATCAAATTACGATTAACCTAATCATCCGATCTCTACCAAATTTTGCAACTACATACCTTTATGGAGGGAGCATTCTTTGACAAATCTAATAGGTCATTCGCCTAATAGTTTGCGGATGGCGGTCATCTTTGTGTCAGAATCGATTCCCCCTATTAATTCGAACACGGTGAAACCGAATGGAACGAAATTTGGTACAGAGATAGCACAAGCAAAGGGCATCTCAGTGTCATGATTAATATCGCTGCCATATTGACAAAAACGTAATGGCGGCCACACAAATGTTTAAAGATTAAATCCAATTAGGACTAACGTAACCATCCGATCTCTACCAAACTTTGCAACAACATACCTTTATGGAGGGAGCATCCTTTGACCAATCTAATAGGTCATTAGCCTAATAGTTTGCGGATGGCGGCCATCTTTATGTCAAAATCGATTCCCCCTATTAATTCAAACACGGTAGAACCGAATGAACGAAATTTGGTACAGAGGTAGCACTAGCAAAGGGCACCTCATATTCATGTTTAATATCCCTATAGCACGTTGTATTTCAAAAAGCTACTACAACCAACATTCAATCATACTCCTTGAAAAGGACAAAGAGTTATAAAAATACCCATGCATTTAGGAGAAAGTAGGCTATATGTTCTTTACTGAACATCTTTTTATACTTGTGGTCACACTGTCCTTATGCAAGGTTTCGACACTGATGTGTAACTATGTAACGGTCTGTTACTTCTTCACGCAAAATTATATCTCCCGCAGAGATTTTGGTTGGTTCCTCAGTTTAGGGGCTGCGACAACGCGGTCATATAACCCCGTGTACTTAGGGATGGCTGTATTAGTCTGTAATTCAGGTAAGGACTGCAGACGGTCAATTTCAAGCAGTAGTTCCTAATGTTGCTACCAGGTACTAATGTCAACGACACCTACCTGTGAACTTGGCTACTAGATGCCACCGCAGCCAGAAACTCGCAACGAACGTTGGAACTTCCCCTCCAAAGGAAAGCATACTGAGGGATTTTAGCTCTCTTAGAAAATCCGACGACTTCGGCCGGCTTTGAAACCGCGATCTTGGGCATAGACATTCTGCATGCTACCAGTTACGTCACCGAAGCCGCTTCCCACTTAGATGAAAATACTGAATCTGATCTCGTGCAAGTGCGGTGTCATGGCAACGTCTGATGGTTCATCCCTCATCAATTTAGTAGTGTTGCCATGGCAACCTCTGATAGCTCTTGGCATTTTCTTATAATTCCGAAATCATTTTTCTCATCCCTTGGCATAATGGTGGGTCATATCAAAAATTCTTTCAGACAAAAGTTTTAGGTAATTATTAGGGGAATATTGTCCATTTCGTACGGTTTTGATATTGTGCCTATTAAGAGAGATATGATTAATGTTTCCCGAAAAACCCACTTTTTCCCACCCCTTTGGTCAATGGATGGTGATATAAAAAAACTCTTCAAACATAAATTTTTGGGCTTTATCCGACACATAGTATGAACGTTGAACGGATTCGATATTTCACATATTAAGAGAGTTATAGCAATATTTCACTTTTTCGAAAAAGGCCCCCCATTTTCACCCCCTTCTACCGATTTAGCCCAGTAACGAACTCGACCGAGTTTATAGGTATACATATTCGGTAAAAAGTGATTGGTGAAAATTTACGGCAGTTATCGTGTCCACAAGAAACTGATATATATATATATACTTTTGAACTGACGGTGGTTTTGGGGTCTGGGGGATGTGAAACGCGAAGATATGTCGAAATTTTCCGGAAGTCGAAACATGGTAGCCTACCCATTGCAATAGTTAGCTTTCTAATGAAATCTACCTCTGGTTGGTTCCTCAGTTTAGGGGCTGCGACAACGCGGTCATCTAACCCCGTGTACTTAGGGTGAGTGTAGAATCTGTCTGATAAAAGGCGTGAATTGTAATGGATGTATTAGTCTGTAATTCTGGTAAGGACTGCAGACGGTCAATTTCAAGCAGTAGTTCCTAATGTTGCTACCAGGTACTACCGTCAATGACACCTAGCTGTGAACTTGGCTACTAGATGCCACCCCAACCAGCAACAAGTAACGAACGTTGGAACTTCCCCTCCAAAGGAAAGCATACTGAGGGATTTTAGCGCTCTTAGAAAATCCGACGACTTCGGCCGGCTTTGAAACCGCGACCTTGGGCATAGACATTCTGCATGCTACCAGTTACGTCACCGAAGCCGCTTCCCACTTAGTCAGATGTCAAAGTCAACCCCCGGCACCATCCAGCCCATGACGGGCTAAGGCCGACCAAGCGACCGCTGCCCAGCCATTTGGCCTGCAGATATTGGGGTGACGCGTGATCAGCGCGTCGGGTGCCCTCGGCCGTTAATATTGGTATTCGTGATCGGGGTGCTGTCTCACTGTCAGACAGCTACTCAATTGTCCTCACGAGGCTGAGTGCACCCCTTTCCAACCCTCACGTCAGTTTTAAAATCCCTGACGGAGCCGGGGATCGAACCCGGGGCCTCCGGGTGAGAGGCAGGCGCGCTACCCCAACACCACGGGGCCGGCTTAGTCAGATGGAAATACTGAATCTGATCTCGTGCAAGTGCGTTGTCATGGCAACGGCTCATCCCTCATCAATTTAGTAGTGTTGCCATGGCAACCTCTGATAGCTCCTGGCATTTTCTTATAATTCCAAAATCATTTTTCTCGTCCCTTGGCGTAATGGTGGGTCATATCAAAAATTCTTTCAGACAAAAGTTTTAGGTAATTATTAGGGAAATATTTTCCATTTTGTACGGTTTTGATATTGTGCCTATTAAGAGAGATATGATTAATGTTTCCCGAAAAACCCACTTTGTTCCACCCCTTTGGTCAATGGTTGGTGCTATCAAAAAACTTATTTGACATAAATTGTTGGCACTTATCCGACACATATTATGAACTTTGAATGGATTCGTCATTTCACGTATTGAGAGAGTTATAGCGAAATTTCAATTTTTCGAAAAATGCCCCCCATTTTCACCCCCTTCGACCGATTTTGCCCATTAACGAACTGGACCGAGATTGTATAGGGATACATATTTTGTAAACAATTCAAAGTGATTGGTGCAAAATTACGGCAGTTATCGTGTTCACAAGAAACTGATATACATACATAAATTATATATAAACTTTTGAACTGACGGTGGTTTTGGGGCCTGGGGGATGTGAAACGCGAAGATATGTCGAAATTTTCCGGAAGTCGAAACATGGGACCCATTGCAATAGTTAGCTTTCTAATGAAATCTACCTAAAAACATAACGGTAAACATCCGAGTTGGATTGTATTCTAAAAACTATCGGCAAATTTTCTCCAAACATTATCCGCTATCCGCACAGCCATGCAAACTATATTCGCATGGCGAAAAATGATGCGGATATCCACATCCGCGCAGGGCTTTAGCTATATCACGTTCTTATGGCGTTGGAGACGAGGGGAATGAATTGGTGGAGATATGGAACAAGCTTCAGGTCAGTGGTTAGCTTCAAGTATTTAGGGTCATTGGTGTCTGACGATGGCAACACAAATGCGGAAATCAACCACAGAGTACTGTTCTGTCCGCTTGGATGAACTGGAAAAGGATTTCTGGAATTCTGTGTGACAAGAGACTCAAAGTAAAAGGAAACAAACATGCCTACAAGACAGCAGTAACGCCAGCCATCCTTTACGGGGCAGAGACGTGGCTACAACAAACATGCCTACAAGACAGCAGTAACGCCAGCCATCCTTTACGGGGCAGAGACGTGGCTACAACAAACATGCCTACAAGACAGCAGTAACGCCAGCCATCCTTTACGGGGCAGAGACGTGGCTACAACAAACATGCCTACAAGACAGCAGTAACGCCAGCCATCTTTTACGGGGCAGAGACGTGGCTACAACAAACATGCCTACAAGACAGCAGGAACGCCAGCCATCCTTTACGGGGCAGAGACGTGGCTACAACAAACATGCCTACAAGACAGCAGGAACGCCAGCCATCCTTTACGGGGCAGAGACGTGGCTACAACAAACATGCCTACAAGACAGCAGTAACGCCAGCCATCTTTTACGGGGCAGAGACGTGGCTACAACAAACATGCCTACAAGACAGCAGGAACGCCAGTCATCCTTTACGGGGCGGAGACGTGGCTACAACAAACATGCCTACAAGACAGCAGGAACGCCAGCCATCCTTTACGGGGCAGAGACGTGGCTACAACAAACATGCCTACAAGACAGCAGGAACGCCAGCCATCTTTTACGGGGCAGAGACGTGGCTACAACAAACATGCCTACAAGACAGCAGGAACGCCAGCCATCCTTTACGGGGCAGAGACGTGGCTACAACAAACATGCCTACAAGGCAGCAGTAACGCCAGCCATCTTTTACGGGACAGAGACGTGGCTACAACAAACATGCCTACAAGACAGCAGTAACGCCAGCCATCTTTTACGGGACAGAGACGTGGCTACAACAAACATGCCTACAAGGCAGCAGTAACGCCAGCCATCTTTTACGGGGCAGAGACGTGGCTACAACAAACATGCCTACAAGGCAGCAGTAACGCCAGCCATCTTTTACGGGACAGAGACGTGGCTACAACAAACATGCCTACAAGGCAGCAGTAACGCCAGCCATCCTTTACGGGGCAGAGACGTGGCTACAACAAACATGCCTACAAGGCAGCAGTAACGCCAGCCATCTTTTACGGGACAGAGACTTGGCTACAACAAACATGCCTACAAGACAGCAGTAACGCCAGCCATCTTTTACGGGGCAGAGACGTGGCTACAACAAACATGCCTACAAGGCAGCAGTAACGCCAGCCATCATTTACGGGACAGAGACGTGGGCTACAACAAACATGCCTACAAGACAGCAGTAACGCCAGCCATCTTTTACGGGGCAGAGACGTGGGCTACAACAAACATGCCTACAAGACAGCAGTAACGCCAGCCATCTTTAACGGGACAGAGACGTGGCTACAACAAACATGCCTACAAGACAGCAGTAACGCCAGCCATCTTTTACGGGACAGAGACGTGGGCTACAACAAACATGCCTACAAGACATCAGTAACGCCAGCCATCTTTTATGGGACAGAGACGAGGCTACAACAAACATGCCTACAAGGCAGCAGTAACGCCAGCCATCTTTTATGGGACAGAGACGAGGCTACAACAAACATGCCTACAAGACAGCAGTAACGCCAGCCATCTTTTACGGGGCAGAGACGTTGGCTACAACAAACATGCCTACAAGATAGCAGTAACGCCAGCCATCTTTTACGGGGCAGAGACGTTGGCTACAACAAACATGCCTACAAGACAGCAGTAACGCCAGCCATCTTTTATGGGACAGAGACGTGGGCTACAACAAACATGCCTACAAGGCAGCAGTAACGCCAGCCATCTTTTATGGGACAGAGACGTGGCTACAACAAACATGCCTACAAGACAGCAGTAACGCCAGCCATCTTTTACGGGGCAGAGACGTTGGCTACAACAAACATGCCTACAAGACGGCAGTAACGCCAGCCATCTTTTACGGGACAGAGACGTGGCTACAACAAACATGCCTACAAGACAGCAGTAACGCCAGCCATCTTTTACGGGACAGAGACGTGGGCTACAACAAACATGCCTACAAGACAGCAGTAACGCCAGCCATCTTTTACGGGACAGAGACGTGGGCTACAACAAACATGCCTACAAGACAGCAGTAACGCCAGCCATCTTTTACGGGACAGAGACGTGGCTACAACAAACATGCCTACAAGACAGCAGTAACGCCAGCCATCTTTTACGGGACAGAGACGTGGGCTACAACAAACATGCCTACAAGACAGCAGTAACGCCAGCCATCTTTTACGGGACAGAGACGTGGCTACAACAAACATGCCTACAAGACAGCAGTAACGCCAGCCATCTTTTACGGGACAGAGACGTGGCTACAACAAACATGCCTACAAGACAGCAGTAACGCCAGCCATCTTTTACGGGACAGAGACGTGGCTACAACAAACATGCCTACAAGACAGCAGTAACGCCAGCCATCTTTTACGGGACAGAGACGTGGCTACAACAAACATGCCTACAAGACAGCAGTAACGCCAGCCATCTTTTACGGGGCAGAGACGTGGCTACAACAAACATGCCTACAAAACAGCAGTAACGCCAGCCATCTTTTACGGGACAGAGACGTGGGCTACAACAAACATGCCTACAAGACAGCAGTAACGCCAGCCATCTTTTACGGGACAGAGACGTGGCTACAACAAACATGCCTACAAGACAGCAGTAACGCCAGCCATCCTTTACGGGGCAGAGACGTGGCTACAACAAACATGCCTACAAGACAGCAGTAACGCCAGCCATCCTTTACGGGGCAGAGACGTGGCTACAACAAACATGCCTACAAGACAGCAGTAACGCCAGCCATCTTTTACGGGGCAGAGACGTGGCTACAACAAACATGCCTACAAGACAGCAGGAACGCCAGCCATCCTTTACGGGGCAGAGACGTGGCTACAACAAACATGCCTACAAGACAGCAGGAACGCCAGCCATCCTTTACGGGGCAGAGACGTGGCTACAACAAACATGCCTACAAGACAGCAGTAACGCCAGCCATCTTTTACGGGGCAGAGACGTGGCTACAACAAACATGCCTACAAGACAGCAGGAACGCCAGTCATCCTTTACGGGGCGGAGACGTGGCTACAACAAACATGCCTACAAGACAGCAGGAACGCCAGCCATCCTTTACGGGGCAGAGACGTGGCTACAACAAACATGCCTACAAGACAGCAGGAACGCCAGCCATCTTTTACGGGGCAGAGACGTGGCTACAACAAACATGCCTACAAGACAGCAGGAACGCCAGCCATCCTTTACGGGGCAGAGACGTGGCTACAACAAACATGCCTACAAGGCAGCAGTAACGCCAGCCATCTTTTACGGGACAGAGACGTGGCTACAACAAACATGCCTACAAGACAGCAGTAACGCCAGCCATCTTTTACGGGACAGAGACGTGGCTACAACAAACATGCCTACAAGGCAGCAGTAACGCCAGCCATCTTTTACGGGGCAGAGACGTGGCTACAACAAACATGCCTACAAGGCAGCAGTAACGCCAGCCATCTTTTACGGGACAGAGACGTGGCTACAACAAACATGCCTACAAGGCAGCAGTAACGCCAGCCATCCTTTACGGGGCAGAGACGTGGCTACAACAAACATGCCTACAAGGCAGCAGTAACGCCAGCCATCTTTTACGGGACAGAGACTTGGCTACAACAAACATGCCTACAAGACAGCAGTAACGCCAGCCATCTTTTACGGGGCAGAGACGTGGCTACAACAAACATGCCTACAAGGCAGCAGTAACGCCAGCCATCATTTACGGGACAGAGACGTGGGCTACAACAAACATGCCTACAAGACAGCAGTAACGCCAGCCATCTTTTACGGGGCAGAGACGTGGGCTACAACAAACATGCCTACAAGACAGCAGTAACGCCAGCCATCTTTAACGGGACAGAGACGTGGCTACAACAAACATGCCTACAAGACAGCAGTAACGCCAGCCATCTTTTACGGGACAGAGACGTGGGCTACAACAAACATGCCTACAAGACATCAGTAACGCCAGCCATCTTTTATGGGACAGAGACGAGGCTACAACAAACATGCCTACAAGGCAGCAGTAACGCCAGCCATCTTTTATGGGACAGAGACGAGGCTACAACAAACATGCCTACAAGACAGCAGTAACGCCAGCCATCTTTTACGGGGCAGAGACGTTGGCTACAACAAACATGCCTACAAGATAGCAGTAACGCCAGCCATCTTTTACGGGGCAGAGACGTTGGCTACAACAAACATGCCTACAAGACAGCAGTAACGCCAGCCATCTTTTATGGGACAGAGACGTGGGCTACAACAAACATGCCTACAAGGCAGCAGTAACGCCAGCCATCTTTTATGGGACAGAGACGTGGCTACAACAAACATGCCTACAAGACAGCAGTAACGCCAGCCATCTTTTACGGGGCAGAGACGTTGGCTACAACAAACATGCCTACAAGACGGCAGTAACGCCAGCCATCTTTTACGGGACAGAGACGTGGCTACAACAAACATGCCTACAAGACAGCAGTAACGCCAGCCATCTTTTACGGGACAGAGACGTGGGCTACAACAAACATGCCTACAAGACAGCAGTAACGCCAGCCATCTTTTACGGGACAGAGACGTGGGCTACAACAAACATGCCTACAAGACAGCAGTAACGCCAGCCATCTTTTACGGGACAGAGACGTGGCTACAACAAACATGCCTACAAGACAGCAGTAACGCCAGCCATCTTTTACGGGACAGAGACGTGGGCTACAACAAACATGCCTACAAGACAGCAGTAACGCCAGCCATCTTTTACGGGACAGAGACGTGGCTACAACAAACATGCCTACAAGACAGCAGTAACGCCAGCCATCTTTTACGGGACAGAGACGTGGCTACAACAAACATGCCTACAAGACAGCAGTAACGCCAGCCATCTTTTACGGGACAGAGACGTGGCTACAACAAACATGCCTACAAGACAGCAGTAACGCCAGCCATCTTTTACGGGACAGAGACGTGGCTACAACAAACATGCCTACAAGACAGCAGTAACGCCAGCCATCTTTTACGGGGCAGAGACGTGGCTACAACAAACATGCCTACAAAACAGCAGTAACGCCAGCCATCTTTTACGGGACAGAGACGTGGGCTACAACAAACATGCCTACAAGACAGCAGTAACGCCAGCCATCTTTTACGGGACAGAGACGTGGCTACAACAAACATGCCTACAAGACAGCAGTAACGCCAGCCATCTTTTACGGGACAGAGACGTGGCTACAACAAACATGCCTACAAGACAGCAGTAACGCCAGCCATCTTTTACGGGACAGAGACGTGGCTACAACAAACATGCCTACAAGACAGCAGTAACGCCAGCCATCTTTTACGGGACAGAGACGTGGCTACAACAAACATGCCTACAAGACAGCAGTAACGCCAGCCATCTTTTACGGGACAGAGACGTGGCTACAACAAACATGCCTACAAGACAGCAGTAACGCCAGCCATCTTTTACGGGACAGAGACGTGGCTACAACAAACATGCCTACAAGACAGCAGTAACGCCAGCCATCTTTTACGGGACAGAGATGTGGCTACAACAAACATGCCTACAAGACAGCAGTAACGCCAGCCATCTTTTACGGGACAGAGACGTGGCTACAACAAACATGCCTACAAGACAGCAGTAACGCCAGCCATCTTTTACGGGACAGAGACGTGGCTACAACAAACATGCCTACAAGACAGCAGTAACGCCAGCCATCTTTTACGGGACAGAGACGTGGCTACAACAAACATGCCTACAAGACAGCAGTAACGCCAGCCATCTTTTACGGGACAGAGACGTGGCTACAACAAACATGCCTACAAGACAGCAGTAACGCCAGCCATCTTTTACGGGACAGAGACGTGGCTACAACAAACATGCCTACAAGACAGCAGTAACGCCAGCCATCTTTTACGGGACAGAGACGTGGCTACAACAAACATGCCTACAAGACAGCAGTAACGCCAGCCATCTTTTACGGGACAGAGACGTGGCTACAACAAACATGCCTACAAGACAGCAGTAACGCCAGCCATCTTTTACGGGACAGAGACGTGGCTACAACAAACATGCCTACAAGACAGCAGTAACGCCAGCCATCTTTTACGGGACAGAGACGTGGCTACAACAAACATGCCTACAAGACAGCAGTAACGCCAGCCATCTTTTACGGGACAGAGACGTGGCTACAACAAACATGCCTACAAGACAGCAGTAACGCCAGCCATCTTTTACGGGACAGAGACGTGGCTACAACAAACATGCCTACAAGACAGCAGGAACGCCAGCCATCTTTTACGGGACAGAGACGTGGTCTACAACAAACATGCCTACAAGGCAGCAGTAACGCCAGCCATCTTTTATGGGACAGAGACGTGGCTACAACAAACATGCCTACAAGACAGCAGTAACGCCAGCCATCTTTTACGGGGCAGAGACGTGGCTACAACAAACATGCCTACAAGACAGCAGTAACGCCAGCCATCTTTTACGGGACAGAGACGTGGCTACAACAAACATGCCTACAAGACAGCAGTAACGCCAGCCATCTTTTACGGGGCAGAGACGTTGGCTACAACAAACATGCCTACAAGACAGCAGTAACGCCAGCCATCTTTTATGGGACAGAGACGTGGGCTACAACAAACATGCCTACAAGGCAGCAGTAACGCCAGCCATCTTTTATGGGACAGAGACGTGGCTACAACAAACATGCCTACAAGACAGCAGTAACGCCAGCCATCTTTTACGGGGCAGAGACGTTGGCTACAACAAACATGCCTACAAGACGGCAGTAACGCCAGCCATCTTTTACGGGACAGAGACGTGGCTACAACAAACATGCCTACAAGACAGCAGTAACGCCAGCCATCTTTTACGGGACAGAGACGTGGGCTACAACAAACATGCCTACAAGACAGCAGTAACGCCAGCCATCTTTTACGGGACAGAGACGTGGGCTACAACAAACATGCCTACAAGACAGCAGTAACGCCAGCCATCTTTTACGGGACAGAGACGTGGCTACAACAAACATGCCTACAAGACAGCAGTAACGCCAGCCATCTTTTACGGGACAGAGACGTGGGCTACAACAAACATGCCTACAAGACAGAAGTAACGCCAGCCATCTTTTACGGGACAGAGACGTGGCTACAACAAACATGCCTACAAGACAGCAGTAACGCCAGCCATCTTTTACGGGACAGAGACGTGGCTACAACAAACATGCCTACAAGACAGCAGTAACGCCAGCCATCTTTTACGGGACAGAGACGTGGCTACAACAAACATGCCTACAAGACAGCAGTAACGCCAGCCATCTTTTACGGGACAGAGACGTGGCTACAACAAACATGCCTACAAGACAGCAGTAACGCCAGCCATCTTTTACGGGGCAGAGACGTGGCTACAACAAACATGCCTACAAAACAGCAGTAACGCCAGCCATCTTTTACGGGACAGAGACGTGGGCTACAACAAACATGCCTACAAGACAGCAGTAACGCCAGCCATCTTTTACGGGACAGAGACGTGGCTACAACAAACATGCCTACAAGACAGCAGTAACGCCAGCCATCTTTTACGGGACAGAGACGTGGCTACAACAAACATGCCTACAAGACAGCAGTAACGCCAGCCATCTTTTACGGGACAGAGACGTGGCTACAACAAACATGCCTACAAGACAGCAGTAACGCCAGCCATCTTTTACGGGACAGAGACGTGGCTACAACAAACATGCCTACAAGACAGCAGTAACGCCAGCCATCTTTTACGGGACAGAGACGTGGCTACAACAAACATGCCTACAAGACAGCAGTAACGCCAGCCATCTTTTACGGGACAGAGACGTGGCTACAACAAACATGCCTACAAGACAGCAGTAACGCCAGCCATCTTTTACGGGACAGAGACGTGGCTACAACAAACATGCCTACAAGACAGCAGTAACGCCAGCCATCTTTTACGGGACAGAGACGTGGCTACAACAAACATGCCTACAAGACAGCAGTAACGCCAGCCATCTTTTACGGGACAGAGACGTGGCTACAACAAACATGCCTACAAGACAGCAGTAACGCCAGCCATCTTTTACGGGACAGAGACGTGGCTACAACAAACATGCCTACAAGACAGCAGTAACGCCAGCCATCTTTTACGGGACAGAGACGTGGCTACAACAAACATGCCTACAAGACAGCAGTAACGCCAGCCATCTTTTACGGGACAGAGACGTGGCTACAACAAACATGCCTACAAGACAGCAGTAACGCCAGCCATCTTTTACGGGACAGAGACGTGGCTACAACAAACATGCCTACAAGACAGCAGTAACGCCAGCCATCTTTTACGGGACAGAGACGTGGCTACAACAAACATGCCTACAAGACAGCAGTAACGCCAGCCATCTTTTACGGGACAGAGACGTGGCTACAACAAACATGCCTACAAGACAGCAGTAACGCCAGCCATCTTTTACGGGACAGAGACGTGGCTACAACAAACATGCCTACAAGACAGCAGTAACGCCAGCCATCTTTTACGGGACAGAGACGTGGCTACAACAAACATGCCTACAAGACAGCAGTAACGCCAGCCATCTTTTACGGGACAGAGACGTGGCTACAACAAACATGCCTACAAGACAGCAGTAACGCCAGCCATCTTTTACGGGACAGAGACGTGGCTACAACAAACATGCCTACAAGACAGCAGGAACGCCAGCCATCTTTTACGGGACAGAGACGTGGGCTACAACAAACATGCCTACAAGGCAGCAGTAACGCCAGCCATCTTTTATGGGACAGAGACGTGGCTACAACAAACATGCCTACAAGACAGCAGTAACGCCAGCCATCTTTTACGGGGCAGAGACGTGGCTACAACAAACATGCCTACAAGACAGCAGTAACGCCAGCCATCTTTTACGGGACAGAGACGTGGCTACAACAAACATGCCTACAAGACAGCAGTAACGCCAGCCATCTTTTACGGGACAGAGACGTGGCTACAACAAACATGCCTACAAGACAGCAGTAACGCCAGCCATCTTTTACGGGACAGAGACGTGGCTACAACAAACATGCCTACAAGACAGCAGTAACGCCAGCCATCTTTTACGGGACAGAGACGTGGCTACAACAAACATGCCTACAAGACAGCAGTAACGCCAGCCATCTTTTACGGGACAGAGACGTGGGCTACAACAAACATGCCTACAAGACAGCAGTAACGCCAGCCATCTTTTACGGGACAGAGACGTGGCTACAACAAACATGCCTACAAGACGGCAGTAACGCCAGCCATCTTTTACGGGACAGAGACGTGGCTACAACAAACATGCCTACAAGACAGCAGTAACGCCAGCCATCTTTTACGGGACAGAGACGTGGCTACAAAAAACATGCCTACAAGACAGCAGTAACGCCAGCCATCTTTTACGGGACAGAGACGTGGGCTACAACAAACATGCCTACAAGGCAGCAGTAACGCCAGCCATCTTTTATGGGACAGAGACGTGGCTACAACAAACATGCCTACAAGACAGCAGTAACGCCAGCCATCTTTTACGGGACAGAGACGTGGCTACAACAAACATGCCTACAAGACAGCAGTAACGCCCGCCATCTTTTACGGGACAGAGACGTGGCTACAACAAACATGCCTACAAAACAGCAGTAACGCCAGCCATCTTTTACGGGACAGAGACGTGGCTACAACAAACATGCCTACAAGACAGCAGTAACGCCAGCCATCTTTTACGGGACAGAGACGTGGCTACAACAAACATGCCTACAAGACAGCAGTAACGCCAGCCATCTTTTACGGGACAGAGACGTGGCTACAACAAACATGCCTACAAGACAGCAGTAACGCCAGCCATCTTTTACGGGACAGAGACGTGGGCTACAACCAACATGCCTACAAGACAGCAGTAACGCCAGCCATCTTTTACGGGACAGAGACGTGGCTACAACAAACATGCCTACAAGACAGCAGTAACGCCAGCCATCTTTTACGGGACAGAGACGTGGCTACAACAAACATGCCTACAAGACAGCAGTAACGCCAGCCTTCTTATACGGGACAGAGACGTGGCTACAACAAACATGCCTACAAGACAGCAGTAACGCCAGCCATATTTTACGGGGCAGAGACGTGGCTACAACAAACATGCCTACAAGACAGCAGTAACGCCAGCCATCTTTTACGGGGCAGAGACGTGGGCTACAACAAACATGCCTACAAGACAGCAGTAACGCCAGCCATCTTTTACGGGGCAGAGACGTGGGCTACAACAAACATGCCTACAAGACAGCAGTAACGCCAGCCATCTTTTACGGGGCAGAGACGTGGGCTACAACAAAGTCACAATGTAATAAACTGGATGTGACGGAGATGAAGATGCTTTGATGGATGAGTGGTGTCACTAAGAAGGACCGCATAAAAATGAGAAAATCAGAGGAACTCTTAAAGTGACAGAAGCATCAACAAAAATCCAGGAGAAAAGACTGTTTTGGTATGGGGATATTATGATGAGGGACGAAAGCTATGTAGGGAGGAGAGTAATGGAACGAGAAACAGGGGCAGACCCAGAAGAAGATGGACTGACCATATCCGAGAAGACCTGAAGGAGAAAATGTTAGAGGAAGATGATGTGTGGCACAGGAGAAAGTAGAAAAGAACGGCCAGAAACATCGGCTTAATTTGAAGTGGGAGAAGAAGAAGAATGGCGAGGGCGTGGTGGCACAGCGGTCAAGTTCTTGGCCTCTCGCCACGGCGAACCGGGTTCGATTCCTGGTCGATGCATGCGAGATTTTCAAAGTGAAATGCCATGTCCTGTGGTTCCAATTCCACGTAAAAAAAGGAGGTTCCGTGGCTCATGATCGCGAGATTAACGGTCACGTAAAATAACATTTTTTTTCTTCGCCTTTGAAATCTACCTCCGCCTTCCGGCGTACCGAGAGGGACTTTTTACTTCTCATTTGATCAGCATTTACTGTTACACTCCCAAATCATTAGATGATGATGATAATTGTTGTTTTAAGGGGCCTAACATGTAGGTTATCGGCCCCTAATGGTTTGGGCGATAGTGAAAGATGAGATGAGAATGAAAACTATACTAATACTAACTACAAACTTACATACTAGAAGAAGAAATGGTAAACAAATGAAGGAAAAGGCAAATAAAGGACTGCAAGAAAAGAAATGCCCTCAACCCTCGAAAAATGAGGATTGAGGGACTTGGAAGGAAGGAGAACCATTAGGAAAGGGAAAGAGGAGAGGGCCCGCCCCAAGGTCAGAGGAAAAAGGGGACAAAACGGACCCAGCTCAGGAATCCCACGGGGTCGCCAGCTCTTGAACTCTCCAGCCGTGAGCCCTTGAGTGTGTAGTACTATCCAGGAAGCACCGGAAGGGGTGGGGCTACACACACTCTGCCTCCTTGAGGGCCTTGTGCAGAAGGCAGGAGATAACATGAAAATAAAAAGAAGGCTGACCCCTCGCAGAAGAAGGGGACCAGGAAAGATGAGACAAGGGCCAAATAAGGAGGAAAAGGTAGAGACTCCCTAGGCCTCGGATACCCTCATACCGTCGGGATCAGAAGAGAACAAGAGTTGACCAAGAGAGGTCGACAGGAAAGAAGACGGAGAAGAGCCCGGCACAAGTAAGTGGAAGAAATGCCGGACTCAGCTGGGGTTCCGTGGTCGCCAACCCACGTCCCACTAGATGTGACCCCCCGGGGGGAAATCATTACAGGCCGATAACCTAGTTGTTAGGCGCCTTACAATAATTATTACCATCATCATCATCATCATCATCTTCGTCATCAGTTCTATTTCTCTTTTGTATTTATGGTTTCATACACAATACAATAGTTAATTAATTTGCCGAGCGCTTGGAGCACAATTTTTAACAAAGCAAACACAGGGGTATATTTTATGATCACTTCAACTAATGGGGAAACTCTCCGGTAATATTTAAATGTAGGACGTAAATAAAAGCGACGATAAATTAATACATCGTAATACAACTAAAACTTTATGGCAGTATTAAAATGGAAAATGAATTCCCAGAGCTGAATGAGGTGTGTCTAGGGAATATTCACTTTAACAACGGCTCGCTGAATTTTTTTAAACATTAAAATTTTTAATTATACACCAATCAATACTTACTCAAATATATATATATATATATATATATATACAATATATCGTACATGTTTCGACCTGACATTCTTCAGCTCAATTAAATTGAAATCCATTAAGAATTAAAAATAAAATACAGGGTGGTATATTGGCTTTCACGGCCGGTGAATTAAAACTCAGCAATTCTTCTAGGTTTGTGTCGTGTCTTGTGTGGGGTTTCGCCTAGGACACGAAGCTGGCTCATCGGCGAGCTCTTGGTGTCCCCGCCAGGACCCCCACAGGAGTAACGAACTGCGCGCTACCTCGCTTCATATAGAGTGCAACTGCACTACTTGACTTTGAGAACTAAAATCTCAAGCAGCCTGAACCTCCCTATGAAGGCTTCCAAAAAGATGAGCCAGCTTGGTGTCCTAGGCGAAACCCCACACAAGATACGGCACAAACCTAGAAGAATTGCTGAGTTTTAATTCACCGGCCGTGAAAGCCAATATACCATCTTTTTGGAAGCCTTCATAGGGAGGTTCAGGCTTCTTGAGATTTTAGTTCTCGCAGTAAAGTAGTGCAGTTGCACTGTATATCAAGGGAGGTAGGGCGCAGTTCGTTACTCCTGTGGGGGTCCGGGTGGGGACAGCAAGAGACCGCCGATGAGCCAGATTGTTGTCCTAGGCGAATCCCCACAAAAGACACGGCACAAACCTAGAAGAATTGCTGAGTTTTAAAATACAGGGTGTTTGAAAAAGAACTCCCTAGATTTAATGTGTCCTAGAATCTGTACAAAGTGACATACTCTATTCTATATTGTGGTGTGTGATTCATCAACTCTCCAAGTTTTGATTTTATCAGCAGGCATTATTTCATGCAACAGTTGCAATTTTTAGGGGCGCAAATTAAGTCTTTTAAGTACAACATAGCTTGCCACGGTGGATCAGAGGATATCGTGTCGGTCTACTAACCCCAAGATTGCAGGTTCGCTCCTGGCCGTAGTAAGTGATTTTTGAAAGGCGGCAAAAATACGATACGCATGTCATACGATGTTGGCATGTCAAAGAACCCATTTGAATTCAGTAGGCCGAGTTCATAATGGAAAAATTAATCTCGGGAGTTTCCGCCAACACAAAGTTCCTGATTCCTCTACTAGATAGCGCTATAGTGTTCAAGGTGGTTAGATATCAAACATCTAACCTCCTTGACTTTCATAGTCAAGGAACAACGAAATTCGATATGCAAGCTACCCTCTGGGTGTCAAGTAACAAAGCTTGCATCCGGCACCCGTGGCCATACGATATTATTATTTTAGTACAACATCACACACAGTACCTTTAGGCACTCCTAATTGTAGACCACGTCTGACCAATGACTTCTTCGGGCTCCGAACACATGAAACACGGATCTGTTCAACAACATCTTCAGAAGTTTTCGGTCTACCTGGTGATTTTGCTTTTAAAACACTACCGGTTTCCTTGGAAGACTTTAGCCAATGATGGATAGTTTTTGCTGTAGGTGGTTCACCACCATACTGACGTCTAAAATTACGTTACACTGTTATAACTGACTCAGTTTTCACAAGCCAAATAACGCACTGCGCTTTCTGTTGCGGAGTACGCACGCCTCGACTGAACTGAGGGAACAGAGGAAACAAACAGCTCCAGGGCCGTCTCAAGGTCAAGCAGACCTGCCAACTACAGGGGAGCCAAACTTGGAAAGTTGATGAATCACACACCACAAACTAGAATAGCGTATGTCTCTTTGTATAGATTCTAGGAAACATTAACACAAGGGAGTTCTTTTTCAAACACCCCATACTATAGACGTAATTAAGTCTAAATTTGTTTGATGTGAAATGTTTATGATAAAAATTGTAATTAAAAGAATGAAATAAATAATAAAATGGATATCCTTAATTTGTGATATTAATTGTAAATAAATAAAATAAAATATAATATTTGGTTTTAGATTTTTTTTTTCAAAATACATTTAGGAAATTAACAAATTTTGTAATAGTAAGTGTAAATGAAATATTGGGATTTATATTAAAAATTCAAAATGAAATGAAAATCCACAGGCTGCTTCCAGTCTCCGAACGGGTCAGGAATGGAATGAATGAAGCCCCCATCTGGCGGCGAGGATATGAACTGTGCCGGCTGCCGAGGCCTGACGCACTCCTCTGGGTCAATGATTAAATGAATTTCAGATGAAATGAAATGATAGTGGAGAGTGTTGCTGGAATGAAATTTTGACAGGGAAAACCGGAGTACCCGGAGAAAAACCTGTCTGCCTCCGTTTTGTCCAGCACAAATCTCACATGGAGTGACCGGGATTTGAACCACGGACCCAGTGGTGAGAGGCCGGTGTGCTGCCGCCTAAGCCACGGAGGATTCATTAAAAATTCAAAATATCCTAGACAATTAAATAATTTAGAAAATCAAGTGCCGAATATCGATAAATATTTTAATTCAGTGCTCGAAATGAGTAAAACAAATCTTCTTCCATAATACGGAGTGTGAATTTTGATCAGGTGCCAACCAGTTAGTGCGTCGTTTGAACTGCCTACCTAATTGATTGGAAAATAACATGTCAGAGAAGATTTTTATTTATATGAGAGGAAATAACTGGCCTGCATATGAATTGTGACAAATATCTACTTACTATAATTTAGTATCCCCTACTGTTTTGTGCAGATGGAAACATCAGTACAATTCACATAAGAACTTGAATGGCAATATATACATATATACAGATAGGTGGCAATTGTGAATTTATCCAAGTGTTTTGAATAATGAAATGGGACACTTGCAACATTCGAAATATATCCAGAATATAAATGATTATCATCTTCATTGTTGCACTATTAATAGCTCATCGAATATTAAGAGCATACGTAATACGTACTACACTGATGAAGATGGAAAAAGAAACAACTGCAACTGAACACGTAGGACGTGTGCTTGGTTGTTATACGATGCAAGATTTTCAGCTCCCTTTGCCCTCAAATGAGGGCCCCATACCGCAGAAAGAAAGTCAACAGACATTATTTGGCCTTGGGTGGACGGAGAGCCTTCAAGCTCCGAGATCCTTTATGTTTCACGTTGTAGTCCTACAGTTGCAGCATTGTAATGGATCAAGAACAGCTTCCTCTTAGGTCAAAGAATGTCCGTCTGTTGACTTTTTTCTGCGATTCTATTTCGGGCTACAAAACTGGTGATATTTCTTAATGGAAACACATTCTTTTATTATAATGCAATTATAAATATTCTACAAGCATCTGTGTTTCTTCATAGCCAAAATTGTGAATGTAATCCTCATAGTGTTCTGTCCAGATCGCTTCAAATATGAAAAAATACATTTTTTTCACACGTATCTTAAACAAAAAAATCATTACTTCAAAACTTACAGTGATGTTTTCATAATACATTCCCAAAATGTACCTCGGAACACGTTTTAGGTCCCTGTAAAAATTCGTGCGCCTGAGACCAAACGTATAGGGACAGGAATAATGATTATGTAATTTGCGGGTGTCCGTAAAATTTGGTATGACCTCTACGTTGTCGTTTCTTGGGAGGCTCCTCTTCTCGTTGTCTCTCGATCACTGTTACATTTTCGTCCGATTGCCGAATCGAACCCAGTTCATCACTCAATCTTTTTGTTGGTGCATTTATGATTCATTTTCGTTTTTTTTTTCCTCTTTTTTCCACGAGGTGTCGGCATGATGACACGCGGTCGACTGATGATGCATTTATCAACAAGAACCAGATCAGGTCTGATGTGCACGGCTGACTGGTCTGTCAATACAGTACTATATCAAAGTTTCATCGCATTTGGAGGAATTGTATATGAACGCTTATGGGACTCTCCTGAAACGATTCGCTGGCCAACACTCATTTGTTGAAACTACTCGTGCGCTATGTGCTGTCAAATGGATTTACTAGGCCAGAAACATTCCTCGGAGTGTAGTGTACACAACAACTCACCCAAGATTCATCGCAATTGGATGAATGGTATATGAACGCATACGAGACTTTGTTGAAACGATTCGCGTGCCATTGCTCATTTGTTGAATCTACTCGTGCGCAATCTGTGATGATATATGAACGTATAAGGGTCTTGAATCAATTCACGGGTCAAGAGCGTATTCGAACGGGCAGCCAAGTTTGAGTTCAGTTTTAAAAACTGCACTTTACCACTGACCCACACCAGCTGGTAAAAATAACAAGTAGTTCCGTGAAGAACTATACAGCCTATTTTCATATATCCTACTTATGTTAACTGCCACAATCAACATACAAAATTTCAGTTTAATTGCTGTAACAGATTCGTAGATATTGAGAACCGTCTAAATATTTCAGATGGTCGCCAGGTTGGATTTTTATTTTTGTACTATTACATTAAGATTATTGTGTACGTGTGGTATTCAAACTTCAATCGCATGATTAGACAACAAGAAGTAAAAACGAGATTTTAAAATTACGCACAGCAGCCATCTTGTGATAATGCAAACCATTGAAATAAATTAGATGCCAGTGGATCAACATTTGTATAAGCATTTAACGTGCAACGTTTCACGGCACTCGGATAGTTAATTCGCGAGAAACGTCAATTTAAATATTTATACTTCACGTCGACGCCATGTTGGATTTGTGCTCACCAGGTTCCTGAAAGTCCTATAGGTGAACATATGTTCATAGTCTCTATGAACATTAAAAAATTCAGTTTGGTTGCTGTAAAAGATTCATAGATATTGAGAACCGTCTAAATATTTCGGGAGCTCACCATTTAGGAGTGTTATGTGTATAGGCCATAGAGTTATGTACCATTCAAGGACAATTATTGCCTATGTTCATTATTCAAACTTTTACTTCGATCGCATGATTACGACACAAGAAATTAAAACTTAATTTTAAAATTTCGCACAGCCGCCATCTTGAGGTTATGTAAGCAATTGAATTAAATTAGATGGCAGTGCATTACAATCTGCAAAATCAATTACTGTACCACATTTCACTGCGCTCAGAGAGTTAAATCACGAGAAAAGTCTATTAAAATATTTTAAATTCGCTTGGTCGCCATGTTCGTTTCGTACTTTACAGGTTTATGAAATATACATAGGTATACCTGTATCAGTACCCTTTATCACCGTACAAAATTGCAGGGTGATACCTGTAATAGTTTCGGAGATATAGAATGTCAGTGAAATATTTCGCACAGCCGCCATTTTGAGGTTATGTAAACAATTGAACTAAATTAGACTCCAGTGCATTACAATGTGTATATACATTTGCTGTACCAAGTTTCATTACATTTAGATAGTTAAATCGCGAGAAAAGTCTATTTAAATATCTCAACTTCGCTTGGCCGCCATGTTGGTTTTGTAGTCACCAGGTTTTTGAAAGTCTCATAGGTGAACTTCTAGAAGTGCCCTTTATCACCGTACACAATTTCAGGGCGATATCGGTAATAGTTTCGGAGATATTGAATGCTAGTGAAATATTTCGCACAGCCGCCATGTTGGATTGGAGAAACGTAACAAAATTTGAAGGGCACGGTCGAGGTCGCCGGGAATAGTGCTATGAACTTCCCGAGTTTCATTGAAATCTCTCCAGCCGTTTCGATTTTATTAGGGGGGGACACACACACGAATCACACACACACACACACACACACACACGCACACACACACGGACAAAAGGTGATCTCATAAGCCTATTTTTTTCAAAATTGAAAATAGGCTAAAAATGAAACATGATCGGTGTGAAGTGATTGATATACAATCTTACAGGCTTCATTGAGACACATGCATTATTAGAGCTCTGCTGAGTCAGCATGTCACCTCGCGATGAATCAGCAAGCCATTCTCTTGCGATGTCATAAGTATACAGATTGTACAATTCAGATACTTTGGGATTTAAGGGTTCCTGTTAAGTCCCTCACCTTTTTGTGTTAGATAAATAATTTGTAGCAATAAACCTTCCCTGTAGTGCATACAACTACTCACCCAAGTTTTATCACAATCGGATGAATGGTATATGAACGCATAGGGGACATACATACAGACAAACATCAGACTTCAGAGATTCTTAAAATATAAAGAAAAAGAAAAATGTTGATTTTTGACAATTTTAACCGTCCCTTATCTCCTTAAATAAGTACGTACCGTACCAAAAAGTTAAAAGACATGAATTTTTAGAAATGAATTTCATTCACAGATCTCACTAACACACTTTGTACAGTACTTGGACACCAAACAACTGAAAATGTATGAATATAATTTGAACAATTTAATTTCGCGACGCAAATTAAATTCATGATATATTTCATTTCGCTTGCCAGCCCTGATCGAAACATGTACGGTTTAAAACATATCATTAAACATTATTTCATAGTATTGACAAGTCGAATTACATGATTACATATTACCATTAGTCAATACGGATAAAATTGTTACCAATTTATAACGGTTAACGTATACGCATTTTATGTAACGAAGAAACCATTCAAGACAGAACAAAATTCAGAACTTTAATTCACAAACACAAATTTTCTGAGAAGCCCAGCCGACAAAATACAGGATGGACAGAAGAGCGAAAAAGGGAACACAGCGGGAGGATGAAGAGATATTGGCAAGGGAAGAAGAACCAAGTAGTTCCGTGATGAACTAAAGCCTATTTTCATGTATCTTACTTATGTTAATTGTCTCTATCAACATACAAAACTACAGTGTGATTGCTGAAATATGTTCGTAGATATTGAGAACCCTCTAAATATTTCGGATGTTCGCCATGTTGCCTTTTTATAAATGTACGTCTTAGAGTAATGTTATATTACAGGAAAATTTTTGCGCAGCTGTAGTATTTAAACTTCAATCGCATGATTAGGACACAAGAAATAAAATCGAGATTTTAAAATTTCGCACAGCCACCATCTTGAAGTTATGTAAACAATTGAACTACATTAGTTGCCAGTGTATTACAATGAGTACAAACATTTACTCTGCCATATTTCACTGCGCTCAGATAGTTAAATCGCGAGAAAAGTCTATTAGAATGTTTCAAACTCGCTTGGCCGCCATGTACGTTTTCTACTTTACAGGTTTTGGAAAGTTACATAGATGAACGAGTAGTAGTGCCCTTTACCACCGTACAAGATTTGAGGATGGTATCAGTAATAGTTTCGGAGATATAGAATGCCGGTGAAATATTTCGCACAGCTGCCATCTTAAGGTTAAGTAAACAATTAAACTAAATTAGATGCCAGTGCATTAGAATTTGTATAAACATGTGTTTACCAAGTTTGGTTGCGATTGGATGGTTAAATCGCGAGAAAAGTCTATTTAAAAGTTTCTACTTCGCTTGGCCGCCATGCTAGTTTTGTAGCGAACAGGTTTTTGAAAGTCTCATAGGTGAACGTCTAGTAGTTCTCTTTATCACCGTACACAATTTCATCGTGATATCGATAATAGTTTCTGAGATATAGAATGCCAGTTAAATATTTTGCACAGCCGCCATGTTGGATTGGTGAGACGTAATACAATTTGAAGGGCACGGTCAGGGTCCGCCAAAATGGTGCTATGGTCTTACTGAGTTTCATTAGAATTGGTCTAGCCGTTTAGAAGTTATTAGGGGGGAGACAGACAGACATACACACATATGGACACACACACACACGGACGAAAGGTGATCTCATAAGCCTATTTTTTCATAAATGAAAATAGGCTCAAAAGTGCTAATAAGTTCAAACGCGCTCCTTAGTTGGACAAAACGAATCAAAAAAGAAATGTGCAATACGACCCTGGGTGGGGCCCTTTTGGCCCTTATTGACGCTCCGCCCCCGATTATTATTTATTTGTTATTCGCTAATCAGCCAACTTGGAACCACGATAAGTTCCACTATACATTCTGGCGTTTATTCAATTTACGATTGATCCAGTAGGATTCCAGTAGCTTGCTGTGTCGAGAACGGCGTTCATCCGACCACTTTACATCGGTAGTCCATTTCTCATCTCAGAAAGTCCCAAAAGTCACGATGCTTGTTCGGAAAAGGTCTCGTTTGTGCGCGTCATCTGGTCGTAGGCCCATTTCTTGGAGGTCTTTCTTAACGTTAACGTACCAGGGAACTGTGGTTTTAGGTTTTGTGTCGAAATTGTTAAATATACGATTTGTCCATCTAGAGTCGTCCATCCGACGCAAGTGACAGTAGAAGCGAGCCCTGAGTTTGCGCTTCGTGTCTGTGATCTTCTCTATCTTAGAATAGATCTCTTTCCTGGAGTTTCTTACGTAGATCCCTTTTTTGTAGTTTGGACCAAGTATGATGTGGAGAATCTTTCTCTCTTTTTGCTCTACAGTAACTTAGCGAGCGCACATTTCTGAGAGAGGATAAGGCAATCGGACGCATAGAAGGATACCGGCTTGACGAGAGTGGTGTACTGATGAATTTTGGTATTTATAGAAAAGCACCTTTTGTTATGTATGTTCCGGGTGGTTTAAAAAGCTACCTCCAGTTTTTTTTCTCTGGCCGCTATGGCCTCTGTATCTAGTCCGTTTGATTGGATCCACTCACCAAGGTATTTAAACTTATGCACACGGTTTATTGTTCCTTAATCACTGTTCAGTTGGGTCGTGTTGTCTTTGATGTTTGACATTATTTCCGTCATTTATTATTCTTATTTCTTCTTTCTCCGTTAGTGTCTTTTGAGGACCACGAAACAATTTCATTGTTTAGTCCTTTGTTGTTCTTCCTTCTTCCTCCAGTGCTCCTTCATCTTTTCGCTGTGTGTCTTCTTTCTCTCTTCCGACCATTTTGAGCCTGTTTTCTTATATTGCCTTCCTTGGAGTCCTTCCATTCCCAATACCTTTTCTTTTGAAAATGTATCTCTCTAGTACATCTTCTTCTCTTACATTGTTTTCTTCTAAATCTCTCCTTTATTATTATTCTTCTTCTTTCTTCGATTCGGCCAACTAGGGACCACGTCAGTTCAACTGTCTCTTCTTCCGAGCTCTAACTACCGCCCAGTGTTCTCGCATTCGTCTTCGGTGCTGTTCTTTTCTCTCTTGGGACCAAGTCTTCCCTGTCTTCAGCTTCGGCTTTTCCTGGAAACCTTTGTGCGTACGTAGTTTTTCCTGAAGGGGAACACGTTCCTGGATATCTTTAGGGGAAATTTCCAATTCACGTAGAACTTTCTCAACTTCCGTAAACCATGCCCCTTTGGTTTTCTTATCTTGGAAGTACGTCAATATCCGTTTTGATATCCTGCCTGGGCTCATTCGTGTCACGTGGCTATAAAAGGCAATCCTTCTTTTTCGAATCGTGCCACTGATCTTCTCCAAGTGCTTGTACAATTCGTGGTTGTGACGCCTTCTGTACTCGCTGTTTTCTTTGATGGGACCCAGGATTTTCCTCAAAATCTTCCTTTCTTTAGCCTCTAGTTTTTCTATCAGACCTTTCTTGTTCATTATTAGAGTCTCTGTCGCATACAGAGCCTCTGGTCGAATAACAGTGCAGTAATGTCTAATTTTGGCGTTTAAGGATGTCGATCTCTTATTGTAGATGTCTTTAGTCAGGTTGAATGCCATTTCCATTTTATTAATGCGTGACATGAAGGCTTCTTTCTCTGATAGGTTAGGCTCCATCCGTTCACCGAGGTATTTAAACTTTTCTGCCTTCTGAACTTCTCCTAGTCCGACCTCCAGTTCCCTGGGCGCTGACTTTATATTTGTCATGAATTGTGTCTTCTCAAAGGAGATTTGAAGCCCAGCCTTCAGTGCTTGATTTTTCAGCTGGTTAAGTTGTTCTTCTGCCTTATTAATGGAATTTGAAAAGATCACTATATCATCTGCAAAGGCTAGACAGTCGATTGTAAGATTCACACACTTGTACCCTGGCCTTACGCCGTTTTCTACCCTTGAATTTTTCATTTCCTTCCGCCATTCTCGGATGACCTTTTCCAAAACACAATTGAAGAGAAGCGGTGATAGCCCGTCTCCTTGCCTCACTCCTGTCCTGATTTCAAAGGCATCAGACATCTCTCCTCTGAACTTCACTTTGGAGGTGGTGTTGGTCAGGGTTTGCTGAATAATTGATTGTGTCTTGTTGTAAGAGTCTTACTGGTTGGTCTGAGGAAATTACACGGCAAATCTCCCTCTAGACTGATGAATGACATTTGAATTGATAATTTTAAATAATAATTGATTCCAAGATATTGAAAATGGATAAATTAATTACTCGGTGGGCGCCATGGTCATGTAACATATGACCAAACATATAGTCACTTACACAATTTGTAGAGCAGCTGAGTTCTCTTCTTCTCAAGGACGTGGTAAGACTCCGTCTTTAACCGAGATAGTATTTGTTTTGGGAATAAGGGATGACTTAAAGCTATTTCTAACTACTAAGGAAGAAAAGACCTTCATCAAATAATATGAAAGATTTAATAAAGTTAAAAACAAGAAAATGACGATAAAAGATAAGTGGTAAATGATAAAAATTAAATGACTCTACTGAATTTACTAAGGCTCGGCGAAAATAGCAACTGGAGGTGGTCTATAAGTTAAAGTAAAAAAAAACAAAAGCTGGAATTTACGTGCCGATGAATTTACTGCAAATAGAGACTTTGCGTAATTCGCGTCATTTGGCTTACCGATGTAGATCATCTCTCGTCCTCGTGGTTCATGGCAGTGATGTGATGTTGGGCTGGTTCGTTGTCGTCCCTCCTCTGCTCGTCATGATGCGCTGAATTATGTTTATTGCATTTAACAGTGATTTGATATCTGCTCTGATGTATGGTTAGTGATGGGATATAATCCCTAAAATCACTCTTATGGTGATAGCCCAGACACGACTATCCCCATTGGTGCATATAGGCATGAATTCGCCTACCACACTCGACCGATATACTGTCTTACTTCCGAGCTCATAGAGAACCCTCTCTGTTGTGTCCTCTAGTCAGAGAAGTCGCTCTTGTAATGTCCAGCAGCCTGCCTTCCCCCTTGTCCTCGGTATTTCAAAACTGCCCCACACCTTCCACCAGCGAGTTCACCCTCTTCCAATCGTGTCTTCGCCACACCCAATCTCCAGACAAAAGCACTCACTTCAGTGCTTTGTATCCATGTCCCAACGAGCAGCGATAGACCTGGGACAAAATGCCTGTCCCCCCGGCTAGTTTCCAGGAACGAGCACTGCCCTCATCGAAACTATGGTTGGGACAACTCATGATGTGAATAGTCGTCTCAGTAATCCTCTAGGTGTCAGCCTTTCTAACCTAAAATCTTTAAAACTACCACTCTTTCCATCGCTATGTTCCTCCAGCCATATGAAATGAATTCCTATGTCTTGAAATGACGGCTAATATCTTAAAAAATCAATACTCAAAATGATAATAATATAGGTAATAATAATAATAATAAGTGAATCAAGGTATGTCACCTGACATGTGATCCAATATATGAAAGCACTTCTACTAATAATAATAATTCAACGAGACTCATTGATAATAATAATAAGAAGAAGCTAGTTCAACATATTACATTCGCCCTGGGAGATCGCGTGACATATAGAATCCCTATATTCCAGCGATATCCCAAGAACACGCATAAAAGAAACAAAAAACCCTAAAATATATACATACATATATAACAATACAAACATTCCATTATACCCTTAGATCTGTACAATTTCATCATCTTCGACGCCTCACGTCATTGTCTTTTTCTGTCTACCAGCGTGGGTTGCTCGTAAATTGTTCATAGTTACATCATTTCATTACGATATATTCGCTTTTCATTGTCTTTATTTCCTATGTGTTAGTAGAGAGATACATTTATGTGTCACACTATGTATGCATTCGTTATTTCACTTCACCTAGCTTCATTTAGTGACCTTATTGTTCCGTCACGTAACTTCCATGCCACTGCATGACATTTATCACACTCGGTTGCTACCAGTCTCGACCTGGTTGGCCGAACTCAAAAAACACGCCATGTTGGTGTATGATACACCAAACATTCATGACACACTTCATACGCTCACAGATCACACGTCGGAGAAGGTGCCTCCTGACTGAGTTACTCAAAATCTCTGTAAGTTTTACATTTTTGATCCTACAAAATAATACACAAATATATAAATATCCTTAAAGTCAAGATATTTCTGTGCATTTGTAGTCACAATTAAGTTCCCTTCGAGCCTGATGACATAACAGACCTAAGCAAGCTCCCCTTGCCGCTATGCTGATCTTATCTGACCATCTGTAGACAGCACCACTCACCCTTCTCTCTCTGTCTCGTTCCTTTAAATACCTTAAATGTCAATCTTCCAGACCAGTCGACCTTCGTGACAATGACCTGCCTAGTATTCCTTTAAATACATAACACGCAACGTCACGCTATGTCACTCACCAGTCGGTCTGTTCACTTCCTCACCACGTAAATGGGTACGCACTGACCACGTGCCAAGGTGCGTATGCACTCCATGTATGATAATCGTTAAGAACAGTCTTAACTCCAAAAGACATGGTTTTGACCTCTCATTGCCTGCCTTACTTTACGAAATATATTTTCGCAAGCTTTGTATATTGTATGTTCCATAATGTTTCTCTCCTAGTTCATTTTCCAGAACATACGCGGCGTTACCAATCCTCCTGGACACTATATATGGTCCAGAAAACAATAAAAATAACTTCCTCGTGACTTTATCGGAGGCATTCGACTGTTTTGGAACTCTCAATAATACGCGATCTCCCTGATTGAAAAGGTCGAATTTGGTCTGTTTTTGATGGCGAATTCTCTTAGCTGCTGATTTCCTTAAATTTTGTTTCGCCAACTGGACAAAATAGTCCATCCCCGGTTGTATTCCCTTAGACAAACCCAGTACTCTTGCTAGCTCATTTTGGGGTCTCCTTCCAAAATGAATTTCATGGGGCGTCAACTTCGTGCTATCATGCTGGACAGAGTTTAGCCAGGTCTCAACATTGGGAAGTTGTGCGACCCACGCCGTATGCTTATCGTGCACGAGAGCTCGGAATAGACGGCCCACCTCTCGCATCGGTCGTTCCAAAGGATTACCGTGTGGGAATCTTACCGATGAGCGAACGTGTGAAATGCCGGCTTTCTGCATATTGGTTTTCCATTTCTTTGCAGTGAACAGCGGCCCACTATCAGATAAAATCCTGAGTGGAGTGCCAAACTCAGGAATGTACTTTTCAATAATCAGTCGGCTACATGCGAGTCCCGTGGCTTTCCTTAGCGCATAAAGTTTGATGTATTTACTGAATGCATCAATCACAACAAAGATGTATTCGTAGCCGTACTGACTTTTAACTACAGGTCCAAATAGGTCCACACACAGTAGTTCCCCGGGACTACTGGTGAGGATCGCCTGCATTTCCCCTTTTAAATACTTAACAGGATATTTACTCTTCTGACAGAGGTCACACCTAGCGAGTGTTTTTCTCACATCCCTTCCAATTTTTTCCCATATAAAATCACGTGAAAGTTCATAGAACACTTTGGTCGCTCCAAAATGTCCTAGCTCCTTGTGTATGAACCATATAAGTTCTTCCCATAGGGTGGCCGGCACGCATTTTGCCCAGTGGTCATTCTTACACTTTCGTGCAAGAAGCCCGTCCTGCATTCTATATGCAAACCGCCCGACCTTCACAACCTGTGACTCACCCGCCTCCAACATGGCCAGTGCCTCATCCAAGGTTGCGTCATCCCGCTGCTCAACCAACATCTTACTCAAGGTTTCAAGCGATCTCCTGTTGCTCGGATCCACACACGCGCAGAGCAAAATTCCCCCTTCTGCTTTGACAAGTGAATTGTCCTTATTTAAATTCGAATCCCTAGATAGCATATCCGCTAAGACATTTTCTTTACCCTTGATGTGCTTTACCTCAAAATCGTATTCTTGAAGAGCAAGAATCCATCTGCTTACACGGTTTGAGCTTAGCTTACAAGTTTGCATAAAAAGTAGAGCGAGGTGGTCTGTGTAGATTTGAAATTTACTCCCTAGCACATACATTCGAAATTTACTTAGGCTGAAAACTATTCCGAGCAGTTCCAATTCTGTTATCGTATACTTCTTCTCGGCAGCTGAAAGTCCACTCGAGGCTAAGGATACAATACCTAAATTTCCCTCCGTGTCCCTCTGACACAATACACCCGCAACCCCAATATGTGACGCATCCGTCATCAATACATACTCTTGGTCTCTGAGCGGATACTTCAATACCAGTGCTTGCTCGAAACCACGTTTCAGAGCACGGAACGCTTTGTAATGACTTTCATCCCACCTCCATCTGCTTCCTGATTTAAGGAGCTCCCTAAATGGTTCAACCAGTCCTGAATCCCTTAACACGTAACGACGAAAAAAATTACAGACCCCCAGATAACTTTTAAGCTCTTTAACGTTTTTTGGTACACTTGCATCGAGAATTTTGTCCACTCTGCTTGCTTCCGGCGTAACTCCTAATCGGGACAGTAATTAAAGAATTTACGTAGGGACTACTGGAATACTCTATTATGCCATCCTCGAACATTTGTTTAATTTGTGCTTCAACTGCCTGTTGGTATTTAAATGGTATGGGATACCTGTGGCCAGTAAAGACTGAGTAATCATGGACGTTTAAAGAGTGCACATAGCAATTGGCCTTGCCAATCCTGTTTTCAAAAACTCTCTGATTCTTCATCAAAACTTCGTAAAGGAGATTACACTCATCTTCTTCTATATTCCCCTGATCCGCAGCCTGACGTAAAGGGTCCTCAAGATCTCTGTTGGTCAGCACACTGCCCACGAAATTTAAAGACACAGGCTCTATGTTCTAAGACACCTGTTCTATATCCCCTACATCTCTTGCTCTCGACACTTCGTTTATCGTACATAAACAACTAGAAATATAACTCCCCTTATTATGATTTACGAATTCCATGATTACTTCCTCTTCACCCATCTTGAGTCTAATGCACCCTTCGTCATAACATATTTTACCCTGAACTTTGGTTAACCAGTCACACCCAAGTATCATTGCATAAATTAAATTTGGAATAACTAGGCACACCTGGTTCTCTATATTACCGTTAATATTGATTTCTACTATAACCTGCTTGCTAATTAACTGCGACTTCTTTCCAACTGCAGTTATAACGTACGTAGTCTTAATTGGCATTTCTTCAAGCTCCACCCCTGCTTCTCTTATTTGATTATAAAATTTCTGGCTAACGCAAGACGCTCCACACCCAGTATCGATTAAAACTGCGTGTCGCGCCCGCAACACGCATAATTATATGACAGGGCTCACATCTAATGTTTTAGCTACAGTTTCCTCCTCAATAAATTCTCTTAACAAATCATCTCTGACATTCAGGCCATAGGGTTCCTGTACTAGGGTTATAACAGGGATCAACGCAGACTGTGATTTTGACCTCATATCGCAGCCTGGCGCTCGTTTAAATTACGGCTTCTGTCGTTCTCCCCCCCCCCCCCATTATTCACGCCACTGGTCTGGTTATTGTCATTTGGTTCCCTCTCCTCTCTCCGGTTACCGCTATTGCCTCCAGTGTTTCCCCTTCCAAAACCTCGGTTGTTCTGGTTGTAGTTGGAGTTCTGGTAGCCACCGGTCCTTTGACCCCCCTGTGGACCATTACCTTGACCCTGATTACTCCTTTGATTGTAATTGGGACCCTGAGCGTTATTGTTTCTACTGTACTGTGGATTCATCATGTTCCCACGGTTTTGGAAACTAGGATTTCCACCATCCCTATTCTGGAAATTCTGGCCACCGAAATTCTGGCCGCCGCCACTGCCTCTGCTTTGTGAGCCTTGGCTCCTGACGTTCTGGTTTCTGGCATAATTTGCATTTTGCTCTTCGCCGTTCTCCCTTCCCAAAGTATCAAACGTCCTTATTAATTTCTCGAGTTCCTGTATACTTCCGACTTTTTGAATACAGGCCGCCTCCTTCACCCTATAAGGAAAGTGTCGCAACAACAACCTGACCACGTCTCCTTCCCTCGATAACCCGTCCAAATGCTTACATACCAACACCTGGCTCAGAAAGTATTCGGTCATATTTTGGCTCCCCCTCACATTGTATCTCCCGAACGCCACTGCCTCTCTGTGTTGTGACTGAATGGCTTCATTCCAAAACTTTTCGTGAAATTTAGCCCTGAAGTCGTCTAACCTTTCTAGAGTGTTTTTGTAAACCGCATACCAGCTTTTTGTTTCTCCTACAAAAGCTTGCTCTAAAATTTCTAACACCTGTACCCATTCGACACTGCCCTCATCCAATCTTTCTTTAAATTTGTTCACCACAGCTGCCAGAAATTCCATCGGGCAACCTTGCCGATTACTGAACTTGGCCAGCTCTATTTCCTTGTAATTACAGCTGCCGGAAAAACCTGTTCTTTCCCTCCCCGTCTCTTGTCTCATTTTGACCCTTATTCTGGCTTCCGCCTCAGCTACCTTCTCAGCTATATTCATGTCTGCTTTTCTTTCTATATCCTCAAATCTCTCTTTCATATTTCCATCTCTCTCCCTTTTCCCATCTCCGTCAGCACACCCTGTTTCTCCCTAATCTCTTGAATGCTCTCATGATTCTTCTGATTGCAATCCTCTACCTTCTTACTTAAATCTTTCTGAACTTTACTAATTTCTCCCCCCAGCTGTTCCTTCACATGTCTTGTCTCCACCTGCACTAATTCCTTGAAAATTTCCATCTGAGTACCACTCCTCTCCTGACTTTCCTCTTTTTCCTTTGCCAATTTCTGATCTACAATTTCTATAATTTTCCTAGCCTCTTCTTCCACCACCCCTTTAATTTCTCCCCTAATTTATTGTTCTACCCCCTTAATGCTTTCCTGCAGTGTTCCATACTTCCTGTTCAGCTCCTCATTCACTTTGACCACGCTGTCCAACCTATCCTTCATCCCCCTGCTATTTCTATCCAATTTTTCGGTCATCTCCTGATTGTTTGCATCTATCTTGTTATTTGTGGCCTCCATTTTGCCGCTTAAGTCCTGCATGAGTTACAACATTAGGTTTTGAAAACCTTCCTGACTTTCTCCCTTCTTGTCAGTAACAAGGTCTACCTCCACTAACCCTGTACTATTCTCACTCGCCCCTGCCAACTGATCATGCTCATCTACGCTCTCCTCCACCATACCACCGCCTAACTGTTGCCCGCTTCTCAACAGCATATCGCTGGCATCATCCATGCTGATATAGTATCACTCACTGTAAAAACCCCCCAAAAAACACTTGCACAGAAATATGACTTCTTCCCTCCAAAAATACCATCCGGTTTTCGGCCTTACGTTGTGGTGCCAAATGTACCTGTTTTGCTCCAGGTTGAGCGCACAAATGTAACAGTCTTACGGGTTGGTCTGAGGAAACTACACGGCAACTCTCCCTCTAGACTGATGAATGATATTTGAATTGATAATTTTAAATAATAATTGATTGTAAGATATTGAAAATGGATAAATTAATTACTCGGTGGGCGCCATGGTCATGTAACATATGACCAAACATATAGTCACTTACACAATTTGTAGAGCAGCAGAGTTCTCTTCTTCTCAAGGACGTGGTAAGACTCCGTCTTTAACCAAGATAGTATTTGTTTTGGGAATAAGGGATGACTTAAAGCTATTTCTAACTACTAAGGAAGAAAAGACCTGCATCAAATAACATGAAAGATTTAATAAAGTTAAAAACAAGAAAATCACGATAAAAGATAAGTGATAAATGATAAAAATTAAATGACTACTGAATTTACTAAGGCTCGGCGAAAATAGCAACTGGAGGTGGTCTATAAGTTAAAGTTAAAAAAACAAAAGCTGGAATTTACGTGCCTATGAATTTACTGCAAATAGAGACTTTGCGTAATTCGCGTCATTTGGCTTACCGATGTAGATCATCTCTCGTCCTCGTGGTTCATGGCAGTGATGTGATGTTGAACTGGTTCGTTGTCGTCCTTCCTCTGCTCGTCATGATGCGCTGAATTATGTTCATTGCATTTAACAGTAATTTGATATCTGCTCTGATGTATGGTTAGTGATGGGATATAATCCCTAAAATCACTCTTATGGTGATAGCCCAGACACGACTATCCCCATTGGTGCATATAGGCATGAATTCGCCTACCACACTCGACCGATATACTGTCTTACTTCCGAGCTCATAGAGAACCCTCTCTGTTGTGTCCTCTAGTCAGAGAAGTCGCTCTTGTAATGTCCAGCAGCCTGCCTTCCCCCTTGTCCTCGGTATTGCAAAACTGCCCCACACCTTCCACCAGCGAGTTCACCCTCTTCCAATCGTGTCTTCGCCACACCCAATCTCCAGACAAAAGCACTCACTTCAGTGCTTTGTATCCATGTCCCAACGAGCAGCGATAGACCTGGGACAAAATGCCTGTCTCCCCGGCTAGTTTCCAGGAACGAGCACTGCCCTCATCGAAACTATGGTTGGGACAACTCATGCTGTGAATAGTCGTCTCAGTAATCCTCTAGGTGTCAGCCTTTCTAACCTAAAATCTTTAAAACTACCACTCTTTCCATCGCTATGTTCATCCAGCCATATGAAATGAATTCCTATGTCTTGAAATGACGGCTAATGTCTTAAAAAAATCAATACTCAAAATGATAATAATATAGGTAATAATAATAATAATAAGTGAATCAAGGTATGTCACCTGACATGTGATCCAATATATGAAAGCACTTCTACTAATAATAATAATTCAACGAGACTCATTGATAATAATAATAAGAAGAAGCTAGTTCAACATATTACATTCGCCCTGGGAGATCGCGTGACATATAGAATCCCTATATTCCAGCGATATCCCAAGAACACGCATAAAAGAAACAAAAAACCCTAAAATATATACATACATATCAAACAATACAAACATTCCATTATACCCTTAGATCTGTACAATTTCATCATCTTCGACGCCTCACGTCATTGTCTTTTTCTGTCTACCAGCGTGGGTTGCTCGTAAATTGTTCATAGTTACATCATTTCATTACGATATATTCGCTTTTCATTGTCTTTATTTCCTATGTGTTAGTAGAGAGATACATTTATGTGTCACACTATGTATGCATTCGTTATTTCACTTCACCTAGCTTCATTTAGTGACCTTATTGTTCCGTCACGTAACTTCCATGCCACTGCATGACATTTATCACACTCGGTTGCTACCAGTCTCGACCTGGTTGGCCGAACTCAAAAAACACGCCATGTTGGTGTATGATACTCCACCCATTCATGACACACTTCATACGCTCACAGATCACACGTCGGAGAAGGTGCCTCCTGACTGAGTTACTCAAAATCTCTGTAAGTTTTACATTTTTGATCCTACAAAATAATACACAAATATATAAATATCCTTAAAGTCAAGATATTTCTGTGCATTTGTAGTCACAATTAAGTTCCCTTCGAGCCTGATCACATAACAGACCTAAGCAAGCTCCCCTTGCCGCTATGCTGATCTTATCTGACCATCTGTAGACAGCACCACTCACCCTTCTCTCTCTATCTCGTTCCTTTAAATACCTTAAATGTCAATCTTCCAGACCAGTCGACCTTCGTGACAATGACCTGCCTAGTATTCCTTTAAATACATAACACGCAACGTCACGCTATGTCACTCACCAGTCGGTCTGTTGACTTCCTCACCACGTAATTGGGTACGCACTGACCACGTGCCAAGGTGCGTATGCACTCCATGTATGATAATCGTTAAGAACAGTCTTAACTCCAAAAGACATGGTTTTGACCTCTCATTGCCTGCCTTACTTTACGAAATATATTTTCGCAAGCTTTGTATATTGTATGTTCCATAATGTTTCTCTCCTAGTTCATTTTCCAGAACATACGCGGTGTTACCAATCCTCCTGGACACTATATATGGTCCAGAAAACAATAAAAATAACTTCCTCGTGACTTTATCGGAGGCATTCGACTGTTTTGGAACTCTCAATAATACGCGATCTCCCTGATTGAAAAGGTCGAATTTGATCTGTTTTTGATGGCGAATTCTCTTAGCTGCTGATTTCCTTAAATTTTGTTTCGCCAACTGGACAAAATAGTCCATCCCCGGTTGTTTTCCCTTAGACAAACCCAGTACTCTTGCTAGCTCATTTTGGGGTCTCCTTCCAAAATGAATTTCATGGGGCGTCAACTTCGTGCTATCATGCTGGACAGAGTTTAGCCAGGTCTCAACTTTGGGAAGTTGTGCGACCCACGTCGTATGCTTATCGTGCACGAGAGCACGGAATAGACGGCCCACCTCTCGCATCGGTCGTTCCGAAGGATTACCTTGTGGGAATCTTTCCGATGAGTGAACGTGTGAAATGCCGGCTTTCTGCATATTGGTTTTCCATTTCTTTGCAGTGAACTGCGGCCCACTATCAGATAAAATCCTGAGTGGAGTGCCAAACTCAGGAATGTACTTTTCAATAATCAGTCGGCTACATGCGAGTCCCGTGGCTTTCCTTAGCGCATAAAGTTTGATGTATTTACTGAATGCATCAATCACAACAACGATGTATTCGTAGCCGTACTGACCTTTAACTACAGGTCCAAATAGGTCCACACACAGTAGTTCCCCGGGACTACTCGTGAGGATCGCCTGCATTTCCCTTATTAAATACTTAACAGGATATTTACTCTTGTGACAGAGGTCACACCTAGCGAGTGTTTTTCTCACATCCCTTCACATTTTTTCCCATATAAAATCACGTGAAAGTTCATAGAACACTTTGGTCGCTCCAAAATGTCCTAGCTCCTTGTGTATGAACCATATAAGTTCTTCCCTTAGGGTGGCCGGCACGCATTTTGCCCAGCGGTCATTCTTACACTTTCGTGCAAGAAGCCCGTCCTGCATTCTATATGCAAACCGCCCGACCTTCACAACCTGTGACTCACCCGCCTCCAACATGGCCAGTGCCTCATCCAAGGTTGCGTCATCCCGCTGCTCAACCAACATCTTACTCAAGGTTTCAAGCGATCTCCTGTTGCTCGGATCCACACACGCGCAGAGCAAAATTCCCCCTTCTGCTTTGACAAGTGAATTGTCCCTATTTAAATTCGAATCCCTAGATAGCATATCCGCTAAGACATTTTCTTTACCCTTGATGTGCTTTACCTCAAAATCGTATTCTTGAAGAGCAAGAATCCATCTGCTTACACGGTTTGAGCTTAGCTTACAAGTTTGCATAAAAAGTAGAGCGTGGTGGTCTGTGTAGATTTGAAATTTTCTCCCTAGCATATACATTCGAAATTTACTTAGGCTGAAAACTATTCCGAGCAGTTCCAATTCTGTTATCGTATACTTCTTCTCGGCAGCTGAAAGTCCACGCGAGGCTAAGGATACAATACCTAAATTTCCCTCCGTGTCCCTCTGACACAATACACCCGCAACCCCAATATGTGACGCATCCGTCATCAATACATACTCTTGGTCTCTGAGCGTATACTTCAATACCAGTGCTTGCTCGAAACCACGTTTCAGAGCACGGAACGCTTTGTCATGACTTTCATCCCACCTCCATCTGCTTCCTGATTTAAGGAGCTCCCTAAATGGTTCAACCAGTCCTGAATACTTTAACACGTAACGACGAAAAAAATTACAGACCCCCAGATAACTTTTAAGCTCTTTAACGTTTTTTGGTACACTTGCATCGAGAATTTTGTCCACTCTGCTTGCTTCCGGCGTAACTCCTAATCGGGACAGTAATTAAAGAATTTACGTAGGGACTACTGGAATACTCTATTATGCCATCCTCGAGCATTTGTTTAATTTGTGCTTCAACTGCCTGTCGGTATTTAAATGGTATGGGATACCTGTGGCCAGTAAAGACTGAGTAATCATGGACGTTTAAAGAGTGCACATAGCAATTGGCCTTGCCAATCCTGTTTTCAAAAACTCTCTGATTCTTCTTCAAAACTTCGTAAAGGAGATTACACTCATCTTCTTCTGTTTCCCCTGATCCGCAGCCTGACGTACCGGGTCCTCAAGATCTCTGTTGGTCTGCACACTGCCCACGAAATTTAAAGACACAGGCTCTATGTTCTCAGACACCTGTTCTATATCCCCTACATCTCTTGCTCTCTACACTTCGTTTATCGTACATAAACAACTAGAAATATAACTCCCCTTATTATGATTTACGAATTCCATGATTACTTCCTCTTCACCCATCTTGAGTCTAATGCACCCTTCGTCATAACATATTTTACCCTGAACTTTGATTAACCAGTCACACCCAAGTATCATTGCATAAATTAAATTTGGAATAACTAGGCACACCTGGTTCTCTACATGACCGTTAATATTGATTTCTACTATAACCTGCTTGCTAATTAACTGCGACTTCTTTCCAACTGCAGTTATAACGTACGTAGTCTTAATTGGCATTTCTTCAAGCTCCACCCCTGCTTCTCTTATTTGATTATAAAATTTCTGGCTAACGCAAGACGCTCCTCACCCAGTATCGATTAAAACTGCGTGTCGCGCCCGCAACACGCATAATTATATGACAGGGCTCACATCTAATGTTTTAGCTACAGTTTCCTCCTTAATAAATTCTCTTAAAAAATCATCACTGACATTCAGGCCATAGGGTTCCTGTACTAGGGTTATAACAGGGATCAACGCAGACTGTGATTTTGACCTCACATCGCAGCCTGGCGCTCGTTTAAATTACGGCTTCTGTCGTTCTCCCCCCCCCCCCATTATTCACGCCACTGGTCTGGTTATTGTCATTTGGTTCCCTCTCCTCTCTCCGGTTACCGCTATTGCCTCCAGTGTTTCCCCTTTCAAAACCTCGGTTGATCTGGTTGTAGTTGGAGTTCTGGTAGCCACCGGTCCTTTGACCCCCCTGTGGACCATTACCTTGACCCTGATTAATCCTTTGATTGTAATTGGGACCCTGAGCGTTATTGTTTCTACTGTACTTTGGATTCATCATGTTCCCACGGTTTTGGAAACTAGGATTTCCACCACCCCTATTCTGGAAATTCTGGCCACCGAAATTCTGGCCGCCGCCACTGCCTCTGCTTTGTGAGCCTTGGCTCCTGACGTCCTGGTTTCTGGCATAATTTGCGTTTTGCTCTTCGCCATTCCCCCTTCCCAAAGTATCAAACGTCCCTAATAATTTCTCGAGTTCCTGTATACTTCCGACTTTTTGAATACAGGCCGCCTCCTTCACCCTATAAGGAAAGTGTCGCAACAACAACCTGACCACGTCTCCTTCCCTCGATAACCCGTCCAAATGCTTACATACCAACACCTGGCTCAGAAAGTATTCGGTCATATTTTGGCTCCCCCTCGCATTGTATCTCCCGAACGCCACTGCCTCTCTGTGTTGTGACTGAATGGCTTCATTCCAAAACTTTTCGTGAAATTTAGCCCTGAAGTCGTCTAACCTTTCTAGAGTGTTTTTGTGAACCGCATACCAGCTTTTTGTTTCTCCTACAAAAGCTTGCTCTAAAATTTCTAACACCTGTCCCCATTCGATACTGCCCTCATCCAATCATTCCTTAAATTTGTTCACCACAGCTGCCAGAAATTCCATCTGGCAACCTTGCCGATTACTGAACTTGGCCAGCTCTATTTCCTTGTAATTACAGCTGCCGGAAAAACCTGTTCTCTCCCTCCCCGTCTCTTGTCTCATTTTGACCCTTATTCTGGCTTCCGCCTCAGCTACCTTCTCAGCTATATTCCTGTCTGTTTTTCTTTCTATATCCTCAAATCTCTCTTTCATATTTCCATCTCTCTCCCTTTTCCCATCTCCGTCAGCACACCCTGTTTCTCCCTAATCTCTTGAATGCTCTCATGATTCTTCTGATTGCAATCCTCTACCTTCTTACTTAAATCTCTCTGAACTTTACTAATTTCTCCCCCCAGCTGTTCCTTCACATGTCTTGTCTCCACCTGCACTAATTCCTTGAAAATTTCCATCTGAGTACCACTCCTCTCCTGACTTTCCTCTTTTTCCTTTGCCAATTTCTGATCTACAATTTCTATAATTTACCTAGGCTCTTCTTCCACCACCCCTTTAATTTCGCCCCTAATTTGTTGTTCTACCCCCTTAATGCTTTCCTGCAGTATTCCATACTTCCTGTTCAGCTCCTCATTCACTTTGACCACGCTGTCCAACCTATCCTTCATCTCCCTGCTATTTCTATCCAATTTTTCCGTCATCTCCTGATTGTTTGCATCTATCTTGTTATTTGTGGCCTCCATTTTGCCGCTTAAGTCCTGCATGAGTTTCAACATTAGGTTTTGAAAACCTTCCTGACTTTCTCCCTTCTTGTCAGTATCAAGGTCTACCTCCGCTAACCCTGTACTATTCACACTCCCCACTGCCAACTGATCATGCTCATATACGCTCTCCTCCACCATACCACCGCCTAACTGTTGCCCGCTTCTCAACAGCATATCGCTGGCATCATCCATGCTGATATAGTATCACTCACTGTAAAAACCCCCCAAAAAACACTTGCACAGAAATATCACTTCTTCCCTCCACAAATACCATCCGGTTTTCGGCCTTACGTTGTGGTGCCAAATGTACCTGTTTTGCTCCAGGTTGAGCGCACAAATGTAACAGTCTTACGGGTTGGTCTGAGGAAATTACACGGCAACTCTCCCTCTAGACTGATGAATGACATTTGAATTGATAATTTTAAATAATAATTGATTGTAAGATATTGAAAATGGATAAATTAATTACTCGGTGGGCGCCATGGTCATGTAACATATGACCAAACATATAGTCACTTACACAATTTGTAGAGCAGCTGAGTTCTCTTCTTCTCAAGGACGTGGTAAGACTCCGTCTTTAACCAAAATAGTATTTGTTTTGGGAATAAGGGATGACTTAAAGCTATTTCTAACTACTAAGGAAGAAAAGACCTGCATCAAATAACATGAAAGATTTAATAAAGTTAAAAACAAGAAAATGACGATAAAAGATAAGTGATAAATGATAAAAATTAAATGACTCTACTGAATTTACTAAGGCTCGGCGAAAATAGCAACTGGAGGTGGTCTATAAGTTAAAGTTAAAAAAACAAAAGCTGGAATTTACGTGCCGATGAATTTACTGCAAATAGAGACTTTGCGTAATTCGCGTCATTTGGCTTACCGATGTAGATCATCTCTCGTCCTCGTGGTTCATGGCAGTGATGTGATGTTGGGCTGGTTCGTTGTCGTCCCTCCTCTGCTCGTCATGATGCGCTGAATTATGTTTATTGCATTTAACAGTGATTTGATATCTGCTCTGATGTATGGTTAGTGATGGGATATAATCCCTAAAATCACTCTTATGGTGATAGCCCAGACACGACTATCCCCATTGGTGCATATAGGCATGAATTCGCCTACCACACTCGACCGATATACTGTCTTACTTCCGAGCTCATAGAGAACCCTCTCTGTTGTGTCGTCTATTCAGAGAAGTCGCTCTTGTAATGTCCAGCAGCCTGCCTTCCCCCTTGTCCTCGGTATTTCAAAACTGCCCCACACCTTCCACCAGCGAGTTCACCCTCTTCCAATCGTGTCTTCGCCACACCCAATCTCCAGACAAAAGCACTCACTTCAGTGCTTTGTATCCATGTCCCAACGAGCAGCGATAGACCTGGGACAAAATGCCTGTCTCCCCGGCTAGTTTCCAGGAACGAGCACTGCCCTCATCGAAACTATGGTTGGGACAACTCATGCTGTGAATAGTCGTCTCAGTAATCCTCTAGGTGTCAGCCTTTCTAACCTAAAATCTTTAAAACTACCACTCTTTCCATCGCTATGTTCCTCCAGCCATATGAAATGAATTCCTATGTCTTGAAATGACGGCTAATGTCTTAAAAAATCAATACTCAAAATGATAATAATATAGGTAATAATAATAATAATAAGTGAATCAAGGTATGTCACCTGACATGTGATCCAATATATGAAAGCACTTCTACTAATAATAATAATTCAAGGAGACTCATTGATAATAATAATAAGCTAGTTCAACATATTACATTGTTATCTAAGCCAAACTCTTCAAGGATTTGCAATAGGGTGGTTCGATCAATTGAGTCGTACGCTTTCCTAAAATCAACAAAGGTTGTCACGAATTCCCTGTTCCTGAGTTTCAGATATGAAAGGATGGACTTCAGATTCATAATCTGCTCAGCACATGACCGTCCCTTTCTGAAACCCCCTTGGTATTCCCCTAGTTGTCGATCGATTTGTTGTTCCGCCCTATTCTGCAGAGCTTTTGAGAGGATCTTGTAAGTTATTGATAGAAGAGAGATGCCACGGTAATTGTTCACATCGGTTTTCTCCCCTTTTTTATGTAGTGGATGAATTACGGCAGAGGTCCATCCACTTGGAAGTTTATCGCTCTCCCAAATGTCTTGAATAATTGCAAGAAGCTTGTCGTCTTCTTTTTCCCCTGCATGTTTCCACAGTTCAGCAATTATCAAATCTTCACCCGGTGCCTTGTTGTCCTTCAGCTCTTGGATGATCTTCGTGATTTCAGCCTTCGTAGGAGGGGACGAATCAGGGTGGATGTTTGGAATTATTTCATAAACGAAAGGGGTCTCAGGAGCCACACAGTTGAGGATGTTTTCAAAATAACTTGCTAGAATCTGACATTTATCTTTATAATTGTGAGCCAATTTCCCGTTGGAATCTTTAAACTGTAGACATGGGGGGTTGTATTTGTTCAGACTGTGATTGAAGGTTTTATAGAAGTTACGTGTGTTATTTTTCTGGAAGTCTTACTCAATCTGTACCAACTGTTCCTTATTAAACATACGTTTCACGCCACGGATGGTTTTTGATGCAGATTTTCTCGCGTTTAGGAAGTTGACCCTGTTCTCTTCATTTTTGTGACAATTCCATTTCTGCAACGCAACCTGTCTTAGTTGAACTGCTGTATCACATTTATGATCCCACCAAAGATGCTTTCTTGATTTTGTGAAGGGGACAGTCTCCTTTGCTGTTCTGACTATAGCCTCTTGTAATTGTTCCCAATTCTCTGGACATAAAGTTTCCAACTTGTGGGTGAATTCCTGGTTGCTCCTTAGCTTGTCTCTGTCAAACTTATCAGTTTTTCTTGGAGTAATGTTCTTGTTATTTCTTGGAATTAGTCTAACTTTGATCTGCGATAGGTAGTGATCCGAGTCTAAGTTGACACTTCTCAGAACATTTACGTTCTGGATCTCTCGTTGCGCTTTCCGTGCAATGGCGACATGATCAATTTGGAATTCACCAAGGTTGGAGTTTTGGAGAAATCCAGGTCTTCTGGTTTCTGGGTAGGTGTTTGAACGCCGTTGACTTTAGGACCAGTTTGAATGCTCTGCATAACTCCACAAGCCTCTCTCCATTACGATTAGTTCTCCTGTGAGCTGGGTAATTTCCAATAATCTTCTGATATTTTCGTTCTTTGCCAAGCTGGGCATTGAAATCCCCTAGCAGAATGATGGTATGTTTGTCAGGTACCTTTGAGAGGATATATTCTAGCTCCTCCCAGAATGTGTCTGTTCCTTCCGGGTCCTCCTTATTCGCCTGATTGATTGGCGCATGTACGCTCACCATTGTGGGAACTCTATTTGTACACCGAAAAGAAAGAGTAGAGACTCGGCTGTTAGGGGATGTGAAGTCCACAATCGAACCCAAAATCTTCCTGTTGACAATAAATCCTGTGCCTAAGTGTGGGATGGTTTTTACTACACGTTTACCGGTCTTGCCTTTGAAGATTCTATAACCTTGCGACTCGAAGCACTGTTCATCCGTGAATATTGTTTCCTGAATTGCAGCGATCAATATCTGATATCGGGACAAGACATCAGTAACCTGTTTGAGTTTGCCGGTCTTAAGAAGTGAGTTTGCGTTGAAAGTAGCAAAAAAATTCCGGCGTTTGAATCTGATCTTTCCTGGAGTCTCCGATACCTCCACGCATGTCTGCGCAGGCTCCCCAGAATCCGAAGGCCTGCATGCTTCACTCAAGGTGAAGGTGGATTGGTTACCACCTGGGGTAGTAGCTTCTGCTGAATTTTTCTCCATGCTTTGAACAGTTGAAAAACTGTAGATTGGGGTCAGTGATATTTCGCACTGATCAAAATACTACCAAGGTTGTGAACCTTGGAGGGCCTCATGATGTCTTCCGGCTAAGAGCAGGCATTTCCTCCTACTCGAAAAAGGTATGGTTTTCCCGCCAATATTCGGGTGGCTGATTGCAGTGGTCACCCATTATAATTATTATAATTATTATTAATAATAATAGTGCTAAGAACTTAACTGTCCCAAAATTAATCGAATGTTCTCTTTCTCAAATCGCCTAAGACCTTGCAGACTATCTTATTGGTTGGGTCTCCACTAATGACTGAGGTGGATGGCTGCTAGGAGCTCACTCTTCAAGTGTGACTTCTCATTAAAGCAGGCGAGGCTCTTTAATTGTGGAGTTAATTATCAGCACTAGCTCTTTCACCGAGCCCAAGGCAAAGGGCGGCGAACACAAAGTACAATGCTCTGTCCCTAAGGAAAAGGGCACACTCTGTCTGGACTACTACACTGAATCTGGAGAGGAGTTCCCTGTCAGAAAATGAATAACGTAATTAAGCTCCTGCAACGACTCAGCTGGAGATTTAAGGGAAACGTGTCGTTTTTACGTGGGACATCAGCAGGCTGTTGAATGAATGTGTTCGCTGAGAGTAATTTTACAAGGGGGAATTAAAAATAGAGATGTTAAATGGAGATCGTCCATGATTCATAATAATAATAATAATAATGATAATAATAATGATAATAATAATGATGATAATAATAATAATAATAATAATAATAATAATAATAATAATAATAATAATAATAAAGTCTTATGAAAAAACCACTCAATGGAAAAACGGCCAGAAAATAACTCATCTTTAATCACACAATACGGTAAAATAACACAAGTCCCCCATTTTAAATACTTTGGTGAAATCATACAGTCCTCGGGACTAAACCGAATTGCCAATGAACAAAGAATCACCAAACTACAGAAGGCCTACAAGCTAACGTGGGCTCACAACAACAAGAAGTGCATCTCGCTAGACGCAAAATTAAGGCACTATACAACGGTGATTCTTCCGGAAGCAACTTACGCAGCCGAAACAATGGTGGTCGACGGTCATTCCAAAACTAAGGATATAGAAAAACAGAAAAGAAGAATTCTCAGAAAGATTTACTGGGCAGTTAATAATAACGGTATTTGGATGAAGAGACCTGAAAGCGAACTCTACCAAGAGATCCACACGATAACGGAGGTAATCAGAAAACGCCGAGTACAGTTTTATACACACATTTACAGGATGGAAAATTTCAGAACGGCGAAGAAATTGCTCAACGTTATAACACAGAGTAAGTGTGGCACGGAGTGGCTGACAGAGGTTCAGAGGGATCTAAAACAGGTCAACATTGAAAATCTTGAGGACCGCACCGAGTGCAGGTATAAAATCAAAAATGTTTAGTTTGATCAGAAACCATCACGACAGCCTGGAAGGAAATGGACAGCTGAGCGGAAGAAGGAGCATTCTGAGAGGATGAAGAGATTTTGGGAAGAGAAGCGGGAAAACGCCAGGTGATGAAATCATGTATTCAAGTTCAATCGCTCTCGTAAAGGGGAACAATCGATTAAATAATATTATAATAATAATAGTCTAATAATAATAATAGCATACGAAACAGCACGCACAATTTATAACAAAAAGTGCCTTTCCCAACACACTAAATGCTGAGTTTCTATGCCCACCATCGCGGGTTCAAATCCGGCCGAAGTCGTCGTTTTTTTAAGAGCGTTAAAAATCCCTCAGTATGCCTTCCTTCAGGGAGGAAGTAAAGCTGGCGGTCCCATGTCATAGATTTATGGCATGTAAAAGAACCTTCCACTAACTAAACTTATGTGAAGCAAAATTTGTAGGTTAGGTTTGATTAATGCTCTTAAGTTCCAAAGTTTGTCACCAGGTGCTGGTTGCGATGGCGTCTAGTAGTATCCAAGTTCACAGCTAGGTGTCGTGGACGGTAGCATTTGGTAGCGAAAGTAGGAACTACTTGAAATTATCGTCTGCAGTCCTTACTTGAATTAAAAACAGATAACACACACTAATACAGCCATCACACATAACACCGGTTATCAGACAGATTCTACACACACACAAAGTACACGGGGCTACATGGCCGCGTTGTCGCAGCCATTTTTTTGCATATTCCAGTAAATGAAATTATATAGTGTTGACCAACTAAAAGTTACGATATTAATTGTTAATATGGCAACACTGAAAAATGGCTTCAATGCTATCAATACTGAACACTGAAATCTATTCATTATGAGTCTTTTCAGTCGGCCAACACGAGTGTGGGGAAATCAATTAATTTCCTAGGGGTTGAAATAAATGACATGAGTTATTTATACATTTAAGGAAATAATTCTCACACAAATAGGGGGACACATTTTTTATTTTTATTTTGCCACTTAGATGGAGGTGAATTACTTCACACCCTTGTAGTCCTTTGGCTAGTCCTGTGGTGTTGTGTTGCGCGCCTGTCTCGCACCAAGGTGCCCCAGGTTCGATTCCCGGCTCCGTCAGGGATTTTAGAAACTGATGTGAGAGCTGGAACGGGGTGCACTCAGCCTCGTGAGGACAATTGAGTATCTGTCTGACAGTGGAGCAGCGCCCCGGTCACGGATACCAAGATTAATAATATTTTTTTTTTTTTTTTTTTTTTTTTTTAGGGGAAGAAATGCATTTACGCACAGAGTGTCGGGCTCCTGCTCCTGAGTAGCAGACTACCGACTAAAACTCCCCCGTTACTTCTGAACACTAGCCTGGAACCGTTTAGCACATTACTTCAGGCTAGAGTCATTTTATATTTGCCTGTAGGGCACTCTTCCGTAATGAATCATCTTCAGTGGCGATCCAGATCCGTCTTCTTTGTTCGGAGGATATATTCAACAAAGCTTGCTACCAGTTTCCAGTTTTCCTCATTTTGTAGCATCACTGCAACAATATTGTCCGGGGATATCTCTACATCAATGTGATCTTGAAGAGACTGCCTATTTTGGACCCACCGTCCACAAGAGAAGAAGGTGTGATTAGCATTATCTAATTCGTTGATACAGTGGATGCAATCTGATGAATCCACCTTCCTCATCTTCTTAAGGTAGGAACAGAAGTACCCATGGCCAGTCAAGAACTGAGTGAGATAATAACCAACCTCACCATGTTTCCTCTCTGTCCAAACCTGCACCTGAGGGATCATTCTCTTAGTCCATTGGCTTTGATCTCCTTGCTCCCATTTGATCTGCCAATTTTGAAAGGTTTGTACTCTTGCCGATCGTCTTGCATTTTGTAAACCCTTATCAGATTTCCTCAAGTAAATGTTCTTGCGTTCTTTCGCAAGAAAAAAAATCGGAATAATCCCGGCAATAACGAGAACTGCTTCCTCAGAGACCGTGCGATATGCAGATGCCACGCGCAAAGCCCCCCGCCTCTGCACTTGCGCCAGTGGCTTCCTATAAATTTCCTTATCCAGGGCATCCGCCCATATTTCCGCTCCATACAGCAGAACTGAATGGATGGCTGTCATCAATAGTCTTCTCTTACTAGATTTTGGCCCACCAACATTGGCCATGAGCCGACTGAGGGACGTTACTCCTCTGGCTGCCTTATCTGCAGTCCGTCTAATCTGTTCTCCAAAATTCATTTTACTGTCGATCATGATGCCCAGGTATTTTGCTGCTGGCTGCGTCTCTACTTGAATTTGTCCTACCTGTATTGGAAGTATTGTCTGAATTCTCTTCTTTGTTAGGATGATAATAATAATAATAATAATAATAATATCATCGTATGGTCTCGGGTGCCGGGTGCAAGGCTTGGTATTTGACACCCAGAGGGCAGCTTGCATGTCGAATTTTGTTGTTCCTTGCAGCGCTATGAAAGTCAAGGAGATTAGATATTGGATCTCCTTGACACTATAGCGCATTCTAGTAGAGAAAGGAGGAACTTTTGTGTTGGTGGAAAATCCTGAGATTAATTTTGCCATTATGTATACGACCTACTGAATTTAAATGGGTTCTTTAACATTCCAGCAACGTATGACATGCGCGTCGTGATTTTTATCGCCTTTCAAAAATTACTTACCATGGCCAGGAGTGAACCTGCAAGCTTGGGGTTAGTAGACCGACAGGATAACCACTCACCCACCGTGGCAAGCAGACCAAAATTAACGGCCGAGAGGACCCGACGCGCTGACGACGCGTTACCCCATAATCTGCCATTCAAATGCCTCGGCAGCGGTCGCTTGGTAGGCCTAGGCCCTTCAAGGGATGTAGCGCTACGGAGTTTGGTTTGTAGTCCTTTGTGACGGATGTTAAAACAGTGCACTTGAAGAATATTATCTATCTCAATTATTTTCAAATCTTGAACAGATAATTCCTCTAAACTAAGAAACCTTTTCAGTTCTTATAGCTAACGACTTCTCATCTGCTTGTCGGATATTATACACGTGCAGAGAGAGCCCCGTCTATCGACTGAGATTGCATAGTAATGTATCACGTTTAATGTGACGGCCCACAAATCTTCCTAATAGCCTTTCTTGTGTAATGGAACCCTCGGGGGTTGACTAATGAGACAGAAATGGAATGCACCCGACTGGCTACATTTTTCGAAGTCATTGGATCACTTCAGTTTCCATTTTAATGAGGAATTAATTTGGGTAATTTGTGCGTCAGTCTGTGATCCTCTTCAATTCAGTGTGAATACAACTGTTGTCAGATATAGCTAATATTCAACTAATAATAATAATAATAATAATAACAATAAAGGATTAGGAAAGAAATAATATCAGAGAAGACGATACACCACAGAGAGATATTTTTAGGCGAAAAATGCTAAAAATGGAAGGATTCCAAGGGAGGAAGGCAAAGAAAAACGGCTCAAAATGGTCCGAGGAAAGGAAGAGGAAACATAGTGAGATGATGATGAAGGAATATTGGAGGAAGAAGAAGGACAAAGCATTGAAATTGAATCGTGGTCCCTAGATGACCGAAACGAAAATAATAATAATAATAATAATAATAATAATAATAATAATAATAATAATAATAATAATAATAATAATAATAATAATATATATTTCGTATGGCATGAAGATGCAATATACAATTATTTACATTATACAGTATTTACAATTATATACAGATTGAGACCTTGCCAGTAGCTTCAGTTTTGTTAGAGCTGGATATCTAATTTCACTAACCATTCACTAGCTTGATGAATCTCCTTCATTGGACCATTGAACCTTCGGAGTGGGCAACCCATAGCGATGTGACTGATGGTCTGAGGCACCAGGCGCGGATTCAAGGGGGGCGTGTCACGGGTCATGACCCCCCCCCCCCCAAAAGACACCAAATTTTTTTTGCTAACTGAAAAAACGAAAACACAATTACCAGACAAATAAAACTTAACGAATTTTAACTGAAAAACAGTTTTTTTTTCATTTTTTTCATTTTATTCAATACTGAAATATCTTTATTGGAATTATTATATTCTGTTACAACTGTATATATTTACAACTTGAAACCTCTTACATAAAAAAGATTATTTATACAACAAAATAGCAAACCTTGTGATTACCGAATCGAAGTTTATAGTGATGTCACGATGAATGTGCAGCAATGCACGGATAGGAATTTGGGGCTTTTTTCGCACCAAAAATTTTTGCCGACGTCCAAACTGCAAGCTTGGTTGACAATTTAAGCTGTGACTTTCTCCCTTTGTCGGTACCAACTCGACTTGCCGAAACTGTAACGTACCTTGATAATTTTCTCGAAGCTCGATGTAAAAGTCGCAAAACACGCCGTTGCAATTTGTACGAATATTTTTGGTGGGCTAACCGCATCAATTTTCTATCCATGAAGCTTGCAAAAAAATTGGTCTGGGATTGTACGTTTGGTTATTTTGTGATCGCGTTTTTAGTGATACCATTTTTCTTAATAATTTCGATTCTCTGACCCCCCACCCCCTAAGCCAAACTCTAGATCGATTCTCTGCCCCCCCCCCAAACCAAACTCTAGATCCGCGCCTGTGGGTCACATCTGCACAGTTGCAGAAAGGATTATCGGCAATTTTCCATTTGTGCTTCCAGAACTGACATCTACCGTGTTGAGTTCTTATACGGTTCAGCGACATCCAGATTTCCCTGGGAAGGTCGAATCCAGGGGGCTGCTTAACTGGATCCGAGATAAGACCTAATCTGTCTGGATTTGAAGTCAGCCACTCATTGCGCCAAGCTTCATTCGCTTGAAACTGCTCTTGGACCAACTTCCTTCCTTGTCTCCAAGAAGGATTCCGGGATTTCAGCCTGAGATCTTTAGGTGAGCAGTCTAGATGTATTGGCAGAAAAGGGTTGTCACAACATTTAAGTCATTCTCTCTTCAGTGCCATTTGTCTTCGAAGATGAGGAGGCGGGATGTTGGAGAGTACTGGTAACCATCCCAAAGGTGTAGATTGGATGGTTCCTGATACAGTCCTCATTGTGTCGTTCAGCTGTACGTCTATCGTCTTTGCATGGACGCTGTTAAGCGATACTGGGCAGTAATATTCTGCTACTGGATACACTAGGGCAAGTGCTGAAGTTCTGAGGGTGGATGCTGTTGGGCCCCAGCCCGTTCTTGTGAGTTTGTGTAGGATGTTGTTGCGGGTTTGGATCTTAGCAGATGTTTTGCCTAGATGTTCACTGTAAATCAAGGATCGATCCAAGATGACGCCTAAATATTTAGGATGAGGATTGAATTTCAGTAGATGACCCTGGTATTGAACCCTAGGAATGTAGTTGGCTTGTTTGTTGCTCAGATGAAAGCAACTGACCTCTGTTTTTCCTATATTTGCTTTCAGTCTCCAGGTTTTGAAGAACTTGTCGAGTCTGCAGAGATCTTCCGTAAGTACGGTTTCTGCTGTTGCAAAGTCGTTGGACTGAGCTGTCAATGCAAGATCGTCAGCGTATATGAACTTTCTAGCAATAGTAGGAGGTAAGTCTGCGGTGTAAAAATTGAACAGCAATGGGGCAAGGACCGATCCTTGTGGTAATCCATCATTTAGTTTATGAGATTGCTTACGTAGCCATTTAGGTGAACTCCAATTACTCTGTTGACCAGCATATTATTCAGTAGGATGGCAAGTTTCTTGCAAGGGATTATTTTCAGGAATTTGAAGATCATTCCTTTTCGCCAAATTGTATCGTAAGCTGCCGTGAGATCCACAAACACAGATACGGTCTTCTTTCGATCTTGAAATCCTCTCTCTATGTGAGTTGTTAGGGCCAACACCTGGTCGGTACAACTGCGCTTTGGTCTGAAGCCAGCTTGCTCATTTGGTATGTGCTCAAAAACTGTAATTGAGATTCTATTATATATTAATAGCAGGTACCCGCGGCTTCGCCCGCGTCGTAGTCGTGTCATATTGTTATTCAATGAAATTCAGGTTTAACCCCATTAACACCCCTTTAGAAACTGAATATCCAAAAATCCCTCATTAGTAGACGTTTTCGACACACAACAAACATATCCCCAAAATATCATTCTTCTAACTTTAATAGTTTTGGATGGTCGATGAGAGTGAATATCCATAAATCCTTCCTTAGTGGACGTTTTTCTTCCAGAATTTCACTCCTCCCCATGGGCCCCTTAAATTGGATTTATAAGAAAATGGATCGAACACCTATTTATTTATTTATTTATTTATTTATTATTAAGCTGATTGTTTTCCTCTGAGTTTCAAACTCCTTGCCTATGTCGCTTAAGAGATGCACGCTGCGTTAGGAATCCTTCAACCCCCACATTTCACCCATTTCACTCATAATATACACCACATCGAAAAACCATTAGACATGAGTCAGCTTATTTTTAATGATTAGTTTATATGGCAAGTATCACATCCCCAAATGAAACCACTCATGAGATATTGTTATTCAATGAAATGCACATTTACCCCCTTAAAACCCCTTTAGAACCTGAATATCCAAAAATCTTTCCTTAGTGGACGTTCTCGACATACAACGAACATATCCCCAAAATTTCATGTTTCTAACTTCAATAATTTTGGCTGGGCGATGATGAGTGAGTGAGTCAGTCACGACGTTTTCTTTCATTTATTTTTGAGAATTTCACCCCTCCCCATGAACCCTTTAAATGGGATTTATGAAAGAAAAGGTCGAACACCTATTTTCTTATTTTTAAGCTTATTTTTTCCGGTGAATTTCAAACTTCTCGCTAATGTCTTTTAAGAGATACACGCTCCGTTAGGAATCCTTCAACCCCCACTTTTTACCCCTTTCACCTTATAATATTCACCACATCGAAAAACCCTTAGACACATGTCTGCTTATTTTTAATGATTAGTTTATATGCCGAGTATCACATCCACAAATGAAACCACTCGTGAGATATTGTTATTAAATGAAATGCAGGTTTAACCCCCTTAAGACACCTTTAGAACCTGAATATCCTAAAATCCTTCCTTAGTGGACATTTTTGACATACAGCGAACATATCCCCAAATTGTCATGTTTCTACCTTCAATAATTTTGGCTGGTCGATGATGAGTGAGTGAATGAGTCAGGACATTTTCTTTCATTTATTTTTCAGAATTTCACCCCTTCCCATGAACCCTATAAATTGGATTTATGAAAATAAAAATGTCTAACACATATTTACTTATTTTTAGCAGTTTTTTCCCCATGATTTTGATGAGTGGGTGAGTCAGTCAATCAGTTAGGACACTTTTTTTCCTGTTTTTTCTCCCCAGAATTTCACCCCTGCCCATGGGCCACTTGAATTGGATTTATTAGTCATTTTTAAGCTGATTTTTTTCCGCTGAGTTTCAAACACCTCGCTTATGTCGCTTAAGATATACATGCTCTGTTAGGAATCCTTCAACCCCCAGTTTTCACCCCTTTCAGCTCATAATATACACCACATCGAAAAACCCTCAGACATGTTGTGTCTTCTTATTTTTAATGATGAGTGTATATGCCGAGTATCACATCTCCCAATGAAACCAATGAAATGCAGGTCTACCCCCTTAACACCCCCTTTAAAACCTGAATATCCAAAAATCCTTCCTTAGTGGGCGTTTTTGACTTACAACGAACATATCACCAAAATTTTATGTTTCTAAGTTTAATAGTTTTGGCTGGGCGATGATGAGTCAGTGAATCAGTCTGTCAATCAGGAGGTACCCACGTCATATTGTTCTGCAATGAAATGCAGGTTTAACCCCGTTAACACCCCTTTAGAACCTGAATATCCAAAAATCCCTCCTTAGTAGACGTTTACGACGCACAACACACATATCCCCAAAATATCATTCTTCTAACTTTAATAGTTTTGGTTGGTCGATGAGAGTGAATATCCAAAAATCCTTCCTTAGGGGACATTTTTCTTCCAGATTTTCACCCCTCCCCACGAGGCCCTTAAATTGGATTTATGAAAAAACGGTCAAACACCTATTTAATCTATATACACACATCAAAAAAAGTTTTGCATCACCTCGGTTCCCAGATCTCCGGCATATAGACGTTGACTGTGTATATTGTATCCAAGATACAGTCCCTTTGACTGTTCATAGATGTCACTAAAACTGCTCAAAGATGTAAACAACCATGCATGAGCAGGGCCTATTAGACGGAGGGGGTACGACAGCCGATCAGTTCCAGTCATTCCACCAGGACGAAGGTACGCTGCTCATGTTGTCTGTAGTTCTACCATGCCTAGAAGGTCAATACCGCAGTTCGATCGCGTCCGCATTGTTACTTTGTGTCAAGAAGGGCTCTCAACAAGGGAAGTTTCCAGGCGTCTCAGAGTGAACCAAAGCGATGTTGTTCGGACATGGAGGAGGTACAGAGATACAGGAACTGTCGATGACAGGCCTCGCTCAGGCCGCCCAAGGGCTACTACTGTAGTGGATGACCGCTACTTACGGATTGCCGCTCGGAGGAACCCTGACAGCAATGCCACCATGTTGAATAATGCGTTTCGTTCAGCCACAGGACGTCGTGTTTCAACTCAAACTGTGCGCAATAGGCTGCATGATGCGCAACTTCACTCCCGACGTCCATGGCGAGGTCCAGCTTTGCAACCCCGACACCATGCAGCGCGGTACAGATGGGCCCAACAACATGCTGAATGGACCCCACGGAATTGGCATCACGTTCTCTTCACCGATGAGTGTCGCATATGCCTTCAACCAGACAATCGTCGGAGACGTGTTTGGAGGCACCCTGGTCAGGCTGAACGTCTTAGACACACTGTCCAGCGAGTGCAGCAAGGTGGTGGTTCCCTGATGTTTTGGGGTGGCATTATGTGGGGCCGACGTACGCCACTGGTGGTCATGGAAGGCTCCGAAACGGCTTTACGATACCTGAATGACATCCTCCGACCCATAGTGCAACCATATCGGCAGAATATTGGAGAGGCATTTGTCTTCATGGACGACAATTCTCGACCTCATCGTGCACATCTTGTGAATGCGTTCCTTCAAGATAACGACATCGCTCGACTACAGTGGCCAGCATGTTCGCCAGACATGAACCCTATCGAACATGCCTGGGATATGTTGAAAAGGGCTGTTTATGGACGTCTTGACCCACCAACCACTCTGAGAGATTTACGCCGAATTGTCGTTGAGGAGTGGGACAATTTGGACCAACAGTGTCTTGATGAACTTGTGGATAGTATGCCACGGCGAATACAGGCATGCACCAATGCAAGAGGACGTGCTACTGGGTATTAGAGGTAGTGGCGTGTACTGCAATCTGGACCACAAATGCTGAAAGTCTAGCTGTATGATGGTACAACATGCAATGTGTGGGTCTCATGAGCAATAAAACGAGCTGAAATGTTGTTTGTGTTGATCTCTATTCCCTTTGTATTTAACGGTTCCGGAACTCTTGGAACCGAGGTGATGCAAAACTTTTTTTGATGTGTGTATATAACAAGTAGTTCCGTGAAGAACTATACAGCCTATTTTCATATAGCCCACTTATTGCAACTATCAACATACACAATTTCAGTTTGATTGCCGTAATAGATTCGTAGATATTGAGAACCGACTAAATAATTCGGATAGTCGCCATGTTGGATTTTATATATGTAGGTCCTAGAGTTATGTACTGTTACATGCAGATTATTGTGTACGTGTAGTATTCAAACTTCAATCGCATAATTAGGACACTAGTAGTTACAAGGAGATTTTAAAATTTCGCACAGCTGCCATCTTTAGGTTATGGAAACAATTGCAATAAATTAGATGCTAGTGGCTTACCATTCGTATAAGGATTTACTGTACCAAGTTTCACTGCTCTCGGATGGTTAAATTGCGATAAACGTCCATGAGAATATTTATAATTCGCGTCGCCGCCATGTTGGATTTGTGATCACCAGGTTATTTAAAGTCCTATAAGTGAACTTGAGTTCATAGCCCCTATGAACAATAAAAAATTCAGTTTGATTGCTACAATAGATTCGTAGATATTGAGAGCCGTCTAAATATTTCGGATGGTCGCAATGTTGGATTGTTAAATGTATAGGCCATAGAGTCATGTACCATTATAGGAAAATTATTGGGAAGGTTCATTATTCAAACTTTCACTTCGATCGCATGACTACATCACAAGAAATAAAAACTTAATTTTAAAATTCGCACAGCCGCCATCTTGAGGTTATGAAAACAATTGAACTAAATTAGATACCAGTGCATTACTATGTGTATAAATATTTCCTGTACCAGATTTCAGTGCGTTTGGAGCATTAAATCGCGAGAAAGGTCTATTTCAAATTTTCTAATTCGCTTGACCGCCATGTTTGTTTTGTATATAACCGGTTTTTTAAGTCATATAAATGGACTTCCAGTAGTGCCCTTTATCTCCGTACGATTCAGGAAGATACCGCTAATAGTTTCAGAGATACAGAATGCCGGTGAAATATTTCGCACATCCGCCATCTTGTGGTTATGTAAACAAATGAACGAAGTTAGTTGTCGGTGCATTACAAAGTATATAAACATATACTGTACCAAGTTTTATTGCGTTTGGTTGGATAAATCGCGAGAAACGTCTATTTAAAACTCGCAACTTCGCTTGGCCGCCATGTTGGTTTTGTAGTTACCAGGTTTTCAAAGATCACATAAGTGAACTTATAGTAGTTCCCTTTATCACCATACATGATGTCAGGGTAATATCGGTAATCGTTTCGGAGATATTGAATGCTGGTGAAATATTTCGCACAGCCGCCATGTTGGATTGGTGAGTCGTAACAAAATTTGAAGGGCACGGTCGAGGTCGCCCGGAATAGTGCAATGAACTTACTGAGTTTCATTGAAATCGCTCCAGCCGTTTAGATTTTATTAGGGGGGGACACACACGCGAATCACACACACACACACGCACACACACACGGACAAAAGGTGATCTCATAAGCCTATTTTTTCAAAATTGAAAATAGGCTAAAAATCAATGTAACGTGATAGTTTGTCTGTCTGTGGGTATGTATGTCTCCTATGCGTTCATATACCATTCGTCCGATTGCGATGAAACTTGGGTGAGATGTTGAGTACACTCCAAGGAAGGTTTCTGGCTTATAAAATCCATTTTACAATAGGTAGCGCACGCGTAGATTCAACAAATGAGCGACGATGCGCGAAGCATTTCAACAAAGTCCCGTATGTGTTCATATACCATTCGTCCGTTAGCGATGAAACTTGGGTGAGATGTTGTGTACACTTACGTGAAGGTTTCAGAATTAGTGAATACATTTCACAGTCGATAGCGCACGAGTAGATTCAACAAATGAGCGACGACACGCAAAGCGTTTCAACAAAGTCCCGTATGCATTCATATACCATTCGTCCGATAGCTATGAAACTTGCGTAAAATGTTGTGTACACTGCAGGGAAATTTTCTGGCTTAGTACATCCACTTTACAATAGGCAGCGCACGAGTAGATTCAACAAATGAGCTACGACGCGCGAAGCATTTCAACAAAGTCACGTTTGCGTTCATATACCATTCGTCTGATAGCGATGAAACTAGGCTGAGATTTTGTATGCACTCCAGGGAAGGTTTCTAGCTTAGTAAAACCCTTTAAAAATAGGTAGAGCACGAGTAGAATCAACAAATGAGCGACGACGCGCGAAGCGTTTCAACAAAGTCCCATATAATTTCATATACCATTCATCCGATAGCGATGAAACTTGGGTGAGATGTTGTGTACACTCCAGGGAAGGTTTCTGGCTTAGTACATACATTTTACAATAGGTAGCGCACCAGTAGATTAAACAAATGAGCGATGACACGCGAAGCGTTTCAACAAAGTCCCGTATAAAGTCATATACCATTCGTCTGATAGTGATAAATGTTTGGTGAATTGTTGTGTACACTCCAGGAAAGGTTTCTGGCTAAGTAAATCCATTTTACAATACGAAGCGCACGTTTATATTCAACAAATGAGTGACTACGCGCGAAGCGTTTCGACAACGTCCCGTATACGTTCACATACCATTCATCCGATTGCGATGAAACTTGGGTGAGATGTTGCGCACACTCCAGGGAAGGTTTCTGGCTTAGTAAATCCACTATACAATATGTAGCGCAAGCGTAGACTCAACAAATGAGCGACGACACGCGAAGCGTTTCAACCAAGTCCCGTATGCATTCATGTACCATTCGTCCGTAGCTATATAACTTGGGTGAGATGTTGTGTACACGTCATGGAAAATTTCTGGCTTAGTAAATCCACTATATAATATGCAGCGCACAAGTTGATTCAACAAATGAGGGACGACGCGCGAAGCGTTTCAACAAAGTCCCGTATAAGGTCATATACCATTCTGCCGTTAGCGGTGAAACTTGGGTGAAACATGGTGAACACTCCAAGGAAGGTTTCTGGCTTAGTAAATACATTTCACAGTAGGTAAGCACACGAGTAGATTCGACAAATGAACGACGACACGCGGAGCGTTTCAATACAGTCCCCTATGTCTTCATATCCCATTAGTCCGATAGCGATGAAACTTGGGTGAGATGTTGTGGACACTTACGTGACGGTTTCTAATTTAGTAAATACATTATACAGTAGGTAGCGCACGAGTAGATTCAACAAATGAGTGACGGAGCGCGAATCGTTTAAACAAAATCAGGTATGCGTTCATATACTATTCAACCGATTGCGATGAAACATTGATCAGTTATTGTGTACCCGCCAGGGAAGGGGACTTAGTAAATCCATTTCACAATAAGTAGCGCAAGAGTAGATGCAACAAATGGGTGACGACGCGTGAAGTGTTTCAACAAAATCCCCTATTGCGTTTATATAACATTCTTCGATTGCGAAGAAATCTTGATGAGTTATTATGTACACGCCAGGGAAGGGCTTCGACTTAGTAATACATTTCTCAATAGGTAGCGCACGAGTAGATTCAACAAATGAGTGACAGCGCACGAATCGTTTAAACAAAACCCCGTATACGTGCATATACCATTCATCCGATTGCGATGAATCATTGATGAGTTATTGTGTACACGCCAGGGAAGGGTTTCGACTTAGTAAATCCATTTCACAATAGGTAGCGTACGAGTTGATTCAACAAATGAGTGACAGCGATGAAACTTTTGAAAGTTGTTGTGCACGCTCCCACGAATGGTTCTAAATTAGAAAATCCATTTTACGATAGCTTAGAGGCAGTAAACATGTTGTGTATCCAAAAGCTCTTCAAGAAACAGAATTTCAACGCCAACACTTTCTTTGATTGGCATTGCAACGCATGCCGGTTACAGCTTGTCTATATATATAAAAATCAATTTTACGTGATAGTTTGTCTGTCTGTGGGTGTGTATGTCTCATATGCGTTCATATACCATTCATCCGATTGCGATGAAACTTGGGTGAGATGTTGAGTACACTCCATGGAAGGTTTCTGACTTAGTAAATCCATTTTACAATAGGTAGCGCACGCGTAGATTCAACTAATGAGCGACGATGCGCGAAGCGTTTCAACAAAGTCCCGTATGTGTTCATATACCATTCGTCCCATAGCGATGAAACTTGGGTGAGATGTGGTGTACACTTACGTGAAGGTTTCAAAATGAGTGAATACATTTCAGAGTAGATAGCGCACGAGTAGATTCAACAAATGAGCGACGACACGCAAAGCGTTTCAACAAAGTCCCGTGTGCATTCATATACCATTCGCCCGATAGCTATGAAACTTGCGTAAAATGTTGTGTACACTTCAGGGAAATTTTTTGGCTTAGTAAATCCACTTTACAATAGGCAGCGCACGAGTAGATTCAACAAATGAGCTACGACGCGCGAAGCATTTCAACAGTCACGTATGCGTTCATATACCATTCGTCCGATAGCGATGAAACTAGGCTGAGATTTTGTGTGCACACCAGGGAAGGTTTCTGGCTTAGTAAATCCCTTTCAAAATAGGTAGAGCACGAGTGGAATCAACAAATGAGCGACGACGCGCGAAGCGTTTCATCAAAGTCCCATATAAGGTCATATACCATTCATCCGATAGCGTTGAAACTTGGGTGAGATGTTGTGTACACTCCAGGTAAGGTTTCTGGCTTAGTACATCCATTTTACAATAGGTAAGTACCAGTAGATTCAACAAATGAGCGATGACACGCAAAGCGTTTCAACAAAGTCCCGTATAAGGTCATATACCATTCGTCTGATAGTGATAAATGTTTTGTGAATTGTTGTGTACACTCCAGGAATGGTTTCTGGCTAAGTAAATCCATTTGACTATACGAAGCGCACGTTTATATTCAACAAATGAGTGACTACGCGCGAAGCGTTTCGACAACGTCCCGTATACGTTCACATACCATTCATCCGATTGCGATGAAACTTGGGTGAGATGTTGCGCACACTCCAGGGAAGGTTTCTGGCTTAGTAAATCCACTATACAATATGTAGCGCAAGCGTAGACTCAACAAATGAGCGACGACACGCGAAGCGTTTCAACCATGTCCCGTATGCATTCATGTACCATTCGTCCGTAGCTATATAACTTGGGTGAGATGTTGTGTACACGTCATGGAAAATTTCTGGCTTAGTAAATCCACTATATAATATGCAGCGCACAAGTTGATTCAACAAATGAGGGACGACGCGCGAAGCGTTTCAACAAAATCCCCTATTGCGTTCATATAACCTTCTTCGATTGCGATGAAACCTTGACGAGTTATTGTGTACACGCCAGGGAAAGGCTTCGACTTAGTAATACATTTCTCAATAGGTAGCGCACGAGTATATTCAACAAATGAGTGACAGCGCACGAATCGTTTAAACAAAACCCCGTATACGTGCATATAACATTCATCCGATTGCGATGAAACTTATGAAAGTTGTTGTGCACGCTCCCACGAATGGTTCTAAATTAGAAAATCCATTTTACGATAGCTTAGGGGCAGTTAACGGATATTGAAAAACATGTTGTGTATCCAAAAGTACTTCAAGAAACAGAATTTCAACGCCAACACTTTCTTTGATTGGCATTGCAACGCATGCCGGGTACAGCTTGTTAATCTATATATATATCTATATATATATAAAAATCAATGTTACGTGATAGTTAGTGGGTATGTATGTCTCCTATGCGTTCATATACCATTCGTCCGATAGCGATGAAACTTGGGTGAGATGTTGAGTACACTCCAAGGAAGGTTTCTGACTTAGTAAATCCATTTTACAATAGGTAGCGCACGGGTAGATTCAACAAATGAGCGACGATGCGCGAAGCATTTAAAAAAAGTCCCGTATGCATTCATATACCATTCGTCCGATAGCTATGAAACTTGCGTAAAATGTTGTGTACACTGCAGGGAAATTTTCTGGCTTAGTACATCCACTTTACAATAGGCAGCGCATGAGTAGATTCAAAAAATGAGCTACGACGCGCGAAGCATTTCAACAAAGTCACGTATTCGTTCATATACCATTCGTCCGATAGCGATGAAACTAGGCTGAAATTTTGTGTGCACTCCAGGGAAGGTTTCTAGCTTAGTAAATCCCTTTAAAAATAGGTAGAGCACGAGTAGAATCAACAAATGAGCGACGACGCGCGAAGCGTTTCAACAAAGTCCCATATAATTTCATATACCATTCACCCGATAGCGATGAAACTTGGGTGAGATGTTATGTACACTCCAGGGAAGGTTTCTGGCTTAGTACATACATTTTTCAATAGGTAGCGCACCAGTAGATTCAACAAATGAGCGATGGCACGCGACACGTTTCAACAAAGTCCCGTATAAAGTCATATACCATTCGTCTGATAGTGATAAATGTTTGGTGAATTGTTGTGTACACTCCAGGGAAGGTTTCTGGCTGAGTACATCCATATTACATTATGTAGCGCAAGAGTAGAATCAACAAATGAGCGACGACACGCGAAGCGTTTCAACCAAGTCCCGTATGCATACATGAACCATTCGTCCGTAGCTATGAAACTTGGGTGAGATGTTGTGTACACGTCATGGAAAATTTCTGGCTTAGTAAATTCCCTATACAATATGCAGCGCACAAGTTGATTCAACAAATGAGGGACGACGCGCGAAGCGTTTCAACAAAGTCCCGTATAAGGTCATATACCATTCTGCCGTTAGCGGTGAAACTTGGGTGAAATATGGTGGACACTCCAAGGAAGGTTTCTGGCTTAGTAAATACATTTCACAGTAGGTAGCACACGAGTAGATTCGACAAATGAACGACGACACGCGGAGCGTTTCAATACAGTCCCCTGTGTCTTAATATCCCATTAGTCCGATAGCGATGAAACTTGGGTGAGATATTGTGGACACTTACGTGACGGTTTCTAACTTAGTAAATACATTTTACAGTAGGTAGCGCACGAGTAGATACAACAAATGAGTGACGGAGCGCGAATCGTTTAAACAAAATCAGGTATGCGTTCATATACTATTCATCCGATTGCGATGAAACATTGATCAGTTATTGTGTACCCGCCAGGGAAGGGCACTTAGTAAATCCATTTCACAATAAGTAGCGCAAGAGTAGATGCAACAAATGGGTGACGACGCGCGAAGCGTTTCAACAAAATCCCCTATTGCGTTCATATAACATTCTTCGATTGCGATGAAACCTTGATGAGTTATTGTGTACTTGCCAGGGAAGGGCTTCGACTTAGTAATACATTTCTCAATAGGTAGCGCACGAGTAGATTCAACAAATGAGTGACAGCGCACGAATCGTTTAAACAAAAACCCCTATACGTGCATATACCATTCATCCGATTGCGATGAATCATTGATGAGTTATTGTGTACACGCCAGGGTAGGGTTTCGACTTAGTAAATCCATTTCACAATAGGTAGCGTACGAGTAGGTTCAACAAATGAGTGACAGCGATGAAACTTTTGAAAGTTGTTGTGCACGCTCCCACGAATGGTTCTAAATTAGAAAATCCATTTTACGATAGCTTAGAGGCAGTTAACATGTTGTGTATCCAAAAGCACTTCAAGAAACAGAATTTCAACGCCAACACTTTCTTTGATTGGCATTGCAACGCATGCCGGGTACAGCTCGTATATATATAAATCAATGTTATCAATAGTTTGTATGTGGGTATGTCTCCTATGCATTGATATGCCATTCATCCGATTACGATGAAACTTGGGTGAGTTGTTGTGTACACTCCAAAGAAGGTTCCTGGCTTAGTAAATCTATTTTACAATAGGTAGCGCATGAGTAGATTCAACACATGAGCGACGATGCGCGAAGCATTTCGACAAAGTCCCGTATTCGTTCGTACACCATTCATCCAATTGCGATGAAACTTGGGTGAGATGTTGTGTACTCTCCAGGGAAGGATTCTCGCTTAGTAAATCCGTATTACAATAGGTAGTGCACGAGTAGATTCAAAAAATGAGCGACGACATGCGAAGTGTTTCAACAATGTCCCGTATGCATTCATATACCATTCGTCCGACTGCTATGAAACTTGGGTGAGATGTTGTGTACACTTCTGGGAAGTTTTTGGCTTAGTAAATCCACTTTACAATAGGCAGCGCACGAGTAGATTCAACAAATGAGCAACGAAGCTTGAAGAGTTTCAACAAAGTCCCGTATAAGGTCATATACCATTCGCCCGAGAGCAATGAAACTTGGGTGAGATGTTGTGGACACTAACGTGAAGGTTTATAACTTAGTAAATACATTTCACAGTAGGTAGCGAACAAGTAGATTCAACAAATGTGCCACTACACGCGAAGCGTTTCACCAATGTTCCGTATGCATTCATATTCCATTCGTCCGATAGCAATGGGACTTGGGTGAGATGTTGTGTACACCTCAGAGAAGGTTTCCTTATTAGCAAATCTACTTTACAATAGGCAGCGCACGAGTAGATTCAACAAATGAGGGAAGACGCGCGAGGCGTTTCAACAATGTCCCATATGCGTTTATATACCATTGGTCCGATAGTGATGAAACTTTGGTGAATTGTTGTGTACACTCCAGGGAAGGTTTCTGGCTTGGTAAATCCATAATAAAATAGGTAGCGCACGAGTAGATTTAACAAATGAGCGACGACGCGCGAAGCGATTCAACAAAGTCCCGTATGCCTTCATATACCATTAGTCCGATTGTGATGAAACTTTGGTGAAATGTTGTGTACACTCCAGGGAAGGTTTCAGGCTTAATAAATCTATTTTAACTAGGTAGCGCGCGTGTAGATTCAACAAATGAGTGACGTCGAGCGAATCGTTTAAACCAAATCCCATATGCGTTCATATGCCATTCATCCGATTGGGATGAAACTTTGATGAGGTATTGTGTAAACTCCAGGGAAAGTTTTTCACTTAGTAAATCTCTTTCATAATACGTAGCGCACGAGTGGATGCAACAAATGAGTGACGACGCGCGAAGTGTTTCAACAAAATCCCGTATGCGTTCATATACCATTCAGTAATTGCGATGAAACTCTGATGAGTTGTTGTGTATACTTAGTAAATCCATTTCGCAGTAGGTACGCACGAGTAGATTTAACAAATGAGTGACAGCGCACGATCGTTTAAACAAAATCCCGTTTGCGTTCATATGCCAATCATCAGATTGTGATGAAACTTTGGTGAGTTGTTGTGCACGCTCCCACGAATGTTTCTAAATTAGTAAATCCATTTTATGATAGCTTAGAGGTAGTTTACGGAAATTGAAAAAAAATATTGTGTATCCAAAAAGCACTTCAAGAAACAAAATTACAACGTCAACACTTTCGTTGATTGGCATTGCAACGCATGCCGGGTTCAGCTTGTTATTTATATATTATTAAGCTGATTGTATTCCTCTGAGTTTCAAACTTCTCGCCTATATCGTTTAAGAGTTGCACGCTCCGTTAGGAATCCTTCAACCCCCTCTTTACACCCCTTTCACTCATAATATACACCACATCCAAAAACCATTATACATGTGTCAGCTTACTTTTAATGATTGGTTTATATGCCAAGTATCACATCCCTAAATGAAACAACTTGTGAGATATTGTTATTCAATGAAATGCACGTTTACCCCCTCAATATCTCTTTAGAACCTGAATATCCAAAAATATTTCCTTGGTGGACGTTTTCGACGTACAACGAACATATTCCCAAAATTTCATGTTTCCAACTTCAATAATTTTGTGGCTGGGCGATGATGAGTGAGTGAGTCAGTCAGGACATGTTCTTTCATTATTTTTGAGAAATTCCCCCTCCCCATGAACCCCTTAAATGGGATTTATGAATAAAAAAATCGGTCGAGCACCTATTTATTTATTTTTAAGGTGATTTTTTCCGATGAATTTCAAACTTCTCACTAATGTCCTTCAAGAGATACACGCTCCGTTAAGAATCCTTCAACCCCCAATTTTCACCCCTTTCACCTCATAATATACGCCATATCGATAAATCCTTTGACATATGTCTGCTTATTTTTATTGATTAATTTATATGCCGAATATCACATCCCCAAATGAATCAACTCGTGAGATATTGTTAATCAATGAAATGCAAGGTTAACTCCCTCAACACCCCTTCAGAACATCAATATCAAGAAATCCATCCATAGTGGACGTTTTCGACACACAACGAACATATCCCCAAAATTTCAAGTTTCTAACTGCAATAGGTTTGGCTGGGGGATGATCAGTGAATATCCAAAAATCTTTCCTTAGTGGACTTCTTTCCCCATAATTTCACCCCTCCCATTGGGCCCCTTAAATTGGAATTATGAAAAAACGGTCGACCACCTATTTACTTATTTTTCAAGCGGATTTTTCCCACTGAGTTTCATACTTTATGCCTCTGTCTTTTAGGAGATACTAGCTCCGTTAGGAATCCTTCAACCCCCCCACTTTTCACACATACACCTCATAATATACACTATATCGAAAAACCCTCAGACATGTGTCTGCTTATTCTTAATGATGAGTTTATACGCGGAGTATCGCATCCCCCAAGGAAACCAATCGGGAGAAATTGTTATTCAATTAAATGCAGGTCTACCCCCTTAACACCCCTTTAAAACCTGAACATCCAAAAAACCTTCCTTAGTGGACGTTTTCGACATACAACGAATATAACCCCGAAATTTCATGTTTCTAACTTCGATAATTTTGGCTGGACGATGATGAGTGAGTAAGTCAGGACATTTTTTTCATTTATTATTGAGAATTTCAATTCTCCCCATGAACCCCTCAAATGGGATTTATGAAGAAACGCTCGAACACCTATTAACTTATTTTTAAGCTGTCTTTTTCCCTTGAGTTTGATGAGTGAGTGAGTTAGTCAGTCAGTTAGGACACTTCCTCTCTTTTTTTTTCCAGAATTTCTCCCCTGCCCATTGGCTCCTTAAATTGAATTTACGAGAAAACGGTCGAACACCGATTTACTTATTTTGTAAGCTGATTTTTTCCTCTGAGTTTCAAACATCTCGCCTATGTCGTTTAAGAGATACACGCTCCGTTAGGAATCCTTCAACCCCCACTTTTCACCCCTTTAACTCATAATATAGACCACATCCAAAAACCATTAGATATGTATCAGCTTAATTTTAATGATTGGTTTATATGCCAAGTATCACATCCCCAAATGAAACCACTTGTTAGATATTGTTATTCAATGAAATGCACGTTTACCCCCTTAACATCTCTTTAGAACCTGAATATCCAAAAATATTTCCTTAGTGGACGTTTTCGACATACAACGGACATATTCCCAAAATTTCATGTTTCCAACTTCAATAATTTTGGCTCGGCGATGATGAGTGAGTGAGTCAGTCAGGACATTTTCTTTAATTATTTTTGAGAATTTCCCCTCCCCATGAACCCCTTAAATGGTATTTATGAAGAAAAAAATCGGTCGAACTCCTATTTACTTATTTTTAAGATGATTTTTTCCGCTGAATTTCAATTTTCTCACTAATGTCCTTTAAGAGATACACGCTCCGTTAAGAATCCTTCAACCCCCAATTTTCACCCCTTTCACATCATAATATACGCCATATCGATAAACCCTTTGACATATGTCTGCTTATTTTTATTGATTAACAAGCTGTACCCGGCATGCGTTGCAATGCCAATCAAAGAAAGTGTTGGCGTTGAAATTCTGTTTCTTGAAGTGCTTTTGGATACACAACATGTTAACTGCCTCTAAGCTATCGTAAAATGGATTTTCTAATTTAGAACCATTCATGGAAGCGTGCACAACAACTTTCAAAAGTTTCATCGCTGTCACTCATTTGTTGAATCTACTCGTACGCTACCTGTTGTGAAATGGATTTACTAAGTCGAAACCCTTCCCTGGCGTGTACACAATAACTCATCAATGATTCATCGCAATCGGATGAATTGTATATGCACGTATACGGGGTTTTGTTTAAACGATTCGCGCTCCGTCACTCATTTGTTGAATCTACTTGTGCGCTACCTACTGTAAAATGTATTTACTAAGTTAGAAACCGTCACGTAAGTGTCCACAACATCTCACCCAAGTTTCATCGCTATCGGACTAATGGGATATTAAGACATAGGGGACTGTATTGAAACGCTCCGCATGTCATCGTTCATTTGTCGAATCTACTCGTGTGCTACCTACTGTGAAATGTATTTACTGAGCCAGAAACCTTCCTTGGAGTGTCCACCATATTTCACCCAAGTTTCACCGCTAACGGCAGAATGGTATATGACCTTATACGGGACTTTGTTGAAACGCTTCGCGCGTCGTCCCTCATTTGTTGAATCAACTTGTGCGCTGCATATTGTATAGTGGATTTACTAAGCCAGAAATTTTCCATGACGTGTACACAACATCTCACCCAAGTTTCATAGCTACGGACGAATGGTACATGAATGCATACGGGACTTGGTTGAAACGCTTCGCGTGTCGTCGCTCATTTGTTGATTCTACTCTTGCGCTACTTATTGCAATATGGATGTACTCAGCCAGAAACCTTCCCTGGAGTGTACACAACATCTCACCCAAGTTTCAACGCAATCGGATGAATGGTATGTGAACGTATACGGGACTTTGTTGAAACGCTTCGCGTGTCATCGCTCATTTGTAGAATCTACTGGTGCGATACCTATTGTAAAATGTATGTACTAAGCCAGAAACCTTCCCTGGAGTGTACACAACATCTCACCCAAGTTTCATTGCTATCGGGTGAATGGTATATGAAATTATATGGGACTTTGTTGAAACGCTTCGCGCACCGTTGCTCATTTGTTGATTCTACTCGTGCTCTACCTATTTTTAAAGGGATTTACTAGGCTAGAAACCTTCCCTGGAGTGCACACAAAATCTCAGCCTAGTTTCATCGCTATCGGACGAATGGTATATGAACGCAAACGTGACTTTGTTGAAATGCTTCGCGCGTCGTAGCTCATTTGTTGAATCTACTCGTGCGCTGCCTATTGTAAAGTGGATGTACTAAGCCAGAAAATTTCCCTGCAGTGTACACAACATTTTACGCAAGTTTCATAGCTATCGGACGAATGGTATATGAATGCATACGGGACTTTGTTGAAACGCATTGCGTGTCGTCGCTCATTTGTTGAATCTACTTGTGCGCTATCTACTGTGAAATGAATTCACTAATTTTGAAACCTTCACGTAAGTGTACACAACATCTCACCCAAGTTTCATCGCTATCGGATGAATGGTATATGAACACATACGGGACTTTGTTGAAATGCTTCGCGCATCGTCGCTCATTTGTTGAATCTACGCGTGCGCTACCTATTGTAAAATGGATTTACTAAGTCAGAAACCTTCCTTGGAGTGTACTCAACATCTCACCCAAGTTTCATCGCAATCGGACGAATAGTATATAAACGCATAGGAGACATACATACCCACAAACTATCACGTTAACTTGATTTTTATATATATAGATTTATACGCCGAATATCACATCCCCAAATGAATCAACTCGTTAGATATTGTTAATCAATGAAATGCAAGGTTAACTCCCTTAACACCCCTTCAGAACATGAATATCAAAAAATCCATCCTTAGAGGACTTTTTCGACATACAACGAACATATCCCCAAAATTTCAAGTTTCTAACTGCAATAGGTTTGGCTGGAGGATGATCAGTGTATAAACAAAAATCTTTCCTTAGTGGACTTCTTTCCCCAGAATTTCACCCCTCCCATCGGGCCCCTTAAATTGGAATTATGAAAAAACGGTCGACCACCTATTTACTTATTTTTCAAGCTGATTTTTCCCACTGAGTTTCATACTTTATGCCTCTGTCTTTTAGGAGATACTTGCTCCGTTAGGAATCCTTCAACCCCCCCACTTTTCACACATACACCTCATAATATACACTATATCGAAAAACCCTCAGACATGTGTCTTCTTATTCTTAATGATGAGTTTATATGCCGAGTATCACATCCCCCAAGGAAACCAATCGGGAGATATGGTTATTCAATTAAATGCAGGTCTACCCCCTTAACACCCCTTTAAAACCTGAACATCCAAAAATCCTTCCTTAGTGGACGTTTTCGACATACAACGAATATAACCCCAAAATTTCATGTTTCTAACTTCAATAATTTTGGCTGGGCGATGATGAGTGAGTAAGTCAGGACATTTTTTTTCATTTATTTTTGAGAATTTCGCCCCTCCCCATGAACCCCTTAAATGGGATTTATGAAGAAACGCTCGAACACCTATTAAATTATTTTTTAAGCTGTCTTTTTCCCATGAGTTTGATGAGTGAGTGAGTTAGTCAGTCAGTTAGGAGACTTCCTCCCTTTTTTTTTTCAGAATTTCACCCCAGCCCATTGGCCCCTTAAATTTAATTTATGAAAAAATGGTCGAACACCGATTTACTTATTTTTTAAGCGATTTTTTTCCGCTGAGTTTCAAACTTCTCACCTACGTCGTTAAAGAGATAACGCTCCGTTAGGAATCCTTCAACCCCGACTTTTCACCCCTTATAATATACACCACATCGAAAAACCCTTAGACACATGTCTGCTTATTTTTAATGATTAGTTTATATGCCGAGTATCACATACACAAATGAAACCACTCGTGAGATATTGTTATTCAATAAAATGCAGGTTTATCCCCCTTAAGACCCCTTTAGAACCTGAATATCCGACAATCCTCCCTTAGTGTACGGTTTTGACATACAACGAACATACCCCAAAATGTCATGCTTCTAACTTCAATAATTTTGGCTGGGCGATGATGGGTGAGTAAGTGAGTGAGTGAGTTAGGACATTTTCTTTCAATTTTTTTTTCTTTCAGAGTTTCACCCCTCCCCATGAACCCCTTAAATTTGATTTATGAAAAAAGAACTGCCGAACACTTATTTACTTATTTTTAAGCAGTTTTCTCTCCCTGAGTTTGAAGAGTGAGTGAGTCAGTCAATCAGTTAGAACACTTCCTTTCCTGTCCCCCCCCCCCTCAGAATTTCACCCTTCCCCATGGGCCCCTTCAATTGGATTTATGAAAAAAAAAACGGTCGAACACCTATTTATTTGTATATAAGCAGATTTTTTCCCGCTGAGCTTCAACCTCCACGCCTATGTCGTTTAAGAGATACACGCTCCGTAAGGAATCCTTCAACCCCCACTTTTCACCCCTTTCACCTCATAATATACACCATATTGAAAAATCCTCAGACACGTGTCTTCTGATTTTTATTGATGAATTTATATGCCGAGTATCACATCCCCAATTAAACCAATCGGGAGTTATTTTAATTCAAAGAAATACAGGTTTAACCCCCTCAAGACCCCTTTAGAACCTGAATATCCAAAAATCCTCCCTTAGTGGATGGTTTTGACATACAGTGATCATATCCCCAAAATGTCATGTTTCTAACTTCAATAATTTTGGCTGGGCGTTGGTGAGTGATTCAGGACTTTTGCTTTCAATTTTTCAGAATTTCACCCCTCCCCATGAACCCCTTATATTGGGTTTATGAAAAAAAAACTGTCGAACACTTATTTACTTATTTTTAAGCAGTTTTCTCTCCCTGAGTTTGAAGAGTGAGTGAGTCAGTCAATCAGTTAGGACACTTTATTTCCCATATTTCCCCCCCCCCCAGAATTTCACCCCTCCCCATGGGCCCCTTAAATTGGATTTATGAAAAAACTGTGAAACACCTATTCACTCATTGTTATGCTGATTTTTTCCCGCTGAGTTTCAAACTTCTCGCTAATGTCGTTTAAGAGATAGACGCTCTGTTAGGAAACCTTCAACCCCCCAGTTTTCACCCCTTTCACCTCATAATATACACCACATCGAAAAACCCTCAGACACGTGTCTTCTTATTAGCCTACTTTCGATTTTTGCAAAAAATGAAAGTAGACTTATGAGATCAACACAGGGCGAAAAAAGTGTGTCTGTCTGTGTGTGTGTATGTGTGTGTGTGAGTCTGTGTGTGTGTGTGTGTATGTGTGTGTGTGAGTCTGTGTGTGTGTGTGTGTGTCTGTGTGTGTGTGAGTGTGTGTACTCTGAATGTCTGTCCCCCTCTATCAATTCAAACACGGTGAATGCGAATTGAACGAAATTTGGTACAAAGGTAGCACTAGCAAAGGACACCTCAGTGTCATGTTTTATATCGCCGCCATCTTTACTAAAACTGAATGGCGGCCACTCAAACGTTCAAAACGTAAAATCAAATAACGACTAACCAAATCATCCGATCTCTACCAAATTTGGTAACAACATACCTTCGTATAGGATGCGTCTTGTGACCAAACTACAAGGTCGTCCGCCATACCATTTCAGGATGGCGGCCGTGCGAATTATGCAAACTTTATAATCCATATCATGGGACCCACCAGTTCCGATTATCGAGCCGAGAATCGTTTTAACTGTTCTAAAGGAAGAGGCACGTTCGATATTAAAAGTTTATTTTGTAATTCTATAGTGCAGACGTGATTTTAAAAAGCTGAGCTGATTCAGTAATAAGACAAGATGGCAGCGGATATCTTGTGCCGGACTTATATTTCACTAATTTGAGTATTGAATGCAATATAGCGTACTGATTCAAAATAAAGAAACTTTGTATGAAATGCTTTATATATAAATAATATACTTCAGTGATGAAATCGTTTAGTATAAATCATTATTTGCTAACATGTTCTATGTAAGTCATTTTATATAGAACGATATTCGTTGACACAATTAGCTCAGTGGTAGAGCGTTAGCCTATCGCTCAAATGCCTATGGTTCAAACCCGATCAGAGCTAAATTTTTTGCTTGAAATGTTATATGTTTATTGTTTTGTAATGACTCAGATGTTTTAAAATTAAGCGTTATATTGTGCATATTATGGTGTAAAATATATATTTAATTAAAACATAATTCGCCAGCAGATTTACTCGAGACATCTAGCTGCCAAAAAGGTAACTGCACGCCGACATACTTATTAACTTCCAGATTTTTTTGAAAAGTTTCTTCTTCTGGCCGCTAGAATGCACTCGCTCTGTTAGGATTATATTGTTCGATATTTCACCACTAGAAGTCACGACTAGTCTACGTGGGGCTCCATTGATTAATATACCATTGGCATTCTATGCGCATCGAATTTGAAGAATGACAAGATGATACTACGATACATTTTTACTTTTTATTTTAAAGGGTTTGTAACAGCCTATTTTGCGTTACTAGAAAATGTTATTTGAAGTAAAGAACAAAACGATTTCTCATAGTAACTGAGTTCAAGCCATTGGTGTTAGTTCAGGTATTAATTACTACTTTTATTTCAGGCAAATAGCAATCGAAAATATCCACATAGTTTGTATACACACGTCTCTGTAGGGTCATGGAAAGATTTGTTAATTCAATTAGGGTTTTCGATTCCCGGTCAATGCATGTGAGATTTCTGAAGTGAAATGCCATGTCCTGTGGTTCGGATTCCACGTAAAAAGGAGGTCTCGTGGCTCATAATCACAAGATTCACGGCCACGTAAAACTACAATCTTCCTTCCTTTTTTTTTAAATTAGGGTTGTGAAAGCCCTGCACAACCAGACATGTAAAGACATGCCTCAACTCAAAGTTGGATGTTGCCCACGGCAGGTCGTATATGTAATAATAATAATAATAATAATATATATATATATATATATATTTTTTTTTTATTTTTTTTTTAGGGGAAGAAATGCATTTACGCACAGAGTGTCGGGCTCCTGCTGCTGAGTAGCAGACTACCGACTAAAACTCCCCCTTTACTTCTGAACACTAGCCTGGAACCGTTTAGCACATTAAAACAATAATAATAATAATAATAATGTTATTGGTTTTACATCCCTTTTAACTACTGCTGCTTTTAGAGACACCGGGGTGCCGGAATTTTGGCCCGAAGGGGATCTTTAACGTGCCAGTAAATGTACTGACACGGCTCCCTCGCATTTGTGCACCCTCAAATGCCAGCTGACTGCGCCAGGATACGAACCTGCAACCTAGGGCCCAGCAAGCGAGAACGTTACCGCCGAGCCACGCAGCCAGTCCGGTCGATTATGTCTCCAGATCCATAACATTCTTGAGATACTTCTTATCTTTCTTTCTTTCTTTCTTTCTTTCTTCAATGATGGTAGCAGTTTTTATCTAGATTGTGGCGTTTGGTAGAGGTAAATAGTTTCTATGGCCTTCAACAAAGAATAGTTCTATTATACTCTTTGATAATAACAACGAGTTATAACTATACTCATACATTTAGGAGAAAGTAGGCTATATGTTCTTTACTGAACATCTTGTTTTTATATAAGAGATTCTCTCCAGCAGCTTGTAATAGACGCTCAGGAGGGCAATAGGCCTATAATCTTCTGCACTATCTCCACTTTTCCCAGGTTTGAGTACAGCAACTACTTTAGTTCTTTTGAGTGCTGGTGGAAGATGACCATCGCGTAAGATGTTGCTATAAAATTTAGCAAGCCATTCAATTGTTCGAGGACCACGTTGGCTGCTGGACCTAAAGCTACGCTTTCTGGATATCCCATCAATTAGAAGATATCGCAATATGACTCATAATAATAATAATAATAATAATAATAATAATAATAATAATAATAATAATAATAATAATTTAATTTTAATTTAATTTTTTAATTTTAATTTATTTATTAAATACTATTTATGTTACATTATTGTGATATGTCTCACGAATCTGATGACAGTACAGATTATCTGTGAGACATATTAATTATTATTTACAACATATATATAGATTATATTTCAATACAAGAGTGCATGCAATTTTTTTGTTATGATAATGATAAAGTATTAATGTAAATAATTAAAGACACAAAAAGTTACACTATAGTAGTTATATTAATAAATTTATGTTATGAGTTAATGTTTGGTTAAGTAATATTTTTTAATGCGACTTATAGCTAGTTGTTTGCTGTTAATGTTCGTCAATCCAGGTGGTAGTTCATTAAGTAGTGATGGTAAAATATAATCTAGTCTCTTGAAACCATAGCTATTTATACATAAGGGTTTTACATACTTAGTATTTGTTATGGCTCTTGTTTGTATGTTGTGAGAGACCTTATGCCTGAATCTTGGATCATGGTAGTAGAGATTCAGTACAGTAATTTGGAACAACTCTTTAATATTAAAATAAGGGATATCAGTGAAATATTTAAAGAACCTGTTTTGGCTATCTTGAAGATTATTAATTAAAGTTGTGTTTTTATTTCCCCAAGCTGCTATAGCATATCTTAATTTGCTTTCAATCAGAGCACTATAAATTGTTTTGTAAGTTTTCCTATCTACATAAAATCGGAGATTGTAGAAGGTGTAGAGGTTTGCTCTTAGGTTTTTTATTATGTTTACTGTGTGTGTATTCATTTTAAAGTGTTCATCAAGGGTAATTCCTAGGTATTTTTGTGTCGAAGTACTATTTATGAAGGTGTTACATTTGCAACCTGCCAGGATGTTTTGGTGTATGCATGATATGCTGTGGTGCGTTAGTTAGTATTTTTCTTGTGTGAAGTGATCAACTCTGATGTGAATTATTTTAGATTTGGTTGTATTTATATACAAATTATTGTCATGACACCATCTTGTGATGTTATTGAAGTCTTCTTGAAGTCTATCAAAAGCTGTTTTAGAGTCTTTATGTATGGTATATATAGTGGTGTCATCAGCATAGATAAATATTTTACTGTGTTTAATGGTTTCATTCATGTCGTTTACGAACAGGTTATATAGTGTAGGTGAAATAATACTGCCTTGAGGGATACCCCGTGTTCCTTCTACTGCGTCACTGATAGTGTTATTGACCATAACTGCCATTTCCCTGTTTTTCAGATAGCTTTCAAATAGTTTGTAAGTCGTGCCTCTTATTCCAATATCGTGTAATTTAGCAAGTAGTTTATTGTGGTTTATTGTGTCAAATGCTTTAGAAAAGTCAAGAAAAAGTCCCATTATATGATTGTTCTTATTTAAGGCATTATTTATTACATTGGCAAATTCAGCCAGGAGTAGTTCAGTACTTTTTCCCTTCCTAAAACCGTATAGGTGTCCCTTTAAAATATCATATTTATTTAGGAAATTCTTCAATCTCTTATCCAAGCATTTTTCCATTATTTTGTGTAGGATTGATAAAATGCATATTGGTCTGTAGTTGCCAAAGTCTAAGTGATCGCCATTCTTATATATTGGTTTAATATTTGTGTATTTCATATATTTTGGTATTATGCCTGATTCGAATATCTTGTTTATGAGATGTATTATGATTGGTATAGTTTTTTTGGATGTTGCCTTTATGTCTTTCAAGCGTATATTGTCCGCCCCAGGCGATTTGTCTGTTTTTAATTCCTTAATTATGTTTTCTATTTCATGTTCATCAGTTTCAAGTAATGTAAAGGAATTCATTAATGTGTTTCTATTTGATCGCCATATGTTGATACTACAGTTATGAGCTAGGCTGTTTATTTCTTCACTAAAGGTATTGTTGAATTTATTGACTATCACTTCGTTAGTATAATGTAATCTTAAGTGTTTGTTTGGAACTTCATTGACAGTTTGTGTTTTCCAACCTGTTATATCATTAATGACTTTCCACATTCCTGTATTATCGTTTTTGGAACTATTTATCTTATTTTTATAATATTGATGTTTTGTTTTGTTTATTATCTTATTTAATTTGTTTCTGAAAGCTTTGTATTCATTTTTATTGTAATATTATCCTTGTTTCTGAGCATTGTTTTGTAAAGTCTGTCTCTTTCCTTACATTGTATTTTTAGGTCATAAGTGAACCATTGTTTGCTTTTTCTGTGTTTACGTGTGGTTATGTAAGATGCTTTTTGGTAGATTTCCTTAAATTTGGTTGTTATATTGTTATATATGTCATTAGGATTTTTTAATTAAAGGCAATCTGTCCAGTCTGTGTTGTTAAGGCTTGTGTGTATTATAGTATCGTTCATTTGCGTAATTGTAGATTCATTATCTTGTGATTGTGTCTTATCATTTTTTGGCCAAATACCTGCATATGTTATGTAGTGGTCAGAGATGTCTGCTTGTATGACTGCAGAAGTATATTTATCTAGTCTGCTACGATAGTATATGTGATCAATACATGTTCTCGAGTCTAAATTTGGATCATAACGAGTACATTGAGTGATAAGTGGTAGGAAACCATGAGTTGCCATAATATTTGTATATTTGATAGCTGATAGACTGCTGTCATTAGATAAAGTATCAATGTTGATATCTCCTAAAATGGCGTATTCGCTGTACTTACTAGTGTGTTGTGTTATATGTGTCTCCAGTTCATCAAGAAAGTCATTTATGTTAGTGCTAGGTGGTCTGTAAATGCATGTTAATCCAATCTTTTTGTTCATGTGAAGTATTTCTATTACCATTGATTCATGAGTATTGGAAATGTATGAATTGTGTGTTCTAATAGCCATGTTGTTCTTTACATATATGCCTATGCCTCCTCCTTTACGATTTGTTCTATTACCAAATACAACATTAAAATTATCCAAAGTAAATAGGTAATTATTAGATTCAAGTATGTTAATTTCTGTTAAGCAAATAATATCCAGATCATGAATTTTCTTGCCTAAGGTTATGGTTAAATATTCCCAGTTTTTTGATATATATTGAATATTTAGATAAAGGATATTGATTTCAGCATTATTTCTAGTCTTATTACAATTTTCGATGAAATCGGGTATTTTGAGAAATGTGAGTTCCTTTTGTATTCCAGAAGCATTTATATTGCTATTCCAACTGTTCATAATATCAATTGATATAATAATTCAATAATAATTCTTTCTTTTTGGCAGGGGGGCTTACCTAATTTTGTTAATGTCTTCCTCACGGGAGATTCTCAATATACCAGATACGTCGTTTTTTCGCGCTAGAATTTTGCCATTTTTAACCCAAATGAATTTCCAGTTATTTTCTCTTGCCTGATTTTTAGTTTTCCATAGTAGCTCTCTGTAAAATGACGTTAGACTTTCGTTAATGAAAAACCTAGATTTAGTGTTCCCATGAGTGAGGAAATTTTGTCCTTTTCTTTTCTGTAAAAATTCATTCTTTTTGGATATAGAGTTGAATTTTACCACTATTGGGGGGATTTGGTTCTTTCTTTGCAGTGGGGGCCTGTAAACTTCCTCTACATCAAACATGTTTAGATCTACTTCTAGAGTCTCAGCAATTTTGTGGACGATTTCATCCAGGCATTCATCTTTCGCGCGTGGCACTTCACATATTTCAATGTATTGTTGCCTACCGTTCTGTTCCATTGTGTGCACTTTCTCGTTTAGATCTGATATTATTTTGTCTTGTAGATTCTTTTCGTCTTTTAGGGTTTTTATTTCTGCTGTAAGTGATTTCAGAAGAGTTGCATTTGACTTAGTTTCCTTAATCAACTCATCATATTTCTGCGCAATAAAGTCGGCACTTTTTACAATTTCACTCACTTGGTTTTTCAGTTCACTAATCTGTTTCTTTAATTCTAAGAACATACCTTTGATATCCGATGCGTGTATTGTCTCCGTGTCCGGTGTTGAAGGTGGAGTCTCCGTGTCATCAGTATTAGCAGCTGGTTGGGTCATTGTTCCACTGCTTGCGACAGCAGGTGCTGACGTCGTCTTCTTGAAACTACGGCATTGTAATAATTGTAATTGCATTGTAATAATAATAATAATAATAATAATGAATTTATATATTACAGAAGGCCTATAGAATCACCTGGAACAGACACTACAAAGAATCAATATAAAATAAAACAAAATTAAGATATTACACCACAGTAATCAAACCTGAAGCACTACATGCCTCGGAAACCTTGGTTATTGGAGGCAAATCTTTCATTAAGGACGTAGAAAAACAAGACTGGAAAATATTGAGGAAAATGCTTGGTTCAGTCTGCTCAGAAACATGGAACGGAAGTCTCAGGAGATTTATCAGAATGCTGAAAAAATCACTGAAACCTTCAGAAAAAAGTGATTCGAGTTCTACGGCCACATTCTCAAAATGAACAATCACAGGCTTACCAAAAAAGGTTCCCAACCATGCTCTCTCAATGAAAGTCAAGAACAGCTGGCATAACGATGTAACGAAATAATAATACAGGAATAATAAGCACAATATGACATATGACATATGTGCCTCAATGGCTTAGGCGGCAGCACGCCGGGCTCTCACCGCTGGGTCCATGGTTCAAATCTTGGTCACTCCATGTGATATCTGTGCGGGACAGGTTTTTCTCCGGGTACGCCGGTTTTCCCTGTCTATCCCTCCACTATCATTTCATTTCATCTGTCATTCAATTAATCATTGCCTCCAAGGAGTGCGACAGGCTTCGGCAGCCGGCAAAGTTCATATCCTCGCGGCCAAATGGGGGCTCCATTCATTCCATCCCTGACCCGTTCGGTCAACTGGAAGCAGGCTGTGGATTTTCAATATGACATATGGGACGATTTCACAGATATCCTCGTTTAAATACCTCAGAGAAATAATTCTACCATCAGGATTGGACAGTTTGGTCAACACAGAAAGAACCTCAAGGCCTCAAGGGGCATTCAGATTAACGTGGAATGACTACAATATACGAGTGATGTCACGTAATGCAAAATTGAAATATTACAAAACTGTTGTCCTCGCAGTAGCTCTATATGGATCAGAAACTGTAACTTTAAGAGGCCATTCAAAAATTTCAGACATTGAAAAGACAGAACGCAAAAGACTTAGAAAAATATTTGGCCTTATACAAGAAAATGGAATTTGGATCAAGATACAAACTGAAGATTTCTGTAGCCTCACAGAGAGTTTCACAAGCACTGTACGCAGTGGACGTTTGAAATTTTTGGGAACATATTTAGGATGGACAACAATAGACTAACAAAAGGTTTATTCAATATAATTAATTCAACAAATTCGAGGACACATTGTGGAGGAAACAAGGCTGGACCTGAATGAGATGAAAATCGGGCTATACGTATTGAAAAGCCGAGAAATCTTCAGAACCTCTTTAAATAAGCACATATTTAGGGTGTAATGTAGCAGCAGGACTGGTACAAGATGGGCAGAAGAACGCAAAAGAAATACAGTGAGTTCATGAAGAGATTTGGGGAGAAGAGGATGGCAAAAGTCATCAAGCCACCTTTAAGTTCAAACGCGCTCTGTGAATGGGCATAACGAAGAAAGAAAGAAAGAAAGAAAGAAAGAAAGAAAGAAAGAAAGAAAGAAAGAAATAAGAAGAATATCGTACGTTCAACGTCCCTTTAAACTATTCTGGCTTGAAAGAACTTTAAGGCTGTCGCATTTAAATACCCTTAAATGGCAATTATTAGAGTTGAAGGATTTGAGAGAGAAGGTGGTATTCAGAATCGTGTATGGCAAGGCTGCAAAAACTCGCATATTTTATTTTCAATCTGTACATTGATTCAATGTAGGAAATAAGAGATAAATTTAAAATAGAATTATAGTTTCAAGTTGAAATCATTTCAACTCTGTGATTTTCTAATGGCAATTGTCATCTTGGTTAAATTCATCAGAGTATTTGAATGAGGTTTTAAACGGTGTGAACTCAGTCATGAGGAAAGAATACATGATTAAAATTAATAAATGTAAACCAAACAATAATTGAATTCAGTCGAAAGAAATTAGAAACCCCTTTTGGCAAAGAATTAGATGAATAAAAGCTAAAAGAAGTAGGGCAGTAATGAACGGAAGAAATAGGTTAATAGGGCACCCAGGAATAGCAAACTTAGTTATGGAAGGATGCGTCGAGGGCAAGAACTATAGGGATACATCAAGTATAAAATATGTTAAACAGATGTAAATGTTAGAGAGCTGTGGAAATGAAAAAAAAAACTAATTCAGGACAGGGGAGCATGGAGGGCTGCATCAAACCAGTTTAAATACTGAAGACTCAATCACATATAATTGTCACAGAACTATGACGAGATTCAAGCTGCTATCTTAGACTTTGAAGGCCAACCTTTTATCGATTGTACCAATTACCTCGTCTGCCGGTTGGGCCATCTCCTCGCAATTCGACATTAATTTATGGTGTTGGTTTAAATGGGTGGAATATTGAGGTCTATTAATAATAATAATAATAATAATAATAACATACATTTATTTATTGTTACTTATTTATGGATGGAAGGGTCGAGGACAGTGACTTTAGTGGTAGACCAAGGTTAGAATATGTGAAACATATTGCCTCTGATACAGGTGTGGTAGACATGCAGAGATGCAGAATAAATAATAGGCAATTATTTTCTGCTGTTATTATTATTATTATTAGTTTAAATATTATTAGTATTTCTTACTATACTAATAACGTTTCATGATTGGTACATATCTCATTCTAGGAGGACGATAGCGAATTTCTTTCCTTACTGCTTTTACGGTGAATATTCGAATTCAAGAGGAAGGATCTTTAGTCTGAGAATATCGGGTGATTAAGGCAAAAGATACATTACTGAGCTGTTAGATATTCATTCACAATATCAAGTTACTTAAAATGTCCTTTCATTTGGTAGTAGGCCTATAGAGACTTCAGAAATTATCATTAGGCAGTCAAATAAGTAGTCCTCTATCGATAAAGAAATCCATCGGTGTTTGCACTGAACATAATGATTTTATGAAAATTTGACTAAATAAACTGTTAATTTCGAAACATAAAAGCAGTCACAACATAAACCATAACTAACTTCGGCACGAACTTTAAAAGTCAGTACTCTCAACTTCTGAATAGAGCGTCTAGTAATTACTGCAACAAGGATGAATTTTATGGCGCGCTTTGGAGAAGCTTTGATAGGCAACCCTTTTAACTTTCCAGTAAGGCACGACAGTGTATCTTTCGTCTGAGAATATCAGGGGATTAGGACACAAGAGACAACGCACACTACACTACTGCATTTAGCCACTCCAATGAATACTCCTCTGTCGACGTAGAGAGCCAGCGACTTTTTCACGTAACGATACTTCGTAAATTTGAGTAAATTTTATGTAATTTACAGTAGCTTGCAAGAAATGTCTATGACGTTGGATAGTTTTGGTATTAAATACGGTAAATAAATAAATAAATAAATAAATAAATAAATAAATAAATAAATAAATAAATAAATTAGTCAGTCAATCAATAGGTAAGTAAATCAATTAATTAATAAACAAGCAGTTAATAGGTACATTAAAACATTATTAATACATTAATAGAATCTCTACTTGCTTTGACATAAATTTTTTGAAAATGAATTGTGTATTTAATTTTATGTTCCACCATGCTGATATATAAATATTATATGTCAGAAAACTGCATCTTATAGAGGCTCATTATAGTTCAAGTTTCATTAAGATACAGGTTCTCCACCAATCAGAGTTCAAGATTTTCATTACGATACAGCTGTTTGACCAATTAGGTAAGAATAGCATGGCACCTGAGCTGACTTCCATGGCCTCCAATTTTAAATGTCACTGCGTGATTAGTGTCATAGTGGGGAATTCGAGGAGGCCGTAGTCGAATATAAGGTATTCTCTGCGTCGCATGTGCTCTGTTCAGTGAATGTAACTAGTGGAATCTCGACAGATATTTATGAATATTTATAAGGTGCGTTCAAAAAGTAACGAGCCGGAGGCTGTAATGCGCGAACCAGTGACGACACCAGCTAATCGTGGCGTGTGTAACGAGGTGTGGTTCCTACCAGAGCGTGTAAGGTCACAGCCCGTCGCTAGGGGGAACGCGTGCACGTCACGTGACGATGCAAAGTGAGCAGCAGCATGCATCAATCGTCCAACGCTGCCAGTCGCATTGCAAACAGTGACATGGAGGCGTCATACGACGAGCAAAGAGGTGTTGTTCGGTAACTGACAGCGAAAGGAGTAGGCTGAACGGACATTCATCGCCGAGTCTCACAAGTGTACGGCGAACGATGCATGTCCCTTGCAAGGGTCAAGGCGTGGCACAAGCGTTTCAGGGAAGGACGGGTGTCGTTAGACGATGATGCCTGGTCTGGGGCACCCCCATGCATTACCGCTGACAACGCCCAGCTGGTTGATGCACTCAATACCCACGACCGCCGAGTGACAGTGAACGCCATAGCCGCCGTGGTCGGATTGAGCGTCGGAAGTGTGCACACCATCATGAAGGAACGACTGCACTTGCGCAAAGTATGTGCCCAATGGGTGCCCCACAGTCTTCAACCACACCAGGAAGCATGTCGAATGGCCTACTGTCTCGGTCTTGGTTGGACGATTGATGCATGATGCTGCTCGCTTTGTATCGTCACGTGACGTGCACGGGTGCCCTCTAGCGAGGGGCTGTGACCTTTCACGCTCTGGTCGGAACCACACCTCGTTACACACGCCACGATTAGCCGATGTCGTCACCGGTTTGCGCATTCCAGCCTACGGCTCGTTACTTTTTGAACGCACCTTATATGTTCGGACATAAAAAGTCATAATTATCGTCGAACATAAACAGTCGTATGCAACTCACCTATTATAGTAATTAAGACACTCGTATGGAAATTATTAAACTCGCCTTGTTCGTTTTATAAACATATTCGTGGCTTAATTATTGCTATTATAGGCAATTGCATAATTATGACAGTACATTCATGAACATTTCCATATGGTAAAGTTAATCGCTCTCCATCCGTCACACGGCCCAAGCAATGCTCCGTTCTATAGGGAAGGCTCCCACATTCGATTCAACTCTGGAATTTTTGTTATAAAGTCTGTAGTACGTGGCTGCTCAGCACGGCCATATGGTTGATAATGCACACGTTGTCTCAATATTTGAATGACTAAAACTAAATATATTTGTGTTCACTTGTCACGGATTCCCGCAGTGTATTGTTTGTGTGTGTTGTAAACATTACTACGTGTTAGACTTTACAGTGCTGACCTCGTCTGCTCTACCGTATTCTATTGTTATCGTATTATCGGCAGCGCACAGGACGTGCCCCACGCCCAGTGGACGTGTTTTAATTAATTCTACTGTTACATGGTTTATATTGCGTACTCAGCTCTTCTGCTGCTGTGTTTTGATGAGACCAATTGATCATTCATTTTTATGCTTTGCTAGGTTAGAGATCAACGTTTTATGTGTGTTGCATTGCCAACCCTGTTAAGGTCCCTCTTCTGTCGGTCAACGCATTAATGGGAGCCCAATTATACAGGGTCATCAAAAAATAATGCCAAAATTTCAAAAACTTACAGCACCGAAATATGTTAAACGTGTAATTCTTTCACTGAACGCCAGCTGGTTAAAGTAAGTTTTGTTTTGGAGGGGACGTGACCTTGCTATGCGCACACTAGATGCGCAGTAGCCAAGGTCGGCCGGGGGCGCGCGCGCAATGATGTCCTGACCTCACCCCTTTGGATTTTTTTTCTGGGGGTACATTAAAAACATTGTGTATGAAGAAAAAAATCGGGATTTGGAGCACCTGCGGGAGCGAATTTCTGCTGCCATCTTGACAGTTACTCCTGAAATGATTGCACGTACCAATCCAGCCATTGAGAAAGCGTGCGTTCAATGCTGATGTTGGTTGTCGGCCTGGCCTAGATTTTTTCTCTACAGTCTCTGTTTCCTTAAACTGATTAAACCATCCAATTACAGCTTTGTAATCAGGTGCAGTTTGTCGGGCGGTGCAGTCATTGGTGCACGCGCCCCCGGCCGACTTTGGCTACTGCGCATTTAGTGTGCGCATAGCAAGGTCACGTCCCCTCCAAAACAAAACTTACTATAACCATCTGGCGTACAGTGAAAGAATTACACGTTTAACATAAAGGGTTTCGGTGCTATAATGTTGTCATTATTTTTCGATGACCCTGTATTGGATGGGTGATATTAATACAGACCAGCCACGGTGGTCAGATCGTTAACTATATAGATCGTACTATGCTGGCGTCTGCAATTCAAAGTGTGTTGCACGAAGCGGAGTGATAGTGTTTTCGTTACAAGTTTGGTTGGTTGGTTTGTTATTTTCTTAGTTTATGGGCTGCGACAACGCGGTCATGTAGCCCCGTGTACTTTGAGTGTGTGTAGAATCTGTCTGATAACCGGTGTTAATTGTGTTCACTGTATTAGTGTGTGTTATCCGATTTTAATTGAACAAAGAGCAGCTTCGGTGGCGTAGTTACCAATTGAACTGCTGTACCCAAGATAGCGGGTTCGAACCCGGCCGAAGTCGTAGGATTTTTTAAGAGCGTTAAAAATCTTTCAGTATGCCTTCCTTCGGAGGGGAAGTAAAGCCGGCGGTCCCATGTCATAGATTTATAGCATGTAAAAGATCCTTCCACAGACTAAACATGTGTGAAGCTAAATTGATAGGTTAGATTTCGTCGGAACGCTCTATCAAAGTTCCTACGATCACCACTAGGTATCATTGATATCTGGTGGCGAAAGTTGGAACTACCTGAAATTGAACAGAACTTGTAGTTCACCCTAAGGGTGTCCGCTGGAAGCAACTTCAGATTCAGGCGAGCCGAACATGTCGTCGGACACTCGCGGCACTAAAAGCCATCATCATCTTCATCATGAACCGGCTCCAGTTTCCCGAGTGCGGTGAATGAGCGCTCTCCATTTAGTTCTTTCCAAGAATGTTTCCTCCTCCATGATCCGCTGCATATCCAGACCTCTCCCTGCAAGATCATTTCTAACCTGGTCGGTCCATCTCTTCCTTGGTCGACATCTTGGTCTCTTGCCTTTCAGTTCTTTCTCAAACCACACTCTAGCTGTTCTTTGTGTGTCCATTCTCTTGAGATGACCAAACCATTTCAGCCTGGATTCAACACAGATCTCATTAAGAGATTGTTCTACTTGAACGAGATGGCGTATCTCATCATTTTTTTATTTTGTCCCTCCTTGTTTTCTGAATCATAGTTCTTAAAAACTTCATCTCCACCACCTGTAGTTTACTGGTATTTCTCTTGGATTGGGTACAGGTTTCTAAGCTATATGCAGTAAAAGGTACAAAGAAGCTCTTGCAGAGTATTAGTTTTGATCTTAAAGGAACTTGCTTATCCCAAAGAAGCCCTGTCACGAGATGATAAAATGTTGCCCCATGTTGAACTCTACTGGTGATTTCTGCAGATGGTTGGTTATCTGTGGACACTACACTGCCAAGATAACAGAACTGATGTACTTGTTCTAATTTTGTACCATTGAGAGTGATGTTAGTACAGATGTTTTGTCGACTAACGGGCATCACAACCGTTTTGGACTTGCTTATATTCAGACCAAATTGCTTGAATACAGCTTTCCAATCATTCAGCTTCTGTTGTATTTCAGCCTCATTTTCACCCCATATTACAACATCATCTACAAACGCTAAAGCTTTAAATTCAGAGGTCTTATTGAGTCTCTTAACTCTTTTCATGATTTCATCCATTACAGTAATGAATAAAAGTGGTGATAGAGCGCTGCCTTGCTGTATTCCCTGCTTAGTGTCGAACCACTCTGAATAGCCATCACCTATTTGGACACAACTCTCGCAGTGTTCATATAGCATCTTCACTTTATTTATTAAAGCGCATTGTATTGATCTATTTTGAAGGCATTCCCAGATTGTGTTTCTCCGTACACTGTCGTAAGCCATACGATAAATAAACAAATTAAAAAAATCAAGTAAAGACTGAAGACGATAACTTCAAGTAGTTCCTACTTTCGCTACAAAATGCTACCGTCCGCGACACCTCTTTGTGCACTTCGCTACTACTAGATGCCATCGCAACCAGCGCCCGGTGACGAACGTTGGAACTTAAGACCATTAATCAAATCTAACCTACAAATTTTTACTTAACACAAGTGTAGTTAGTGGAAGGTTCTTTTTCATGCCATAAATCTATGACATTGGGCCCCCGGCTTTACTTCCAGTCCGAAGGAAGGCATTCTAAGGGATTTTTAACGCTCTTAAAAATATGATGACTTCGACCGGGTTTGAACCCGCGACCTTGGGCATAGAAACTCAGCATGCTACCAACTACGCCACTGAAACCGCCCAATTACAAGTTTGCTGATCAGAAATTTAATATTTTTTGTGAAATATGAGTAATACCAAAGATGATGATTCGACTCGACTATCCACACGTAAATTTATCTTTTCTGCATGATCATGCAAACAGTGGCAGCATGCCTGGTGAGCGGTGAATCCCTAGCCATTTCAGCACTTCCGGCGGCATCGGTGGCGTTGTTGGTAGCATGCTGAGCTTCTATGCCCAAGATAGCGGGTTCAAACCCGGCCGAAGCCGTCGGATTTTTAAAGAGCGTTAAAAATCCCTCAGTATGCCTTCCTTCCGAGGGGAGGTAAAGCCGACGGTCCCATTTCATAGATTTATGGCATGTTAAAGAACCTTCCACTAAATTCACCTGTGTAAAGCTAAATTGTATAGGTTAAGAATGTAAACAACGCTCTTAGGTTCCTACGTTCGTTACCAAGAGCCGACTACGGTGGCGTCTAGTAGCTAAGTTCTGAATTAGGCCTAGTAGTCATTGACGGTGGCGTTTGGCGTCAAAAGTAGGTACGATTTGAATAATTCAAAGTTGCAGTCCTTACTAGAATTAAAAAAAAAAACAGATACACACACTAATACAGCCATCAAAATTAACACCGGTTATCAGACAGATTCTACACACACCCAAAGTACACGGGGCTACATGACCGCGTTGTCGCAGCCCCTAAACTGAGGAACCAACCAACCAACCATCAGCATTTCCGAGGGAAAAAGAGAGATATTAATAGGAAAAGGAAAGAGAGGTGCAAGGTTGTTGCATTCTACTTCTTTCTTCGTTTCGGCCTGCTGAGCACCACGTTACTTCAAGCGTTTACACCCTACAGTACGGGTCAAAAGTTTAGGACCACATAAGGAAATCATGATATGTCACCTAAAACCTAAACTTGTCGCACTAGAGCTCTGTTTTTTTTACTGAGCTCTCACATCTGATAGAATATATTCGTCCTGATTTCCTGGGGCTTAGTATTGTATAAGTTATGATTTCTTATTGTTGGAAGGTCATACCAGAACATCACCATTTTCATAGGTATGATCTAGTGTATATTCCAACTGATACAGGTATGGCCACCAATTTTCTTTTTTTTTTACTTAGTAATAGATGGGGATCATTTTGGTATAAATATACAAATTCCGAAAAAATGCAGGACCTGTTCTTTGCGGGTTTATACTTTTTCAAGCCAGCGCTAAAATGATTGATTTTCCCTTGTTCTTATCCCGCTTGTTGTAAGGCTTCCTTGCTACCTACTCGCTTCTAACTTGTCGTGTCTAGTAGTTCCACTTTCACTCAACAGATGGCACCCAAGCGAAGATTTCTAGCTTGTGGGATTTCGCCGTGAGAGTATTTTGTTGTCAGCAGTGCATAGTAACATTTTAGCACTGGTTTGAAAAAGTATAAACCCGCACAAAAAAAAAGGTCCTGCATTTTTTCGGAACTTGTATATGTATACCAAAATGATCCCCAACTATTGCGAAGTCTAAAAAAGAAAATGGGTTGCAATACATCCAACCAGTTGGAATATACAATAAATTATACCTCTGAAAATGGTGATTTCTTGGTGTGACTTTCCAACAGTTAAGGCCGATAACCTAGCTGTTAGGCCCCTTAAAACAACAAGAACAAACAGTTAAAAATCATAACTTTTACAATACTTGGCCCATTTGAACGAAATCAGGACATATATATTGTATTAGATGTGAGAGCTCAGTGAAAAAGTCTAGTGCCACAAGCTTAGGTGTTAGGTGACATATCATGATTTCCTTAATGTGGTCGCTTTAACTCTTCCCCAATATTCTCGCATTCACGTTCTGTGAGCCTCCTTTCTTTCTTCAGTCCACTTGTTGCCGGTTTTCAATTTTGGCTTTTCTTGGAAGCTCTTGTATGTTCGAAGTCTTCTCTGGGGAGGTGCACGTTCCTGGATTTCTTCAAGTGTGATTGCTGCTATTCGAAGATGTTTTTAAACTTCGATGAACCGATGTTGTTGCATTGTTATTTTTTATAATCGTTTCGGTCTTCCCTGGACCACGTTATTTCAACTTCCTTTTCCCTCTTTCTTTCACATTGGCCCAGTATTCGCGCATTCTTCTTCGGTGAGCTTCTTTTCGTTCTTCGTTCCACTTCTTGCCGGCTTTCAATATGGGTTTTGGCTGAAAACTCTCTATTTCTCCAAGTTTCTTCTTCAAAGAGTCACGTTCCAAGATGTCCTCATCTGATATCTCTTGTAGGTGTTTTTCCACCTCTGTAAACCAGATCCCATTGGTTTTCTTTCCCCACAAAGTAGGCACTGATTCGATTGGACAATCTTCCGGGACTCATTCGTGTTAAATGGCCATAAAAGGGGAGTCTTGTTTTGCGTATGTTGTCCGTTCATTGTTGTGTCGTCTTCTATACTCTCCTCGTTTCTTGCCTGGACCCAAGATCTTTCTCAAAATATTTCTGTCTTTGGTTTCCAGTTGTTCTACCAGGTCTTTCTTATTCATCGCCAGGCATTCTGATGCATATAACACCTCCGGGCGAATATCGCTAACGTACTTATGCCCATCTTTGGAGCGCGATAGAACTTATTATGCTAATGAAGTTTCCTTTTTCTCCTAAAATCTCTTCATCTGGGCACTGAAATGAGAGAAATGATGGTTATTGATTAATTTTCGGGAATGGAGTCGATAATGTAAAATTTCCTCTGTAATGCCAATGCCAATTTCTTGAAGGTCATTTTTGATTTCACTCAGTCCGTTGTTCTTGACTTTCATTGAGAGAGCAAGGTTGATAATCCTTTTGGTGAGCCTCCATTGTTCATTCTGAGAATGTGGCCGTAGTACTTCAATCACCTTTTCCTGAAGGTGTCAGTGATCTTTTAAGCATGCTGATAATGCTCCTGAGACTTCCGTTTCATCCAGATTCCTTCTGAGCAAACTGGGACAAGGATTATTATTATTATTATGTATTTCCCACGTTACAGGCCTATTAGACCAGGCGAAGCAATCATGACTTTTTGTTCTTCCTGTCTTTCCAGAACTCTTTCATTCGTGCACTAAAGGCCCTCTTCCTTTCTTCGGTCCACTTTGGTCTTTGGGCTGTAGGTGCTGCTCTCTCTGACAACACTTCCCACTCGTATACTTTGTGTCGAAAGACCCTTTTGTCCATGACGTCTTCTGGGTCAACCTGTGCTTTTACTAGATCAATCTTGAGACGCTGTATGTATCTAAGAATTTTGTTGGTGAGTCTGGTTTGTGGGAGTCTGCTGATGTGGCCGTAAAATTTTAGTCGCCTCTTTCTGATGTCTGCTGCGAGGTTGGACAATTTCTCTGTGGTGTCTCTGGAGTGAAGCCTGTATCCTTCATCTGTATGCTTTGGTCCAATTATTTTCCTTATTATTTTTCTTTCCTCTGTGAGGATTTTTTCCAAGTCACCCTTAGTGTGTAACCTCAATGTCTCACTAGCATAAAGCACCTCAGGTTTAATAACCGTGTTGTAATGACGAAGTTTAGTAAATGTGGACAGACATATTTTGTTGTAGACACCCTGTGTCTTGTATAGGCTAAGGCTTTCTTAATTTTCATTAACCTAGTGTTCTGCGCGATTTTCTCTTTTCCCGTCGGTTCAAGCAGTTCACCTAGGTATTATTATTATTATTGTTATTATTATTATTATTATTATTATTATTATTATTATTATTATTATATTCGGGGTATGGTATGAAGGTGGCGTTCACAGTCTCGAAAGGGTTGAGGACGCTTGCCCTGGATAAATAAAAAACACCTTCTGTCACTCTAGTGATAAATGATATGAGCTCCAGGTGCAGAGACTGTTGTCAGTCTATAACTGTTCGACTTGCTGTCATAACTAGTGCTGGCGAGCACGAGTGTACACTTCCCTTTTGTCTCGCTGACATCCCTCATTGACTGTCTAAACAAGTGACGGTTAATAACCACCCACAAAAAATCCCCGTCTCTCTTTGCTACACGTGACTGGGATTAATTGAGAATGACGCTTCAACCGAGAATATCTTCACACCTTCCAGCAGTCCATAGTGCCAGCGTCACCACGAATGAAACAAGAAAAGGACTGACATATCGCACATTTGATGTAACAGTGGCATAACTAGATTTCAGTACTTTTTTTGTTTTTACTGCAGTATAGTGGTGGAAATTATCGATTTATTGATTGATAAATTCGACACTACTCTATTGATTTTCATCGCACCTTGAGACTACATAATTCGCTGTGCTAGTTTCTGAAAATATTGCAATTTAATCAAAAGTCTAGAATCTATACAGAAACCAGACAGCAATTATTCGAGCCGAAGGACATGAGAGAGAAGCTGGTATTCAGAAAGTTGTAAGGCAAGGCTATAACATATCACTCACACTTTTAAATCTATACACTGAACAATCAATTAAGGAAATTGGGGAAAATTTCAAATAAGGACTAATGATTCAAGGAAAAAGTAATAAAATACGCTGTATACAGGATCTTCATTTTATCCTGTATTTCCGCCGGTAACAGTTATGAACGCATTACGTGATAAGAGCTTTTCTTTCGATGTCAATGAACTACGACCTATATCCGTTTTACGTCTTGGCATGATGGATTAAAATCACTGACTGGACTATTAATTATACTATCATGGAGATGCATGTGCAACGAATTCTTGTCAGACATAATTAAGAACGGCGAGGTGCATGAAACACAAATCCTCCTTCCGTCCAATCTTAACTTGACTGTGTATTTTGCGGAACGAAAGGTTCACAGGCAAAATGAAGAAAAGTCAAGTTGCACTTCCAGGGAAACTCCAAACACAACCACTCTTTTCTCAAGTCTTAACTCAACAAGACTCGACAGTTTGCTGCTGGCTGTTTCTGGGGGAATAGGCTCACCCGCTAGCTAGGCTGTAACTGGGGCGATAGGCTCACTCCTAGCTTGCTCGTAAACTGTCGCCTAAGTAATTGAATGGAGATTGTTGGAAGAAATGAAAACGTAACAAGAAGTTCCGTGATGAACTAAAGAGCCTACTTTTCTAAAAATTAAGATTCATGCAAATGATTAATCCAAGTATATGAACCTATCTAGAATATTAGGGTAAAAAATATAGACAGTATTTATTAACAGTTGGCAGCCCTGGTTACTCTTAAGAATCGACGTAGTCATATCTGTTATGGTACACATAGCACACACGAAATTTGGTTGAAATCCAAATGATAGTATAGAAGTTACATGTATTTAAAGTTGGACCTCACAGCAGGCTTACCATGTTGGTAGCACTGACGTATATAAGTTACTCCAAATTAATATAGAATGTCAGGTACTATACGTGTGCATAGTTTAAAGCTGTCAGCTTGCATACTTTCTTATATATGGGTATTGTGATTTAAAAAATTGAGAGCATTTATTAACAGTTGGCAGCCCTAGTGGCTCTTAAGAATACGCTCAGTCATATCTGTTTATCTACACATAGCACATACGAAATTTGGTTGAAATCCAATTGATAGTGTAGAAGTTATATGCATTTAAAATTTGGACCTATCAGCAGGCTTATAATCATTTTGGGATCACTGCCATGTATGGCCTCCTGGAATTTAAACTGCAATATTATTATCTATACGTGTGCCGATTTTGAAATAGCTCCAATTCATACCTCCCATGATATCCAACATGTAGCTCAGATTTCAATTGCGATTTTTCAGCAGTTGGTAGCACTTACATCATTTTCAAATATGGCCGTGAGATATTCAGGTATAGATCTTTACTCCTACCAAATTTTGTTTCGATTGCTCCATCCGTTTAGGAGTTGATAGGAGGGGGGGACACACACACAGCCAGACAGACAGACAGAAGGACAGACAGACAGAAGGACAGACAGACAGACAGACAGACAGACAGGCACACATTTGCCCGATCTCATAAGTCTACTTTTTCCTCATTTTTGCAAAATGTGAAAAGTAGGCTAAAAACACTTATAGTGGGAGATGTATTGAAGATAGAGATATGCTCTTGTGGACTTTTTGTAGAACTTTGCATGCTGAACAATACATACACTCATAGTATATTGATATTTTTTTACACTTTGCCCAGCGTAAGCTTACAAAGCGCATGGACTACATTTTGTTTTCCGACTTTTGCACTGAAATCGTTAGTGCTTGACTTCCTTTGATGATAAATAAATTATTTTCTACAGACCATCCTCGAGATATCCGTTACAGAATGGTGAAAACCGCATCAAAATCCATCCAGTGGTTCGTGAGATTACCCGTTACATCCAAGAATCGGGGACTTTGTTTTATACTAAGTAGAGATATATTTTACTTAATTTCATTTCTCATTAGTGTATTAAATTAATTTCTTAAGGTTTAATTGTAACTTGCTGAAGTAGGCCCCATTGTTGGACCGAAGCATGTACTAATTTGAATAATTATAACTTGTTTTGATTGGCGGAGCATTTTAGGTAATTATTATCTAAATACGGCAATTTTCTCACACTTTCCTATAATGGTAAATATTTTTGCATTTTATAATCGTTGGATATTGCAACTTGTCGCTAAAATTGACAACATTGTTTCTGAACCAATGGGCAGCTGTTGGGACCTGAGTAATTTATGAAGTGCGAACATGGACTGCGGTCGGTACGCACCATTACCTGCCATCACACAGCTATCCGTCACTGGGTTGGTAAACATTGATCTTGGTAGCGCATACTCCGCCAATTGCTTGAACAATGGGAAACAGTAACACTGTAGTCTATTGTAGCTCTGTGGACACATCACTTGCACTCTCTCTCTCTCTCTCTCTCGTCCGCGTTCGATTCTCGCTTCTGCCAAGAAAATCAATTCTGATCTGAGAGCTGGAACGGGGTACTCTCAGCCTCATGAGGCAAAATGTAGAAGAGGCCGGTCGGTTTGATTCCTACTTCAACCACTCTAGATATCATTTTCCCAGTAAAATCATGGTGTAGTGGCTAGCATTCTTGGCTGTCGCCCCAGAGGTCCGGGCTCGACTGCTGGCTCTGCCAAATAGTGTAATTAAATTTTCAATTTAACTTTAAAACACAATTTTGTATTTTCTATGATTCAGTTATTGTATTTTGAATTTTGCATCGAAAATATATTATATGAGCATTTTGCCAATCTCAGGGAACCATGATAGTCGTTTACTGTATTTGATTTACCTATACAGTAGCTAGTTGGTTGGTTCTTCAGTTTAGGGGCTGCGACAACGCGTTTTTTGTCGTGTGGCCTCCAGAAAGGCCGAGTGCAGGTCTTTCTAGTCGACGCCCGCTGTTTACCTGCGCGTCGGAATGACAGATGGAATGGATGAAGATGAATGAAACTGGGCAAGGATGTGGAAGGAAGCGGCCGTGGACTGTCAGAAGGTACCATCCCAGCATTTGCCAGTTGTTGAAAATGGGAAACCACGGAAAACCATTTCAAGGAAGGCCGACGGTGGGGCTCGAACCCACGCGTCTACCTAGTTAGGAGAGAGCTTGGCCACATGACCAAACGCTGCGCTTTAGCCCGCGTAGCCGCTGCTGTTGGTAACGCAGTCATGTAGCTCCGTGTACTTTGGGTGTGTGTAGAATCTGTCTGATAACCGGTGTTAATTGCGATGACTGTATTAGTGTGTATCACTGTTTCTAATTCAAGTAAGGACTGCAGACATTCAAATTTTCACGTAGTTCCTACTTTTGCTACAAAACGCCTCCCTTAACGACAATAGTAGTTGTGAACTTGGATACTAGATGCCACCGCAGTCGGCTCCTGGCGACGAACGCATGAACCTAAGAGCGTTAGTCAAATCCAACCTATAATTTAGCTTCACACAAGTGTAATTAGTGGAATTTTCTTTTACATGCCTTACATCTATGACATGGGACCGCCGGCTTTACTTCCCCTCCGAAGGAAGGCATACTGAGGGATTATTAACGCTCTTATAAAACCTACGACTTCGGCCGTGTTTGAACCCGTGACTTTGGGCATAGAAACTCAGCATACCACCAACTACGCCACCGAAGCCGCTTATATGCAATAGGGTCTCGGCAATTGGAGGTGGACAGGACCGAGACTACCTCGAACTATAGATGAGGGTAACAATAATAATAATAATATTAATAATAATAATAATAATAATAATATCGCAATTTTTGCAGATTCCCTCGATGCAGCCGCAGTGCAAATGAATGAACTTCAGATTCAAGCAGCAAAAACGGGCCTTAAGATCTCCTTTGAAAAAACAGAATTCATCACTAATATCAAGCTAGCGCCAAAAGAGGTGGATGTAGGACAGGGGAAAATCATGCAAACTAAAGCGTTCAAATATTTGGGTGAGTGGATAGACCCCAATCTCTCCGAGAAGGCAGCTTTCGAGTCACGAATCAGTAAAATGTAAATGGCATATAATCTAACAAAGGCCATTTACAACAAGAAATCCATATCAACAAATGCCAAGTTAAGACACTACCAAACAGTCATCCGTCCAGAGGCTTTGTATGCTGCCGAGTGCCTTGCAATGCATCGCAAGGGACTAACAGAGAATCTGGAAGTGAAGGAAAGAAAAATTCTTAGAAAAATCTTGGGTCCGGTAAATGAAAATGGGGAATATAGGAGACGGCACAACCACGAACTTTACACCCATGTGGAAAAAATAACTGATACCATGAGGAAAGGGAGAATTGCCTTTTACTGTCATATAACAAGAATGAACCCAGCACGATTGACAAATAGAATTTTCACCTACTTCCTCAAAAAGAAAACCAAGGGAGCTTGGTTCACTGAGGTGGACAAAGATTTATAAGAAGTGGGAATTACAAGCAACGATATTTGGGAACGTGCCACCCTTAAACGAAAACTAACAGCACACCGATGTTTCCAAGCAAAGCCAAAGCTTCCAACTGGCAAGAAGTGGACTGCACAAAGGAAACAACAGCATCGAGAACTAATGCGAAAGTACTGGGAGGATGTTAAAGCTCGATGCATGGCCTCTGGTGCCAGGTGCACGCTTTGTTAATTGACGCCCCCAGGGGGTAAGTTGCATGTCAAATTTTATCGCTCCTTGAATCGCTATGAAAGTCAAGGAGGTTAGATATCTAAGCTCCTTGGCACTATAGCGCTTGCGTCTGGGACCTGCCGTCCGTGCGTCATTTAAGCTCACGCTGGGTAAACCGATGAAGATACCGGGCGTTGCTAGTTATTATTATTATTATTATTATTATGAAACCACCTTGCTGTATATTTCATCCACGTCCTCCTAATAATTTGGGTGACATAGCGTCGTGTCGGGTCGGGTTGGGTTGAAGCGAGCGTCCTTCATACCCCCTCGGAGCTGAGCTTCCACAAGAATTCCAATTAAGTGGTGTGTCCCTTGCCTGCCTGCTGCGCGCTCTGGGCGAGTATTGACAGCTAGACTCAGTCACTTGCACTAGACAGAAGCACTAATAACTTCTCAAACGAGTAGAGTGATGAGTTTTAAACTACCATATGGTTTCTGTGAGGGGAGGTTAATCCTTCGGGTCAAAAAGTACCAATTTAAGATCTGAATGCAAGACGTGGATGGTTTGTTCTGTGTGTCTTTCTTTGCAGTCGGCTAACGCAGTGGCGTTCAAACAATATCATCAAATTTGTACTTTCAAAGTAGGCGATGCATATGCTTTTAGCATTGTATCAATGTGCTATGGTATATCAAACTCAAACTGCAATAAATAAATAAATAAATAAATAAATAAATAAATAAATAAATAAATAAATAAATAAATAAATAAATAAATAAATAAATAAATAAATAAATAAAACAAGTTCAAGCGCGCTCTATAACGGGCAAAACACAAAAAGAAGAAGAAGAAATAAATAAATAAATTAATTAATTAATGATTGATTGAATGTGGATAAATGTAGACTATTTATTAAAATAAATAAAATGTACTATAACTCACGCGTGATTGTCCACCAATTATTGTTTCCGTTCTTATGGGCTCAGGGATGAACTGTAATAAGTCTCAGTGTAACAAATTATTTTTACGGTCAGATTCTCTTCCAGGCTCATACTTCGTCAGAGGCGTTAACGAGAGATGATGTGACGATTAATGCATTTGGCTAACGAGTTGTAAGGAAACCACCTTGGCCATCAGAAGGCTTTTGTCTGGACTCGAAGGTGGGGAAACCGAGAGAAACCGTTTGAAGTCGACGAGCTATGGAATTCAAATCCGCTTGCATTCCGATGATGATGATAATTGTTGTTTTAAGGGGCCTAACATCTAGGTTATCGGCCCTTAAAGGTCTGGGTGATAGCGAAATTGACAATGAAATGCAAACAATAATGAAAATTAAGTGAGACTGAAAATACTTACAAAATGGAACTCAGTTGAAACTGACCCGTTAATAAATATTAACGTGCATTCCAGTCGTATCCGCGGGCGGCTGCTGTTGCAAACTTGATCTTCACGGTATCTATTGGTGACTGTCCGAACTAGTGAGCCGGCAACCTTCAGCGTGTCTGTCTTGTCGATGGCTCGCTCGTGTGGCTAATGTTGGCACTTAAGTTTTGAGAACTCGAGGTCTCACGATCGGCTCCGTTCGAGCCCGAACGGCGGCCATTTTGTTCTGGTTGTTGAGATAAACAAATGAAGTTGAAGGAATTCTTGCAAGAAGGAAAGATGTGAGAACTAAATCTCTGGTGTAAAACGGGGATTATCTGGCCTTAGGCCAGGTAAACTTCCTTTCCCCGATATAATTTCGTCTCTACGTGATTTACATTTACCGCCCACCGTTGAGAAATCTCTGTCATCGGATTAAATATGTAGACATGAAGAAAACGCAATGTATGAAGTTTGGCTACAGGAATACATCTCTTTATTAAGGTTTGTTTGTGTTAAAAGTTATTGGAACTATTTGTGACCTGAAAATGTGAATTGGTCGTCGATACGAGTATTTGTGTTGGTGTTATTCTACATATTTTATATGTTGCAGTCTTGAGCTGTTGAATAATTATCTTAGCGCAGTTGGCATTTATTTTGCCGTTAGTAAGTCACTTGGTTTGTAGAACCGAGTAGGCCTAAGCATGAAGAGAAAGTTCCAATACCTTATTTTTAACTTGATGTAATACACTTATTTATATGTATTTTGGGAGGGTTGTGTTTTATCTTTTTTCTGACGTGCCGTGCTGTGTAATGTTCAGATCTCATTTTGTTTTGAGCGAGGAATTTTCCTAACCTTAATTTTTTTTTTCGTAACAGTTAATTTTCCTTTTCCTCGTCTCGTTAGCGTGGTCTCTTAAAGACTCTGTTTAAAATATCACCACTTATGATATGTATTTTTATTTTTTCCATGGTCCGTTGCCTGGATACTCTCCGGGATTGTTATCCGATCTCGTTTTTCTCGGAAACAATGTAATTAATTTTTCATGTCGACTTGAGGTCATTCATATTGAATTTTCATGCCGTACGCACGTACCTTGCCTTTGCTCCTGAGTAACTAAAAGATTTCAAGAATTATCTTATTAATTTCCAAGAGATATCTTCTTGGTGGTTTGAACTTGTCATTCTTCGAACCTATACGATGTTAATGTATATTTTTTTCGGAATCTAATTCTACTGATGTAGAGTATAATTGGTTCTCGCATAATGGGACTTCTTCATTGAAATTGGGTAATTAAATTCCATCTCCTTCTTAATTTTTATTGGTTCCTTGCTTCTTGATTATTATTTTGTTTGTTCTATTTTTTACCTTTTATGTTACATCCTTTTCTTTAACATGCATGTAAAGATGTTCTTTCCTTCAATTATATTTAATGTTATGAAATGTGATTCGTGTTTTCTTCAAGTTTAGTTTTAGTGCTCTTCTCTCAATTTAAATGCAACCTGGGTATGGTAATTTGTCCAGCCGTTCCACACACATACCCTAGTTGCTCTCTGTTATTATTTATCGTTTTCTCTCTTAGTGTTTCTGAAGGTAACTTGTGGGTACAGAAACGACTCACAAAATGTAGAGAGGAAATAGTTACAAAAGGGAATTCAGAAGGAAAATGCTCACAAAAGGAATAGATTGAAAAATATGCACACAATGTAGTTGAGGCTCAAAATACGTACAACATGCAATGTGGATTCGAAATACTTACAAAATGCAATTGAAATTCAAAATACTTACAAAATGCAAATGAGATTGAAAATACGTAGGGCACAAAATGCATTCAAAATACTCATTTGGATTGACAATACTTACAAAATGCAATTTAGATTGAAAATACTTGAAAATCCACAGCCTGCTTCCAGTCTCCGACCGGGTCAGGAATGGAATGAATGAAGCCCCCATCTAGAGGCGAGGATATGAACTGTGCCGGCTGCCGAGGCCTGACGCACTCCACTGGGGCAATGATTAGATGAATGACAGATGAAATTAAATGATTGTGGAGAGTGTTGCTAGAATGAAATTTGGACAGGGAAAACCGGAGTACCCGGAGAAAAACCTGTCTGCTTCCGTTTTGTCCAGCACAGATCTCACATGGAGTGACCGGGATTTGAACCACGGACCCAGCGGTGAGAGGCCGGTGTGATGCCGCCTAGCCACGGTGGCTTTTTAGATTGAAAATACTTACAAGATGTAATTTAGATTCAAGATACTCACAAAATCCAAATGAAATTCAAAATACTTACAAAACGTCCACCACACAAATTGCAATTTAGATTGAAAATACTTGCATAATGCCGTTTAGGTTGAAAATACTTACAAAATGCTATTGAAATAAAATATAAAAAAACTCGCAAAAATGACTACTACTCGCTACTATAAAAAAGCAAGTAAAATGGTCAATCCATGCAAAATGCAATTGAGGTTGAAATTACTCGCAAAATGCAATTTAGATCGAAAATACTTACAAAATGGAATTTAGAGTGAAAAAACGCAAAAAATGGAATTTAGATTAAAAATACTCTCAAAAAGGCAAGTTATATTCAAAATACTCACAAAATGCAATTTAGATTCAAAATACTTTCAAAATGCAATTTATATTGAGAACACTAACGAAATGCAATTTAGGTTGAAAATAATTACAATGCAATTGAAATTAAAAATACCCACGAAATGCAATTGAAATTCAAATACTTGCAATAATGGAATTTAGAAAATGCCGGCACAATACATTTGGGGCTGAAAATACTTACAAAATGCAATTGAAATTCAAAATACTCACAAATTGCAAGTGAAAATCAAAATGCTTACAAAATGCAATTTAGATTGAAAGTACGTGCAAAATGCAATTTAGATTGAAAAACTCAGAAAACGGAATTTAGATTGAAAAGACGTACAAAATGTAATTGGAAGCGAAAAGACGTTCAAAATGTTAAAAAAAAGAAGGCGGAACCCTCGAAGAATGAGTGATTCGGAAAGGTGAGAGAAGGACCAATTAAGGCGGGAAAGGAAGAGACTCCGTAGGCCTCGGTTACCCTAATACCTTCGGGATTGGAAGAGAACAAGAGTTGACCAAGGGAGGCCGACAGGAAAGATAACAGAAAGGAGCCCGGCACAAATAAGTGGAAGCAATGGCGGACTCAGCTGGGATCCCGTGGTCGCCAACCCACGTCCCACTAGATGTGGGGGCCCTGGGGGAACTTGCATTCCTAGTCTTTGCACTGCACATGCCATTTTACTTCATAATCACAGTAGCTTATACAAGGGTATCCAGAACTGATGACCGTGATTTTCCTACCGTGAAAGTGAAGCTACAAAAATAGAAATGCCAGCTTGCTTACTTTGCTTGTTAAGGGAATGGGTGCTTTATACCATTTTAACAACATTACTCAGACAGGAGTCCGCTAGGCACTAAGCCAAGAAATGGAAATTAAGTATTCTCATAGCAGTTCTTCCAAATCCCTTTCATATCTTCTTTCCTAGTTAAGAGGATGTGGCACTTCTCTTCCAGACGGCATTCTGTCACTTTATTAACGCTATGAAGTGCGTGTGTCAGAAACTGGTGCGATAATAAAGACATCTGTCAGTTTAAGAGTTCCCTCCTACGCACCCTGGAATTAATATTTGGCTCTATACTGCATGATGGCAGTTTTATGAAAGGTCGATGCTGCTATATATTACGGCATTATCTCTCGACAGGGTGTACTTAACTTCCTGATTTGGTTTTAGTATCCGCATAGCGGAGCGCCTTTCATCACCGGAGAGTCTTAAAAATGAAGGGTATAAAATCCGTTGAAAGGTCATAACTCTTTTTATGTCCTTAATAAAACTCAGTCCTTAATTCAATATACATTTATGAGACGAAATTGTGTAGTGTCGGCAACTGACAATCCACCTGCTTTTCTAAAATATATCCTGGTTTGGATTAAGCTGTCTTGGGTGAAGATTTTATTGAAGACAGTTCTATTCGACACAAATATAATGAGACGACCTCGTGATACACTACATCGTGGTGATGTAACGCCATGTACTTCGGAGTGTGTGTGTGTCATGACTAGGGCTCGGATCGATATGCTCGATAAAATCTCCAGATATGCTCGAAAACCATGTGTTTTATGCTCGAAAGATATGCTCGAAAAACCCATTATATGCTCGATAGATATGCTCGAAAAAAAAACATTATATGCTGTCAAATATGCAAAATATGCTCGAAAAACACAGTTAAAAACTATAGAAAGGAAAGTGAAACGAAGAAACAAATAACAAACCTTTATATACGAGCTTTATTTTCTAATTGTATGTAAGATACACTGCAATATACTCGCATTCAAGTTTTTCAAGTACAGTATATATAAGAGAAGTTTTCTTATAAAATTTACAGTTTAAAAATTCATTTACAAAATGTTCAAAATTAGGCGAGTTAATGCAGTAGATCTGCATTGGTCTGTACAACAAGATTTTTTTCTATGTTTTCAGTTTTGAATGATGTTTTTAAATCAGTCAATAAATGTTTCAATGACGAGAACGACCTCACTAAATGTTAAAATAAGTGGTTTTATTATTCGCACCAGATAGGCTTTTCAATAATTATTTCTGTTTTCGAATCTTAAGGATGGTCAGGGCCCGAATTCGGGGGAGAATTCGAAGAAAAACAAGCTACTGTATTTAGACGAAAACCTTAAAAATATGCATTTATATGCTTCTATTCTGAAAACCGTGGTTTTATGCATTTATATGCTTGATAAATTTTAATTCTGTTGGTCCCAGAGAGGTGAAAATACCACCGAAAGGCCTCTTTCAATATGTACTAATCAGGAAAAAATTATGCAAATATGCTCGTATCCGAGCCCTAGTCATGACATTTGATAATTGTTGTTTTAAGGGGCATAACATCTAGATTATCGGCCCCTAATGGTTTGGGTAATCGTGAAAATGAATATGAAAGGTAAACTACAACTAAAATTAACTACTGATTTACATACTACAGTCGGAGAGGAAATGAACGAACTAAGAGAACAATAGGCATGAGGTAAATAAAAGACAGGATGAAAGGAAATGTCCTCAACCCTCGAAGAATGAGAATTAAGGGACTTGGAAGAGAGGAGAGGCGTGAAAGGCAGATAAAAAGGGTGAAAGAAAAGGGTCCACCCCAAAGGCAATTGAAAAAGGGAATAAACGGACCCAGCTCAGGAATCGCTCGGAGTCACCAACTCCCGAACTCACCAGCCGTGACCCCTTGAGGGTGTAGCTCTACCCAGGGTGGGGCTACACACACCCTGCCTCCTTTAGGGCCTTGAGCAGAAGGCAGGAGATAAGGAAAATAAGTAGTCTGACCCCTCGAATCTAGTAGTTTAAATTTCCACTGAAAGAGATTGTTGGAAGAAATGAAAACATAAAAACACTTACTGTACTGTGGGCGAGGTATAAAAATAGAGATATACTGCCCTTGACGTTTTTGTAGAAACTTTCTTGCTGAACAATTCTTATACTCATAGTATAGATATTTCTAACGGTTTACCCAGCGTAAGCTTACAAGGCGCACTGACGGCAATTTTATTTCCGACTCTTTTCACTGAAATTGTTACTGCTCGGCTTCCTTTGGTCATAAATTAATGTTTATTCTACAGAAACCTTCCTCCAGAACTCCTTTAGAGAATGGTGAAAACCGCATCAAAATTCATCCAGTGGTTTTCAAGATTACCCATTACATCCAAGAATCGTGGACCTGGTTTTATACTACGTAGCCTATGTAGAGATTAGCGATCTGCCCCAATGATCAGTTATTATGAATATTATTATGATTATCATGAGTCTATTATTAGTGGTTAGTATTATTATTATTGTTGTTGTTTGCACTATTTCTGCAATATCATATCACGTGATTAAGTGTAATAGAGGACCATGAGGCCTAACTTCATCACAAATAAAGAATAGCTCTAGCCAGCACTACCTGGAGAAAGTACCGTACTCCAGAATAAATAGTGGCCAATTGTATTTACTGTAAGTGTGCAATGATAAGAAGGACCTTATCCAGTTAATATTGAGATCAATGGTTCCAATCCTCTGACATAAATTAAATTTCTTGGCAGAGGCGAGTATCGTACCCGGACGTCAGGGACTTACAAGCAAGAGTGCTAGTCCCCACGCCACGTTAGTTATGGGGGTTTGAGGTATAGTGTCCATCAGCCCATTGTATATGCGTGTGAGTAGGACCTGTCTGATATACACGAACACCAGCAGTAGAGTACGTTGTGCTGTTGGCACCTCGGAAAACTTTCCTGTAAATGTCGACGCCCACCAAGGCTCAGCACTATCGCCGTCCCTTTTAGTTCTTGTGATGGACCTCATCACTCGTGACCTGCAACGGAATGTTCCTTGGACCCTTCTGTATGCAGATGATATAATGGTTGCAGATGACACCCGAGAAAAACTCCAATGTCAAGTTGAAGACTGGAATAACCGCCTCTCCCAGTATGGTCTCTGTCTGAATGTGAAAAATACGGAGTATCTGGAGTTACACCCAAGCGACGGTATCATTCAAGTCGCTGGACAAAATCTAGTCAAGACAGAATGCTTCAGGTACCTTGGATCTCGTCTTCAGAGTGATGGCAACTTCAATGATGAAGTAAGAGCCAGGGTAAACGCAACCTGGTTGCGGTGGAAGAAGGTTACGGGTGTGCTTTGCGACAAGAAAATGCCACTTCGTCTCAAATCGAAGATATATCGGACAGTGGTACGGCCAGTTGCGCTGTATGGCGTTGAATGTCGACCATCTGACAAAACCTCAGAACGTTGGCTGCACGCCATGGAAATGAGAAAGCTTCGTTGGGCAATGGGCATCTCCCTTATTGACCATGTCAGAAACGACACAATTCGGGAGCAAATGGGTGTCGCCCCGATTGTGGACAAAATGAGAGAGAAACGGCTCCAATGGTATGGCCATGCCCTGCGTGCAGCGCCTGATACTGTTACTAACTCTGTCCTTCATTTTGAGGTTGAAGGCCTACGCCCCAGAGGACGACCGAAGCAGCGATGGCAAGACACTATAAATGGTGACTTAAAAATACCGGCCTACATCCAGCTGACGCAAGAAACCGGACAAAATGGAAGTCAATGACAAAATAGCGGACCCTGCACCAGCGGGACAGCGCTAGGAAGAAGAAGAAGAAGATTAGTTTGGTTCCGTAACAAATGTGTGTACTGCATTTGCAGGTAGGATATGGAAGGAGGGTGTCGTGGCCTTAATTTTGGTAACATTCAAACATTTCTCTGAAGTAGAATTGGTAAACTACCGGAAATCACTTCTAGAATGGCTGAGGTGGGAATCGAACCAACGATGTCTTAGTTAATGATAAAGACACCTGTCAATACACACATTAAATGACTCAAAGATTAGTGAACATGTTTTGAATCACGCTGGATTAATTTTAAGCCCAACATAAACAAAAGAAGCTTAAAAGTAATAACAAAACCAAATGTATGGAAACTAATTAAAGCTAATTATAAGAAGAACTAAATAAATCTAATTAAAACGAGTAAAATAATTAAATAACACCTAAATAAAATACATAAAGAAACCCTGTAAAAAAACACACAACTTAGTAACGTTAAGACTTGAAAAAACAAATAACAAGAAGTTCCGTGAAGAACTATACAGCCTACTTTTCATGCCAATGATTATTCTACAGAATATGAGCCTATCTAGAATAATGACGAAATTAAGGTGGTAATATCGAAATATCTAATTAGTTCAAAATATACCTGGTATAATGTAGCCTAATAGAGCACTACAGTTGGCAGCCCTGGTGACTGAATATATTCTTAGTTCCACCTCTTAAGGTACAGAAAACAAAATTTGGTTGAAGTCCAATGGACGTTACATGCAGTTCGACACTGGATCTATCAGCACGCGTAAAAGCATGTTGCCAACAATACCATGCGTGTGCTGGTCAGAAATAATCTGAATTATTATATCTTGTTGTGCCAATTTTGGATGAAATCCATTTGTTAGTATAGAAGTTACATGTATTTTAAAATTGGACATATCAGCAGGCATAGAATCATGTTGGCAGCACTGCCTTGTATTAATTACTCTAAATTAATCTCGAATGTCAGGTGCTATACGTGTGCAAAGTATAGAGCTGTTGGCTTGCATACTTTCTGATATATTGATATTAGGGTAAAAAGAATATAGACAGCATTTATTAACAGTTGGCAGCCCTGATTGCTCTTAAAATACTTATAGTCATATCTGTTATGGTACACATAGCACGTACGAAATTTGGTTGAAATCCATCTGATAGTATAGAAGTTAAGTTACATGTATTTAAAAATTGGTACTATCAGCAGGCTTATAATCATGTTGGTAGAACTGACGTATATAAGATACTCCAAATTAATCTAACATGTCAGGTGCATAGTTTAAAGCTGTTGGCTTGCATACTTTCTGATATATTGGTATTTGGATAAAAAAAAATAGAGAGAGCAATTATTAACAGTTGGTAGCCCTGGTGGCTCTTACGCTCAGTCATATCTGATTATGTACAGATATTACATACACAATTTGGTTGAAATCCAGTTGATAGTGTAGAAGTTATATGCATTTAAACATAAGACATATCAGAAGGCTTAAAATTATTTTGGCAACACTGTCATGGTTGGCCTCCTGGAAATTAAACAGAAATAGTATTATCGACATGTGTGCCAATTTTGGAATAGCTCCTATGCATACCTTCCAAGATATCCAACATGGAGCTCAAATTTCTAGTGCGTTTTTTCAGCAGTTGGTAGCACTGACATCATTTTCAAATATGGACGTGAGCTATTCCGGTGCACATATTTACTCATACTAAATTCGGTTTTGATTGCTGCAGCCGTTTAGGAGTTGATAGGGGGGACTCACACACAGCCAGACAGACAGACATTTTCCCGGATCGATCTCATAAGTCTACTTTTTCCTCATTTTTGCAAAATGTGAAAAGTAGGCTAAAAATAAATAGATCTGATTTCTTAACAGAATTTAAAATATATGAAAATCTTAAAAAATAAGTGATTATTAAGAAAATACTCAATAAATCATCCAGAAAATTGAGAAAGACAGTGTGATCGAGCCTTCAATCTGTCCGTGGATTTCTCCGGTTGTACTTGTTAAGACGAAGGACGGAACCTCAATAATTTGCGTGGACTATCGGTTACTCAATAACGTGACAAAAAAGGACAGCTACCTTCTGTCCCGAATTGATGACACTTTGGACACGTTGGTCGGCTGTGAGCTCTTTCCCACGTTGGACCTTAAGAGTGGATACTGGCAGGTTGGACTCGCTTCCAAGGACCAGGAGAAGACAGCGTTCTCCATAGGAACTAGTTCACTGTGATGCTATTCGGCCTTTGCAACGCTTCAGCAACATTTGAGCGATTAATGGAGAGCGTGCTCAGAGGACATTCCTGGGAAACCTGTTTAGTGTACTTGGACGACATTATTGTGCTTGGTAGGTCAGTTTGTAACCAGATGCAGAACTTGGGTCCCGCTTTCCAGCGGCTGCGAGAGGTTAACCTGAAACTTTATCCGAAGATGTGCAACCTCCTCTGGAGGGAGGTCAAGTTTTTTGGGCCATTTGGTTTCTGCAGAGGGAGTTTCAGTAGACTCGGAGAATATTCACGGGAATGGTCAGTGCCTAGGGACAACCACAAAGTGAGAAGCTTTTTCGGGTTGTTTACTTACTGCCGTCGTTACGTTCCTGAGTTTGCCAATATCGCTAAGCCATTGACGAGACTCACTGAAGAGCGAAGGGCTTTTCAGAGGAACTTCGTCTGTCAACGAACATTAGAGGAGCTTAAGAGTACGTTTAGCAGTGCATCCATTTTAAGTTACCCTAGGCCTGAAGGGGAGTTCATCCTTGGCACGGACGCCAGTAACTTTGGCATTAGAGGTGTTCTCTCACAAATTCACGATGGACATGAACGGGTGATTAACACTTCAGTAAGGTCTTATCCAAGGCGGAGCAGAATTACTACGTGACCAGGAGGGAACTATTAGCCGTTGTGAAGGCTGTGGAGCACTTCCGTAAATACCATTACGGAAGGAAGTTCCTATTAAGAACTGACCTTGATGTGGCTTTTGCGGTTCAAGGCCTCAAAGGGTCGGGTAGCCAGGGGGATTGAGCGACCCCAAAAATACAACTTTGCTTAATGACTCATGGCAGGAAGCAGAATTGCTGAAGGAACAAGAGGCAGACCCTGACCTGAAGATCGTAGTGGGCTCGAGGAGGACAGGAGGAAGGCCATCTTGGAATGAAGTAGCTCACCTCTCTCCGAGCTTGAAGAAATACTGGGCCCAAAAGGTCTCGAATACCATAGAAGATGGGGTTCTGAGGCGTGTCTTGGAATCCACAGATGAAATGCAGAAGAGACTGCAGCTCCTGGTTCCCAAGAAGAGGGTACCTGAAGTGCTGAAGCAGCTTTTCGATGAAGTCTCAGGATGACACCTAGGAGTGCATAGGACTCTGGAGAAGACACGTGAAAGATTCTATTGGACGAATGTAACGAAAGACGTCAGAGGTTGGTGCAGGAAATGTGAGACAATGTGCTTCCGCCAACGGTCCCCAGAAACGGAGGGTAGCCTTTATGCGACAGTACAACGTTGGATCACCGTTTGAAAGGATTGCGATTGATATATCTGGACACTTCCCCTCCACGGAAGGAGGGAACAGGTACACATTAGTCGCAATGGACTATTTCAGCAAATGGGTTGAAGCATACGCTTTACCTAAGCAAGAAGCGGTTGCCATCGCCGAGGTTTTGGTTAAGGAACTGGCCAGTCGCTTCAGGGTCCCACTGGAACTGCATTGTGATCAGGGGAGACATTTTGAGTCACATCTGTTCACATAAATTTGTCAAATTTTGGGGATCCGAAAGACGAGGACTACAGCCCTGCATCCACAGTCTGATGTGATGGTGGAGCGCATGAACAAGACAATTGGAAAGTCCTAAGTCGTCTCAGAGCATCAGCGAGATTGGGACCATCACCTGCCTTTCTATTGATTGGCCTCTCGCAGCTCCGTACACGAGACCACCGGACAGACACCTGCAAACTTTCTCTTCGGTCGAGAACTTCGGTTGCTGTGTGATCTTCAGTTTGGTTGCAAGCCAGATGAAGATATGGTGGGTGATGATTACGTCTCAAGACTTAAAAAACGTATGGAAGACATCGATGGCAGAGTCCGTAGTAACATACAGCATGCGAGTGACCGAATGAAGACACGTTATGACGTCAAGGTGGAGAGGGGAGGTTATCAGCCTGGAGACCTCGTGTGGTTGTATAACCCTAGGAGACGTCATGGGTACTCCCCTAAACTGCAACGATCTGGGGATGGCCCTTACGAGATTGTGACCAGGATCAATTATGTAATCTATCTGATTAAGAAATAACCCAACGGAAAACCTCGGGTTGTCCACATCAATCGACTGACACCTTATAAAGTAGACAACGGACCGAAAAAGGAGCAGATTCTTCGATCTTGTAAACCCCAAGCAATGTCTTTCGAAGAGTTCATGTCTTGTGTATCAGCAGACTCTAGCATCTCCCATGGAGTAACAAAGATTTATTCACCAGGACCTCTTCACTGTTCCATCGGAGTATGCACTGGCACACTGTGTTGCTTCAGATCTCCAGATGACAAGAGGAATGCAAGGGTCTTTAGGAGCAAGTTTGGGGTTAATGTACATCCGGAACACCAGTCTCATTGTTGGAGAAGGCATGCCCCTGTTTCTGAACGATAGGAACCCCTTCTACCTTGTCACAAAGAGATGGTTTAACGGGAAGCCAACTTATCGTGCCGTTTGGGACAGTTTGATCAACTTGCGACGTTATCTAACCCGTTTGGGATTAAGGAAGCTTGGCATTCCGAAGCTGAGTTGTGGGTTCGACGGACTTGATTGGAGAACAGCAGGCAGCATGATTGAAAATGCTGTTCAAGAACACTGATTTTAACATCTTAGTTTGCGTCTACGAACCCAAGGGCTCACTTCTGATGAACCGGACGTCGGGACACTTCAACACTCCTGGAATAAGACAACCTGTTCTGGGACAGAACAGCCTTAAGGACGGAGTAGTGTAGAGGGCGCAGTCAGATCCGCCACCAGCGCCTTGCTCTCGTTAGTTTGACCGGCTTCTAAGTCATGCGAGTGCCATCTGGCTCATGGCCTTCTTGACCAGGTCTGGATTAAAAACAAGAATGATATAGCTGTGTTTTCTTTGTCAGAGGGTTGTTGATCCGCAAAGAGTGACGAGAAACGAGGCCAGAGGGTAATATGTTGAATACTTTTGTACTGGATTGATGAAATAAATAGAGAAGAGTAAAAAGCAATGTGTTGCCTTGTAATTTGAACTACGTGCACGGGACGATATAAAAGTGAATGTTACGTGATAGTCTGTGTGGGTGTGTATGTCCTTATGCGTTCATATACCATTCATCCGATTACGATGAAACATTGTTGAGTTATTGTGTACACTCCAGGGAAGGTTTCTGACTTAGTAAATCCATTTTACAATTGGTAGCGCAAGATTAGTTCCAACAAATGAGTGACAGCACGCGAATCGTTTTAACAAAGTCCCGTTTGCGTTCATAAAGAATTCATCCGATTGCGATGAAACTTTGGTGAGTTTTTGTGTACACTCCCGTAAGGTTTCTGGCTTAGTAAATCAATTTACAGTTGGTAGCGTACAAGTAGATTTAACAAATTAGTGATGTCGCGTGAATCGTTTCAACAAAGTCCCGTATGCGTTCATATACCATACATCCGATTGCGATGAATTTTGGTGAGTTGTTGTGCACGCTCCCACGAATGTTTCTGAATTAGTATATCAATTTTACAATAGTTTAGCGGCAGTTAACGGAAAGAAAGAAAAAAAAGTATATCCAAAAGCACTTCAACAAACAATATTACAACGCCAACACTTTCTTTGATTGGCATTGCAACGCATACCGGGTACAACTTGTAAAATATAATTATATGATAGCTAAGGTTCTAATTCATGAATATTTATCATTTTAGTTCTGTATAAGCAAAGGGAAAGAATATGATTGTATTTACACAATACCCTAGCCCTAGTAATGAGACACATGTGTCAGAGTTCCGTGAGCCTACTCTGTTTCCCACGGTAATGCGCCTCGGGCCTGCCTTGACAGCTGGCATGCGGAATTTGCTGATGAAACAATAGTTAGGATTCCAAGTTTAAATGAGATCTCTCTAATGATCCTTAGGAACCAATGGTTCACACACCACACTTCTCATTACCGGTCTGCAAGTTACTAGTCATAGGGAAGATCGATTGTTCCCATGGGGGAATGAACGAGAGGAGTAATGTTGTTCTCGCTGCGAGGGCTACTGCTAAATGCCAAGTCACTTTTAAGGTGCAAGAAAATGGTTCCTTCTATGTTTAAACCTTTATAGCATACTATGGTATGATGCTCGTCTCTGCCAAAGAACTTAATTTTGGTCTGAGGTTTGGAACGTGGTAATCACAACATTGTGAGGAAAATTGAAGGGAGATGGGTTCTTCCTGGAAGTAGTTTTACGTGGTCTTACACTTCTACTCCTGGGAAATTCTTTAGACCACGACCGACTCATTTCAAATCTTTACCGTAGTTACACACTACTGCCATCACAATGACACAGCTTATCAGATAGATTCCACACACACCCAACTACAGGAGGTTACATGACCATGATGTCGGAAAGAGTAATGATTGCTTAGACACTTTGTCGTTACATCTGGCAAATTTCCAGATAGTATGGTGATAGGACCAATTTTTAAATACATGTAACTACTATACTATCAGTTGGATTTAAACCAAATTTCGTATGTGCTATGTGTAACATAACAGATATGACTATAAGTATTCTTAAGAGCAATCAGGGCTGCCAACTGTTAATAAATGCTGTCTATATTTTTTACCCTAATATCAATATATCAGAAAGTATGCAAGTCAACAGCTCTATACTTTGCACACGTATAGCACCTGACACTCTAGATTAATTTGGAGTAATTAGTATAAGTCAGTGCTGCCAACATGATTCTATGCTTCCTGATAAGTCCAATTTTAAAATACATGTAACTTCTATAGGCCTACTAACAAATGGATTTCATCCAAAATTGGCACAACAAGATATAATATTTCCGATTATTTCTAACCAGCACACGCATGACATTGTTCCCAACATGCTTCTACGCGTGCTGATAGATCCAATAATGTCTAACTGTAAGTAACGTCCATTGGATTTCAACCAAATTTTGTATTCTTTACCTTAAGAGATGGAACTAAGAATATATTCAGTCACCAGGGCTGCCAACTGTAGTGCTCTATTAGGCTACATTATTCCAGGAATATTTCGAACTAATTAGACTTTTCGATATTACCAACTTAATTTCGTCATTATTCTAGATAGGTTCATACATTGTAGAATAATCATTGGCATGAAAAGTAGGCTCCTTAGTTCGTGACGGAACTTCTTGTTAAAACTACAGTTAGCGGTAAGAATATATTTTCTCTATTGATAACATAAGAATTTAGCGGCTAATTAAACTCTAAATAGCGGCTATTTAGAGTTTAATTAGCCGCTACATTTGTACTGAATTTTCTCTATTGATAACACAGGAATCTAGCAGCTACATAAATTCCAGTTAGGAGCTAAACTATTCTTTCTCTATTAATAACAGGAATATAGTAGCTGTTTAAACTCCAGTTAGGGCAAAACTGTATTTTCTCTATTGATAACACAGAAATCTAGTGACTTTTGAATAATTCTTGTTTTATTAATATTAGTTGGCCACATTGGTAGCAAAGCCCCTAAATAAACCAACAACAACCACTTTTCTCATATCATTTTTCTCTTTAAGAAACATAATTTGTAGTAGCTTCTGACTAGATTAAAAGAAACGGTGGTCTTATTACGTCCATTGATACTGCGTATCCATCCGCTCCACATTAGATGTACAAAACAGATTCCCAGGCAGCACTGCATTGCCAAAGTAAAGCTTTTGAACCCGCATGTAGGGAAGATTGGCGTGGATTTCAATCAAACCACACCAATCACCTGCAGAGCTGTCAAATCCATTCCTGTATCCAGGTTACCTTCTATGGTAGGCTACTTATTACCCCTGTTTCTACTGGGTCGAGGATCAGGCAAGATGAGTTTTCTATGTGGAGGATGGTTTTTACGGCCAGATGCACTTCTTGATGCCATCATCATCGGAGGAGTTAATGAAAGAAAATTATAAAGACGTCACTAACACCGGGTCTCAGAACCAGGAGAATTAACCATCTACAAAGTTAAAGTGCCATGACTCGCCAGGAATCGAACCCATGTCCCTTCAGACCAATGGCTATCGTTCCATTTACTGTACTAATCCAAGAATATAGGCTGCTTCGGTGGCGTAGTTGGTAGCATGCTGAACTTCGATGCCCATGGTCGTGCGTTCAAACCCCGCCGAAGTCGTCGGATTTTTTAAGAGCGTTAAAATCCCTCAGTATGCCTTCCTTCGGAGGTGAATTAAAGCCGGGGGCCTATCTCAAAGATGTATGGCATGTAAAAGAACCTACCACTACAATTGGTAGCTAAATTTATAGGTTATTTGGTTAGAAACGCTCTATTAAGTTCCAACGTTCGCCGCTAGGTGTCAGTGATAGTATCATCTCTGGTAGCCAAAGTTGGAAGTACTTGAAATTGAATTTGATGGGGAGCCTACGGACGTTCAATAAAAATACCCTGCTATGGCCATTGACTGCAGTTCAAATATAATTAACAGCAAACCACTTATAAAATTGATATCTTAGTACGGTATTTATTAGCCTACTTTTCACATTTTGCAAAAATAAGGAAAAAGTAGACTTATGAGATCGGGCAAATGTCTGTCTGTCTGTCTGTCCTTCTGTCTGTCTGTCTGTCTGGCTGTGTGTGTCCCCCCCCCTCCCTATCAACTCCTAAACGGCTGCAGCAATCGAAACAAAATTTGGTAGAAGTAAAGATCTATACCTGAATATCTCACGGCCATATTTGAAAATGATGTCAGTGCTACCAACTGCTGAAAAATCGCAATTGAAAATTGAGCTCAATGTTGGATATCTTGAAAGGTATGAATAGGAGCTATTTCAAAATTGGCACACGTATAGATTATAATATTGCAGTTTAATTTCCAGGAGGCCATGCATCGCAGTTTTGCCAAATTGAATATAAGCCTGCTGATAGGTCCAAATTTTAAATGCATATAACTTCTACACTATCAATTGGATTTCAACCAAATTTCGTATGTGCTATGTGTACATAAACAGATATGACTGAACGTATTCTTAAGATCCACCAGGGCTGCCAACTGTTAATAAATGCTCTCAATTTATTTTTTCCAAATACCAATATATCAGAAAGTATGCAAGTCGACAGCTTTAAACTATGCACACGTATAGTACCTGACATTCTATATTAATTTGGAGTAACTTATATACGTCAGTGCTACCAACATGATTCTAAGCCTGCTGAGAGATCCAACTTTAAATACATATAACTTCTATACTATCATTTGGATTTCAACCAAATTTCGTGTGTGCTATGTGTACCATGACAGATATGTATATGCCGTGTCTTAAGAGTAACCAAGGCTTCCAACTGTTAATAAATACTGCCTCTATTTTTGTTACCCTAATATCAATATATCAGAAAGTATGCAAGCCAATAGCTCTAAACTTTGCACACGTATAGTACCTGGCATTCTAGATTAATTTGGAGTAACTAATATACGTCAGTGCTGCCAACATGATTCCAAGCCTGCTGATAGGTCCAATTTTAAAATGCATGTAACTTCTATACTAACTAATGGATTTCATTCAAAATTGACACAACAATAGATCATAGTATTTCAGATTATTTCTGGCCAATGCATGTATGTCATTGTTGCCAACATGATTTTACGCGCACTGTTAGATCCAATGTTTAACTGCATGTAACGTCCATGCTAACCATTGGACTTCAACCAAATTTTGTATTCTGTACCTTAAGAGATGGAACTAAGAATATATTCAGTCACCAGGGCTGCCAACTGTAGTTCTCTCTTAGGCTACATTAAGCCAGGTATACAGTATTTCGAACTAATTAGAAATGTCGATATTACCAACTTAATTTCGTCATTATTCGAGATAGATCCATATACACACATCAAAAAAGTTTTGCATCACCTCGGTTCCCAGATCTCCGGCATATAGACGTTGACTGTGTATATTGTATCCAAGATACAGTCCCTTTGACTGTTCATAGATGTCACTAAAACTGCTCAAAGATGTAAACAACCATGCATGAGCAGGGCCTATTAGACGGAGGGGGTACGACAGCCGATCAGTTCCAGTCATTCCACCAGGACGAAGGTACGCTGCTCATGTTGTCTGTAGTTCTACCATGCCTAGAAGGTCAATACCGCAGTTCGATCGCGTCCGCATTGTTACTTTGTGTCAAGAAGGGCTCTCAACAAGGGAAGTTTCCAGGCGTCTCAGAGTGAACCAAAGCGATGTTGTTCGGACATGGAGGAGGTACAGAGATACAGGAACTGTCGATGACAGGCCTCGCTCAGGCCGCCCAAGGGCTACTACTGTAGTGGATGACCGCTACTTACGGATTGCCGCTCGGAGGAACCCTGACAGCAATGCCACCATGTTGAATAATGCGTTTCGTTCAGCCACAGGACGTCGTGTTTCAACTCAAACTGTGCGCAATAGGCTGCATGATGCGCAACTTCACTCCCGACGTCCATGGCGAGGTCCAGCTTTGCAACCCCGACACCATGCAGCGCGGTACAGATGGGCCCAACAACATGCTGAATGGACCCCACGGAATTGGCATCACGTTCTCTTCACCGATGAGTGTCGCATATGCCTTCAACCAGACAATCGTCGGAGACGTGTTTGGAGGCACCCTGGTCAGGCTGAACGTCTTAGACACACTGTCCAGCGAGTGCAGCAAGGTGGTGGTTCCCTGATGTTTTGGGGTGGCATTATGTGGGGCCGACGTACGCCACTGGTGGTCATGGAAGGCTCCGAAACGGCTTTACGATACCTGAATGACATCCTCCGACCCATAGTGCAACCATATCGGCAGAATATTGGAGAGGCATTTGTCTTCATGGACGACAATTCTCGACCTCATCGTGCACATCTTGTGAATGCGTTCCTTCAAGATAACGACATCGCTCGACTACAGTGGCCAGCATGTTCGCCAGACATGAACCATATCGAACATGCCTGGGATATGTTGAAAAGGGCTGTTTATGGACGTCTTGACCCACCAACCACTCTGAGAGATTTACGCCGAATTGTCGTTGAGGAGTGGGACAATTTGGACCAACAGTGTCTTGATGAACTTGTGGATAGTATGCCACGGCGAATACAGGCATGCATCAATGCAAGAGGACGTGCTACTGGGTATTAGAGGTAGTGGTGTGTACTGCAATCTGGACCACAAATGCTGAAAGTCTAGCTGTATGATGGTACAACATGCAATGTGTGGGTCTCATGAGCAATAAAACGAGCTGAAATGTTGTTTGTGTTGATCTCTATTCCCTTTGTATTTAACGGTTCCGGAACTCTTGGAACCGAGGTGATGCAAAACTTTTTTTGATGTGTGTAGATTAATCATTGGCATGAATCTTAAATTTTAAGAAAAGTAGGCTCTTTAGTCCGTCACGGAACTTCTTGTTTTTATATTATTTAGCACTGAATAAACTCAACTTGTACACACTCCAAAAGCTCATCAACAACAACCAAAGAGAAACTTATAGACTACAGCATTTTAAGTCTCAAAACTAGTTCTCATATTTGTCCACAAGGGCGCCTACACCACATAACATATATGCACAAGGAAATGAAATGTTTACAATGTTGTCAACGTAACGATCTGGTAACCTGACTGTCTATCCACTACGAGACTTACTCACTAACTTATGCTTGGTTTTGTCTGCACGGTTTGATTTTCCACTTGGGAAGCAGGGTCCTTGAGACACTGCTGGATGTCTTTCACTACCAGTGGTAGAATTTTGCTCATCTACTGATGTAAGCTGGTTTCAAACGATCGATGGAGTCATTTACAGTCCTGTTCCTTATGTTAACAGTAAAATACTTGCCAGTCTTCGAAACCACCTTGAAGGGACCTTCATATGGCGGTTGTAATGGTTTCTCTCCTCCATACACATTTTTAGCCTATTTACATTTTATGAAAATATAGGCTTATGAGATAAACCTTTTGTCCGTGTGTGTGTGTGTGTGTGTGTGCGTGAGTGTGTGTGGTGCGTGTGTGAGGTGTCTGTGTGTCCCCCCTAATAAATTCTAAACGGCTGGAACGATTACAATGAAACTCGGTAAGATCATAGCACTATTCTGGCCGACCCCGACTGTGTCCTTCAAATGTTATTGTGTTTCACCAATCCAACATGGAGGCTGTGCGAAATATTTCACCAGCATTCAGTATCTCCGAAACTATTACAAATATCGCCCTGAAATTGTGTGCGGTGGTAAAGGGCACTACTTGATGTTCACGTATGAGACTTTCAAAAACCTGGTGACTACAAAACCAACATGGTGGCCAAGCGAATTTGAGACTTTTAAATAGACTTTTCTCGCGATATGACTATCCAAACCTAATGAAACTTGGCACAGCAAATGTTTATACACATTGTAATGCACTGGAGTCTAATTTAGTACAATTGTTTACATAACCTCAAAATGGCGGCTGTGCGAAATATTTCACTGACATTCTACATCTCCGAAACTATTACAGATATCACCCTGAAATTTTGTACGGTGATAAAGGGTACTAATACAAGTTTATCTATGTAACTTTCATAAACCTGTAAAGTACAAAACGAACATGGCAGCCAAGCGAATTTGAAACATTTTAATATACTTTTCTCGTGATTTAACTCTCTGAACGCAGTGAAATGTGGTACAGTAAATGATTTTACATATCGTAATGCACTGGCATATAATTTAGTTCAATTGTTTACATAACCTCAAGATGGCGGCTGTGCGAAATTTTAAAATTAAGTTTTTATTTCTTGTGTCGTAATCATGCGATCGAAGTGAAAGTTTGAATAATGAATCTAGACAACAATTATCCTTGAATGGTACATACCTCTATGACCTATACATATAACAATCCAAAATGGCGAGCATCCGAAATATTTAGACGGTTCTCAATATCTATGAATCTTTTCCAGCAATCAAACTGTTTTTTTTAAATGTTCATAGAGGCTATGAACAAATGTTCACCTATAGGACTTTCAGTGACCTGGTGAGCACAAATCCAACATGGCGGCGACGCGAAGTATAAATATTTAAATGGACGTCATTCGCGAATTAACTATCTAAGTGTAGTGAAACGTTGCACGTTAAATGCTTATAGAAATGTTAATCCACTGACATCTAATTTATTTCAAATGTTTGCATAATCACAAGATGGCAAATGTGCGAAATTTTAAAATCTCGTTTTTACTTCTTGTGTTCTAATCATGCGATTGAAGTTTGAATACCACACGTATACAATAATCTTAATGTAATAGTAAAAAAATAAAATTCCATCCTGGCGACCATCTGAAATATTTAGACGGTTCTCAATATTTACGAATTTATCACAACCTTCAAACTGAAATTTTGTATGTTGATAGAGGCAATTAACATGTACAGGATATATGAAAATAGGCTGTATAGTTCTTCACGGAACTACTTGTTTTGAAATATATCCGTGCCATATAGCAATCTATAATATTTTTAGTATCCAAGATACATCTTCCGTGGAATTGATAGTTGTTCTAGTAATCCTGTCACTCATGTACTTGTTTTAATAATAGATCATATTATAATTCACATACAAATTGTAGCCCTTTTTTAACGTACCGGTACTATAATTAGTTTTCTTTCAATATATATAATAATACATTAGATAGATTATGTATTTAATTATTATATACTAATTTGAGTCGTCGAGTTGCAAAACTCGTTTAATCCACTTGTGAATAAGAATCATTTTCATGAGAAACGTTTCTCTGGACTTTGCGTCACGTATCTTTTGTGTTTGTTGTTTCCTACTTTTTGCTTTGTGTTTTTGGTTTTTGGTTTTGTGTTTGCTTTTGAATTTTACTTTTTGCTTTTCTTTCTTGTCTTTGGTTTTGTGTTTGTTTTCTGATTTTTCTTTCTTGAAATTTGCTTTTTGCTTTGTGTTTCTTGTTTTTTTGTTTTCTGCTTTAGATTTTGCTTTCGAATTTTGATTTTTGCTTCGTGTTTTTTGTTTTTGTTTTTGTGTTTGTTTTCTGGAAAATTATAATAAAACAAAACAAACAAAACAAAATCAAAATAAAACAAAACAATAAATAAAACAATTTGAAGCACAATAAAACGAAATAACAAGAGTTTAGTGCTTTTCAGTCGGTCAACACGAATGTACCCAAAAGAGATGGGTTATGCCCTAATCCTGAAATAAATTACATGAGATTAATAAAACACTAGGATGACCAGTTTCGATCGTCAAGCGATCATCATCAGATCCATTACACTTAGGCTACAAAATCTATGTTTGAAATACAGGTGAAAATATTTACAATATGTACAATTATTTAGTTGCTGTATTTCAAACATAGATTATTTAGTTGCAGTATTGGTACTGCAACTAAATAATTGTACATATTGTAAATATTTTCACCTGTATTTCAAACATAGATTTTGTAGCCTAAGTGTAATGGATCTGATGATGATCGCTTGACGATCGAAACTGGTCATCCTAGTGTTTTATTAATCTCATGTAATTTATTTCAGGATTAGGGCATAACCCATCTCTTTTGGGTACATTCGTGTTGACCGACTGAAAAGCACTAAACTCTTGTTTACTAAGGCAACACTGAAAATATGGCTTCAAACACCACAAAAACGAAATAAAACAAAACAAAATAAAATAAAATAAAGTAAAATAAAATAAAATACTTAAATAAATAAATATGCATAGTGTATACATGAGAGGTTTTTGGGAAAAAAGAAGAATGGGCTAGAGTAAAACATGAAAATTGATTGTGTTGTAACTCTCTCCTTAAGGGGAATTAACAAATAAATAAATCATTTTACGACATGATCCTTATTCACAAGTGTATTGAACGAGTTTTGCAACTGTACGACTCAATTGTATTATTCATCTTGTATGAAATGTCTGTTAATTGACTTGTTTAGTTATAGGTATATTTTATATTTTGTTTTTCTTAGTTGTTAAGCTAGGTTTAGTTTTTTATTACATAACTTCAAGCCAGAACATTGTATACGCTACATAGAGGAGCTCTTTAGCCTCAGTGTTAGCTATCTATGAATACATTCAATTCCATTTAAAAAAAACACTCTCACACATGGGTACAATCACTTATGTTCCTACGGATGAACACAGTCTGATAGTTTTATGTTTCATTTCCAAGGGTCTGAGTTGTTGCATGTGCTGTTGCATGTTGGAGACAAAGGTTTAATATGAGTTTATGTTCGACCCTCACTATTATGTGTCAGAAAACTGTATCATAATGATGGTCATTATAACACTCTTTTTCATTATGATACAGTTTCTCCAGCCAATCAGAACTCGTTCATTGACCAATTAGGTAACGATACCTTCACGCGTGCGCTCAAAATCCAACATGTCGAACATAAACACAACCTCGAACTATAATTAATTACCGACATGGAATACGCACCGTCCATATGGTCGCGTAAATAAACTGGCGAATGAGACAACAAATAGCACTGTACCTTAATATAATTTCTACACAGCGCATTCATTGTCTTCAAACAACTCCAGTGACAATATTACTGAGGGACGGCAGATGTCAACATATGGCCTGCATATGGCATTGTAAGCACACAGAGCGCATGCGTCGGTCGTCCAGTGATCTTGAAAGACAGAGATATAACACCCAACGCTCGCTCTGCGATCACAACATTCAAGTAGCTGACTCTCAACAGATATTTATGAATATTTATGTTAAATCATATAATAAAGTTATAATTATCGTCGAACATAAACAGTCGTATGCAACTCGCCTATAATGGTAATTAAGACACTCGTATGGAAATTATAAAACTCGCATACGCTCGTTTTATAAAAAATACTCGTGTCTTAATTATAGCCATTATAGGCTCGTTGCATAATGTGCTATTTTGATTCACTGAAGAATTCACCAGGAACCCTAATATTAGTGTCGTGTACCATTTGTGCAATTGAGCTATCGGAGACCTCCCGGAGTGAAGTAAGCTACGTAGACCTAACAACAATGTAGGGGGAAGGGGCGTATATCAGGGGGGAGCTGTGGGAGCTCCAGCCGCCCCCCCCCAAAAAAAAACTAGTCAATACAAATTAAGAAAGTGTTGCTTTGGTAAAAGCATAAAATAATTGTAAATATGGTTGTACCCTAATCTTCACTTATTGGCTGAGTTATAAACAATATTAAGATTGAAATTAGACTGCCTCGTGGTGTAGTGGCTAGCATTCTTGGCTGCCGCTCCAGAGTGGAGGTCCAAATTCGATTCCGGCTCTGCCAAGAAATTTTAATTCTGGCCAGAGGTATACTTAGCCGTGTGAGGCAAAACTGAGAATTGCACAGTATGGGAGGTTTCTTTTGAGAAATACATTATCAATTTGTAAAAAAAAACACCTGTTTACCTTTCTGCTTGATAAATTGACCCATATTTAGATATTTGCCATACATACTACATAGGCCATAATAGAAAATTCATTAAGTACAAAATGTTTTTGTGTGTTGTGTTGTATTTTACAACTTTCTTTGAATTGCCACTAATTGTATGCTATTATAAACCTAGAATATTTCAATTAATTCTTATCTAAAATAATTACACAAAGTTATATGCTCTAAGATATTGCTAATATATTGGTTGATATTTCTGGGTATTTTGCGGTGACAATCACCTGAGAATACTCACAATTTTCCAGGATAGTCAGCCCCCCCCCCCCCCGAAAAATTGTTTATACGCCCCTGGCTAAGAGGGGGGGGGATCCATACACTTGATAGAGCTGTGAACATTAATCGCTGTTTTAATCGCCCGATGCAAGCGTTCGATTTTTCATTGCACTATGGATGATAAGGCGTTGTACGTTTGATTTTCACACCATACAATGCAGAACGTTCCTTAAATAGTTGACTCTGGAACTCCTGCCCTTGGTCGGTGACCAGGTCAGTTGGAACTCCAAGTCGTATCACCCATTGATCATAAAATGCTTTGACTACAGTTTCCGTTGTGATATTGGTCATCGGTATAGCCTCCATCCAGTTGGTGAAGCGATCCATGCATGTTAGGCAATAGATATGGCCATCAGAAGGTGAAAGTGGTCCAACAATGTCGATGTGAACTGTATTGAACCTCTCACCGGAATCTTGGAATTGCTTAACAGGCGATTTGGTGCTTTTGATATCTTATTTCTTTGACATCCCATACAGGCTTGGATCCATTTCTTGACGTCACTCTTGATACCTGGCCAGATATATTTAGAGGTCATAAGAGAAACTGTTGACTTTACTCCTGGATGAGACATGCTGTGAATCTGGCGAAAGAACTCCTTTCGGAACTCCTTGAGAATGTACGTCCTAATTTTATCGATTGAAGTATCACATCACAGTAATTTTCCAGATGGCAGTGGGCAAATCTTGAACGCTAGGGAATGATTGTCCTCTTTGAGCTGTCTTGAGTTCATTGTTCTCACGCTGGCTCTCAGCAACAGCATCATAGTCAATGGCAGGCATAGCTTCAATTCGTTAAAGATGATCTGCAACAATGTTGTCTTTCCCTTAATGTGCTGTATGTTTTTGCTGAACTGAGAAATATATTGTAGATGTCGCTGCTGTAGAGGAGATACCTTGTCATTTTTCTGTTTAAATGAAATGATCACCGGCTTGTGGTACGCATATATTACGAACTCTCTTTCTTCTAGGAAATGTTTGAATTGCTTGCCAGAGAGATACATTCCTAAGAGTTCACGATCATAGGTGCTGTATGATCTCTGTGCTTCACTCAACTTCTTCCAAAAAATAAATCCTATGGGTTTTCATCCTTGAATTTCATGTTGTTGTAGTACATCACCCACGGCAAAATCTCTTTCATCCACCATCAGTGGCAATGTACACACACAGGGTTAGGATATGTGAGCAATGCTGCATTACTGGAGTCCCTATTGGCATAGCATTAGCAGTAAATCTATTTTTCAAACATTGTAAGCGCTTTTGACACAAATAAATAAATAAATAAACAGCAAACCACTTATACATTTAATAACTTTGGTTTTAATTTTTATATTATTTAGCACTTATTCTTGGTACACTCCCAAAGCTCATCAACAACAACCAAAGATAAACTTACAGACTACAGTATTTTAAGTCTCAAAACTAGTTCTCACTTTTGTCCACTAGGGGTACCTACAAGGGCTTGGAAATTTGTATCAATGGACTGAGTAAAATAATGAAGCCTATGTGTCTCATAGGTCTCTTCAGTTGATATAATGCATACATGGGCAAACTTTTTAGGGGGAGGGCCAGATGCGATACAAAATAATCTGGGCGTGTCACAAAAAAAACACATGTTTGTGGATAGATTATAAACTTTTCATTTCTAAATTTTAAATCAAACAAAACTTTATAGCCTACAATGGTAGAAAACGTAGGAAAAAGGAACACACCTTCATTATTTACTAGAAGAGAAAGGAGTATGTGACAAGTGAAACTGTGACTGTGCTTCTAATAGTTTTTCATAATCTGGTTGAAACTGGGATGAGCCGATTCTTAGTAGCGCAGCTAATTGGCGGTCCGTAAATCTATTCCTGACGCTTTTTCTTGCGAAGCTTCATTGTAGAAAACACCTGTTCACAGATATAGGAAGTTGCGAACATTGCATTTAACTTCTGTACATGAGATTTCAGGACGTATGGGAAGCTTGATTTTGGTAAGGCCTTGTAAATCTCAAGTTTCCTTCAATTCATTGCTACATTGTTACTCAACCAGTTATAGCTGCAACTCTATAACACTATGAGGTTGAGATTGAAACAGTTTTTCAATTCTAGGTGCACAGAACAGAAAATATAACACCTATGTATAATTTTAGGTAGTATAATTGGAAACCATGTCGCGGCCCGGATTAGACAATCACAAGGGTCGACTTGGCCCGTGGGCCGTACTTTGCCCATGACTGCAATGCTTGAAACTCGACAGGAAGGGTGTTGCATTCAGTTAAGTGATGGTGACCTCTGACATTTCAAACTTTCCTTTTACAAACCTTCAATGTAGCGGTGATTTTAATTGGCCGTGGTTACTATAGTTACAGCGTTAGCTTCATTTTAACAAAATTATGGAGGAGAGAGCAAAGAGTAAAGCTTTCTTAACGAGGGGCAGATGACCTCGTAGTTCCGCTCCTTTAAACAACAATAACTAACTATTTCTTCTTAACGAGTGTTCCAAGTTCACAATATACCCAGCCTTCGAAACCATTCACATTTTACTACGTTGGCGATGCAATGGTGAAGATTATTCGCCATACGGGGTTTAAAATAACACTAGCATCACCCGTCGCGGCTTCGCCCGCGAATATTCTAGTTGTAAAGAGTAGCCTACACTTAGCAAAATCTCAATCATGAATGCTATGACTGATTTATCCTTGGTATGAATAATCAGACCTTATCAATGCGGCTACTGGTGCAGAGGTTAGGGGTTTGTCATTCCTTCATAGGTATATCAGAGCGAAGTTAGTTTTCTGGGAATATCACAGACACTGTTAATTTAAGGGCCTTTAAATGTGGTTTTCGGAGACCCTTTATAGTCGGGTGCCGAGTACAAGCTTTGTTAATTGACACCCAGAGGGTAGCTTGCGTGTCGAATTTAATGCTCCTTGGAGCGCTATGAATGTCAAGGTGGTTAGATAGCCTATCTAAGCTCCTTGGCGCTATACCGCTTTCTAGTAGAGAAATGAGGAACTTTGTGCTGGCGGAAAATCCCGAGATTAATTTTGCCATTATGAACTCGGCCTACTGAATTCAAATGGGTTCTTTAACATGCCAACAACGTATGACATGAGTATCGTGATTTTTGTCGCCTCTCAAAAATCACTTGCCATGGCCAGGAGCGAACCTGCAATCTTGGGGTTGGTAGTCTGACACTATAACCACTCACCCATCGTGGCAAGCTTATAGTCGGGTGAAAAAGACCTTTCGTACCACACTCACACGTGAAAATTGCGTGAAAAAAATCTAGAGTGTCCCTTGACCCCCTTAAGCGCATTATACTGTATGTATTGATGCATTTTACAGATTATTTTGATTCAGTGATAACCTTATAACCGTCTGGAAACTTTCACAGTAATGTAATAATTGGAATTGCATTGCGTCTTACAGAAATAGATGGACCTGTGAGATTCTGTTACCCCTGTTACCATGGTTACAGTGTTGCATTCTTTAATTATTGCATTGTAAATATACATGTTTTAAGGTATTTATTTAATTGTGAGGCATTTAAAGAGTAAGTGAGTGCGTTTCGCTTACGCATTGGGTTATGCTGAACCTGTAGGTACCCCATACGTGTAGGTTGGTGTTAATGGGACCTTATTTTCGGTACACAACTGGAATGGGACCTTAGCAGAATAATATAGGGAGGGATAGCTTGATCGGGAATCGAGCCTGGTCCGTCGGATTGATGACCAATTAGCCACGGAGCAGTACTCTGCTCTGGTGGAAGAGGAAAACTGATCACCGGCCAGGAAAGGTCTGATTCAGGTAATTGCGCACGTGAATCGCGAAGCGTGCTGGTGCTCCATCCTTTTGTAAGACAACAGTGTCACAATTAGGTAGATTTCATTAGAAAGCTAACTATTGCAATGGGTACCATGTTTCGACTTCCGGAAAATTTCGACGTATCTTCGCGTTTCACATCCCCCAGACCCCAAAACCACCATCAGTTCAAAAGTTTATATATAATTTATGTATGTATTGAACCCTTATTAATCTGCGATGAATAAGTATTCATGATTTATTATTATTATTACTGAGGCCCAGGCAGTACATGTGGAAATTGACAAAGGGGAAGCCAAGTTAGTGTGTTGCAATGATTACCACAGAGGCAGGCTTGGTAGTTATTCTTGAAGACGACCGGGTAAGCCGAGTTCAAGGACAAATTGTGTAACAACGCGCACCAAAATTGGAGTCATTAGGGGATGGTCACGAGTGAGTTTCAACCGACCTAGGATTGAATCACCCAATCAGATGAGACCACGCCAAAACCACGCGATGGGTGGCGTACCCTGTAAAAAAAAGGCGCGGAAACGCTTATCTAAAGAACCGCCGATTCGAAATAATTCCGCATAAGTGCGCTGAGACGTTTGAATAAAATGATGAAGATTGATACTAGCCCATGTGTGTGAGATGAAAACTCTAGAATATATTTCTTAATTCTCCCCACTCCACCTCATTCTGTCAGTTTCCAATAAATTGATCGAGGAGAAGCTGTTTGTGACAACTGTTTTGAGCTCTGGTGAGCAAGGTTCACGCCAGTCTGCGTCACGATTTTCAGCTCTTAATGGGCAAGACTTTACTAACATTCCAATCGCATAGGACATAACGTGAGTGAAAGTAGTAACGTCGTAGAAGCGATGCACTTCAATCCGTCTCCTGGCCAAACGTCGGACATCTCCGAAACAATTTAGACAGAAATGTTCAATGTTAATAAAAAATTGCCTAGCTATAATCGCCATCTTGAGGTTATGTAAACAATTGATCTAAATGAGATGCCAGTGCATTACAATGTGGATAAACATTTGCTGTACCAAGTTTCATTAAGTTTGGATGGTTAGATCGCGAGAAAAGTCTATTTAAAAGTCTAAAATTCGCTTGGCCACCATGTTGGTTTTGTAGTTATCAGGTTTTTGAAAGTCTCATAGGTGAACTTCTAGTAGTGCCCTTTGTCACGGTACACAATTTAAGGTAGATATCGGTAATAGTTTCGGAGATACTAAATGCCGGTGAAATATTTCGCACAGCCGCCATGTTGGATTGGTGAGACGCAATAAAATTTAAAGGGCACGGTCGAGGTCGGCCAGAATGGTGCTATGATATTTCCGAGTTTCATTGAAATCGCTCCAGCCGTTTAGAATTTATTAGGGGGGGGGGACACACACACGATTCACACACGCACACACAGACACACGGACAAAAGGTGATCTCATAAGCCTATTTTTTTCATAAAATGAAAATAGGCTAAAAATGGACCCCAAATGACAAGAAGGTTACCATCCCCATAGGAGAATAAAATGTTTAAAATATGCATAAAATGACGAAAAATAAAGTTAATTAAGCTCCAATTATAAAATACTTTCTCGCAATAAATGAGGTCTGACATCTGATCCTTCTACGAAAACCTGCATATTCTGCCTATTTTCGCCTATCCCCAAGTTTGTCCGGTGAAATCTACCTCCGCCTTCCAGCGTGCCGAGAGGACTTTTTGCTTGTAATTGTGGCACCAACACTCATTAAGCATCTCCTGGTAAGAATGTCCATTAACATTGTCTTCGAAGAAGAAAGGCCGGCTGGTGGATTGGAAGATGTTCTGCATCATTACCAGCTCCCTTCGCCTGGCCTCCAAGAAGTCCCGATCTGATGACACCCGACAATGCTCTCTGGGGTTTCATAAAGCAAATAGTTAGAAACACTCGATATCTCACAACCCAGGAATTACGAACACCTGTGGACACACCTTCACCCTCGTGACTCCGGAGTATCTCCGCAAAACATCTGCGAGAGCATGGCGCAGAATTCAGCTGAGTTACGTCAAGGATGGTGCTCATACCGATGTTTATGAGATTGTGGCTCTTAAGACTTCAAGGTAACTGTGCATAACAAACATTCAAGGACAACTATCATAATGTGGAAAATAAAGGGCGGTACGCCCACTTCCGGACCACCCTGTAGGACGCGAATGAACGCGAGTACCAGGGTCTATTTGGAAACTCTTGCACCTACCATGTGCAGTCTTTGACTGCATTGCGACCAGAACCTGCATAGATGAGAATTGTGTTTGAGTACTCCTAGTTTCTAAACATTGTGGACATGTTGACAGCAACTGTATTACTGCTGCACCCCCCAGGGGCTCATGACTAGTGGAACGTGGTTTGGCGACCACTGGGCCACAGCTGAGTCCGGCATTGCTTCTACTTACTTGTATTGGGTTCCTCTCTGTCATCTTTCCTGTTGACCTCCCTTTGTCAACCCTTGCTCTCTTTGGACCCCGACGGTGTTAGGGTATCCGAGACCTAGGGTGTCTTTCATTTTCCCGCCTTAATTGGTCCTTTTATCATCTTTTCTGATTCCCCCATTCTTCTCTTCTCTTCATGATATTTCTTACCTTCTGCTCAAGGCCCTAAAGGAGACAAGGTGGGTGTGTCCGCACGTTGGTTACTGCTACATCGTCAGAGGCTCACGGCTGTTGATTTCGGGAGTTAGTGACCCCGAGGGATTCCTGAGCTTGGTCCGTCCCCGTCCCCCCTTTTTTCCATTTTCTTTGACTTTCATGTCTCTCCCTTCTTCCAAGTTCCTCAATTCTCATTCATCGAAGGTTGAGGGCATTTCCTTTCTTCCTGTCCTTTATTTACCTTATTCTTCTCTTGTTTACAGTTTCTTCTTCTAGTATGTGAGTTCATAGTTAGTTTTAATAATAGTTTTTATTATCAATCTCACCATCACCCAAATCATTAGGGGCCGATAACTCAGATGTTAGGCCCCTTAAAACAACAATTATGATCATCATCAATATCACTGTACCACATACACTACTATGCTGTCCTAAGTGAGGTTAAATTACGCAATGGGGCTCATTAGGCTGGTAGCACTGAGAAACATGCAGCGAGCGACCATCTAGTTGGTATCTCCTCGTATTCTGACGTAATCTGTTAGTTAGTTAGTTAGTTAGTTAGTTATTGTTGCTTTAAGGGGCGAAACAGCGAGGTTATCTGCCCACTCTTAGCAAATGAATAATTACACAAATTTTGGATAAATTTAAAATTGATTTTTTAAATGCCCAAACTTAATAAAACAAAATAATAAATAAAACATTGTGGTGTTTATAATTTTATTAATGCAGCCAATGGCCATGTATTTTTATTTTCAGGACGGGTCAGGGAAGGGATTATGAAAGGAAATCGGCCGTGGACCTATTGAAGGAACCGTCCCGGCATTTGCCTGGTAGTGAAAATGGGAAACCACGAAAACCATTTTCAGGACGGCCGAGGTGGGGTTCGAACCCACGCTCTCCCGATGCCAGCGAGACACGAGGTAACGCGTTAGCGCTCTCGGCCACCGCGGCCGGTATTGTGGTGTTTGAAGCCATATTTTCAGTGTTGCCTTAGTAAACAAGAGTTAAGTGCTCTTCAGTCGGTCAACACGAATGTACCCAAAAGAGATGGGTTATGCCCTAATCCTGAAATAAATTACATGAGATTAATAAATACACCGACTGAAAAGCACTGAACTCTTGTGTAATAAATAAAACTAATAGGCTAATTATAATAACTAGCATTACCCATCGCGGCTTCGCCCGCGAATATTCTAGTTGTAAAGAGTATACTTAGCAAAATCTCAATCATGAATGCTATGACTGATTTATCCTTCGTATGAATAATCAGACTTTATCAATTCAGCTACTGGTGCAGTGGTTAGGGGTTTGTCATTCCTTCATAGGTATATCAGTGCGAAGTTAGTTTTCTGGGAATATCACAGACACTGTCAATTTAAGGGCCTTTAAATGTGGTTTTCGGAGACCCTTTATAGTCGGGTGAAAAAGATCTTTCGTACCACACTCATACGTGAAAATTGCGTGAAAAAAATTCTAGAGTGCCCCTTGATCCCCTAAGCGCATTATACTGTATATATTGATGAATTTATAGCTTAATTTGGTTCAGTGATAACCTTATAACCGTCTGGAATCTTTCACAGTAATATAATAATTGGAATTGCATTGCGTCTTACAGAAATAGATGGACCTGTGAGATTCTGTTACCATGGTTACCGTGTTGCATTCTTTCATTATTTCATTGTAAATATACATGTTTTAAGGTATTCATTTAATTGTGAGGCATTTAAAGAGTAAGTGAGTGATTTTCGCTTACGCATTGGGTTATGCTGAACCGGCAGGTACCCCATATGTGTAGGTTGGTGTTAATGGGACCTTATTTTCGGTACAAAACTGGAATGGGACCTTAGCAGAATAATATAGGGAGGAATAAACAAAAAAATATGGCAAAAATATTCATAATTTCATAAAGGAACACATTCTTAAAGTAAATATACTTGAGATTGCTGGCCGTAACCCACTCTTACTTATAAAGCGGATAACGAGATCAGCAGGCACCGCGTTTCCGGATAGTTAGTTATTTATTGCCGTTTTAAGAGGCCGAACATTGAAGTCATCTGCCCCTCTTAACACGGATTAAATTATAGGCTACCAATTTTGAAAACATTAATATTTAGAAGTGGAGGCCTAAATATGAACATGACCTAAAAATAATAAAAAAAAATAATAAAATAAATCTAATGAATATAATATAAACAAAAATTATGAAAAAAAAATCAGACTTCAAATAAGAACGAAGTCTTGGCGTCAATGACCACTTATACATGCAGTGTTACCCCAGTGAGAATCAGTCATTTTACATTCCATTCATCATTAGTGATTGGGGGCACTTATAAATAGAAAGTGCTGCGCTAAAGGGCCTCCTAGTATTTTGAGTTAGGTAAATTTAGGGGATCGATTATGTAATGTCTCGAAGTTCATTTTGCACTGCCATTTAGCTGCGAAACTGAGCTCTAGAGGGGCAACGTGTGTCAAAGATAATAATTATTATATATGAAATTTAAAAATTAAAAATATATATATTTTATTTTAACTCCCGTAGGCTCCCAGAAAATTCAATTTCAAGTAGTTCCAACTTTGACTACCTGCTGCCACTGTCACTGAAACCTAGCGGCGATCGTTGGAACATGATAGAGCATTTCTAACCAAATATAACCTACAAATTTTGCTACACACTACCAATATTGTACTTGTACGTTCTTTTACATGCCATAAGGCTATGAAATGGGCCTGCCAGCATTATTTCCCCTCCGAAGGAAGACATAATGGAGGATTTTAACGCTCTTAAAAATCCGACGACTTCGGCTGGGTTTGAACCTGCGATCTTGGGCATAGCAGTTCAGCATGCTAACGACTACGCCATCCAAGTCCGCTAAAGGGATAATAATAATAATAAAAATAATAAGATGAAAATTAAAGGGAAGGTGAAGATAAGGAAGATGAAGAAGATGATTAAGATGATGAAGAAGTCAGGACACTATAAGAAAGATCAATTACGAGCCGACATCCTACAACAAGAAGGCTGTAGGATTTTCCGCTCTTCAAAATTCGTAATTCCTTGGACAGGAATCGAACGCTTGATATTAAGATCAGAAGGTGGACATGCTACCACTGATCATCCCAGGTTCTTTAATCAAATAAAAACATAGTACCTCCTCAAATGTTTAAACTGGTCTACTGGCGAGGAATCAATAGAGTGAAGAGCCCCTACTGTCACTCTGTCATCGCCATATGGAGCTGTCAACAAGGTTTATCAAGTGACACCCGGGCTCTCTTCACAACGGGCTTCAGATTAATGGTTGGAGAATATTTTACTAACAGGCGTAACAAATCTCCTCAGCTCAAAATTGTTAAAAAAAATTCTATTATTTGAAAACTGAATTAGAGTTAAACAAATCACAAAACTGAATTAACGATGAATGAATCACATCAGTCAAGTCAGAATTAACATTCTGCAAAACTTCTGATTTGAAACCTGAAGTAACGTTAACAAATCTGAATTCTAATCCAAATAGGATCAGCTGACCTCGATGTTCCACCCTTTATAATAATAATAATATATGCTCACTGTGAAAAAAATAACATCATAGCAACATAACAAAAAGGATGCACGAAAGGGTCCAAAGGGTGTAAAGAAATACTTATCATTGACTCAGTGGTTTCTAACCAGGCCTTTACCAATAACAGAAATTTATTCACGGCATATATTGACTACAAGAAGGCCTATGATTCCGTGCCCCATGATTGGTTGATCCATATTTTGTCAGTGTATAAGATTGATCCTCAGATTATATATTTCTTAGAACACGCCATGGCAACGTGGCGTACAGTAATGTGCCTTAGTACTACAAATGGCAGTATTTCAACAAGTATGATCCCAATCCACAAGGGAATATTCCAAGGAGACTCCATGAGCCCATTATGGTTCTGTCTTGCGATGAACCCACTATCAAACCAACTTAATTCAACAAAATATGGCTTCAGTATCAAGAAGAACTCCAGGGAGCTTGCAAAGCTCAACCATCTCCTGTATATTGAACCCATGTACCATTGGCTCAAAAGGGGTCGAATCCATGTATTTGGGGAAGAAATGAAAGAAACATACAGTTTCTAATGTAACATAGAGAAATTTCAAGCCAGGATTCTAGCCTAACGTTGTGCAAGCAGCGGGGACCAGGTGTTCAGGAGATGAGATCATGCCTCTTGACTCCTTGAGAGGAGCGGGTCATGGATATTAATAGAACGAGTGGAAAATTTTCACTGTAAGACAGAGAAGCGTGACTCGGAAATCCAGCTTAGCTTGCAGGAAAACGGCAACAGCGCCGATGTGCCAGAAGAAGAATAATTAAATTTAACCCATTTGCAGGAATGTAAATAAGTAAATAAATACAGTACTGTGAATCATTTCGGATTAGAGATTTTTGTGTAAAGAAAAACCTTGTAATAATTGCATAGGAAAGAACTGCAAACGCAGTATACGTCATTGGGGATTCACTGATACCAGAGGAGTGGGGAATTAAAAAAATGAACAGCAACACCCACGCAGCTGAAGACTAAAAATTAATTAATATCTCCGAAATGCACGATCGATTCTTATGCGCAATGAGATTATTTGACGTTTGGAAGACGAGCTTTCTGGAGATATAATTTTTATAATTGTACGACAATTAGTTCAAAAGTTGGTCACGAAAAGGACTAGGATTTTATCTTTTTGTGACTAAAGAGTATAAAACTCCTGGCCTCACCAAGCCAATCATGCAGTTTCCGATAGCCCAGAGGGGCGTCACGCTGGATCAGTACATGCAGTTATCAAACGGCCTGAGGGCGCGTCACTGTGCTTCATCAGACACCGAATTCCGATAGTCCGTGAGGGGGCGTCACGCTGAAACACACCGAAGACAGTATACCAGCTTTCCTTGAGGGGAAAAACGCTGTATCACATCGCATAGAAAATATCCGACAGCCACGGGCGTCGCGGTATCAATAATTTACGTGCATCCATAAGGGTTGCAAAGAAGTAATATTACAGTATCGCCGTGTTGAAAAATTAGGAAAATCCTAGTTACAGGATTTAGGTCCGACAGTAGAAAAGTTACAGTGAAAAGTTCATAAAATACAGTCAAAGTAGGCTGCGAACTTAGGACTCAGGGCGATAGGTCTTTAAGTAAACGACCAAAAATATCATAACGTACGGAAGTACTCGAACAGCGAGATAAACAGTTTATCTAATTTAAAGAACCCGAGCAGGAACAGAGAAAATAAGGTTCGTAAGTATTCTAGAAGATTAGAAGTGCGAGAACCGAATAAGCAAAGAAGAAGACAGGAAACTATAGACATCGTTTCAAGAAAGCAGACGAACTATTCAAAAGCACTAAGACGCAAGAAGTATTAGTTGCTAAATATCCATAGGTCACCGATAAATTATCGAGGGGACCGTGAACAGAACAGACTTTCGCTAAGATCAATAAATAGGATCTGAAAGGGGAGCCGTTCGTGTCAGAGAAATAGCAGATCGTCAAGAACGGGATTCGAAGGAGTGCTATTGCAGGGAGGAAGTAGATGATTCGAGACTTTCACATTCAGAGAGGATAGGAAGCCGACATTACTAAATTTCACCCTTGGAGACGGGAGATCAAGAGGTCACGTGTGATAGGCCTAATAGCGGTCTAGTGATCAAAATTCGTGAAGTGTAAATATATCAAGATTTTGTGTTATAAGTAATACATATTTTCAGTGTTTTTATTGTGTGTTCTAAACGGATACACCAGTGTATTTAAAATGTTATCAGTGTTAAATGTATAATTGTTAAATATGTGTCAAGATATGTCTGTACATGCAATGAATTTGTACACGATGGAGTAATTTAAAAAAAGTGGGCCAAAAATGACGCATCGCACGAGGAGAAGGGTCAAGAAACGACCTTAAACATGTGAGTAAAGATTTTCATTATGTTTTGGTGTCGGGGAAATGATTGTGTACAAATCCACCGGAGTGTTTGAGTAAAAGGGATGTTTCTAAATAACTAAATACAGAATAGGAACGCGGTCTGAACAAAAATAGAATTTTGAGAAATTATAAATAATTACGTGAAAGAATAAATCCTGTAGAGGAAATGTATGAATAAAATGTCAGTGTATTTGACGAATGTTATAAAAGCAAGCGTATTAATAATAATAATGATAATAATAATATAAAGGAAATATAAATAAAGATTAAACTGAATGATATGAAAATAAGAGCGTTGGAGCCTTAATAGAAGTATAAGACATGATATTAATGCATGTTATTTAAAATAGAGCAATTATTGTCAAAGGAAAAGATTAATATAAAAATTGAGATATGTATCAATTGTTAATATGGAATTTATCAGTTCTTTGGAAGACGATAGGCTTAAAAATAATGTATAGCGCAATGGAGCGCAATTAAAATAAAATGTCACGCTAGGAATGCGTAAAAGTTAAAAGTACTTGGTAAATTACTTATGAGGGGTAGTTGATTGCGGAGATTTGAGATATGTTGTAAGTCCTCCAATAGTGACATAGATCACGAGGCCATGTGTGTGTTATTATATTGAAAAGGGAGCAAATGTATGGTATTATTGAGCGTAGGTCATGTAGGCTACGGCTGACCCTAAATCGCATTTTGTATAAGTCCTCCAATGTGGGAATGGTTCCCGAGGCATGTTAAGAGATTCGAACCTAGAATCCTCTTGTTGTTGAAGCCCCTAATTATTTGTCGTAGAATGTGTATTACTCTTCCCAATCAATGAGGACCTCTCATAATTAATAAATGCCAAGGTTACGAAAATGGTTTATGAACCTAAAATGTTGTTGAAAGGAAATAAGTGAAGTTAAATGCCAGGTCTCTCCATAGAGCTGAAAAGAAAGGAAGATTTGTTTTTAAAGCATTGAAGAGAGCTCCAACCGTAGACTAGACTGGAAGTCACCCTACCAGTCATAAATCTCGCTCAAGTATAACGGTCTGACTCTAATAGCAGGAGGGTTGGTGAAGGCCGTCTGTAAGAAGTAAATAATACACCGTGAGTGTTTAAAAGTTGTTAATGACCCGGGAAGTGAACCGAGGTCCTTGTAGATGAAATTATCGCTTGCAAGTTCAGATCGTAGTTTTCTTATGTAATAATGGTCTTATAAGACAAATAAATAAATACAATCCCTATTGTAATGTTGTATGAAAGTAGGATTCCACGAGTTAAATGAAGGTAACTAGATTCCGGGAGTAATCATAGTTTTGGACTTTGTCAAGTAATCTTTATAACTCTGGAGTACACAAGTATTTTCCCGATCACTATGGTGAATTTGTAAAAACTTGAGAGGGATGATAAATGCTGAAAACATGTGAAGTGCCCAAATATTTAAGTAAAGAATTAACATGTACTTTAAATGTAATTATCTATTTGTTTTGATGGTAAGAGAATATAAAAATAGTATTTGAGATGTACAAGAAGAATGACACCATTATTATTGGAAAATATCGAGCCAAAGGAGCTCGTAGTTATATGGAACTTTAAGATAGATAATTTACGGAAGTAAAAATAATTATGAATTATTGGTTTTAAAGGAGACCATGTGTTTTAATATAACATTTGTTTAATTCTTTTGTTATTCCTTGTTCACTTGGAACAAGTAGAAGATTTTGGTCAGTAGTTTATTTGTTTTATTGTTTGTAGCGCCATAATTTTGTTTAATTAAATGTTTTAAAATAGGAGTTGATTTTCTTGTTATTTTTGCAAGTGTATCCTCTATTTAATCCAAAATGTGTAAGTCACAGAGTGGGAGAACGTACTTCAACCCCGAAAATCCCGAATTGAGCAACGCTGGCATACTGTGATTTGCATATTTCTTGCTAAAAAGGCACATGGGGGTATATAAAGTAATGTGCTTGGATTAATAACTAGAGGAACGCTTAAGACGGTCATTTCATGTAAAGTAAAGTAATATTAGGAATAGCTACAACGTATAATGTTAACTGACCGCATGGGTCCCTAGAAACTCACACCGAGCAGCCCTGGATTAAACAACCCCCTACCTAACATTTCATGGCGCCCAGTACGCAGGGTTGAGTTTTCCTAGGAAAAACCCGAGTTTTCTCGAAAAATCAAAATTTTCATTTTTTTAAAATGGTTTTTCGAAATTTTGAATTTTAAATACTTCCATAAAGTTTCTGAGTTTGAATAATGATATCAGAAGGGTACGTTGTAGTAAAAACCCGTACCAAAGTAAATTTTTAAAGAAATTGGGAAACAAAAGTTCAGTTACCATCTCTCAAGCATGTTTTAGCGATGTGGCATGAGTAGCCCACTGTATTCTAATAAGATGGTTTTGAGTGAGGAATTGCAAGGGCTTTTTGAGGCTATAAAAGCCGATGGTAAGGAAAAGTGGGAGGCCATGAACAATAAATTGGGAACGATAGACAATACATTGAGCCTCCACAAGGATGAAAATAATCAAAAATTAGGATCCATGAATCAAAGTTTAGAATCACTAAAAACTAACAGTGATAACATGGGGACTAAATTAGAAGATATCGAGACTAACTGTGTAAGAATGAACGATGAAGTGAAGGCTGAAATTGAGGGAATGAAAAAGGGGTCAAATGAACTCCGAAAGAGTTTAGAAAGAAAATAGATAACAAATTTCAAGGTTTTGACACTGAGTTTGGGAAGAAGTTAAATGATTTTAAAGGGGAAATCACAAGTAAATTTGAAATTGAAAATGGGGCACTTAAGTCAGAATGGCAAGGCCAAATAAAGATCTTGAAGGACAGTATGGTAAAATCCCAAACTGAATGTCAAGAAAATTTTGAAAATTTAGAAACTAAATTAAATAGCATGGAAAAAGCATGTAAAGAAAATGTAGAAGCATGTGAAGAGAAACTTGTAAACCAGATCCAAGGTGTGCAGAAAGAATTGAAAGCTCAGATAGAATCTAACAAGAGTATTTGTGAAAGTTCCCGGGGTGAGATAAAAGAAAGTTTTAAGATATTAGGAGACAAATTTGAAGGGGTAAAGAACCAAGTAGAAATACTCGAGGGAAAGGTCGATGGAGTTCAGACCGAAGTAACTGAGATGAAAAATCAAAATCAAAAAGATGCGCAGGACATGAAAGATCAATTTGAGCGGTTTACCGGGCAGGTAGATGATAACTTAAAGAAGTACGAGGGTGAAATAAATCGAAGATTAGGTATATACGAGGGGCATCTCCAGAGTGAAAGAAAACAACGGGAGGACGAAAATAAGGAAAGTACCCCATAAGATAGATGAAATAAGTCAGGGTATTAATGAGGTTCAGGAAACCATCGGAACATTAAAGGTCCAAGTAGGAAAAACTCATACTGAGGTAAATCAGGTCCAAGATGACTTGAGGAGATTGTATAAGAGTCAAGGGAAAACTGAGGAAAAGCTGGAAGGAATTAAGGGAGAGATGGAGAAAAAGATAAAAGAGATACGAAAAGACCTCGATACCATAGGGGACGTTAAGCCAGAAATTATAACAGAACAGGTCATGGTCATCAAGAAAGAGGTAGAAGAACACTTAAATGAAATCAGGGATAGCTTCAGGGACGAGAAAAACCAATTCAAACGAGAACTGGAAACCAGTAAGAAAACTCAGGAAAGAATTCAAAATGAATTAGGGTCCCGGTTGGAGAGGACTGAACATAAGAACAGTCAAATAGAAATCCAACTCATGGCTAATGAAGAAAGTGCCCGAAGGGAAAGGAAGTTAGAATTTGAGAATCAGGAGGAGTTTCCAAAGACAGGATGGGTAGATTCCCGTGAACAAGGCACAGATACAGATAGGGACATAGGAGGGGATAGCCCTTATAAGAACCCAGGATATCCGATGGCGATGTCAACCCCGTACATGAACCAGGCAAATGGCCAGATAATAAATATCATTAAGTCGAATGAGGACAGACCGGTAAAGTTTACGGGTAATAACATGTCAATTACTCCAAAATACTGGTTAAAGGAAGTCGCAGAGTACTTAAACGAAATGAAAGTTCCTCAGGATCGGAGACTGAGAGCAATTGAGAAGCTGTTGGCAGGTGATTGTCTCACCTGGTTCAGAAGCTTCAGGTACACCTTTGATACGGTGGAAGGCTTTAGAGAAGCCTTTTTAAAACGATATTGGGCAGCAGATGTCCAAGAGAATTTGAGGCTAGATCTGTACTCTAGGAAGTACAGCACAAATGCACCAACTAAGTACTCAGAATTTTTCACCGCTCAGCTGTGTAAATTCCGGGAACTTGACATTGCTCCAGCTGAGAACGACCTGTGTGCCGCCATTGCAAGACAACTTCCATATGAGATTCAGAGGCTGTTAATCTCATCCAAAGCCAGATGTGCTGTGGAAGTGGAGAGTGTATTACGTCAATTAGATATGACGACTTCGCACGTTACTCCCCGGCATCAAAGACAGACTGAACAGGTACATATGGCCAGCAGTCAGGAAAACAGGGAGAAACCATCGACCAGAAATCAGTCCACTAGTACTGATACTCAGGGACTGGGTCGAGAGTATGGGCACCAAGAGCCTAGGGGAATACAGCCATACTACAGAGGAGGATATCGAGGAAGAAATCCTAGGAATACGGGTTATAGGCAACAAGAGAGCCGACCCTATAATAATAACCATCAGAGGCAAGAGAACCGAAAGAAATGGGAGAATTATCCCAGAAGGAACGTAAGGCCAGAGGATAGGGATGATGAATATCGGGCCGAGATAGAAGAGAGATATCAGGAAAGTCTTCGTTATATGAATGAACGACCAGACGAACCTGAAAGGCAAAAAGTCCGTTGGAGTGAGGCAATAAAGAACCGGAAATCACCCGACCGACTAGACGGAGCTCAAAGCTTGGAACTACAAGCTCAATTAAAGAATGAGGGGAAAGGAAGCCTCAGGATTTAAAAAAACTTCAAATTTAAATCGTCAAAAGTGGAAACATACCAGGAGCTGGGAGGAGGTAGAAATTGTGAATTGGATAGCGAGACCAGATGAGCTAATTAACGAGGATGTGGAAGGAATCCCACCTATCAAAAGAGAATTACCCATAATTATGCTAAGGATCAAAGGATTACTGGTCAGGGCATTAATTGATACCGGATCCACTATAAGCCTAATTACGCAAACCCTTCTAAATGAATTGGAAACAAGAGGCCGCGTATTAAAGATTCCCACATCAAGTGTAAAGATTAAGGGGATAATTCCTGAAAAATCTTTAACATGTAAATTTCAGGTATACATCGATTTGATCATGGGTAACGCTGAAATTTCGCAATGCTTTTTGCTGGTAAATCAATTGCCGTATAATGTCATATTAGGTATTGATTTTATCCGTGAGAACAAGGTCATCATAGACCTAGCGCAAAACTGCATTAGAATTCAAAGAGAGGATGTGTATGAACAAAACATTAACCTACAGGAACAGGATGCAAAAATAAGAGAACAGGTGTGGCATGTGGAAGAAGTAACTGAGGAAAGTTATAAGGACATAGAAAAGATATTTGAAGTCCTCAACATAGAACTCGAAGATAATTTGGAAACTGAGTTCGAGACCAACCTGTCAGGAAAAGTAGAGGAAGCTAAAGTTAACCTCGAAAATAAGGAACAATTAAAGAAATTATTATTGAATTTTAGGGACGTATTTGATTCCAAGCCAGGGAAGATTGAAAATTTTAAATATGCGTTCCAAGTCAATGATTGGGCACCGTTCAGACAAAAACCATACCCGGTTGCGGAAAAACATTACCCACAAACGAAGAAAACACTGCAGGAGATGATGAATGCAGGTGTTATAGAAAAGATGGCGACACCATATGTTAGTCCATTAGTGATTGTGAGTAAACCGGATGGCTCAGTAAGGGTGTGTTTAGATGCCAGGAATTTAAATGCAAAAATCATACCAGAAAATGATTCGGCACCACCCATAAAAGAAATACTGAGGAAGTTCAAAGGCAAGAAGATTTTTACAAATATTGACATGACTTCTTCGTATCATCATCTCGAACTGGAAGAGAAAACCAGCTTGTTGACTGGATTTCAGTTCGACCAACAAACATATTGTTTTAGGAGATGTCCGTTTGGATTGAAGACCGCAGGATCTGCCTTAATAAGAGCGCTTGATCGAAACCTGTCAGAGGAAGTGAAAGTTTGCACTATCCGATATGTGGATGACATTTTGCTTACCTCGGAGAACATTGAGGAACATTTCGAAAAGTTGAAGAAATTATTGGAAGACTTAAGAAGGGCAAATTTTAAAATCAATTTAAAGAAGTCAAATTTTTGCCAAAGACAAGTAACATTTTTAGGGCATGTGATTGACAAGGATGGTGTTAAACCAAATCCATGCAAATTAGAATCGATAAGAGATTTTCCAAGGCCTTTGAAAGTGAAGAACGTTCGCCAGTTTTTGGGATTGATTGGATTTTTCTCAGGACATTGTCCATCATACACAAAAACTGTTGCACCACTACAGGACCTTCTGAAGAAGGGGGGAAAGTGGAAATGGACGGAGGAAACAGAAAAAGCATTTGTGGAGGCCAAGGAAATGCTCTTAAACTATGTGAAGCTAGGATATCCTGATTTTAATCAGAGATTTATCATTCAAACAGATGCATCCCAGATTGGAATAGGGGCAATGCTATATCAGGAAAACCCGGATAACCCTGATAAGAGAAATTATCTAGCTTTCACAAGTCGGAGACTGAAACCACACGAGAAAAATTATACGATCAGCGAAATCGAGCTGTTAGCGATATTGCACGCGCTGCAATATTGGCGAAAGATCGTACATGGGTTTCAAGTCACTTTAAGAACGGATCATAAAGCCTTAACCTTTTTGATGAAGACTGATCTATCCAGTCAAAGGTTGATGCGTTGGGCTTTATATATTCAACAGTTTGATGTAAAGATAGAATACTGCCCAGGAAAAGAAAATATAGTTCCAGACTATTTAAGTAGACAGCCAGAGTCCACAGAAGAGGAAGTAATGGCTATTGATTTGGAAGACAGGGATCAGCGTACTCTAAATGAGTTAAGAAGCATTAGTCAACGGCAACGTGAGGATCCATGGATGAACATGCTCATATCTTTCCTTGAAGGAAGTTTGATAAGGGGAACACCGGCGTACACGGAAGCTAATAAGATAGCTCAAAATTACACATTTTATAATGGATTATTATATAAGTTTGTGGACTCTGACCATACACGATTAAGGATTGTTGTACCTGCAATTTTGCAGAGGAAAATAGTATGGTTAGCCCATAGATCGTTCGGACATATGGGAGTCGACAAAACAGTCTCAATGCTGAAAGAAGCATTTATATGGCCGAGACTGAGAGAAACTGTAAGGGACACGCTAAAGACATGTGATCTATGTCAAAGGATTAAACCAAATGCCTTTCTGATGAGACAAAAGCCTATACCATTGTTACCCGAGAGGCCGGGTCAAATCATCTCTATTGATAATTTCGGACCTTTGCCCAAGGCAAGAAGAGGAAATCGACACATAATGGTGGCAATGGATGTCTTCACTAAAATGGTTTTCCTTGCTCCCATACAGAAGACTAGTACCAAACAGGTGTTAAAACGACTCAAAGAAAAAGTGACACCGATTCTGGGAAAACCTGAGAATTTGTTGTCGGATCACGGTAGTTGTTTCACCAGTGTAGAGTTCAGACAAGAATTAGAAAGACTTGGAATACGTCAGATTTTGTCAAGTATTCGCCATCCTGAGGCAAATCCTGTAGAAAGAGTGATGAGGGAGACGGCCAAGTATTGTAGAATATACTGTGCCGAAGAAAATTGGAAGTGGATAGATATCTTGGATATTATCGAATTCTGTATAAACAACACAATCCATGAATCTACGGGAGAGATACCAATAACGTTACATCGGAATGATCAACCAGAAAGACCTTGGAGTCTGGTAATTCCTAGGCCAGCCGACGCTCAGCCGGGAAGAGATGTACGTATTAGAAGAGCCTTTGAGCATCTAAAAACTCAAGCCGACAGGAGGCAAAGATGAAATAGGCACAAGAGGTATCATCGGCCATTATTAGCAGGGGAAATGGTGTTAGTAAAATGACCAGCCATTTCGGATCCAGGGAACCGCGTGTACAAAAAGTTCCAGAAAATGTACCACGGACCGTATCAAATAATAAGAGATTTGAGAAATAATGCCTATAGAATTCGGCACTGTGAAACGAATCACGAAGCGACCATGAATTCAGCGAATTTGAAAGTATATTACCCTCCCGAAGACTTCGATGAAGCTAATGAACAAGCCCTGGTTATGGAACAATTTAAAGATGAGGAATCCACTTTTGATAGAAACGAGAATAAGGAAGAAAAAGGAAACAGAGCTCAAGCATTCGAGTGCGAATGCGAATTGGAGAAATTATATTGGGAAATAAAAGAAATAATTGCTTTTGTTGAAGAAGAAAATTTCAATTTAAGAAAGGAGAATGATGAAATAAGGAAACGGGTAGGGATAGACCACACCCGTAAAGAAGAATGAGGTTCTGGAGACTTAAAGTCCAGACATATAAAGGAAAAGGAAAGAAAGGGTAGGGACAGAGCGTACCCAACCTACACAATTACCGGATACGACTTTAAAGAAATAAAAGAAACAGAAGGTACGGATAACGTTATGATGGCTTCGACGAATAAAGAAAAATAAGATTTTAATGAATAATTGAAATAAATTTCCTCAAAATTTTTCGAAAATTTATTTACCTAAGGAGGGGAGAGATGAACCCATGTACCATTGGCTCAAAAGGGGTCGAATCCATGTATTTGGGGAAGAAATGAAAGAAACATACAGTTTCAAATGTAACATAGAGAAATTTCAAGCCAGGATTCTAGCCTAACGTTGTGCAAGCAGCGGGGACCAGGTGTTCAGGAGATGAGATCATGCCTCTTGACTCCTTGAGAGGAGCGGGTCATGGATATTAATAGAACGAGTGGAAAATTTTCACTGTAAGACAGAGAAGCGTGACTCGGAAATCCAGCTTAGCTTGCATGAAAACGGCAACAGCGCCGATGTGCCAGAAGAAGAATAATTAAATTTAACCCATTTGCAGGAATGAAAATAAGTAAATAAATACAGTACTGTGAATCATTTCGGATTAGAGATTTTTGTGTAAAGAAAAACCTTGTAATAATTGCATAGGAATGAACTGCAAACGCAGTATACGTCATTGGGGATTCACTGATACCAGAGGAGTGGGGAATTAAAAAAATGAACAGCAACACCCACGCAGCTGAAGACTAAAAATTAATTAATATCTCCGAAATGCACGATCGATTCTTATGCGCAATGAGATTATTTGACGTTTGGAAGACGAGCTTTCTGGAGATATAATTTTTATAATTGTACGACAATTAGTTCAAAAGTTGGTCACGAAAAGGACTAGGATTTTATCTTTTTGTGACTAAAGAGTATAAAACTCCTGGCCTCACCAAGCCAATCATGCAGTTTCCGATAGCCCAGGGGGGCGTCACGCTGGATCAGTACATGCAGTTATCAAACGGCCTGAGGGCGCGTCACTGTGCTTCATCAGACACCGAATTCCGATAGTCCGTGAGGGGGCGTCACGCTGAAACACACCGAAGACAGTATACCAGCTTTCCTTGAGGGGAAAAACGCTGTATCACATCGCATAGAAAATATCCGACAGCCACGGGCGTCGCGGTATCAATAATTTACGTGCATCCATAAGGGTTGCAAAGAAGTAATATTACAGTATCGCCGTGTTGAAAAATTAGGAAAATCCTAGTTACAGGATTTAGGTCCGACAGTAGAAAAGTTACAGTGAAAAGTTCATAAAATACAGTCAAAGTAGGCTGCGAACTTAGGACTCAGGGCGATAGGTCTTTAAGTAAACGACCAAAAATATCATAACGTACGGAAGTACTCGAACAGCGAGATAAACAGTTTATCTAATTTAAAGAACCCGAGCAGGGACAGAGAACATAAGGTTCGTAAGTATTCTAGAAGATTAGAAGTGCGAGAACCGAATAAGCAAAGAAGAAGACAGGAAACTATAGACATCGTTTCAAGAAAGCAGACGAACTATTCAAAAGCACTAAGACGCAAGAAGTATTAGTTGCTAAAAATCCATAGGTCACCGATAAATTATCAAGGGGACCGTGAACAGAACAGACTTTCGCTAAGATCAATAAATAGGATCTGAAAGGGGAGCCGTTCGTGTCAGAGAAATAGCAGATCGTCAAGAACGGGAGGAAGTAGATGATTCGAGACTTTCATATTCAGAGAGGACATGAAGCCGACATTACTAAATTTCACCCTTGGAGACGGGAGATCAAGAGGTCACGTGTGATAGGCCTAATAGCGGTCTAGTGATCAAAATTAGTGAAGTGTAAATATATCAAGATTTTGTGTTATAAGTAATATATTTTCAGTGTTTTTCTTGTGTGTTCTAAACGGATACACCAGTGTATTTAAAATGTTATCAGTGTTAAATGTATACGTGTTAAATATGTGTCAAGATATGTCTGTACATGCAATGAATTTGTACACGATGGAGTAATTTAAAAAAAGTGGGCCAAAAATGACGCATCGCACGAGGAGAAGGGTCAAGAAACGACCTTAAACATGTGAGTAAAGATTTTCATTATGTTTTGGTGTCGGGGAAATGATTGTGTACAAATCCACCGGAGTGTTTGAGTAAAAGGGATGTTTCTAAATAACTAAATACAGAATAGGAACGCGGTCTGAACAAAAATAGAATTTTGAGAAATTATAAATAATTACGTGAAAGAATAAATCCTGTAGAGGAAATGTATGAATAAAATGTCAGTGTATTTGACGAATGTTATAAAAGCAAGCGTATTAATAATAATAATAATAATAATAATAATATAAAGGAAATATAAATAAAGATTAAACTGAATGATATGAAAATAAGAGCGTTGGAGCCTTAATAGAAGTATAAGACATGATATTAATGCATGTTATTTAAAATAGAGCAATTATTGTCAAAGGAAAAGATTAATATAAAAATTGAGATATGTATCAATTGTTAATATGGAATTTATCAGTTCTTTGGAAGAAGATAGGCTTAAAAATAATGTATAGCGCAATGGAGCGCAATTAAAATAAAATGTCAATCTAGGAATGCGTAAAAGTTAAAAGTACTTGGTAAATTACTTATGAGGGGTAGTTGATTGCGGAGATTTGAGATATGTTGTAAGTCCTCCAATAGTGACATAGATCACGAGGCCATGTGTGTGTTATTATATTGAAAAGGGAGCAAATGTATGGTATTATTGAGCGTAGGTCATGTAGGCTACGGCTGACCCTAAATCGCATTTTGTATAAGTCCTCCAATGTGGGAATGGTTCCCGAGACATGTTAAGAGATTCGAACCTAGAATCCTCTTGTTGTTGAAGCCCCTAATTATTTGTCGTAGAATGTGTATTACTCTTCCCAATCAATGAGGACCTCTCATAATTAATAAATGCCAAGGTTACGAAAATGGTTTATGAACCTAAAATGTTGTTGAAAGGAAATAAGTGAAGTTAAATGCTAGGTCTCTCCATAGAACTGAAAAGAAAGGAAGATTTGTTTTTAAAGCATTGAAGAGAGCTCCAACCGTAGACTAGACTGGAAGTCACCCTACCAGTCATAAATCTCGCTCAAGTATAACGGTCTGACTCTAATAGCAGGAGGGTTGGTGAAGGCCGTCTGTAAGAAGTAAATAATACACCGTGAGTGTTTAAAAGTTATTAATGACCAGGGAAGTGAACCGAGGTCCTTGTAAATGAAATTATCGCTTGCAAGTTCAGATCGTAGTTTTCTTATGTGATAATGGTCTTATAAGACAAATAAATAAATAACAATCCCTATTGTAATGTTGTATGAAAGTAGGATTCCACGAGTTAAATGAAGGTAACTAGATTCCGGGAGTAATCATAGTTTTTGACTTTGTCAAGTAATCTTTATAACTCTGGAGTACACAAGTATTTTCCCGATCACTATGGTGAAATTGTAAAAACTTGAGAGGGATGATAAATGCTGAAAACATGTGAAGTGCCCAAATATTTAAGTAAAGAATTAACATGTACTTTAAATGTAATTATCTATTTGTTTTGATGGTAAGAGAATATAAAAATAGTATTTGAGATGTACAAGAAGAATGACACCATTATTATTGGAAAATATCGAGCCAAAGGAGCTCGTAGTTATATGGAACTTTAAGATAGATACTTTATGGAAGTAAAAATAATTATGAATTGTTTGTTTTAAAGGAGACCATGTGTTTTAATATAATATTTGTTTAATTCTTTTGTTATTCCTTGTTCACTTGGAACAAGTAGAAGATTTTGGTCAGTAGTTTATTTGTTTTATTGTTTGTAGCGCCATAATTTTGGTTAATTAAATGTTTTAAAATAGGAGTTGATTTTCTTGTTATTTTTGCAAGTGTATCCTCTATTTAATCCAAAATGTGTAAGTCACAGAGTGGGAGAACGTACTACAACCCCGAAAATCCCGAATTGAGCAACGCTGGCATACTGTGATTTGCATATTTCTTGCTAAAAGGGCACAATATGGATGACCTACAGCTATATTCTGCCACCAGAGCACAACTAGAGTTTCTGTTGAAGATAGTGGAAACCTTCTCGCAGGATGTGAAAATGGAATTCGGGCTGGAGAAATGTAAAACGCTGAACGTTATGAAAGGCAAGCTGCAGGAAGGAATATATGAAACAGCTCAGGGCCAGCAGATTTCAACAATGCTCACTAGCGAGACCTACAAGTATCTGGTAATGAAGCAAGCCCGACACATAGAACACTCAGTAGTGAAACAAGATCTGACGAAGGAATTTGTCAGAAGAACTAAGCTTGTTACTAACACCAGCCTCAACACTAAAAACTTGGTTAAGGCAATCAACGCTTATGCTGTCCCAATCCTTAGTTACTCGTTTGGGGTCATTAAGTGGAGTAAAACTGACATTGCTAGTTTAGAACAGGAAATTAGAACATCACTGACCAAATCACGAAAACAGCATCCCAGGACATCTGTGGAACGAGTCATGTTACCGAGACATATGGGTGGGAGAGGAATTGTTGATATAAACAACCAAGTAGCTCGACAGATCTATGAGCTAAGAAAATACTTCTGTTCTGTATCGAACCATTCGATGCTGCACAAGGCTGTCACAGAAGCAGATGATTCAACTCCACTACTCTTAAGTCAGCAAGAGACTCAAATTCAAGTGCGCAGTGATTTGGATAGATTCAATGCCTGGTTGTCCAAGCCACTACACGGAATACATCCCAATGAAGTCATCCAAACTCACGTCGACAAGCTAGCGTCGAACGTTTGGTTGATTTCTGGGCAGATGTTTCCTGAAACAGACGGCTTTATGATGGCTATTCAGAACCAGGTTGTCCCCACGAGAAACTACCTAAAGTTCATCATCAAGGATGCATCTGTGCAAGATGACCATTGCAGATACGGTTGCCCAACATCTGAGACTGTTCAGCATATTATATTAGGTTGTCGCCATTTTGCAGGGCAGAATATAGGAAGAGACATGATTTTGTTGCCAAGATAGTACACCAAGAATTGGCTATACAACTTCAACTGATGAGCCAAGAGAAAGTGCCGTACTACAAATATGCTCCTGAAAGTGTACTGGAAAATGACAGCTTTAAGTTGTACTGGAATCGTACTGTATTGACAGATCAATCAGCTGTGCACAACAGACCTGATTTAGTTTTTGTTGACAAATGCATGAAGCACACCACCTTCATAGATGAGGCGATTCCAAACAGTGGCAACATACTAACAAAGCATGTAGAAAAGTTGTCAAAATTCACAGAGCTTTCAGAACTGATAAGGAAGCAATGGCACATGGCACAAGTCAGGACAGTTCCTATTATTATCTCCAGCACTGGCGTGATTCCCAACAATTTAAAAGAATCGATCACGGCGTTGAAATTAGACCCAGGCCTTTTCAAACTGATGCAGAAAACAGTCATACTTTCTACGTGTCGCGTAGTAAGGCTGTTCTTGGGCAATCAGGCCTGAAGCAGTGAGGGAAATATGAAGCTACTATTCAATGCAGTCACCAAGAATTTGCTACTTGTGATATGTACGGTATCTGGGATTGTAAATGTTTTCTTTCCAGCAAATGCTGAGAATGTGTAAGCACATGCGCAAAATAAATAAATAATAATAATAATAATAATAATAATAATAATAATAATATAATAATTGGGGCACCCGTGCGAGATATCTCGCATTTCAACATCATTGTCGCTGTGCATCAGTATCGCACAACAATAGGCTAAGACTCGACGTGACACACGCCTGCAGGGCCTATCGTCTTATTTATTTGTATAAACACAAGCTTTACCTTGTTCAATGAATACTTCTATTCAGATCATAAAGAGTTTCAAAAAATGTTTTTGGTAAAAGTAAAGTATGACATTGTGTTTCTTGTTTCATTTATTTATATGCTTTGTGATTACGTAATGCGGGGGTGCCTACATGTGATTACACGGGCAGTGGAGCGACAAAAATTGACCAGAAAGAGTGTTTTCGTAATGTGTGGTCGACCTCGAAGGTCAAAGTATATTTTTATTATTATTATTGCTTCACTCTCTTGCACCCATTGTCCCGTCTACATATAATTTTCCTATTTGTCTGTAGATAATGTAGGTTCATACTCGTTCAGCAAGCATATGGGAGCAGCAGTTAGTGGGTGTAATGCCTTTCCTCCACTATCGTGGGGAGTTAACTAGGCCACCTGCTTAACATTTAAGTCGCTTGAATTAATTACGAAGAGGACACTCTGTCGAGTCGTTAGTGCTACAAGGACTTAACATTACATCCTAAGCGTCAACGCTTGCACGCTGTAGAGTAAAGGTACTTAAAATATGAAAAACAATGCAGACCTTTAAGTCAGTGAGGGACTTAAGAAAGGGTAAAGTATAGGCTACACATTTGAGTTTACTTTTGGAAAGATTTGACTGATCACCTCGTGGTGTAGTGGTTAGCATTCTTGTCTATCGCCCCGGTGATCCAGTTTTGCTCCCTGGCACTGTTATGAAATGTAATTCTGATCTGAGGGCAGGAACGTGATACACTCAGCCTCGTGAGGCAAAACTGGGAGTCCACCTCGCAGGGTATTGGATAGCGCTCATGGCTGTCACCACGGAGGCCCGGGTTTGATTCCCAGCTCTGCCAAGAAATTTAATTCTGGTCTGGGGGCAGGAACGGGATACACTCAGTCTCGTTCGATTCCCACCTCAGCCATCCTGAAAGTGTTTTTCCGTTTTTGCCCACTTTTACTCCTGGCAAATGCCTGGATTGTTCCCAACTTAAGGCCACGACCAGCTCCTCCCGAATCCTAACCTGATTTAAAAACACACACTAATACAGTCATTACAATAACATAGGTTCATAATGTCGCTTATTGTGGTCCATATTGACGTAAATATATTTTGAATGAATAATACAATATCTGCCTTTCAATACAATTTATTAATTATTACTTACAGGTACAGGTTTCGGGGGCTTTCACAACCCCCCCCCCCCCCTTCATCAGCCTGCTTAACAAAACCTTTTGAGAAAACTTTCCATGTACACAAGCACATATAAATCACAAGGAAAGTTTTCTCAAAAGGTTTTGTTAAGCAGGCTGATGAAGGGGGAGTGTGAAAACCCCCGAAACATGTACTTGTAAGTAATTAATAAATTGCATTGAAAGGCGGATATTATATTATTTATTCAAAATAACATAGGTTGTCAGACAAATTCCACACACCCAAGTATACAGGGTTAAATGACCACGATGTTCAAGTTTTCCAAATGAAGCATCAAACAAAGCAAGGATTTGAGAGTGTTATTCAACGTGAAATCTCAATATGGATCTGAAAATTCACATATATACTGTCCGATTCCCGGGAATGACAGGGGCCAAGGGTTCCCAACCAGTGGTACGAGCACTACTGGTGTTACGTGGGAACGATACAGGTGGTATGCGTGGGTGATACGAGCGGTTACGACAGATAGGCTAGTAAGGGCTTCTGTGTGAGTGACGGCGTAAACTTTACTCTACTGTCTGCCGGGCATTTTTGCTTAGTTTTGTACTAGGCTAATTATATAAAAATATATTTTTTCAAACCCACATGGTTCATTGAAATTGACAAAGATTTGACAAACGCCAAAATTCAGACAGACACAATAGCAAACAGAACACTCTTCAGAGAAGCTATTCAAAAGGCAAAATTTCAAGAAAGGAAGAAACAAACAACTGGCAGAAAGTGGACTCAAGAGGAGAAAGATCGTCACTCTAGAAGGATGAAAGAAATTTGGAAACAACGGAAATTGAATACAATGGACAATGGCCAAAGTTGATTCATCGTACCCTCCAAATGGGTTATTCGAAAGAAGAAGAAGAAGAAGAAGAATATATGTTTTTAGACCTATGAGTAATAAATAAATCTGTAATTTTCAATAATCGTTTTATTTGTTTCCTTCATTATAAAACTAGCAGAAGTACCCATTCTTCGAACGGTCTTCGGTATTAATAATCAGATGTTATCAATTGAGCTACTGTTGCAATGTTTAGGGGCTTGGAACCTGTTTGTTATGGTTAGTGGCTTGCATTCCTTCTTTAGTTTATTAAATGAAATTAGGTTTCTGGGAATATCTAAGTAACTGTTGGGTTTAGAGCCTTAAAATATAGTTTTCGGGGACCCTTTACGGGTCTTGAGGGGCCCCGAGTTTTGTTTCTGTCACCAAGGGTTTGAAAATGAGCGTTGTCTCGTCGTTGTACGCCATAATAATGATAATAATTAAAATAATAGTAATAATTATAATATAACAATATAGGGATAGGGATATAATAGACCTTCCGTACCACACCCGCACGTGTAAATCGCGTGAAAAAATTCTCCAATACCCCTTGACCTCTTAAGCGCATTGTATGTATTGATGAATATTTCAGCTTAATTTGGATCCGTTATAACCTTATAGCCGTTTGCAAACCTTCACAGTAATGTAATAAATGGAATTGCATTGCGTCTTACAGAAATAGATGGACCTCTGAGATTCAGTTGCCATGGTTACCGGCATGCATTCTTTCATTAATTTATTAAGTGAAATTAGTTTTCTGGGAATATCTCAAAAACTGTTGGTTTTAGGGCCTTAAAATGTGATTTTCGGGGTCCTTTTAGGGCCCCGAGTTTCGTTTCTCACATTGGGGGGCTGAAAATGCTTATTTCAGCATGTATTTTAATGGGGTAGGCCCCCTGTTATGAGAGGTACGGAGAAGAGTTACATCAATGATTGGTGTCGTACCTCTGAAGGATATCTGTATCAAATTTTACGTTGATCCACTCAGCCGTTTCGAGTTATAAGGACACAAAAAATTGTTCACAGACAAACAAACAAACAAACAAACAGACAGACAGACAGACAAAATTTTTATTTTTGCGCGCATCCATCATAAAACAGTCTGAAACGCGCAAATATCGCAAATCTCCTTGGAAATTCAGAAAAAACAGACAAACTTCCATTTTTAAATATATAGAGATTGTTATTAATATATTTTTACATAAAAATTAGCAAGAAAAAAAATTGGACAAAAAATCTACATATATTAAATCTTGATGAAGGATTGAAAAAACCGAAGTACAAGTGAATTAATAATTAAATATGAAGTTTACTTCATTACAATAAAACAAGCCATTGGGCACTTTTCCGACAGTAAATATATGTTTCTAAAAAAATATAGGTCTGTTGGTACACCAAAATTTTCAAGTGGTACGCAGTTGCTAGAATGTTGGGAACCCCCGACAGTGGCTATTCTGAGAGTGAATTTTTACCGGGATTTTTGACACTGTATTGAGGCAAATGGCAGCTTATTTAAATTACAGGGGATTTAATCGTAATAATTACAAGTGTTGTAATGTAAGATGGCCGTCAACAATGAACATGCGAAGCTTTTTTGCTCAGCTGAAAAATAAATCATAAATATATTGAAGTTCTAAATAGTGACAAAAGACTGGATAAGAAGTGGAAAGAAAATATTACTAACTCCGTGAGTATAGTTAAATCAGAATTAGCAAACTTTCATGAGGAATTGATCAAAATGGAGAATACCTTAACCTCTACACCAGATCAACACGAACAACAGATCAATGAACGTGAACAGCCGCTTTATTCTGACACGGTATCTTGCACTCATATAAATAAAGAAAACATTAAGAAGACTAGAAGTGTGGTATTCATCTCTCCAAAGAACAAAGACACGGTAAAGAACTCCGAACAGACATTACGCCTATTGAAAGGTACAACTAAATCCAGTTCTCTAAATGTAGGAGTAACTAAAGTGAAGAAAACTAGAAATGGTGTGTTATTCGAATTAAGGAATCATGATGAATGCACGAACCTAGTCAGTCGCATTCAAGAAACTTCCCCGGACCTGACGGCTATAATACCAAAGCACAACAATCCTAGCCTCATCATTAATGGTATTGTGGACGCCATTAAAAACCAGAACCCGAGCATAAAGCAGTGCCTCCTAGATCGTGCGCAAGTCTTGGAGAAAAGATTTGTGAAGAAAGCTCGGAGCGGCGACAGTCAGTATGCAGTGATTGAAGTCACGCCTACGATCTATCATGCCGTTATGAAAGAAGAGAAACTATATATTGGCTACCAAAGATGCAATGTTAAAGACTATTTCCCAGTCATACGTTGTCACTCCTGTTGCGGTTATGGCCATTTTGTAGCGGACTGCAATTCGCAAAGATACCCAATCTATTATGAGGAACATATTGTAGACGTATGCCCCCGAACGAGAACTGAGTATGGCAATTGCAAATCATATAACCAAACAATATGTTCAGTAAAGAACATATAGCCTACTTTCTCCTAAATGCATGGGTATTGTTATAACTCTTTGTCCTTTTCATGGAGTATGATTGAATGTTGGTTGTAGTAGCTTGTTGAAATACAACTTGTCATACGGATATTAAACATGAATATGAGGTGCCCTTTGCTAGTGCTACCTCTGTACAAAATTTCATTCAATTCGGTGTCACAGTGTTTGAATTGATATGGTGAATCGCTTTGCACACATACATGGCCACTATCTGCAAACTCTTGGGCTGATGACCTTGTAGTTCAGTCAAAAGATGCTTCCCACGAAAAGGTATGTTGTTGCAAAATTTGGTAGAGATCAAATGATTAGGCTAGTCGTAATTTGATTTAATCTTTTAACATTTGGGTGGCCGCCATTCCGTTTCCGTCAAGATGGCATCGATATAAAACATGACGCTGAGATGTTCTTTGCTATTGCTACCTCTGTACCAAATTTCGTTAAGTTCGGTTTCAGAGTGTTTGAATAGATAGGGGGAATCAATTTGCACACATACATGGCCGCCATCCGCAAATTATTGGGCTGATGACCTTGTAATTTGGTCAAAAGATTCTTCACACATAACAGTATAACGTTGCAAAAATTGGTAGAGATCAGATGATTAGGTTGGTCGTAATTTCATTTGGGTGGCCGCCATTACATCGCTTCTTTTCAAGATGGTGGCTATATAAAACATGACACTGAGGTGCCCTATGCTAGTGCTACTTCTGTACCAAATTTCGTTCAATTCGGTTTCACCGTGTTCGAATTGATAGGGAGGGGGGCAAACATTCCGAATACACACACTCACAGACACACAGACACACACACAGACTGACACACAATTTTTCGCCTATTTTCATTTTATGAAAAAATAGGCTTATAAGATCACGTTTTGTCCGTGTGTGTGTGTGTGTGTGTATGTGTGTGTGTTTCCCCCTAATAACATCTAAACGTCTGGAGCGATTACAATGAAACTCGGTAAGATCATAGCACTATTCTTGCCGACCCCGACCGTGCCCTTCAAATTTTATTGTGTCTCACCAATCTAACTTGGCGGCTGTGCGAAATATTTCACCAGCATTCAGTATCTCCGAAACTATTATCGATAACACCCTGAAATTTTGTACGGTGATAAAGGGCACTTCCAGAAGTTCACCTATGAGACTTTCAAAAACCTGGTGACTATAAAACCAACATGGCGGCCAAGCGATTTTGAGACTTTTAAATAGACATTTTTATCGCGATTTAACTATCCAAACGTAATGAAACTTGGCACAGCAAATGTTTATACACATTGTAATGCACTGGAGTCTAATTTAGTTCAATTGTTTCCATAACCTCAAAATGGCGGCTGTGCGAAATATTTCACTGACATTCTATATCTCCGCAACTATTACAGATATCACCCTGAAACTTCGTACGGTGATAAAGGGTACTAATACAAGTTTATCTATGTAATTCTCATAAGCCGGTAAAGTACAAAACGAACATGGCGGCCAAGCGAAGTTGAAACATTTTAATAGACTTTTATCGTGATTTAACACTCTGAGCGCAGTGAAATCTGGTACAGTAAATGATTATATATATTGTAATGCACTGGCATCTAATTTAGTTCAATTGTTTACATAACCTCAAGATAGCGGCTATCCGAAATTTTAAAATTAAGTTTTTATTTCTTGTGTCGTAATCATGCGATCGAAGTGAAAGTTTGAATAATGAACCTAGGCAATTGTCTTTGAATGGTACATAACTCTATGGCCTATAAATATAACAATCCAAAATGGCGAGCATCCGAAATATTTAGACGGTTCTCAATATCTATGAATCTTCTACAGCCATCAAACTGAATTTTTTTTATGTTCATAGAGGCTATGTACATATGTTCACCTATAGGACTTTCAGTAACCTGGGGAGCACAAATCCAACATGGCGGCGACACGATGTATAAATATTTAAATGGACGTTTCTCACGAATTAACTATCCGAGTGCAGTGAAACGTTGTACGTTAAATGCTTATACAAATGTTAATCCACTGGCATCTAATTTATTTCAATTGTTTGCATAATCACAAGATGGCAGCTGTGCGAAATTTTAAAATCACGTTTTTACTTCTTGTGTTCTAATCATGCGATTGAAGTTTGAATACCACACGTACACAATAAACTTAATGTAATAGTGCAAAAATAAAAATCCAACTTGGTGACCATCTGAAATATTTAGACGGTTCTCAATATTTACGAATCTATCACAACCTTCAAACTGAAATTTTGTATGTTGATAGAGGAAATTAACATGAGTAGGATATATGAAAATAGGCTCTATAGTTCTTCTCGGAACCACTTGTTCGCCCTGTGTTGATCTCATTTGTCTACCTTCATTTTTTTTGCAAAAATCGAAAGTAGGCTAAACATGGGGAACAGGACATATTTTCAAGCCATAGATACAAATCACACTGCAACATCCTCACAGTGTCCGGCCTTTATTAGAATCTTAGACATAATCTAAGATTAATTATGACTAAAACAACAGTACTTTACCGATCTCTTATACCTACACAAGAATTACGTATTGACGCCGTAAATCCATCAGATGCACAGCACATCAAATTTTTGTGCATTCAAGAACCATACACTTGAAATAATGTTGTTAAGGTTCTAGGAACAAATCTGAACATTCATTCTGCTGATTCGTAGGAGCAACGAGAAAGAGCTGCAATAGCTACAAATTGTCCTATGTATTTAAACACAATATAACTTGATGTTGTCTGCTTAATAGCTGTTTAACGCGTGTATTATAGATATTGTGATCTGGTATTTAAAATATTAGATTATTACTCTAGTATTGACAATGAAAATCCACAGCCTGTCTCCGACCAGGTCAGGAATGGAATGCATGAAGCCCCCCATCTAGCGGCGAGGATATGAACTGTGCCGGCTGCCGAGGCCTGACGCACTCCTCTGGGGCAATTATTAAATGAATGACAGATGAAATGAAATGATAGTGGAGAGTGTTGCTGGAATGGAATTTTTACTGGGAAAACTGGAGTACCCGGAGAAATACCTGTCTGCCTCCGCTTCGTCCAGCACAGATCTCACATGGAGGGACCGGGATTTGAACCACGGACCCAGCGGTGAGAGGCCTAAGCCACGGAGGCACTCTAGTATTAAGGATTGTATATATCATACTTTTATCTGTCCATTTCTGTTCATGTCTATTGTTGTTTATGTATTGGATTTTATCAGAGAAATTGTATATTTTGTATAAACTACAACCCTAACATACTATATGGTAAAATAAGGTTCACTACACTTCTTCTTATCCCTTGTGCCTTGAAGCGTCGGAGTAGCCTCGTTCTGTCCAACTCTGCCTCTCCGATCAATTTTCACACAATCTCTTCATTTCCAGGATTGTTTTCCCTCGCCTCTGTCCGATTTTCTCAATTCTGTCATCCCAAGTGGTACGGGGTCTTTTCTCTTCCACTTGCATTTCAAAAACCTGCTTCGCTTTTCTCTCTTGTTCCATCCTCCTGACATGTCCATACCACTTCAACTGACGTTCCTCAATCACCATACTTATGGCCTTCTTTTGTCCTGCTTCTTCTCTGAATCTCTCATTCCGGATCCTATCCCTTCTAGTCCTCCCCACTGCTCGCCTTGTATACTTCATTTCAGTGGCAGTGATCTTACTGAGATGCTTGTCTTGCAGTGCTAAACTCTCTGTGCCTTATAGGGTGATCGGGGCCATAACCGTATTGTAAATCAGCATTTTGGTCTTGATGCTTTTCTCATTCTTCCCTACTATTGTATTATTCATCTGATAGTAGGCTGAGATGGCCTTTTTAGTTCTATTGAGTACCTCTTGCTTTATTTCCCCATCACTACTTAATAAGGTGCCAGGATATTCAAAAGTTTCTACTTTTTCGAGAGGTCTTCCTCCACAAATTATGTCAACTTGTTGTTCACTATACTTTGGAGATTAAATAATAATAATTATAATAATAATTACAACTGTTGGTGTTGTTGTAGTTTCATTAAGGGGTTTTGCGACAACAATGTCGTGTAGCCCCTGGTGTATTCTTTAGAATACACGGTAAGACAGAGGTAGCTTTTGCTGCTGCTCTTTCCTTTAATTCATTCCTTCATTTTTCGCAAACACCAACAGTGATTTTTTACTTTTTCTTTTATTTGTGCACCTTTCTTACTTCCTTTGTAAGTCTGTTATAGATATATATCTTCCATGATCAACCTAGCGGTATCTAGCAGCTAACCACTGATGTTCTTTAACATTTTCACTCTCAAGAGGACTTCCTTACCAGTCAAGCCACCAGATGTCGTCGTTATCGCCAGCTAACTTCTCCATGCTCAAGAGGACTTCTTCATCATTCCAATCCACCAGATGTCGTTATCATCACCTGCCAACTTCTCCTTGAAGACCACTTAATCAAGAAAATTAACTTCTAAGAAGCAATTTTATTATTGTTATGTTGGTAATTTTTATGTATGTTCCTTTGTCCCTTTCCCCCACCCTCTTGCTTCCTTGGTACCTTCGTGCCTCGTTGAGTGATTCTCACTTTTGTGTCAGTCGTCAACACTTACAGTTGGAGCCTACCTCAGGCTTGCCTCCTGTCTACTCGAGACACTTCTTAAATATCTACGCCATGTTGTGGATTTAAGCTAACGGTCGCCATTGATCATCTACTCTACAAACAATAAGCTGATTACCAAACTCTAATGGTTTTCACCGCATTTTAATTGGTTTTAAACAGCTAAATGCGTTTTAATTCTTGTTCTATAGACAGTTTGAAATTGCTAAATGCAGTACAATAACTACCTTCGAGGGATTTTTCTAGTCATGCTCTAACTATCTAAAACTTAAAAATTTAGTGCTTCTTGCACAAATTAACTGAGAATGAGTTCTCACACCGTGGGATTTATATTAAACGAAATACTGTCTATAAAAACTTAGCTTTTTCTCCGTGGGACCTGTTGCCCAATTCAACTGCTATCATAACTCCAGAACTTTCGACATCGAACTATCTTTCTACACGTAAAATAACCTAGTATTTCTTCAAATATGGGAACACACTTTCCTCACTGAGAAATGTATGTTGCATAAACCTCTAATCAACATAATTTGTCTTCATTCGTGGGAATTCTCCGCTGCATTCAACTGCGACCTACGGATTTCTAACGAAATAAACTCTCTCAAGCTAAAATCCAATCAGTTATTTACATAATTGCAATAACTTTTCTCCTTGTGCACATTTTGTGCTGCAATAGTGAACTTTTCAAATACAACAATAGACTATAGTGAAAATAGTGTCCGTTAGATCACCAGCCGCGTCGCGTTTGTGAGAGCAATACATTACGGCCGAGAACTTTCTCCTAAAGTCCCCATTTTCCTCCTTCCCAAACACCTTTACTAACAAATTAGGTTAAATTTATAAATTTAGGTCTTGTTCAATGAGGTGTCACTTCATAGCAAGTGCTCTCCCTTTATTGTCACGTTTTCCATAACTTAATTCTGTATAATTCGTGTCTCGCACACGTCTCAAACTATATTAGTTTTCCCTTCTAACTAGGGAATTCAATTATTTCTGCTCACAAGTGAGTTTTCTAACTTTTTTATTCAGGTTTCACAAATAGTGACCTTTACAATTTGAATTTAGCATGTCCGTAATTACTGTTTAAATATAAGAAGTTATAGAAACTTCTTCTTAATTTTCTCTTTTCTTGTTATAATTACAAATTTATTGTCGGTTCATCCTGTTAAGATTTCCACATAGGAATTCTTAAAGTGCCCACGTTATACCTTAGTTATGGTTGATGCTTTAATTGCTGTATTATTATTGTTAAATTTTGAATTTGTCAAATTTAAGCACAACTTTTAAAAATCTTATGCAGATTTTAGTGCTTAAAAGAGGTGTTAAACCTTAATATAGTTACTTGCTAAGTGCAAACTTTACCATTCTAGAGGTCTGAGACCTTATACTTTTTTATATTTGTTAAAACCAATTATAACTCCACGCATTGTTAAATAAATCAGATTATATTTTTTCGTTCTTGTCTTAGAATAACGATTAGGCAGGACCCTATTTTCCCTGACTCTTCCCATCGGTTTATGCCCTCTTTAATAAAATCAACTACCCAACTAAGCAAAGTTTTGCCTCTTGTTGCATTTGAACGAAAACTTCTAGTATCATCTTTTTCAAAGCATCTTTTAGCTGCTAGAGCTAATTCTAATGAGCCAGTAAGGCAAGTAAAGCTAGCTCCGCAAGCTTCCTGCTTGTTGAGATTTTCTCTAAAACTTGTGGTTCTTTTTCAAAATGTAAGTTTTTCTTCTGGCCTAAACTTTTAGTCAGCACTTTGCTGGGTAAAAGCTTAGCTATTCTTAAATGCAACTATTGTCTTTCTTACCAAAATTTTCAAAGAAATCAACAAAATTGTTCCCAAAATCACTATAACTGCTTCACCACTACCTTTCCTGGGAGTACTCGATCAGTCGTCGGGAATCCTACAGTTCCAAGAACTAAGTATCACGGCAAATTCAAATTATTTGCGCCTTTCAAAACATTCGTTCAAACTTAACTCCTTTGAAAGGATATATAGTAAATCTGTCATTCTTTGTCTTGCTAGACTACCACCCTTCCCCATATTATCCAATTTTAGGCTGGGAAGGGAAAGCACGAACGCCGCTTGCTTGCAAATAACCCAAGCTCCAGCCACATTTCCCGTTAGCTGTGTCCAAGTCCATAACGACACATGGCAAAAGAAACTGCAAAGCATTAAACATAACGACAATCCTACAACGCTTTGGAAATACACTAAAGCTTTTACCAAAAGTAACAGAGCAATTCCTCCTCTGGACGACGACACTAACAATAAGATAATCACGGACAATCAAGGCAAAGCCGAACTCATGGCAAATACCTTACTCGAACAATTTACGCCAAATGACCACCTAGTAGACGAAGCGCACGACAAAATAGTACAGGACGAAGTGACACAGTTTTTAAATCAACCAGCGCAAACGGACATTCCTCTCATTACGTTACCTGAACTACAGACACACATCAACAAGCTAAGCATAAATAAGGCCCCTGGCAATGACGAAATCCCCAATGAAATAATCAGAAAATTAAACAACTACAGCTTAAACCTCTTACTACATCTCTTCAATTACATATTAATATTAAGACATTTCCCCACGGAATAGAAGATAGCCAAAATTGTCTGTTTTCCTAAGCATGGAAAAGATGCTAAGAAACCATATAACTACAGACCCATAAGTTTATTAAACCACCTCTCAAAATTATTCGAAAAAATATTACTATCTCGCATTAAAGATAATATTAACAACACCTTAATTCCACAACAGTTCGGATTCCACGCTCAGCACTCTACAACACAACAACTACTACGAGTGACTGAATTCATCACTTCAGGCTTCCAACATAATCAACTTACAGTGGAACTCTTTTTGGACATCAAACAGGCGTTCGATAGAGTTCATCTTCCCACTATAATTCATAAATTAATACAGCTAAACATACATCACACTTACATTACACTAATACAGCAATACTTGGCACATCGTAAATTCTTCACTTCCATTAACAACACCAATTCTTCCCTCAAAAACATTAACGCCGGCGTAGCGCAGGGTAGTATATTGGGACCTCATTTGTTCCTAGTCGTGATAAATGATCTTCCAATACTAGACTATACGTCAACCCATGTGTTCGCCGACGACACGGCCATACTCGCAAAATCTAGAAACCCTCAGTTAGCACTTATGAACATACAGCAACACATAAATCAGCTGCAACCCTGGCTCATTAAAAATAAAATACAGATAAACATTGCCAAAACAAAAGCTGTACATTTCACTCATAAATACGGCCAATTCAGACAACATCTACAATTATTCAACACTAACATTGAATGGACTCACGAAATTAAATATCTAGGAATAACACTAGACAAGAGACTCAATTTAAATACGCACATAAACAACACCTTAAAAAATACTAAAACATGCATTAAACTTCTTTACCCCATTATTCACCCAAAATCTACACTGTCCACTAAAATAGTAACACTTCTCCATAAAACACTTATTAGACCAGCCCTCACGTACGCTATACCAGCTATAGGTTTCTTATCCATCACCAAAATAAAACAACTCCAAAAAATTCAGAATCAGATGTTAAGAATAGCGCTAAAAGTCCCTCGGGACACGAGCATCGACGAGTTACATAGACAGACCCGAACCCCGTATCTCCTAGACTTCATGACAAAGCTAACGGAAAAATATTACCGACAAACACAAGTTCACCCTAATCCACTAATACGTACGCAAGGAAATTACGATGTAGACAGAAGAGACACAAGAAAAAGACGACCCAAATATTTATTAATTATAAAAGACATACTACAAGGTAACGACTTATAAGTTACGAACAACTATCTACAGGGTAACCAGAAATGCTACATTAAATCAATTTCACAACAAAAATTCACCTGCCCACCGTTTTTACACACCTAACATCTTAATAAGGAACCTAGCCCCTTTAAAACTGTGAATCAGGGTTGCGTGGTTTGGCTGCCCGGGGGATGAGGCCACGGCCGACCCCGCCCGGGATGACACGCTGCGTACCTAGATTATGCAGTTACAAAACCTTCATAACAACTCCAGAGGCACTCTGGGTTCCTAGGTCTATATCATCTACAGACCCCCCGAAGTGGTCTTCTTCTTCCCCCTTGGAGATGGCTCCTTTCGTTTTTGAACCCATGACCGCCTGAGCAAACCGCATTCGAACCCAAGACTTGCCTTCGCATGGCGTGCCTGCCTGGGAGCTAGGCGATGGCCTGGCCTCCTCGGATGGAGCGCCATAGTCAGCGGGCGTCAAACAGAACACCAACATACAAATTAACAAATTTATAAAATAGGAACTAAAACGTTCATTTGCAAACTTTCCAAACTACTTCCAACTCAAGAAACACAATATGTAAATTCCCTAAAGAAAACAGCTCCAACTCGAACAGCCAATCGCGGGCCTTCATTGGCGGGTTGGAACGTCCGACTAATATTTTCGGCCAAACTACAATACTGTACACAACAAAAACTGTTCTAGAGCATAGATACACTCTTAACTTTCACAAAACAAATTAAAAATTTCATTTTTACCACTTAGAAAAACCTTAGACGAGAAAAATTCCAACGACCAATCACAGGCCAGCAAATTGCCCGCCCAGGCGGCTCGTTTCAAATACAGCCATTGCAGCTCATTTCCATACATTACACGGCATTTTAATCTTATCTTATCCCAAATCATTAGCGAGGCTTATTAAACCAATCAATTATTTTAACAAAATACCTACTAAAGGTCTCTTAACTTCTAACATAAAGAAATCAACCCGCTAGAGAGCATTTCCATCTTCCTAAAGTACATGAAACAAAATTTAACTTCCAACTCCAAACAAATTATTATTATCATCACTAAGCCGAAACTGTTGAAACACCGGCCATGGCGCGCGATACATATAAAGCCAGAATATCAGGCTAGAAACTAAGGAGAACTCGACTGCTATGACAACTGTTCATTCCCCGTAATTTAAAACAAAAATAACAAATCTTCAACATAATTCACAATTTATTTATTTATTTATAAAACTTTTTAAACAATCATCAAATTATACACGCTGCCGCCGAAGCGATTGCCGGCCGCTACGCGGCCGACACATCGCTTGCGGCGGTAAATATCTTATTTTTCATATTTCAGAGATTACCAAAATCATACATAAATTACAAATATTACGTCCTTAAAATAAAATACACCAGGCAGAGTAGCGCATTGACGCAACGGTACCTGGTCGCTTCGCTCGCAACCAGCGGCTTCAAAACCGATTAGCAGCAGCACCCACATTAGGTATCCTGCAGGCTTGCGCAGTGAAAATGGTGATTAAATGTTTACTTTAGTGTAAGTTTATGAATTATATTGGACTCTCGTCCTATCTATCCATACTTTTTCTCCGTTCCGAAACCCATTTCTTCCCATTCCTTTTTTTTTCCATAATCTTCCCTTAGGGAGGTTTATTCCTTAGCCAATAACCTACCCAGCCCCGTATACTTGTTTGTGTGTGAAATTTGTATTATAATATGTGCTACTGTGAATTAGTGCTAGTATTTGTAATTGGGGCTTGGATGGGGCAGAAGGCAGCCGTGACCATCCCAGCATTTTCCTGGAGTAGAAGTGTGGGGATGGAGGGGGGAGGGGGGGGGGGGAGCAATGAAAACCACTTCAAGGTTGCTTGAGGTGGGAAACGAACCTACATCTTCCCAGTTCTCCCTCGCAAGGTTGAGTGTTCCTCATTCGTCCACCACGTGGTGAAGTATCCAGCACTTTTGGCTATTACCATGGAGACCTGAGTTCGATTTCCGGTTCTGTCAGTCTCGTGAGTTTTAGAATATTGAAAGGAAGTGGGTTTGATCCCTACCTCAGCAATCCTGGAAGTGGTTTTCCATAGTTTCATACTGGTAGTTAGATTAAGGCCGCGGGCTCTCCTCAACATAATACTAGTCTCAATTACAAATACACACTACAGACATGACAATAACATGGGTTGTTAGACTGATTCCATACACACACAAGTACTCGTGTCTATATAGCCATGATGTCCCAAGGCCCCTAAAATGAAACATCAAAAACATGTATCCCATTCCAACCCTCAGATCGGAATTCAATATCTTGGTAAAGTCGGGAATCGAAGCCGGAATTCAGTCGTGACATCTAAGAATGCTAGCCACTACGTCACTCTTGGCAGAGACGGAAATCGAACCCGGACCTCAGGGCTGATAGAGAAGATTTTTAGCCACTACGCCGCCCTTGGCAGAGACGGGAATCGAAACCGTACCTCAGGGGGTGTCGGCTAAAAATTCAAGCCATTATGCCACGCTTGGCACAGTCAGGCATCGAACGCTGACCTCAGGGGTGTCCGCTAAATATTCTAGCCACTAGGCCACGCTTGGCAGAGCCAAGCATCGAACGCTGACGTCAGGTGTGTCCGCTAGAAATTCTAGCCATTAGACCACGCTTGGCAGAGCTGGGCATCGAACGCTGACCTCAGGGGTGTACGCTGAAAATTCTAGTCACTAGGCCACGTTTGGCACAGCCAGGCATCAAACGCTGACCTCAGGTGTGTCCGCTAAAAATTCTAGCCGTCAGGCCACGCTTAGCAGAGCCGGGCATCGAACGCTGACATCACGGGTGTCCGCTAAAAATATAGGCACTAGGCTACGCTTGGACCAGCCAGACATCGAATGATGACCTCAGGGGTGTCCGCTAAAAATTCTAGCCACTAGGCCACGTTTGGTGCTGCCGGGCATCGAACGCTGACCTCAGGTGTGTCCGCGAAAAATTCTAGCCACATTTGGCACATCCAGGCATCGAACGCTGACCTCCGGGATGTCCGCTAAAAATTCTAGCCACTAGGCTACGCTTGGACCAGCCAGACATCAAACGATGACCTCAGGGGTGTCCGCTAAACTTCTAGCCACTAGGCCACGCTTGGCAGAGCCGGACATAGAACGCTGACCTCAGGGGTGTCCGCTAAAATTTCTAGCCACTAGGCCACGCTTGGCACAGCCAGGCATCGAACGCTGACTTCAGATGTGTCCGCTAAAAATTCTAGCCACTAGGCCACGCTTGGCAGAGCCGGACATCGAACGCTGACCTCAGGGATGTCCGCTAAAAATTCTAGCCACTAGCCCACGCTTGGCACAGCCAGGCATCGAACGCTGACCTCAGGTGTGTCCGCTAAAAATTCTAGCCGTCAGGCCACGATTAGCAGAGCCGGGCATCGAACGCTGACATCAGGGGTGTCTGCTAAAAATTATAGGCACTAGGCTACGCTTGGACCAGCCAGACATCGAACGATGACCTCAGGGGTGTCCGCTAAAAATTCTAGCCACTAGACCACGTTTGGCGCTGCCGGGCATCAAACGCTGACTTCAGGTGTGTCCGCGAAAACTTCTACCCGTTAGGCCACGCTTGGCAGAGCCGGGCATCGAACGCTGACCTCAGGGGTGTCCGCTAAAAATTCTGGCCACATTTGGCACATCCAGGCATCGAATGCTGACCTCCGGGATGTCCGCTAAAAATTCTAGCCACTAGGCTACGCTTGGACCAGCCAGACATCAAACGATGACCTCAGGGGTGTCCGCTAAACTTCTAGCCACTAGGCCACGCTTGGCAGAGCCGGACATAGAACGCTGACCTCAGGGGTGTCCGCTAAAATGTCTAGCCACTAGGCCACGCTTGGCACAGCCAGGCATCGAACGCTGACTTCAGATGTGTCCGCTAAAAATTCTAGCCACTAGGCCACGCTTGGCAGAGCCAGACATCGAACGCTGACCTCAGGGATGTCCGCTAAAAATTCTAGCCACTAGCCCACGCTTGGCACAGCCAGGCATCGAACGCTGACCTCAGGTGTGTCCGCTAAAAATTCTAGCCGTCAGGCCACGATTAGCAGAGCCGGGCATCGAACGCTGACATCAGGGGTGTCTGCTAAAAATTATAGGCACTAGGCTACGCTTGGACCAGCCAGACATCGAACGATGACCTCAGGGGTGTCCGCTAAAAATTCTAGCCACTAGACCACGTTTGGCGCTGCCGGGCATCAAACGCTGACTTCAGGTGTGTCCGCGAAAAATTCTACCCGTTAGGCCACGCTTGGCAGAGCCGGGCATCGAACGCTGACCTCAGGGGTGTCCGCTAAAAATTCTGGCCACATTTGGCACATCCAGGCATCGAATGCTGACCTCCGGGATGTCCGCTAAAATTCTAGCCACTAGGCTACGCTTGGACCAGCCAGGCATCAAACGATGACCTCAGGGGTGTCCGCTAAACTTCTAGCCACTAGGCCACGCTTGGCAGAGCCGGACATAGAACGCTGACCTCAGGGGTGTCCGCTAAAATTTCTAGCCACTAGGCCACGCTTGGCACAGCCAGGCATCGAACGCTGACTTCAGATGTGTCCGCTAAAAATTCTAGCCACTAGGCCACGCTTGGCAGAGACGGACATCGAACGCTGACCTCAGGGGTGTCAGCTAAAATTCTAGCCAGTAGGCCACGCTTGGCAGAGCCAAGCATCGGACGCTGACCTCAGGGGTATCAGTCAAGATTGCTAGCCACTGTGCTACATTTCGTGTCCGAGTTACCAAATTGCAATATGAAAATCAGTGACTTGGTAAAGCTCCCGCTGTGTTGGACGTCAATAAAGGGGACCTCATATCAGCAGAAGACAGGTCGCCACGGCTCACATTATCTGCCGTATGACAATAGAGGAAGATCCCAGACTGCCCCAGTACTCGCCATATCTCTTTTCACCACAGTGCTCCAATTTCCACGTCTAATTCAGTAGGCATTGGAAAGTAACATAATGTTTCAGCCATATCATAGATAACATAATTTTATGAATCACCCAAATTAATCTTGATATTCAGAGTTACACTTCACTAACTTTCCATTGAGCGTTCAATCATCAATGAGTTTGGTCATTGCACGAGGTCCCTAGTAGTTCATAAAAACACTTATCACAAGAACATCTCTTTAAACAAGATGTTCAGTAAAGTTGCCTATTTCTCTTAAATTTATAGGTACTAGCGCACCCGTACGAGAACTCTCGCGTAATGGGTTGTGTGCGCCCTATGTGTACAGACTACCCACCCGGCCCTAGTTCTCTGCGGGCTGGACGCGCCAAACTTCTAGCAGGGGCTATCGTCGTGTTTAATACGCTAAGGCTTATGTTTCATAAAACTCAAGCTCCTAAACCAGAGGAAGTTAGAAGGTGTGGTTTGTACCAAATACTTCCAAATCGTTTCAATAGTAGAGAAAAAATCTTGCATTTCTTGAAAAGTCAACGGAAATATATGTATTTGTTTATAATGTGCTTTTAAACAAATAAACAAGACTATAGCTCGAAGCACATTATAAACAAATAAATATATTTCCGTTGACTTATCAAGAAATGCAAGATTTTTATTATGGGAACACGCCCACACAGACACATACGCGCACACACGCACACACGCACACAGGGACAAAAGGTGATCTCGTAAGCCTTTTTTCTATCATTAATGAAAATAAGTCAATGACGAAACCTTAACCATTGGTATTACTATAAGAATAGTGAACATTAATTTCGTTATTATTTTTGGTAAGTAACGGTAAGTGGTGCGTAGTTACTTCAAGGAGAAACTTGCCCAACCCTGTCAAGGGCGTAAATTAGTTACGTCTTGAAAGCTTCGTTCCCATCGACTGGATTTAAAATTCATGGATTCTATACAAGGGAAATTAGAGTGGTATATGTGATGCCGAACAAACGCAGGATAGTAAATAAATTCTCAACCGAGTAGAATTATCACATCGATTCCGTAAATCTTGTGGCTCTACAACACTCCATTCCCAGAGCGAAGGAACAAGTTTGCATTAGAGTACTCTCCGTCCTAATTTGCCTAATAAAAGCTCCAATGTTGGCGGCGAGACACCAAGCTCCTCTAGGGCTCTTCTGGAGGCGTTTGGGGCTGAACTTGTGAAACTTTGTCGCTTCTACAATTAAGACCGTGTCGTCGCAATGTAGTAAGCCGCCTGCTTATGTCTCGCTATATACCTTCTCCTACTGTGCGTATAATTGAAACACACACTCATTTCTGAACTGGCCGTGGTAAAGCTATCTCTGTTGTGAAGTGTACTTATGAACGAGCTTTTAATGTTTAATTTGTGGAATTTGTAGTTCTGGAATTATATTGTGATGTTCAAACAGAGTTTGGGATTAATAATTAAACCAGCAGTACGGTATAATAGCAAAAACGAAGGTGAATTTCAGACAAGTTAGTTAGTTAGTTAGTTATTATAGTTTTAAGGGTCGGAACTACGAGGTCATCTGCCCCTATTGACTCTGATTAAATTATACAAATTTGGATTGGAATTTAACATTTAGTGGTGGACACCTAAATTTGAAAAGACCGAAAATTAATAAAACCAAAAATTAAATAAAACTAATAATTATAAAAATAAACAAAATACGGAAAAACAAAAAATCATCATTCAAAAACGAACAAGTCGTTGAGTCAATGTTCACGGGAAAATTTAGATTGCTGGCCCTAACCCACTGACGAGATCAGCAGCCACCGCGTCATCGGCCAATATAAGTTTGAGTGTCATCTGCAAACCAAGATTTCTTCGTAAGTCAGCAAGATTCACACACTCGGTTAAAATGTGGGCCACAGGTACAAAGTGGGGGGTCCTCCCTTCTCATTAGGTACGAGTGGGTGGATTGGGACACAATTCAGAGAAGTTAATCGTATGTGTGAGTACCAAGGGTTGTGTCCCATTTGGGCTCATTCCCACTTGCGAAGAAGAAAATAAATAAGCCAAAAGTTTTTGTTGTTGCTGTTGCTTTATAGGGTGGAACAGCGAGGTCATCTGCCCCTACACATGTTTCTCTGATACATTGAAAAGTGAAGAATCATGGGTATATCTGGGACATTCTGACTTCTGTGCTTCTTTCAATTCTGGAAACGCATTGTACTTTCTTGTACCTTTGGTTGTAGAGATGAATGACGAGTTGAGGATAAATATTTGGAACGCAATCTCTTCCTTTTGCAAGTTTCAGTTCACTATAATTTTTTACACTTTTCAGCGTTCGGCATTATACGAAATAAATACATTCGTAATGAAAGAAATAATTCCTAACTAAGAAATGTTGTTCTTTTAGCAACGTATGGGTGAAGCTACTAATCTATTACGCACACATGAACAAATAACACGTAACTAAGAGCTTGTGTTTTATAGCAATGTATAGATGATGCTAGGGGCAGATGACATCACTGTTCCGCCCCTTAATAACATAATAATCACATATATTATTTCAGTAGTATGCATCCCTCCTGCGGCGCTCACAAGAGACCGATCGTGAAAAATGAGCATTCAAATGAAAGAAAATATACATTACCAGTGATTCATTGCATTCTAATTTCATAAATATCTATAATTTCTTTAAAAAATGACTTTTAAAAAACTGTACGAAGTGTGCGATTTGCAGTTACTCTTGCTGCAAGAAGATACGCTCCTTAATTGGTGTCCACTTCACATTTTGGCCGCTATGTCGCCTTTTTTTATATCATTTTAACATTCTGAGGTCTTTCTTTATCATTTTGCATCGATTTCAGAAACAGTAAATGAAAGGAATGTGTTCATTTTCAGAATCAGTAGGCTAAATCATTGGATTGGGTACTCAAATCGTATAACCGGCGAGTGTTACTGCTAAACTTTCGATCAATGGACTCAGCACAAACATGATTTAAGCTCATCCGTCTAAAGAATGGATTTATTATATTCCAGGTTTGTTAAAATATGCCACGATACAGGATTTTCTTCTGCATTCTAATTCCATAAATATCGATTTTTGTAAGAATTGTGCTTTTTACAAATACTGTTGCTCTAAACATGCTGAAATTCTGAGTTGTCGTCTAAAACCTTAAAACATTAAACGTTAATTCTCTAACAGTTTTTCTTCTATCTGATTTTCAGAATCAGTTAATCAATGGATTGGGTACAGGTTTTTCTTCTGCATTCTAATTCTATAAATATCGATTTTTGAAAGAAGTGTGCTTTTTACAAATACTATTGCTGTATCATGCTAGAGTTGTCGTCTACAGCCATGAAACTATCATCATCATCATCATCATCATCATCATCATTATCATCATCATCATCATATAGGCCTCATAAATTAGCAGTGAAGAATTGCATTCTAATTTCATAAATATCAATTTTTGTAAGAATTGTGCGATTTGCAAATACTGATGCTCTAACATGCTGCAATTACGAGTTGTCGTCTAAACCGTTAAAACTATTAAACGTTAATTATTTTACAGGTTTTTCTTCTGCATTCTAATTTCATAAATATCGATCATTTCGCATGGTTTTCAGAAACAGTAAATCAATGGATTGAGTACTCTGTAAATCGTATAACTGGCGTGTGTTACGGCGTCTAAAACCTTAGAACTATTAAACATTCATTCTTTTACAGGTTTTTCTTCTATCATTTCCCAAGGTTTTCAGAATTACTAAATCAATGGATTGGGTACTCAAATCGTATAAATTCATAAATATCGAATAACCGATGAGTGTTATGATGATCCAATTTTCAGTGATTGCCTTCTTAAGTTAGGGAACGTACAACTTGCAATTCTGACTGAAATATATCGAATAACCGGTGAGTGTTACGGCTAAGCTCTCAATCAATGGACTCAGCACAGAAATGGAACCAACAGTGACGAATTGCATTTTAATTTCACAAATATCAAAGAAAGAAACCAGCCACAGCACGCTCTCATGCTGACGCTCCACTCGGAAAGCGAAAGCTCCCCTGTAGATAACGTGCAAAGGAGTTTAGCGTTGAGCGCTACACACAGAACAAGGAAATCACCCCTGTAGGTAACGTGCAAAGGAGTTTAGCGTTGAGCGCTACACACAGAACAAGGAAAGCACCCCTGTAGGTCACGTGCAAAGGAGTTTAGCGCTGAACGCCTCACACAGGAACGGGAAAGCTGCCCTGCAGGCAGTGTGTGAAGGTGTTTAACGCTGATCGTTGCACTTAGGAACAAGAAAGACTCACTGTAAGCGGGGCGTGAAGAAGTTTTCCAACGAGGGCTGTCCTGATAAGGGAGAAGGACGCTCCTCAGCCAAGAAGTTAAAGCTGGAAATCTTGGCCAAGATGCTTTCATAAATATCGAATAACTGGTGAGTGTTATGATGATAGAATTTTCAGTAATTGCCTTCATAAGTTAGAGAACGTACAGCTTGGAATTCTAACTGAAATGAAAATGGTGTTCTAAAATCATTTGGTTAAAATAATAACATAACAACCTTTCTCCTTAAGTCACTCATTATAAACCTATTGGGGAAAATATGACTTATGAACATGCGAGAATTCTCGCACGGGTCCGCCAGTTGACATAAATAACGATAGATGACGCTATTGCCCTAGTAGGCATAGATGAACAAACAACACGTAACTAAGAGCTTGTGTTTTATAGCAATGTATATATGAGGCTAGGGGCAGATGACATCACTGTTCCGCCCCTTAATACAGTAATAACTACTGTAAATAACGATAGATGACGCTATTGCCCTAGTAGGCATAGATGAACAAACAACACGTAACTAAGAGCTTGTGTTTTATAGCAATGTATATATGAGGCTAGGGGCAGATGACATCACTGTTCCGCCCCTTAATACAGTAATAACTACTGTAAATAACGATAGATGACGCTATTGCCTTAGTAGGCATAGATGAACAAACAACACGTAACTAAGAGCTTGTGTTTTATGGCAATGTATAGATGATGCTAGGGGCAGATGACATCACTGTTCCGCCCCTTAATACAGTAATAACTAACATAAATAACGATAGATGACGCTATTGCCCTAGTAGGCATAGATGAACAAACAACACGTAACTAAGAGCTTGTGTTTTATAGCAATGTATATATGAGGCTAGGGGCAGATGACATCACTGTTCCGCCCCTTAATACAGTAATAACTAACATAAATAACGATAGACGACACTATTGCCTTAGTATGCGTAGATGAACAAACAACACGTAACTAAGAGCTTGTGTTTTATGACAATGTATAGATGATGCTAGAGGCAGATGACATCACTGTTCCGCCCCTTAATACAGTAATAACTAACATAAATAACGATAGACGACACTATTGCCTTAGTATGCGTAGATGAACAAACAACACGTAACTAAGAGCTTGTGTTTTATGGCAATGTATAGATGATGCTAGGGGCAGATGACATCACTGTTCCGCCCCTTAATACAGTAATAACTAACATAAATAACGATAGATGACACTATTGCCTTAGTATGCATAGCTTAACAAACAACACGTAACTAAGAGCTTGTGTTTTATGGCAATGTATAGATGATGCTAGGGGCAGATGACATCACTGTTCCGCCCCTTAATACAGTAATAACTAACATAAATAACGATAGAAGACACTATTGCCTTAGTATGCGTAGATGAACAAACAACACGTAACTAAGAGCTTGTGTTTTATGGCAATGTATAGATGATGCTAGGGGCAGATGACATCACTGTTCCGCCCCTTAATACAGTAATAACTAACATAAATAACGATAGATGACACTATTGCCTTAGTATGCATAGATTAACAAACAACACGTAACTAAGAGCTTGTGTTTTATGGCAATGTATAGATGATGCTAGGGGCAGATGACATCACTGTTCCGCCCCTTAATACAGTAATAACTAACATAAATAACGATAGAAGACACTATTGCCTTAGTATGCGTAGATGAACAAACAACACGTAACTAAGAGCTTGTGTTTTATGGCAATGTATAGATGATGCTAGGGGCAGATGACATCACTGTTCCGCCCCTTAATACAATAATAACTACTGTAAATAACGATAGATGACGCTATTGCCCTAGTATGCGTAGATGAACAAACAACACGTAACTAAGAGCTTGTGTTTTATAGCAATGTATATATGACGCTAGGGGCAGATGACATCACTGTTCCGCCCCTTAATACAGTAATTACTAACACAAATTCGATAGATGACGCTATTGGCTTAGTATGCCTAGATTAACAAACAACGCGTTACTAAGATCCTCAGTTGATATAATAATGCGTACACGACGCCTCTCGTCCATTGGGAGCGGAAAGCTCCGAAAAGGTGTGAAATCGAATTCGTCCGAAGTCGCAGGAAAACGCACGAACGATCCAAAGACGAGGGCTTGGTGGGGGACCGCGTACACAGAGCCCGTATCGTTGGTCAGTTCTTGTCCGAACAGCTGCGAAGTGCGAACCGATCCCGTTCTGTTGGGATTTTAGTTGCGAACGAGTGCGAAGACCGCAATGGAAAATGGATTGTGAAATGTTAATTTTGCTTCTTCAGGAAAGGAAATATCTGTGGGACCAACGGGAAGCGAACTACCACATGCGGCATGTACAAAAAAAATGTGGTGGGAAGATCTTGCCACAAATGAGAAAATTCACCGAACTCCTTTCTTTTTGCGTAAATTTGATTCACCCACATTTCTCGTCTTTGTCTATATCGCCTCTCAGTAATACGTTGAATCAGATGTGATAATTTCAAAGCGAAACTTTCTTCATCAGAACCATCTTGATAAACCGTTCCGGAGTGCCATCTTGTCTATGAATCCGGACGAATACTGAGACAGTAGACGATAGGCATTCGCACGATTTCGTACGAACGGTGTTCGCCCGAATTCGTTGCTTCGCAGTTCGGAGCTTCCTGCTTCCAATGGACGAGAGGCCATTATTAGTATACATACAGTAGATGGTGAACACTAGTTGCCATGGTTACCATGATGTCATTAACTCCAGATTGACCCCCAACCCTTAAACATATCCATATTAACAAATTAATTAATGTTTTACATATCTTTCTACTGCAGCTTTTAGAGACGCCAGAGTGCCGGAATTTTGCCACTAAATCTACTGACACGGCTCCACCGCATTTTTTCAGCCTTAAATGCCAACTGATTTCACCAAGATTCGATCCTGAAACGTTGGGAACAACAGGCGGGAACGTTACCGCTGCGCCACGCAGCCAGTTCATGTTAACACGAATGCGAATAATGTCTATAGTCTGTATTATGAGAGAATAACGCTGACAGTTGTCAAAGCCAGCACGTGGGGAAATGCCACCTTGCCACTGTGATAGGTTATCTCAGCGTCTGTTGCCATATGCACGTGTAACACAAGAACGTCTGGACCGATTTTTATGCAGTTTTCCCTGTTACCTAAAGGATGTTGTATCATATGAACGAATAAGCAAATACACGTCAATGGGCACACAGGATAATAGTGACATGAGTGACGAGACACGCCACGCAAGGGCACTGGGTCAAGCCATATGCTCACCGCTGTCTGCGAGTATATTGCAACATGGCATGTTGTTACCATGAAGACAGTTACCCCACCTCACCTCCTCTACACACCTCACCATACGAACTGTCAGCGTTCTTCTTTCGTATTACAGACTATTGTTCTTGTCACACTTGCGATCACTGGGAAATTATCAGCAGCCTATCAGGGGTTATCTATCTTCCTGATCCCCGGACTTCCTGCAGCTACTAATCGTGGTCGTGGTGAGCGATTTGTAGTAAAATGTATAAAAAGTAACTATCCAAAACATTAAAGGAATATATCTTTTTACTGTATAGAAACAAATACCTATCCTGTTTCTCAGTTGGTTCGATTCCCGGTACATGCGCGTGAGGTTTTCAAAGTGAAATGTCATGCCCTGTTGTTCGGATTATACGTAAAAAGTGACAGTCAGTCTGAAAGACTAGACTTTGTATCATTTTAAATGCTAAATGCTGAAAAATGCTAGAAAGACTCTTAACATGTTAGAAATCATCTGCATAATACTTATCTTGCTTATCTTGTTTCAAATTACTCGCGAACGGCTAGTGCAAACCAAGGGCAAAGCATTGGCAAGCGCGCGGGATGCCGTCACGCTCACCAGAGCGCGCGGGGACGTGCCCCTTCCATCCAGTCTAAAAACACTTATAGTGGGCGATGTATTGAAGATAGAGATATCCTCTCCCGGACTTTATTGTAGAACTTTTCATTGCTGACCAATTCTTACGCTCATAGTATATTGATATTTTTAACGGTTTGTCCAGCGTAAGCTTAAGAAGCACACGGGCGCCAAGTTTGTTTTCGACTTTTTCACTGAAATCGTTACTGCTTGCCTTCCTTTGTTTATACATAAATTATTTTCTACAGAATCTTTCCTCGAGATATCCTTTACAGAATGGTGAAAACCGCATCAAAATCCATCCAGTGGTTCTCGAGATTACCCGTGACATCAAAGAATCGGGGATTTTTGTCTTATACTAACGAAGTAGAGATTGTCGGGGTACACATGCACCAAGCGGTACTATGACATCACACAACTCAGTGCATCTCGGTACATTTCGTCCCGTCACCGTAACGTAACGCCAGACCCCAGCGTAACGACGAAGTCGACAAGATCATTAAAAATGATAAAAAGGCTCATGATTGCAAGATTAACTTTCACGAGAAACGACAAACTTCCTCTCGTTTATTATACACCCCATGACACCAGTTAAGTGAGTTTAAAATCCACTGTACCAGTTCAGGGTTAAATGAAACTATCCTTGGCTTGCTTATTATTCATATCTCGAGCTGTATCCTGCAGTAAGCGTTCCCCTCGCACCATCTACGACCTGTACAGAGCACCCTGCAGGAACATAATGTAGATTTTTTCAATTTCCTGGATGATAATAGGCTTACATGATGCGGACTACGTGATGGGAATAGATGACATAAGATTGTCTGAGAGAGTAATGGAACCAGAGGGTTATTCATGCTCTAGGCAGCTCAGGATACAACATGTATTCACCGCATGCTAGTTATAATGTCCCCAAGGCAATCCGATCATCTAGTTCCCTCTACACTGATGGCATTCTATCTTCAGGTGGCAAAGTCTAAACTAAGAAAGGACTGATTACCACGAGTAATATTCCAGATTACCTCATAGTTGGGCAGTAGATGATTCTAAGAGGTATGGTTATGAAACTAATAGCCTAATTATAATGATACTTTTTTACGGAGGAGAAGAATTACATTTAAGCATGGTATGTCGTACTCTTGAGTGGCAGACTACCGACCAAAACTTGCCCCATTACTTCTGAATAGTGAACACGAGACTGGAAACGTTGATCACAGTACTTCAAGCTAGAGCCATTTTATCTTTGCCCGTACGGCACCATTCAATAGTTTATTTATTTATTTATTTATTTATTTATTTATCGTATGGCTTTTAGTGTCGGGAGTGTCCGAGGACATGTTCGGCTCGCCTGAGGTTGTAGCTGCTTTAAGTGGACACCCATAGGATGAGCTACAAATTCCGTTCAATTTCAAGTAGTTCCAACTTTCGCTACCAGATGTCAATGATATCTAGTGGTGAACGTTGTAACTTTGATAGAGCGTTTCAACGAAATCTAACCTGAAAATTAGCTTCACACAAGTTTAGTCTGTGAAAGGATCTTTTACATGCCATAACTCTATGACTTGGGACCGCCGGCTTTATTTCCCATCCGAAGGAAGGCATATTGAAGGATTTTAACGCTCTTAAAAATCCGATTACTTCGGCCGGGTTTGAACCCGCTATCTTGGGCACAACAGTTCAGCATGCTACCAACTATGCCACCGAAGCCGCTTCTTCCGTAGTGAATTGTCTTCAGTGGCGATCCCGATATGTCTTCTTTGCTCGGAGGAAATTTTCAACAAAATTTGCTACCAGCTTCCAAAATTCTTCATTTTGTAGCATCCTCGCAACAATATTGTCAGGAGATATACAGGGTGTATCTTAATTATACCGACAAAAAAATCAGGGACGCTCTGCGTGTTATGTAAAAGACGACGCCGCAATCGGATTGGCGGAAAAAAAAAAATTCCCTCCGAGAAAATGAGGTTACTTTGTTACTTCCGGGTGCGCGATTCAAATCTACGAACTCGCCGCATTTGCTGAGCTAGAGAGCAAGCCGCTGGCCACCGCTGTGCTTCAAGCAAGGGAAGGGAGTGTGATAGAAGGTGACAGAGATATGCTGGCGGGCATGCGCAAGTTTCCTCGATCGCCTCGGCTTGCCGCATGCCCGCCAGCATATCTCTGTCTCCTTCTATCGCACTCCCTTCCCTTGCCTGAAGCACAGCAGTGGTCAGCGGCTTGCTGCCTGGCTCAGCAAATACGGCGAGTTCGTAGATTTGAATCGCGCGCCCGGAAGTAACAAAGTAACCTCATTTTCTCGGAGGGAAAAATTTTCTCCGCCAGTCCGATTGCGGCATCGTCTTTTACATAACACGCAGAGCGTCCCTGATTTTTTGTCGGTATAATTAAGATACACCTTGTATATACCTCAATAAGCTATTGAAGAGTCTGTCTATTTTTGACCCACCGTCCACAAGGGAAGAAGGTGTGATTAGATATCTCATTAATACAGTAGATATAATATGTGTAAATCCACCTTCCCCATCTTCTTAAGATAAGAACTGAAGTATTCATGTCCAGTCAAGAGCTGGGTGAGATAATAACCACCTCACCATATTTCCTTTCTGTCGAAACCTGCACCTGAGGGATCATTCTCTTAGTCCACTGGCTTCTGTCTCCATAGTCCCATTTGATTTGCCAATTATGTAAGGTTTGTGCTCTTCCTGTTCGTCTTGCATTTTGTAACCCCACCTCAGATTCCCTACAGTAAATGATCTTGAGTTCTTTCGCAAGAATGGTATAATCCCGGTGATAACAAGAACTGCTTCTTCAAAGACCGTACGACATATAGATGCCACGCGCAAAGCACCCCACCTCTGCACCTGCGCTAAATAATGCCTGTAGACGAGTGAATGTCTCGTACTGAACTACAAATTGGATAAAATGGAAGTAGTAGGTTGGTTGGTTGGTCCCTTAGTTTAGGGGCTGCAACAACGAGTCATGTAGCCCCGTGTACTTTGGGTGTGTGAAGAATCTGTCTGATAACCAGTGTTAATTGTGTTGAATGTATGAGTGTGTGTTATCTGTTTTAATTCAAGTAATAATAATAATAATAATAATAATAATAATAATAATAATAATAATAATAATAATAATATTGTATGGCCTCGGGAGCCGGGTGCAAGCTTTGTTAATTGACACCTAGAGGGCAGCTTGCATGTCGAATTTCGTCGTTCCTTTGAACGCTATGAAAGACAAGGAGGTTAGATTTCTAATCTCCTTGACACTACAGCGCTTTCTAGTAGAGAATGGAGGAACTTTATGTTGGCGGAAAATCCCGAGATTAATTTTGCCATTGAACACGGCCTACTGAATTCAAATGGGTTCTTTAACATGCCAACAACGTATGACATCCATGTCGTGATTTTTGTCTCCTTTCAAAAATCACTTAGCACGGCCAGGGGCGAACCTGCAAGCTTGGGGTTTGTAATCCGACACGTTAACCACTCACCCATCGTGGCAAGCTTTAATTCAAGTAAGGTCTGCAGACGATATTTTCAAGTAGTTCCTACTTTCGCTACCAAATGCCACCGTCCAGGACACCTAGCTGTGAACTTGCCTACTACTGGATGCCATCGCAACCAGCACCTAGTGATGAACATTGGAACTTAAGAGCATTAATCAAACTTAACCTACAAATTTTCCTTCACACAAGTTTAGTTAGTGGAAGGTTCTTTTACATGCCATAAATCTATGACATGGGACCGCCGGCTTTACTTACCCTCCGAAGAAAGGCATACTGAGGGATTTTTGACGCTCATAAAATATCCGACGACGTCAGCTGGGTTTGAACCCGGACCTTGGGCATAGAAGCTCAGCATGCTACCAACTACGCCACCGAAGCCGCCTAGAAGTAGAAGAAGGAAGAATTATGCGCAAAATACTCGGTTCTTTAAAAACTGCAGAATTCTGGAAATTAAGAAGTAATGATGAAATATATCGACAAATAGAAAACATATCAGAAACAATAATAATTATTATTATTATAGCCTATAACATGGAGAAACGAGAGAGAAAATCCTTAGAAAATCATAGGGCCAAAATATGAAAGCGGGGTTTGCATGAGAAAGAAGCCACATGAAATCATCGAAGTATTGAAAACATCGCAAAATCCATCAGTAAAATGTGAATAATTTTGGTTGCATTACAAAAGGATGACAATAAGCTAACGAAGAAATGTTAAACCTAGCACTATCTCTACAAAACCTCAACAATTGGCTGGTGTAAATAACACAGGACCTACAAGAAATTGGTATTAATGAAGAAATCATTCACAATAGACCAACATTTAGAACCATAATGAACACAAATTTACCGAGAAACCCACACGTAAGAATACAGGATGAACAGAAGAACGTAAAAGAGAGCACAGTGTACATATGAAGAGATATTGGGACGAAAAGAGGAGACATTGTTTTAAATAAGCGCTCCTTAGTTGGGAGAGCAAATTTTAAAGATAATAACCATATTGGTATATTGACTTTCATGCCACGGACACCAAGAGCCCGCTGATGAGTCAGCTTGGTGTTCCTAGGCGAAACCCCACACAAGACTCATCATAAACCTAGAAAAATTGCTGAGTTCTAATAACAATGTTAATGGGTGCTATTTATTTATTCATTTATCGTTTGGCAAGATTTCAGAGTACAAAGAAAATCACTTTAAAATTTACTGTACATTAATTTTACTATTTACACTATTTACAGTCTCAGGTCTAATGAGTCCATTCATTGGACCACGTCAGGTGTCGCCAACAGGAAATCGATCCAGTCCCCTCCATATGCCATCAGAGGACAGTCAGTTGTAATGTGTTGGATGGTTTGATTAGGAGCACCACAATCACACTGAGGAGACGAAAATTTTCCCCATTTGAACAAAGCTCCATTGCATACTCCGTGGTTTGTCCGAATCCTATTGAGAGTTGCCCAAGCCCTCCTAGGCAGATCGGAACCTGGAGTGGATGTTCTTGTAGGGTCCAGGAAGGAGCTCGACTCAGGACAAGCTTTTAGTGTCCATTCACTAATCCATTGCATGCTGGAATCAAAATGGTTTCTTATAAGCCTCTGGGCATGACAAATGGGTGGCTTCCTGGATTTGAGCCTGTTTATTTGAAGAGAGGGATGTCTTCATGAATAGGTAGTGTAGGGTGATCCATAATCTTGTAGTACTCCCGTAGCAAGGCAACTTCTCTACGAAGGTGGTGTAGTTCTTGTGCAACCAGTGATTAGTATCATGGTGTGCTAACAATTTAGGATGAAAATAATGCATTTTGGTGAATACTGAAATATAACATTGGTGAAGATATAAAGAAAGAAGAGGGGAATAATAATAATAAATAATCGAAGTCGACATCAGAAAAAGTCGATTGAAATTCTTCGGGCACATAAGTAGACTGCCAAATACCCGACTAACCAAAAGAATACTTGATTACATATCATCACTCAAAAGTACAACACCATGGATGAAGGAAGTACAAAATGACATGTGAACTGCTAACATAACCGACACATTAGACAGAGACTCCTTCCATAATTAAGTGAACAACTGGGAAGTGCAACTAGAGCAAGCATAACCTACACCTTACAGACCTCAATGCTCTGACGAAGAAAATTGGCATTCTCCAACAGAATGAAACAATGCTGGCAAAATAAGAAGAACGTCAAGAATTGAGTCAAAGTGCTTAACGCCTTACAATATTGGGAAAATACGCTGTAAATAAATAAATAAATAGAAATCCATCTCCCGTAAAGCAAAATTACGACATTACATCACGGTAGTTTTATTGTCAGCTGACTGCGCCAGGACTCGATCCTGCAACCTTAGGCGAGAACGTTACCGCTTCGCCACGCGGCCAGCTGAGGGTGGGAAGCGTTAGATATTTCGGAAATCGAAATCTCTTCCAACTTAGTCTAAAATTATCGGTTGTACTTCCAATTAATGAGGACATGAACGTATTTTCAGAAGATAATTATGATGTACCTGCTCGGAGATTAAGTGAACTTTCTTTCTTATGAGAATAATGTTGGTGGGAAAATTTCTTCCTCTAGATTGGGAAATGCTATAGAAGGTGCTAAATAAATTCAGAATTTCAATGAGAACTCAATCTACTTCCGCACGGATTTAGTATGGGTACGTCAATAAACTTCGTGATCACATAAATTGGCTCTTTGCCCAAAGGCAGCCAGATTCTATAAGAGCAGACCATTGATTAGGCGTGAACAAAAGCTATCGAGTTTGTGAAATTTAGATTAGGGTCATATAAAAGAGGAAACGAGGAATCTTTCAATCGGGACTTTGATGGTGACAGGGCCGGAACTTCGCTGGAACTAATCAGATAATCCCGGGCGTGTTACTCATGCATGCAGGCTGCGTCCTCGATTAGGATTTATGTGGCAATTCCCTCCGTTCCCGAGGGGTGTCCGGGAGGTCAAGGGTGCTATATAGCTAGACAACGCTCTTATGACTACTAAGTAAGGTGCTGAGTCAATCAGTCAAAGGAAGTCTGTACACTGGTAATATTGAAAACACTGGTGTTTCACATTATTAGTGCTCTATTTTAAATGTACATACAGTGAATGAACAACAACAGATTTACAGAGAAGATCTTTGATGTAGTAAACAGCTCAAGCTGGAAAACTAACAAAAGTTTGGTGCTTTTCAGTCGGTCAACACGAATGTACCCAAAATAGCTGGGTTATGCCCTAATCCTAAAATAAATTACATGAGATTAATAAATACACTAGAATGACCAGTTTCGATCGTCAAGCGATCATCATCAGATCCATTCCACATAGGCTATAACATTTATATTTGAGAATACAGGTGAAAAATATTTACAATATGTACAATTATTTAGTTGCAGTATTGGTAATGCAACTGTCTGTGTATGCTAAATTGTAATATATCTAATGTTAGGTGAAATGCTAAAATGGTGATAGAAATCCGGAGTTTGTCTGTTTGGGGTGACTATATGGTTGTAAAAAATCAACTATGGTTATACTGTAATATTAACAGGCAGCTGTTGTCTTCCTGGCTGGAGCTTCGAGCAGTTTCGTGTTCACTCTAGCACCAGTTGTGGTCGACCACAGTTGCATTACCAATACTGCAACAAAATAATTGTACGTATTGTAAATATTTTTCTCCTGTATTCTCAAACATAGATGTTATAGCCTAAGTGTAATGGATCTGATGATGGTCGCTTGACGATCGAAACTGGTCATCCTAGTGTATTTATTAATGTCATGTAATTTATTTCAGGATTAGGGCATAACCCAGCTATTTTGGGTACATTCGTGTTGACCGGCTGAAAAGCACCTAACTTTTGTTTTCTTAGGCAACACTGAAAAATGGCTTCAAACCCCACAACAGGAAAACTAATGGTATCATGAAATAGAGGAAGACTTAAGGCATGCGGGGATCGACAGACAAATGATTGGGACAGAGGAGAATTCAGAAACAAAATTAAGAATACAAAATGTAAAGAAATGAATAGATGAAGACAAGAACATTGTGGACAGAACAACGGAAACAGGAGCCAAGTCAAAGGATGAAGAGATTTTGGGAAGAGAAAAGGAAGAAGGGAGAGAAGTGGAAATTGTGTCATCATGAGATATTGAAGTTCAAACACTGTCTATAAGGGCAAAAATGATATAATAATAATAAATGTAATTGTGCCCACCTCGTGGTTTAGCGGTTTTGGCTGTCACCTCCGAGGTCCGGGTTCGATTCTCGTTCTGCCAAGAAATTTTAAATGTGATGTGAGGGCTGGAACGGGGTACACTCAGCCTCGAGTGCCTCAACTAAGAAGCTGAAGGTTTGATTCTTACCTTAGTCATCCTGGAAGTGGTTTTCCGTGATATCCCACTTATACTCCAGGCAAATGCTGCGATGATTACTAACTTACGGCCACGGCCACCTCCATCCCAATCATATCCTCAATTTACGAATGCAGCAAGTCCGGAGATCGGAGGTGCGATTCCCGACGCTGATAGTGTCTATCCTGAGTGCGGTTCTCCCACACTACATCCAGGTAAATGTCAGGATGGTACTTTATTTCAATTCTTAGGGCACCTACCCTCTTCCAAGATCCTAATAATTAGAGCTATCCACACTAGTACAGCCATCACAATAACACAGGTTATCACACAAATTCCACACACTCACACACACCAAAAAAACACGGGTCTATATGGCCACGATGCCGCAGCCCCTAAAATAATCAACAACAACAAAATGTAATTGTAACAGAATATAATTATTCGAACATATTTAGGGTTATTTAGGTTCTCCAGCGAATACGTAACAGTCGTGTAAAAATCATCACCAACAACTCTGCGTACACCTAAGTACACGAGGTCAAATGACCACATTGTCCAAGCCCCTAAATATATCTACTACAACACTTACGCTAGTTGTTAGTAGTTCCGTTTAGGGACCCTCCAGGAGCTCACATCTAGTGGGACGTGGGTTGGCGACCACGGGACCCCAGCCGAGTCCGGCATTGCTTCCACTTACTTGTGCCGGGCTCCTCTCCGTCTACTTTCCTGTCGACCTCCCTTGGTCAACTCTTGTTCTTTTCCGACCCCGACGGCATTGGGGTATCCGAGGACTGGAGAGTCTTTCACTTTCCCGCCTTAATTGGTCCTTGTCTCATCTTTCCTGATCCCTCCTTCTTCGAGGGGTCAGACATCTTGTTTTCTTTTCATTATATTTCCTTTTTCCTTTTAAGATTCCGCACTGATTTTGTTAATTGGCTCCCAGTGTATGCAAATCCCCATTAGCGATTTTTTTTTTGCATCTACACTCCATTTTGCAGCTATTTTTAATCTAAATTGCATTTTGTGAGTACTTTCAACGTCAATTGCATTTTGTAAGGATTGACAATCTAAATTGTTTTTAGTAAGTCTTTCAATATAGGGGAGGGGCCTTGGTAAGTATTTTGAATTTCAATTCAATTTTGTAAGTAGTTTCAACATAAACCGCTCTTTGCAAGAATTTTCAATCTAAATTGCATTTTGTATGGTGAGCATTTTTAGGTATTTTGTTTCTCAATTGCATTTTGTGGGTATTTTGAATCTAAATTATATTGTGTAAGTATTTTCAATATAAATTCTATTTTGTAACTATTGTCCATCCAATAGCGTAGTTTGAATCTACCATACATTTTGTAAGCATTTTCAATTTCAATTGCATTTTGTAAGCATTTTGAATTTCAATTGCAATTTGTGAGTATTTTGGATCTGAAATGTGCGTTTTTCAATCTAAATTGCATTGTGTATTTTCAATTTCAATTCCATTTTGTAAGTATTTAGACTCTACATTGCATTTTGTACGTATTTTGAACCTAAACTACATTTTGTGCGTATTTTTCAATCTATTACTTTTGTGAGTGTTCTCCTTCTAAATTCTCTTTTGTAAGTATTACCACTCTCCATTTTGTAAGTCGTTTCAAACTGAGTTACATTTTGTAAGTAATTTCAGTCTCACTTAATTTTCGTTCTGGTTTCCATTTCATTGTCATTTTTGCTATCACCCAGATTATTAGGGGCCGATAACCTATATGTTAGGCCCCTTAAAATAACAATTGTCATCGTCATCACCGTTTAGGAATTTGGGACATCTTGGTCATCAGCCTCGTGTACTTGGGGCTGTGTTCAAATTAACTAGGGCGTGGTGGAGCGGTGGGCAACTGTTGGTCTCTCACCACAGCTGACCGGGTTCGAATCCCAGTCAATGCATGTGAGATTTTCAAAGTAAAATGCCACGTCCTGTGGTTCGGATTCCACGTAAAAAAGGAGGTCCCGTGGCTCATTATTGCGATATTAAGGGCCACGTAAAACTACAAACTTCCTTCATTTTGAAATTGGCTAATAACCTGTGGTTTGTGGTGGCTGTAGTAGAGTGTAATTAATAGGAGTGGGAGTGCGAGCCCCGATACTTGAAATAATGAATTATCCTGATATTTTCCTGGAGTGAATGTTGGACATAAAATTGGCAGGTGGAAAGCTGAAGGAAGTAGGAGACTTCTATTACTTAGGAAGCAAAATAACCAGTGATGGACCAAGCAAAGAGGATATAAAAAGTAGGTTGGCTCAGGCAAGTAAAGCATTTCTACAAAAAAAGGAATCTGTTGACATCGAATATAGATTTAGGTATTCGGAAGTCATTTTTGAAAGCCTTTCTCTGGAGCGTGGCGCTCTATGGAAGTGAAACTTGGACTATTGGTGTAGCAGAAAAGAGGAGAATTGAAGCATTTGAAATGTGGTGTTACAGGGGATTGATGAAGATCAGATGGGTAGATAGGGTTACAAACGAATAGGTATTAAGACGAGTGTGAGAGGAGAGATGTTTCTGGTGACTGCTAATGAAGAGAAGATATAGGTTGGTAGGACACATACTAAGACACCCGCAAATAGCAAACTTAGTTACGGAAGGAAGGGTCAAGGACACGAACTGTAGGGATAGACCATGGTTAGAATATGTTAAACAGATAGCCTCGGATGTACGGTGTGGTAGATATGTAGAGATGAAACGATTAGCTCAGAACAGGGAAGCATGGAGAGCTACATCAAACCAATGAAAAGACTGAAGACTCAAACAACAACAATGCCGGAGAACAACACCCAGAGCCGGGAATCGAACCTCCAATCTCCGGACTTGCTGTCACGGTCATGGTGAGTGAGTTTTCGTGCACGGCTACGCTTACTTGAAAAGGGACAATGCATCACTGGAAGAGAAACTTGATGCACTTGCTAATGTGTCAAGAGCTGTTTGCGATTCTTTGCGAATGCTGGAACAGGTGCCGAGTTTGTAGCGAACTTCGTGAAACTAGTTTAGTTTGTTAGCCATAGAAGAGAGAACAAGAAAGTGATTGGCCCTGGAAATAGAGGACAAACAGAGCAGCAAGACCTGTTTGTAATTCACCACCAGCACTGGAGAGGAGGTATTAGGGAAGTCCTAGTTGCTTCCATCTTAATGCAGGGAACGACCGGACACACAGCATAATGTTAAACAAATCTACATGCACTAAACATGTAGAGAGGATATAACAGAAGAAATGTGATGTACTGAATTAAATGTTACTAACAGACCCGTGCGAGAAATCTCGCATGTTCATAAACCACACTTTCCCCAATTGGTTTATAATGAGAGAATTAAGGAGAAAGTTTGAGCTGTAAATGAATTAACATTTAATAGTTTGGACATGAAACAGGCCAAAATATGAACTGAACAGCAATAATGTCACGTATTTTCCTACAGCAACAGTATTTGAAAATCGCACACTTCTTACAAAACTTTATATTTATGAAATTAGAAAGCAATTCGTCACTGCTAATGTCATTTGTGTGCTGAGTCCATTGATTGACAGATTAGCTGTAACAGTCACCAGTTAATCAATATTTATGAAATTATACGATTTGAGTACTCATTCCTTTGATTTACTGTTTCTGAAATCCATGCAAAATTATAAATAGACAAGAACTGTAGGGAATGTTAAAATGACGTGACACAGGAGTCACAGAGGCCAAAATGTGAAGTGGACAGCAATTATGGAGCGTATTTTCCTACAGAAACAATATCTGCAAATCGCACACTTCATACATTTTTTAAAGTAATTTTTAAAGAAATTACAGATATTTGTGAAATTAGAGTGCAATTCGTCACTGCTAATGTCTATTCTCTTACATTTGAATGGTCATTCGTCACGATCAGTCGCTTGTGAGTGTCGTAGGAGGGATCTATAAGCTACTACTGAAATAATATATATGTTTCTTTAAATTACCTGTTATTTAGCAAAATAATTTTTCAAAGTAAATAATGAACTTTGCAATAAAATTGTATTAATATTAATTTGTTGTTGTTGTTGTTGTTTTTGTTTGAGTCTTAGGTCTTTTGACTGGTTTGAGGCAGCTTTCTATACCTTCCTGACCTGTATTAACATTAATTTGTCGTTGTTGTTGTTGTTTGAGTCTTCAGTCTTTTGACTGTTTTGATGCAGCTTTCTATACCTCTCTGACCTGATCTACTCGTTTCATCTGTACATAGCTACCACACCCTACATACGAGGCAATCTGTTTAAATTATTCTAACCTTGGTCTACCCCTACAGTTCTTGTCCTTGACCCTTCCTTCCATAACTAAGCTTTCTATTCCTGGGTGTCTTAGTATGTGTCCTACCAACCTATATTTTCTCTTCATTAGCAGTTGCCAGAAACATCTGCTCTCCCAGTAGTATTAAAACCTCTTCGTTTGTAAGCCTATCTACCCATATGAGCTTCATCATTCTCCTGTAACACCACATTTCAAACGCTTCAATTCTCCTATTTTCTGCTGCACCAATAGTCCAAGTTTCACTTCCATAGAGTGCCACGCTCCAGACAAAGGCTTTCAAAATGACTTCCTAATACCTAAATCTATATTCGATGTCAACAGAGTCCTTTTCTGTAGAAATGCTTTCCTTTCCTGAGCCAACCTACTTTTTATATCCTCTTTGCTTGGCCCATCACTGGTTATTTTGCTTCCTAAGTGACAGAAGTCTCCTACTTCCTTTAGTTTTTCACCTGTCAATTTGATGTCCATATAGGTCGCTGATTTATTTCGGCTGCATTCCAATATTTTGGTTTTACATTTATTAATTAATGTAACTGAAATACAGTATACTCACTTTAACTGATATAAAATTCAATTCACGATTCTGAAAGTGGTCCCAAGAGATAACATAGACAATCTCAGAATTCTATCTCAAAGATTTCCTGAGAAATGTTTACCTAAAGATGAGCTTGCATAGAACAAAATTATTTTCTTGACTTTTCGAAAAATATATATTGTAGGTGAACTAATTGCATTAGGATTTTTGAAATGTACTATCATAGTCAACAACACTCTACAAGTACATGGCGAAAATTTCATCAATCTTTAATGAATAGGTGCCCAGCTATGTTAGTTTGAATTTTTCCCAACTAGGCTGAAAATTAATAGCGATAACCTACCTTCTGTCCTTAACATTTCTTGTTGTTATTATTTCATTTGAGGGGAATAGACATCATGGCCATTTAATCCGGGGTATTTGTATGTGTGTCTATATGGGTGATACCAAGCTGCGCTAATGGATTCAATCCACGGGGTTCGACTAGGAAAATCTTACCAGGGGAAGTTGCCTGAGGCGTGTTTCACTGCATCCCACTCCAAACTAAACGTGAAGGTTAATATTTCCGGAATGTGTCAACCTGCGCTGATCTTCAATGTTCTTCACTATCTACTCTTGTTAGTTAGTTAGTTAGTTAGTTAGTTAGTGATTGTTGTTTCAAGGAGCGGAACTACGAGGTTATCTACTCTTGTTATATCAAAGGTTCACTAGGCGGCTTCGGTGGCGTAGTTGGTAAATAGGATATAAAGGGCGATTCTGGGACAGGGGCTAATGCGCAAGATGGCCGCCGCGCGCAACTATTCCATGTTATTCTTATGGAAGGACAGTTAGAGCTGGGCCAGGGGCTAATGCGCAAGATGGCCGCCATACTCTGAGACCGTGAATAATGTCACAGGGGGAGTTCGACCTTGTAGTCGCTAAATGGAATATTTATTGTTTTTATTATTATTATTATTATTAATTTTATTAGGTAATTATTGATTGATAGCTTGCCACGATGGGTGAGTGGTTATCGTGTCGGACTACCAACCCCAAGCTAGCAGGTTCGCTCTTGGTTGTGGTAAGTGATTTTTGAAAGGCGGCAAAAATTAAGACACGCATGTCATACGATGTTGGCATGTAAAAGAACCCAGGGAGATGTCGGCTATGTAGTTGCTAAATGGAATATTTATTGTTTTTATTATTATTATTATTATTATTATTATTATTATTATTATTATTATTATGAGGTAATTATTGATTGACCATGTACAATCAAGACCAGCCTTACATTGCCCACACTTTATGGTGTAGTGGCTAGCATTTTTAGCTGTTACTGTGGAGGCTCGGGTTCGAGTCCTCGATCTGTCAAGAAATTTAATTCTAGGCTGAGGGTTGGAATGGGGTACACTCAACCTTGTGAGGCAAAACTGACAGGAGCTGGCTTTTGATTCATACCGCAGCCATTCTGCCTAATCCAACTTCACCTAACCTAACCTAACCTAATCCTAACCTTACCTAACCTAACTAAATCCCACCTTACCTAACCTAACCTAACCTAACTTCAAAGTCAGAATGTACAATACATGTATTGTTTTTTATACCCTCATAAATTAGATATAGAGAATGTCCACCACGATTTAGATCCTCGAGCACACATTCTGACATATCATTAAAACGTGTATAAAGGAATGTCTGAAAATTTTCACTAACACATAGTACACGTTCACCATACATTGTGTCCACTTTTTGAATGTTAATGATACGGAAAAGAGTACGCATTGGTAATTCAGTGAGCTTTTTTCTCTCTAATCAACAGTTCTGCTCCCATAGCATTGAGAATATTTATTGTAGTAGCCTGTAAAGAAACAAAAAAAATCATATCTATTACAGTTTAGCTATAAGTGACCAGAACCACTATAACATTTTATTCTAATAAGGAGATTTCCATAATGATAAGAAAAAAAAAGCTCACCATAATGATGGATTGTGTAAGTAAACGTCATTTGCTGCTTGATGTAACTACTAAACTGATACTCATACAACGGACAAGTGAGTTCATGTTTCGCTGACGTAATCGTATGTTCCCGCGCACTTCCTGTGTGTTGCACGCGCCGTAGTGGCTAAATTTGAAACTAGATGAAATGATTTGCTGACGTAATCGTATGTTCCCCTGCACGCACACGCCGATCCCTGTGGACGGGTCCTAATAAGGAGATTTCCATAATGATAAGAAAAAAGAGCTTACCATAATGATGGATTGTGTGTAAGTAAACGTCTTTTGCTGCATGATGCCACTACTAAACTCATACTCATACAACAGACAAGTGAGTTCATGTTTCGCTGACGTAATCGTATGTTCCCAAGCACTTCCTGTGTGTTGCACGCACCGTAGTGGCTAAATTTGAAACTAGATGAGATGATTTGCTGACGTAATCGTATGTTCCCCCGCACGCACACGCAGGCCCCTGTGGGCGGGTCCTTGTGGACGAGTCCCTGTGGACGGGTCCCTGTGGACGGGTCATTGATGACGGGTCCTCGTTGATGGGTACTTGTTGACGAGCCCCTGTGGACTGGTCCTTGTTGACGGATCCTTTTTGACTAATCCCTTTAGACCGGTTCCTTTGGACTGGTCCCTATGGACTGGCCCATGGTCCCTAATGCTATGATGAAATTAAACGTTGTTCTACATGAAACGCATGTGAAGAGCCGATTGCTACTATGAATTAACATGTTTGTTTTGTGTTTTTATGCATGCGCACTTGGGGTTTTTGTAAGCGGGCGGGATTTTTAAATAATGATTTATAGATGAGCTATTTTTTTTAAATTACCAAAAGATCCAAAACTAATAGGTCATTAGCTTTTTAATATCTCATGAACCAATAAGGCTAGGGACTTGTATGAGAGTTCGTTGGACTTGAGGTGACATTCTGTTTTTGAATGTATTATTTATTTTTGTCAAAAGGGCCTAACTGCATTTTTGTTAATATCTCGCTAACTATTAATCAGAGAGGGTCAAGTGAGGTGTCATGGTACTCAGGATGGTCAACCCTTTTCCATGACCAACGAATTTACCCAAAAGATCTAAAACAGCGAGGTCATTGACCTATGATTTTATAAACTAATAATCGGAGAGGGTCAAGTGAGGTGTCATAGGATTGAGAATGGTTAACCCTTTCCCATGAACAATGAATTTACCCCAAAAATCCAAAACAGCAAGGCCATTGACCTGAGATTTTATAAACTAACAATCGGATATCAACATGTGAGGTGTCATAGGACTTAGAATGGTTAACCCTTTCCCATGGCTAATGAATTTACCCAAAATACCCAATACAACAAGGTCATCGACCTGAGATTTTATAAACTAATAATCAGATATGGACATGTGAAATGTTTACCGTGAGTGATGAAACATAGCTAGGTAGGGAAAGAATCATTGTAGGCTACATGTATGGTGACTGACAAGTCTTTCACCATTGGAACTTGTTTTCAGATCAAACTGCAGTACAGAGAGGTCATAGGTTGTAGGTATGGGTTAATAAATGGCAAATGGTGTACGCAAACTCTGATTTATCAAGAATTAAGAGTAGACTATCTTTAATTGATTGGTTAAGATTATAGCTAAAACACAAAAATGATCAGTGGTTATCGAGACAAAATGGTCGCTACACACAACAAGCTTTAAATACTTGAGGCTAATAATCTATACACACACACACACACACTCGCTTGTTCTAAACTAAACTATGTTGCTGGCAGTGCTCAGACAGTAGGCTGATGACGAAATCCATTGCTAACAGAAATATAATCATTTCCGGTTGTCTTATGTTACCAGCTATCCATTTTTTGTGTTGCAGTGGTAAGCACTTTTAGCTCTTGTACTGGTGGTCTTAACTCGACTTCCTGGTCTGAGGCATAGAACGAGTCGAACTAAGAAACAAGGGCACGGTGGTGCAGTGGTTAAGCTGTTAGCCTTTTCACCAGGGGTTCGATTTCAGGTTAATATGCATGTCATAAACATATTAAACAAAACAAAACAGAGATAAAGTTTAAAACTGATAACATTTGTGTATTTTCAAATTATTACTTGGATTACAAATACAAAGGTGAACTGGGTTTGATATACAGTTAATGCTGTCTATCACACATTAGATTGTAAGAAAGCCAAAAGAGCAAAAGGCGTAGGTAGAGCAGTGGTAAAATTGTTATATGTAGAGAACTACCTGGCAAAGCTATATCGCATAAACAGTGCAGGATACAATCCAGCAATCAAATTTGTATCTTGAGGAACAGAGAAATGCACTTACGTGAGAAAATGCAAGTTCATGTGTAATATGACCTAACACACAAGTGTTCACCTGTGCACGTGCACGATAAGAGCTAACAAGTCACATTTTGTTTAGTTCGTACGTAACGTTAGGTTAGGGCTAATGCACACACCCTAGTACACGAGGCACATGCCATTTGAGAGCAGGTCAAGGGATCTAACTTGGTGGATGGATGTGTTCTAACGAGTCATTTGTAGTTGAAAGAGAATAATACTTGTTCTTAAGATGTTAAAACTGAGGAGACGGTACGTGCAGTAAGACGTCTTGTTATTTCCTGTGTCATATTACAGACATGGCAGAGAGCGCACAGTTCTGTTGCTATGAATAACGCTGCAGTAATTTGAAACCCCAGGTGTTCATCAAGACAATGGGTGATGATTATACAAAGTTAGCAGTCATTGGATATTACACAGGTGTTCCTTCCGGTGTCATGTTGCTGACATGACAGAGAGCGCACAGTTCTATTGCTATGACTAACGCTGCAGTAATTTGAAACCCCAGGTGTTGATCAAGACAATGGGTGATGATCATGCAAAGTCAGCAGTAATTGGATACCACACATCAACATGGACTAAATCATAAACGTGTTATTATAACCCGCAGAAACCTCATTTAATGATTTTAGATTTTACATTTTAACATTTTACATTTTAACATTTTAGATTTTAGATTTTTTTTAAATTTTAGTTTCTTTATAAAATTTTACATTTTAAATATAAAATTTTTTGATTTTTAGATTTTACTTTTTTACATTTTCCTAAAATATTAACCTACAAGGTCACATACCTAACCTCATTAATCCTAACTTTACCAAACCTAACTTAAGCTAATCCAAAGGCTAATGCAGATACACAAAGTATATAAGGTACATGCAAATATCCTTATGCTAGTCTTATAGGTTACTGAACAACATGATCACTACCCCAAACGGATATTTTTTTTTCATTTTGTTGTTTACACATATGTCAATTTTCCAATTTCCCATTTTCAGTTTTTTTTAATGTCAGTTTTTAGTTTTTCAATTTCATAATATGGAAACATGGATTTTGCATTTTGTTGTTTACACATTTATTAATTTCACAATTTCCCATTTACAGTTCTTAAAATGTCAGTTAAAATTTTTTCAATTTCATGATATAGAAACATGGATTTTCAAATTTGTTGTTTTCACATTTTTCAATTTACCAAATTCAAATTTCCAGTTTTTTAAATTTCAGTTTAATGTTCTTTTCTATTTGTCAATATGGAAACATGGATTTTTACAATTTGTGTTTTACATGTCATGCAACTATCCTTATGCCAGTCTTATAGGTTACTGTACAACATGATCACTACCCCAAACGGATTTTTTTTTCATTTTGTTGTTTACACTTATGCCCATTTTCCAATTTCCCATTTTCAGTTTTTTAATGTCTTTTTTAAGTTTTTCAATTTCATAATATGGAAACATGGATTTTGCATTTTGTTGTTTACACATTTATCAATTTCACAATTTCCCATTTACAGTTCTTAAAATGTCAGTTTAAAGTTTTTCAATTTCATAATATAGAAACATGGATTTTCCAATTTGTTGTTTTCACATTTGTCAATTTACCAAATTCCCATTTACAGTTTTTAAAATTTCAGTTTAATGTTTTTTTATTCTATTTGTCAATATGGAAACATGGATTTTTCCAATTTGTGTTTTACATGTTCATTTTGCATTAGGAGTGGAGAGAGGTGGGTAGTAACTAAAAATGTGCAAGCAGTGTCCATTGTTGACAGGTCATTGTTGACGAGTCCTTCTCATACAACAGACAAGCGAGTTCATGTTTCGCATGCATTACCTAAAATGTAATACCATCCAAGTGTTTAACATTTTACAAACTAGCTTATGTATTAGTTTATGTGTGGGTCTTATGTTGGCATTTTGTTTTGGCTTATTCTGTATATTGGCTTTTATGGTGGCTTTTGTGTTGGCTTTTAGGTTGGCTTTTTGTGTGTTGGCTTTAGTGTTGGTTTATAGTTTGGCTTTTGTGTTGGCTTATTTGACAAGTTATTTTGTCAATGCATTTAGTGGATTTTTCTCTGGTCTTGGAAAGTATATCAGTCCATTTTATCACAACTTAATGCTTACTGCCATGTTTGTAAGCAACAACAACAACAACACACTAAACGTTCAAAAAAATCTTAAGTACTCTAAGGTACTCTCAACTCGTACTCTTACCTCTATCCCATGCCTAGTCAAGAACATTATATTTTTTCCAAAAAAGGTGAATGGGGAAAGTAGACTATATGTTTAAACTAAAAAAAATCATATTAAGTCATATGTTAACTCTAACACCTACGTTTATCCCATTCTTAGTAGAAAAATATTATATTTTTTTAAATTTTTCTAACAAATATTTGGAAAGTAGGCTATATTTTGAAAACTAATCATCCTATAAAGTCATATATAGACTCAAACCAATGGCTTTTATATCCTTAATCTTTAATAAAATATGGAATATTTGACATTTTTTCCAAAAATGTTCATTTTTAAAAATGGGCTATATATTGGAAGCTAGGAATTTTACAGAAAAGTGTGTTTGACATAAATGACAGGTATTTACCCCCTCTACCCACAAACCAAGTCCCAGATCTCTGAGACAAAATCCAAAAATGTTTTAATTGTGAAAGTAGGCGATATTTTGAAAACGTATCATTCTAAAAAGTCATATATAGACTCAAACAAATGTTCTTTAAGTTATTTAACATTAAAACAAAACTTAACATTTATTCATTTTTCCGAAAAAAGTCCAATTTTCAAAATTGTCTATGGTGGCTCATGTTGGTGGCTGATGTTGGTGGCTTATGGTGGTGGCTTATGGTGGCTTATGGTGGTGGTTTATGATGGTGGCTTACGGTGGTGGCTTATGGTGGTTGCTTATGGTGGCTTATGGTGGTGGCTTATGGTGGTGGCTTATGCTGGCTTATAGTGGTGGCATATGTTGTTGGCTTATTTTTGGTGGTTTACGTTAATACCTTATTTGTAATGGCTTATTTGACAAGTTATTTTTGTCAATGTATTTAGAGGAATTTTCTCTTGGTCTTGGAAAGTATCTCAACCCTTTTTTTATGGTAGCATAATGCTTACTGCCATGTTTGTAAGCAACAACAACACACTAAAATTCCAAGAATCCAGAGTACTCTAAGGTTAATGATTGTCTCTCAACTCCATTCATCGCCTAGCCCTTTTCAAAAAAAAGTAAATTGGGGAAGTAGATAATATGTTTAAACTAAAAATCATATCAAATCATATGCTAACTCTAACACCTACGTCTATCCCACTCTCAGTCAAAAAATATAATATTCTTTAAATTTTTCCAAAACAATATTTGGAAAGTAGGCCATATTTTGAAAACTAATCATCCTATAAAGTCATATATAGACTCAAACCAATGGCTTTTATATCCTTAATCGTAAGAACAAAATATGGAATTTTTGACATTTTTTCCAAAAATGTTCATTTTAAAACGGGGCTATATTTTGGAAACTAGGAATTTTACAAAAAAGTTTGTATAACGTTAATGACAGGTATTTAACCCCACTACCCACAAACCAAGTCCAAGGTCTCTGGGACAAAATCCAAAATATTTCAATTTGGAAAGTAGGCGATATTTTGAAAACTAATCACCCTAAAAAGTCATATATAGACTCAAACCAATGTCTTTTATGTCCTTAATTGGTAGAACAAAACTTAACATTTTTTCAGTTTTTCCAAAAAAGTCCGATTTTCAAAATTGTCTATATTTTGGGAACTAAGAATTTTACAAAAAAGTTTGTTTAACGTAAATGAAAGGTATTTACCCCCTCTACCCAAAAAGTAAATGTCAGGTCCCTAGGACAAAAACTGTGCAGTAGTGTGTTTTGATCGGTTCTAGCACCACCTCCACTTCCCCACCTCACAAGATGGCGGCCGGAGCTTAACTTAACCTAGCCTAACCTAACAACATGGCGGCCGTAGTTTAACTTAACCTAGCCTAACCTAACAAGATGGCGGTCGTAGCTTAACTCAACCTAACCTAACTCTACGAGGTGTGATCAAAAAGTTTCAAAATGGCAGCCGTAGCTTTACTTAACCTAAACTAACCTAACTTAACCTAAACCTACGAAGTGCGATAAAAATCAAGATGGTGGTCATAGCTTAACTGAACCTAGCCTAACCTAACCTAACCTAACCTAACCTAAACCTACGAGGAGTGATCATAAAGTTCCAATATGGCGGTCGTAGCTTAACTCAACCTAACCTAACCCTACGAGGTGTGATCAAAAAGTTCCAAAATGGCTGCCGTAGCTTAACTTAACCTTTGATTGATCCCTGTTGATTGATCCCTTTTGATTGATCTCTGTTGATGTATCCCTTTGGACTGGTCCCTGTTGACTAGCCCCTTTGGACGGGTCCTTTTTGAAGGGACTCATTTTTTTACGGGTCCCGGAGGACGGATCCTTGTTGACGGGTCCCTGTGGGTGGGTCCCTTTGGACTGATCCCTATGGACTGGCCCATGCATTTTATCCAAATTATGTCAGTCGGACTTTTTTGGAAAAACTGAAAAAATGTTAAGTTTTGTTCTACCAATTAAGGACATAAAAGCCATTGGTTTGAGTCAATATATGACTTTTTAGGGTGATTAGTTTTCAAAATATCACCTACTTTCGAAATTGAACTTTTTTGGATTTTGTCCCAGAGACCTGGGACTTGGTTTGTGGGTAGTGGGGGTAAATACCTGTCATTTACGTTAAACAAACTTTTTTGTCAAATTCCTAGTTTCCAAAATATAGCCCCGTTTTAAAATGAACATGTTTGGAAAAAATGTCAAAAATTCCATATTTTGTTCTTTCGATTAAGGATATAAAAGCCATTGGTTTGAGTCTGTATATGACTATATAGGATGATTAGTTTTCAAAATATGGCCTACTTTCCAAATATTGTTTTGGAAAAATTTAAAGAATATTATATTTTTTGACTGAGAGTGGGATAGACATAGGTGTTAGAGTTAGCATATGATTTGATATGATTTTTAGTTTAAACATATAACCTACTTCCCCAATTTACCTTTTTTGAAAAATTTGAAAAATATATAATGTTTTTGACTAGGCGTTGAATGGAGTTGAGAGACAATCATTAACCTTAGAGTACTTTGGATTCTTGGAATTTTAGTGTGTTGTTGTTGCTTACAAACATGGCGGTAAGCATTATGCTACCATAAAAAAAGGGTTGAGATAATTTCCAAGACCAAGAGAAAATTCCTCTAAATACATTGTAAAAAATAACTTGTCAAATAAGCCATTACAAATAAGGTATTAACGTAAACCACCAAAAATAAGCCAACAACATATGCCACCACTATAAGCCACCATAAGCCACCACCATAAGCCACCACCGTAAGCCACCATCATAAGCCACCACCATAAGCCACCATAAGCCACCACCATAAGCCACCAACATCAGCCACCAACATAAGCCACCATAGACAATTTTGAAAATTGGACTTTTTTTGGAAAAATGAAAAAATGTTAAGTTTTGTTTTAACGTTAAATAACTTAAAGAACATTTGTTTGAGTCTATATATGACTTTTTAGAATGATACGTTTTCAAAATATCGCCTACTTTCACAATTAAAACATTTTTGGATTTTGTCTCAGAGATCTGGGACTTGGTTTGTGGGTAGAGGGGGTAAATACCTGTCATTTATGTCAAACACACTTTTTTGTAAAATTCCTAGTTTCCAATATGTAGCCCATTTTTTTAAATGAACATTTTTGGAAAAAATGTCAAATATTCCATATTTTGTTAAAGATTAAGGATATAAAAGCCATTGGTTTGAGTCTATATATGACTTTATAGGATGATTAGTTTTCAAAATATAGCCTACTTACCAAATATTTTTTAGAAAAATTAAAAAAAAAATATTTTTCTACTAAGAATGGGATAAACGTAGGTGTTAGAGTTAACATATGACTTAATATGATTTTTTTTAGTTTAAACATATAGTCTACTTTCCCCATTCACCTTTTTTGGAAAAAATATAATGTTCTTGACTAGGCATGGGATAGAGGTAAGAGTACGAGTTGAGAGTACCTTAGAGTACTTAAGATTTTTTTGAACGTTTAGTGTGTTGTTGTTGTTGTTGCTTACAAACATGGCAGTAAGCATTAAGTTGTGATAAAATGGACTGATATACTTTCCAAGACCAGAGAAAAATCCACTAAATGCATTGACAAAATAACTTGTCAAATAAGCCAACACAAAAGCCAAACTATAAACCAACACTAAAGCCAACACACAAAAAGCCAACCTAAAAGCCAACACAAAAGCCACCATAAAAGCCAATATACAGAATAAGCCAAAACAAAATGCCAACATAAGACCCACACATAAACTAATACATAAGCTAGTTTGTAAAATGTTAAACACTTGGATGGTATTACATTTTAGGTAATGCATGCGAAACATGAACTCGCTTGTCTGTTGTATGAGAAGGACTCGTCAACAATGACCTGTCAACAATGGACACTGCTTGCACATTTTTAATTACTACCCACCTCTCTCCACTCCTAATGCAAAATGAACATGTAAAACACAAATTGGAAAAATCCATGTTTCCATATTGACAAATAGAAAAAAAAACATTAAACTGAAATTTTAAAAACTGTAAATGGGAATTTGGTAAATTGACAAATGTGAAAACAACAAATTGGAAAATCCATGTCTCTATATCATGAAATTGAAAAACTTTAAACTGACATTTTAAGAACTGTAAATGGGAAATTGTGAAATTGATAAATGTGTAAACAACAAAATGCAAAATCCATGTTTCCATATTATGAAATTGAAAAACTAAAAACTGACATTAAAAAAAACTGAAAATGGGAAATTGGAAAATTGACATATGTGTAAACAACAAAATGAAAATAATATCCGTTTTGGGTAGTGATCATGTTGTATAGTAACCTAAAAGACTAGCATAAGGATAGTTGCATGTACCTTATATACTTTGTGTATCTGCATTAGCCTTTGGATTAGCTTAAGTTAGGTTTGGTAAGTTTAGGATTAATGAGGTTAGGTATGTGACCTTGTAGGTTAATATTTTAGGAAAATGTAGAAAGTAAAATATAAAAATCAAAAAATCTTAAATTTAAAATGTAATATAAAAAAAACTAAAATTAAAAAAAAATCTAAAATCTAAAATGTTTAAATGTAAAATGTTAAAATGTAATATCTAAAATCTTTAAATGAGGTTTCTGCGGGTTATAACAACACGTTTATGATTTAGTCAATGTTGATGTGTGGTATCCAATTACTGCTGACTTTGCATGATCATCACCCATTGTCTTGATCAACACCTGGGGTTTCAAATTATTGCAGCGTTAGTCATAGCAATAGAACTGTGCGCTCTCTGCCATGTCAGCAACATGACACCGGAAGGAACACCTGTGTAATATCCAATGACTGCTAACTTTGTAGAATCATCACCCATTGTCTTGATGAACACCTGGGGTTTCAAATTACTGCAGCGTTAGTCATAGCAACAGAACTGTGCGCTCTCTGCCATGTCTGTAATATGACACAGGAAATAACAAGACGTCTTACTGCACGTACCATCTCCTCAGTTTTAACATCTTAAGAAAATGTATTATTCTCTTTCAACTACAAATGACTCGTTAGAACGCATCCATCCACCAAGTTAGATCCCTTGACCTGCTCTCAAATGGCATGTGCCTCGTGTACTAGGGTGTGTGCATTAGCCCTAACCTAACGTTACGTACGAACTAAACAAAATGTGACTTGTTAGCTCTTATCGTGCACGTGCACAGGTGAACATTTGTGTGTTAGGTCATATTACACATGAACTTGCATTTTCTCACGTAAGTGCATTTCTCTGTTCCTCAAGATACAAATTTGATTGCTGGATTGTATCCTGCACTGTTTATGCGATATAGCTTTGCCAGGTAGTTCTCTACATATAACAATTTTACCACTGCTCTACCTACGCCTTTTGCTCTTTTGGCTTTCTTACAATCTAATGTGTGATAGACAGCATTAACTGTATATCAAACCCAGTTCACCTTTGTATTTGTAATCCAAGTAATAATTTGAAAATACACAAATGTTATCAGTTTTAAACTTTATCTCTGTTTTGTTTTGTTTAATATGTTTATGACATGCATATTAACCTGAAATCGAACCCCTGGTGAAAAGGCTAACAGCTTAACCACTGCACCACCGTGCCCTTGTTTCTTAGTTCGACTAGTTCTATGCCTCAGACCAGGAAGTCGAGTTAAGACCACCAGTACAAGAGCTAAAAGTGCTTACCACTGCAACACAAAAAATGGATAGCTGGTAACATAAGACAACCGGAAATGATTATATTTCTGTTAGCAATGCATTTCGTCATCAGCCTACTGTCTGAGCACTGCCAGCAACATAGTTTAGTTTAGAACAAGCGAGTGTGTGTGTGTGTATAGATTATTAGCCTCAAGTATTTAAAGCTTGTTGTGTGTAGCGACCATTTTGTCTCGATAACCACTGATCATTTTTGTGTTTTAGCTATCATCTTAACCAATCAATTAAAGATAGTCTACTCTTAATTCTTGATAAATCAGAGTTTGCGTACACCATTTGCCATTTATTAACCCATACCTACAACCTATGATCTCTCTGTACTGCAGTTTGATCTGAAAACAAGTTCCAATGGTGAAAGACTTGTCAGTCACTAGACATGTAGCCTACAATAATTCTTTCACTACCTAGCTATGTTTCATCAATCACGGTAAATATTTCACATGTCCATATCCGATTATTAGTTTATAAAACTCAGGTCGATGACCTTGATGTATTGGGTATTTTGGGTAAATTCATTAGCCATGGGAAAGGGTTAACCATTCTAAGTCCTATGACACCTCACATGTTGATATCCGATTATTAGTTTATAAAATCTCAGGTCAATGACCTTGCTGTTTTGGATTTTTGGGGTAAATTCATTGGTCATGGGAAAGGGATAACCATTCTCAGTCCTATGACACCTCACTTGACCCTCTCCGATTATTAGTATATAAAATCATAGGTCAATGACTTCGCTGTTTTAGATCTTTTGGGTAAATTCGTTGGTCATGGAAAAGGGTTGACCATCCTGAGTCCCATGACACCTCACTTGACCCTCTCTGATTATTAGTTAGCGAGATATTAACAAAAGTGCAGTTAGGCCCTTTTGACAAAAATAAATAATACATTCAAAAACAGAATGTCTCCTCAAGTCCAACGACCTCTCAAACAAGTCCCTAGCCTTATTGGTTCATGATATAGTAAAAAGCTAATGACCTATTAGTTTTGGATCTTTTGGTAATTTTTTAAAAAACAACTCATCTTTAAATCATTATTTAAAAAGCCCGCCCGCTTACAAAAACCCCAAGTGCGCATGCGTAAAAACACAAAACAAACATGTTAATTCATAGTAGCAATCGGCTCTTCACATGCGTTTCATGTGGAACAACGTTTAATTTCATCATAGCATTAGGGACCATGGGCCAGTCCATAGGGACCAGTCCAAAGGGACCGGTCTAAAGGGATTAGTCAAAAAGGACCCGTCAACAAGGACCCGTCCACAGGGGCTCGTCAACAAGGACCCGTCAACAAAGACCCGTCAACAATGACCCGTCCACAGGGACCCGTCCACAGGGACTCGTCCACAGGGGCCTGCGTGTGCGTGCTGGGGAACATACGATTACGTCAGCAAATCATCTCATCTAGTTTCAAATTGAGCCACTACGGTGCGTGCAACACACAGGAGGTGCGTGGGAACATACGATTACGTCAGCGAAACATGAACTCACTTGTCTGTTGTATGAGTATCAGTTTAGTAGTGGCATCATGCAGCAAAAGACGTTTACTTACACACAATCCATCATTATGGTAAGCTCTTTTTTCTTATCATTATGGAAATCTCCTTATTAGGACCCGTCCACAGGGATCGGCGTGTGCGTGCAGGGGAACATACGATTACGTCAGCAAATCATTTCATCTAGTTTCAAATTTAGCCACTACGGCGCGTGCAACACACAGGAAGTGCGTTGGAACATACGATTACAACTGCGAAACATGAACTCACTTGTCCGTTGTATGAGTATCAGTTTAGTAGTGACATCAAGCAGCAAAAGACGTTTACTTACACAATCCATCATTATGGTGAGCTTTTTTTTTCTTATCGTTATGGAAATCTCCTTATTAGAATAAAATGTTATAGTGGTTCTGGTCACTTATAGCTAAACTGTAATAGATATGATTTTTTTGTTTCTTTACAGGCTACTACAATAAATATTCTCAATGCTATGGAGGCATAACTGTTGATTAGAGAGAAAAAAAGCTCACTGAATTACCAATGCATACTCTTTTCCGTATCATTAACATTCAAAAAGTGGACAAAGTGTATGGTGAACGTGTACTATGTGTTAGTGAACATTTTCAGACATTCCTTTATACACGTTTTAATGATATGTCAGAATGTGTGCTCGAGGATCTAAATCGTGGTGGACATTCTCTATATCTAATTTATGAGGGTATAAAAAACAATACATGTATTGTACATTCTGACTTTGAAGTTAGGTTAGGTTAGGTTAGGTAAGGTGGGATTTAGTTAGGTTAGGTAAGGTTAGGATTAGGTTAGGTTAGGTTAGGTTAGGTGAAGTTGGATTAATCAGAATGGCTGCGGTATGAATCAAATCCAGCTCCTGTCAGTTTTGCCTCACAAGGTTGAGTGTACCCCCATTCCAACCATCAGCCTAGAATTAAATTTCTTGACAGAGCCAGGACTCGAACCCGAGCCACCACAGTAACAGCTAAAAATGCTAGCCACTACACCATAAAGTGGGGCGATATAAGGCTGGTCTTGATTGTACATGATCAATCAATAATTACCTCATAATAATAATAATAATAATAATAATAATAATAATAATAATAAAAACAATAAATATTCCATTTAGCAACTACATAGCCGACATCTCCCTGGGTTCTTTTACATGCCAACATCGTATGACATGCGTGTCTTAATTTTTGCCGCCTTTCAAAAATCACTTACCACGACCAAGAGCGAACCTGCAAGCTTGGGGTTGGTAGTCCGACACGATAACCACTCACCCATCGTGGCAAGCTATCAATCAATAATTACCTAATAAAATTAATAATAATAATAATAATAATAAAAACAATAAATATTCCATTTAGCGACTACACGGTCGAACTCCCCCTTTGACATTATTCACGGTCTCAGAGTATGGCGGCCATCTTGCGCATTAGCCCCTGGCCTAGCTCTAACTGTCCCTCCATAAGAATAACATGGAATAGTTGCGCGCGGCGGCCATCTTGCGCATTAGCCCCTGTCCAAGAATCGCCCTTTATATCCTACTTTGGTAGCATGCTGAGCTTCTATGGCCATGATCGCGGATTCAAACCCGGCCGAAGTCGTCGAATTTTTAAGAGCGTTAAAAATTCCCCAGTATGCCTTCCTTCGGGGGAGGGGGTGGAGGGGGGAAGTAAAGCCAGCGGGCCCATTTCATAGATTTAAGGGCATGTAAAATAACCTTCCACTAACTACAATTGTGTGAAGCTAAATTTGTAGGTTGGATTTGATTATGTTCCAACGTTCGTTGCCAGGTGCCAGTTTCGGTGGCATCTAGTAACCACTTTCACAGCGTGGTGTCGTTGACGGTAGCATTTGGTAGCAGAAGTAGGAACTACTTGAAATTGATCGTCAGCAGTCCTTACCTGAATTACAGATAACGCACAGTAATTCAGCCATCCGACTAACACCGGTTATCAGACAGATTCTACACACACCCAAAGTACACGAGGCTACATGACCACGTTGTCACAGCCCCTAAACTGAGGAACGAAACATCCCAAAAAATGCATTAACAAGTTTTGGTATTATTCCAGATTCCTGGATTTCCTTAGCCTTGCACATAAAGCTCAAGTTCGGTCATTTTCTTTGTGTTTCATTGTTACTATTCAGATCTGCACCTTTTATGTTGTAGCTTCGTAAGAAAATGTCTTCGTATGCGAGTTATAGCCTGCACTATGAGCTTTAAAACGGTATCTTGGGAACGTAAATGCTTATAAGGTGCGTTCAAAAAGTAACGAGCCGGAGGCATAATTACAGAAACCAGTACCTGTATGTTAGAAGTATTGGCCCTGGCTGTTGAGGCACTTGTCCCACTGTGAGACGAGGCGGTGAATGGCTGTCTCATAAAATTCCCTGGGCTGCGATGTGAATCAGTTCCGCACGTACAGCTGGACGTCGTCGTCCAAGGTGAATCGTTGGCCCCGCAGACCCCTTTTCAGGGGACCAAACATGGCGTAATCAAAGGGAGAGAGGTCTGGACTTTCTGGAGGGTGGCCGAGAACCTCCCATTTGAATTTCTGCAGGAGTGCCGCGACTGTGTTGGCCGTATGAGGTCGTGCATTGTCGTGGAGCGACCACGGCGGCTATGGCGTTCACTGTCACTCGGCGGTCCTGGGTAATGAGTGCATCAACCAGCTGGACGTTGTCATCGGTAATGCAGGGGGTGCCCCAGACCGGGCATCATCGGCTAACGACACCCGTCCTTCCCTGAAGCGCTTGTACCATGCCTTGACCCTCGCAAGGGACATGCAGTGTTCGCCGTACACTTGTGACATTCGGCGATGAATGTCCGTTCCCCCTACTCCTTCCGCTGTCAGAAACCGAACAACACCTCTTTGCTCTTCGGTTGACGCCTCCATGTCACAGTTTGCAATGCGACTGGAAGCGTTGGACGACTGATGCATGTTGTTGCTCGCTTTGTATCGCACGTGACGTGCACGTGTGCCCTCTAGCGACGGGCTGTGGCCATCCACGCTCTGGTCGGAACCACACCTCGTTACACACGCCACGATTAGCCGATGTCGTCACAGGTTTGTGTATTCCAGCCTCCGGCTCGTTACTTTTTGAACGCACCTTATACATTATATGCAGTCTGCTACAAAAGAAGGTGAATTCGCAAATAAAAGGACAGAAAATTCCTTGTTCGAACACCTCTACTATTGGCTCCGTTGTAATAACTCACACTTACAAAATTTATAGTTTCCAATAACTCGCAATTCTCCACCTCTTTGTACATTGATAACATGTTATCTGCGCTGATTATATCTACGTAAACTCCACGGGGCCCAGGTGTACGTAACTGTCAGTCAACTCATGGCTCAACCATCATTTCAGGAGGGGTTGCCTAACCCCACTCTCGTCTGTCAGAGTATATTTTGATTAGATTTTGTAGGTTAGGATCATAGATACTCTTTGCTGGTGGCTATTGTAAGGCCTAAGCACTGAGCTTTGAGTTCCTTGCAATAGTTCACTAGTAAAGGAGAAGAGGGCCATGAACCATAGTTAAACATCTATATTTTATATTCTTTTTTTGATGCTGTTTTTTTTTTTTAATATAGCTTTGACTATTCTTTCTTACTCTTGGCTATTATAATGTTAGTTCCATGTAGATTGATTATTGTGATTATTAGATGGAAAAGGATGGGCTTAAAGATGAGATTATTGGGTTTCTTAGTTAGAGGGAATGTGTGATGTGAAAGATATGAGCTAATGTATTGGTTTTGGGAGAGATGTAAAAGAAGAAAATGTGTGGAACTTAAGATGATTGTCATGTATGATTGCGATTTATTTTTAGATTGTGGAGGATCAGTTGTCGGAAATAAATAATGTGTTATGTTTTAAAAAGGAAAGAGAATTGATTATAAGAAGAGAAGTGGTTATGAAATAAGAATCCCTCAAGGTACTCATTACCACCACCCCTGAAGAAAAATAACTATTACACGTCCCAAACTATTAGCGTAAGCTGACTGGACTTTCTGGGTTTAACCTATTTGCGCAGTTCGACGATCTCCCTATATATACAGTTTACAGTCGTACCGCAATATTTCGAACCTCCACAACTCGAATTTTCGATTAGTCGAATTAATTTTTGATATCTCCTAACGATTCTAGGTATCGAGGTTCAACTGTATATGGAATTTTTGTGATAACTTGTGCTATTGAGGTTTATTATTTTTTCTAAATATCGTATGGTCTCGAGTGCCGGGTGCAAGCTTTCTTATTTGCACCCAGAGGGCAGCGTGCATGTCGAATATTGTCGTTCCTTGGAGTGCTATGAAAGTCAAGGAGGTTGGATATCTAAGCTCCTTGACACTATGGCGCTTTCTAGTAGGGAAAAAAGGAACTTTGTTTTGGCGGAAAATCCGGAGATTAATTTTGCCACTATGAACACGGCCTACTGAATTCAAATGGGTTCTTTAATATGCCAATAACGTATGACATGCTTGCCGAGATTTTTGTCGCCTTTCAAAAATCACTTACCATGGCCAGGAGCCAACCTGCAAGCTTGGGGTTGGTAGTTCGACACGATATCCACTCACCAACCGTGGCAAACGTTATTGAGGTGACTTAAGCAGGCAAGTGTGTGTATTTGTTATTCATATGAAACGGGAATCGAACCTCTCTTCTCAGTTTTGCCTCACGAGGCTGAGTGTACCCTGTTTCAGCCCTAGACAAGAATTAACATTTCTTGGCAGGGCCAGGAATCTTACCCGAACCTCCGAGGTACAGCCAAGAATGCTAGCCGCTACACCACGAGGTGGTTGGTTGGTTTTTAAGTTTAGGGGCTGCGACAATGCGGTCATGTAGCCCCGTATAATTTGGGTGTGTGTAGAATCTGTCTGATAACGGTGTTAATTGTGATGACTGTATTAGTGTGTTTTTTAATTCAAGTAAGGACTGCAGACTTTCGAATTTTTCAAATAGTTCCTACTTTTGCTGCCAAACGCCACCGTCAACGACTACTAGTTCAGAACTTAGCTACCAGACGACATCGCTGTCGGCTCTTGGCAACCAACGTAGGAACCTAAGAGCGTTGCTTACATTCTTAACCTATACAATTTTGCTTCACACAGGTGTAATTGGTGGAAGATTCTTTAACATGCCATAAATCTATGACATGGGACCGCCGGCTTTACTTCCCCTCCGAATAAAGGCATACTGAGGGATTTTTAACGCTCATAAAAAACCGACGGCTTCGGCCGGATTTGAACCCGCGATCTTGGGCATAGAAGCTCAGCATGCTGCCAACTACGCCACCGAAGCCGCAACCACGAGGTGGTCACATCACAATGACAGGCAATGGTCGGCACATGGCTGCCAAATTTCAAGTTACATTATAACTGCCAGTTCCAATGTTTGCAAGCATGGTGACTTCTTTCTTCTTCTTCTTCTTCTTCTTCTTCTTGATGGGGAGGTGTTGGGCATAATGGTGACTTTGAAACAAGTATGGAAAATATGAATACAAGCCTGATTCAACTTAACAGTAGGAAATTACACTGTGAATCAGTATGTTGGTAGTTATTGGGGACAAAAGATAAGGTTTTTAATTAATGTTGTGTTACCTCCTGGGAGGCTGAGTGCAGGTCTTTCTAGTTGACGCCCGTGGGTGGCCTTCGCGTCCTAATGAGGATGAAGTGATGATCTATCATATTCTAATTCGTATACCGGCTGATTCAGCAGCCCCTTCTAATATCGTTTGCTGCAACCAAACTAACACGTGTTGGCAGGCAGGTAGATATTATTTTTCCCCCGGTGTGACTACAGACTAATAGGCTACGAGGGAAAAATATTAGTATTCAGTACCGTTTGCGGGATATGCTTGCAGTGCCTTAGCACCATAAGGGATGTGGCAGAGAAATATCGACCTTCCTGCCAACTGAAAAACTGAAACTTTGCGCCATAGCGCGGCGTTGAGTACACCTGGCCGGCACTGTATTGCGTCCCCAGTCGACCGACTCACTCACTGAGAAATTCCCGCGTACAGGCTGCAGCGGTTCCGTTTTATTCTGCTCACCCCAGGGGGCGTATATACAATTTCTTTTCGGGGAGGCTGAATATCCTGGGAAATTGTCAGTATTCTCAGGGGATTGTCACCGCAGAATACCCAGAAATATCCTCCAATATCTTAGAGCATATAACTTTGTTTAATTATTTTAGATAACAAAAGAAAAATTCTAAGTTAGCTACAATATTAGTGGCAATACAAAAATGTTGTAAAATACAACACAACACACAAATAAAATGTTATACTTAATGAATTTTCTATTATGCCCTATGGAGTAATAATAATAACCCCTGGCACTACAGCCCGTGAGAGCCTTGGCCTACCAAGCACCGCTGCCCAGCCATTTGGCCTGCAGATATTGGGGAGACGCGTGATCAGCACATCGGGTTCCCTCGGTCGTTAATCTTGGTTATCGTGATCGGGGCGCTGACTCACTGTCAGACAGCTACTCAATTGTCCTCACGAGGCTGAGTGCACCCCGTTCCAGCCCACACGTCAGTTTCTAAAATCCCTCACGGAGCTGGGAATCGAACCCCTCCGGGTGAGAAGCAGGCGCACAACCCCAACTCCACGGGGCCGGCAGGTTTCTTTCTGGACATAATTCCCAAAGTTTTCAAACTTTGCATTATTATTTGGGAGGGTCTACAAATGAATATACTAAAAGTCTTGACAGATGTGGGTGAGCGGAGGGTAGGGGACGTAAAAGATGTTACCGTTTTTTTGGTTTTTGACTAATATCTCATAATCTATTGGTTTGCCTCACAAGGCTGAGATTACCCCGATCCAGCCCTGAGACCAGAATTAAAATTTCTTGGCTGAGCTGGAAATCAAATTTGGAACTCCGGGGTGGCAGCCAAGAATGCTAGTCACTACACGACGAGGTAGTCTCATTTCAATCTTAATATTGTTTATAACTTAGCCAATAAGTTAAGATTAAGGTACAACCAAATTTACAATTGTTTTATGCTATTACCAAAGCAACACTTTCTTAATTTTTATTGGCTTTTTTCGGGGGACGGGGCACGCTGGAGCCCCCTCAGCACCTCCCTTATATACGCCCCTGGCTCACCCAGTATAATAATAATAATGAAGTCGTCACATTCCCATGGCCAGTGGAATAAGCTCCTGGAGATTAAAATCTCCGAAGCCAGGACTCTTCTGGCCAAAGCCTAGCGCGCTACTCAATTCGCCAAGGGGTGGCAGGATAAGGTTACATTGTTAGTAACTTATTTAAGGTGACGTGGGCTATTCATTATCTTATTCAACATATGCTTACTGTAGACTATTTGGCCGTAAAAACTAATATTACATTGTTGGTACCTCTATATATAGGAGATAATGCTCAGGGTTTCTTAGTTCTTCCAGCGAAGAAGTAAGAGGCGCTTCATAATTATATTGGACGTACTGCAAGATTCACTATCCCGGCGGGGTCCAGACAGAGTATACCAAAAAGCTCCTTATGATCCTGACTTGGTGCATCTAGGCGAAACCCCACAACAGACACAAAACTGAAAGATTTGTTTGTGTTTAATAACTTAGCCGTGAATGGTTATGTTATATGAGTGACATAAAGCTTGTTGAGCCTGAATTTAAGTGTCAATCTTTCGTTATTAACATTATTTTGTAGAAGGATGCGGTATACTAAGCCAACGTAGAAAGAGGAAAAAATAGGCTAGAATTCGCCCAGGACAGAGACAGTTTTAAGTTTTTAGGGCATGTTCGGCTAGTTTTAGGGCATATTTAGCTAGTTCTAAGTCTAATTATAACTTACAATAAGCTACTATACGGAATAAAAAAAACAGAAAATCGAAACAAGAACAACATTCTTATTATTATTATTATTATTATTATTTACGGTTTATACAGTACATATAACACATTTCTGGTACTTTACAGCATAACTATACGGGCTTCAGTGAACCAAAGTATAGTTACGGAACCAGCAACTTCTAAGCTGGAATTTCGCTACCCATGAACTTCCGAACGATTCTGGTTGTTGATAGAACTACTGCCTTCTGCATTAGTTTGTACAGCCGAGTATCCAGATCCAGTTCTTTAAGGCCTTGGAGCAAGGTAATTGGGATCACGCCCGTACTCGAGACAATGATAGGTATGGTCTTCACTCGCTCTACATGCCATTGTCTTTTGATAGGGTCGACCAACTCGCTGTATTTGCTGATCTTTACAATGTGTTTTGATTGGAGATTCTTGTTGTTAGAAATCGCAACATCAATCAATGTAGTTTGCTTGGTTTTCTTGTTTACAACCACCAAATCCGGCCTGTTGTGTGATACCGTTTGATCAGTCAAAATAGTTCGGTCCCAATAGAGCTTGTATTCATTGTTTTCAAGAACACACTCTGGCTGATATTGGTGGTACGGAACTTTCTTTCCTTTCAGAAGCTGAAACTTATCAGCCAACTTCAGAAGCAATACTTTAGAAACTGCATCATGCCATTGTTTGTGCTCCGTTGCCAGGAAATATCTACATGCAGATGTGATATGCTGTATTGTTTCTGACTGTTGACATCCGTAGCGGCACTTATCATCTCGTACAGCGGGATCTTTTACAATAAACTTGAGGTAGTTCCTTGTAGGGATGACTTGGTCTTGAATTGCAAGCATAAAACCTTCAATTTCTGGAAAGATCTGTCCCGAAGTGAGCCAGTAGTTTGACGCAGTTATATCAACATTTGCTTGACTCACCTCATTTGTATGTCTTCCGTGCAAAGGTTTTGCTTTTCATGCTTTCCATCTTCTGAAAGTTAGTATGTAGGAGGTGTTGAATCTCTTGCTGACACAAGACCAGTGGCGTTGATCTGTCCGCCTCACTGATGACTCTGTGAAGTACAGATGACCTCGCTTCTGCGTAGAAGTACTCCCTAAGGGTGACTATCTGTCGTTTAATCTTGTTATCAATGTCAACGAACCCGCACCCACCTAGGCTTCTGGGTAGAGTCAATCGCTCTATTGAAGATTGTGGGTGGTGTTTCCTTCCTTTTGTGAGCATCGTTCTCATTTTTCGCTCAAGTCCTTCGATGTCCGTTTTACACCATTTGATTATGCCAAAGGAGTAGCTCAGCACAGGCACAGCAAACGTGTTAACAGCTTTCACTAGGTTTTTGCTGTTCAAGTGCGTTTTTATGATTTGTTTTAATCTTTTGAAAAATTCACAGGACAGATCTTTCTTTATTGACACATGGTCAATATGCTTAGCTTGGTTTACTCCTAAGTATTTGTAGGTGTCTTCTGCCAACATAGCCTTAATATGCTGTCCATCTTCCAGCTCATACCCGGACTTCTGTACTTTTCCTCTCACCACCTTTAGTGTCCGACACTTGTCCAAACCAAACTCCATTTGTGTGTCTCGTGAGAATGTTTCAACTATTCTCAGCACGTTGTCCAGATGCGACTCTGTTTCGGCATAGAGTTTGAGGTCGTCCACGTATAGCAGATGATTTAGCCGAGTACCAACTCTCTTTCCAATTTTGATAGAAAAGCCGTAGTGAGTAGAGTTAAGATGGGTAGATAAAGGATTCATTGCCAGGACAAACCATAAGGGGCTAAGGGAGTCTCCTTGAAAGATGCCTCTCTGAATCGATATCTCATCTGCTCGTATATCTCCGCGTGGCGTATTGAGACACAGTCTAGTTTGCCATGCTGACATAACCCTTTCCAAGAAACTGGCAAATACCTCATTGATCCTATACAATCGCATCACTGCTACTAGCCAGTCATGGGGCACAGAATCAAATGCCTTCTTATAATCGATGTACGCCATATGAAGGTTTCGGTGATTTAAGTGTGCCTGGCCACACACAACTGAGTCAATTATTAGTTGTTCTTTGCTCCCTTTTGAACCCTTTTTACAACCTTTCTGTTTCACGGCAATTATAATGTTTTTTCCCACAGTGTGCGTATATCCTGTTAGTCAGGCATGATGTAATGATCTTATACAACGTGGGCAGACATGTGATGGGACGATATTTTGTAGGATCCCATGTATTCTGAAGATCTTTTGGAAGCAAATATGTGATGCCACGTATGATGAATTCGGGCAAGCTATCAGGATGAAGGATGGCATCATTAATGAACTCACCTAATCGATCATGGAAGCTCCAGAACTTCTTATACCAAAAATTCTGATATTTGCAAATGGGGGTAACCCCCGGTGGCAAATTGTGCAAATAAAGAAAATTGCCAACAATGACATCAAACACCATATACACAATTCGCAATTTAGGAATTATACTAATTGCATCGTAGTATTTACAGTAAATTTCAATCTTATCTTAAACACACCAATATGTTTGGGGAAAAGCTCTAACACTGTGGCAGGTAATGAGTTCCAATTATCAATACCACGGTTAATCAAAGAATATTTCAGATAATTTGTACGCTGTGGTCGGACCTTATCTTTATGTGGGTGATCTGCCCTGCTCAGGTAGGTGTCTAAATACACGAGAAAATTTATATTAATGGTCCTAATGCAGCGTCTGCTGTGGTCAGAACTTCTGATAGGTTCTCAGGTTATGGGGAACCACGTGCTATTGACCGGAGAATGGAAGGAGGAACTGGTCACCCTACAGCAAGTAAATTCTGGCCCAGGAACACCTCTTGGAAGTTCAGACCTCGTATTAAACAGGAAACACTTTTCTCTCTATGTATCGTATGTTTTGCTCCTTACAGCTGATGATGTGGGGAACTCCCTACAGCGGCAGAGTGAGGCTGATTGGGGCTGCAGGAAAATGTCGTCAAGGCGTCTTATCTGAGTAAGAGACGTCGTGTTTCTACTGCTTTGTTAAGGCAGCGCCCTCATCAGCAAAGCGCTATGGGGGTTGGCTCGATAGAATAACCTTCGCCATCAAACACTCAGTCCCCAAGTCTCATTGTCCACCTTGCGGCGTAGTGGCTAACCCCCTTGGCACTCCATGGCGTAATGGCTAGCATCCTTGGCAGTCCATGGCATAGCTACGTGCGTTGAATCAATCACCACAGTCGCGATGGGAAACTGTAGCAAAAGCAGAGATATAATAATAATAATAATAATAATAATAATAATAATAATAATAATAATAATAATAATAATCATCTGGTGGTTGTAAGTAGTGGGGTAGTGGGGGAGCTGCTTACCTTTTTATTGAGCCACCCTCGTATTTGCCCCGAACCTGATATCTCGCTAACCAAACATGGGATTAGAACATACAGGGTGTCCTAGCACTGCTAGTAATGCCCCCTACTTTCCTATAGGCTCTTTATTTGATTAAAAGACCAAAACTAAAAGGTCATTCGCGAGTAGTGGGGTAGTGTTGGTTTTCTCAAGTCGCGCTCGTGCTTGAATATGTATGCCTATGTTGGGAAAGGGTTAGGTGGTGGGGGAGGAGTAGGGTCGAGTGAGGGGTCGTTTAGATGGTATTTTTTCCGCTCTAGGTGATGGTGAGGTTATTTTTTAAAATGGATGGAATTTGGAAAGGCCATTTGGGGTAAACATGTTGTTTTTTAACATTTTGGCGATGAATGTTTTTTATACGCATGCGCACTTGAGGAGTTTTGTAAGAGGGCGGGCTTTTTAAATGATGATTTATTAATGAGTGTTTTTAATATGTATTGAAATAAACCATAAAAACTAATAGGTCATCGGCTTTTGACTATCTCGCTAACCAATAATCGGATTTAAACGTATGAGGTGTCGTAGGACTCGTGGTGAACTCTCTTTTTCTATCGAAGGGGTATATTCACCCCAAAATAAAAACTACCCTTACCCGGGGGGTGAAATAGTAATTTTTTTTTGTATGTGCGCGCACGGACGGGTTTTTTCAAAAGGACTTAACTACACGTTAGTTAATATTTTCTGAACCCCTCATGGGATTTTGCCATAGGCAGTATTATAGCCCTGGGGGGTAACGCCCCGTTTTTGAATGTAGGATTTATTTTTGTCGAAAGGGCCTAACGACACTTTTGTTCATATCTCGCGAACCAATCATGCTAGGGACTTGTATGAGGGGTCCTAGCACTTGGGGCAACATTCCCTGTTTGGGGGTGAAACTACCCCCCAAAATTGAAAAATCCCTATCTCGGAAACGAAGAATCCTAAAATTAAGTGTGATAGCTTAAAAAATAGGGGATGATATGGGCTTTTACCTCGATGGATCATTTCACCCCTAAAACAGTAAATAGTCATGTTATGGGGAAAAAACGTGTTAAACACCTAAAAATGATAAATGAACCTAAGATCTTTTGTTTTTGATGAAAAATAGCAGAGGGGTGAAACTACCCCCCAAAATTGAAAAATCCCTATCTCGGAAACGAAGAAGCCTAAAATTAGGTGTGATAGCTTAAAAAATAGGGGATGATATGGGCTTTTACCTCGATGGATCATTTCACCCCTAAAACAGTAAATAGTCATGTTATGGGGAAAAAACGTGTTAAACACCTAAAAATGATAAATGAACCTAAAATATTTTGTTTTTGATGAAAAATAGCAGGGGGGTGAAACTACCCCCCAAAATTGAAAAATCCCTATCTTGGAAATGAAGAAGCCTAAAATTAGGTGTGATAGCTTAAAAAATAGGGTATGATATGGGCTTTTACCTCGATTGATCATTTCACCCCTAAAACAGTAAATAGTCATGTTATGGGGAAAAAACGTGTTAAACACCTAAAAATGATAAATGAACCTAAAATATTTTGTTTTTGATGAAAAATAGCAGGGGGGGTGAAACTACCCCCCAAAATTGAAAAATCCCTATCTTGGAAACGAAGAAGCCTAAAATTAGGTGTGATAGCTTAAAAAATAGGGGATGATATGGGCTTTTACCTCGATGGATTATTTCACCCCTAAAACAGTAAATAGTCATGTTATGGGGAAAAAAACGTGTTAAACACCTAAAAATGATAAATGAACCTAAGATCTTTTGTTTTTGATGAAAAATAGCAGGGGGTGAAACTACCCCCCAAAATTGAAAAATCCCTATCTTGGAAATGAAGATGCCTAAAATTAGGTGTGATAGCTTAAAAAATAGGGGATGATATGGGCTTTTACCTCGATGGATCATTTCACCCCTAAAACAGTAAATAGTCATGTTATGGGGAAAAAACGTGTTAAACACCTAAAATGATAAATGAACCTAAGATCTTTTGTTTTTGATGAAAAATAGCAGGGGGGTGAAACTACCCCTCCAAAATTGAAAAATCCATATCTTGGAAACGAAGAAGCCTAAAATTAGGTGTGATAGCTTAAAAAATAGGGGATGAATAGGGCTTTTACCTCGATGGATCATTTCACCCCTAAAACAGTAAATAGTCATGTTATAGGGGAAAAACGTGTTAAACACCTAAAAATGATAAATGAACCTAAGATCTTTTGTTTTTGATGAAAAATAGCAGGGGGGTGAAACTACCCCTCCAAAATTGAAAAATCCCTATCTAGGAAACGAAGAATCCTAAAATTAGGTGTGATAGCTTAAAAAATAGGGGATGATATGGGCTTTTACCTCGATGGATCATTTCACCCCTAAAACAGTAAATAGTTATGTTATGTGGGAAAAATGTGTTATACACCTAAAAGCATAAGCATCTTTGTGAAACCATGCTTTAATGGACATGTGTATGGAGGATGATTGTTGTTATTATTATTATTAGGTAATTATGGATTAATGTGCGGATAGATAACTAACCTGTGGGGAGCGTGATGGCGCAGGTGCTTAGCTGCTCGTCTTTACTCGGGCAGGTGGGGTTCAAATCCCGGTGACGGCGGGGGTTGGAATTTTCACGTGAAAAAAATCACGTGGCGTCAGGAAGGGCATTCGGCCTTAAATCCCCGGCCAAAACCAAAATGAGCCTGGTTGGCTCCGGCGACTCAAACTAATAGGGAAAAGCCGAAGAAAGAAAGGTAACTCACCAGTAATAGTAAACATTGGTTGGAGGTGTTGAAGAAGTCAGGATGGCCAACCCTTTGCCATGGTTCACGAATGCACCCCAAAAAGTTTTACCTGTCAAGACTCAGTCTACCCTGTTGCAGCCTTGTGAAAAAAAATCGAACCGGGGCCTCTGTGGTGACAGTGGACTTATTTTCATGATGATTTTTAAACAAACCTAGGCTTGCCTACTACCGCTGTGTTGAATCTGCACAGAGACTCTGGCTTTGGTTTGCGTAGTGTGCCTTGCTGATAACAGCACAGCGACCTTGTCAGTAAGTTTCATATTACTCATTTGCTTGATAGCGGACATGCTATGCACATGACTAGATCTTTGTTAGGTTTGACAAAGGCTTAGTGAAGCTTATGGCAAGCTTGAAATGAATGTCATGGTATAGTCGGGGTTGGAAGCCAAGACCTTAGGGTTGACAACCAAGTAGGTTAACCACTACACGGTGATATGGTGAAATAATAATGTAACAGAACATATAGAAACGTTTTCTATAGTTTAACGAATTGGCATACCATGAGAGGTGTAGGTAATGGAAATTGAATCCTTAGCTGATGATTATACTACTTTCCATGCCCACGTATAAGCTATCATGTTAGAAAAAGAATGGTATGGCTTGTTTTAAACGGAGAATAATCATTGTGTTTACTGTGAAACACAAATCTGAATTTAAAATAATTAATTTAAAATTAACTAATTTAAAATTAGTTTAGTACGCTGAAGTTAAAATGAATAATGATCACGTTACAGACAGCCAGTTTCAAAGCCATGAGAACTAAGTGAACAAAGTATAAAATTCATGAGCCAGTGAGGAATTCAACATGCTGTCCTTTGGACAAGAGAGAAGCGTTCTACAGCGACCCTCAATGGTTTGGGTCATCGTAAAGATGAAAATTAATTCTAAGCTACTACACGCTTATATACTAGAAGAAGAAATGGAAAACAATAGGTCAAATAAAGAACAGAAGGAATAAAAAATGGCCCTCAACCCTCAAGCATGTGGATTGAGGGAGTTGGAAGGAAGGAGAGCCATGAAAGGCAGATAAAAAAAGTATACTAGGAGTGGCTTTGCCCCAGAGGTAATGGAGGAAAACTGGACTCAGCTCAGAAATCCCTTGGGGTTGCCAACTTCCAAACTGATCAGCCCTTGAGGGTGTAGCCATAGGCAGAGTGCATCGCAAGTCGTGGGGCTAAATACACCCTACCTTCTTGAGGGGGCTTGGGCAAAAGACAGGAAATAACATGAAAATAAAAACAAGGCTGCCTCCTCAGGATATCAGAAAAAATAAATAAACCAGGGCCAATGAAGTTGCAAAAGGAAGAGACTCCCTAGGGCTCGGATACCCTAATCATGTTGGGGTCGGTAGAGAACAAGAGTTGAGCAAGTGTGGTCGACAGGAAATAAGACAGAGAAGAGCCTAGCACAAGTTAGTGGAAGCAATGACGGTCTCAGCTGGGACTCCGTGATCGTCAACCTACATGACACTAGATATGACGCCCAGGGGTGGAATTAAAGACCTCTTTTTGTTTTTTATCACTGGCTTTTAAGAACGCTAACACATGGCATGCCTTATAATGCAATACTGGTCCTAGGGTATGCAAAATTGTATTAGAAACTCAGCTAATAATAGTGTGCTTGCCCATGATTTACCTTAAATTTTCCTAAAATCCACTACATTTTCCGCAAATTGACCAAATGACACAACATTCCAGCAAAATTCAACAAATGACTACCAGATTTATTGAAATTCCATTGATTTACCTAAGCATGGTTTAAACTACCTCAAATTCATATAAAATTAGACGAATATAGATGAAAATTCACTAAAATTTACCGAATTTAGCCAAGTGGTGTACAAACCATGAAATTTATCCAATTTTTTTAAATTAAAATTGACTACATGTACTCGAAAATTTCATAATATTCCCTTTATATGTATGCTTTTTGTTGTTGTTGTTGTTTCGTTTACCATACTCTCTGCAGACAAATACCTCAACATGACTTTCTCCTAGACTAGGAGCTTCACATTCGACATGATAGCTGAGTTTCATTTCCCATAAACTTGTCTCTGAGGTGGGTGTCAGGAAAAGGCATCCAGCTGTAAAAACCACACCCTCACGTAGACTTTCATAACCTCTTACGTTGAGGTTCCTTACACTAACGACATTAAATGATTGAACGGTTTCCTTTTCACAATTCCTGTCTATACTTTCCTCTTTAAGGTTGCAAGATGTTTGCAAGATTCCTAAAATGCAATTAAATGTAATAAATACCTTAAGATGGTTTCATTTGTTTAATGATATGGTGTTGATGATGGATATATACGTTAAGACTAATTTTTGTTAGGTCTTGACTGGCCTTGCAATTAGAAATTGACAAACCAAACATGGGTTATCTACCAGGGGAACACTTTGACCTCTATGTTGGTTATTGACCAGTAAGTACAGTTCTAGTAATGAGACAGAAATCCAACTCAAACAATGAGCGCGCAATGCGGCGGAGATTGGTACCACGATGTACTGTTGGTTATGTAGCTATGTGGAATGTACATCACATATGGTTTACTTAAAGGTTTGGATATTCCATTAAAGATATATCTACAATAAACCATTTTCAAATGGTCATTCGTTGGTGTGAAAATATTTATTAATTGGTATTTTATGAAAACAATTATGATTTATAAAAAAATTATACTTTTACTGTATTCTTATTTAATGTAAGCACTGGAGGCACTATCGACCAAAATACAGCACTATCTGGAATGTATATTGCATACTTGAAGGTTTGGTGATCCCATTAAAGATATTCCTACAATAAATGATTTTCAAGTTGTCGTTCTATGGCGTGAAAATATTTAATATATGATATTTGCTAAAAGGATTTACCACTGGAATTATTTTACAAGTAGTTATTTTAATGACCAACAGAGTTCACTGTTAAGAAGGTAGAGCCCTATGTGGAATGTAGGATAACATGATATACATGATACGTGACAACTGTAAGGCTTGTGATTTTTAAGATGCCTTTATCCCTATATTAATCACCCAGTTTGCAATACTGATAACTGCAATGTTACTGAAAAAAAAATTGAAACAAAACAAAAATCAGCATTGAAAAACCAAAAAGTGGTTGAGCATATATATAGTGGGGAAAAGAAAAGTTTTGTAAACACTAATGTCCAACAATATTAATTAAATCAGTAACTGTCAGGGTGGCCGAGTGGTTAAGGCGTTTGACTTAAGATCAAATTTCCAAATATATAAGGAAGCAAGGGTTCGAATCCCTTCCCTGACATAACTATTGCTTGAGCATGCAAGAAAACAAGAAATGTACACAAACTATGTTTATCAATTTAATCATTTTTTTTTACAAGAGATAGACACACAGAATACAGGTCTTTTGGTTTATCAGTTCTTTTAAACATAACACTTGTTGAAAATTATTTTTTAGGGGATGGGGGGTGTTGCTACGTTGACCCATTACACAATAATAGCAGCTTTACGAAGTTCATTTTCTATATTTAATAGCTCTTTCTCATAACCAATATGACCAAGCTGTTTACAGGCATGCAAGAGCTGTAGACGTTCGACTAATATATTAGGATCGTTCCATTTACTATTTTTTATGAATGGTTTCAGAATCTCGGGAAGCAGTTCATCATTATCACCATCATTATGATTATCATCCTCATTATTATAATCATTTTCATAATGATGATCATTATCATCGTTATCATTACCATCATAATTTCCACTTTTGTCCACAGACTGTTCAATGGATTGAGTTGCCTTTGATAGTGTTGAAAGCTTCTTTTTAGATGTGCTAGAATGCTTTAACATTGTTATGTTATTATTACCACTATTACCTTTCCCCACTAACTTCTTGATGGGGTATATTGTCTCTGATAGGGTTGAGGGCTTTTGAGATGTGGGTGCATGTCTGAACATGGGTTTCACAGGAGGTGTCGAAGGTTTCTCATTAAACAACTCGCTAACAGTATGAGTGCGTTGTAGTGTATTAAACTTGAGGTTAATATTATCTTGAGCAGTACTATTTTTCTCTTGGACTTGGTTTCTTGCTTTGGTTTGGGTTTTCCTTACATTTAGACTAGCGTGATTATTAAGTTTACATTCATGATTGTTTGAAGAAAGTACGTCGAATTATTTTGTTTTAAGCATTCCTCGACACTGTTTCGATCGTTGCTTTGAACAGCGCCAAATAATAGTTCCATTTTTATTGCTTCGTTTCACAATATATGAATATCCTTTATAGTATGCATAAGGCTTACCATACCTAGTCACTGATACTTCCATATCAACTGTCAAGCACAAACTAATCTCTAGTAAAGACAACTCGGTAATAACAACAATAGTTTAATGTGGGAGCATATATACATGCAAAAAGTGGGAGCAAAGGTGGGGGGTAAAAAGTGGGAGCAAAAGTGGTAGCAAATGTGGGAGAAAAAAATAACTGTGAGCAAAAAGTGGGAGCAAATATGGGATCAAATGTGGGAGCAAAGCAAATATAAAAAGTGGGAGCAAATATGCTAAGAAATATGTCAACAAATATACCAGCAAAAGTAAATACACAAGTCAAGATAGATTAAAGTGCAAAGAAAATATGGAAGCAAATATGAGAGCAAAAATTGTGTTTTTCTAAAACAACTAGACATAACAAACTTAGTCATAACCTAACCTAACCTAACCCAACCTAACCAAACCTAACCTCACCTAACCTAACCTAACCTCACCTAACCTAACCTCACCTCACCTAACCTCACCTCACCTAACCTAACCTAACCTAACTTTACCTAACCTAACTTGACTGAACTTTACCTAACCTAACCCATCATAACTTCACCTAACCTAACTTTACCTAATCTAACTTCACCTAACCTAACGTTCAACTCTCAGATCAAAATTAAATTCTAGGCATAGTTGAGTTGGAACCCAAGACTTCAGGGATAACACACAAGTATACTAGCCACTACACCGCAAAATGGGCAAATTATCATGCAACACAACATAAAGTAAAAGTTTCCTGTAGTGTAACTCATTGGCTGTCAACCATAGTTTGGGAATTCAAACCCAAGACCTCAAGACTTTTGTTTTGAACATTATCAGAAATATTATTCCATTTACATTTTGCTGCTGCTTATAGTTATAAGAGTTGGCATTAATATGGGAAGCAAAAAAAAAGTGGGAGCAAATGTGGGAGCCAATATGGGAGCAAATATAGGAGCCAAGATGGGGGCAAAAGTGGGAGCAAATGTGGGAGCCAATATGGGAGTCAATATGGAGGCAAATATGGGAGCAAATGTGTGAACTAATCATCTCACCTCGGATATCGCCAGTGAGTACTCATATCCACCGCAAGGTAGCGGAAACATACTTTGTGTGTTGTATGTATCTATCTTACAAAGTTTGACTGCATGCAAAACGTCCTTGTATAAGCTGTGCATATAATTTTCATATACAATTAAGACCAAGTGTTCAGTACTAACATGTATAGCCTTGTCTAGGGTATATAGAGGATCGTTAGCAAGAAAGACTGACTAACCCAGGAGTGTAAAGCCTTGCCATATGCAGTAAGCATCTGTTGGCAGAAATGGTTCCTAATAATAACGGACTTAATGAATATGAAACGTGTTTTGAGTGTCGTCTTAAATCCTATTTTATACGTTGTGATACGTGTAAGGATTTAAGACGACACAAACGTATTTTGGGTGTTGTCTTTTGTGTGTCGTCTTAAATCCTTACACGTATCACAACGTATAAAATAGGATTTAAGACGACACTCAAAACACGTTTCATATTCATTAAGTCCGTTATTATTAGGAACCATTTCTGCCAACAGATGCTTACTGCATATGGCAAGGCTTTACACTCCTGGGTTAGTCAGTCTTTCTTGCTAACGATCCTCTATATACCCTAGACAAGGCTATACATGTTAGTACTGAACACTTGGTCTTAATTGTATATGAAAATTATATGCACAGCTTATACAAGGACGTTTTGCATGCAGTCAAACTTTGTAAGATAGATACATACAACACACAAAGTATGTTTCCGCTACCTTGCGGTGGATATGAGTACTCACTGGCGATATCCGAGGTGAGATGATTAGTTCACACATTTGCTCCCATATTTGCCTCCATATTGACTCCCATATTGGCTCCCACATTTGCTCCCACTTTTGCCCCCATCTTGGCTCCTATATTTGCTCCCATATTGGCTCCCACATTTGCTCCCACTTTTTTTTTGCTTCCCATATTAATGCCAACTCTTATAACTATAAGCAGCAGCAAAATGTAAATGGAATAATATTTCTGATAATGTTCAAAACAAAAGTCTTGAGGTCTTGGGTTTGAATTCCCAAACTATGGTTGACAGCCAATGAGTTACACTACAGGAAACTTTTACTTTATGTTGTGTTGCATGATAATTTGCCCATTTTGCGGTGTAGTGGCTAGTATACTTGTGTGTTATCCCTGAAGTCTTGGGTTCCAACTCAACTATGCCTAGAATTTAATTTTGATCTGAGAGTTGAACGTTAGGTTAGGTGAAGTTAGATTAGGTAAAGTTAGGTTAGGTGAAGTTATGATGGGTTAGGTTAGGTAAAGTTCAGTCAAGTTAGGTTAGGTAAAGTTAGGTTAGGTTAGGTTAGGTGAGGTGAGGTTAGGTGAGGTGAGGTTAGGTTAGGTGAGGTTAGGTTAGGTTAGGTGAGGTTAGGTTTGGTTAGGTTGGGTTAGGTTAGGTTAGGTTATGACTAAGTTTGTTATGTCTAGTTGTTTTAGAAAAACACAATTTTTGCTCTCATATTTGCTTCCATATTTTCTTTGCACTTTAATCTATCTTGACTTGTGTATTTACTTTTGCTGGTATATTTGTTGACATATTTCTTAGCATATTTGCTCCCACTTTTTATATTTGCTTTGCTCCCACATTTGATCCCATATTTGCTCCCACTTTTTGCTCACAGTTATTTTTTTCTCCCACATTTGCTACCACTTTTGCTCCCACTTTTTACCCCCCACCTTTGCTCCCACTTTTTGCATGTATATATGCTCCCACATTAAACTATTGTTGTTATTACCGAGTTGTCTTTACTAGAGATTAGTTTGTGCTTGACAGTTGATATGGAAGTATCAGTGACTAGGTATGGTAAGCCTTATGCATACTATAAAGGATATTCATATATTGTGAAACGAAGCAATAAAAATGGAACTATTATTTGGCGCTGTTCAAAGCAACGATCGAAACAGTGTCGAGGAATGCTTAAAACAAAATAATTCGACGTACTTTCTTCAAACAATCATGAATGTAAACTTAATAATCACGCTAGTCTAAATGTAAGGAAAACCCAAACCAAAGCAAGAAACCAAGTCCAAGAGAAAAATAGTACTGCTCAAGATAATATTAACCTCAAGTTTAATACACTACAACGCACTCATACTGTTAGCGAGTTGTTTAATGAGAAACCTTCGACACCTCCTGTGAAACCCATGTTCAGACATGCACCCACATCTCAAAAGCCCTCAACCCTATCAGAGACAATATACCCCATCAAGAAGTTAGTGGGGAAAGGTAATAGTGGTAATAATAACATAACAATGTTAAAGCATTCTAGCACATCTAAAAAGAAGCTTTCAACACTATCAAAGGCAACTCAATCCATTGAACAGTCTGTGGACAAAAGTGGAAATTATGATGGTAATGATAACGATGATAATGATCATCATTATGAAAATGATTATAATAATGAGGATGATAATCATAATGATGGTGATAATGATGAACTGCTTCCCGAGATTCTGAAACCATTCATAAAAAATAGTAAATGGAACGATCCTAATATATTAGTCGAACGTCTACAGCTCTTGCATGCCTGTAAACAGCTTGGTCATATTGGTTATGAGAAAGAGCTATTAAATATAGAAAATGAACTTCGTAAAGCTGCTATTATTGTGTAATGGGTCAACGTAGCAACACCCCCCATCCCCTAAAAAATAATTTTCAACAAGTGTTATGTTTAAAAGAACTGATAAACCAAAAGACCTGTATTCTGTGTGTCTATCTCTTGTAAAAAAAAATGATTAAATTGATAAACATAGTTTGTGTACATTTCTTGTTTTCTTGCATGCTCAAGCAATAGTTATGTCAGGGAAGGGATTCGAACCCTTGCTTCCTTATATATTTGGAAATTTGATCTTAAGTCAAACGCCTTAACCACTCGGCCACCCTGACAGTTACTGATTTAATTAATATTGTTGGACATTAGTGTTTACAAAACTTTTCTTTTCCCCACTATATATATGCTCAACCACTTTTTGGTTTTTCAATGCTGATTTTTGTTTTGTTTCAATTTTTTTTTCAGTAACATTGCAGTTATCAGTATTGCAAACTGGGTGATTAATATAGGGATAAAGGCATCTTAAAAATCACAAGCCTTACAGTTGTCACGTATCATGTATATCATGTTATCCTACATTCCACATAGGGCTCTACCTTCTTAACAGTGAACTCTGTTGGTCATTAAAATAACTACTTGTAAAATAATTCCAGTGGTAAATCCTTTTAGCAAATATCATATATTAAATATTTTCACGCCATAGAACGACAACTTGAAAATCATTTATTGTAGGAATATCTTTAATGGGATCACCAAACCTTCAAGTATGCAATATACATTCCAGATAGTGCTGTATTTTGGTCGATAGTGCCTCCAGTGCTTACATTAAATAAGAATACAGTAAAAGTATAATTTTTTTATAAATCATAATTGTTTTCATAAAATACCAATTAATAAATATTTTCACACCAACGAATGACCATTTGAAAATGGTTTATTGTAGATATATCTTTAATGGAATATCCAAACCTTTAAGTAAACCATATGTGATGTACATTCCACATAGCTACATAACCAACAGTACATCGTGGTACCAATCTCCGCCGCATTGCGCGCTCATTGTTTGAGTTGGATTTCTGTCTCATTACTAGAACTGTACTTACTGGTCAATAACCAACATAGAGGTCAAAGTGTTCCCCTGGTAGATAACCCATGTTTGGTTTGTCAATTTCTAATTGCAAGGCCAGTCAAGACCTAACAAAAATTAGTCTTAACGTATATATCCATCATCAACACCATATCATTAAACAAATGAAACCATCTTAAGGTATTTATTACATTTAATTGCATTTTAGGAATCTTGCAAACATCTTGCAACCTTAAAGAGGAAAGTATAGACAGGAATTGTGAAAAGGAAACCGTTCAATCATTTAATGTCGTTAGTGTAAGGAACCTCAACGTAAGAGGTTATGAAAGTCTACGTGAGGGTGTGGTTTTTACAGCTGGATGCCTTTTCCTGACACCCACCTCAGAGACAAGTTTATGGGAAATGAAACTCAGCTATCATGTCGAATGTGAAGCTCCTAGTCTAGGAGAAAGTCATGTTGAGGTATTTGTCTGCAGAGAGTATGGTAAACGAAACAACAACAACAACAAAAAGCATACATATAAAGGGAATATTATGAAATTTTCGAGTACATGTAGTCAATTTTAATTTAAAAAAATTGGATAAATTTCATGGTTTGTACACCACTTGGCTAAATTCGGTAAATTTTAGTGAATTTTCATCTATATTCGTCTAATTTTATATGAATTTGAGGTAGTTTAAACCATGCTTAGGTAAATCAATGGAATTTCAATAAATCTGGTAGTCATTTGTTGAATTTTGCTGGAATGTTGTGTCATTTGGTCAATTTGCGGAAAATGTAGTGGATTTTAGGAAAATTTAAGGTAAATCATGGGCAAGCACACTATTATTAGCTGAGTTTCTAATACAATTTTGCATACCCTAGGACCAGTATTGCATTATAAGGCATGCCATGTGTTAGCGTTCTTAAAAGCCAGTGATAAAAAACAAAAAGAGGTCTTTAATTCCACCCCTGGGCGTCATATCTAGTGTCATGTAGGTTGACGATCACGGAGTCCCAGCTGAGACCGTCATTGCTTCCACTAACTTGTGCTAGGCTCTTCTCTGTCTTATTTCCTGTCGACCACACTTGCTCAACTCTTGTTCTCTACCGACCCCAACATGATTAGGGTATCCGAGCCCTAGGGAGTCTCTTCCTTTTGCAACTTCATTGGCCCTGGTTTATTTATTTTTTCTGATATCCTGAGGAGGCAGCCTTGTTTTTATTTTCATGTTATTTCCTGTCTTTTGCCCAAGCCCCCTCAAGAAGGTAGGGTGTATTTAGCCCCACGACTTGCGATGCACTCTGCCTATGGCTACACCCTCAAGGGCTGATCAGTTTGGAAGTTGGCAACCCCAAGGGATTTCTGAGCTGAGTCCAGTTTTCCTCCATTACCTCTGGGGCAAAGCCACTCCTAGTATACTTTTTTTATCTGCCTTTCATGGCTCTCCTTCCTTCCAACTCCCTCAATCCACATGCTTGAGGGTTGAGGGCCATTTTTTATTCCTTCTGTTCTTTATTTGACCTATTGTTTTCCATTTCTTCTTCTAGTATATAAGCGTGTAGTAGCTTAGAATTAATTTTCATCTTTACGATGACCCAAACCATTGAGGGTCGCTGTAGAACGCTTCTCTCTTGTCCAAAGGACAGCATGTTGAATTCCTCACTGGCTCATGAATTTTATACTTTGTTCACTTAGTTCTCATGGCTTTGAAACTGGCTGTCTGTAACGTGATCATTATTCATTTTAACTTCAGCGTACTAAACTAATTTTAAATTAGTTAATTTTAAATTAATTATTTTAAATTCAGATTTGTGTTTCACAGTAAACACAATGATTATTCTCCGTTTAAAACAAGCCATACCATTCTTTTTCTAACATGATAGCTTATACGTGGGCATGGAAAGTAGTATAATCATCAGCTAAGGATTCAATTTCCATTACCTACACCTCTCATGGTATGCCAATTCGTTAAACTATAGAAAACGTTTCTATATGTTCTGTTACATTATTATTTCACCATATCACCGTGTAGTGGTTAACCTACTTGGTTGTCAACCCTAAGGTCTTGGCTTCCAACCCCGACTATACCATGACATTCATTTCAAGCTTGCCATAAGCTTCACTAAGCCTTTGTCAAACCTAACAAAGATCTAGTCATGTGCATAGCATGTCCGCTATCAAGCAAATGAGTAATATGAAACTTACTGACAAGGTCGCTGTGCTGTTATCAGCAAGGCACACTACGCAAACCAAAGCCAGAGTCTCTGTGCAGATTCAACACAGCGGTAGTAGGCAAGCCTAGGTTTGTTTAAAAATCATCATGAAAATAAGTCCACTGTCACCACAGAGGCCCCGGTTCGATTTTTTTTCACAAGGCTGCAACAGGGTAGACTGAGTCTTGACAGGTAAAACTTTTTGGGGTGCATTCGTGAACCATGGCAAAGGGTTGGCCATCCTGACTTCTTCAACACCTCCAACCAATGTTTACTATTACTGGTGAGTTACCTTTCTTTCTTCGGCTTTTCCCTATTAGTTTGAGTCGCCGGAGCCAACCAGGCTCATTTTGGTTTTGGCCGGGGATTTAAGGCCGAATGCCCTTCCTGACGCCACGTGATTTTTTTCAGGTGAAAATTCCAACCCCCGCCGTCACCGGGATTTGAACCCCACCTGCCCGAGTAAAGACGAGCAGCTAAGCACCTGCGCCATCACGCTCCCCACAGGTTAGTTATCTATCCGCACATTAATCCATAATTACCTAATAATAATAATAACAACAATCATCCTCAATACACATGTCCATTAAAGCATGGTTTCACAAAGATGCTTATGCTTTTAGGTGTATAACACATTTTTCCCCCATAACATAACTATTTACTGTTTTAGGGGTGAAATGATCAATCGAGGTAAAAGCCCATATCATCCCCTATTTTTTAAGCTATCACACCTAATTTTAGGATTCTTCGTTTCCTAGATAGGGATTTTTCAATTTTGGAGGGGTAGTTTCACCCCCCTGCTATTTTTCATCAAAAACAAAAGATCTTAGGTTCATTTATCATTTTTAGGTGTTTAACACGTTTTTCCCCTATAACATGACTATTTACTGTTTTAGGGGTGAAATGATCCATCGAGGTAAAAGCCCTATTCATCCCCTATTTTTTAAGCTATCACACCTAATTTTAGGCTTCTTCGTTTCCAAGATATGGATTTTTCAATTTTGGGGGGTAGTTTCACCCCCTGCTATTTTTCATCAAAAACAAAAGATCTTAGGTTCATTTATCATTTTAGGTGTTTAACACGTTTTTTCCCCATAACATGACTATTTACTGTTTTAGGGGTGAAGTGATCCATCGAGGTAAAAGCCCATATCATACCCTATTTTTTAAGCTATCACACCTAATTTTAGGCATCTTCATTTCCAAGATAGGGATTTTTCAATTTTGGGGGGTAGTTTCACCCCTCTGCTATTTTTCATCAAAAACAAAAGATCTTAGGTTCATTTATCATTTTTAGGTGTTTAACAAGTTTTTTCCCCATAACATGACTATTTACTGTTTTAGGGGTGAAATAATCCATCGAGGTAAAAGCCCATATCATCCCCTATTTTTTAAGCTATCACACCTAATTTTAGGCTTCTTCGTTTCCAAGATAGGGATTTTTCAATTTTGGGGGGTAGTTTCACCCCCCCTGCTATTTTTCATCAAAAACAAAATATTTTAGGTTCATTTATCATTTTTAGGTGTTTAACACGTTTTTTCCCCATAACATGACTATTTACTGTTTTAGGGGTGAAATGATCAATCGAGGTAAAAGCCCATATCATACCCTATTTTTTAAGCTATCACACCTAATTTTAGGCTTCTTCATTTCCAAGATAGGGATTTTTCAATTTTGGGGGGTAGTTTCACCCCCCTGCTATTTTTCATCAAAAACAAAATATTTTAGGTTCATTTATCATTTTTAGGTGTTTAACACGTTTTTTCCCCATAACATGACTATTTACTGTTTTAGGGGTGAAATGATCCATCGAGGTAAAAGCCCATATCATCCCCTATTTTTTAAGCTATCACACCTAATTTTAGGCTTCTTCGTTTCCGAGATAGGGATTTTTCAATTTTGGGGGGTAGTTTCACCCCTCTGCTATTTTTCATCAAAAACAAAAGATCTTAGGTTCATTTATCATTTTTAGGTGTTTAACACGTTTTTTCCCCATAACATGACTATTTACTGTTTTAGGGGTGAAATGATCCATCGAGGTAAAAGCCCATATCATCCCCTATTTTTTAAGCTATCACACTTAATTTTAGGATTCTTCGTTTCCGAGATAGGGATTTTTCAATTTTGGGGGGTAGTTTCACCCCCAAACAGGGAATGTTGCCCCAAGTGCTAGGACCCCTCATACAAGTCCCTAGCATGATTGGTTCGCGAGATATGAACAAAAGTGTCGTTAGGCCCTTTCGACAAAAATAAATCCTACATTCAAAAACGGGGCGTTACCCCCCAGGGCTATAATACTGCCTATGGCAAAATCCCATGAGGGGTTCAGAAAATATTAACTAACGTGTAGTTAAGTCCTTTTGAAAAAACCCGTCCGTGCGCGCACATACAAAAAAAAAATACTATTTCACCCCCCGGGTAAGGGTAGTTTTTATTTTGGGGTGAATATACCCCTTCGATAGAAAAAGAGAGTTCACCACGAGTCCTACGACACCTCATACGTTTAAATCCGATTATTGGTTAGCGAGATAGTCAAAAGCCGATGACCTATTAGTTTTTATGGTTTATTTCAATACATATTAAAAACACTCATTAATAAATCATCATTTAAAAAGCCCGCCCTCTTACAAAACTCCTCAAGTGCGCATGCGTATAAAAAAACATTCATCGCCAAAATGTCAAAAAACAACATGTTTACCCCAAATGGCGTTTCCCAATTCCATCCATTTTTAAAAAATAACCTCACCATCATCTAGAGCGGAAAAAATACCATCTAAACGACCCCTCACTCGACCCTACTCCTCCCCCACCACATAACCCTTTCCCAACATAGGCATACATATTCAAGCACGAGCGCGACTTCAGGAAACCAACACTACCCCACTACTCGCGAATGACCTTTTAGTTTTGGTCTTTTAATCAAATAAAGAGCCTATAGGAAAGTAGGGGGCATTACTAGCAGTGCTAGGACACCCTGTATGTTCTAATCCCATGTTTGGTTAGCGAGATATCAGGTTCGGGGCAAATACGAGGGTGGCTCAATAAAAAGGTAAGCAGCTCCCCCACTACCCCACTACTGTTGTAAACAAGAAAATCAAGCAAACTACATTGATTGATGTTGCGATTCCTAACAACAAGAATCTACAGTCAAAACACATTGAAAAGATCAGCAAATACAGCGAGTTGGTCGACCCTATCAAAAGACAATGGCATGTACTGTAGAGCGAGTAAAGACCATACCAATCATTGTCTCGAGTACGGACGTGAATCCAAATACCTTGCTCCAAGGTCTTAAAGAACTGAATCTGGATACTCGACTGTAAAAACTAATGCAGAAGGCAGTAGTTCTATCAACAACCAGAATCGTTCGGAAGTTCATGGGTAGCGAAATTCCAGCTTAGAAGTTGCTGTTTCCGTAACTATACTTTGGTTCACTGAAGCCCGAAGTGTTATATGTACTGTATAAACCGAAAATAATAATAATTATAAACATCGAAGTCGAAATCAGAAAAAGTCGATTGAAATTCTTCGGACACATAAGTAGACTGCCGAATACCCCACTAACCAAAGGAATACTAGATTACATAAAATCATCACTCAAAAGTACAACACCATGGATGAAAGAAGTACAAATAACATGCGAACTGCTAACATAACCGACACATCAGACCGACTTTCCGTAACAAAGTGAGCAACTGGGAAGTCCAACCAGAGCAAGCTAAACCAACACCTTACAGACCTCAATGGTCTGACGAAAAAATATTGGCATTCTCCAACAGAATGAAACAATACTGGCAAAATAAGAAGATCGTCAAGAATTGAGTCAAAGTGCTTAACGCTTTACAATATTGGGAAAACACGCTGTAAATAAATAAATAATAAATAATAATAATAAATATCACAAAAGACGTTATAGAAAATCGTGGAGCTTTCAGTGCAGTAGTACGCAAGCACAAATTCATGGAGAAACCTAAGAAGAAAACTGTTAGGAAGTGGTCCACAGAACGTGAGATGCAACACAGTGCATTCATGAGGAGATTTTGTGGACGGTAAGAAGACGAAAACCATCAGATCTTTGAATGGGCATAATGAAGATGAAGATGATTACAAAACGCCTATGAGATTACCTCGAACAGTTACAACAACAAAAAATACGAGCCTTACAGTAGTTGCATATGATGTGTAACATCTGACATAGAAGAAACCTCACGTGAAATTGTTGATACACCGGTATTTTATACTATTATTGGCACAAATATTAATCTATTGTAAAAGGGAGTTTTTTTTTACAGATATTGTAGTTTATAATACGGAACTCATTTTATTAGATGATTTGTAGCTTCCACCAGCACTAGCCTAAATAAAGAATACGATATGGATCAACTAGATTAATAGACGCGACACCGCTCATAACCTTAAATTCCTTATTAACAGGTCCTCTTCATTCACAGACCAACAAGTAATTTCATATGGATTCTGTTAAAATGAGTCATATTGATATGATAAATATCGTTTAAAATGATAATCCGGTAGCAAAAATATCTACCCCGTCCGGGATTCGAACCCAAGAGCTCTAGATTCACAGTCATAAGCACTAACCCCACGGCTTTTTCAACTACGCAAAATTTGTGCACAAGATGGTGACTTATTTCCACATTCTAATAACTTAATACTGCATTACGGAATTAACTTTCATTTATATTTTGCTTGTTTCGATAATGTTCCTGCGTGAAATTGACTTTAAGATGCCTTAAGAATAGGCCCTCTTGTGAGTAAAGAGAATGTATTCAATAATAGTTCATGAAGGCTTGCTCAATTCTCGTATAACCTCAACGATTATATTATATTGATGACTGCATTACCGTTATGTGGGTTAATATTTGAATAGCCATTGCGCAGAAAAATAATACCGGCAATGCCGACTACTTACAATGTTTGATATTAAGGCATTTTACCATTTAAATACTGATACGAAGACTTCGAACATGTACCATGTCATTTGTTTCAATCACTTGACACCAGAGTTCGCATGAGCGTTTTCCGTTCAGTATGTCATATACATTCCACATGGCCGAGAATACGTCATGGTATCAATTTCCGACACCGCGCGCTCATTGTTTCTCGTACCACTGCCAGCTGGGTCTTACCACTGCCCGCTGGATCGATCGATCGAGTTGGCAGTGCATCTTATACTCCGTTCGTTCCACCACTGCCAGCTAGTACACTTCGGTTCGATCGATCGAGCGGGCAGTGCATACTTCCGTTTTCCACCGCTGCCAGCTAATACACTTCCGTTCGATTGATAGAGCGGGCAGTGCATACTTCCGTTTTCCACCACTGCCAGCTAGTACACTTCCGTTCGATTGATCGAGCGGGCAGTGCATACTTCAGTTTTCCACCACTGCCAGCTAGTACACTTCCGTTCCATCGATCGAGCGGGCAGTGCATACTTCCGTTCGATCCACCACTGCCAGCTCGATCGTTCCGATCCACTTCCGTCCCCAATTTTCAAAATCACTCCCACAAAACTATCCAGCAACCGAGCGGAAAGTTATTACGATCAAAAAATTAATATCTCACAACGCAAAATTGGAACACTAAAACACGATAATTCAACCTGAAGCGTTATGCGTCTCAGAAACCCTGGTATTTGGAGGCAGATCACTAACTAAAAATTTACACACAAAAAAGGGAGGAAAGTTCTTAGAAAAATGTTTGGCCCATTGTGCATAGACGGATTGCGGATAAAATGTAGGTCTCACGAGTAACACCAACATTCCAAGAAAATATCGTACACTATTACAGAAAGACGGTTGAAATTTTATGGGCATATTTAAAAAAATGGACAGTGAAATGCCAACTAAAAGGACATTATTAATCATGCCTCATAAGGTACTATTATACTACTTTTGGAACCAATGTAAAATGACGTCATACGATTTTATTTTATTTTGAGATTCCCAGTTCGCTTGGATTTAGTCGTGGAACAAACATGACTACACTTTAAACTTCAGAGTAGCTAACTTGACTCCACAGGAATGACAAGCTCTCATAGAATGTGACGTGCGAAGATGTTCTTGCATTCATACAGATAAACATGCTTCGCATTTCTTGAGGCACTCTATCTTTTATGAGAAACATGGAATTCCATAAATATGAAAGCAATAAGAAGAGGTGTCTCACCTGAAAGTGGGTACGTACATCAAAATGGTGCACAGCTAGAGTTATCGCGACTATCGCTTCTGTCTTAAGAATCCAAATTGATCATACATTGCCAAACACCATGCACATTGTCACCTAAAACAGAATAATAATCAGCCGGCAGCAAAGCCTGGTTTTTGGTGTAGTGTCTAGTGGTATTTATTGGCTAACTTCCGCGAATTGTGGGTTTGATTCCCGACTCGGAAAAGAAATTTAATTCTGGTCCGAGGGCTTAAACAATTGAGGACAACCAATGATGACTCGGAAAGAAATCGAAAGAAAATCAATTAGAAATTGAACCGACCACTTTCAGGATAAGATTATCGTTCTACTGTATATCCCCCTAAACTACTGTCGACCAAAGTATTATGTGCACTCAAGATTGAAGGTTGTTTGTGAAGTAACCAATAGACCTACATAAAATCCAATTACATCATCATTGTTGTCGTTCTATTTTACGTTAGGTCATGTTCGTTTGGAATTTTTAATTTATATTTTAATATTTTTTCTCGCAGCTGGAAGACAAAAAGTGCCCGTTTTTTAAGCGTGTTTCAACCATGCGTCACATTTAAGAATTATTATCTCAAAAACCCGTCATCAGATCGAATCCAAATTTTAACACAGTATACACTGGAATGATGTATAACTGGTTTATTAATTGATGGAAACCATCACTTCCGAGCGAGGCGCGCCATGATGCGTAATGGGCTCCATTTCGGCAACGCTGTACAGCTTTCCCCGGAGCGACTAGCTGGTGAACCATGTCTTATTTCCCCGTATAAATACAAACCGATATAAAATAAGTGAATTAATTTAGGTATTTCACAGTCATACAGCATAACTTTTTGATGTACAAGGATTACAACGCGACCAAGAACTAAATTTTCCAACCACCCCGAGCAGAGTAAAAGTTACCTTACAAAAATGATAGCAACTTTGTTTCTTGGACACACAAACTATTGAAATTAATAAGCCAGTTTCCAATGTATATTGTGTTAAAATTTGGATTCGATCTGATGACGGGTTTTTTAGATAATAATTCTTAAATGTGACGCATGATTGAAACACGCTTAAAAACGGGCACTTTTTGTGTTCCAACTGCGAAAAAAAATATTAAAATATAAATTAAAAATTCCAGATCTACATTGACTAATGTAAAATAGAACAATGAAAATGATGATGTTACTGGATTTTCTGTAGGTCTATTGGTTACTTCACAAATAACCTTCAAACTCGAGTGCACATAATACTTTGGTCGACAGTAAGCAGAGACTCCGTGCTTAGGCGGCAACAGGCTGGCCTCTCACCGCTGGGTCCGTGGTTCAAATCCCGGTCACTCTATGTGAGATTTCTGCTGGACAAAGCGGAGGCAGACAGGGTTTTCTCCGGGTACTCTAGTTTTCCCCGTCACAAAAATGTAATTCCAGCAACACTCTCCACTGGCATTTCATTTCATCTGTCATTCATTTAATCATTGCGCCAGACGAGTGCGAAAGGCTTCGCCATCTGGCACAATTCATAGATGGGGGCTTCATTCATTCCATTCCCTGATCCGGTCGGAGACTGGAAGCAGGCTGTGGATTTTCATCCCTCCCCCCCCCCCCCCTAAACTAAGAAAGTGGTTGAACAACAAGAGAGAACGAGGAAAAATAGGTGATATGCCCTTCCGACCCTATATATATATATTTTTATTATTGCTTTAGTCCACCTCTTGGTGTGAGGCTGACGATCTTGATATTCCGCCCCTTAAAACAACAACAATAATAACAACAATCACCTTCTGGTGTAGCGGCTGGCGCTCTTGCCTGTAGCCCCGGAGGTCTGGCTTCAATTCCCGGCTCTGTCAAGAAATTTAATTCGGTTTAAAGGGCTGGTACTGTGCCCGTTTAGACCGGAGTCCGCACGACCTCATATGTATTTTACCAAGAATCAGTCAGCACGAGAGTCAAAATATCCCGGGGCGCCAGATGGGTTAAAGCTAATCGCAAAAACGACATCACATGAAACAAGAAGTTCCGTGAAGAACTATACAGCCTACTTTTCATGTCAATGATTATTCTACAGTATATGAACCTATCTAGAATAATGACAAAATTAAGTTGGTAATATCGAAATATCTAATTAGTTCAAAATATACCTGGTATGATGTAGCCTAATAGAGCACTACAGTTGGCAGCCCTGGTGACTGAATATATTCTTAGTTCAATCTCTTAAGGTACAGAATACAAAATTTGGTTGAAGTCCAATGGACGTTACATGCAGTTAGACACTGGATCTATCAGCACGCGTAAAAGCATGTTGCCAACAATACCATGCGTGTGCTGGTCAGAAATAATGTGAAATATTATGATATCTTGTTGTGCCAATTATGGATGAAATCCATTTGTTAGTATAGAAATTACATGTATTTTAAAATTGGACATATCAGCAGGCATAGAATCATGTTGGCAGCACTGCCTTGTATTAATTACTCCAAATTAATCTAGAATGTCAGGTGCTATACGTGTGCAAAGTATAGAGCTGTTGGCTTGCATACTTTCTGGTATATTGACATTAGGGTAAAACAATATAGACAGCTTTTATTAACAGTTGGCAGCCCTGATTGCTCTCAACAATACTTATAGTCATATCTATTATGGTACACATAGCACATACGAAATTTGGTTGAACTCCAACTGATAGTATAGAAGTTACATGTATTTAAAAATTGGTACTATCAGCAGGCTTATAATCATGTTGGTAGAACTGACGTATATAAGTTACTCCAAATTAATCTAAAATGTCAGAATATACGTGTGCATAGTGTAAAGCTGTTGGCTTGCATACTTTCTGATATATTGGTATTTGGATAAAAAAGAAATAGAGAGAGCAATTATTAACAGTTAGTAGCCCTGTTGGCTCTTAAGAATATGCGCATTCATATATGTTTATGTACAGATGTTACATTCAAAATTTGGTTGAAATCCAATTGATAGTGTAGAAGTTATATGCATTTAAACATTGGACCTATCAGAAGGCTTAAAATTATTTTGGCAACACTGTCATTGTTGACCTCCTGGAAATTAAACTGAAACAGTATTATCTGCATGTGTGCCAATTTTGGAATAGCTCCCATGCATACCTTGCAAGATATCCAACATGGAGCTCAAATTTCTAGTGCGTTTTTTCAGCAGTTGGTAGCACTGACATCATTTTCAAATATGGACGTGAGCTATTCCGGTGCACATCTTAACTCATACTAAATTTGGTTTTGATTGCTGCAGCCGTTTAGGAGTTGATAGGGGGGGGACACACACACAACCAGACAGACAGACAGAAGGACAGACAGACAGACAGACAGACACACATTTTCCCGATCTCATAAGTCTACTTTTTCCTCATTTTTGCAAAATGTGAAAAGTAGGCTGAAAAATGCTTTACTGATTTTTGGCTCAATGCAACAATAAGGATAGAAGGAGATTCAACTGGGCATAACACATCATGTAAAATTATCTCATTTTATTCTGAAATTAAAATTGACTGCAAAATAAAATGCTCAAAGCAGCATCATTCATGTGTGGCGACCCACATTACTATTTACACAATGTACAGAAATTTTCCAACATATTGGACAATTATCTTTGGAAACACAAGTCTGATTATCAGTCCTGTAGACTGTGTTCCAAAATTATATCCATTATTTATGATTAAATCCAGTTCACATTTAATTGTCTTTACTGGAAATACCGTAGTTCACTGGTTGAATTTTTAGCCTACTTTTCACATTTTGCAAAAATGAGGAAAAAGTAGTCTTATGAGATCGGGCAAATGTGTGTGTGTCTGTCTGTCTGTCTGTCTGTCCTTCTGTCTGTCTGTCTGTCTGGCTGTGTGTGTGTGTCCCCCCCCCCCTATCAACTCCTAAACGGCTGCAGCAATCAAAACCAAATTTAGTATGAGTAAAGATGTGCACCGGAATAGCTCACCTCCATATTTGAAAATGATGTCAGTGCTACCAACTGCTGAAAATACGCACTAGAAATGTGAGCTCCATGTTGGATATCTTGGAAAGTATGACTGGGAGCTATTTCAAAATTGGCACACGTACAGATCATAATATTTCAGTTTAATTCTCAGGTGGCCAAACATGGCAGTGGTGCCAAAATGATTATAAGCCTCCTGATATGTCCAATTTTTAAATGCATATAACTTCTACACTATCAATTGGAATTCAACCAAATTTCGTATGTTGTATGTGTACATAACCAGATATGACTGAGCATATTCTTAGGACCTACCAGGGCTGCCAACTGTTAATAAATGCTCCTAATTTATTTTATCCAAATACAAATATATCAGAAAGTATGCAAGCCGACAGCTTTAAACTATGCACACGTATAGTACCTGACATTCTGTATTAATTTGGAGTAACTTATATACGTCAGTTCTACCAACATGATTCTAAGCCTGCTGACAGGTCCAACTTTAAATACATGTAACTTCCATACTATCATTTGGATTTCAACCAAATTTCGTATGTGCTATGAGTACCATAACCGATATGACTATGCGTATTCTAAGGAGCAACCAGGGCTGCCAACTGTTAATATGTGCTGTCCCTATTTTTGTTACCCTAATATCAATATATCAGAAAGTATGCAAGCCAATAGCTCTAAACTTTGCACACGTATAGTACCTGGCATTCTAGACGAATTTGGAGTAACTAATATACGTCAGTGCTGCCAACATGATTCTAAGCCTGCTGATAGGTCCAATTTTAAAATGCATGTAACTTCTATACTAACTAATGGATTTCATTCAAAATTGGCACAACCATAGATCATATTATTTCAGATTATTTCTGACCAATACATGCATGACATTGTTGCCAACATGATTTTACGCACGCTGTTAGATCCAATGTTTAACTGCATGTAACGTCCATGCTATTCATTGGACTTCAACCAAATTTTGTATTTTGTACCTTAAGAGATGGAACTAAGAATATATTCAGTCATCAGGGCTGCCAACTGTAGTGCTCTATTAGGATACATTATGCCAGGTATACAGTATTTCGAACTAATTGGAAATTTCGATATTAGCAACTTAATTTCGTCATTATTCTAGATAGGTTCATATTCTGTAGAATAATCATTGGCATGGGAAGTAGGCTGTATAGTTCTTCACGGAACTTCTTGTTACATAATATTAACACTCGTAGAATAATTGTTCATAGAATTTTTAACTTTCACTTATTTTTCCAGTTTCAAAAAAAAAATATTGTCCAAAAATATTATTATCTCTGAATCAACACAAATTATGTACACATATTAATAACAGCATCTGAAAAGTATTTGACCATTGAGCATAGCATCGAAGAACTGTGCGAAGCACAACAAAATTAATTGTTCTTCTGACATTAAACGTTTCGAGAAGTGACTCGATTATGAACTTCAAGTTCCTAACAAAATATATGATTTCTGAATCATCAACTTGATCAATAAATTGTTGGACCATTCAACTATTCGATTCTCCACTTGGAATCATTATTAAGAAAAATATTTATATTTGTGGCCATTTTAGTAACTTTCACAACTTGCAATTCTTCGACAGAATGCGAAAATAATAATTGTAGCTTCATAATGAATTCATTTAGTTCATGGCACTAGGATTGAAAACATCCTTCAAATTATTCATGGTTATAGAATTATTAGCCTACTTTTCACATTTTGCAAGAATGAGAAAAAAGTAGACTTATGAGATCGGGCAAATGTGTGTCTGTCTGTCTGTCTGTCTGTCTGTCTGTCTGTCTGTCTGTCCTTCTGTCTGTCTGTCTGGCTGTGTGTGTGTGTCCCCCTATCAACTCCTAAACGGCTGCAGCAATCGAAACAAAATTTGGTAGGAGTAAAGATCTATACCTGAATATCTCACGGCCATATTTGAAAATGATGTCAGTGCTACCAACTGCTAAAAAATCGCAATTGAAATTTGAGCTCCATGTTGGATATCTTGGAAAGTATGAATGGGAGCTATTTCAAAATTGGCACACGTACAGATCATAATATTTCAGTTTAATTTCCAGGAGGCCAAACATGGCAGTGTTGCCAAAATGATTATAAGCCTCCTGATAGGTCCAATTTTTAAATGCATATTACTTCTTCACTATCAAGCGGAATTCAACCAAATTTCGTATGTTGTATGTGTACATAACCAGATATGACTGAGCGTATTCTTAAGACCTACCAGGGCTGCCAAGTGTTAATAAATGCTCCTAATTTATTTTATCCAAATACCAATATATCAGAAAGTATGCAAGCCAACAGCTTTAAACTATGCACACGTATAGTACCTGACATTCTGTATTAATTTGGAGTAACTTATATACGTCAGTCGTACCAACATGATTCTAAGCCTGCGGACAGGTCCAACTTTAAATACATGTAACTTCCATACTATCATTTGGATTTCAACCAAATTTCGTATGTGCTATGTGTACCATAACAGATATGACTATGCGTATTCTAAGGAGCAACCAGGGCTGCCAACTGTTAATATGTGCTGTCCCTATTTTTGTTACCCTAATATCAATATATCAGAAAGTATGCAAGCCAATAGCTCTAAACTTTGCACACGTATAGTACCTAGCATTCTAGACGAATTTGGAGTAACTAATATACGTCAGTGCTGCCAACATGATTCTAAGCCTGCTGATAAGTCCAATTTTAAAATGCATGTAACTTCTATACTAACTAATGGATTTCATTCAAAATTGGCACAACAATAGATCATATTATTTCAGATTATTTCTGACCAATACATGCATGACATTGTTGCCAACATGATTTTACGCCCGCTGTTAGATCCAATGTTTAACTGCATGTAACGTCCATGCTATCCAGTGGACTTCAACCAAATTTTGTATTTAGTACCGTAAGAGACAGAACTAAGAATATATTCAGTCATCAGGGCTGCCAACTGTAGTGCTCTATTAGGATACATTATGCCAGGTATACAGTATTTCGAACTAATTGGAAATTTCGATATTAGCACCTTAATTTCGTCATTATTCTAGATAGGTTCATATTCTGTAGAATAATCATTGGCATGAAAAGTAGGCTGTATAGTTCTTTACGGAACTTCTTGTTTTTAATTGGCAGTGGCCCGTTCTATTATTTTTATAAGAACACGATATTCCAACAACAACGGCAAAGGTCTTCCTCTGAAGAAGAATAAAATACTATCATGACAAATCCGGGTCCTAGCAAAATCAAAGTCTTAAAGGAATCCGTAAACAAGGTTGAAATAAGAACTGACGGTTTTTAAGAAATAACCTTTGGGTCATTCATACGACGCAATGTGTAGTTCCAATACTTCTTCTTTAACACTGAGTCATCGAACCTGCTATTTGATTGATGCTCAAATAAAAACCTCCTCATTCCTGCGACTTAAACATGCGCACCTGGGAATGGCATTTCAACTACTCCACACACATAAATTTTCTTCCCAAAATTTATACAATAAATCAAGCCTCTGCTTGTTATCAACACTGGAAGATTTATAAACTTACAAGTTTATTTTATTTTACCATTCAGTTCAACCCGTGAAGTTACCATACTTATGACAATCTTTATTTCACTTTCGAATATGTATTTACGTCATTATTTTATATAAATACAAAAATATCCTAATTGATACAAATATCATTTGCTTCCCGTTTCATGGCTCTCCGTGTTATCTGAAAAATATACTTTGCTCATTGCAAATATTAACTGTTCAACCAGAACTGTAATGTTGGTTGAATGCGGGCTTGCGCTAACCACTCTCCTTCGGAAAATCACCTGTTCCAAACTAGAAATGATTAAACTACTTCATAGGCTCTCCCTCAATAAATGTGATTATTAGAAAATATAAGATCCAAGAATTATTTAGAAAAGTTATGAAAATCATTATTATTATTATTAGTGGATTATTATTATTATTATTATTATTTATATTATTTTAAATATATTTATTTATTATTTCATTATGTGAGAATCCACATGTTCGATTCTTCGAATATGGATAAAATATCCATCTCTCAACAAAAATAATTATTAACTTTTACAGTTACATCGGCTGATTACCGTGATTATCAAAAAAATATGAAACATTCAAATAAATGCTCGTTCTGCTCGGTCATCGATCCTAAACTGTTCTGAGTGCTGAAAATACTCAGAATAACTCTAATATGTCTTGCGTAAATCATTGCAAGATTTAAATACGAAGAAAAACAAATGTGTTGGTCATCTGCAGAAAAAGAGTTTGTTCCAATTAGCTAGGCATAATATAAAGTCAAAATGTGGCTTACATTTCTCGTTGGTCTTGAAGCGTAGTGAACCTGGTCTGAACCAGATTTATCCAGATACATGCCCTATCGGACACGCACGTCTAATCCTTGTATCGGCCGCCATTATATACCCACAATCTGTCTAACACGACATAGTGGAAATATTTCTTGAAGTTTGAAGTAACTGCTGATCCATTTTAAAATTGACTTCAATTAAGTCCATAGCATTTCGCTTAAATGGGGTCAGATCCAAATGATCTATTCTCAAATACGTCAGTTGTAACATAACTCACGGTAATATTTTCAGTACAAGAAAACACTGACAGTCTAAACCAATCAACGGCTGTTCTGAAGATCGTTCCCTGGGCATGGCTTATCACCATCTATCATGCGCGAAGCAACATATAGTTTCCCTTTGTCGGCTAATGAACAACACCGTGATAGACTGGCCTTCAATATACTGAAAGATCGGAGTGGTTATCAAGTTACAATTATGAAACTGACTAAATTGGACTAAAATATCCAAGTATTGAATTATTATTACTGGACTGTGACAAAGTACTTTCTAGACAAAGTCTAGCATATGTCCATATAGAGATAAAATATTTCACCAGTGTCCGTAGAAAAATAACAATCACCTTAGTGATTCTCTCTGCCGGAAACTTACTAAGTTCCACATGTATCGCAGCACTTTTGTGACTATCACAATTTAAAGATATCTTCTGCGTAGATCCGGCAACCATGTGCCTTGGCTCAACGTGGCAGCACCTTGTCATGCAAGAGCTTGGTTCGAAATGAGCTTATGTTGCTTGGGCCGGCCGGCTTTTATTCAAAACGGTCAGGTCCACGCTGCATCATGCTGAAATCTGGAAATCCTCATATCTCCGGTATCCCTGGTCCGACTTACTTGATACTAAGTGCATTCTCTTTCATTTGGCCGTGCCAGTAATCTGATCCAAGTCTCAAGTCTCTACTCTATGGCTAACTATTTAATCAATAAATAGTCTCGACCTCTGCTACTACTCGCTACGTCACCTGGCATGCTCTTGGCTGCATAAAGTTTCCATTCCCTTCTGGAAGTAATGGAGCGCGATATTCAAATATCTCAACTTTCAAAAGCGGCTGTAGCCTTTCCCTTGATATCTAGGTGTCTGAATCTTGGAATACCCATTCCTAGAGTTGGGCACAGTACGAGTTATACTCAGCTTCGTGAGGCAAACCTGAGAAGAGGTGGGTTCGATTCCCACCTCAACCATCCTGGAAGTGGTTTTTACTTGTTTCCCACTTCTACTACAAGCAAAATCCCGGATGTTTCCTAACTTACGGCCACGGCTGCCTTTTCCCAATCCTCACCTGAATTACAAATACCAGAAAGAGAGAGAGAGTATTACGTATTCCAACCATCACCTGATTCATGCGATTATTACAATGTTTACCTATATTTTAAAAATAAGTCACAAACCTACAACAAATTTACATTGTAAACAATTGACAATGACACTAACTTAATCTTATCCTAGTTGATACAGAGAGGCTCTCCTAAGTTTTATACACTCACCGGCATAAAAAGCGAAACACTACGAATATCAGACAAAACTCAACATTTGGCTGTTTCATACCAGGTATAAATTGAATGTTGTGAATTTGCAGCGATATAGAAATGTGTCGTGATTTAATTAGCTCATTTAAGAAGTTTCAGCGCAACAATTATTGATAAACATTGTTGATCGTGACAATCACAACATCAATGTTACCGTTTCCCGCCGATGGAGAACAATAACCACGGACGGCTGTCTTGAGTTTTATTGCTGTGAATTCTCGTGTTACGTATTTTTGTGAACATTATGTTTTGTCTACAACATTCGTAATCATACAGTGCAACTGGTCGGAGGACAGTACGATGAATTCCAGGTTTCGACATATCCAAATACGTGTTTGTGCACTGTTGTGATTGTCATGGTCAATAATGTGTATTAATTATTGTGCTTATTGAGCTTGCCACGGTGGGTGAGTGGATAGCGTGTCGGTCTACTAACCCCAATATTGCAGGTTCGCTTCTGGCCGTGGTAAGTGATTTTTGAAAGGCGGCAAAAATACGACACACATATCATACGATGTTGGCATGTCAAAGAACCCATTTGAATTCAGTAGGCCGTGTTCATAATGGCAAAATTAATCTCTGGATTTCCCGCCAACACAAAGTTCCTCATTTCTCTACTAGAAAGCACTATAGTGTTCAAGGAGCTTAGATATCTAAGCTCCTTGACTTTCATAGTGATTCAAGGAACAACGAAATTCGACATGCAAGCTACCCTCTGGGTGCAAATTACAAAGCTTGCACCCGGCACCCGAGGCCATACGATATTATTAATATTATTATTATTATTATTATTGTGCTAATTAGGGTAATTAACCTATGACACATTGCAATGTTGATGTAATGCCATAGTATTTGATTAATACATGGTTTGAAACGTGCAACATTGAGTTTAATCAGAAATTCGTGGTGTTTCGCTTTCTTTGCCGGTGAGTGTATTTTAGGAAACCATCTCCTGTACCTATATGCTTAATTCACATGCATCTTTATTCTGGATCTCATCTGTCGCTTTCCTATTCCACACTGCTCTGATGATATTTAAAAATTTCGCTAACTGACCTGCCTTCCTCCATTCTCTTTTTAGTAATTTTATTAAAGTGTGATACTCATTTTCATTTCTACTCTGTTTAAATCTGACTTGTCTACAAACTTTGCTCTTATCGTTTTAATCTCACTGCATTCCTTAATCAGGTGTGCTGCACCCATAACCTTCCCACAAAACAGGCAAAGGTCCTCTTTACCTACTTCTCTCAATGCTTTGCTCTTATACACCCCCATTAACCACCAAATTATCCCTCTCATTTCTCTTTTCATTAGACTTTCAGGCTTTATGCTCATAGAATTACAAATACACACACTATTACAGACACTACAGTCAATGTCTACCCCTTATTAATCCTGTTTCCTACGGAGTAGAAGATGAGATGCGATGAAATTCCACGTGGATGATGGTTTCTACGGCCGGATGCCCTTCCAGACGCCAACCTCACGAGAGGAGTTAATGAGAGATGAAATGAATGAAAGTTCAATTTCAAGTAGTTCGAACATTGGCTACCAGACGCCACTGTCACCCGCAGCGATCGTTGGAACTGATAGACACTACAATAACACAGGTTATCAGACAAATTCTTCACACAACTAACGTGAATAATAAGGGGCAGAAAATACTGTTATATTAATATACTGGAATATTAAATGAGTTAGATGCCATGAGTTCTTTAATGTATTCCATAAATTATAGATACAATGACAGATTAACTCTCAGAATGCATAGTGTGACACCCACTAACGTTATGGCCACTGCCACTGGCACATATCATGCAATGTTTTGTGTGAGAAGGTCTTAAATCATTCTCGAATTTTCATATACGAGATCTCATACATGTTAAATATAATACAGAGACTCGTAAATCATTTTTCCCATTTGGATTCGTAGGTTTATGTGAGCGACAGGACGCATTGCTGTATCTCCCCCACTACCTCCCCCACCCTCCCTCCCAAGCTTACTGCCAGCGTGGGTGCTGGGATAGGTGTGCGTTTTAATCTGCAAATATTTACGTCCGATTTTACCGTAGCTCTGAATAAATAAACACGGTTATAGATTCGGTGACCTATGTGTTTCACATTCTATCTCTGACAATGGAGAACGATTCTATCACATATTATTATTATTATTATTATTATTATTATTATTATTATTATTATTATTATTATTTATTTATTTTTTGCATTATTAACACGGCAGATACCGGTTACATTTTATATTGCAGCTTGGTTCGGCCTTAGCAAGGAACCATCTGTACTGAAATACAATGTATGTAAATTATAGGAACCTCACATTACATTAATTTCGTGTCCGGACTCTTCACGAGTCTCCCTCATTTATAGAATGAGCTAAATTTCCTTCTGAATCATCTTCAAGCTTTGCTGAGTGTTCGGCGAGGGTATTGTCACCAAGGAACTTCCTGACAATATGGCAGGTGTTCAGCAGAACTGCCTTCTGTAGTTCAATATATATCGCGGGTGTAGATTCAATATTGATAGACTACTGTGGGGAGTTTTTGGTATAACACCAGTGCACGATACAATTATTGGGATGGTAGTCACCGACTCAAGTTTCCACATCTGCTTTATCTCCAATTGCCAGCTCTGTGTACTTAGATATTTTAGTAGCAGCTGTTGTTTGGATGTTTTGAGTGTTGGGACATGCGATATCTATCAGTAATGCCTGTCTGTGTTCTTTATTGATAACAATGATATCTGGTCGGTTGTTACTGACTGCAACATCTGTCCCAGTAGAGCTTGTGTGTGGCATTTTCGAGTACTGCGGATGGTGTGTATTTCCAATAGGAGACGGAGCTTTGAAGAAGTTTGTACTTCAAGGCCAGTTTCTGGTGGATAATGTTGGCAACTTGATCGTATCGATGTTTGTAGTCAGTGTTGGCAAGGTGGGAACAACCTGATATTATGTGTTGAATGGTCTCACTACATTTGCCACAGCGGAGACACTTCTCACTCTCTGTTGCTGGATCTTTTATGATAAATTTCCGATAACTTCGAGTAGCAACAACTTGGTCTTGGATAGCTACAACAAATCCCTCTGTTTCCGGAAAGAGAACCGAGTGGGTCAGCCATGCGTGCGACGATAACTTGTCGATGTGAGGCTGGTCCAACTCATGTGGAAACTTCCCATGAAGCGCCTTCTGTTTTCAATTCCCGATCTTGTATTCAGTAGTTTTCACTTCGTTTACTGGTGAATCTAAAGATGACAGATGGAGCGGTGTGTAATTATCATCAGCTGAAGATACAGTGCGATGGAGAGGGGATGTTTCTCCTTTGTTGTGGAAAAATGCACGCAGAGTTGTCACTTGTTTTGTATGAAGGTTCATGATGTCTATCAGTCCTCTACCATCTTCAGACCGAGGTAGAGTCAGGCGCTCTGTTGCTGATTTCGGATGGTGCATACGATGGCGTGATAAAAGCACCGATGTTTTTCGTTGCAGATCGTGCAGCTCAGTTTGAGTCCACCTGATGATACCAAAGGAGTATGTAACTACGGGCATTGCAAATGTGTTAACTGCCTTAATGATATGTTTAGCGCTAAGTTTTGAAGAGAGAACACTGCGAAGTCGTGAAATATACTGCTCAGTTATGTTCTTCTTGATATCACCATGTCTGAGACGGGTACTCTGGGCGAACCAAAGATATTTGTACAATGCGCCTTCCTCCAACGGCTGAATACTTCTCTGTCCCACTCCAACAGGTACGGTATTACTTGTGTAGAGTGCGAGCCTCTAATAACAGTCTGTGTTCTGCACTTACCAAAACCAAACTGAGGAAAAGCTCTGAGTGATAGAGATGAGGTAATGTGGGTGCACTTTAGTTGATGCATACAGTTTAATGTCATCCATGTAAAGAAGGTTCATCTTGTACGCTTCACCATGATTACCCTTAATACTAAATCCGTAGTTGCTACTATTCAGGATTTGTGAGAGAGGATTCAAAGCCAGACAAAACCAGAGTGGGCATAGCGAGTCTCATTGGAAAATTCCTCGGCGAATCGGTATTAAAGAAGATGTTAAACTTACCCACGGTAAGTTGGAGGGCAGTGCTCCATGAAACTATTACGCTCTTCAGTAAGTTCACTGTAATAGGGTTGACCTTGTAAATCTCCATGCTCTGTATAAGCCATGTATGAGGCACGGAATCGAAAGCTTTTTGGTAATCAATAAAGCAGGCATAAAGGTTTCGTGATCTACGACAGGCCTTCTCTAATGCCACGGCATCAATAGTGAGCTATTCCTTATTATTGTGATTATTATTATTATTATTATTATTATTATTATTATTATTATTATTATTATTATTATTATTATTATTATCGTTAAATCCCCCTAAAGGAGAGCGTTAAAACACAATTAATGTTCATGTTTTTTTCTGACCCTCTTTTCTTTCTTCCCAAAAACCTATCATATATTCTCTATGCTTTCTCTTTCTCTCTTCTGTCCACTTCATTCCTGTTTATTTTTAGCCTATTTTCAATTTTGAAAAAATAGGCTTATGAGATCACCTTTTGTCCGTGTGTGTGTGCGTGTGTGTGTGTGTGTGTGTGTGTGTGTGTGTGATTCGTGTGTGTGTCCCCCCCTAATAAAATCTAAACGGCAGGAGCGATTTCAATGAAACTCGGAAAGTTCATAGCACTATTCCCGGCGACCTCGACCGTGCCCTTCAAATTTTGTTACGACTCAGCAATCCAACATGGCGGCTGTGCGAAATATTTCACCAGCATTCAATATCTCCGAAACTATTACCGATATTACCCTGACATTTTCTATGGTGATAGAGGGAACTACTATAAGTTCACTTATGTGACTTTTGAAAACCTGGTAACTACAAAACCAACATGGTGGCCAAGCGAATTTGCGACTTTTAAATAGACGTTTCTCGCGATTTGACCAACCAAACGCAATGAAACTTGGTACAGTATATGTTTATATACATTGTAATGCACCGACATCTAACTTCGTTCAATTGTTTACATAATCACAAGATGGCGGATGTGCGAAATATTTCACCGGCATTCTATATCTCTGAAACTATTAGCGGTATCTCCCTAAAATTTTGTACGGAGATAAAGGGCACTACTGGAAGTCCATCTATAAGATTTTCAAAAACCGGTTAACTACAAAACGAACATGGCGGCCAAGCGAATTTGAACATTTTAAATAGACCTTTCTCGCGATTTAATGTTCCAAGCTCACTGAAACCTGGTACAGGAAATATTTATACACATTGTAATCCACTGGTATCTAATTTAGTTCAATTGTTTACATAACCTCAAGATGGCGGCAGTGCGAATTTTAAAATTAAGTTTTTATTTCTTGTGATGTAGTCATGCGATCGAAGTGAAAGTTTGAATAATGAACCTACGCAATAATTTTCCTTTAATGGTACATGACTCTATGGCCTATACATTTAACAATCCAACATGGCGACCATCCGAAATATTTAGACGATACTGAATATCTACGAATCTATTTTAGCAATCAAACTGCATTTTTAATGTTCATAGGGGCTATGAACTTAAGTTCACCTATAGGACTTTAAATAACCTGGTGATCACAAATCCAACATGGCGGTGACGCGAATTATAAATATTCACATGGACGTTTCTCGCAATTTAACCATCCGCGTGCAGTGAAACTTGGTACAGTAAATCCTTATATGAATGTTAATCCACTGGCATCTAATTTATTCAATTGTTTCCATAACCTTAAGATGGCAGCTGTGCAAAATTTTTCATGTGTCTTAATAAAGCGATTGAAGTTTGAATACTACACGTTCACAATAATCTGCATGTAACAGTACATAACTCTAGGACCTACATATATAAAATCCAACATGGCGACCATCCGAAATATTTAGTCGGTTCTCAATATCTACGAATCTATTACAGCAATCAAACAGAAATTGTGTATGTTGATAGAGGCAATTAACATAAGTAGGATATATGAAAATAGGCTGTATAGTTCTTCACGGAACTACTTGTTTATTTTTTTGGATGATTGCTCAAATTTCTGTTTTCTGAGTTTTTTTTCTGTATGTTTTCTGGTGTGCCATGTGTTCTGTAGAGATGTTTAGTTTCTTGAGGTCTTCCACGGTTTCTTTTACCCAATTGGTTTTTAGTGTACTATTCATCACCAGGCCTATATTACAATTTTTCTTGGTCTGTCTTCGTTCATCCTATGTATGTGTCCATAACATTTTGTTCTGTTTGTATAGTTCTATTGTCGGTCTCTTTATCCATATTCTCTCTTTCTGAACTGGCCCGTAGATCTTTCTCAGAATTTTTCTCTCTTGTTTCTCTAGTTCCATGATTTTTGTTCTTCCCTTGATTGCTGTCGTTTCTTAAGCGTATAAGGCTTCTGGTAAGACTACTGTATTATAATATCGTAGTTTGGCATTCATGGAGATACTTTGTTTTTTGTTGTAGTGGTTCCATGTAAGTCTGTATTTTTTCTGTAATTTTGTGATCCTTTCTTCATTGGACGCATCCTTCCAGAATCCATCTTTCGTTTGAAATATTGTGCTTAGTGTCACCGTAGCCATGAGTGGTTATTCCCAGTTGGTATTATTGTGACATTACACGGTGTTCCCTTGCCATGGTGTGTGTATGGGTGTGTGTGTGAGTGTGTGTGTGTGTGATAATGAAGTGTCTGAAGTAAGACATAAAACATTGTAACAAGATAAGCTGAGGCTTACTGCTGTTTCTGTAATTACAAACACCAGGCAACACACATTATGTTTTGTGTAACTAATTAACCAAGTTCCTAGGAGGTGATACAAGATCCCTGCCGTGTCGCTCATTGCTCATTCAACAGTTAGCGCGAGCAAGACAAATGGCGAGAGTGGAACAAGAAAGTAAGAGCTATGTTGCTATACTGTTACGTCATCTTCCTCAACCAATTATACTCATAACTAGCTCGTTACCGTCTTTCATACGAGTTGGTTGGTTGGTTCCTCAGTTAAGGGGCTGCGACAACGTGCTCATGTAGCTTCATGTATTTTGGGTGTGTGTAGAATCTGTCTGATAACCGGTGTTAATTGTGATGGCTGTATTAGTGTGAGTTATCATCATATATTTCAGTAGTATGCATCCCTCCTGCGGCGCTCACAAGAAACCGATCGTGAAAAATGAGCATTCAAATGAAAGAGAATATACATTGCCAGTGACTCATTGCACTCTATTTTCATAAATATCTATAATTTCTTTAAAAAATGACTTTTAAAAAACTGTACGAAGTGTGCGATTTGCAGTTACTGTAGCTGCAGGAAGATACGCTCCATAATTGGTGTCCACTTTACATTTTGACCGCTGTGACGCCTTTTTATGTCATTTTAACATTCTGAGGGTTTTCCTTTATCATTTTGCATCGATTTCAGAAACAGTAAATAAAGGAATGTGTACGTTTAAGAATCAGTAGGCTAAATCAATGGATTGGGTACTCAAATCGTATAACCGGCGAGGGTTTGTGCTAAGCTTTCAATAAATGGACTCAGCACAAACATGATTTAGGCTCATCCGTCTAAACAATGGATTTATTATATTCCAGGTTTGTTAATTAGCCGCGATACAGGATTTTCTTCTGCATTCTAATTCCATAAATACCGATTTTTGTAAGAATTGTGCTTTTTGCAAATACTGTTGCTCTAACAAGCTGCAATTCTGAGTTGTCGTCTAAAACCTTAAAACATTGAACGTTAATTCTCTAACAGTTTTCTTCTATCTGATTTTCAGAATCAGTAAATCAATGGATTGGGTACAGGTTTATCTTCTGCTTCTAATTCCATAAATATCGATTTTTGTAAGAAGTTTGCGTTTTGCAAATACTGTTCCTGTATCATGCTAGAGTTGTCGTCTATCATCATCATCATCTATATATTTAAAATAGTAAGGTGATTTTTTGTTACCGCGAGATTGAGAGAACGACTGAACCGATTTACTTCGTAGAGCACTCTAACGAAAGCTCTTGGCCTCTAGATTTGCAGAGTGTCTCTAAAATAAACAAATATATTACGGTATATATATATTTTTTTGTCGTTTACCCTCCAGGTTGGTGGAACCCACGAACTCAGCGAGGGAACTCACCACTACCGCCTCTACGGGCAGTGTCCTAGAGCTGGGAACATCGAATCGGAAGGGATACAACTGGTGAGGTGGGATTGGCACCTCGCCCAGGCGGCCTCGCCTGCAAAGGGAACAGGGGCCTCATGAGGGAAGGTAAGGGATGGTGAGGATGGATAGGCAAGGAAGAGGGAAGGAGGCGGCCGTGGCCTTGAAGAAGGTACCATCCCGGCATTTGCCCGAAGACGAAGTGGGAAACCACGGAAAACCACTTCGAGGATGGCTGAGGGGGAATCGAACCCTCTCTACTCATTTGGGCCACCCGAGGCTGTGTAGACCCCGTTGCAGTCCTCGTACCACTTTTTAAATTTCGTGGCAGAGCCGGGAATCGAACCCAGGACCTCCGGGGCGGCAGCTAACCATGCTGACCGCTACGCTATGGAGGCGACTATTTTTAAATTAATATAGAAAATAGCAGAATTCTCGTCCCTCACGCATGCGCACAATCTGCCTGGGCTCGTGACAAAATGGCGGTGAGAAGTCCATTAAAATGTAAGTTATTTAATAAGCTTCCATGTAATTGTAAACATACATTAACCAAGTTCTGACAATAAAATATAGTAACAGTATGAACGTATACGAATGTGCGACATTGGTTTTTTTGGGATAATGAAATGGATTATTTCCTTCAGACAGCGGCTTTTGAATATATTGAATGGTTGCGTCTGCTGCAGAACAAGAGTGCGAGAGTAGCTATGTGGTTAAGGCTACTGAATATGGTTCCAAGGTACACGGTTTCGATCCCAGCTCTCGCCAGTATTTTTTTTTTTACCACTGAAATATTGTTTAATCAAGGAGTATTAGTAAGTTTTCATGTCTGTTAAAGATACATATTTCTACATTCCCTCTCAATACGTTTTATTTCCGTTTTACCATTTCATTTCAGCATTGTGATCAAAAGAGCAAACTGTTGTCCTCAATACGCCGTTTGAATATCTGCAATAATAATAATTTATTGCAGCCGAAAGGCCAAACGAAGAGAATTTACATCTTACTGTACTCAGTCAATGATAATGTTCTTTTGGAGCACTTTGATAGGTGGTACCTGTCACATTTCTTGTTACACAGCTCACATACACAGCTTTCGCTTGGGTTATGGTACGATTTTGTTGCACACACTCTGTGATGAAAACCGTGGATGGCGTGCCTCGTCACGACATGTCTCAGTTCCTGGTTTTCCTTCATCCAGTTCCTGTCCACCATGGCGCTTGTAGCGTAGAAGTCCGGATCTATATCTTCGCTTTGGGCTTCCCTCCTCTCCAGATGTTTAGATTAATGTTCTGTAGTTGGTAGAAGCAGTTGGGTCCTTAGGTAGGGTGACCAGATCCAGTACTGTGAAATAGAGGACAACAAAGGGAAAAATTGAGGACATTAAGGGAAAAAAGAGGACAAATCTAAAAGTAATAAAACCATATAAGATACGAAAAAAGCTTGTCTATAGTTTGCGAACTGCCGCAGACTTGTACACTTTTTTTGTGTGTTTATTTGAAGAAATGTGGCTATTCAAATCTTGAGAACCTACGAAATTAAATGAGAATTGTATGTAAATAACGATTTTCTAATATTTGTAATTTATTAACTAAAACAATAAATTATAGAACTTACCATGATTTGCTACCGAGACGAAAGTTGCAGTTGGGCAAATTATACATTCTTCCTCAAAATCATTACGTCCAAGCTTGAAAGCAGGATATTTGGTTTTCAAAGCATCTGTAAACTTGCACTTTCATTTAGGCATCTTGAATGCGAGCAAATTTTAAACTGACAAACACACAACCATGCCGCAAGACTGCCATTCAACGGATCAAAAACAGAGAAACACATTCCCAAACCCAGCGTAGACCAGAAACAAAAATAGTAGCGCGGCACATCAGTAAAAAAAATAAACTATTGCCATTACGCCAATATAAACTGCGAAAAACTAAAAAACATACATACATCCATACGATAATACAGTAAATTAATAAAAAGGAGGACATTTAGACAATTTTAGAAATTGTTCGCGGACAGAGGACAGAGACGTAAATTGGAGGACATGTCCTCGAAAAAGAGGACGTCTGGTCACCCTATCCTTAGGTCTTCTGCGTAGTAGGTCTCCTTTGTTAGTCTATAGACCATTCTTGTTGGTGCTGCTTTTCCCACTCTCAGTGCATTTTTGAGGAAGCGGGGTTTGACTCGTTCTATTTTTTCAAAGTCACTAAGTTTTAGACTTTCCCAGATCAGTTCTAATCCGTACGTTACTATAGGGGATATGGCGGCGTTAAAAAGTCTCATTGCTGTAACTAGGGACAGACCTGGAAGGTTCTTTATGGCTGAGATTGCTCTTGTGGCAGCTGCAGTTCTCTCCTGAATATGGCATCTAAACGACTTTGTAGTAGATTGCAAGGTAATTCCAAGATACCTAAATTGATTGACAATTTTCAGATGTTCTCCATTAAGAGTAAGGAAGTCACTATAACTGACAACAGATGGCAGTACATCGTCCATATAGTTCCAGTAACTGACAGCAGATGGAAGCACCATTGCATCGATATATTTAAAACACAAGACATCGCGTGTTTTCACGTGATAGTTAAATATTGTTTTATCAAGGAGTATTAGTAACGTTTTATTTCAGTTAAAGATACATATTTCTACATTCCCTCTCAATACGTTTTATTTCCGTTTTGCCATTGGATGACAGCATGTGATCAAAAGAGCTACCTGTTGACCTCAATACGCCGTTTGAATATCTGCAATCAGTTCCTGTAACTGTCAACAGTTGGCAGTACCTCGCCCATATAGTTCCAGTAACTGACAACAGATGGCAGCAAGATGGCAGCACCATTGCATCGATGTATTTAAAACACAAGACACGGCGCGTTTTCACGTGATGGAGAATTATAAAGGAGGGGAATATTTAAGAAGGGAAATGTTGAAGAACATTAACTGACAGTTGAATGTGTAGGCTATGTTGTTTATGTACCTTAATATTGCAATTTCTTCCCAATGCTTCGGTGTAGAGATGGGACTATCGACTACTTTTAACCATCGACTGACTAGTCATTGATTGGAAGAAACTATCGACTAGATAGTCGACTACTTTCAGTCGAATGGTTACCTGAATTCGCATTGCTCCTAAGCGTGTTGTTCCATGTATTCGACTGAAAGTAGTCGCTTCTAGGCAGCGTACAAAGCACGGCAAGCCATTACCCGCTGAGTTGAGGCGTACCAACAGATGAAAATCAAACTTCTCCTTAACCCACCTATTTTTGCAGACGTTAGTTTGGACTACTCGACGCTCGGCAACATGCAATTGGTCAAAGTTATTTATTTATTTTTACTGTGCTTCGAAATTGTGGTTTACGTCGTGTAGAGTGCAGCCATTATTTGCAATGTTGCACATTTCATTTAATGCAAAATGTGTGAGTAAATGTTCCCCGATACCGGTATTGATACAGGGCACATTACCTGTATGTACTGTGGTTAAGTGAAGTAATAGACCAATACTTAATTAACCTAAGAGTAAATTAAATCACTATTACTGAGAGGGAGTTCTTAAGTACCGGGAACAATTCCATAGCCAACATTGCAATAATCACACTTCATATTTTAATGCCAAAAAATAGTAAATGTAAAATATGTCCATAAGAGTCATAAACAAGTTAGGCTATGTGTTCACTAATTTAATCCTCTCTGAAGTACTAAGAACGTAGAGCTGAAATACGACTTGAACAAGAAAATTACGGCCTACAGTAAATACACACAAAAATAGAACACTTTAGAACAGCAACGAGGGCGAACTTTCAGTGGAGATGTTGGCAACAATGTAAATACTAAGTGTTTTTAAATGCGCGCGCTATCCATGTGCTGAAACAATTGACGACCAGAACGTAAACCTATCCGAGCGCGTTCTACATGTTAAAAGTTAAAACACGGATATGTCGATTGCAAACGACTTGTTTATGTTACGGTGAGTAGTCGTTGAATTCATTCGACTGTTTTTTAAAAGCAGTCAAACAAGTCGATGGATTTAACATTTTTCAGTCGACTGCTGCGGTGCTGCCCATCTCCAAACAATTGACGACCAGAATCAATTTGTGCGTACGGTCATGCTGTCCTCACAGTACCCGCTGCAATAGATGTAGAGATTCACATCACCACTCTATCTTAAGATGGATGTCAGTACATAAAATCAGCCATAATGCAACGGCAGTTTAACCACAGACAACGCTACAACTCTTCCATCCCTGCCCTCATGTCTTATCCACTCACCCCTTCCCCCCTCCCACACAGCACGCCACTGCTCTGACACAGTTGTTAGGCCTGCTACAACAACTCTCAGCCATAACCCTGTAAACTACAGCTAAACCTAACCCAGAACCCCCTAATACACTTCATTTGCAGAGCAATAAAATCCATAAAACAACTCCGCAACAAGCTTCACAAAAATCTAAATTATAAACGAAAAGACTACTCCACAAACACCAAAATCAGTAAACCTCCCTCATTTCAGCCACACTACACCTTAAACAGACATAGAAGGCATAGTCATGACCCCTTCATGGAGTAGGCTATTGTCTAAACACGATCATGTCTCCTTCAACTTTACTGAAGACTTCATTAAATTCTATTAAAAAAATCATAAACTCATTCCACAAATCTTAAAATCAGTATACATCCCTCATTTCAGTTACTCTATTCATTAAACAAACATAGAAGGCGTAGCCATGACCCCTTCATGGAGTAGGCTATTGTCTAAATCTGACCACGCATACTACAACCTTACTCTAATTCAAAATTACGGCTAAATGATCCATCTGACTGGGAGGCTTGCCTGGGATGATGGGCCAGAAAACCGGTATCTGGAGTTCAAACATAACCTAAATATTGAATGACAATATTGAATTGTCCAAGTTATTGGATTTAGGCTATTTCACTGAAAGAATCAACGAACTGTCTAAAACTATAGGTACCTAAAGGTATACTTAAATTATTAATTAAAGCTCTACAATAAACATACAGCACAATAAATTGTAGAATGAAGTTATCCTGAAGAAGTCGTTTGATAAGAACGACTACTTAAATTCGAATGATTCCAATCGCATGGAATTAGTCGTTTGTGTTTCATTCCAATGATTTCCAACGATTGCTTTGGGATCAGTCGTTTACAACGACTACTTTTATTCGAATGATTCCATTCGCTTGGAAGTAGTCGTTTGCCAACGACTTGTTTCATTCGAATGATTTCCAACGATTGCTTTGGGATCAGTCGTTTACATCGACTACTTTTATTCGAATGATTCCATTCGCTTGGAAGTAGTCGTTTGCCAACGACTTGCTTCATTCGAATGATTTCCAACGATAGCTTTGGGATCAGTCGTTTGCAAACGACTTGTTTATGATACGGTGAGTAGTCGTTGAATTCATTCGACTGTTTTTTAAAAGAAGTCGAATAAGTCGATTGTTTTAACTATCGACTAATTCGACTGTTTTCAGTCGACTGTTGCCCATCTCTACTTCGGTGATCAAGTTATTAGCGTCCTAGACTAAAAGTTATGATTATGCATAGTCGATATACTCTTAAATTATTAAAGAAAAAGTAGTTTTCCAGGCACTCGCGCGTGTCCACAATTGCTTTCGCCATGAGAGACACTTCGAAAACATAATTCGTTTGAAGGGCTCCGACATCGTGGCCACTCAGCCCCGTGTACTTTTTTGTGTATGAGTAAAATTGTCTCTGATAACCTGTGTTATTGTGATGACTGCATTACTGTGTGTATTTGTAATTAAGGTGGGAAATGGCAAGGAGACGGCCAAGGCCTTAAGTTAGGAACCATCCCGGTATTTGTCTTGAATGGAAGTGGGAAACCACGGAAAACCACATCCAAGATTGCCGAGGTGGGAATTAAACCTTGCTCTTCTTAGTTATACCTCAAGAGACTGAATGTGCCCCGTTTTTGCCCTCAGACAAGAATTACATTTCTTGGCAGAGCAGGAAATGTAACCCGTGTCTCCGAGGCGATAGCCAAGAATGGGTGGGCCTTCCATGTGTTAATACGATTTTTGACATGCACGGGACATAGAATTCAAAAACTGCCTCCATTAGGGTGACTGCCGAAGTGAGTATTGAGTATAGGCCTATGGTCATTCCAGTAGTTGGCGAAGTGATTCTATGTTCCCCTGCAAAATGTACTGCCATAACCTATAACAGGTGATGGAAATTTCTTATTTATAGCAGTTTCGTACTGTTTATAACAAAATGAAGAACGTCATTCTGAGCTGCGTTTTCAAGCCATTGCAAGAAATTTCGCTGGCAGGAACAATTATAAGGAATTTATTTTACGCGATCAGTCTCATCGCATTCTCCTCACCAACCAACTTGAGTATGAAAATCTCTGGACGGTCATGTTGAACGTCATTGTATAAGACAATTGTTTAATGATTATTTGTTTACTGAGTCTAACTACGCAGTTGATGTCGGCAATGGAAGTATTATTTGCCATTTAATATTTAGCGGCTCCGTTATTGCAGGACACTACAGTGTTATCAAATAATACGAAGCCACATTTAAAATCTAATATAAACAGGCCATTTCAGAAACAATTCCAGATATTATGCAGTACAGTGTACTGTAAGGTCTTTGACGATCAAATGTAAACATTGTTCTACGTTGTATTTCTCTTGCGTAAAATCTACGCGTGGTTACTTTGGTCTTTACTGTTGTGAGGGTAAAATTGATCTGCTGGAATATAAAATATTTGCCAAGCTGCAACAATGTAATGATATTAATTTAAAAGTCATTGAACTGATATCCAGTAGCTCAAACACATACATCAGCGTTAACAGATTGGATACTGAAGATGTAAGCCAGCTACTTCATTTCCCTATTATTGAATTTTTCAATTCCTTGGAATTAAGTGATTCGCCTCCATATACTCCGAACGTTTGAGCCATAGTTATGCTCCTTAGAAATCTGAACGTTTCCCAAGGACTCATATTATGGTAATATATTAATTGTAAGAAATATGTAAGAAATTGCTTGGATTCGGATATATAATAGGTGCAGTAATATTAGGCAGAGAGCTCAAATCCTACGACTTGATTTAACACCTTCCGATAAAACACTTGCAGGTACAGTACATTTTATTTTAATAGGCAACAATGTCCTATTCGCTCGGCCTACTTTATCACAATCAATCAAGCTCAAGGAGAAACTCTTGAACGTATTGGGCTATTTACCTCATCACGTTTTCAGTCATGACCAACATTATGTTGCAATGCTGAGAGTGCTATCTTTTGACGCCCTTAAAGTTGCAATAGTGCTGAAAAGTAATCGTACAAAGAATGTAACTTATATAAGAAGCTTCTTCAGTAATTTTGTTTTCCATTGTCCGTCATGTTTTGACGGGTTTCATCTAGTATATATTATTTCAGTAGTATAGATCCCTCCTGCGGCACTCACAAGCGACCGATCGTGACAAATGAGCATTCAAATGAAAGAGAGTAGACATTAGCAGTGACTTATTGCACTATAATTTCATTAATATCTATAATTTCTTTAAAAAATTACTTTAAAAAATTGTACGAATTGTGCGATTTGCAAACACCGTTGATGTAGGAAAATATGCTCCATAATTGCTGTCCACGGGCCGCTGTGACGCCTGTTTCATGTCATATTAACATTCTGAGGTCTTTCCTTCATCCTGAAATGTAAATAGTGTTCTATAATCATTTGGTTGAAATAAAAACACAACATTTCTCCTTAAGTGTCTCATTATAAACCTATTGGGGAAACTGTGGTTTATGAACATGCGAGATTTCTCGCACGGGTCCGCTAGTCTGTTTTTAATTCAATTAAGGACTGCGGACATTCAATTTTCAAGTAGTTCCAACTTTTGCTACCAAACGCCACCGTTAACTGTTAACGACCACAGTCGGCTCCTGGCGACGAATGTTGGTACCTAAGAACGTTAGTCAATCTAACCTATAATTTAGCTTCACACAAATGTAATTAATGGAAGGTTCTTTTACATGCCTTAAATCTATGACATGGAACTGCCGGCTTTACTTCCCCTCGGAAGGTAGGCATAATGAGGGATTCTTTACGCTCTCAAGAAATCCGACGACTTCGGCAGGGTTTGAACCCACGACCTTGGGCATAGAAGTTCAGCATGCTACCAACTACGTCACCGAAGCCGCCTCTTCATACGAGTAAAATGGACTTGTGTGTGTATCTTACACTACGAACATTTTTATTGTTCCGAACTAAGTAAATAAACTCTGCATCGAAATCAAAAATTTAGCAGCAAGAATCGAGGGTAACCTGCCATGGGCACTTGTTCGCCGGGCGGGACTTGGTAACGCCTGCTACTGAAATGAAACGTAACTTTTGCCACCATATTGAAATTGTGAAACATATCGAAGTGGCAATATTCCTCTATTTTTTCCAGGCATAAAAACTGTACTCACGCAAAATCTCAGCTGGACAAATTGAGTAAACAGACAGACTCCACTAGACTTTTATATAGTAAGCACGTCCAAAAAGGAAGTTCCGTTTTTGTACGATGCCACGGCAGCGCTGCACTCGCAGTTCGGCACATGCGCAGTAGTTGCTCTGTATGAAGAAGAAAACGATGACGCCATTTTGAGATCGCTGTCTATTCTTTACGCAGGGGCAGATGATCTCACAGTTCTTCCCCATAAAACTCAAATTATTATCTAACTATTCCTTACGCTTTATAGTGCTAGGTTTGAAATGCGAAGTTGATGGAAAATACCACCGCTTGTCATATCAGATCTGTCATTCGTTTTCTGAAAGCGAAAAACACTAAATTAGTCAGTCGATATTTATAGACAGATTTGCAAGGTGAACGGCGAAAATGCAATGGGGGATTATATGCTAAAGAGATGTTTTCAAGACGCATCAACGAAAATTATCAGTAATGTAGAACCTTGTAGGCTAAGTGGCTTTCTATGGCCCAGTCAAAAGTACAGCGAATCCATGCGTTCACGATAGTTGCTGGGTGTATTCTGATGACTTTGAATATATTTGATTCACGATAATTATAATGGCACAATTAAGGCGAAATTTAGTGAGAGAGGAGTCCCATACAAAGGACCCCGCTACCATCATTCATACTAATATCACACAGAATACAGTGCGCAGCGGCCATCTTGAAATTATAAAATATGTAAACAAATAACTCTTTATATTTTAGAAATATAATACAATTAGCATGTAGGTAGAATTGTATATGGGCTTTGTATGCGGAAGGCAAAATAACATCCCCGCCATAATTTCAAGATGGTGGCTGGACATAGGCCTACTATTAAAATATCGAAATCAATAACTCAGGATCTAATTGCGCAATTAGTACGAAACTTTGTACGAGAGGAGAAACAGATAACATACCTCGCTTGCGTTAGTCACAAGACTATCACACTACATATCGCACACAGTCGCCATCTTGAATATATCATTAATATCGACAATCCACTATGTATTACAGTTAATGACAAAACTCACCAAGTATGTTGTCTCACATAAAGGGCTTTCAATGCAGAAGGCTCGAGACAAGCGATACATTGAATGTGGTGAATGGGCGTACTTTTCTAATGTTCCAATCAATTCCCCTGGAGGCAAAAGCGGAATTACAACTAAACTTAGAAAACGGTGAGTTGTTTAGAGGGCACAGCACTTGCTTGTTGGAATTGACTAATTAACCCTACTACGGAGACAGAACAGCTCATAATGTTATATCTCTGTTTCAGACCACGTGCCTGTCCGAAATGCCTGACGTCATTCCACCGCTAGGTCTACTTCGGGGTCAGCACGGCTCATTATGGTCTATCTCTGTTTCAGACCACGTGCCTGTCCGAACTGCCTGACGTCATTCCACCGCTAGGCCTACTTCGGGGTCAGCACGGCTCATTATGGTCTATCTCTGTTTCAGACCACGTGCCTGTCCGAAATGCCTGACGTCATTCCACCGCTAGGCCTACTTCGGGGTCAGCACGGCTCATTATGTTCTATCTCTGTTTCAGACCACGTGCCTGTCCGAACTGCCTGATGTCCTTCTCCATCAGGCTTACTTTGAGGACAGAACGGCTCATAATGTTATATCTCTGTTTCAGACCACGTGCATGTCCGAACTGCCTGACGTCGCTCCACCGCTAGGCCTACTTCGGGGACAGAACGGCTCCATTCGATGCAACGGACGGCCCGTACAGTGCCAACCTGACTCAGGCAGCAGCTGTAGCAGCAAAGGGAACAGTTCAGCTGAAGGGAAAGGTTTATAAATATATCAATACAATACATATATATTTGATAGAGACTGTTATGTCTTCAGTGTTTAATTCTGCAAGTCCCTGAGAATATACTAGATCATATTTGAGAAGCCTCCGTGGCACTCTAATTCCTTAAAAATCAATAATTTCTTCAAAAAATTACTTTAAAAAAATGTACGAAGTGTGCGATTTGCAGATGTATGAAAATACGCTCCATATTGCTGTCTACTTTACATTTTGGCCGTTGTGACGTCCGTTTCATGTCATTTTAACTTTATGAGGTCTTTCCTTTATCATTTTGCATGGATTTCAGAAACAGAAAATCAAAGGAATGAGTACCGGTACACAAATCGTATAATTTCATAAATATCGAATAACCGGTGAGTGTTACAGCACTCAAAGACATTATCGTGACAAATTGCATTCTAATTTCTTAAATATCAATTTTTGTAAGAAGTGTTCGATTTGCAAAACCTATTGGGGAAAGTGTGGTTTATGAACATGCGAGATTTCTCGCACGGGTCCGCTAGTCAAAATATAATACATTATAAGTTATGTACAAGTTGTCCTGGCTTCTACTTAGCTATGAACGCAGGTCGTGAAAGCCTAAGCTGTTAGAATGTAATAAAAGCTCATCCTGAAAATGCGTGACCCTCTGCTATGATGGGGCCACTGCCCTAATTCAATAACAGGAGGAACTAAATTTCCAACACTCTTTTTTGCTTCACTCATTGAGCAAGCTCTGATAAAATTGCTTCATTTTGAATATTCTTTGGCCTTATTCTAGTCAAGAATCTCTTAGATAACTTCAAGAATTTTTAACACTCTTTGGCGTTATTCTTGTACAGGAATCGCTTAGATAACTTTAAAGAATTTTGAGCAATCTTTGGCCTTGTTATAGGAGGGAAACTCTTCATTCATTTTCAACACCCTTTGACATTAGTACAATATACCTCTCAGACAATTTCATTCTTTCTAATACCTCGTTTAGACGTCTCGGTCGCGATCCTGATGATCTCTGATCTGGATAACGTCCAATCGCGATCATCGGCATTTGTCATTTGTACGTGTTTAGACGTCCCATCATGAAACAGCAGGATAATCGAGTAAAACAGCATAACATCGCTAAGGTCTGCCAACTTTTGAATTCCAAGTGTTATAGCAGAAATTTACAGTTGTTTGTTTCCTCCAGTTTTGAAGTATTTCAGTTATTCTTTTTACATAATTCAACCTGCTAATGTGTACACAAATCCTGAGGAGATGTATAGGTAAGGACTACTCTTGGTGTGGAAATAAAAATATTTCAAAATATTTATGCACAGGTCTATGATTTTTTAGCCTACTTTCGATTTTTGCAAAAAATGAAAGTAGACTTATGAGATCAACACAGGGCGAAAAAAGTGTGTCTGTCTGTGTGTGTGTATGTGTGTGTGTGAGTCTGTGTGTGTGTGTGTATGTGTGTGTGTGAGTCTGTGTGTGTGTGTGTCTGTGTGTGTGTGAGTGTGTGTACTCTGAATGTCTGTCCCCCCCCTATCAATTCGAACACGGTGAATGCAAATTGAACGAAATTTGGTACAAAGGTAGCACTAGCAAAGGACACCTCAGTGTCATGTTTTATATCGCCGCCATCTTTACTAAAACTGAATGGTGGCCACTCAAACGTTCAAAACGTAAAATCAAATAACGACTAACCAAATCATCCGATCTCTACCAAATTTGGTAACAACATACCTTCGTATAGGATGCGTCTTGTGACCAAACTACAAGGTCGTCCGCCATACCATTTCAGGATGGCGGCCGTGCGAATTATGCAAACTTTATAATCCATATCATGGGACCCACCAGTTCCGATTATCGAGCCGAGAATCGTTTTAACTGTTCTAAAGGAAGAGGCACGTTCGAAATTAAAAGTTTATTTTGTAATACTATAGTGCAGACGTGATTTTAAAAAGCTGAACTGATTCAGTAAATAAGACAAGATGGCAGCGGATATCTTGTGCCTGACTTATATTTCACTAATTTGAGTATTGCATGCAATATAGCGTACTGATAAAAAATAAATAAACTTTGTATGAAATGCTTTATATATAAATAATATACTCCAGTGATGAAATCGTTTAGTATAAATCATTATTTGCTAACAAGTTCTATGTAAGTCATTTTAAATAGATCGATATTCGTTGACACAATTAGCTCAGTGGTAGAGCGTTAGCCTATCGCTCAAATGCCTATGGTTCAAACCCGATCAGAGCTAGGTTTTTTGCTTGAAATGTTATATGTTTATTGTTTTGTAATGACTCAGATGTTTTAAAATTAAGCGTTATATTGTGCACATTATGGTGTAAAATATATATTTAATTAAAACATAATTCGCCAGCAGATTTACTCGGGACATCTAGCTGCCAAAAAGGTAACTTCCAGATTTTATTGAAAAGTTTCTTCTTCTGGCCGCTAGAATGCACTCGCTCTGTTAGGATTATATTGTTCGATATTTCACCAATAGATGTCACGACTAGTCTACGTGGGGATCCATTGATTACTATACCATTATCATTCTATGCGCATCGAATTTGAAGAATGACAAGATGATACTACGATACATTTTAACTTTTTATTTTAAAGGGTTTGTAACGGCCTATTTTGCGTTACTTGAAAATGTTATTAAGCGTTATATTGTGCACATTATGGTGTAAAATATATATTTAATTAAAACATAATTCGCCAGCAGATTTACTCGAGACATCTAGCTGCCAAAAAGGTAACTTCCAGATTTTATTGAAAAGTTTCTTCTTCTGGCCGCTAGAATGCACTCGCTCTGTTACGATTATATTATCGAAAATATCCACATAGTTTGTATACACACGTCTCTGTAGGGTCATGGAAAGATTTGTTAATTCAATTAGGGTTGTGAAAGCCATGCACAACCAGACGTGTAAAGACATGCCTCAACTCAAAGTTGGATGTTGCCCACGGCAGGTCGTAATAATAATAATAATGTTATTGGTTTTACATCCCTTTTAACTACTGCTGCTTTTAGAGACACCGGGGTGCCGGAATTTTGGCCCGAAGGGGATCTTTAACGTGCCAGTAAATGTACTGACACGGCTCCCTCGCATTTGTGCACCTTCAAATGCCAGCTGACTGCGCCAGGATACGAACCTGCAACCTAGGGCCCAGCAAGCGAGAACGTTACCGCTGAGCCACGCCGCCAGTCCGGTCGATTATGTCTCCAGATCCATAACATTCTTGATATACTTCTTATCTTTCTTTCTTTCTTTCTTTCTTTCTTTCTTTCTTCAATGATGGTAGCAGTTTTTATCTAGGTTGTGGCGTTTGGTAGAGGTAAATCGTTTCTAAGCTCTTCAACAAAGAATAGTTCTATTATACTCTTTGATAATAAGAACGAGTTATAACTCTACTCATACATTTAGGAGAAAGTAGGCTATATGTTATTTACTGAACATCTTGTTATTGCATAAGTACTTCTTTGTTCGTCCAGTCATTTGGCTCTTCTAAGTCTATGACAATAAATGTATGTGTTTATTAATCGTCTTCATCGACTTTCCTCAACGCTATTAAAATCCGTCTTTAAATACAGGTATGTTTGTCTTCATCCATCATTTCGTGTCTCTCAATCTTCATACAGCCTTCATCTTATATCAACCAACATAAATACAACCATCATGGCCAACATTACCTACCTCTCGCATTCAAAACACAACATAATCCAAAATGGCCATCATCTCCACTGCCTACTCCACTCACACAGCAGGAGGATAGAACATACCGATGATCGCAATGGCCATGAACGCGATTGTCTAGTTGTGGGAACGGGATCGGGCTGATCCTGTCGGAGTAAAAGTTAATCGCGATAATGTAATCCTGTTGCGTCTAGACGTCCCAACTTAATCTGATTCGGGGTCTGATCGCGATCGCAACCGGGACGTCTAAACGGGGTATAACACTCCTTGGCATCATTCATATTCACGCACAGCAAACTCTCTGACAATTTGATTCTTTCTAACACTCTTTGGCCTCACTCATAACCTAGCACAGTAAACTGTTAGATAACTTAATTCGTTTTTAACGCTCTCTGATGTTCTCTTACATCCTAATAAAACAACGACTCAGGTAATTTAATTCCTCGACTATATTTTGGTTTGTATTGATAGATTTAATCAACGTTTGTGATACATGTACATTTATAAACGTACATTTCGTACCTTTAATTAAATTTGAATTCAGATGTATTTTCGCATCAGCGGGAAAGTTATTAAATTTGCTGTTCATCTGTTTGATGCGATCCTTTCATTTTATTGTGTTTTGTTTATTCAGCTATTTTAAATGGACGATCGTGTCCACGAATAAAATATAGGGTATATGAAATTAAAATATTATACACGAACAATAAAGAATGAAAGATATGGATTAATCAGTTCATGAACCTCCAGAGCTCAAATATACCTCTTCTTCTATTTTTTTGATGTGTAACATCTTTCCACTCGGTTGCTCATATTTTTGTGGGAGTGATTTTGAAAAATGGGACGGAAGTGGATCGGAACAATCGAGGTGGCACTGTGCTCGAACAGAAGTGTGCTAGCTGGCAGTGGTGGATCGAACGGAAGTGTAAGACACACTGCCAACTCGATCGATCGATCCAGCTGGCAGGGGTAAGATCCAGCTAGCAGTGGTAAGAGAAACAATGAGCGCGCGGTGTCGGAAATTGATACCATGACGTACTCTCGGCCATGTGGAATGTATATGACATACTGAACGGAAAACGCTCATGCAAATTCTGGTGTCAAGTGATTGAAACAAAGCACATGGTACTTGATCGAAGTCTTCGTATCAGTATTTAAATGGTAAAATGCCTTAATATCAAATATTGTAAGTAGTGGGCATTGCCGGTATTATGTTTCTGCACAATGGCTATCCAAATATTAACCCACATAACGGTACTGCAGTCATCAATATAATATAATCGTTGTGGTTATACGAGAATATTGAGCAAGCCTTCATGAACTATTACTCAATACATTCTCTTTACTCACAAGAGGGCCTATTCATAAGGCATTTTAAAGTCAATTTCACGCAGGAACATTATCGAAACAAGCAAAATATAAATGAAACTTAATTCCGTAATGCAGTATTATTGGAACGTGGAAATAAGTCACCATCTTGTGCACAATATTTGCGTAGTCGAAATACCCGTGGAGTTAGCGCCTATGACTGTGAATCTAGAGATATCGGGTTCGAATCCCGGACAGGGTAGATATTTTTGCTACCAGATTATCATTTTAAACGATATTAATCATATCAATATGACTCATTTTAACAGAATCCATATGAAATTACGTGTTGGTCTGTGAATCATGAGGACCTGTTTATAAGGAATTTAAGGTTATAAGCGGTGTCGCGTCTATTAATCTAGATGATCCATATCGTATTCTATATTTAGGCTAGTGCTGGTGGAAGCTACAAATCATCTAATAAAATGAGTTCCGTATTATAAACTAAAATATCTGTAAAACACTCCCTTTTACAATAGATTAATATATGTGCCAATAATAGTATAAAATACCGGTGTATCAACAATTTCACGTGAGGTTTCTTGTATGTCAGATGTTACACATCATATGCGACTACTGTAAGGCTCGTATTTTTTTTAAATTATTATTCTATGTCGGTCAAGTGTATTTAATTCCCCAAAATGAAATATTCACAACTCCTGTGACAGTTTTGGATTACAGGGTGGTAAATATCTTATTAATATTTAGGTCAGGGTTTACCTGGGTTTTTAGTAGTCTATGTGACTCTTTAAGGACGGCATTTCTATTTAATAAGAAAGTATTAATTCATTATTAAGTTATTATTAATTTTATTCGTATGCTCTGTAATTTATTTATTTATTTATTTATTTATTTATTTATTTATTTATTTATTTATTTATTTATTTATTTATTTACGCATATATGTATGTCTATTTTAAGGAATGTTCCTTTATTGTTCATTTATCATTTTGAACTTTTTAACTTTTAATGTTTTTTTTTAATTTTAAATTTCAATAAATTATTCTTTTATTTTAATTTGGTATTTTGTATTTTATTTTTTATTTTATTTGAAATAGTATAGGCATACGTGAGCTCTTGCATAAAATCAAATGTGCAGAAAAAACCTTAAAAGATTAACTTTGGCAATACTGAGATCATCTTTGATTATCATTATCATTTGAACTAATTGGAGCATTGTTCAGAATTAAATAAAGTAATGGTTGACATCCGTACTCTAAGGTAAATAATAATCTCAAGTCAGCTTCGATTTATTTAAGTTAAACTTGTTGGGGTCACTATCATTAGGTCTTTCTTTTATCATTATTATTGTTATTATTTTTATTAAGCCTCCGTGGCTTAGGCGGCAGCACGTCGGCCTCTCACCGCTGGGTCCGTGGTTCAAATCCCGGTCACTCCATGTGAGATCTGTGCTGGACAAAACGAAGGCAGACAGGTTTTTCTCCGGGTACTCCGGTTTTCCCTGTCAAAATTTCATTCCAGCAACACTCTCCACTATCATTTCATTTCATCTGTCATTCGTTTAATCATTGCCCCAGAGGAGTGCGTCAGGCCTCGGCAGCCGGCACAGTTTATATCCTCGCCGCTAGATGGGGGCTTCATTCATTCCATTCCTGACCCGGTCGGAGACTGGAAGCAGGCTGTGGATTTTCATTTCATTATTATTATTATTTTTATTATTATTATTATTATTATTATTATTATTATTATTATTATTATATATTCCTTTTACGTAAGGGTCTTCTAAGGAATACGTGCCAATTCCAATGCTTCATCCGTTGCTGTTGCTTATTCTTCGTCCAACTTTTCTTCATCCTTCCACTGTCTTAAGGTATACTCTTTCCATCGCTTGCATTATTATTACATTTTATGTTCGACGATGTCGAAATGTAAACATTATATGTCAAAAAACTGTATCATCATGAGGCTCATTAAACAGTAACACTATTTTTCATTATGAAACAGTTTCTCCCACCAATCAGAGCTCAAGAAACAGTTGTGTGACCAATTAGGTAAGGATACCTTCGCGCATGCGCTCAAAATCCATCATATTTCTGTGTTGGGAAGCATAGTGAATGGTCTTTGCTTTCGGAGTGCCTTGACCACGCATACGCTCTGTTCAGTCAGTAAAGCCAGCGCCACTAACTGAATAAACTGAAGCCCACAGATATTTATGAATATTTATGTTAAAACATATAATAAAGTTATAATTATCGTTGAACATAAACAGTCGTATGCAACTCGCCTATAATGGTAATTAAGTAATTATTGCCATTATAGGCTCGTTGCATAATGTACTATTATTTCACACGTTACAGGTCTATTAGACCACGCGAAGCAATCATGACTAGATTGTTCTTCCTGTTTGTCCAGTTCATTCGTGCACTAAAGGCCCTCTTCCTTTCTTCGGTCCACTTTGGTCTTTGGGCTGTAGGTGCAGCTCTCTCTGACAACACTTCCCACTTGTATACCTTGTGTCGAAAGACGCTTTTGTCTATGACGTCTTCTGGGTCGACCTGTGCTCTTACTAGATCAATTTTGACTTGCACCACCCAGGGTGCAGTAATCTTGATGATGATGATGATAATTGTTGTATTAAGGGGCCTAACATCTAGGTTATCGGCCCCAGTAATCTTGAGCCACTGTATGTATCTAAGAATTTTGTTGGTGAGTTTGGTTTGTGGGAATCTGCTGATGCGGCCGTAAAATTTTAGTCGCCTCTTTCTGAGGCCTGCTGCGAGGTTGGACTATTCCTCTGTGGTGTGTCTGGAGTGAAATCTGTATCCTTCATCTGTGTGCTTTGGTCCAATAAGTTTACTCATTATTTTTCTTTCCTCTGTGAGGATTTTTTCCAAGTCGCCCTTCATGTGTAACGTCAATGTCTCACTAGCACAAAGCACCTCAGGTTTAATACCCGTGTTGTAATGACGAAGTTTGGTGAATGTGGACAGACATTTTAATTGTAGACACTCTGTGTCTTGTATATGGCTCTATTCATTTTCATTAACCTAGTGTTCTGCGCGATTTTCTCTCTTCCCACCGGTTCAAGCACTTCACCTACTGTCGACCAAAGTATTATGTGTACTCGAGTTTGAAAGTTGTTTGTGAAGTAACCAATAGACCTACGTAAAATACAATACCATCAACATTTTCGTCGTTCTATTTTACGTTAGTTCATGTAGGTTTGGATTTTTAAATTTATATATATATTTTTTTTTTTATCGCAGTTGGAACACAAAACGTGCACGTTTTTAAGCGCGTTTCAACCATGCGTCACATTTAAGAATTATTATCTCAACAACCCGTCATCAGATCGAATACAAATTTTAACACAATATACATTGGAATGTTGTATAACTGGTTTATTTATTTCACAATTTTGTGTGTCCAAGAAACAAAGTTGTTATCATTGTTGTAAGGTAACTTTTTCTCGGCTCGGGGTGGTTGGAAAATGTAGTTCTTGGTTGCGTTGTAATCGTTATTCATCACAAAGTTATGCTGTATGACTGTGAAATACGTAAATTAATTCACTTATTTTATATCGGTTTGTATTTGTACGAGGAAATAACACACGGTTCACCATTTGCCAGCTCCCGGAAAAGCTGTACAGTGTTGCGAAGACGGAGCCCATCACTTCCGAGCGAGACGCGCCATGATGCGTGTGGGCACCATTTCGGCAACGCTGTACAGCTGTTCCCTGAGCGGCTAGCTGGTGAAACATGAGTTATTTCCCCGTAGAAATATGAACCGATATAAAATAAGTGAATTAATTTACGTATTTCACAGCCATACAGCATAACCTTTCGATGTATAAGGATTAGAATGCAACCAAGAACTACATTTTCCAATCACCCCGAGCCGAGAAAAAGTTACCTTACAAAAATGATAACAACTTTCGTTCTTGAACACATAACATTTTGAAATTAATAATCCAGTTATACAACATTCCAATGTATATTGTGTTAAAATTTGGATTCGATCTGATGACGGGTTTTTGAGATAATAATTCTTAAATGTGACGCATGGTTGAAACACGCTTAAAAACGTGCTCTTTTTGTGTTCCAACTGCGATAAAAAATATTAAAATATAAATTAAAAATTCCAAACCTATATGACCTAACGTAAAATAGAACGACGAAAATGATGATGTTATTGGATTTTATGTAGGTCTATTGGTTACTACACAAACAACCTTCAAACTCGAGTGCACATAATACTTTGGTCGACAGTAGTAAGCGCTATAGTGTTCAAGGAGTGGGTAGTTTATTGGCTGAGGAATAACCCACCCACCAAGGGAAGATGATTAAGAGAAGGAAGTAGATTTTGGATTGGAGAAAAAGGATAGAAAAATAGGAGGAGAGTTCCACAAAATTAATAAGTTTAACTTTAAACACACTTAAAGGTGGTTGCCACCGCAAGTCCGTTCTCGGATACCTAAAGTGGGTACGAGCTTGGTCGAAGCTGACGGGAACCGCAGCTAAGACTTTGGCGGTTTGCCAGAGAAAGGCTTTAGTGTATTTCCTCCCAAGCATGCATAAAAGTACTATGGGGAAGGGTGATGGTCTGGCAAGACAGATAGCAAAAGCTTTATTCTGTATTAAAGATGGCATGAGCTGAAGAAGAGTTAGGAAAGCCAGGATCTTGCCTAACTGTAGTATCAGAGAAATGATGAATCCAAAAACAAATATTTAATTTATTTAACAATTCAATGAAGTTTGAGGAAATTAACAAGCGTGTAATATAATTTTGACAAACATAGTTCATTTAAACTTTTTTAAGAAATGGGGTCGCAGACCTCCTCACATTAAGCGATTGCTCCAGGCAATTGACAATTTATGAGGTTTGAAACCTTACATGTTTCTAAAATCTTTATAAGAAAATAAAAAGACATGTGTAGTAATTAAAGTTTAAACATTTAAATTTAGTACAAAGAGTGTACTTTAAGAAATTCTTGAGAGAATGTTCTAGAGAAAGTGACAACTTCTAAAATAACAATAAGAAAAACATGAAGAATAAGATGGAAGTTTCTACAACTTCTTATATTTATACAGAATTAACGTTGGTTATTATGCAAATAAGGGCAGGTCACTTACTGTGAAACCTGAAGAAAGTTAAATGGAAGTTTCTAGATTTCCCAAGTTTGAGTAGGAATCACTAGCCAAATGGGACAGTTTCCATTTCGTGAAACCTGAACATGACTCGCTCAAGAGTTTAAAGAATTGTTTTCCCTGATTATAGGAAAGGAACAATGTGAATTTGAATCGTGTGTCACACACGTCATTATACAGAAGTTAATTAATGTTAAACTAGCAAAGTTGGAAGGGCACTTCGTGAGTGACACCTTATAGAAAAGTTACAATTTTATTAATATGGGTTGTTAGTAGAAGGTTGAGGAAAAATCATTGGGATATAGGATCAATGTTCATGGCCGTATCTAATGTAAACGGACGATCGCGACGCGGTAGAAACGTGGAGCAAGCACTGGTTATCACTGTAGTCTATAAAGATGGATGCAAAGTTCACTATAGGAACACTAAAGTTTATGAGAAAGAAAATTATTGCAATTATGGAAATAACTGATTGCACTATATAGGTGAGAGTCTATTTCTTGAGAAAGTTGTGAGTTACAATTAAATGTGCCATAGAACATTCCAGCGGTTCCAGCGGTGGAAGAAAGTTAGCTATTGAGCTTTTAATTCAGGAATGAGATTCTTCAATTTTAAATAGCATACTCACAAGTGAGTGAAAATTTCAACGGCAGGACTTGTAGATGAAATACCGAATCTAGAAGGTTCCAGAACGACCTTAGTCGAAAAATGGGTTTGAGAAAATCCAACGGAGGAACTAGCTTGGTGAATTATAGACAGCGGGTATTAGGTAATATCCCACGTAGTGAGAGGATTTCACATTTGAATAGCTTAAGAAAAGCTCTTTTTAGTAAGGTTGGCTTATATGAACAAAAGCTCAACATGGCAAATCCCACGAAGAATGATTTTTGCCCCAAAATAAATAATTTCACACTGTCTATAAAAGTATCGTTAAAAGCACGTGGACGTTAAAACCATGAAGATGAGGTTAAAACTTTAAGATGATACTTATCTTGATTTCATGTTGAAGGCGAAGTTCCTTAGATGACAACTACCTTGCCAACATGGCGTAGAAGAGAGTGTGCCTCTTGGTTTGAGGAGACTAGCTCGAGAGGAGCTTTAACTGACTGAGTCAACTGCCGATTGCGAAGTGAGACCTGCTCAACGGAGCACGGAGGGTCCAAGGTAGGGAAAAAGAGTGGGGGGTAGGAGACAAAAGGAGAACATATAAACATTGCCAACTTTAAAACAAAAAATTGATCTTCTCTTGCTGAGCCGGTCTTCAAAGAGTTGATAACAGATGATACTAGCGCAGCATGGTGAGTAAATAAGTAGACGTAGTCCTCTTGCTCAAGGAGAAAATAGCTGGCGATGGTAACAGGATCTGGTGGCCAAATGGATAAGTAAGTCCTCTAGCACCAGGAAGAATTGAGGAGCTTCAGAGATTCGCTGCGAGATGACGCTAGGTGGGTCACAGAAGTTATATATCTAGAACAGACTTATGAAGACATAAGAGATTTGCCCATCAAGGAGAAAACAGAAGATCACTGTTGGTGTTTGACAAAGAGGAAGGAAGAAATGAACATGCAAAGAGCAATAAAAATTATATCTCAGGTACCGTGTATTCATAGAATACACCATACTGGGGGGGGGTCAAACACCAACAGAGAGCAAATAAGCAGTTACACATTTAATGGAAGAGGAGCGATCAAAGACAGGGGTCTTATAATCGAACCGTTAGTGGTCAAGACTCTGACCACCCTGACTCTCCCATCTCTTCCAGGATAACACTCGGTCACTCTACCGGAAGTCCAGACTAGAGGGGGAGAAACATCCCTAACCAAGACCAAGTCCCCCACTTTAATGTCGGGACTGGAAAGAAACCACTTCTGCCTCCGTTGCAAGGAAGTTAAATATTCCAAGTTCCATCTCTTCCAAAAAGAATTACGGAGGGCTTCAAGTTTACGCCAAACGATAGGTAGATTAGAATCCCTGTAAGAATTGGGAAGAGGAGGAGGGGCAGAAAGAGAAGTGCCGATAAGGAAGTGACCAGGGGTGAGTGGAAGTAGGTCATCAGGGTCATTGGAAAGCGGAGTTAAAGGGTGAGAGTTAACAACACCTTCAATCAGAACAGACAGTGAATTGAATTCTTCATAAGTCAGAATTCGATTACCTAAGACTTTTCTTAAATGACGTTTAGTGAGCTTTACGCAAGATTCCCACCTACCACCGTGATGAGGAGCGTAAGGAGGTATAAAGCGCCATTTGAAACCTTTTGAATAGGAAAAATTAGAAATTTGTTCCATGGCAGGAGAGGAAGTGAGAGCTTTCTTCCAAAGGGAAGCTGCGCCCTGTAAAGTGGAAGCGTTATCAGAGAACATCTCTGAAGGAACACCACGCCTAGCGGTGAAGCGAGAGACAGCTGATAAAAAATAAGAAGTAGAAGCATTCGTTACTAGTTCCAAGTGGATTGCGCCGGTAACCATGCAAACAAAGAGAGAGACATAAAGCTTACCAAACAATTTGCGTTTAGCTTCAGGAGAATTTCGTTGATATTGGAACGGACCCATATAGTCCACACCAGTTAAAGCAAATGGGCGTATAGGAGAAGAGCGAAAAGAAGGCAGATCGCTCATTAATTGAGTTTTGATTTTAGGTTTCGCTTTGAAACAAGGAATGCACTTGTGAATTACAGAAGAAACTTCATGAATTCCATTTATAATCCAGTACTTTTCCCTTAAGAGGCAAAGCAGAGTGCGTGTACCAACATGAAGATTACGGTAATGAAAGTCACGTATAATTAAGGAAGTTACGGGATGTTTGGAAGGCAAAATAACGGGATGCTTTTTGTCCTCAGAGAGCAAAGATTGCGAAAGTCTTCCACCTACCCTGAGTAACCCATGGTCATCAAGGAACGGGGCCAAAGCACGAAGACGACTGGATTTGGGAAGATCCCTTTTAGAAGAAAGTAAAGACAATTCAGAAGAAAAGGCTTCTTGCTGTGTCAGTTGTAAAACCTTAATGGTAGCGAGAATCAGTTCATGATTGGTAAGATGTGGTTTAGGGAGAAGAGGTTGGTCAACCACAAGATATTTCCATCTAAGGAGATAGGCGACAATTCGTAGTAATTTATGAAAGGAAGAGTAGCGGGACAACAAGGGATGAGAAGCGTTGGAAACAAGACACGAAGCAATGGATAGAGGTACTTTAGCGTCAGGCAAGTTGGAGTTTGTAGCTGGGGGTTTAGAAGGCCATGAAGAAGAGTCTTCGATTAGCCACGAAGGCCCATGCCAGTATAATGGGGAAGCTGCCAATTGAGAGGGTAAACAACCACGAGAGATAATATCGGCTGGATTATCAGCACCGGGCACATGCCTCCATTGACATCCAGAAGAAAGAGTTTGAATTTTGGAAACTCTGTTTGCAACAAAAGTTTGCCAATGAGAGGGGCTCTTGGCGATCCACGAAAGAGTGATCATGGAATCGCTCCAGAGATAGATTTGCGAGAATTCGACTTTTAATACTTCCCGTAACTTCTTAACAAGTTCGGCAGCCATGAGTGCAGCGCACAATTCAAGCCTAGGCAAGGTAATAGCTTTAAGAGGAGCGACTTTCGATTTGGCACAAACAAGGTTGGAAACTGAAGATCCATAGAATGAACCGTGATAAACTAAATATGCGCAGCAACCATAAGCTTTTTCGGAACTATCCGCGAACACGTGAAGGAAAAAGGGTGTATTAGAATGAGAGCTAATTAAATTCCTGGGAATTTCAATGAGGGAAAGATCCAACAAATTACTACGAAACGAGAGCCAGCGATTAAGAAAAGAAAGAGGGACAGTATCATCCCATTCACACTTAAGCGACCACAGCTCTTGCTTGAAGAGTTTGGCTATAACGATGACTGGGGCAAGGAATTGAAGTGGATCAAAAATTTTTGCAATTTCAGAGAGAATTTGTCTTTTTGTATTAGGAAGCTCTTCTGCGAGCGAAACTTTATAGATAAGAGTGTCAGTGCTAGTGCACCAGTGAACTCCTAGAGTTTTTATAGATTCGGAGTTTCCACAAATTTCGACAGAAGAAGGATCTACGTCTTCGATGGGAAACTGAGCGAGAAACTCAGGGGAGTTGGAGTTCCACTTATGGAGTGGGAAACCTCCATTCCTTAACAATGCCTGAAGTTCTAAAGACACAAAAGAAGCTTCCTCTAAAGAGGGGAAGGACTGCAAGTAATCGTCAACATAAAATGATGTTGTTAGTGCTTCAGAGGCTTTGGGGTTAAATAAATGACCATCTTGTGAGGCTAGCAAGTGTAGGGATCGGATAGCAAGGAAAGCAGAGGGTTTTAAGCCATAAGTAACCGTTTTCAAGCGAAATACCTTAATGGGCTTACTGATTTCATCACGCCACAAGATTCTTTGAAGATCTCGTTGTTCTGGTTGAATTAACACTTGACGGTACATCTGTTTTATGTCGGCTATGACAGCTATGGGAAATAATCGAAAGTTTAAGAGTATAGCAGATAGATCTGATTGAATAGCAGGACCAGAATAAAGAGTGCCATTAAGGCTGTTGCCATTAACGTCGGGTGATGAACCATTGAAAACAACTCGAATTTTATCTTTTACAAGAGGGTTTTTCCACACGGCATGATGATTTAAATAAACCGTTTCAATTGGGGGGGTGTAATTCATCATCAGATTTGTTAACAACTTCCATATGATCTAAGCTTTCATACTCATCCATGAAATCAGTGTACTGTTGTTTAACAAGAGGTTCCTTCTTGAATTTGCTCTCGATAGCGAAGAGAGCTTTTCGAGCTTTAGGCTGAGAGTTGATAAGTTTAGGAGGATTATGTAATCTTGGCATTTGAACGACGAACCGGCCATCAGAAGAACGAGTGGTGGTGTTCAAAAAAAGTTGCTCACAGAATTCATTTTCTGAAGAGGTTACATTAGGAGAATCAACATTTTCAAGCCTCCAGAACTGTTCTAGGTCAGTATTGGAGAAGTAACATTGCGATGCGGGTTGAGGAGAATAATGGGGATGTTGACCGGTGACGATCCATCCAAAATTAGTGTCTCTGGCGACCACGTTTGAGGATAACTTACGAACCTGTTTACGTAGGCAATTCCAGAAAACATTGGCACTAAAGAGTATGTCAATAGGGTTTTGCATATTGAAAAAAGGATCGGCTAGCCTTAAATGCGAGGGAATGTTTAACCCTGAAATGTCCACAGAGTGACTTGGAGTGTCTTCTCCAATGCTATTGAGAATTAGACAATTAAGTTTAAGAAAGTTGTTTCTATGACAAGTATCTCTTATAGTTAGCTTTGAGAATTGTAAAGCTTGCGATTTTGAGCTGTTGATGCCTGACACGTTGATAGAAGTGGGGTTTACAGGTAGACCTAGTTTTCTAATCAAGGAATTAGACACAAAATCATGAGTTGCCGCTGAGTCTAGAAGACCGCGTGCACGGACCCAGTTGCCAAAGTTATCCTGAACTTCGATTTGAACAGTAGACAACAATACTTGGGCACTGCGTATGGACTTGGCATTTTGAATATACGATGAAGCATTAGAACTGTTAGCACTATCATTTTTCGGAGAAGTAGATGCTGTCGATGACCTTGCCTGATCATGACGATGTAGCAAAGTATGATGAGCCTTTTCACAATGGTAGCAAAGTCTTGTGGACTTGCAATTAGAAGCTGAATGCGTAGGCGCTAGGCAGTTGAAACAATGTTTGTTTTGAGAGACTAATTTTCGTCTGTCGTCGACTGACATTTCTTTAAAAGATTTGCAGAGGTATAGGGCATGGGGATCTTTACAAAGTATGCACTTTACAGGTTCGTTTAAACTTTTGCGAGGTTCGCTTTGCGTGTTTAAAACAATAGAGCTAGCAACACGACGTTCACTAGACCTAGTTGGGTAACCAGTGGAGTTTGATTTAAATTTAGATGAGCTGGACCCGGGTTTTTGAGTATTAGATGCTAAGCGTTCGCTTTTAGGTTTGATAGACATTAATTCAAATTTAGAACTGGGAGAAGAGGGTTCACTTTGATCAGCTAGAGCAGTTAAAAGTTGGCATCTGGCATTTATGAAAGTGACTAAATGCTCGTAAGAGTAGTCGTCTTCTTTAGAAAGTTCAATTTCCCAAGCTTTGAGGGTAGCAGCATCAACTTTAGAGACTACTAAATGTATTAGGAAAGTATCCCAATGTTCAGTAGGTTGATCTAATTGGGACAAAGCTTTAACGTGGAGTTGGGTAGTGTCAACTAAAGTACGCAAACTAGTGACGTCATTGTGCTGTGACGCAGGTAGGTTAAATAGAGCCTTCATATGGCGTTGAATACGTAAACGTAAATTTCCATATCTTTCCTTTAATAAGTTAAAGGCAATGGGGTAATTTTCGGCACGCAGAGGAAGTGCTTCGACCAACTGCAAAGCTTGACCTCGGAGGATAGATCTCAAGTAATGAAACTTGTAAATGACTTGAATGTCTTCATTGTCATGAACAAGGGAGCAAAATAATTCATGGAAAGAATCCCAAGTGGATTCATCTCCAGAGAAATGGGGTAAATCAATTTTAGGTAAAGTTGGTTTGGGCTTGTGAGTACCCTCACGGAAAGAAGTTTGTGGTTCGTGAAGGGAACCAAGAACAGAAGCGTCCTTTTTCTGCTCCTCTTCGAGTTGGCGTATTATTTTGAAAGCAGAACCTATGCCTTCGTAATATAGGTTTTCTACTTCGACACGATCTTCTGTTTGATTGAGCATGCAAGTTTCTATTTCAGTTTGAATGTTACAGTAGTTTTCATAAGAACGTTCAAAATCCTTTACACGATGTTTCAACAAGTCTAATTGCGCTTCTGAGGGATCTAATTCTTTTATGTACCTTCTGAATCGGGTAATTTGCCCTTTATAGGATGCTCGTTTAGAAGTAAGTTTTTCATCCTTATCCTTATCAGTGGGAGCCATATTAAAGAAGGTAGATGAAAATGTAACTCACGAAACTGTGGAACCTTGTAAATGCTGTCAAGCTGGCAGCAGCGAATGAGTAGAAAGAACGGGACACACCAAAGGAGACAGGAGCGGCCTCTTTCCCCTTCACAGGCTTTGCAAGATGTGGTTATAGCTGAAAGATTCAAAGCAGATATTAATAATTTGCCGTGTATTGTCAAATGACACTTTTTTTTAAGAAAAAATGGAAAATGGACTCTCCCGGGTTTCTGGGACTAAATTTTGGGTAGTTTATTGGCTGAGGAATAACCCACCCACCAAGGGAAGATGATTAAGAGAAGGAAGTAGATTTTGGATTGGAGAAAAAGGATAGAAAAATAGGAGGAGAGTTCCACAAAATTAATAAGTTTAACTTTAAACACACTTAAAGGTGGTTGCCACCGCAAATCCGTTCTCGGATACCTAAAGTGGGTACGAGCTTGGTCGAAGCTGACGGGAACCGCAGCTAAGACTTTGGCGGTTTGCCAGAGAAAGGCTTTAGTGTATTTCCTCCCAAGCATGCATAAAAGTACTATGGGGAAGGGTGATGGTCTGGCAAGACAGATAGCAAAAGCTTTATTCTGTATTAAAGATGGCATGAGCTGAAGAAGAGTTAGGAAAGCCAGGATCTTGCCTAACTGTAGTATCAGAGAAATGATGAATCCAAAAACAAATATTTAATTTATTTAACAATTCAATGAAGTTTGAGGAAATTAACAAGCGTGTAATATAATTTTGACAAACATAGTTCATTTAAACTTTTTTAAGAAATGGGGTCGCAGACCTCCTCACATTAAGCGATTGCTCCAGGCAATTGACAATTTATGAGGTTTGAAACCTTACATGTTTCTAAAATCTTTATAAGAAAATAAAAAGACATGTGTAGTAATTAAAGTTTAAACATTTAAATTTAGTACAAAGAGTGTACTTTAAGAAATTCTTGAGAGAATGTTCTAGAGAAAGTGACAACTTCGAAAATAACAATAAGAAAAACATGAAGAATAAGATGGAAGTTTCTACAACTTCTTATATTTATACAGAATTAACGTTGGTTATTATGCAAATAAGGGCAGGTCACTTACTGTGAAACCTGAAGAAAGTTAAATGGAAGTTTCTAGATTTCCCAAGTTTGAGTAGGAATCACTAGCCAAATGGGACAGTTTCCATTTCGTGAAACCTGAACATGACTCGCTCAAGAGTTTAAAGAATTGTTTTCCCTGATTATAGGAAAGGAACAATGTGAATTTGAATCGTGTGTCACACACGTCATTATACAGAAGTTAATTAATGTTAAACTAGCAAAGTTGGAAGGGCACTTCGTGAGTGACACCTTATAGAAAAGTTACAATTTTATTAATATGGGTTGTTAGTAGAAGGTTGAGGAAAAATCATTGGGATATAGGATCAATGTTCATGGCCGTATCTAATGTAAACGGACGATCGCGACGCGGTAGAAACGTGGAGCAAGCACTGGTTATCACTGTAGTCTATAAAGATGGATGCAAAGTTCACTATAGGAACACTAAAGTTTATGAGAAAGAAAATTATTGCAATTATGGAAATAACTGATTGCACTATATAGGTGAGAGTCTATTTCTTTAGAAAGTTGTGAGTTACAATTAAATGTGCCATAGAACATTCCAGCGGTTCCAGCGGTGGAAGAAAGTTAGCTATTGAGCTTTTAATTCAGGAATGAGATTCTTCAATTTTAAATAGCATACTCACAAGTGAGTGAAAATTTCAACGGCAGGACTTGTAGATGAAATACCGAATCTAGAAGGTTCCAGAACGACCTTAGTCGAAAAATGGGTTTGAGAAAATCGAACGGAGGAACTAGCTTGGTGAATTATAGACAGCGGGTATTAGGTAATATCCCACGTAGTGAGAGGATTTCTCATTTGAATAGCTTAAGAAAAGCTCTTTTTAGTAAGGTTGGCTTATATGAACAAAAGCTCAACATGGCAAATCCCACGAAGAATGATTTTTGCCCCAAAATAAATAATTTCACACTGTCTATAAAAGTATCGTTAAAAGCACGTGGACGTTAAAACCATGAAGATGAGGTTAAAACTTTAAGATGATACTTATCTTGATTTCATGTTGAAGGCGAAGTTCCTTAGATGACAACTACCTTGCCAACATGGCGTAGAAGAGAGTGTGCCTCTTGGTTTGAGGAGACTAGCTCGAGAGGAGCTTTAACTGACTGAGTCAACTGCCGATTGCGAAGTGAGACCTGCTCAACGGAGCACGGAGGGTCCAAGGTAGGGAAAAAGAGTGGGGGGTAGGAGACAAAAGGAGAACATATAAACATTGCCAACTTTAAAACAAAAAATTGATCTTCTCTTGCTGAGCCGGTCTTCAAAGAGTTGATAACAGATGATACTAGCGCAGCATGGTGAGTAAAGAATTAGACGTAGTCCTCTTGCTCAAGGAGAAAATAGCTGGCGATGGTAACAGGATCTGGTGGCCAAATGGATAAGTAAGTCCTCTAGCACCAGGAAGAATTGAGGAGCTTCAGAGATTCGCTGCGAGATGACGCTAGGTGGGTCACAGAAGTTATATATCTAGAACAGACTTATGAAGACATAAGAGATTTGCCCATCAAGGAGAAAACAGAAGATCACTGTTGGTGTTTGACAAAGAGGAAGGAAGAAATGAACATGCAAAGAGCAATAAAAATTATATCTCAGGTACCGTGTATTCATAGAATACACCATACTGGGGGGGGGGGGGGGGTCAAACACCAACAGAGAGCAAATAAGCAGTTACACATTTAATGGAAGAGGAGCGATCAAAGACAGGGGTCTTATAATCGAACCGTTAGTGGTCAAGACTCTGACCACCCTGACTCTCCCATCTCTTCCAGGATAACACTCGGTCACTCTACCGGAAGTCCAGACTAGAGGGGGAGAAACATCCCTAACCAAGACCAAGTCCCCCACTTTAATGTCGGGACTGGAAAGAAACCACTTCTGCCTCCGTTGCAAGGAAGTTAAATATTCCAAGTTCCATCTCTTCCAAAAAGAATTACGGAGGGCTTCAAGTTTACGCCAAACGATAGGTAGATTAGAATCCCTGTAAGAATTGGGAAGAGGAGGAGGGGCAGAAAGAGAAGTGCCGATAAGGAAGTGACCAGGGGTGAGTGGAAGTAGGTCATCAGGGTCATTGGAAAGCGGAGTTAAAGGGTGAGAGTTAACAACACCTTCAATCAGAACAGACAGTGAATTGAATTCTTCATAAGTCAGAATTCGATTACCTAAGACTTTTCTTAAATGACGTTTAGTGAGCTTTACGCAAGATTCCCACCTACCACCGTGATGAGGAGCGTAAGGAGGTATAAAGCGCCATTTGAAACCTTTTGAATAGGAAAAATTAGAAATTTGTTCCATGGCAGGAGAGGAAGTGAGAGCTTTCTTCCAAAGGGAAGCTGCGCCCTGTAAAGTGGAAGCGTTATCAGAGAACATCTCTGAAGGAACACCACGCCTAGCGGTGAAGCGAGAGACAGCTGATAAAAAATAAGAAGTAGAAGCATTCGTTACTAGTTCCAAGTGGATTGCGCCGGTAACCATGCAAACAAAGAGAGAGACATAAAGCTTACCAAACAATTTGCGTTTAGCTTCAGGAGAATTTCGTTGATATTGGAACGGACCCATATAGTCCACACCAGTTAAAGCAAATGGGCGTATAGGAGAAGAGCGAAAAGAAGGCAGATCGCTCATTAATTGAGTTTTGATTTTAGGTTTCGCTTTGAAACAAGGAATGCACTTGTGAATTACAGAAGAAACTTCATGAATTCCATTTATAATCCAGTACTTTTCCCTTAAGAGGCAAAGCAGAGTGCGTGTACCAACATGAAGATTACGGTAATGAAAGTCACGTATAATTAAGGAAGTTACGTGATGTTTGGAAGGCAAAATAACGGGATGCTTTTTGTCCTCAGAGAGCAAAGATTGCGAAAGTCTTCCACCTACCCTGAGTAACCCATGGTCATCAAGGAACGGGGCCAAAGCACGAAGACGACTGGATTTGGGAAGATCCCTTTTAGAAGAAAGTAAAGACAATTCAGAAGAAAAGGCTTCTTGCTGTGTCAGTTGTAAAACCTTAATGGTAGCGAGAATCAGTTCATGATTGGTAAGATGTGGTTTAGGGAGAAGAGGTTGGTCAACCACAAGATATTTCCATCTAAGGAGATAGGCGACAATTCGTAGTAATTTATGAAAGGAAGAGTAGCGGGACAACAAGGGATGAGAAGCGTTGGAAACAAGACACGAAGCAATGGATAGAGGTACTTTAGCGTCAGGCAAGTTGGAGTTTGTAGCTGGGGGTTTAGAAGGCCATGAAGAAGAGTCTTCGATTAGCCACGAAGGCCCATGCCAGTATAATGGGGAAGCTGCCAATTGAGAGGGTAAACAACCACGAGAGATAATATCGGCTGGATTATCAGCACCGGGCACATGCCTCCATTGACATCCAGAAGAAAGAGTTTGAATTTTGGAAACTCTGTTTGCAACAAAAGTTTGCCAATGAGAGGGGCTCTTGGCGATCCACGAAAGAGTGATCATGGAATCGCTCCAGAGATAGATTTGCGAGAATTCGACTTTTAATACTTCCCGTAACTTCTTAACAAGTTCGGCAGCCTTGAGTGCAGCGCACAATTCAAGCCTAGGCAAGGTAATAGCTTTAAGAGGAGCGACTTTCGATTTGGCACAAACAAGGTTGGAAACTGAAGATCCATAGAATGAACCGTGATAAACTAAATATGCGCAGCAACCATAAGCTTTTTCGGAACTATCCGCGAACACGTGAAGGAAAAAGGGTGTATTAGAATGAGAGCTAATTAAATTCCTGGGAATTTCAATGAGGGAAAGATCCAACAAATTACTGCGAAACGAGAGCCAGCGATTAAGAAAAGAAAGAGGGACAGTATCATCCCATTCACACTTAAGCGACCACAGTTCTTGCATGAAGAGTTTGGCTATAACGATGACTGGGGCAAGGAATTGAAGTGGATCAAAAGTTTTTGCAATTTCAGAGAGAATTTGTCTTTTTGTATTAGGAAGCTCTTCTGCGAGCGAAACTTTATAGATAAGAGTGTCAGTGCTAGTGCACCAGTGAACTCCTAGAGTTTTTATAGATTCGGAGTTTCCACAAATTTCGACAGAAGAAGGATCTACGTCTTCGATGGGAAACTGAGCGAGAAACTCAGGGGAGTTGGAGTTCCACTTATGGAGTGGGAAACCTCCATTCCTTAACAATGCCTGAAGTTCTAAAGACACAAAAGAAGCTTCCTCTAAAGAGGGGAAGGACTGCAAGTAATCGTCAACATAAAATGATGTTGTTAGTGCTTCAGAGGCTTTGGGGTTAAATAAATGACCATCTTGTGAGGCTAGCAAGTGTAGGGATCGGATAGCAAGGAAAGCAGAGGGTTTTAAGCCATAAGTAACCGTTTTCAAGCGAAATACCTTAATGGGCTTACTGATTTCATCACGCCACAAGATTCTTTGAAGATCTCGTTGTTCTGGTTGAATTAACACTTGACGGTACATCTGTTTTATGTCGGCTATGACAGCTATGGGAAATAATCGAAAGTTTAAGAGTATAGCAGATAGATCTGATTGAATAGCAGGACCAGAATAAAGAGTGTCATTAAGGCTGTTGCCATTAACGTCGGGTGATGAACCATTGAAAACAACTCGAATTTTATCTTTTACAAGAGGGTTTTTCCACACGGCATGATGATTTAAATAAACCGTTTCAATTGGGGGGTGTAATTCATCATCAGATTTGTTAACAACTTCCATATGATCTAAGCTTTCATACTCATCCATGAAATCAGTGTACTGTTGTTTAACAAGAGGTTCCTTCTTGAATTTGCTCTCGATAGCGAAGAGAGCTTTTCGAGCTTTAGGCTGAGAGTTGATAAGTTTAGGAGGATTATGTAATCTTGGCATTTGAACGACGAACCGGCCATCAGAAGAACGAGTGGTGGTGTTCAAAAAAAGTTGCTCACAGAATTCATTTTCTGAAGAGGTTACATTAGGAGAATCAACATTTTCAAGCCTCCAGAACTGTTCTAGGTCAGTATTGGAGAAGTAACATTGCGATGCGGGTTGAGGAGAATAATGGGGATGTTGACCGGTGACGATCCATCCAAAATTAGTGTCTCTGGCGACCACGTTTGAGGATAACTTACGAACCTGTTTACGTAGGCAATTCCAGAAAACATTGGCACTAAAAAGTATGTCAATAGGGTTTTGCATATTGAAAAAAGGATCGGCTAGCCATAAATGCGAGGGAATGTTTAACCCTGAAATGTCCACAGAGTGACTTGGAGTGTCTTCTCCAATGCTATTGAGAATTAGACAATTAAGTTTAAGAAAGTTGTTTCTATGACAAGTATCTCTTATAGTTAGCTTTGAGAATTGTAAAGCTTGCGATTTTGAGCTGTTGATACCTGACACGTTGATAGAAGTGGGGTTTACAGGTAGACCTAGTTTTCTAATCAAGGAATTAGACACAAAATCATGAGTTGCCGCTGAGTCTAGAAGACCGCGTGCACGGACCCAGTTGCCAAAGTTATCCTGAACTTCGATTTGAACAGTAGACAACAATACTTGGGCACTGCGTATGGACTTGGCATTTTGAATATACGATGAAGCATTAGAACTGTTAGCACTATCATTTTTCGGAGAAGTAGATGCTGTCGATGACCTTGCCTGATCATGACGATGTAGCAAAGTATGATGAGCCTTTTCACAATGGTAGCAAAGTCTTGTGGACTTGCAATTAGAAGCTGAATGCGTAGGCGCTAGGCAGTTGAAACAATGTTTGTTTTGAGAGACTAATTTTCGTCTGTCGTCGACTGACATTTCTTTAAAAGATTTGCAGAGGTATAGGGCATGGGGATCTTTACAAAGTATGCACTTTACAGGTTCGTTTAAACTTTTGCGAGGTTCGCTTTGCGTGTTTAAAACAATAGAGCTAGCAACACGACGTTCACTAGACCTAGTTGGGTAACCAGTGGAGTTTGATTTAAATTTAGATGAGCTGGACCCGGGTTTTTGAGTATTAGATGCTAAGCGTTCGCTTTTAGGTTTGATAGACATTAATTCAAATTTAGAACTGGGAGAAGAGGGTTCACTTTGATTAGCTAGAGCAGTTAAAAGTTGGCATCTGGCATTTATGAATGTGACTAAATGCTCGTAAGAGTAGTCGTCTTCTTTAGAAAGTTCAATTTCCCAAGCTTTGAGGGTAGCAGCATCAACTTTAGAGACTACTAAATGTATTAGGAAAGTATCCCAATGTTCAGTAGGTTGATCTAATTGGGACAAAGCTTTAACGTGGAGTTGGGTAGTGTCAACTAAAGTACGCAAACTAGTGACGTCATTGTGCTGTGACGCAGGTAGGTTAAATAGAGCCTTCATATGGCGTTGAATACGTATACGTAAATTTCCATATCTTTCCTTTAATAAGTTAAAGGCAATGGGGTAATTTTCGGCACGCAGAGGAAGTGCTTCGACCAACTGCAAAGCTTGACCTCGGAGGATAGATCTCAAGTAATGAAACTTGTAAATGACTTGAATGTCTTCATTGTCATGAACAAGGGAGCAAAATAATTCATGGAAAGAATCCCAAGTGGATTCATCTCCAGAGAAATGGGGTAAATCAATTTTAGGTAAAGTTGGTTTGGGCTTGTGAGTACCCTCACGGAAAGAAGTTTGTGGTTCGTGAAGGGAACCAAGAACAGAAGCGTCCTTTTTCTGCTCCTCTTCAAGTTGGCGTATTATTTTGAAAGCAGAACCTATGCCTTCGTAATATAGGTTTTCTACTTCGACACGATCTTCTGTTTGATTGAGCATGCAAGTTTCTATTTCAGTTTGAATGTTACAGTAGTTTTCATAAGAACGTTCAAAATCCTTTACACGATGTTTCAACAAGTCTAATTGCGCTTCTGAGGGATCTAATTCTTTTATGTACCATCTGAATCGGGTAATTTGCCCTTTATAGGATGCTCGTTTAGAAGTAAGTTTTTCATCCTTATCCTTATCAGTGGGAGCCATATTAAAGAAGGTAGATGAAAATGTAACTCACGAAACTGTGGAACCTTGTAAATGCTGTCAAGCTGGCAGCAGCGAATGAGTAGAAAGAACGGGACACACCAAAGGAGACAGGAGCGGCCTCTTTCCCCTTCACAGGCTTTGCAAGATGTGGTTATAGCTGAAAGATTCAAAGCAGATATTAATAATTTGCCGAGTATTGTCAAATGACACTTTTTTTTAAGAAAAAATGGAAAATGGACTCTCCCGGGTTTCTGGGACTAAATTTTGGGTAGTTTATTGGCTGAGGAATAACCCACCCACCAAGGGAAGATGATTAAGAGAAGGAAGTAGATTTTGGATTGGAGAAAAAGGATAGAAAAATTGGAGGAGAGTTCCACAAAATTAATAAGTTTAACTTTAAACACACTTAAAGGTGGTTGCCACCGCAAATCCGTTCTCGGATACCTAAAGTGGGTACGAGCTTGGTCGAAGCTGACGGGAACCGCAGCTAAGACTTTGGCGGTTTGCCAGAGAAAGGCTTTAGTGTATTTCCTCCCAAGCATGCATAAAAGTACTATGGGGAAGGGTGATGGTCTGGCAAGACAGATAGCAAAAGCTTTATTCTGTATTAAAGATGGCATGAGCTGAAGAAGAGTTAGGAAAGCCAGGATCTTGCCTAACTGTAGTATCAGAGAAATGATGAATCCAAAAACAAATATTTAATTTATTTAACAATTCAAAGAAGTTTGATGAAATTAACAAGCGGGTAATATAATTTTGACAAACATAGTTCATTTAAACATTTTTAAGAAATGGGGTCGCAGACCTCCTCACATTAAACGATTGCTCCAGGCAATTGACAATTTATGAGGTTTGAAACCTTACATGTTTCTAAAATCTTTATAAGAAAATAAAAAGACATGTGTAGTAATTAAAGTTTAAACATTTACATTTAGTACAAAGAGTGTACTTTAAGAAATTCTTGAGAGAATGTTCTAGAGAAAGTGACAACTTCTAAAATAACAATAAGAAAAACATGAAGAATAAGATGGAAGTTTCTACAACTTCTTATATTTATACAGAATTAACGTTGGTTATTATGCAAATAAGGGCAGGTCACTTACTGTGAAACCTGAAGAAAGTTAAATGGAAGTTTCTAGATTTCCCAAGTTTGAGTAGGAATCACTAGCCAAATGGGACAGTTTCCATTTCGTGAAACCTGAACATGACTCGCTCAAGAGTTTAAAGAATTGTTTTCCCTGATTATAGGAAAGGAACAATGTGAATTTGAATCGTGTGTCACACACGTAATTATACAGAATTTAATTAATGTTAAACTAGCAAAGTTGGAAGGGCACTTCGTGAGTGACACCTTATAGAAAAGTTACAATTTTATTAATATGGGTTGTTAGTAGAAGGTTGAGGAAAAATCATTGGGATATAGGATCAATGTTCATGGCCGTATCTAATGTAAACGGACGATCGCGACGCGGTAGAAACGTGGAGCAAGCACTGGTTATCACTGTAGTCTATAAAGATGGATGCAAAGTTCACTATAGGAACACTAAAGTTTATGAGAAAGAAAATTATTGCAATTATGGAAATAACTGATTGCACTATATAGGTGAGAGTCTATTTCTTGAGAAAGTTGTGAGTTACAATTAAATGTGCCATAGAACATTCCAGCGGTTCCAGCTGTGGAAGAAAGTTAGCTATTGAGCTTTTAATTCAGGAATGAGATTCTTCAATTTTAAATAGCATACTCACAAGTGAGTGAAAATTTCAACGGCAGGACTTGTAGATGAAATACCGAATCTAGAAGGTTCCAGAACGACCTTAGTCGAAAAATGGGTTTGAGAAAATCCAACGGAGGAACTAGCTTGGTGAATTATAGACAGCGGGTATTAGGTAATATCCCACGTAGTGAGAGGATTTCTCATTTGAATAGCTTAAGAAAAGCTCTTTTTTAGTAAAGTTGGCTTATATGAACAAAAGCTCAACATGGCAAATCCCACGAAGAATGATTTTTGCCCCAAAATAAATAATTTCACACTGTCTATAAAAGTATCGTTAAAAGCACGTGGAAGTTAAAACCATGAAGATGAGGTTAAAACTTTAAGATGATACTTATCTTGATTTCATGTTGAAGGCGAAGTTCCTTAGATGACAACTACCTTGCCAACATGGCGTAGAAGAGAGTGTGCCTCTTGGTTTGAGGAGACTAGCTCGAGAGGAGCTTTAACTGACTGAGTCAACTGCCGATTGCGAAGTGAGACCTGCTCAACGGAGCACGGAGGGTCCAAGGTAGGGAAAAAGAGTGGGGGGTAGGAGACAAAAGGAGAACATATAAACATTGCCAACTTTAAAACAAAAAATTGATCTTCTCTTGCTGAGCCGGTCTTCAAAGAGTTGATAACAGATGATACTAGCGCAGCATGGTGAGTAAAGAAGTAGACGTAGTCCTCTTGCTCAAGGAGAAAATAGCTGGCGATGGTAACAGGATCTGGTGGCCAAATGGATAAGTAAGTCCTCTAGCACCAGGAAGAATTGAGGAGCTTCAGAGATTCGCTGCGAGATGACGCTAGGTGGGTCACAGAAGTTATATATCTAGAACAGACTTATGAAGACATAAGAGATTTGCCCATCAAGGAGAAAACAGAAGATCACTGTTGGTGTTTGACAAAGAGGAAGGAAGAAATGAACATGCAAAGAGCAATAAAAATTATAGCTCAGGTACCGTGTATTCATAGAATACACCATACTGGGGGGGGGGGGTCAAACACCAACAGAGAGCAAATAAGCAGTTACACATTTAATGGAAGAGGAGCGATCAAAGACAGGGGTCTTATAATCGAACAGTTAGTGGTCAAAACTCTAACCACCCTGACTCTCCCATCTCTTCCAGGATAACACTCGGTCACTCTACCGGAAGTCCAGACTAGAGGGGGAGAAACATCCCTAACCAAGACCAAGTCCCCCACTTTAATGTCGGGACTGGAAAGAAACCACTTCTGCCTCCGTTGCAAGGAAGTTAAATATTCCATGTTCCATCTCTTCCAAAAAGAATTACGGAGGGCTTCAAGTTTACGCCAAACGATAGGTAGATTAGAATCCCTGTAAGAATTGGGAAGAGGAGGAGGGGCAGAAAGAGAAGTGCCGATAAGGAAGTGACCAGGGGTGAGTGGAAGTAGGTCATCAGGGTCATTGGAAAGCGGAGTTAAAGGGTGAGAGTTAACAACACCTTCAATCAGAACAGACAGTGAATTGAATTCTTCATAAGTCAGAATTCGATTACCTAAGACTTTTCTTAAATGACGTTTAGTGAGCTTTACGCAAGATTCCCACCTACCACCGTGATGAGGAGCGTAAGGAGGTATAAAGCGCCATTTGAAACCTTTTGAATAGGAAAAATTAGAAATTTGTTCCATGGCAGGAGAGGAAGTGAGAGCTTTCTTCCAAAGGGAAGCTGCGCCCTGTAAAGTGGAAGCGTTATCAGAGAACATCTCTGAAGGAACACCACGCCTAGCGGTGAAGCGAGAGACAGCTGATAAAAAATAAGAAGTAGAAGCATTCGTTACTAGTTCCAAGTGGATTGCGCCGGTAACCATGCAAACAAAGAGAGAGACATAAAGCTTACCAAACAATTTGCGTTTAGCTTCAGGAGAATTTCGTTGATATTGGAACGGACCCATATAGTCCACACCAGTTAAAGCAAATGGGCGTATAGGAGAAGAGCGAAAAGAAGGCAGATCGCTCATTAATTGAGTTTTGATTTTAGGTTTGGCTTTGAAACAAGGAATGCACTTGTGAATTACAGAAGAAACTTCATGAATTCCATTTATAATCCAGTACTTTTCCCTTAAGAGGCAAAGCAGAGTGCGTGTACCAACATGAAGATTACGGTAATGAAAGTCACGTATAATTAAGGAAGTTACGTGATGTTTGGAAGGCAAAATAACGGGATGCTTTTTGTCCTCAGAGAGCAAAGATTGCGAAAGTCTTCCACCTACCCTGAGTAACCCATGGTCATCAAGGAACGGGGCCAAAGCACGAAGACGACTGGATTTGGGAAGATCCCTTTTAGAAGAAAGTAAAGACAATTCAGAAGAAAAGGCTTCTTGCTGTGTCAGTTGTAAAACCTTAATGGTAGCGAGAATCAGTTCATGATTGGTAAGATGTGGTTTAGGGAGAAGAGGTTGGTCAACCACAAGATATTTCCATCTAAGGAGATAGGCGACAATTCGTAGTAATTTATGAAAGGAAGAGTAGCGGGACAACAAGGGATGAGAAGCGTTGGAAACAAGACACGAAGCAATGGATAGAGGTACTTTAGCGTCAGGCAAGTTGGAGTTTGTAGCTGGGGGTTTAGAAGGCCATGAAGAAGAGTCTTCGATTAGCCACGAAGGCCCATGCCAGTATAATGGGGAAGCTGCCAATTGAGAGGGTAAACAACCACGAGAGATAATATCGGCTGGATTATCAGCACCGGGCACATGCCTCCATTGACATCCAGAAGAAAGAGTTTGAATTTTGGAAACTCTGTTTGCAACAAAAGTTTGCCAATGAGAGGGGCTCTTGGCGATCCACGAAAGAGTGATCATGGAATCGCTCCAGAGATAGATTTGCGAGAATTCGACTTTTAATACTTCCCGTAACTTCTTAACAAGTTCGGCAGCCATGAGTGCAGCGCACAATTCAAGCCTAGGCAAGGTAATAGCTTTAAGAGGAGCGACTTTCGATTTGGCACAAACAAGGTTGGAAACTGAAGATCCATAGAATGAACCGTGATAAACTAAATATGCGCAGCAACCATAAGCTTTTTCGGAACTATCCGCGAACACGTGAAGGAAAAAGGGTGTATTAGAATGAGAGCTAATTAAATTCCTGGGAATTTCAATGAGGGAAAGATCCAACAAATTACTGCGAAACGAGAGCCAGCGATTAAGAAAAGAAAGAGGGACAGTATCATCCCATTCACACTTAAGCGACCACAGCTCTTGCATGAAGAGTTTGGCTATAACGATGACTGGGGCAAGGAATTGAAGTGGATCAAAAATGTTTGCAATTTCAGAGAGAATTTGTCTTTTTGTATTAGGAAGCTCTTCTGCGAGCGAAACTTTATAGCTAAGAGTGTCAGTTCTAGTGCACCAGTGAACTCCTAGACTTTTTATAGATTCGGAGTTTCCACAAATTTCGACAGAAGAAGGATCTACGTCTTCGATGGGAAACTGAGCGAGAAACTCAGGGGAGTTGGAGTTCCACTTATGGAGTGGGAAACCTCCATTCCTTAACAATGCCTGAAGTTCTAAAGACACAAAAGAAGCTTCCTCTAAAGAGGGGAAGGACTGCAAGTAATCGTCAACATAAAATGATGTTGTTAGTGCTTCAGAGGCTTTGGGGTTAAATAAATGACCATCTTGTGAGGCTAGCAAGTGTAGGGATCGGATAGCAAGGAAAGCAGAGGGTTTTAAGCCATAAGTAACCGTTTTCAAGCGAAATACCTTAATGGGCTTACTGATTTCATCACGCCACAAGATTCTTTGAAGATCTCGTTGTTCTGGTTGAATTAACACTTGACGGTACATCTGTTTTATGTCGGCTATGACAGCTATGGGAAATAATCGAAAGTTTAAGAGTATAGCAGATAGATCTGATTGAATAGCAGGACCAGAATAAAGAGTGTCATTAAGGCTGTTGCCATTAACGTCGGGTGATGAACCATTGAAAACAACTCGAATTTTATCTTTTACAAGAGGGTTTTTCCACACGGCATGATGATTTAAATAAACCGTTTCAATTGGGGGGTGTAATTCATCATCAGATTTGTTAACAACTTCCATATGATCTAAGCTTTCATACTCATCCATGAAATCAGTGTACTGTTGTTAAACAAGAGGTTCCTTCTTGAATTTGCTCTCGATAGCGAAGAGAGCTTTTCGAGCTTTAGGCTGAGAGTTGATAAGTTTAGGAGGATTATGTAATCTTGGCATTTGAACGACGAACCGGCCATCAGAAGAACGAGTGGTGGTGTTCAAAAAAAGTTGCTCACAGAATTCATTTTCTGAAGAGGTTACATTAGGAGAATCAACATTTTCAAGCCTCCAGAACTGTTCTAGGTCAGTATTGGAGAAGTAACATTGCGATGCGGGTTGAGGAGAATAATGGGGATGTTGACCGGTGACGATCCATCCAAAATTAGTGTCTCTGGCGACCACGTTTGAGGATAACTTACGAACCTGTTTACGTAGGCAATTCCAGAAAACATTGGCACTAAAGAGTATGTCAATAGGGTTTTGCATATTGAAAAAAGGATCGGCTAGCCTTAAATGCGAGGGAATGTTTAACCCTGAAATGTCCACAGAGTGACTTGGAGTGTCTTCTCCAATGCTATTGAGAATTAGACAATTAAGTTTAAGAAAGTTGTTTCTATGACAAGTATCTCTTATAGTTAGCTTTGAGAATTGTAAAGCTTGCGATTTTGAGCTGTTGATACCTGACACGTTGATAGAAGTGGGGTTTACAGGTAGACCTAGTTTTCTAATCAAGGAATTAGACACAAAATCATGAGTTGCCGCTGAGTCTAGAAGACCGCGTGCACGGACCCAGTTGCCAAAGTTATCCTGAACTTCGATTTGAACAGTAGACAACAATACTTGGGCACTGCGTATGGACTTGGCATTTTGAATATACGATGAAGCATTAGAACTGTTAGCACTATCATTTTTCGGAGAAGTAGATGCTGTCGATGACCTTGCCTGATCATGACGATGTAGCAAAGTATGATGAGCCTTTTCACAATGGTAGCAAAGTCTTGTGGACTTGCAATTAGAAGCTGAATGCGTAGGCGCTAGGCAGTTGAAACAATGTTTGTTTTGAGAGACTAATTTTCGTCTGTCGTCGACTGACATTTCTTTAAAAGATTTGCAGAGGTATAGGGCATGGGGATCTTTACAAAGTATGCACTTTACAGGTTCGTTTAAACTTTTGCGAGGTTCGCTTTGCGTGTTTAAAACAATAGAGCTAGCAACACGACGTTCACTAGACCTAGTTGGGTAACCAGTGGAGTTTGATTTAAATTTAGATGAGCTGGACCCGGGTTTTTGAGTATTAGATGCTAAGCGTTCGCTTTTAGGTTTGATAGACATTAATTCAAATTTAGAACTGGGAGAAGAGGGTTCACTTTGATTAGCTAGAGCAGTTAAAAGTTGGCATCTGGCATTTATGAAAGTGACTAAATGCTCGTAAGAGTAGTCGTCTTCTTTAGAAAGTTCAATTTCCCAAGCTTTGAGGGTAGCAGCATCAACTTTAGAGACTACTAAATGTATTAGGAAAGTATCCCAATGTTCAGTAGGTTGATCTAATTGGGACAAAGCTTTAACGTGGAGTTGGGTAGTGTCAACTAAAGTACGCAAACTAGTGACGTCATTGTGCTGTGACGCAGGTAGGTTAAATAGAGCCTTCATATGGCGTTGAATACGTAAACGTAAATTTCCATATCTTTCCTTTAATAAGTTAAAGGCAATGGGGTAATTTTCGGCACGCAGAGGAAGTGCTTCGACCAACTGCAAAGCTTGACCTCGGAGGATAGATCTCAAGTAATGAAACTTGTAAATGACTTGAATGTCTTCATTGTCATGAACAAGGGAGCAAAATAATTCATGGAAAGAATCCCAAGTGGATTCATCTCCAGAGAAATGGGGTAAATCAATTTTAGGTAAAGTTGGTTTGGGCTTGTGAGTACCCTCACGGAAAGAAGTTTGTGGTTCGTGAAGGGAACCAAGAACAGAAGCGTCCTTTTTCTGCTCCTCTTCAAGTTGGCGTATTATTTTGAAAGCAGAACCTATGCCTTCGTAATATAGGTTTTCTACTTCGACACGATCTTCTGTTTGATTGAGCATGCAAGTTTCTATTTCAGTTTGAATGTTACAGTAGTTTTCATAAGAACGTTCAAAATCCTTTACACGATGTTTCAACAAGTCTAATTGCGCTTCTGAGGGATCTAATTCTTTTATGTACCTTCTGAATCGGGTAATTTGCCCTTTATAGGATGCTCGTTTAGAAGTAAGTTTTTCATCCTTATCCTTATCAGTGGGAGCCATATTAAAGAAGGTAGATGAAAATGTAACTCACGAAACTGTGGAACCTTGTAAATGCTGTCAAGCTGGCAGCAGCGAATGAGTAGAAAGAACGGGACACACCAAAAGAGACAGGAGCGGCCTCTTTCCCCTTCACAGGCTTTGCAAGATGTGGTTATAGCTGAAAGATTCAAAGCAGATATTAATAATTTGCCGAGTATTGTCAAATGACACTTTTTTTTTAAGAAAAAATGGAAAATGGACTCTCCCGGGTTTCTGGGACTAAATTTTGGGTAGTTTATTGGCTGAGGAATAACCCACCCACCAAGGGAAGATGATTAAGAGAAGGAAGTAGATTTTGGATTGGAGAAAAAGGATAGAAAAATTGGAGGAGAGTTCCACAAAATTAATAAGTTTAACTTTAAACACACTTAAAGGTGGTTGCCACCGCAAATCCGTTCTCGGATACCTAAAGTGGGTACGAGCTTGGTCGAAGCTGACGGGAACCGCAGCTAAGACTTTGGCGGTTTGCCAGAGATAGGCTTTAGTGTATTTCCTCCCAAGCATGCATAAAAGTACTATGGGGAAGGGTGATGGTCTGGCAAGACAGATAGCAAAAGCTTTATTCTGTATTAAAGATGGCATGAGCTGAAGAAGAGTTAGGAAAGCCAGGATCTTGCCTAACTGTAGTATCAGAGAAATGATGAATCCAAAAACAAATATTTAATTTATTTAACAATTCAAAGAAGTTTGAGGAAATTAACAAGCGGGTAATATAATTTTGACAAACATAGTTCATTTAAACATTTTTAAGAAATGGGGTCGCAGACCTCCTCACATTAAACGATTGCTCCAGGCAATTGACAATTTATGAGGTTTGACACCTTACATGTTTCTAAAATCTTTATAAGAAAATAAAAAGACATGTGTAGTAATTAAAGTTTAAACATTTAAATTTAGTACAAAGAGTGTACTTTAAGAAATTCTTGAGAGAATGTTCTAGAGAAAGTGACAACTTCTAAAATAACAATAAGAAAAACATGAAGAATAAGATGGAAGTTTCTACAACTTCTTATATTTATACAGAATTAACGTTGGTTATTATGCAAATAAGGGCAGGTCACTTACTGTGAAACCTGAAGAAAGTTAAATGGAAGTTTCTAGATTTCCCAAGTTTGAGTAGGAATCACTAGCCAAATGGGACAGTTTCCATTTCGTGAAACCTGAACATGACTCGCTCAAGAGTTTAAAGAATTGTTTTCCCTGATTATAGGAAAGGAACAATGTGAATTTGAATCGTGTGTCACACACGTAATTATACAGAATTTAATTAATGTTAAACTAGCAAAGTTGGAAGGGCACTTCGTGAGTGACACCTTATAGAAAAGTTACAATTTTATTAATATGGGTTGTTAGTAGAAGGTTGAGGAAAAATCATTGGGATATAGGATCAATGTTCATGGCCGTATCTAATGTAAACGGACGATCGCGACGCGGTAGAAACGTGGAGCAAGCACTGGTTATCACTGTAGTCTATAAAGATGGATGCAAAGTTCACTATAGGAACACTAAAGTTTATGAGAAAGAAAATTATTGCAATTATGGAAATAACTGATTGCACTATATAGGTGAGAGTCTATTTCTTGAGAAAGTTGTGAGTTACAATTAAATGTGCCATAGAACATTCCAGCGGTTCCAGCTGTGGAAGAAAGTTAGCTATTGAGCTTTTAATTCAGGAATGAGATTCTTCAATTTTAAATAGCATACTCACAAGTGAGTGAAAATTTCAACGGCAGGACTTGTAGATGAAATACCGAATCTAGAAGGTTCCAGAACGACCTTAGTCGAAAAATGGGTTTGAGAAAATCCAACGGAGGAACTAGCTTGGTGAATTATAGACAGCGGGTATTAGGTAATATCCCACGTAGTGAGAGGATTTCTCATTTGAATAGCTTAAGAAAAGCTCTTTTTTAGTAAGGTTGGCTTATATGAACAAAAGCTCAACATGGCAAATCCCACGAAGAATGATTTTTGCCCCAAAATAAATAATTTCACACTGTCTATAAAAGTATCGTTAAAAGCACGTGGAAGTTAAAACCATGAAGATGAGGTTAAAACTTTAAGATGATACTTATCTTGATTTCATGTTGAAGGCGAAGTTCCTTAGATGACAACTACCTTGCCAACATGGCGTAGAAGAGAGTGTGCCTCTTGGTTTGAGGAGACTAGCTCGAGAGGAGCTTTAACTGACTGAGTCAACTGCCGATTGCGAAGTGAGACCTGCTCAACGGAGCACGGAGGGTCCAAGGTAGGGAAAAAGAGTGGGGGGTAGGAGACAAAAGGAGAACATATAAACATTGCCAACTTTAAAACAAAAAATTGATCTTCTCTTGCTGAGCCGGTCTTCAAAGAGTTGATAACAGATGATACTAGCGCAGCATGGTGAGTAAAGAAGTAGACGTAGTCCTCTTGCTCAAGGAGAAAATAGCTGGCGATGGTAACAGGATCTGGTGTCCAAATGGATAAGTAAGTCCTCTAGCACCAGGAAGAATTGAGGAGCTCCAGAGATTCGCTGCGAGATGACGCTAGGTGGGTCACAGAAGTTATATATCTAGAACAGACTTATGAAGACATAAGAGATTTGCCCATCAAGGAGAAAACAGAAGATCACTGTTGGTGTTTGACAAAGAGGAAGGAAGAAATGAACATGCAAAGAGCAATAAAAATTATATCTCAGGTACCGTGTATTCATAGAATACACCATACTGGATGGGGGGGGGTCAAACACCAACAGAGAGCAAATAAGCAGTTACACATTTAATGGAAGAGGAGCGATCAAAGACAGGGGTCTTATAATCGAACCGTTAGTGGTCAAGACTCTGACCACCCTGACTCTCCCATCTCTTCCAGGATAACACTCGGTCACTCTACCGGAAGTCCAGACTAGAGGGGGAGAAACATCCCTAACCAAGACCAAGTCCCCCACTTTAATGTCGGGACTGGAAAGAAACCACTTCTGCCTCCGTTGCAAGGAAGTTAAATATTCCAAGTTCCATCTCTTCCAAAAAGAATTACGGAGGGCTTCAAGTTTACGCCAAACGATAGGTAGATTAGAATCCCTGTAAGAATTGGGAAGAGGAGGAGGGGCAGAAAGAGAAGTGCCGATAAGGAAGTGACCAGGGGTGAGTGGAAGTAGGTCATCAGGGTCATTGGAAAGCGGAGTTAAAGGGTGAGAGTTAACAACACCTTCAATCAGAACAGACAGTGAATTGAATTCTTCATAAGTCAGAATTCGATTACCTAAGACTTTTCTTAAATGACGTTTAGTGAGCTTTACGCAAGATTCCCACCTACCACCGTGATGAGGAGCGTAAGGAGGTATAAAGCGCCACTTGAAACCTTTTGAATAGGAAAAATTAGAAATTTGTTCCATGGCAGGAGAGGAAGTGAGAGCTTTCTTCCAAAGGGAAGCTGCGCCCTGTAAAGTGGAAGCGTTATCAGAGAACATCTCTGAAGGAACACCACGCCTAGCGGTGAAGCGAGAGACAGCTGATAAAAAATAAGAAGTAGAAGCATTCGTTACTAGTTCCAAGTGGATTGCGCCGGTAACCATGCAAACAAAGAGAGAGACATAAAGCTTACCAAACAATTTGCGTTTAGCTTCAGGAGAATTTCGTTGATATTGGAACGGACCCATATAGTCCACACCAGTTAAAGCAAATGGGCGTATAGGAGAAGAGCGAAAAGAAGGCAGATCGCTCATTAATTGAGTTTTGATTTTAGGTTTCGCTTTGAAACAAGGAATGCACTTGTGAATTACAGAAGAAACTTCATGAATTCCATTTATAATCCAGTACTTTTCCCTTAAGAGGCAAAGCAGAGTGCGTGTACCAACATGAAGATTACGGTAATGAAAGTCACGTATAATTAAGGAAGTTACGTGCTGTTTGGAAGGCAAAATAACGGGATGCTTTTTGTCCTCAGAGAGCAAAGATTGCGAAAGTCTTCCACCTACCCTGAGTAACCCATGGTCGTCAAGGAACGGGGCCAAAGCACGAAGACGACTGGATTTGGGAAGATCCCTTTTAGAAGAAAGTAAAGACAATTCAGAAGAAAAGGCTTCTTGCTGTGTCAGTTGTAAAACCTTAATGGTAGCGAGAATCAGTTCATGATTGGTAAGATGTGGTTTAGGGAGAAGAGGTTGGTCAACCACAAGATATTTCCATCTAAGGATATAGGCGACAATTCGTAGTAATTTATGAAAGGAAGAGTAGCGGGACAACAAGGGATGAGAAGCGTTGGAAACAAGACACGAAGCAATGGATAGAGGTACTTTAGCGTCAGGCAAGTTGGAGTTTGTAGCTGGGGGTTTAGAAGGCCATGAAGAAGAGTCTTCGATTAGCCACGAAGGCCCATGCCAGTATAATGGGGAAGCTGCCAATTGAGAGGGTAAACAACCACGAGAGATAATATCGGCTGGATTATCAGCACCGGGCACATGCCTCCATTGACATCCAGAAGAAAGAGTTTGAATTTTGGAAACTCTGTTTGCAACAAAAGTTTGCCAATGAGAGGGGCTCTTGGCGATCCACGAAAGAGTGATCATGGAATCGCTCCAGAGATAGATTTGCGAGAATTCGACTTTTAATACTTCCCGTAACTTCTTAACAAGTTCGGCAGCCATGAGTGCAGCGCACAATTCAAGCCTAGGCAAGGTAATAGCTTTAAGAGGAGCGACTTTCGATTTGGCACAAACAAGGTTGGAAACTGAAGATCCATAGAATGAACCGTGATAAACTAAATATGCGCAGCAACCATAAGCTTTTTCGGAACTATCCGCGAACACGTGAAGGAAAAAGGGTGTATTAGAATGAGAGCTAATTAAATTCCTGGGAATTTCAATGAGGGAAAGATCCAACAAATTACTGCGAAATGAGAGCCAGCGATTAAGAAAAGAAAGAGGGACAGTATCATCCCATTCACACTTAAGCGACCACAGCTCTTGCATGAAGAGTTTGGCTATAACGATGACTGGGGCAAGGAATTGAAGTGGATCAAAAATTTTTGCAATTTCAGAGAGAATTTGTCTTTTTGTATTAGGAAGCTCTTCTGCGAGCGAAACTTTATAGATAAGAGTGTCAGTGCTAGTGCACCAGTGAACTCCTAGAGTTTTTATAGATTCGGAGTTTCCACAAATTTCGACAGAAGAAGGATCTACGTCTTCGATGGGAAACTGAGCGAGAAACTCAGGGGAGTTGGAGTTCCACTTATGGAGTTTGAAACCTCCATTCCTTAACAATGCCTGAAGTTCTAAAGACACAAAAGAAGCTTCCTCTAAAGAGGGGAAGGACTGCAAGTAATCGTCAACATAAAATGATGTTGTTAGTGCTTCAGAGGCTTTGGGGTTAAATAAATGACCATCTTGTGAGGCTAGCAAGTGTAGGGATCGGATAGCAAGGAAAGCAGAGGGTTTTAAGCCATAAGTAACCGTTTTCAAGCGAAATACCTTAATGGGCTTACTGATTTCATCACGCCACAAGATTCTTTGAAGATCTCGTTGTTCTGGTTGAATTAACACTTGACGGTACATCTGTTTTATGTCGGCTATGACAGCTATGGGAAATAATCGAAAGTTTAAGAGTATAGCAGATAGATCTGATTGAATAGCAGGACCAGAATAAAGAGTGTCATTAAGGCTGTTGCCATTAACGTCGGGTGATGAACCATTGAAAACAACTCGAATTTTATCTTTTACAAGAGGGTTTTTCCACACGGCATGATGATTTAAATAAACCGTTTCAATTGGGGGGTGTAATTCATCATCAGATTTGTTAACAACTTCCATATGATCTAAGCTTTCATACTCATCCATGAAATCAGTGTACTGTTGTTTAACAAGAGGTTCCTTCTTGAATTTGCTCTCGATAGCGAAGAGAGCTTTTCGAGCTTTAGGCTGAGAGTTGATAAGTTTAGGAGGATTATGTAATCTTGGCATTTGAACGACGAACCGGCCATCAGAAGAACGAGTGGTGGTGTTCAAAAAAAGTTGCTCACAGAATTCATTTTCTGAAGAGGTTACATTAGGAGAATCAACATTTTCAAGCCTCCAGAACTGTTCTAGGTCAGTATTGGAGAAGTAACATTGCGATGCGGGTTGAGGAGAATAATGGGGATGTTGACCGGTGACGATCCATCCAAAATTAGTGTCTCTGGCGACCACGTTTGAGGATAACTTACGAACCTGTTTACGTAGGCAATTCCAGAAAACATTGGCACTAAAGAGTATGTCAATAGGGTTTTGCATATTGAAAAAAGGATCGGCTAGCCATAAATGCGAGGGAATGTTTAACCCTGAAATGTCCACAGAGTGACTTGGAGTGTCTTCTCCAATGCTATTGAGAATTAGACAATTAAGTTTAAGAAAGTTGTTTCTATGACAAGTATCTCTTATAGTTAGCTTTGAGAATTGTAAAGCTTGCGATTTTGAGCTGTTGATACCTGACACGTTGATAGAAGTGGGGTTTACAGGTAGACCTAGTTTTCTAATCAAGGAATTAGACACAAAATCATGAGTTGCCGCTGAGTCTAGAAGACCGCGTGCACGGACCCAGTTGCCAAAGTTATCCTGAACTTCGATTTGAACAGTAGACAACAATACTTGGGCACTGCGTATGGACTTGGCATTTTGAATATACGATGAAGCATTAGAACTGTTAGCACTATCATTTTTCGGAGAAGTAGATGCTGTCGATGACCTTGCCTGATCATGACGATGTAGCAAAGTATGATGAGCCTTTTCACAATGGTAGCAAAGTCTTGTGGACTTGCAATTAGAAGCTGAATGCGTAGGCGCTAGGCAGTTGAAACAATGTTTGTTTTGAGAGACTAATTTTCGTCTGTCGTCGACTGACATTTCTTTAAAAGATTTGCAGAGGTATAGGGCATGGGGATCTTTACAAAGTATGCACTTTACAGGTTCGTTTAAACTTTTGCGAGGTTCGCTTTGCGTGTTTAAAACAATAGAGCTAGCAACACGACGTTCACTAGACCTAGTTGGGTAACCAGTGGAGTTTGATTTAAATTTAGATGAGCTGGACCCGGGTTTTTGAGTATTAGATGCTAAGCGTTCGCTTTTAGGTTTGATAGACATTAATTCAAATTTAGAACTGGGAGAAGAGGGTTCACTTTGATTAGCTAGAGCAGTTAAAAGTTGGCATCTGGCATTTATGAAAGTGACTAAATGCTCGTAAGAGTAGTCGTCTTCTTTAGAAAGTTCAATTTCCCAAGCTTTGAGGGTAGCAGCATCAACTTTAGAGACTACTAAATGTATTAGGAAAGTATCCCAATGTTCAGTAGGTTGATCTAATTGGGACAAAGCTTTAACGTGGAGTTGGGTAGTGTCAACTAAAGTACGCAAACTAGTGACGTCATTGTGCTGTGACGCAGGTAGGTTAAATAGAGCCTTCATATGGCGTTGAATACGTAAACGTAAATTTCCATATCTTTCCTTTAATAAGTTAAAGGCAATGGGGTAATTTTCGGCACGCAGAGGAAGTGCTTCGACCAACTGCAAAGCTTGACCTCGGAGGATAGATCTCAAGTAATGAAACTTGTAAATGACTTGAATGTCTTCATTGTCATGAACAAGGGAGCAAAATAATTCATGGAAAGAATCCCAAGTGGATTCATCTCCAGAGAAATGGGGTAAATCAATTTTAGGTAAAGTTGGTTTGGGCTTGTGAGTACCCTCACGGAAAGAAGTTTGTGGTTCGTGAAGGGAACCAAGAACAGAAGCGTCCTTTTTCTGCTCCTCTTCGAGTTGGCGTATTATTTTGAAAGCAGAACCTATGCCTTCGTAATATAGGTTTTCTACTTCGACACGATCTTCTGTTTGATTGAGCATGCAAGTTTCTATTTCAGTTTGAATGTTACAGTAGTTTTCATAAGAACGTTCAAAATCCTTTACACGATGTTTCAACAAGTCTAATTGCGCTTCTGAGGGATCTAATTCTTTTATGTACCTTCTGAATCGGGTAATTTGCCCTTTATAGGATGCTCGTTTAGAAGTAAGTTATTCATCCTTATCCTTATCAGTGGGAGCCATATTAAAGAAGGTAGATGAAAATGTAACTCACGAAACTGTGGAACCTTGTAAATGCTGTCAAGCTGGCAGCAGCGAATGAGTAGAAAGAACGGGACACACCAAAGGAGACAGGAGCGGCCTCTTTCCCCTTCACAGGCTTTGCAAGATGTGGTTATAGCTGAAAGATTCAAAGAAGATATTAATAATTTGCCGTGTATTGTCAAATGACACTTTTTTTTAAGAAAAAAATGGAAAATGGACTCTCCCGGGTTTCTGGGACTAAATTTTGGGTAGTTTATTGGCTGAGGAATAACCCACCCACCAAGGGAAGATGATTAAGAGAAGGAAGTAGATTTTGGATTGGAGAAAAAGGATAGAAAAATAGGAGGAGAGTTCCACAAAATTAATAAGTTTAACTTTAAACACACTTAAAGGTGGTTGCCACCGCAAATCCGTTCTCGGATACCTAAAGTGGGTACGAGCTTGGTCGAAGCTGACGGGAACCGCAGCTAAGACTTTGGCGGTTTGCCAGAGAAAGGCTTTAGTGTATTTCCTCCCAAGCATGCATAAAAGTACTATGGGGAAGGGTGATGGTCTGGCAAGACAGATAGCAAAAGCTTTATTCTGTATTAAAGATGGCATGAGCTGAAGAAGAGTTAGGAAAGCCAGGATCTTGCCTAACTGTAGTATCAGAGAAATGATGAATCCAAAAACAAATATTTAATTTATTTAACAATTCAAAGAAGTTTGAGGAAATTAACAAGCGTGTAATATAATTTTGACAAACATAGTTCATTTAAACTTTTTTAAGAAATGGGGTCGCAGACCTCCTCACATTAAGCGATTGCTCCAGGCAATTGACAATTTATGAGGTTTGAAACCTTACATGTTTCTAAAATCTTTATAAGAAAATAAAAAGACATGTGTAGTAATTAAAGTTTAAACATTTAAATTTAGTACAAAGAGTGTACTTTAAGAAATTCTTGAGAGAATGTTCTAGAGAAAGTGACAACTTCGAAAATAACAATAGGAAAAACATGAAGAATAAGATGGAAGTTTCTACAACTTCTTATATTTATACAGAATTAACGTTGGTTATTATGCAAATAAGGGCAGGTCACTTACTGTGAAACCTGAAGAAAGTTAAATGGAAGTTTCTAGATTTCCCAAGTTTGAGTAGGAATCACTAGCCAAATGGGACAGTTTCCATTTCGTGAAACCTGAACATGACTCGCTCAAGAGTTTAAAGAATTGTTTTCCCTGATTATAGGAAAGGAACAATGTGAATTTGAATCGTGTGTCACACACGTCATTATACAGAAGTTAATTAATGTTAAACTAGCAAAGTTGGAAGGGCACTTCGTGAGTGACATCTTATAGAAAAGTTACAATTTTATTAATATGGGTTGTTAGTAGAAGGTTGAGGAAAAATCATTGGGATATAGGATCAATGTTCATGGCCGTATCTAATGTAAACGGACGATCGCGACGCGGTAGAAACGTGGAGCAAGCACTGGTTATCACTGTAGTCTATAAAGATGGATGCAAAGTTCACTATAGGAACACTAAAGTTTATGAGAAAGAAAATTATTGCAATTATGGAAATAACTGATTGCACTATATAGGTGAGAGTCTATTTCTTGAGAAAGTTGTGAGTTACAATTAAATGTGCCATAGAACATTCCAGCGGTTCCAGCTGTGGAAGAAAGTTAGCTATTGAGCTTTTAATTCAGGAATGAGATTCTTCAATTTTAAATAGCATACTCACAAGTGAGTGAAAATTTCAACGGCAGGACTTGTAGATGAAATACCGAATCTAGAAGGTTCCAGAACGACCTTAGTCGAAAAATGGGTTTGAGAAAATCCAACGGAGGAACTAGCTTGGTGAATTATAGACAGCGGGTATTAGGTAATATCCCACGTAGTGAGAGGATTTCTCATTTGAATAGCTTAAGAAAAGCTCTTTTTTAGTAAGGTTGGCTTATATGAACAAAAGCTCAACATGGCAAATCCCACGAAGAATGATTTTTGCCCCAAAATAAATAATTTCACACTGTCTATAAAAGTATCGTTAAAAGCACGTGGAAGTTAAAACCATGAAGATGAGGTTAAAGCTTTAAGATGATACTTATCTTGATTTCATGTTGAAGGCGAAGTTCCTTAGATGACAACTACCTTGCCAACATGGCGTAGAAGAGAGTGTGCCTCTTGGTTTGAGGAGACTAGCTCGAGAGGAGCTTTAACTGACTGAGTCAACTGCCGATTGCGAAGTGAGACCTGCTCAACGGAGCACGGAGGGTCCAAGGTAGGGAAAAAGAGTGGGGGGTAGGAGACAAAAGGAGAACATATAAACATTGCCAACTTTAAAACAAAAAATTGATCTTCTCTTGCTGAGCCGGTCTTCAAAGAGTTGATAACAGATGATACTAGCGCAGCATGGTGAGTAAAGAAGTAGACGTAGTCCTCTTGCTCAAGGAGAAAATAGCTGGCGATGGTAACAGGATCTGGTGGCCAAATGGATAAGTAAGTCCTCTAGCACCAGGAAGAATTGAGGAGCTTCAGAGATTCGCTGCGAGATGACGCTAGGTGGGTCACAGAAGTTATATATCTAGAACAGACTTATGAAGACATAAGAGATTTGCCCATCAAGGAGAAAACAGAAGATCACTGTTGGTGTTTGACAAAGAGGAAGGAAGAAATGAACATGCAAAGAGCAATAAAAATTATATCTCAGGTACCGTGTATTCATAGAATACACCATACTGGGGGGGGGGGTCAAACACCAACAGAGAGCAAATAAGCAGTTACACATTTAATGGAAGAGGAGCGATCAAAGACAGGGGTCTTATAATCGAACAGTTAGTGGTCAAAACTCTAACCACCCTGACTCTCCCATCTCTTCCAGGATAACACTCGGTCACTCTACCGGAAGTCCAGACTAGAGGGGGAGAAACATCCCTAACCAAGACCAAGTCCCCCACTTTAATGTCGGGACTGGAAAGAAACCACTTCTGCCTCCGTTGCAAGGAAGTTAAATATTCCAAGTTCCATCTCTTCCAAAAAGAATTACGGAGGGCTTCAAGTTTACGCCAAACGATAGGTAGATTAGAATCCCTGTAAGAATTGGGAAGAGGAGGAGGGGCAGAAAGAGAAGTGCCGATAAGGAAGTGACCAGGGGTGAGTGGAAGTAGGTCATCAGGGTCATTGGAAAGCGGAGTTAAAGGGTGAGAGTTAACAACACCTTCAATCAGAACAGACAGTGAATTGAATTCTTCATAAGTCAGAATTCGATTACCTAAGACTTTTCTTAAATGACGTTTAGTGAGCTTTACGCAAGATTCCCACCTACCACCGTGATGAGGAGCGTAAGGAGGTATAAAGCGCCATTTGAAACCTTTTGAATAGGAAAAATTAGAAATTTGTTCCATGGCAGGAGAGGAAGTGAGAGCTTTCTTCCAAAGGGAAGCTGCGCCCTGTAAAGTGGAAGCGTTATCAGAGAACATCTCTGAAGGAACACCACGCCTAGCGGTGAAGCGAGAGACAGCTGATAAAAAATAAGAAGTAGAAGCATTCGTTACTAGTTCCAAGTGGATTGCGCCGGTAACCATGCAAACAAAGAGAGAGACATAAAGCTTACCAAACAATTTGCGTTTAGCTTCAGGAGAATTTCGTTGATATTGGAACGGACCCATATAGTCCACACCAGTTAAAGCAAATGGGCGTATAGGAGAAGAGCGAAAAGAAGGCAGATCGCTCATTAATTGAGTTTTGATTTTAGGTTTGGCTTTGAAACAAGGAATGCACTTGTGAATTACAGAAGAAACTTCATGAATTCCATTTATAATCCAGTACTTTTCCCTTAAGAAGCAAAGCAGAGTGCGTGTACCAACATGAAGATTACGGTAATGAAAGTCACGTATAATTAAGGAAGTTACGTGATGTTTGGAAGGCAAAATAACGGGATGCTTTTTGTCCTCAGAGAGCAAAGATTGCGAAAGTCTTCCACCTACCCTGAGTAACCCATGGTCATCAAGGAACGGGGCCAAAGCACGAAGACGACTGGATTTGGGAAGATCCCTTTTAGAAGAAAGTAAAGACAATTCAGAAGAAAAGGCTTCTTGCTGTGTCAGTTGTAAAACCTTAATGGTAGCGAGAATCAGTTCATGATTGGTAAGATGTGGTTTAGGGAGAAGAGGTTGGTCAACCACAAGATATTTCCATCTAAGGAGATAGGCGACAATTCGTAGTAATTTATGAAAGGAAGAGTAGCGGGACAACAAGGGATGAGAAGCGTTGGAAACAAGACACGAAGCAATGGATAGAGGTACTTTAGCGTCAGGCAAGTTGGAGTTTGTAGCTGGGGGTTTAGAAGGCCATGAAGAAGAGTCTTCGATTAGCCACGAAGGCCCATGCCAGTATAATGGGGAAGCTGCCAATTGAGAGGGTAAACAACCACGAGAGATAATATCGGCTGGATTATCAGCACCGGGCACATGCCTCCATTGACATCCAGAAGAAAGAGTTTGAATTTTGGAAACTCTGTTTGCAACAAAAGTTTGCCAATGAGAGGGGCTCTTGGCGATCCACGAAAGAGTGATCATGGAATCGCTCCAGAGATAGATTTGCGAGAATTCGACTTTTAATACTTCCCGTAACTTCTTAACAAGTTCGGCAGCCATGAGTGCAGCGCACAATTCAAGCCTAGGCAAGGTAATAGCTTTAAGAGGAGCGACTTTCGATTTGGCACAAACAAGGTTGGAAACTGAAGATCCATAGAATGAACCGTGATAAACTAAATATGCGCAGCAACCATAAGCTTTTTCGGAACTATCCGCGAACACGTGAAGGAAAAAGGGTGTATTAGAATGAGAGCTAATTAAATTCCTGGGAATTTCAATGAGGGAAAGATCCAACAAATTACTGCGAAACGAGAGCCAGCGATTAAGAAAAGAAAGAGGGACAGTATCATCCCATTCACACTTAAGCGACCACAGCTCTTGCATGAAGAGTTTGGCTATAACGATGACTGGGGCAAGGAATTGAAGTGGATCAAAAATGTTTGCAATTTCAGAGAGAATTTGTCTTTTTGTATTAGGAAGCTCTTCTGCGAGCGAAACTTTATAGCTAAGAGTGTCAGTGCTAGTGCACCAGTGAACTCCTAGAGTTTTTATAGATTCGGAGTTTCCACAAATTTCGACAGAAGAAGGATCTACGTCTTCGATGGGAAACTGAGCGAGAAACTCAGGGGAGTTGGAGTTCCACTTATGGAGTGGGAAACCTCCATTCCTTAACAATGCCTGAAGTTCTAAAGACACAAAAGAAGCTTCCTCTAAAGAGGGGAAGGACTGCAAGTAATCGTCAACATAAAATGATGTTGTTAGTGCTTCAGAGGCTTTGGGGTTAAATAAATGACCATCTTGTGAGGCTAGCAAGTGTAGGGATCGGATAGCAAGGAAAGCAGAGGGTTTTAAGCCATAAGTAACCGTTTTCAAGCGAAATACCTTAATGGGCTTACTGATTTCATCACGCCACAAGATTCTTTGAAGATCTCGTTGTTCTGGTTGAATTAACACTTGACGGTACATCTGTTTTATGTCGGCTATGACAGCTATGGGAAATAATCGAAAGTTTAAGAGTATAGCAGATAGATCTGATTGAATAGCAGGACCAGAATAAAGAGTGTCATTAAGGCTGTTGCCATTAACGTCGGGTGATGAACCATTGAAAACAACTCGAATTTTATCTTTTACAAGAGGGTTTTTCCACACGGCATGATGATTTAAATAAACCGTTTCAATTGGGGGGTGTAATTCATCATCAGATTTGTTAACAACTTCCATATGATCTAAGCTTTCATACTCATCCATGAAATCAGTGTACTGTTGTTTAACAAGAGGTTCCTTCTTGAATTTGCTCTCGATAGCGAAGAGAGCTTTTCGAGCTTTAGGCTGAGAGTTGATAAGTTTAGGAGGATTATGTAATCTTGGCATTTGAACGACGAACCGGCCATCAGAAGAACGAGTGGTGGTGTTCAAAAAAAGTTGCTCACAGAATTCATTTTCTGAAGAGGTTACATTAGGAGAATCAACATTTTCAAGCCTCCAGAACTGTTCTAGGTCAGTATTGGAGAAGTAACATTGCGATGCGGGTTGAGGAGAATAATGGGGATGTTGACCGGTGACGATCCATCCAAAATTAGTGTCTCTGGCGACCACGTTTGAGGATAACTTACGAACCTGTTTACGTAGGCAATTCCAGAAAACATTGGCACTAAAGAGTATGTCAATAGGGTTTTGCATATTGAAAAAAGGATCGGCTAGCCTTAAATGCGAGGGAATGTTTAACCCTGAAATGTCCACAGAGTGACTTGGAGTGTCTTCTCCAATGCTATTGAGAATTAGACAATTAAGTTTAAGAAAGTTGTTTCTATGACAAGTATCTCTTATAGTTAGCTTTGAGAATTGTAAAGCTTGCGATTTTGAGCTGTTGATACCTGACACGTTGATAGAAGTGGGGTTTACAGGTAGACCTAGTTTTCTAATCAAGGAATTAGACACAAAATCATGAGTTGCCGCTGAGTCTAGAAGACCGCGTGCACGGACCCAGTTGCCAAAGTTATCCTGAACTTCGATTTGAACAGTAGACAACAATACTTGGGCACTGCGTATGGACTTGGCATTTTGAATATACGATGAAGCATTAGAACTGTTAGCACTATCATTTTTCGGAGAAGTAGATGCTGTCGATGACCTTGCCTGATCATGACGATGTAGCAAAGTATGATGAGCCTTTTCACAATGGTAGCAAAGTCTTGTGGACTTGCAATTAGAAGCTGAATGCGTAGGCGCTAGGCAGTTGAAACAATGTTTGTTTTGAGAGACTAATTTTCGTCTGTCGTCGACTGACATTTCTTTAAAAGATTTGCAGAGGTATAGGGCATGGGGATCTTTACAAAGTATGCACTTTACAGGTTCGTTTAAACTTTTGCGAGGTTCGCTTTGCGTGTTTAAAACAATAGAGCTAGCAACACGACGTTCACTAGACCTAGTTGGGTAACCAGTGGAGTTTGATTTAAATTTAGATGAGCTGGACCCGGGTTTTTGAGTATTAGATGCTAAGCGTTCGCTTTTAGGTTTGATAGACATTAATTCAAATTTAGAACTGGGAGAAGAGGGTTCACTTTGATTAGCTAGAGCAGTTAAAAGTTGGCATCTGGCATTTATGAAAGTGACTAAATGCTCGTAAGAGTAGTCGTCTTCTTTAGAAAGTTCAATTTCCCAAGCTTTGAGGGTAGCAGCATCAACTTTAGAGACTACTAAATGTATTAGGAAAGTATCCCAATGTTCAGTAGGTTGATCTAATTGGGACAAAGCTTTAACGTGGAGTTGGGTAGTGTCAACTAAAGTACGCAAACTAGTGACGTCATTGTGCTGTGACGCAGGTAGGTTAAATAGAGCCTTCATATGGCGTTGAATACGTAAACGTAAATTTCCATATCTTTCCTTTAATAAGTTAAAGGCAATGGGGTAATTTTCGGCACGCAGAGGAAGTGCTTCGACCAACTGCAAAGCTTGACCTCGGAGGATAGATCTCAAGTAATGAAACTTGTAAATGACTTGAATGTCTTCATTGTCATGAACAAGGGAGCAAAATAATTCATGGAAAGAATCCCAAGTGGATTCATCTCCAGAGAAATGGGGTAAATCAATTTTAGGTAAAGTTGGTTTGGGCTTGTGAGTACCCTCACGGAAAGAAGTTTGTGGTTCGTGAAGGGAACCAAGAACAGAAGCGTCCTTTTTCTGCTCCTCTTCAAGTTGGCGTATTATTTTGAAAGCAGAACCTATGCCTTCGTAATATAGGTTTTCTACTTCGACACGATCTTCTGTTTGATTGAGCATGCAAGTTTCTATTTCAGTTTGAATGTTACAGTAGTTTTCATAAGAACGTTCAAAATCCTTTACACGATGTTTCAACAAGTCTAATTGCGCTTCTGAGGGATCTAATTCTTTTATGTACCTTCTGAATCGGGTAATTTGCCCTTTATAGGATGCTCGTTTAGAAGTAAGTTTTTCATCCTTATCCTTATCAGTGGGAGCCATATTAAAGAAGGTAGATGAAAATGTAACTCACGAAACTGTGGAACCTTGTAAATGCTGTCAAGCTGGCAGCAGCGAATGAGTAGAAAGAACGGGACACACCAAAGGAGACAGGAGCGGCCTCTTTCCCCTTCACAGGCTTTGCAAGATGTGGTTATAGCTGAAAGATTCAAAGCAGATATTAATAATTTGCCGAGTATTGTCAAATGACACTTTTTTTTAAGAAAAAATGGAAAATGGACTCTCCCGGGTTTCTGGGACTAAATTTTGGGTAGTTTATTGGCTGAGGAATAACCCACCCACCAAGGGAAGATGATTAAGAGAAGGAAGTAGATTTTGGATTGGAGAAAAAGGATAGAAAAATTGGAGGAGAGTTCCACAAAATTAATAAGTTTAACTTTAAACACACTTAAAGGTGGTTGCCACCGCAAATCCGTTCTCGGATACCTAAAGTGGGTACGAGCTTGGTCGAAGCTGACGGGAACCGCAGCTAAGACTTTGGCGGTTTGCCAGAGAAAGGCTTTAGTATATTTCCTCCCAAGCATGCATAAAAGTACTATGGGGAAGGGTGATGGTCTGGCAAGACAGATAGCAAAAGCTTTATTCTGTATTAAAGATGGCATGAGCTGAAGAAGAGTAAGGAAAGCCAGGATCTTGCCTAACTGTAGTATCAGAGAAATGATGAATCCAAAAACAAATATTTAATTTATTTAACAATTCAAAGAAGTTTGAGGAAATTAACAAGCGGGTAATATAATTTTGACAAACATAGTTCATTTAAACATTTTTAAGAAATGGGGTCGCAGACCTCCTCACATTAAACGATTGCTCCAGGCAATTGACAATTTATGAGGTTTGAAACCTTACATGTTTCTAAAATCTTTATAAGAAAATAAAAAGACATGTGTAGTAATTAAAGTTTAAACATTTAAATTTAGTACAAAGAGTGTACTTTAAGAAATTCTTGAGAGAATGTTCTAGAGAAAGTGACAACTTCTAAAATAACAATAAGAAAAACATGAAGAATAAGATGGAAGTTTCTACAACTTCTTATATTTATACAGAATTAACGTTGGTTATTATGCAAATAAGGGCAGGTCACTTACTGTGAAACCTGAAGAAAGTTAAATGGAAGTTTCTAGATTTCCCAAGTTTGAGTAGGAATCACTAGCCAAATGGGACAGTTTCCATTTCGTGAAACCTGAACATGACTCGCTCAAGAGTTTAAAGAATTGTTTTCCCTGATTATAGGAAAGGAACAATGTGAATTTGAATCGTGTGTCACACACGTAATTATACAGAATTTAATTAATGTTAAACTAGCAAAGTTGGAAGGGCACTTCGTGAGTGACACCTTATAGAAAAGTTACAATTTTATTAATATGGGTTGTTAGTAGAAGGTTGAGGAAAAATCATTGGGATATAGGATCAATGTTCATGGCCGTATCTAATGTAAACGGACGATCGCGACGCGGTAGAAACGTGGAGCAAGCACTGGTTATCACTGTAGTCTATAAAGATGGATGCAAAGTTCACTATAGGAACACTAAAGTTTATGAGAAAGAAAATTATTGCAATTATGGAAATAACTGATTGCACTATATAGGTGAGAGTCTATTTCTTGAGAAAGTTGTGAGTTACAATTAAATGTGCCATAGAACATTCCAGCGGTTCCAGCTGTGGAAGAAAGTTAGCTATTGAGCTTTTAATTCAGGAATGAGATTCTTCAATTTTAAATAGCATACTCACAAGTGAGTGAAAATTTCAACGGCAGGACTTGTAGATGAAATACCGAATCTAGAAGGTTCCAGAACGACCTTAGTCGAAAAATGGGTTTGAGAAAATCCAACGGAGGAACTAGCTTGGTGAATTATAGACAGCGGGTATTAGGTAATATCCCACGTAGTGAGAGGATTTCTCATTTGAATAGCTTAAGAAAAGCTCTTTTTTAGTAAGGTTGGCTTATATGAACAAAAGCTCAACATGGCAAATCCCACGAAGAATGATTTTTGCCCCAAAATAAATAATTTCACACTGTCTATAAAAGTATCGTTAAAAGCACGTGGAAGTTAAAACCATGAAGATGAGGTTAAAACTTTAAGATGATACTTATCTTGATTTCATGTTGAAGGCGAAGTTCCTTAGATGACAACTACCTTGCCAACATGGCGTAGAAGAGAGTGTGCCTCTTGGTTTGAGGAGACTAGCTCGAGAGGAGCTTTAACTGACTGAGTCAACTGCCGATTGCGAAGTGAGACCTGCTCAACGGAGCACGGAGGGTCCAAGGTAGGGAAAAAGAGTGGGGGGTAGGAGACAAAAGGAGAACATATAAACATTGCCAACTTTAAAACAAAAAATTGATCTTCTCTTGCTGAGCCGGTCTTCAAAGAGTTGATAACAGATGATACTAGCGCAGCATGGTGAGTAAAGAAGTAGACGTAGTCCTCTTGCTCAAGGAGAAAATAGCTGGCGATGGTAACAGGATCTGGTGTCCAAATGGATAAGTAAGTCCTCTAGCACCAGGAAGAATTGAGGAGCTCCAGAGATTCGCTGCGAGATGACGCTAGGTGGGTCACAGAAGTTATATATCTAGAACAGACTTATGAAGACATAAGAGATTTGCCCATCAAGGAGAAAACAGAAGATCACTGTTGGTGTTTGACAAAGAGGAAGGAAGAAATGAACATGCAAAGAGCAATAAAAATTATATCTCAGGTACCGTGTATTCATAGAATACACCATACTGGGGGGGGGGGGGGTCAAACACCAACAGAGAGCAAATAAGCAGTTACACATTTAATGGAAGAGGAGCGATCAAAGACAGGGGTCTTATAATCGAACCGTTAGTGGTCAAGACTCTGACCACCCTGACTCTCCCATCTCTTCCAGGATAACACTCGGTCACTCTACCGGAAGTCCAGACTAGAGGGGGAGAAACATCCCTAACCAAGACCAAGTCCCCCACTTTAATGTCGGGACTGGAAAGAAACCACTTCTGCCTCCGTTGCAAGGAAGTTAAATATTCCAAGTTCCATCTCTTCCAAAAAGAATTACGGAGGGCTTCAAGTTTACGCCAAACGATAGGTAGATTAGAATCCCTGTAAGAATTGGGAAGAGGAGGAGGGGCAGAAAGAGAAGTGCCGATAAGGAAGTGACCAGGGGTGAGTGGAAGTAGGTCATCAGGGTCATTGGAAAGCGGAGTTAAAGGGTGAGAGTTAACAACACCTTCAATCAGAACAGACAGTGAATTGAATTCTTCATAAGTCAGAATTCGATTACCTAAGACTTTTCTTAAATGACGTTTAGTGAGCTTTACGCAAGATTCCCACCTACCACCGTGATGAGGAGCGTAAGGAGGTATAAAGCGCCATTTGAAACCTTTTGAATAGGAAAAATTAGAAATTTGTTCCATGGCAGGAGAGGAAGTGAGAGCTTTCTTCCAAAGGGAAGCTGCGCCCTGTAAAGTGGAAGCGTTATCAGAGAACATCTCTGAAGGAACACCACGCCTAGCGGTGAAGCGAGAGACAGCTGATAAAAAATAAGAAGTAGAAGCATTCGTTACTAGTTCCAAGTGGATTGCGCCGGTAACCATGCAAACAAAGAGAGAGACATAAAGCTTACCAAACAATTTGCGTTTAGCTTCAGGAGAATTTCGTTGATATTGGAACGGACCCATATAGTCCACACCAGTTAAAGCAAATGGGCGTATAGGAGAAGAGCGAAAAGAAGGCAGATCGCTCATTAATTGAGTTTTGATTTTAGGTTTCGCTTTGAAACAAGGAATGCACTTGTGAATTACAGAAGAAACTTCATGAATTCCATTTATAATCCAGTACTTTTCCCTTAAGAGGCAAAGCAGAGTGCGTGTACCAACATGAAGATTACGGTAATGAAAGTCACGTATAATTAAGGAAGTTACGTGCTGTTTGGAAGGCAAAATAACGGGATGCTTTTTGTCCTCAGAGAGCAAAGATTGCGAAAGTCTTCCACCTACCCTGAGTAACCCATGGTCGTCAAGGAACGGGGCCAAAGCACGAAGACGACTGGATTTGGGAAGATCCCTTTTAGAAGAAAGTAAAGACAATTCAGAAGAAAAGGCTTCTTGCTGTGTCAGTTGTAAAACCTTAATGGTAGCGAGAATCAGTTCATGATTGGTAAGATGTGGTTTAGGGAGAAGAGGTTGGTCAACCACAAGATATTTCCATCTAAGGATATAGGCGACAATTCGTAGTAATTTATGAAAGGAAGAGTAGCGGGACAACAAGGGATGAGAAGCGTTGGAAACAAGACACGAAGCAATGGATAGAGGTACTTTAGCGTCAGGCAAGTTGGAGTTTGTAGCTGGGGGTTTAGAAGGCCATGAAGAAGAGTCTTCGATTAGCCACGAAGGCCCATGCCAGTATAATGGGGAAGCTGCCAATTGAGAGGGTAAACAACCACGAGAGATAATATCGGCTGGATTATCAGCACCGGGCACATGCCTCCATTGACATCCAGAAGAAAGAGTTTGAATTTTGGAAACTCTGTTTGCAACAAAAGTTTGCCAATGAGAGGGGCTCTTGGCGATCCACGAAAGAGTGATCATGGAATCGCTCCAGAGATAGATTTGCGAGAATTCGACTTTTAATACTTCCCGTAACTTCTTAACAAGTTCGGCAGCCATGAGTGCAGCGCACAATTCAAGCCTAGGCAAGGTAATAGCTTTAAGAGGAGCGACTTTCGATTTGGCACAAACAAGGTTGGAAACTGAAGATCCATAGAATGAACCGTGATAAACTAAATATGCGCAGCAACCATAAGCTTTTTCGGAACTATCCGCGAACACGTGAAGGAAAAAGGGTGTATTAGAATGAGAGCTAATTAAATTCCTGGGAATTTCAATGAGGGAAAGATCCAACAAATTACTGCGAAATGAGAGCCAGCGATTAAGAAAAGAAAGAGGGACAGTATCATCCCATTCACACTTAAGCGACCACAGTTCTTGCATGAAGAGTTTGGCTATAACGATGACTGGGGCAAGGAATTGAAGTGGATCAAAAATTTTTGCAATTTCAGAGAGAATTTGTCTTTTTGTATTAGGAAGCTCTTCTGCGAGCGAAACTTTATAGATAAGAGTGTCAGTGCTAGTGCACCAGTGAACTCCTAGAGTTTTTATAGATTCGGAGTTTCCACAAATTTCGACAGAAGAAGGATCTACGTCTTCGATGGGAAACTGAGCGAGAAACTCAGGGGAGTTGGAGTTCCACTTATGGAGTTTGAAACCTCCATTCCTTAACAATGCCTGAAGTTCTAAAGACACAAAAGAAGCTTCCTCTAAAGAGGGGAAGGACTGAAAGTAATCGTCAACATAAAATGATGTTGTTAGTGCTTCAGAGGCTTTGGGGTTAAATAAATGACCATCTTGTGAGGCTAGCAAGTGTAGGGATCGGATAGCAAGGAAAGCAGAGGGTTTTAAGCCATAAGTAACCGTTTTCAAGCGAAATACCTTAATGGGCTTACTGATTTCATCACGCCACAAGATTCTTTGAAGATCTCGTTGTTCTGGTTGAATTAACACTTGACGGTACATCTGTTTTATGTCGGCTATGACAGCTATGGGAAATAATCGAAAGTTTAAGAGTATAGCAGATAGATCTGATTGAATAGCAGGACCAGAATAAAGAGTGTCATTAAGGCTGTTGCCATTAACGTCGGGTGATGAACCATTGAAAACAACTCGAATTTTATCTTTTACAAGAGGGTTTTTCCACACGGCATGATGATTTAAATAAACCGTTTCAATTGGGGGGTGTAATTCATCATCAGATTTGTTAACAACTTCCATATGATCTAAGCTTTCATACTCATCCATGAAATCAGTGTACTGTTGTTTAACAAGAGGTTCCTTCTTGAATTTGCTCTCGATAGCGAAGAGAGCTTTTCGAGCTTTAGGCTGAGAGTTGATAAGTTTAGGAGGATTATGTAATCTTGGCATTTGAACGACGAACCGGCCATCAGAAGAACGAGTGGTGGTGTTCAAAAAAAGTTGCTCACAGAATTCATTTTCTGAAGAGGTTACATTAGGAGAATCAACATTTTCAAGCCTCCAGAACTGTTCTAGGTCAGTATTGGAGAAGTAACATTGCGATGCGGGTTGAGGAGAATAATGGGGATGTTGACCGGTGACGATCCATCCAAAATTAGTGTCTCTGGCGACCACGTTTGAGGATAACTTACGAACCTGTTTACGTAGGCAATTCCAGAAAACATTGGCACTAAAGAGTATGTCAATAGGGTTTTGCATATTGAAAAAAGGATCGGCTAGCCTTAAATGCGAGGGAATGTTTAACCCTGAAATGTCCACAGAGTGACTTGGAGTGTCTTCTCCAATGCTATTGAGAATTAGACAATTAAGTTTAAGAAAGTTGTTTCTATGACAAGTATCTCTTATAGTTAGCTTTGAGAATTGTAAAGCTTGCGATTTTGAGCTGTTGATGCCTGACACGTTGATAGAAGTGGGGTTTACAGGTAGACCTAGTTATCTAATCAAGGAATTAGACACAAAATCATGAGTTGCCGCTGAGTCTAGAAGACCGCGTGCACGGACCCAGTTGCCAAAGTTATCCTGAACTTCGATTTGAACAGTAGACAACAATACTTGGGCACTGCGTATGGACTTGGCATATTGAATATACGATGAAGCATTAGAACTGTTAGCACTATCATTTTTCGGAGAAGTAGATGCTGTCGATGACCTTGCCTGATCATGACGATGTAGCAAAGTATGATGAGCCTTTTCACAATGGTAGCAAAGTCTTGTGGACTTGCAATTAGAAGCTGAATGCGTAGGCGCTAGGCAGTTGAAACAATGTTTGTTTTGAGAGACTAATTTTCGTCTGTCGTCGACTGACATTTCTTTAAATGATTTGCAGAGGTATAGGGCATGGGGATCTTTACAAAGTATGCACTTTACAGGTTCGTTTAAACTTTTGCGAGGTTCGCTTTGCGTGTTTAAAACAATAGAGCTAGCAACACGACGTTCACTAGACCTAGTTGGGTAACCAGTGGAGTTTGATTTAAATTTAGATGAGCTGGACCCGGGTTTTTGAGTATTAGATTCTAAGCGTTCGCTTTTAGGTTTGATAGACATTAATTCAAATTTAGAACTGGGAGAAGAGGGTTCACTTTGATTAGCTAGAGCAGTTAAAAGTTGGCATCTGGCATTTATGAAAGTGACTAAATGCTCGTAAGAGTAGTCGTCTTCTTTAGAAAGTTCAATTTCCCAAGCTTTGAGGGTAGCAGCATCAACTTTAGAGACTACTAAATGTATTAGGAAAGTATCCCAATGTTCAGTAGGTTGATCTAATTGGGACAAAGCTTTAACGTGGAGTTGGGTAGTGTCAACTAAAGTACGCAAACTAGTGACGTCATTGTGCTGTGACGCAGGTAGGTTAAATAGAGCCTTCATATGGCGTTGAATACGTAAACGTAAATTTCCATATCTTTCCTTTAATAAGTTAAAGGCAATGGGGTAATTTTCGGCACGCAGAGGAAGTGCTTCGACCAACTGCAAAGCTTGACCTCGGAGGATAGATCTCAAGTAATGAAACTTGTAAATGACTTGAATGTCTTCATTGTCATGAACAAGGGAGCAAAATAATTCATGGAAAGAATCCCAAGTGGATTCATCTCCAGAGAAATGGGGTAAATCAATTTTAGGTAAAGTTGGTTTGGGCTTGTGAGTACCCTCACGGAAAGAAGTTTGTGGTTCGTGAAGGGAACCAAGAACAGAAGCGTCCTTTTTCTGCTCCTCTTCAAGTTGGCGTATTATTTTGAAAGCAGAACCTATGCCTTCGTAATATAGGTTTTCTACTTCGACACGATCTTCTGTTTGATTGAGCATGCAAGTTTCTATTTCAGTTTGAATGTTACAGTAGTTTTCATAAGAACGTTCAAAATCCTTTACACGATGTTTCAACAAGTCTAATTGCGCTTCTGAGGGATCTAATTCTTTTATGTACCTTCTGAATCGGGTAATTTGCCCTTTATAGGATGCTCGTTTAGAAGTAAGTTTTTCATCCTTATCCTTATCAGTGGGAGCCATATTAAAGAAGGTAGATGAAAATGTAACTCACGAAACTGTGGAACCTTGTAAATGCTGTCAAGCTGGCAGCAGCGAATGAGTAGAAAGAACGGGACACACCAAAGGAGACAGGAGCGGCCTCTTTCCCCTTCACAGGCTTTGCAAGATGTGGTTATAGCTGAAAGATTCAAAGCAGATATTAATAATTTGCCGAGTATTGTCAAATGACACTTTTTTTTTAAGAAAAAAATGGAAAATGGACTCTCCCGGGTTTCTGGGACTAAATTTTGGGTAGTTTATTGGCTGAGGAATAACCCACCCACCAAGGGAAGATGATTAAGAGAAGGAAGTAGATTTTGGATTGGAGAAAAAGGATAGAAAAATTGGAGGAGAGTTCCACAAAATTAATAAGTTTAACTTTAAACACACTTAAAGGTGGTTGCCACCGCAAATCCGTTCTCGGATACCTAAAGTGGGTACGAGCTTGGTCGAAGCTGACGGGAACCGCAGCTAAGACTTTGGCGGTTTGCCAGAGAAAGGCTTTAGTGTATTTCCTCCCAAGCATGCATAAAAGTACTATGGGGAAGGGTGATGGTCTGGCAAGACAGATAGCAAAAGCTTTATTCTGTATTAAAGATGGCATGAGCTGAAGAAGAGTTAGGAAAGCCAGGATCTTGCCTAACTGTAGTATCAGAGAAATGATGAATCCAAAAACAAATATTTAATTTATTTAACAATTCAAAGAAGTTTGAGGAAATTAACAAGCGGGTAATATAATTTTGACAAACATAGTTCATTTAAACATTTTTAAGAAATGGGGTCGCAGACCTCCTCACATTAAACGATTGCTCCAGGCAATTGACAATTTATGAGGTTTGAAACCTTACATGTTTCTAAAATCTTTATAAGAAAATAAAAAGACATGTGTAGTAATTAAAGTTTAAACATTTAAATTTAGTACAAAGAGTGTACTTTAAGAAATTCTTGAGAGAATGTTCTAGAGAAAGTGACAACTTCTAAAATAACAATAAGAAAAACATGAAGAATAAGATGGAAGTTTCTACAACTTCTTATATTTATACAGAATTAACGTTGGTTATTATGCAAATAAGGGCAGGTCACTTACTGTGAAACCTGAAGAAAGTTAAATGGAAGTTTCTAGATTTCCCAAGTTTGAGTAGGAATCACTAGCCAAATGGGACAGTTTCCATTTCGTGAAACCTGAACATGACTCGCTCAAGAGTTTAAAGAATTGTTTTCCCTGATTATAGGAAAGGAACAATGTGAATTTGAATCGTGTGTCACACACGTAATTATACAGAATTTAATTAATGTTAAACTAGCAAAGTTGGAAGGGCACTTCGTGAGTGACACCTTATAGAAAAGTTACAATTTTATTAATATGGGTTGTTAGTAGAAGGTTGAGGAAAAATCATTGGGATATAGGATCAATGTTCATGGCCGTATCTAATGTAAACGGACGATCGCGACGCGGTAGAAACGTGGAGCAAGCACTGGTTATCACTGTAGTCTATAAAGATGGATGCAAAGTTCACTATAGGAACACTAAAGTTTATGAGAAAGAAAATTATTGCAATTATGGAAATAACTGATTGCACTATATAGGTGAGAGTCTATTTCTTGAGAAAGTTGTGAGTTACAATTAAATGTGCCATAGAACATTCCAGCGGTTCCAGCTGTGGAAGAAAGTTAGCTATTGAGCTTTTAATTCAGGAATGAGATTCTTCAATTTTAAATAGCATACTCACAAGTGAGTGAAAATTTCAACGGCAGGACTTGTAGATGAAATACCGAATCTAGAAGGTTCCAGAACGACCTTAGTCGAAAAATGGGTTTGAGAAAATCCAACGGAGGAACTAGCTTGGTGAATTATAGACAGCGGGTATTAGGTAATATCCCACGTAGTGAGAGGATTTCTCATTTGAATAGCTTAAGAAAAGCTCTTTTTTAGTAAGGTTGGCTTATATGAACAAAAGCTCAACATGGCAAATCCCACGAAGAATGATTTTTGCCCCAAAATAAATAATTTCACACTGTCTATAAAAGTATCGTTAAAAGCACGTGGAAGTTAAAACCATGAAGATGAGGTTAAAACTTTAAGATGATACTTATCTTGATTTCATGTTGAAGGCGAAGTTCCTTAGATGACAACTACCTTGCCAACATGGCGTAGAAGAGAGTGTGCCTCTTGGTTTGAGGAGACTAGCTCGAGAGGAGCTTTAACTGACTGAGTCAACTGCCGATTGCGAAGTGAGACCTGCTCAACGGAGCACGGAGGGTCCAAGGTAGGGAAAAAGAGTGGGGGGTAGGAGACAAAAGGAGAACATATAAACATTGCCAACTTTAAAACAAAAAATTGATCTTCTCTTGCTGAGCCGGTCTTCAAAGAGTTGATAACAGATGATACTAGCGCAGCATGGTGAGTAAAGAAGTAGACGTAGTCCTCTTGCTCAAGGAGAAAATAGCTGGCGATGGTAACAGGATCTGGTGTCCAAATGGATAAGTAAGTCCTCTAGCACCAGGAAGAATTGAGGAGCTCCAGAGATTCGCTGCGAGATGACGCTAGGTGGGTCACAGAAGTTATATATCTAGAACAGACTTATGAAGACATAAGAGATTTGCCCATCAAGGAGAAAACAGAAGATCACTGTTGGTGTTTGACAAAGAGGAAGGAAGAAATGAACATGCAAAGAGCAATAAAAATTATATCTCAGGTACCGTGTATTCATAGAATACACCATACTGGGGGGGGGGGGGGGGTCAAACACCAACAGAGAGCAAATAAGCAGTTACACATTTAATGGAAGAGGAGCGATCAAAGACAGGGGTCTTATAATCGAACCGTTAGTGGTCAAGACTCTGACCACCCTGACTCTCCCATCTCTTCCAGGATAACACTCGGTCACTCTACCGGAAGTCCAGACTAGAGGGGGAGAAACATCCCTAACCAAGACCAAGTCCCCCACTTTAATGTCGGGACTGGAAAGAAACCACTTCTGCCTCCGTTGCAAGGAAGTTAAATATTCCAAGTTCCATCTCTTCCAAAAAGAATTACGGAGGGCTTCAAGTTTACGCCAAACGATAGGTAGATTAGAATCCCTGTAAGAATTGGGAAGAGGAGGAGGGGCAGAAAGAGAAGTGCCGATAAGGAAGTGACCAGGGGTGAGTGGAAGTAGGTCATCAGGGTCATTGGAAAGCGGAGTTAAAGGGTGAGAGTTAACAACACCTTCAATCAGAACAGACAGTGAATTGAATTCTTCATAAGTCAGAATTCGATTACCTAAGACTTTTCTTAAATGACGTTTAGTGAGCTTTACGCAAGATTCCCACCTACCACCGTGATGAGGAGCGTAAGGAGGTATAAAGCGCCATTTGAAACCTTTTGAATAGGAAAAATTAGAAATTTGTTCCATGGCAGGAGAGGAAGTGAGAGCTTTCTTCCAAAGGGAAGCTGCGCCCTGTAAAGTGGAAGCGTTATCAGAGAACATCTCTGAAGGAACACCACGCCTAGCGGTGAAGCGAGAGACAGCTGATAAAAAATAAGAAGTAGAAGCATTCGTTACTAGTTCCAAGTGGATTGCGCCGGTAACCATGCAAACAAAGAGAGAGACATAAAGCTTACCAAACAATTTGCGTTTAGCTTCAGGAGAATTTCGTTGATATTGGAACGGACCCATATAGTCCACACCAGTTAAAGCAAATGGGCGTATAGGAGAAGAGCGAAAAGAAGGCAGATCGCTCATTAATTGAGTTTTGATTTTAGGTTTCGCTTTGAAACAAGGAATGCACTTGTGAATTACAGAAGAAACTTCATGAATTCCATTTATAATCCAGTACTTTTCCCTTAAGAGGCAAAGCAGAGTGCGTGTACCAACATGAAGATTACGGTAATGAAAGTCACGTATAATTAAGGAAGTTACGTGCTGTTTGGAAGGCAAAATAACGGGATGCTTTTTGTCCTCAGAGAGCAAAGATTGCGAAAGTCTTCCACCTACCCTGAGTAACCCATGGTCGTCAAGGAACGGGGCCAAAGCACGAAGACGACTGGATTTGGGAAGATCCCTTTTAGAAGAAAGTAAAGACAATTCAGAAGAAAAGGCTTCTTGCTGTGTCAGTTGTAAAACCTTAATGGTAGCGAGAATCAGTTCATGATTGGTAAGATGTGGTTTAGGGAGAAGAGGTTGGTCAACCACAAGATATTTCCATCTAAGGATATAGGCGACAATTCGTAGTAATTTATGAAAGGAAGAGTAGCGGGACAACAAGGGATGAGAAGCGTTGGAAACAAGACACGAAGCAATGGATAGAGGTACTTTAGCGTCAGGCAAGTTGGAGTTTGTAGCTGGGGGTTTAGAAGGCCATGAAGAAGAGTCTTCGATTAGCCACGAAGGCCCATGCCAGTATAATGGGGAAGCTGCCAATTGAGAGGGTAAACAACCACGAGAGATAATATCGGCTGGATTATCAGCACCGGGCACATGCCTCCATTGACATCCAGAAGAAAGAGTTTGAATTTTGGAAACTCTGTTTGCAACAAAAGTTTGCCAATGAGAGGGGCTCTTGGCGATCCACGAAAGAGTGATCATGGAATCGCTCCAGAGATAGATTTGCGAGAATTCGACTTTTAATACTTCCCGTAACTTCTTAACAAGTTCGGCAGCCATGAGTGCAGCGCACAATTCAAGCCTAGGCAAGGTAATAGCTTTAAGAGGAGCGACTTTCGATTTGGCACAAACAAGGTTGGAAACTGAAGATCCATAGAATGAACCGTGATAAACTAAATATGCGCAGCAACCATAAGCTTTTTCGGAACTATCCGCGAACACGTGAAGGAAAAAGGGTGTATTAGAATGAGAGCTAATTAAATTCCTGGGAATTTCAATGAGGGAAAGATCCAACAAATTACTGCGAAATGAGAGCCAGCGATTAAGAAAAGAAAGAGGGACAGTATCATCCCATTCACACTTAAGCGACCACAGCTCTTGCATGAAGAGTTTGGCTATAACGATGACTGGGGCAAGGAATTGAAGTGGATCAAAAATTTTTGCAATTTCAGAGAGAATTTGTCTTTTTGTATTAGGAAGCTCTTCTGCGAGCGAAACTTTATAGATAAGAGTGTCAGTGCTAGTGCACCAGTGAACTCCTAGAGTTTTTATAGATTCGGAGTTTCCACAAATTTCGACAGAAGAAGGATCTACGTCTTCGATGGGAAACTGAGCGAGAAACTCAGGGGAGTTGGAGTTCCACTTATGGAGTTTGAAACCTCCATTCCTTAACAATGCCTGAAGTTCTAAAGACACAAAAGAAGCTTCCTCTAAAGAGGGGAAGGACTGAAAGTAATCGTCAACATAAAATGATGTTGTTAGTGCTTCAGAGGCTTTGGGGATAAATAAATGACCATCTTGTGAGGCTAGCAAGTGTAGGGATCGGATAGCAAGGAAAGCAGAGGGTTTTAAGCCATAAGTTACCGTTTTCAAGCGAAATACCTTAATGGGCTTACTGATTTCATCACGCCACAAGATTCTTTGAAGATCTCGTTGTTCTGGTTGAATTAACACTTGACGGTACATCTGTTTTATGTCGGCTATGACAGCTATGGGAAATAATCGAAAGTTTAAGAGTATAGCAGATAGATCTGATTGAATAGCAGGACCAGAATAAAGAGTGTCATTAAGGCTGTTGCCATTAACGTCGGGTGATGAACCATTGAAAACAACTCGAATTTTATCTTTTACAAGAGGGTTTTTCCACACGGCATGATGATTTAAATAAACCGTTTCAATTGGGGGGTGTAATTCATCATCAGATTTGTTAACAACTTCCATATGATCTAAGCTTTCATACTCATCCATGAAATCAGTGTACTGTTGTTTAACAAGAGGTTCCTTCTTGAATTTGCTCTCGATAGCGAAGAGAGCTTTTCGAGCTTTAGGCTGAGAGTTGATAAGTTTAGGAGGATTATGTAATCTTGGCATTTGAACGACGAACCGGCCATCAGAAGAACGAGTGGTGGTGTTCAAAAAAAGTTGCTCACAGAATTCATTTTCTGAAGAGGTTACATTAGGAGAATCAACATTTTCAAGCCTCCAGAACTGTTCTAGGTCAGTATTGGAGAAGTAACATTGCGATGCGGGTTGAGGAGAATAATGGGGATGTTGACCGGTGACGATCCATCCAAAATTAGTGTCTCTGGCGACCACGTTTGAGGATAACTTACGAACCTGTTTACGTAGGCAATTCCAGAAAACATTGGCACTAAAGAGTATGTCAATAGGGTTTTGCATATTGAAAAAAGGATCGGCTAGCCTTAAATGCGAGGGAATGTTTAACCCTGAAATGTCCACAGAGTGACTTGGAGTGTCTTCTCCAATGCTATTGAGAATTAGACAATTAAGTTTAAGAAAGTTGTTTCTATGACAAGTATCTCTTATAGTTAGCTTTGAGAATTGTAAAGCTTGCGATTTTGAGCTGTTGATGCCTGACACGTTGATAGAAGTGGGGTTTACAGGTAGACCTAGTTTTCTAATCAAGGAATTAGACACAAAATCATGAGTTGCCGCTGAGTCTAGAAGACCGCGTGCACGGACCCAGTTGCCAAAGTTATCCTGAACTTCGATTTGAACAGTAGACAACAATACTTGGGCACTGCGTATGGACTTGGCATATTGAATATACGATGAAGCATTAGAACTGTTAGCACTATCATTTTTCGGAGAAGTAGATGCTGTCGATGACCTTGCCTGATCATGACGATGTAGCAAAGTATGATGAGCCTTTTCACAATGGTAGCAAAGTCTTGTGGACTTGCAATTAGAAGCTGAATGCGTAGGCGCTAGGCAGTTGAAACAATGTTTGTTTTGAGAGACTAATTTTCGTCTGTCGTCGACTGACATTTCTTTAAATGATTTGCAGAGGTATAGGGCATGGGGATCTTTACAAAGTATGCACTTTACAGGTTCGTTTAAACTTTTGCGAGGTTCGCTTTGCGTGTTTAAAACAATAGAGCTAGCAACACGACGTTCACTAGACCTAGTTGGGTAACCAGTGGAGTTTGATTTAAATTTAGATGAGCTGGACCCGGGCTTTTGAGTATTAGATGCTAAGCGTTCACGTTTAGGTTTGATAGACATTAATTCAAATTTAGAACTGGGAGAAGAGGGTTCACTTTGATTAGCTAGAGCAGTTAAAAGTTGGCATCTGGCATTTATGAAAGTGACTAAATGCTCGTAAGAGTAGTCGTCTTCTTTAGAAAGTTCAATTTCCCAAGCTTTGAGGGTAGCAGCATCAACTTTAGAGACTACTAAATGTATTAGGAAAGTATCCCAATGTTCAGTAGGTTGATCTAATTGGGACAAAGCTTTAACGTGGAGTTGGGTAGTGTCAACTAAAGTACGCAAACTAGTGACGTCATTGTGCTGTGACGCAGGTAGGTTAAATAGAGCCTTCATATGGCGTTGAATACGTAAACGTAAATTTCCATATCTTTCCTTTAATAAGTTAAAGGCAATGGGGTAATTTTCGGCACGCAGAGGAAGTGCTTCGACCAACTGCAAAGCTTGACCTCGGAGGATAGATCTCAAGTAATGAAACTTGTAAATGACTTGAATGTCTTCATTGTCATGAACAAGGGAGCAAAATAATTCATGGAAAGAATCCCAAGTGGATTCATCTCCAGAGAAATGGGGTAAATCAATTTTAGGTAAAGTTGGTTTGGGCTTGTGAGTACCCTCACGGAAAGAAGTTTGTGGTTCGTGAAGGGAACCAAGAACAGAAGCGTCCTTTTTCTGCTCCTCTTCAAGTTGGCGTATTATTTTGAAAGCAGAACCTATGCCTTCGTAATATAGGTTTTCTACTTCGACACGATCTTCTGTTTGATTGAGCATGCAAGTTTCTATTTCAGTTTGAATGTTACAGTAGTTTTCATAAGAACGTTCAAAATCCTTTACACGATGTTTCAACAAGTCTAATTGCGCTTCTGAGGGATCTAATTCTTTTATGTACCTTCTGAATCGGGTAATTTGCCCTTTATAGGATGCTCGTTTAGAAGTAAGTTTTTCATCCTTATCCTTATCAGTGGGAGCCATATTAAAGAAGGTAGATGAAAATGTAACTCACGAAACTGTGGAACCTTGTAAATGCTGTCAAGCTGGCAGCAGCGAATGAGTAGAAAGAACGGGACACACCAAAGGAGACAGGAGCGGCCTCTTTCCCCTTCACAGGCTTTGCAAGATGTGGTTATAGCTGAAAGATTCAAAGCAGATATTAATAATTTGCCGAGTATTGTCAAATGACACTTTTTTTAAGAAAAAATGGAAAATGGACTCTCCCGGGTTTCTGGGACTAAATTTTGGGTAGTTTATTGGCTGAGGAATAACCCACCCACCAAGGGAAGATGATTAAGAGAAGGAAGTAGATTTTGGATTGGAGAAAAAGGATAGAAAAATTGGAGGAGAGTTCCACAAAATTAATAAGTTTAACTTTAAACACACTTAAAGGTGGTTGCCACCGCAAATCCGTTCTCGGATACCTAAAGTGGGTACGAGCTTGGTCGAAGCTGACGGGAACCGCAGCTAAGACTTTGGCGGTTTGCCAGAGAAAGGCTTTAGTGTATTTCCTCCCAAGCATGCATAAAAGTACTATGGGGAAGGGTGATGGTCTGGCAAGACAGATAGCAAAAGCTTTATTCTGTATTAAAGATGGCATGAGCTGAAGAAGAGTTAGGAAAGCCAGGATCTTGCCTAACTGAAGTATCAGAGAAATGATGAATCCAAAAACAAATATTTAATTTATTTAACAATTCAAAGAAGTTTGAGGAAATTAACAAGCGTGTAATATAATTTTGACAAACATAGTTCATTTAAACTTTTTTAAGAAATGGGGTCGCAGACCTCCTCACATTAAACGATTGCTCCAGGCAATTGACAATTTATGAGGTTTGAAACCTTACATGTTTCTAAAATCTTTATAAGAAAATAAAAAGACATGTGTAGTAATTAAAGTTTAAACATTTAAATTTAGTACAAAGAGTGTACTTTAAGAAATTCTTGAGAGAATGTTCTAGAGAAAGTGACAACTTCTAAAATAACAATAAGAAAAACATGAAGAATAAGATGGAAGTTTCTACAACTTCTTATATTTATACAGAATTAACGTTGGTTATTATGCAAATAAGGGCAGGTCACTTACTGTGAAACCTGAAGAAAGTTAAATGGAAGTTTCTAGATTTCCCAAGTTTGAGTAGGAATCACTAGCCAAATGGGACAGTTTCCATTTCGTGAAACCTGAACATGACTCGCTCAAGAGTTTAAAGAATTGTTTTCCCTGATTATAGGAAAGGAACAATGTGAATTTGAATCGTGTGTCACACACGTAATTATACAGAATTTAATTAATGTTAAACTAGCAAAGTTGGAAGGGCACTTCGTGAGTGACACCTTATAGAAAAGTTACAATTTTATTAATATGGGTTGTTAGTAGAAGGTTGAGGAAAAATCATTGGGATATAGGATCAATGTTCATGGCCGTATCTAATGTAAACGGACGATCGCGACGCGGTAGAAACGTGGAGCAAGCACTGGTTATCACTGTAGTCTATAAAGATGGATGCAAAGTTCACTATAGGAACACTAAAGTTTATGAGAAAGAAAATTATTGCAATTATAGAAATAACTTATTTCACTATATAGTTGAGAGTCTATTTCTTGAGAAAGTTGTGAGTTACAATATTAAATGTGCCATAGAACATTCCAGCGGTTCCCGCGGTGGAAGAAAGTTAGCTATTGAGCTTTTAATTCAGGAATGAGATTCTTCAATTTTAAATAGCATACTCACAAGTGAGTGAAAATTTCAACGGCAGGACTTGTAGATGAAATACCGAATCTAGAAGGTTCCAGAACGTCCTTAGTCGAAAAATGGGGTTGAGAAAATCCAACGGAGGAACTAGCTTGGTGAATTATAGACAGCGGGTATTAGGTAATATCCCACGTAGTGAGAGGATTTCTCATTTGAATAGCATAAGAAAAGCTCTTTTTTAGTAAGGTTGGCTTATATGAACAAAAGCTCAACATGGCAAATCCCACGAAGAATGATTTTTGCCCCAAAATAAATAATTTCACACTGTCTATAAAAGTATCGTTAAAAGCACGTGGAAGTTAAAACCATGAAGATGAGGTTAAAACTTTAAGATGGTACTTATCTTGATTTCATGTTGAAGGCGAAGTTCCTTAGATGACAACTACCTTGCCAACATGGCGTAGAAGAGAGTGTGCCTCTTGGTTTGAGGAGACTAGCTCGAGAGGAGCTTTAACTGACTGAGTCAACTGCCGATTGCGAAGTGAGACCTGCTCAACGGAGCACGGAGGGTCCAAGGTAGGGAAAAAGAGTGGGGGGTAGGAGACAAAAGGAGAACATATAAACATTGCCAACTTTAAAACAAAAAATTGATCTTCTCTTGCTGAGCCGGTCTTCAAAGAGTTGATAACAGATGATACTAGCGCAAGGAGAAAATAGCTGGCGATGGTAACAGGATCTGGTGGCCAAATGGATAAGTAAGTCCTCTAGCACCAGGAAGAATTGGGGAGCTTCAGAGATTCACTGCGAGATGACGCTAGGTGGGTCACAGAAGTTATATATCTAGAACAGACTTATGAAGACATAAGAGATTTGCCCATCAAGGAGAAAACAGAAGATCACTGTTGGTGTTTGACAAAGAGGAAGGAGGAAATGAACATGCAAGGAGCAATAAAAATTATATCTCAGGTACCGTGTATTCAAAGAATACACCAAGGAGCTTAGATGACTAACCTCCTTGACTTTCATAGTGCTTCAAGGAACAACGAAATTCGACATGCAGGCTACCCTCTGGGTGTCAAATAACAAAGCTTGCACCCGGCACCCAAGGCCATACGATATTAATATTATTATTATTACCTAGGTATTTAAAGAGGGTGACTCGATTGATTTTGCCAAATTTAGTGTTTAAATTCTGTGTGTCAAATTTTGCACAGAAAAACTCTGTCATATTATTATTAATATTATTATTATTATTATCATCATTTTTATTATTATTATTATTATTATTATTATTATTATTCATTCGTTATGCCTAACCAAGGAGCACATTAGAACTCATTTAGCTCAAGGTTTTCTTCCCAGTATAGAGGGCGCGGTGGCTTAGCGGTCAACCTGTTGGCCTCTCATCAAGGTGGACTGGGTTTGAAACCCGGTCAATGCATGTGATATTTTCGAAGTGAAATACCATGTCCTGTAGTTTGGATTCCACGTAAAACGGAGGTCCCGAGGCTTATAATCACGAGATTCACGGTCACGTAAAACTAAAATCTTCCATTTTTTCTTCCCAGTATCTCTTCACCCGTTCACTGTGCTCTCCTGGCGGCTTCGGTGGCGTAGTCGGTAGCTTCTATGCCCAAGGTCGCGGGTTCAAATCCGGCTGAAGGCGTCGGATTTTTTAAGAGCGTTAAAATCCCTCAGTATGCCTTCCTTCGGAGAGGAAGTAAAGCCGGCGGTCCCATGTCATAGATTTATGGCATGTTAAAGAACCTTCCACTAATTACACCTGTGTGAAGCTAAATTGTATAGGTTAAGAATGTAAACAACGCTCTTAGGTTCCTACGTTCGTTGCCAAGAGCCGACTACGGTGGCGTCTGGTAGCTAAGTTCTGAACTAGTAGTCGTTGACGGTGGCGTTTGGCGGCAAAAGAAACAAGAAGTTCCGTGAAGAACTACTCAGCCTACTTTTCATGCCAATGATTATTCTACAGTATATGAACCTATCTACTGTAGAACAATGACAAAATTAAGTTGGTAATATCGAAATATCTAATTAGTTCAAAATATACCTGGTATAATGTAGCCTAGTAGAGCACTACAGTTGGCAGCCCTGGCGACTGAATATATTCTTTGTTCAATCTGTTAAGGTACAGAATACAAAATTTGGTTGAAGTCCAATGGACGTTACATGCAGTTAGACACTGGATCTATCAGCACGCGTAAAAGCATGTTGCCAACAGTACCATGCGTGTGCTGGTCAGACATATTCTGAAATATTATGATATCTTGTTGTGCCAATTTCGGATGAAATCAATTTGTTAGTATAGAAGTTACATGTATTTTAAAATTGGACATATCAGCAGGCATAGAATCATGTTGGCAGCACTGCCTTGTATTAATTACTCTAAATTAATCTAGAATGGCAGGTGCTATACGTGTGCAAAGTATAGAGCTGTTGGCTTGCATACTTTCTGGTATATTGATATTAGTGTAAAATAAATATAGACAGCATTTATTAACAGTTGGCAGCACTGATTGCTCTTAACAATACTTATAGTCATATCTGTTATGGTACACATAGCACATACGAAATTTGGTTGAAATCCAACTGATAGTATAGAAGTTACATGTATTTAAAAATTGGTACTATCAGCAGGCTTATAATCATGTTGGTAGAACTGACGTATATAAGTTACTCGAAATTAATCCAAAATGTCAGAATATACGTGTGCATAGTTTCAAGCTGTTGGCTTGCATACTTTCTGATATATAGGTATTTGGAAGAAAAAAAATAGGGAGAGCAATTATTAACAGCTGGCAGCCCTGGTGGCCTTAAGATTACGCTCAGTCATATCTGTTTATGTACAGATATTACATACAAAATTTGGTTGAAATCCAATTGATAGTGTAGAAGTTATATGCATTTAAACATTGGACCTATCAGAAGGCTTAAAATTATTTTGGCAACACTGTCATGGTTGGCCTCCTGGGAATTAAGCTGAAATAGTATTATCTACATGTGTGCCAATTTTGGAATAGCTCCCATGCATACCTTGCAAGATATCCAACATGGAGCTCAAATTTCTAGTGCGTATTTTCAGCAGTTGGTAGCACTGACATCATTTTCAAATATGGACGTGAGATATTCCGGTACACATCTTTACTCATACTAAATTTGGTTTTGATTGCTGCAGCCGTTTAGGAGTTGATAGGGGGGGACACGCACACAGCCAGACAGACCGACAGACAGAAGGACAGACAGACAGACACACATTTTCCCGGATCGATCTCATAAGTCTACTTTTTCCTCATTTTTGCAAAATGTGAAAAGTAGGCTAAAATTCAAAAGTCTGCAGTCCTTACTTGTATCAAAAAACTGATAAAACACACTAATACAGTCATCACAATTAACCCCGGTTATCACACAGACTCTACACCCACCCTAAGTACACGGGGCTCCATGACCGCGTTGTCGCAGCCCCTAAACTTAAGAACCAACCAACCATCACTGTGCTCCCTTTTCTGTCCATCCTGTATTCATCCGTATAGTTTTCTCGGTAAATTTCTGTTTGTTTATTAGGGTTCTACATTTTGACCTATTGGTAAATGATTCCTTCGTTGACACCAATTTCTTGTAGGTGTTGTGTTATTTCTACCAGTCAATTGTTGTGTTTTTCCAGAGTTAGTGCTGACAGCGGCTATCCTGAGTGTGTTTTTTCCCGGATTTTCCCACACTCACTCCAGAGAAATGCCGGGATATTACCTCACTTCAAGTCCCGGGGCACCTACATCATCCCACAGCTACACAGTACTACAGTCATCACATAAATATAGGTTACCAGACAAATTCAACACACACACACGCAACTACACGAGGCTGATGACTACGATTTCCCAAGCCCCTTAAATGAATTAACAATAATAAAAGAAATGTTTATTGACATTAGTCTACGTTTCATTTGAAAGAGAAGGACAGGAAACTTCTAATTTTCCGTGATTGTTAATCTCACGATCATTAGCCACGGGACCTCTATTTTTACGTGAAACCCGAACCACAGGACGTTATATTTCGGTTAGGAAAATTGAACGGGGATAATCCTTGTTAAATATTTTAAAAACTTGAGGTCATTATCAAACTTTGCAATCTCCGAATAGACCAATCACAGCTGAGAAATGGCGTCCACCCAGCCTGAGCATAACTACTGTAACATTCCTCGACGTCATGTCATTCCTCCTGGCAGGGTAATTGGAAAATTAATGAAGGCATTGTCTATCATCATAAGTACGAATAAAAACTTAATGTAGAGTTCAAGTGAACTGTGCAAATGAGTACGGAATTTTCAACAAAAAATAATAGCATTTATAAAATCGAGAAACAGACAATATTGCATTTATCATTACATCAAAGTTATGACGGTGATGATGATGATGATGATGATGATGATGATGATGAAAATATATGGGGTCCAATATCTAGGTCATCGGTCCCTAATGGTTTGGTTGATAGTGAGAAAAATATGCTAATGATAATAAGTAGTTTCATGAAGAACTAAATAGACTATTTTCATATTATCCTACTGGTCTTACTTAGGACACGAGAAATGAAAACGAGATTTAAAAAAATGCAGTCACTAAATTTTAAGTTCTCATAAAATTCCACTAAATTAGACTGCATTATATTAAGGCTTGTATTAACATATACCATGCCAAGTTTTACAGCGCTCGGATGAAAAGTCGCGGGAAAATCCATTTAAATATTAAAATTTCGCGCCGCCGTCATGTTGGTTTTGTGCTCGCCAGGTTATTTAATGATCCATAGATCAAAGTACAAAATTACAGTTTGTTTGCTGCAATAGATTCGTAGATATTGAGAACCGTCTAGATATGTTGGATGGTCGCCATGTTGGATTGTTATATGTGTTGGCCATAGTTATGTTCCATTATATGAAGATTATTGTGTAGGTTCGTTATTCAATTGTTCACTTCGATCGCATGATTAGGACCCAAGATATAAAAAACGTAATTTTAAAATATCGAACAGCCACCATCTTGAGGTTATCAAAACAATTGAGTTTAATAGGATGTCTGTAGATTACATTTTGTATTAACATTTACCGCACCAATTTTCACTCGCTTTGGATGATTAAATCGAGAGAAAAGTCTATTAAAATGTTTCAACTTTGCTTGGCCGCCATGTTCGTTTTGTACTCAACAGGTTTATGAAAGTCACATAGATGAACCTCTATTAGTACCCTTTATTCAGGGCGATATCTGTTACTGCTGCGGAGATATAGAATGCCAGTGAAATAATTCGCATGGCCACCATGTTGGATTGGTGAAACGTGTGAAAATGTGAAAGGCACGATCGATGTCGGATGAGGTAGTAGTATGCACTTACCGAGTTTCATAGAAATCGCTTCGGCCGTTTAGATTTTATTAGGGTCACACACACAAACGCACACAAACACACAAGGACAAAATCTGATCTCATAAGCCTATTTTTAGCCTACTTTCGATTTTTGCAAAAAATGAAAGTAGACTTATGAGATCACTACAGGGCGAAAAAAAGTGTGTCTGTCTGTGTGTGTGTATATGTGTGTGTGTGAGTCTGTGTGTGTGTGTGTGTGTGTGAGTGTGTGTACTCTGAATGTCTGTCCCCCTCTATCAATTCGAACACGGTGAGCGCAAATTGAACGAAATTTGGTACAAAGGTAGCACTAGCAAAGGACACCTCAGTGTCATGTTTTATATCGCCGCCATCTTGACGGAAACGTAATGGCGGCCACACAAATGTTCAAAGCTTAAATCAAATTACGACTAACCTAATCATCCGATCTCTACCAAATTTTTCAACAACATACCTTTATGGGGGCAGCATCCTTTGACCAAACTAAAAGGTCATCAGCCTAATAGTTTGCGGATGGCGGCCATCTTTGTGTGAAAATCGATTTCCCCTATTAATTCGAACACGGTGAAACCGAATGGAACGAAATTTGGTACAGCGGTAGTACTAGCAAAGAGCACCCCAGTGTCATGTTTATATCGCCGCCATCTTGACGGAAACGTAATGGCGGCCACACAAATGTTCAAAGCTTAAATCAAATTACGACTAATCTAATCATCCGATCTCTACCAAATTTTGCAACAACATACCTTTATGGAGGGAGCATCCTTTGACAAATCTAAAAGGTCATTAGCCTAATTGTTTGCGGATGGCGGCCATCTTTGTGTCAAAATCGATTACCCCTATTAATTCGAACACGGTGAAACCGAATGGAATGAAATTTGGTACAGAGGTAGCAATAGCAAAGGGCACCTCAGTGTCATGTTTTATATCACCGCCATCTTGACGGAAACGTAATGGCGGCCACACAAATGTTCGAAGCTTAAATCAAATTACGACTAACCTAATCATCCGATCTCTACCAAATTTTGCAACAACATATCTTTATGGAGGAAGCATCCTTTGACAAATCTAATAGGTCATTAGCCTAATAGTTTGCGGATGGCGGCCATCTTTGTGTCAAAATCGATTACCCCTATTAATTCGAACACGGTGAAACCGAATGGAATGAAATTTGGTACAGAGGTAGCACTAGCAAAGGGCACCTCAGTGTCATGTTTTATATCACCGCCATCTTGACGGAAACGTAATGGCGGCCACACAAATATTCAAAGCTTAAATCAAATTACGATTAATCTAATCATCCGATCTCTACCAAATTTTGCATCAACATACCATTATGGAGGGAGCATCCTTTGACCAAACTAATAGGCCATTAGCCTAATATTTTGCGGATGGCGGCCATCTTTGTGTGAAAATCGATTCCCCCTATTAATTCGAACACGGTGAAACCGAATTGAACGAAATTTTGTACAGAGGTAGCCCTAGCAAAAGGCACCTCAGAGTCATATTTTATATCGCCGCCATCTAGACGGAAACGGAATGACGGCCACCCAAATGTTAAAAGCTTAAATCAAATTTCAACCATCCTAATAATTTGATCTCTACCGGATTTTGCAACAACATGCCTTTTTGTGGAAAGCATCTTATGACTGACTACAAGGTCATCAGCCCAATAGTTTGCAAATAGCGGCCATGTATGAGTGCAAATCCATTCCCCGGATCAATTCAAACACGGTGAAACCGAATTGAATGAATTTTTTTTACAGAGGTAGCACTAGCAAAGGGCACCTCATATTCATGTTTAATATCCCTATAGCACGTTGTATTTCAACAAGCTACTACAACCAACATTCAATTATACTCCTTGAAAAGGACAAAGAGTTATAACAATACCCATGCATTTAGGAGAAAGTAGGCTATATGTTCTTTACTGAACATCTTGTTTTTTCATATTTCCATAAATGAAAATATGCTAAAAATGATAATTAACTGAAAACTATCTGCTGCAACTACTATACTACAAGATGAAATGGTCAAAAGAGGAATACGAATATGAAAGACAAGAAAAAGATATATCCTCAACCCTCGAAGAATGAGGATTGAGAGACTCAGAAAGAAGTTGGTTGGTTGGTTCCTCAGTTTAGGGGCTGGGACAACGCGGTCAATTAGCCCCGCGTACTTTTGGTGTGTGTAGAATCTGTCTGATAACCGGTGTTGATTGTGATGGCTGTATTAGTGTATGTTATCTGTTCTTAATTCAAGTAAGGAATGCAGACATTCGATTTCCAAGTAGTTCCAACTTTTGCTACCAAACGCCACCGTCAACGACCAACTAGTTCTGAACTTTGTTACTAGATGCCACCGCAGTCGGCTCTTGGCAACGTACGTAGAAACCTAAGAGCGTTGTTTACATTATTCACCTATCCAATTTAGCTTCACACAGGTGTAATTAGTGGAAGGTTCTTTAACATGCCATAAATCTATGACATGGGACCGCCGGCTTTACTTCCCCTCCGAAGGAAGGCATACTGAGGGATTTTTAACGCTCTTAAAAATCCGACGGCTTCGGCCGGGTTTGAACCCGCTATCTTGGGAATAGAAGCTCAGCATGCTACCGACTACGCCACCGAAGAAGCCTAGGAAGAAGTAGAGTTATGAAAGGTAAATAGGAAAGGGAAAGAGGAGGGGGGTCAATGCTTCAAGTTTTGCCTCACGAGGCTGAGTGTACCCCGTTCCAGCCCTCAGACCAGAATTACATTTCTTGGCGGAACCGGGAATCGAACAAGGCCTCCATGGTTATTATTTATGTATTATTTGCCGTATAGCTTTCAATGACGGGAGTGTCCGAGGACATGTTCGGCTCGCCAGAGGCTGTAGCTGCTTAAAGCGGACACCCATAGGATGAGCTACAAGTTCCATTCAATTTCAAGTAGTTCCAACTTTCGCTACTAGATATCAACTTCCGCTAGTGGTGAACGTTGGAACTTTGATAGAGCGTTCCAACGAAATCTAACCTAGAAATTGAGCTTCACACAAGTTTAGTCTGTGGAAGGATCTTTTATATGCCATAAATCTATGACATGGGACCGCCAGCTTTACTTCCCTCCGAAGGAAGGCATACTGAAGAATTTTAACACTCTTAAAAAATCTGACGGCTTTTGTGACAGCCAAGAATGCTAGCCACTACGCAAGGAGGTGGACTATTTCGTTTGAGCTACTATGTATGGTCACATTGCGTTTATTACACTTCTGTTTACAGCAGCTTTTATATCACGCGAACATTGCGGTACATTTATCAAACAACTGAACAGATAGAGGTAATTCCTGGGTTTTGTCGCTGACATACAGGCCTATTGTTTATGCAGGTGCTAGGATCAGACCCAATACAATGTTCTGCTGGTATTCCAACCAAAACAAGAGTCATCGCGATGAATAGTGGTGTTAATTACAAAAAGTGGTTATTGACGCAGTGTCCAATATCTGTTTTTGATGGCTAGCAATATCTCTCCCACTGCACTCGGCCGGATAAACAAAACCACTGTGCATCTCATTAGGTACCATGGAAATAAAAGAATTACCGTTAGATATGAATAAAAGTTGTCCTTCCATACAGTGAGCACGGAGAATTAGGACCACCATGCAACACAGCTATGATTGTTATTAGACTCGAATTGGAGAATCGAAATCACTCGCATATTATTAGAATGATTCCACCAAAATATCCTATTATAGCAAGGTCAGTCAGTCACACGCCATATATTTTACCTCCGTATGACTTTATTCCACAATCGGCTTCGGTGGCGTGGTTGTGTCCTGATTGCGGTTATTCCAGATTGCGTTCACCTCATTAGCAGTCCAGATTGCGATCACTTTCATTTTAGGGAAGAACTATAAACATTCCAGCGTCCAGATTGCGATCACTTTTCTTGGGAGACCGGTCCTTTGTTCTTTCCGACTGACTCATACATTCCGTAAGTTTTGTTGATAACAAGGGGAAACTGATATTTCACTACCTAACCAAAGAATACAGTTTTTTAATTTTTTTATTAAAGATCATATTTATTAACTGCATGCTCCATTACAATTGAAGTAATACTACATGCATTGGTGATCTTATAGGTAAGTATGATAAAACTTTATTATTTTACATTGTGTAACCTATATCTACATGGTTGATTGAAGTGTGTCTAGCCTAGATATAATATGTTTAAGTTTTCTTTCTCGACATAATTATGTCCTACATCAGGTTATCAAAATTGATGCTCTGCACAAATAGCTTAAAGAATTTGACATATTTAACAACGAGTTCATTCATCCTTGCAGGCCAGTGGCCTCCTGATTTCATTACATTTGTCTTGAGTTTTTCCCTTTCGTGATTAATAATTCACACTCATAATGGATGTGGTCCACACTTTGCGATTCTTCGCCCCACCGGCACGTCATATGGTCTTGTATTTTAAACCTATACAGATAGGTCCCTATTTTTCCATGTCCTGCCATCATAACCGTCATATTATGGCTTAGAAGAATTTTTGAGGCAAGTCTCGCTTGAACACTTGGAAAGTACTTTTTTTTGTCATGGATCCATTGGAAGTTTCTCTCCACTCTTCTTCCCACAATTGTAAACTTATCTCACTCAATACGCTTTTCATTGCACTATCTGGAATTTTATCGAAAGCCACTTCTAGGTCTGTCCTGCCTGCTGCTTGTTTAGCCAGATGATCGGCTATTTCGTTTCCTTCCGTGCCAACATGAGCCTTAATCCATGAGAAGTGTATTTCCCAGTTTTGAAGTTGCAGGTCTCTCACCTTCCTTCTGATCTCTTCAATTAGATGATTTCTTTTCTCGTAGTTTTTGAGTAGGTCCAGGGTTATTTTACTATCGGTGTATATAATTGCTGACTTCTCTGCTCTATTTACGTAGTTGATGTCTTGTAATTTCTCTAGGGCCTTCAGTATGGAGTATTGCTCTGCTTGATTATTGGAACAGGTTTGATGTAATTTGAATTGATATTGCTGAGGAGGTTCATAATGACTGTAGAGAATTATTCCAGATCCAACTCCTGCGTCACTTTTGCTGCCATCTGTATAGATTTGAAATGGGTAGTGTTTGTCATAAATTTGGTCCTGTATTTTAATCTGCTGAGCCGGGTGTGACCACTGTTTATAACAATTCATGGTATCAAGTTTCAAAGTCTCTTCTTCCACTACCATTTCTCCAGTGCGTTTTGTTATGTCATAATACTTGGCAATCTCTCCAAGTTGTATCATGATGGGAGTTATCCCGTTAAGACACAGAGTGCCTCATGTGATGTTGTACGGTAGGCCTTAGCTATTTTAATGTTTATTAGTCGTTGCACTCTTCTTAATTTCAGCGCATTATACGACTTGGTTGTTGATTGTATCCATAATGGTATTCCGTAAGACAGGATGGGTAGAAGAGCTCCTTTAGGCCTATAATTTGCATAACATCAGGGCGAAGTCCCCAATTTATTTTTGCGGACTTAGAAAGAGCATGAATAAGTTTCGAGCATTTTTCAGTTGCATATTCTATGTGCTGGTCAAACTTAAATCTGTTGTCTATAAAGACTCCAAGATACTTAATGCTGTATACATCTTTCAGTATCTTGTTATTTAAATATATTTGCAGGTTCTGCCTTACACCGGGTCTGCTGCGTGTTATTAACATTGTTTGAGATTTCTGTTCATTAAACACAACTTTGTTTTGTGTTGCCCATGTCGATTTTTTTCTAATTTCTATGTTCGCATTATTTTCTCACAACAATTTGCTCTTTCCTTTGACTAGGATGAGCACATAATCTGCAAATGCGATCACCTTCGTGCACTGCTTGAAGTTTAAGTTTAAAAGTGAGTCAAATTGGATGTTCCAATATCCCGGTCCACAGCACGAACCCTGCGGACATCCTTTACTTATGCTTCTTTCTATGACGACCGAATCAACTTTCAGGGTACAACTTCTCTCACAGAGAATACAGTTCAGTGTTCAGCTGAGCACACCCCATAAAACTTCGCTTAAAAAATCAAGTCCCCTCCCAATCTGACGGCAGCTCGTAAAGCAATGAAAATGAAAATCCACAGCCTGCTTCCAGTCTCCGACCGGGTCAGGAATGGAATGAATGAAGCCCCCATCTAGCGGCGAGGATATGAACTGTGCCGGCTGCCGAAGCCTGTCGCACTCCCCTGGGGCAATGATTAAATGAATGACAGATGAAATGAAATGATAGTGGAGAGTGTTGCTGGAATGAAATTGTGACAGGGAAAACCGGAGTACCCGGAGAAAAACCTGTCTGCCTCCGTTTTGTCCAGCACAAATCTCACATGGAGTGACCGGGACTCGTAAAGCAATGAATATAACATATTCAGTCTTAACAATAGAAACGTTTCAGGATCGGAATCAACGACCTTCACTTTCAACAAAATTGTTGTAACGGGAAATTTTATACTTACAGGTTACAATTTTAAATTTCTGCCCCTCCTCCCCCATTTGAGGCGCGAAATATCTATTTTTATAATAAGTACTGTATATCGTGAAAAACATTATTTTCGTTACCTTGAAAAATTCGTCTCGTAATAATAATGTAGTGTATCAGGACCAAAGAAAGAGCCTCCGTGGCTTAGGCGGCAGCACGCCGGCCTCTCACCGCTGGGTCCGTGGTTCAAATCCCGGTCACTCCATGTGAGACCTGTGCTGGACAAAACGGAGGCAGACAGGTTTTTCTCCGGGTACTCCGGTTTTTCCTGTCAACATTTCATTCCAGCAACACTCTCCGCTATAATTTCATTTCATTTGTCATCCATTTCATCATTGCCCCAGAGGAGTGCGTCAGGCCTCGGCAGCAGGCATAGTTCATATCCTCGCCGCTAGATGGGGGCTTCATTCATTCCATTCCTGACCCGGTCGGAGACTGGAAGCAGGCTGTGGATTTTCATTCATCAGGACCAAAGAGAACTGACCCATGACATGTACCTCAACATTGGCAAGAGAGGTGGAAGTGAAACATGAGGAAATCCCCCGGGGAGTTACAACCGGATCGGTCTGCCAAGAAAATTGATCGCAATCTGGACTACTAATGAGGTGAACGCAATTTGGAATGACCGCAATCAGGAAGACACCGGTGGCATAGTTGGTAGAATGCTGAGCTTCTATGCCCAAGATCGCGTGTTCAAACCCGGCCGAAGTTCAGAACTAGTAGTCGTTGACGGTGGCGTTTGGTGAGAAAAGTAGGAACTAATTGAAAATTGAATGTCTGCAGTCCTTACTTGAATTAAAACAGATAACACACACTAATACAGTCATCACAATTAACACCGGTCATCAGACAGATTCTACACACACCCAAAGTTCACGGGGCTACATGAACACGTTGTCGCAGCCCCTAAACTAAGGAACCAACCACTAAGCAACCACTGCGATTGGTAGACTAGTGAGTAGCTAAATTTGTAGGTTATTTGGTTAGAAACGCTCTATCAAGTTCCAACGTTTGCCGCTGGGTGGCAGTGGCGTCTGGTAGCCAAAGTTGGAACTACTTGAAATTTAACTTCCTTTTATCTTCATTCATTTCATCTCTCATTAACTCCTCTCGAAGGTTGGCATCAGGAAAGGCATCCGGCCATAGAAACCACCAGTCACGTGGAATTTCATCGCATCTTATCCCCGACCCCGTTGGAAACGGGATTAATAAGGGGAAAACATTGCCTACTGTATATAGACCTGGAGGATAGCGGCTGCATTAGACTTCACACGTGATTATCCAGCCTTTACTTAGCATTTTATTAAAATCGTTGTTCCACTTGCAATGATTTGTGTTCATTTTATGTTGCTGTTTGTACGTAAGTATTCTGTAATTGCTAACAATTTATTTAGGATTATTAAAAACATATGAGTTACGCCGTGCTACGTATTTTGACAGCGCTGGAATGAGCAGTGTTTCGAATGCCGATGCTAGTTTTAAAGCTAATGGATGTAATTCCACGTTGTCATTAAGGTACTAAGTACGAACTTTGTTCGATAAATTACTGGCTGTAACTGTGTTGGTCCACAAACTATGTTTCGCGTACCACTTGTGGTGCACAACGGGATTATACAAAACTACAAAGAACAACTTTCATGGTCTAGGACAGGGCTGGCGAATCCTAGGCCTAAGGGGCAAGTATGGCTCGGCAAGTTCAACTGAAGTCCTGAATGGGGGTGCTGTCAGCGCAAGCGAGCGATGGTGGGGGAGCACGTGGAGGGTGGGGGGAGAGAGTGACACTGAATCGCCTAGAATCAAAACTCGCCAAATCCATATTTTATGAAAATTGAGATAAACATTGTTTCATATAACTTTTGCTGCGCTGAATTTATTAAAACTATTGTGTTGCCACAAAACCCGCTACATCCTACTGTAAAACTAAGTCAATATTGAGGCTTAGATGCAATATCCGACAAGTCCAAAGACAGTTTCGCCATTTTTTGTTACAAAACTGGCTCATCCACATCAGCCAATAGGGGCACCTAATTCCGCCATCTTACTTTCCATGATACTCTTTACCTACCTACCTAATAGTTGAATGACGAAAGTTTTGTCTTTAATAACCTGGACCATATGAATTGAGCATTAATTTAATTTGACGTTTTTCCTTACCATTATTATTCAGTACTGCACAGTATTATTAGTTTTATTCTTTTTTTGATTATTCTCACTATTCAATAAACTTTGTGCTAATAAAACACAAAAATTATACTCACGATGTTTTATTTTATAACCTAAATTTAGTTAATTTTCCTTCAAAATATTAATTTCTTCGTAAAGCTTACGCAGTTTCTACAATCTCTTCGGAAATTAAAATGTATCAGTGCTCTTTGGTCACAAAACCTGCCAAATCCAAATCTTGGTAACAAACCCCGAAAAAATCCGAATTATTGCTATATATTTTTCTAAATAAATTTTTAACTATTTCTTGTAATAGGAACAGCTTTCATATTTCGGTAACTTCGTCACTGTTTTTAAAAATAATTAACTATTTTTTAGTGAAAAAGTATTTATTTCTGGGTATTGTTTCGTTTGTGGCAGTTTTTGTAACTTTGCCAAAAAGTGAAGGAATGGATTTGGAGGGTTTTGATTCTAGGCACCTCCATTGGTAATTTATCCTCAAGTGCACGCTACCCAGCGCCAGTTGGTTTTTATGAGTCACGCCTTTCCGCGTCAGCAAATAGCAGTAGATCCAGCAACATGATGACAAGAGGGGTCAAGGAGAAGCCTTGTAGTTCACATATTTTCCAGGGCTTCAGATAAACTTGTCCTGCTGTAATGGCCTGTTGGGATTTTGATTTGCCCACCGATAGCTCAAGAACCGAAACGAATCTCTTTATTTTTACATAGAAACAAAAGGCAAGTGAAATTCACAAAATGACCATAACCAACTCTCCTCCTGGACGGATCCCCAACATTTCAATATTGTGGATATAACACTTCTCCCCTCTGGAATATACACAGGAGCTCAAGGAGAGTATCTCAGAGGTGGTCGTCTTGGGCGATCAGACCTTAGGATTGGTGAAAGTATCTGGGGAGCATCTGTGGGAGCTGTTGTAGATTCATGAATGACAAGAGTTGAGATTCCCTGGTCTCTGAATGGAAGGGCTGGTGTTGAGAACGAGGAGTCTGATGATTCACCCATAGCGGGAACAGGAGAATGAAGATCATCTTTAAAATGGACTCTCTTTGGCAGAGATGTAGGTGACGGATTGTTCCCTGGTAGGTAGCTTCGCAGTTGATCAAGTTGATCAACATGCCGTTTATACCAATCTGAAGATCTGATCGCCCAAGACGACCACCTCAGAAATACTCTCCTTGAGCTCCTGTGTCTATTCGAGGGGGAAGAAGTGTTATATCCCCAATCTTATCGTATAATACGCTAAGGTGTATGTTTCACAAAACTCAAACTCCTAAACCAGAGGGAGTTAGAAGGTGCAGTTTGTACCAAAATCTTCCAAATCGTCTCAATAGTAAAGGAAAAATTTTGCATTTCTTGAAAAGTTGATGGAAATATATTTATTTGTTTATAAACAAATAAGCAAGACGATAGCCCCTGGCAGATCTGTGACGCGTAAAGCCCGCATAGCACTAGCGCTGGGTGGGTAGTCTGTACACATGGGGCGCACACAACCCATTATGCGAGAGTTCTCGCACGGGTCCGCGAGTATTGTAATTGTGGTTATAACAATTGTTATCACTATCATTTCCAAGCATTCAGCACATGTTAAGCAAATTCAGTGACTTGATCGTGGAGTGTTTAAAATACAAAGCAACAGAGCGAGATATTATCAACACGATTTTCCTCTTTGGAATATTAAAGGAGTAACATCGATTTATTTTTAAATCCATTTTGTATTTCAGTATGAGTTTTGGCGACGGGAGTGTCTGAGGACATGTTCGGCTTGCCCTTGTAGCAGCTTCTATGCGGACACCCATGGGGTGAGCTACAAGTACCGTTTCGTGTGGAGTGTTGTCTGGGGAGAAAAGTGTTAATGTACGGACGAGAAATTGAAAGGTGGTGGCTGTGGCTTATAGTTAGGGAGCAACCCCGGCATTTGCCTGGAAGTAAGATGGGAAACCACAGAAGACCATCTTCAAGTTTGCCAGCGGGGAGATTCGAACCTCCTCGTCTCCCAGATGAGAGTGACTGCCTGCAGCCACGCCGTAACGACCACGGCTAACTCACCCGGTTCTGAGATTCATAAATACTCCTCATCGTTGCAAATGGAAATAAGAGAAATCCAAAATCATTCGGGTGTTATGTGCAAAATTTAAAGAACCTCTCCTAATTTAACCAAATTTCGGATATATGCTCCCGTTAGACTGATTTCCAAAATTCACGAGCTTGCTCTGATGCTCGTGTGGAGATTAGGCTCCACATGCATTTGTAATAACACTTTTTCTGTCATGAATGTTATTAAGAATACATTGTTTTCTACTATAACAAATGCATACCTTGCCAATATATTTCTCTGCACATCAAAAATCACACCTAATATTGAAAGATTGTTAAATGAAATACAAGTTCAACAAGTAGTTCCGTGAAGAACTATACCGCCTATTTTCATATATCCTGCTAATGTTAATTGTCTCTATCAACATACAAAATTTCAGTTTAATTGCTGTAACAGATTCGTAGATATTGAGAACCGTCTAAATATTTCAGATGGTCGCCAGGTTGGATTTTTATTTTTTTACTATTACATTAAGATTATTGTGTACGTGTGGTATTCAAACTTAAATCGCATGATTAGAACACAAGAAGTAAAAACGAGATTCTAAAATTACGCACAGCAGCCATCTTGTGATTATGCAAACAATTGAAATAAATTAGATGCCAGTGGATCAACATTTGTATAAGCATTTAACGCGCAACGTTTTACGGCACTCGGATAGTTAATTCGCGAGAAACGTCCATTTAAATATTTATACTTCGCGTCGCCGCCATGTTGGATTTGTGTTCACCAGGTTACTGAAAGTCCTTTAGGTGAACATATGTTCATAGTTTCTATGAACATAAAAAAATCAGTTAGGTTGCTGTAAAAGATTCATAGATATTGAGAACTGTCTAAATATTTCGGAAGCTCGCCATTTAGGATTGTTATATGTATAGGCCATAGAGTTATGTACCAATCAAGGACAATTATTGCCTAGGTTCATTATTCAAAGTTTCACCTCGATCGCATGATTACGACACAAGAAATAAAAACTTAATTTTAAAATTTCGCACAGCCGCCATCTTGAGGTTATGTAAACAATTGAATTAAATTAGATGGCACTGCATTAAAATCTGCAAAATCATTTACTGTACCTCATTTCACTGCGCTCAGAGAGTTAAATCACGAGAAAAGTCTATTAAAACATTTCAAATTCGCTTGGTCGCCATGTTCGTTTTGTACTTTACAGGTTTTTGAAATATACCTAGGTAAACTTGTATCAGTACCCTTTATCACCGTACAAAATTTCAAGGTGATATCTGTAATAGTTTCAAGGATATAGAATATCAGTGAAATATTTCGCACAACCGACATTTTGAGGTTATGTAAACAATTGAACTAATTTAGACTCCAGTGCATTACAATGTGTATAAACATTTGCTGTACCAAGTTTCATTACGCTTGGATAGTTAAATCGCGAGAAAAGTGTATTTAAATGTCTCAAATTCGCTTGACCGCCATGTTGGTTTTGTAGTCACCAGGTTTTTGAAAGTCTCATAGGTGAACTTCTAGTAGAGCCCTTTATCACCGTACACAATTTCAGGGCGATATCGGTAATAGCTTCGGAGATATTGAATGCTAGTGAAATATTTCGCACAGCCGCCATTTTGGATTGGTGAGACGTAACAAAATTTGAAGGGCACGGTCGAGGTCGCCGGGAATAGTGCTATGAACTTACCGAGTTTCATTGAAATCGCTCCAGCCGTTTAGATTTTATTAGGGGGGAACACACACACACCTCACACACACACACACGCACACACACACGGACAAAAGGTGATCTCATAAGCCTATTTTTTCAAAATTGAAAATAGGCTAAAAATGATATTACATTAATATTGTTTTTGTTTCAGTCTTCAGTCCTTTGACTGGTTTGATGCAGCTATCCATGCCTCACTGTCCTGAGATAATCGTTTCATCCCTACATAGCTACCACACCCTACATCCGAGGCAATCTGTTTAACATATTCTAACCTTCGTCTACCCCTACAGTTCATGCCCTCGACCCTTCCTTCCATAACTAAGCTTGCTATTCCTGGGTGTCTTAGTATGTGTCCTACCAACGTATCTCTTCTCTTCATTAGCATTCGCCAGAAACATCTCTCCTCTCCCACTCGTCTTAATACCTCTTCGTTTGTAACCCTATCTACCCATCTGATCTTCATCATTCTCCTGTAACACCAGATTTCAAACGCTTCAATTCTCCTCTTTTCTGCTGCACCAATAGTCCACGTTTCACTTCCATAGAGTGCGACGCTCCAGACAAAGGTTTTCAAAAATATCTTCCTAATACCTAAATCTATATTCGATGTCAACAGATTCCTTTTCTGTAGAAATGCTTTCCTTGCCTGAGCCAACCTACTTTTTATATCCTCTTTGCTTCGTCCATCACTGGTTATTTTGCTTCCTAAGTAACAGAAGTCTCCTACTTACTTTAGTTTCTCCCCTACCAATTTGATGTCCATAGAGGTTTCTGATTTATTGCGGCTGCATTCCAATAGTTTTGTTTACATTTATTAATTTTCATCATGAATTCTTTCCTCAAGACGGAGTCCATACTATTCAAAAGCTCATTCAAATCCTGAGGCGTGTCGGCCAAGATGACGATGTCATCAACAAATCTCAGAGTTGAAATTATTTCTCCTTGAATCTTCACTCCCACTTTAAATTTCTCTCTAATTTCCTTCATTGCTTGTTCAGTGTAAAGATTGAAAAGTATGGGTCTTCAAAACTTCCAGACGGTAAGACCAGTTTAACGAGTATTTACTGTATTACGAGAGCGGATAGAAAAGTCATTGTCCCTATCATTTTAGCAAAAAGAATGTACAGGTAATTACAAATATACATACTGTTCTACGTACCTTATACTATTTTTAGCCTACTTTTCACAATTTGCAAAAATGAGGAAAAAGTAGACTTATGACATCGGGCAAATGTGTGTCTGTCTGTCTGTCTGTCTGTCTGTCTGTCTGTCTCTAAGTCTGTCCTTCTGTCTGTCTGTCTCTCTGGCTGTGTGTGTGTGTCTCCCTATCAACTCCTAAACGGCTGCAACAATCGAAACAAAATTTGGTAGGAGTAACGATCTATACCTGAATATCTCACGGCCATATTTGAAAATGATGTCACTGCTACCAACTGCTGAAAAATCGCAATTGAAATTTGAGCTCCATGTTGGATATCGTAGAAGGTATGAATGGAAGCTATTTCAAAATTGGCAAACGTATAGATAATAATATTGCAGTTTAATTTCCAGGAGGCCATACATCGCAGTGTTGCCAAAATGATTATAAGCCTGCTGATAGGTCCAAATTTTAAATGCATATAACTTCTACACCATCAATTGGATTTCAACCAAATTTCGTATGTGCTATGTGTACATAAACAGATATGACTGAACGTATTCTTAAGATCCACCAGGGCTGCCAACTGTTAATAAATGCTCTCAATTTATTTTATCCAAATACCAATACAGTATATCAGAAAGTATGCAAGCCGACAGCTTTAAATTATGCACACGTATAGTACCTGACATTCTATATTAATTTGGAGTAACTTATACACGTCAGTGCTACCAACAAGATTCTAAGCCTGCTGAGAAGTCCAACTTTAAATACATGTAACTTCTATACTATCATTTGGATTTCAACCAAATTTCGGGTGTGCTATGTGTACCATAACAGATATGTCTATGCCGATTCTTAAGAGTAACCAGGGCTACCAACTGTTAATAAATACTGTCTCTATTGTTGTTACCCTAATATCAATATATCAGAAAGTATGCAAGCCAATAGCTCTAAACTTTGCACACGTATAGTACCTGGCATTCTAGATTAATTTGGAGTAACTAATATAGGCCTACGCTAGTGCTGCCAACACGATTCTAAGCCTGCTGATTGGTCCAATTTTAAAATGCATGTAACTTCTATACTAACTAATGGATTTCATTCAAAATTGACACAACAATAGATCATATTATTTCAGATTTTTTTCTGACCAATACATGTATGTTATTGTTGCCAACATGATTTTACGTGCGCTGTTAAATCCAATGTTTAACTGCATGTAACGTCCATGCTATCCATTGGACTTCAACCAAATGTTGTATTCTGTACCTTAAGAGATGGAACTAAGAATATATTCAGTCACCAGGGCTGCCAACTGTAATTCTCTATTAGGCTACATTATACCAGGTATACAGTGTTTCGAACTAATTAGAAATTTCGATATTACCAACCTAATTTCGTCATTATTCTAGATAGATCCATATAGATTAATCATTGGCATGAACCTTAAATTTTAAGAAAGGTAGGCTCTTTAGTTCATCACGGAAGTTCTTGTTATCATTTTAAATAATCTTGTCGTCTTCGTCGTTATGCTGGGGTCTTTCGTTACGTTACGGTGACGGGACGAAAAGTACCTAGATGCACTGTGGTGTGTGACGTCATAGTACCGCTTGGTGCATGTGTACCCCGACAATGTCTACTTCGTTAGTTTAAGACAAAAATCTCTGATTCTTGGATGTCACGGGTAATCTCGAGAACCACTGGATGGGTTTTGATGCGGTTTTCACCATTCTGTAAAGGATATCTCGAGGAAAGATTCTGTAGAAAATAATATATGTATGATCAAAGGAATCCAAGCAGTAACGATTTCAGTGAAAAACTCGAAAACAAACCTGGCGTCCGTGCGCTTCTTAAGCTTACGCTGGGCAAACCGTTAAAAATATCAATATACTATGAGCGTAAGAATTGGTCAGCATGAAAAGTTCTACAAAAAAAGTCCGCGAGAGCATATCTTTATCTTCAATACATCGACCACTATAAGTGTTTTTAGACTGGATGGAAGAGGCACGTCCCCGCGTGCTCTGGTGAGCGCGACGACACCCCGCGCGCTTGACCTTGTTTTGCCCTTGGTTTGCGCTTGCCGTTCGCGAGTAATTTGTAACAAGATAAGCAAGATAATTATTATGCAGATAATTTTCTAACATGTCAAGAGTCTCCAACCTTTCTAGTATTTTTCAGCATTTGTAGCATTTAAAATGATACATAGTCTAGTCTTTCAGACTGACTGTCACTTTTCACTTAGTCTCCACATTTGTTCAGCCATTTGTCCCATCGCAGCACTAAATTTGAGATGCCCCTGAGGTAGAATTCAGCCGGCTGACTGTGGAACCATCGTCAGACTGCTGTCTTGGCATCATCGTTGCACGTGAATTGCTGTCCTCTCAGGAACTTCTTCAGCGGACCCAAAACATGGAAATCACTAGGGGCGAGGTCCGGACTGTCTGGTGGGTGATCCATACTCTCCCAGTGAAATGACTGGTCCCCCAGGGGCTCACATTTATTGGGACGTGGGTTGGCGACCACGGGGTTCCAGCTGAGTCCGGCATTGCTTCCACTTACTTGTGCCGGGCTCCTCTCCGTCTTCTTTCCTGTCGACCTCACTTGGTCAACTCTTTTTCTCTTCCTACCCTGACGGTATTAGGGTTTCCGAGGCCTAGAGAGTCTCTTCCTTTCACGCCTTAATTGGCCCTTGTCTCATCTTTTCTGATACCCTCCTTCTGCGAGGGATCAGCCTTCTCTTTCTGTTCATGATTTCTCCTGCCTTCTGCTCAAGGCTCTCAAGGAGGCTGGGTGTGTGTAGCCCCACCACTTCTGGTTCACCCTGGATATTGTTACACCCTCAAGGGCTCACGGCTGGTAAGTTCGGGAGTTGGCGACCCCGAAGGATTCCTGAGCTGGGTCCGTTTATCCCCCTTTTATCCTTTACCTCTGGGGCGGACCCTCTCCTCTTTCACTTTCCTATCTGCCTTTCATGGCCCTCCTTCCTTCCAAGTCCTTCAATCCTTTATTTGCCTTATTCTCCTTTTGTTTTCCATTTCTTCTTCTAGTATATAAGTTCGTAGTTAGTTATAGTTTACATTTCATTATCATCTTCACGATCACCCAAACCATTAGGGGCCGATAACCTAGATGTTAGGCCCCTTAAAACAACAATTATCATCATCATGAAATGCCTGGAGCTGGTTGGCGATTCTGGTTGCCACATGTGGTCTCGCATTGTCATGGTCCACTGATGAAGTTCATAGCAGGACAGCGTTTCACGCGCAACGATGACGCTAAGACAGCAGTCCGACGATGGTTCCACAGTCAGCCGGCTGAATTCTACCACAGGGGCATCTCAAATTTAGTGCTGCGATAGGAAAAATATCTAAAGAAATGTGTGGACCAAGTGGAAAAATAGTGTAAGGTACGTAGAACAGTATGTATATTTGTAATTACCTGTATGTATTATTTTTTGCTAAAAAAATAGCGGCAATACCTTTTCCATCCCCCCTCGTAAAATATAAATAATTATGTTACCTCTTATGATAATTTTCAAAAAAGTATAAAATAAATTATACAGTATGATTTAATGAATGGCCGGCCCCGTGGTGTTGGGATAGCGCGCCTGCCTCTCACCCGGAGGCCCCGGGTTCGATCCCCGGCTCCATCAGGGATTTTAAAACTGACGTGAGGGTTGGAACGGGGTGCACTCAGCCTCGTGAGGACAATTGACTAGCTGCCTGACAGTGAGACAGTGCCCCGATCACGAGAACCAAGATTAACGGCCGAGGGGACCCGACGCGCTGATCAGGCGTCACCCCAATATATGCAGGCCGAATGGCTGGGCAGCGGTCGCTTGGTCGTCCTTAGCCCGTCATGGGCTATAAAGTGCCAGGGGTTGGTTGGATTATATGAATGCTTGCCGTGGTAAGTGATTTTTGAAAGGTGGCAAAAATTACACCATGTCATACAATGTTGGCATGTCAAAGAACCCATTTGAATTCAGTAGGCCGTGTTCATAATGGCAAAATTAATCTCGGGAGTTTCCGCCAACACAAAGTTCCTCATTTCTCTACTAGAAGCGCTATAGTGTTCAAGTACCGTAGCTTAGATATCTAACCTTCTTGACTTTCATAGTGATTCAAGGAACAACGAAATTCGACATGCAAGCTACCCTCTGGGTTTCAAATTACAAAGCTTGCACCCGGCATCCGAGGCCATACGATATTATTATTAATACCGTACTTAACTGTCTTTTTCATGTTTTAATATGTTTAACGCTCTATCAAAGTTCCAACGTTCACTAGGAATCATTGACATCTGGTAGCGAAAGTTGGAACTACTTGAAATTGAACGGAACTTGTAGCTCACCCTATGGGTGTCCGCTAGAAGCAGCTACAGCCTCTGGCGAGCCGAACATGTCCTCGGACACTCACGGCACTAAAATCCATATGATAAATAAATAAACCTAAGCCATTGAACCAGAATTGGCCAGCTCGTGGTGTAGCGGCTAGTGTTCTTGGCTGTCGCCCCGGAGGTCCGGGTTCGATTAGCGGTTCTGCCAACAAATAATTATTCTGGTGTGAGGGCTGGAACGGGGAATACTCAGCCTCATGAGATAAAATTGAGGTGGGTTAGATTCCCACCTCAGACATGCTGTACGTGGTTTGCCGTGGTTTTCCCCAATACTACTCCAGGCAAATCCTGGGATAGTTCCTAACATTCCTTCACAATCTTAACCTGAATTACAAAAATAAAACCTCAAATACACTCATCGCATTAACACGGCCGAGTACACGTGGAAAACAAATGAAATAACAACAAGAATACTTCAATATAAAACAAATTTTAAATTTAATCTTTCGTCCGATTACATTTAATACGCCAACTATATATAAATAAAAAATAAAATAGTCAAATAATCATAACAACATCCATAATATTTTAATCAGATTAAGTGTCATTCATCAACTGTCACAGCTACAAACTGCTCCAGCAGATCATTAGGCTTATATAACCACACATGTTCACTTGTCTGACATGTGACGTCTTTTTCCTCCTCATTGCGCATGCGTGTTCATAGTGGAACCTACAGAGAATTACATGGCTAATTACCCTCCATTAAATAGAAATCAAGGATCCAGCATTCACTCTCCGCCCACTTTTTTTTTATACAGCCGGCTTTATTTCAACCACTGAATTCGTTACGCGATGACTACAACCTAATACATTATTTACTAGTCTCAATTGAAGACTGAGCATGCATGGATTGTCATCGATTGTCATGCACATTGTATTGGTTCCAGCCGTAAAAATTCGAGGCGGGGGTCGGGAGGAGTTAATACAGTAAAGAGAGATGTTTATAAGTTTTGTCTTAATGGGCCTAACATCTGGGTTATCGGCCCCTAATTGTTTGGGTGATCATAAAAACAAAAATGAAAATGAAACTGAAACTATAACTGAAACGAACTACAGACTTGCTGAAAAAAAAATGGAAAACAAAATGAGACGTCCAGTTGCAAAACTCGTTTAATCCACTTGTGAATACGAATCATTTTCATGAGAAACTTTTCCCTGGACTTTGCCTCGCGTATCATTTGTGTTTGTTGTTTTCTACTTTTTTCTTTTTCCTTTGTGTTTATGCTTTTTGTTTTTGGTTTTGTGTTTGCTTTGTGCTTTTGCTTTTGAATTTTACTTTTTGCTTTTCTTTCTTGGTTTTGGTTTTGTGTTTGTTTTCTGCTTTTGCTTTTTTGAATGTTGCTTTTTGCTTTGTGTTTCTTGTTTTTTGTTTTCTGCTTTTGCTTTTGTTTTTGAATTTTGCTTTTTTCTTCGTGTTTTTTGTTTTTGGTTTTATGTTTGTTTCTGGAAAATAAAAAAAAAAATTAAAAAAAAATAAACAAAACAAAATCAAAACAAAACAAAACAAAATAAAACAAAATAAACAAAACAAAATAAAAACAAAATAAAGTAAAACAAAACAAAAAACAAAAAATAAACAAAACAATTTAAAACAAATTAAACGAAATAGAAGAAAACAAAGCAAATCCAAAAGAAAACAAATCAAAATAAAATAAAATTAAACAAAACAATATAAATTAAAATAAAATAAAGTAGAATAAAATAAAATAATTAAATACATATTTTTACGATATGATCCTTATTCACAAGTGGATTAAACGAGTTATGCAACTGGACGGTTCATATGTAGAATAAGGTAAATAAAAGACAGGAGTAAAGTAAATGCCCTCAACCCTTGAAGAATGAGAATTAAGGGATTTGGAAGAAAGGAGAGCCATGAATAACAGATAGGAAAGGGAAAGAAGAGAGGGTTCGTCCCAAAGGCAATGGAAAGACGGGAAACCCGTACCGAGGTGAGGAATCTCATGGGTTCGCCAACTCCCAAACTCTCCAACCGTGAGCCCTTGAGGGTGCAGCACTACCACGGGTGCACCATAAGTGGTGGGGCTACACACACCCTGCCTCCTTGAGGACCTTGAGCAGAAGGCAGGAGATACCATGAAAAGAAACGAAAAAGAAGAGGTCTGGCCTCCCGAAGAATGAGGGATCAGGAAAGACGAGACAAGGACCAATTAACACCAAACTTAAAAATAGACAGTATGTATGAGACATCCTAATACCAGTTAGAAACTTGCACAGTAACAACGCCAAATTCCTCAGCTTGTTGGTACCTTTAGCCGCAAGTACCGGGATTCGTTCATATTAGCAAATCATTTACGTCATTACAGTACTAGAATACCATAGTATTGCTCACAAGATTAACCATTAAAGGGTAAACTTATTAAAACTCACGTCAATGCTACCCTGGATGAATTTTCGCTCGTCAATTATTTTGTGATATAGTCTATGCTATCTATTTTCATAGGAATTTTCAATGATTCACTTGCATGTACTTTTTATTTATTTTTTATTAGAGCAGCCAATGGCCATACAGAGAACATCATCAATAACATACAATAGATGTTTCCTCAAACAAACTACACGTCTATGCTAAACTGCGTAATAGATATTCCTCTGTTAGGGGACCTAATTACATGATCTGTCGCATAGGCGCTCACACCGTCCACTTACACAGTCATGGCTGGGGTCATGGTGAGTCTTTGTCTTGCAGATTTTAAAATGGAAGCTGTGCACGGCCATTTGTGTTACTGTATGTCGGAATTCGTAGTTGGCCCTCATCCATTCTTTGGTCATCATGGCATCTGTCGTGAAGAAATCTGACCATATGTCTTATCTCTTTTGTTGGAGTTCCGTTTGTAGACTTCCGTAGCTGTCCCGATTAGTATATGTATTGACAGGAGAACCTTATATGATTGAGGAACTTCGTCCCAAGATGCAGTTACTTTTCACAACCATCAAATCAATTTTGAACCTTATATATTTTTTAAACGGCTGGACCAATTTTGATAACACAAATTATGTATGTTTGAGTGGATCCCTGTATGGTTTAGATTCACAATTGGACCCGGTAGGTGGAATAAACACAATTTTAGAACCACACTGTACACACAAATTTAAGACCACAGTAATAAAGTCAAAAACTGTCGTCTTGGAAACCGCTAGCCGTAATTATAACTGAAGTCTTGGGATTGTTTGTCTCTGCACGTTCGCGCAACCTGGTTGCAAATTGTGTTACTGACGCTACACCTTAGACTCTGCCCGTGGCGGTATCTGGTGTCAAACTGTGTTACTGCCACCACACTGGCTGCCCTCGGAGTTTAGGTGGCCACTGTTGACAACAGTCCGGAAATCTCACACGTCGGCCGGAACGCGTTGTTGTTGCTGGTCTAATTGAGTCCTTTTGCGTGCGACCAAAATGTTGGATGAATATCTACAAAGGACAGATAGCCTAATACCCGTTTATCAACAAAACAAAAACAAAAACCGCTAGCCTTAGTGATTGTTTGTCTCTGCACGTTACAGGCATCTGGTGGCAAACTGTGTTACTACCGCCACACCTTAGACTCTGCCCATGGTGGAGTCTGGTGGCAAACTGTGTTATTGCCGCCACACCAGCTCAACAAGGTCTTCTTTCACCACTAATTCTCCCATACCCATTCCCTTGACAATGGTTTCTTCTGGAAAGTTCATGAACAATTGACATTCTGAGAATAATTCATTGGCATTGTTTAGACATTTCAATGACAGCTCATCGAAAATAAACAACATGTAATATTTTTCAGCAATTTATAACATCCATACAATTCAAATGTAAGTAACTTACTGTATATTTATGTGTTGTGTGTTTATTACAGAATGCAAATGTGTAAGGTGCAGTGTTGAAGTGAATATCTTACTTAACCTTCCAAAAATTTCAATTATATACATGTGCATTTAATGACAATCAATCTAACATCAAACTGATTTGCTTATTTGTGTTGATGATATAACGTTTACGGATTGGTAAATGGCTCATCGAAATTAATCAACATCCATAAAATTCGAATATAATTTACTTATATTTATGTGTTGTGTGTTCATTAAATCTAGTAGCCAAGTCCGTAAGCTAGGTGTCCTGTACGGTAGCATTTGGAGGCAAAAGTAGGAACAACCTACTTGAAATTATTGTCTGCAGTCCTTACTGATAAAGTCCCGAATGAGAATGTTCTCAAAATAAACAAGAAGTTCCGTGACGAACTAAAGAGCCTACTTTTCTTAAAATTAAGATTCATGCCAATGATTAATCTACAGTATATGAACCTATCAAGAATAATGACGAAATTAAGTTGGTAATATCAAAATGTCTAATTAGTTCGAAATATACCTGGTATAACGTAGCCTTTTAGAGCACTATAGTTGGTAGCCCTGGTGACTGAATATATTCTTAGTTCTATCACTTAAGGTACAGAATACAAATATTGGTTGAAGTTCAATGGACGTTACATGCAGTTAGTCATTGGATCTATCAGCACGCGTAAAAGCATGTTGGCAACAATGACATGCGTGTGCTGGTCAGGAATAATCTGAAATATTATGATATCTTGTTGTGCCAATTTTGGATAAAATTCATTTGTTAGTATAGAAGTTACATATATTTTAAAATTGGACCTATCAGAAGGCATAGAATCATGTTGGCAGCACTGACCTACAGTAATTACTCCAAATTAATCTAGAATGTCAGGTGCTATACGTGAGCAAAGTATAGAGCTGTTGGCTTACATACTTTCTGATATATTGATATTAGGGTGCAAAAATATAGACAGCATTTATTAACAGTTGGCAGCCCTGATTGCTCTCAAGAATACTTATAGTCATATCTGTTATGTTACACCTAGCACATACGAAATTTGGTTGAAACCCAACTGATAGTATAGAAGTTACATGCATTTAAAAATTGGTCCTATCAGCAGGCTTAGAATCATGTTGGTAGAACTGACGTATATAAGATACTCCAAATTAATCTAAAATGTCAGATACTATACGTGTGCATAGTTTAAAGCTGTCAGCTTGCATACTTTCTGATATATTGGTATTTGGATAAAAGAATAGAGAGAACAATTATTAACAGTTGGCAGCCCTGGTGGCTCTTAACAATACGCTCGGTAATATCTGTTTATGTACACATATTACATACAAAATTTGGTTGAAATCCAATTGATAGTGTAGAAGTTATAGGCATATAAAAATTGGACCTATCAGAAGGCTTACAATTATTTTTGCAACACTGTCACGTATGGCCTCCTGGAAATTAAACTGAAATAGTGTTTTCTACATGTGTGCCAATTTTGGAATAGCTCCCATGCATACCTTCCAAGATATCCAACATGGAGCTCAAATTTCTAGTGCGTTTTTTCGGCAGTTAGTAGCACTGGCATCATTTTCAAATATGGACGTGAGATATTCCGGTATACATCTTTACTCATACTAAATTAGGTTTCGTTTTCTGCAGCCATTTAGGAGTTGATAGGGGCGGACACACACACAGCCAGACAGACAGAAGGACAGACAGACAGACACACATTTTCCCGGATCGATCTCATAAGTCTATTTTTCCCCATTTTTGCAAAATGTGAAAAGTAGGCTAAAAAGGAGACACATACCTTGGTTGAATCCTTAAACGGAAGAAGGAATAGTTTTGTTAGCCATTTGTTCGTCATTCTGACTGGTGCACCACACTCTTCGAAGGGAAGCTGGAAGGAAAGTGGAGTCGAGGAAGACCAAGGACACAATTTATGGACAGCATTAAAGGCATGCACACTTATTGCCATTTGAAACTACAGGCCAGAGAAAGAAGACGTTTTGAAAGACATGCATGTTACCCACCAACCTAGCGGTTGAGGAGAAGATGAAGTAGAAGAAGAAGAAGTCCTGACTTGAATTAAATCAGATAACACGCAATAATACAGCGATCAAAATTAACACCGGTTATCAGACAAATTCTACACACACCCAAAGTACACGGGGCTACATGACCACGTTGTCGCAGGCCCAAAACTAAGGAATCAACCAACCAACCTGTGTTTATTAAAGATCAATGCTATATCTTCGTGGACGAGGAGGATATATTGGTCGACGTACATGTAATTCACAAATAGTCTACAACCGTCCGTTAAATGGAACGGCAGAAGATCAATTGGCGGACAATGAACATTTAAGAGCCCAGGTAGCAAACACACATGCAAATGAAAGTCAAGAGCAACGCAACGAACGCCCTCGAGCTAATACATTGAGACAAAGACAGGCGCGTCAACGAGCCACAGACGCATTCAGAGCACATGAACGACAGCGCCTGCAAGTACATCGCGCATTGACGTTGAATCACTTCTCCGCTTTGTATTCGAATATGAGTCGGGCATCGACTATTCGTCAAATTCACAAATTGTCATCGACGCTATAGACAAAAATGCCAACACAATTGAAATACAAAAGTGAAACGGCCGATTTCTGCTGCGCGTCTGGAAAAGTTGTACTGCCACCATTGAATTCGCCGCCAGAACCATTAGAAACACTATTGGCTGGAGCCACGCCTCAATCAAAATTGTTTTTGCATAAAATTCATTAATTCAATTCTCACTTCAATTTGACATCATTTGGAGCAACAAGAATCGTTCAAAATGATGATGGTTGCAATTGGAATGATTTGAGTTTTTCTTAAAAAATCAGTCAAATGTCTCTTAGTATACAGTATAGTTCATAGAAATTATTCAAATATGTTCGCTGAAGCCGCTCTATATATTCGGGCAGGACAACGTCAACCGGGTCTGCTGGTTGTTTATATCTATATATTTAAAACACTAAGGCGATTTTTGTTACATCGAGAATGAGATAACGTCTCAACCGATTGACTTCGTAATGCATTCTAACGAGAGCTCATGGCATGTAGATTTGCAGAGTGTCTTTAAAATAAACAAATATGTTACAGAATATTTTTAAATTAATAAACAAAAATTCAGAAATCGTGCCTATCACGCATGCGCACAATCGCCTTGCCTTATGACAGTCATGGCGGTTACAAGTCCATCGCGTTTTAATTTCATGTTTATGTATAAGAATTATAATGGAAGGGAACAATGCTTATTACGTTTTCATGACATACACTGGAATTACCAGACAGAAAATGCTGAAAAACGTTAACTGACATCAAATTTTGAGTGTGCTTGATGTTTAACTCCCTTAATATTGCGCATCGTTACCAGTGGTTCGGTAGCTCAGGTGGTTACGCCGTACTGTCTTAATTTATGCATCACCTAATGTAAGGGGTTCGAATCCCCCCTCCGGCATGTTTTTTTTATTTCCGTATTTTCCTTTCTTGCAATTGCTATTATATTGCCAAAACATATTTAACTCTTGGCATTCCCATATGTTACAGAATATTTTTAAATTAATAAACAAAAATTCAGAAATCTTGCCAATCACGCATGCGCACAATCGCCTTGCCTTATGACAGGCATGGCGATTACAAGTCCATCGCGTTTTAATTTCATGTTTATGTATAAGAATTATAATGGAAGGGAACATTGCTTATTACGTTTTCATGACATACACTGGAATTACCAGACAGAAAATGCTGAAAAACGTAAACTGACATCAAATTTTGAGTGTGCTTGATGTTTAACTCCCTTAATATTGCGTATCATTACCAGACGTTCGGTAGCTCAGGTGGTTGCGCCGTAATGTCGTAATTTATGCATCACCCAATGTAAGGGGTTCGAATCCCCCATCCGGCATGTTTTTTTATTTCCGTATTTTCCTTTCTTGCAATTGCTATTATATTGCCAAAACATATTTAACTCTTGGCATTCCCGTAACTAAGGAATTCTACGTTCCCATCTCAATTTAACTTAAAACGCTATGGTAATTTCATTGAAATGCTTTATAAGTTCCAACATTCGACAGATTACATTTGCAATAACGGTAGCCTATTTATCTTTATTGCTACAGAAGTTTTGGCATATTTTTGCACATGGGATAACTGTGAATCAAGGATTGTACGAATTCCAACACATTACGAAGAATATATGCAGTGAATCCACCCGAGTGTCTTCAAATCGAGCCATGTGCTACGTAACTAATTTGTTTTCCTCAGTTCTTTCTTTGCCTTATAAACATACAAGGCATGTCCAAAATGTTGTTACATGAAATTCCACTAATGAATTGTACCTTGACCAGTTATACGGCAATAATACAGTGGGCCTACGTTGAAATTCTGATACCGGTATTACAAAATGTAGGCCTACTTTTGATTAGATTGTTATCCAAATTAACTTCTATATTTCAGTAGCAGATGCCGCTGCAGTCGAATGTTGGAACCGCCATTTGTATTGTGTTTCCGATCTTTCTGTTATATAGTCTTTGGTGGTCTGTTATAGTCTTTAGTGGTGAGTCGTTTTCTGTCGAGAATACATATCGCAGCTTCTACGAATTGTTAAACCTTTCATTGTATATACCATAACTACGGCATACTAGAAAGTGACTACGCAGAATTACTGGGCCGGTTTGTCTCGATAATTCATTGCCAGCTTTAAGAGTGGGCTTCCCTGTGTAAATACGACTCTTGACACGTACAGGAAATATAATTGTAAAACTGGCTCCATTATTAAGGTGACTGGCGAAGTGGTTCTATGCTCCTCTTCATAATTTACTGTCATGGATATCCGAAGAATTGTACCAATAACAGGTGACGGAAATTGCTTATTTAGAGCAGTTTCGTACTGTTTGTATCGAAACGAAGAACGTCATAGCGAGTTGCGTTTGCAAACTGTTACAAAAATTGTTGCTGACTGGAATATTTATAAGGATTTTATTATTGGCGATGAGTCTTATCGCCTTCCCCTCAACAACCAACTTGAGTATGAAAATCTTATGTCTCTGAACGGTGAATATGCTGGTCATGTTGAACTCCATGGTATAAGCCAATTGTTTAATGATTATTTGTTTAGAGTGCATAACGATGAGACTAACCACGTTGTAGATTATGGCAATGGAAGTGTTATTTGTAATTTATTGTTTAGCGGCTCCGTTGATGCAGGACACTATAGTGTGATCGAATACGACATTAATTTGGGGATAAATCCTACTGTAAATAGACGCATTCGACGAAAAAGAACATTAACCGGTCGTGTGGAAACTACAAATAGACGCAAAACAATGAGAAATCGGAGAAAAGGCGAAACCACTTTTAATATAAAATATAAATCTGCCATTTCAGAAACAATGCCAGATATTATGCCGTACAGCGTTGGGTCCTTGACGAACGAATGTAAACATTGTTCTGCATTGTTCTTCTCTTGCGAAAAAACTACGCTTGGTTACTTCGGCCTTTGCTGTTGCAATGGTAAAATTAATCTGCCGGAATATAAAATACTTGACAGGCTTAAACCATTTTTCACTGGAAATGATGATACCTCAAGGAACTTCAGAGAGAATATTCGGCAGTACAACAATTCTATGTCCTTCGTTTCCTTTGGTGCCAATGTTACCGTACCACCTGAACACGGTCCATATTGTTTTAAAATTTCAGGAATTGTACATCATCGCATTTCTTCCATATATTCCAAAAATATAAGCGACAGTTGTTACGGCCAATTGTATGTATTAGACTGCTCAGAAGCTAATCAAATCAGATTAGCAAATCGAGCGAATTCTTGCATCAGGGAGGGTACACTCCATATTCTAAATAATATTTTGCAAGAGCATAACCCTTACATTCAACTGTATAAGACAATGCATTCAAAAATATGCGAAGAAAATGAACTGGCTTTAAGAGAAAAACGTCAACCGTTAGATTTGGTCATGCGCTTTTACCATGAACCTCAAGAAGATCCTAGACGTTACAATAACCCAGCTTCCTCAGAGATTGCAGCTATTTTTGAAACAACTGACGGCGCTCCGGCTTCACACCGCCACATAGCCGTATTTTCTAATCAGGGAGTTTTAAAGGAAATTGATGTTGACAGCATGCATTGTGATCCATTAACTTACGTTTTAATCTGGCCTTGCGGAGAAACAGGGTGGCATATTTCACTGCCAACAGGAGGGAACCGTAAGACGAACGTTAGGCAAAATATGACAATGCGTGAATATATTTTGTATAGGCTGTCGATTCGAGGTTGTCCTCCCGCAGGAGGTTTCAACCCTTTACTTAATGCAGGTAAACTTACCCAACAATTAATAGTTGACTATTATTGTCGAATAGAAGGAGATAGACTAAAATATATTCGCAATCAACAAACGAAATTGCGTGTCGATACCTACGTTGGTCTTGCTGATGCTTTACACTTTAGAGCTGAAAATGAAAGTTTAAGAGCTGGTCGCATAGTTATTTTGCCTTCTACTTTAATTGGTAGTCCCCGAAATATGTTGCAAAATTATCAGGATGCAATGGCAATTGTGAGAAAATTTGGCAAGCCAGACCTCTTCATAACTTTCACTTGCAACCCTCCATGGCCTGAAATTACTACTAGCCTCCAACCTTATGAAAATGCAAACAATAGACCTGATGTCGTTGTTCGCGTTTTTGATGCGAAAGTGAAGGAACTCTTGCGTTTAATAAATCAAAAGCAAATTTTTGGCGAGGTACAAACTTTCTTATACACGGTTGAGTTCCAGAAGCGAGGTTTACCTCATATACACTTACTGGTTTGTCTTCGAGATAGTTGTAAATTACGAGAAATCTATGATATTGATATGACAGTTTCTGCAGAAATACCAGATCCTTCCAATACAACATTGTACAACTTAGTAAAGACACACATGGTACATGGACCTTGCGGCCTTCTGAATCCCAATTCAATTTGCATGAAGGATGGAAGATGTAAGAAGGGTTTTCCAAAAGACTTTGTGCCAGAAACTAAAGAGAATGTGAACGGTTATCCACTTTACCGTAGGCGACAGAATGGAAGATCATATACTAAACGAGTACAAGGCACCAATGTTGAAATCGACAATCGCTTCATTGTTCCATACAATCGGTATCTATTGATGTACTTTCAGGCCCATATTAACGTCGAAATCTGTGCAAGTGTACACAGCATCAAATACATACATAAATATGTTTATAAGGGGCATGATTGCGCTAACTTGAAAATCACGGCAAACGATGGAATGCTACATCATGACGAAGTTTCTATGTATTTGAATGCTAGATATGTTGGGTCAAGTGAGGCTGCATACAGGATTTTTGGTTACAACATGCACGAACAGTCCCACATTGTTGCCCGGTTACCTGTCCATTTACCAGACCAACAAGATGTATTTTTTCATGCCGATGATGCTCCCAAAGCATTAATACGGGCTCAGTTAAAAAGTACACAACTCACTGCATGGTTTCAGCTGAACCAAATCCAACAACTAGGAGTGCATATATTTATCCTGAAACACCCGTTCATTATGTATGAGATAAATGCAAATGCATTTGGAAAAAACGACTTAGATTCGAAAATGTAATAGGTCGGATGTACAATGTTTCTCCATCTGAATCAGAAAGATACCATCTGCGCTTACTTTTACTTCACATAGTAGGTGCCACAAGCTTTGAGGATCTCCGAACATACCAAGGTGTTACCTGCCCAACATATAAGGATATGGCAATTAAACTTGGTTTGCTTATCGATGATTCAGAATGGCAACGCTGTTTGATGGAAGCATCGGTTTTCCAAATGCCCTTTCAACTGAGACAGTTATTCGCCTACATATGCATATTTCATCAACCTTGCAATGCCAGTCACTTATGGGACATGCACAAAAACTCTCTCTGTGAAGATTATTTAAAGTCTGAAGATGAAAATACAGCTTATCAACTATCTCTCAGAGATATTAATAAAACTCTGCAATTGCATGGTTTCTCTCTGCCAACATTTAACTTGCCTGTTGGTACTGACACACACTCAAACGATCAAACTACTAATGAGCCAGTGTTCCCTTTTGATTTGGCTGACCTGATGTCCTTAGCAAACCAGGAACAACTTTCAATTATTAATGAAATCACTAGCGTTCTTCAAAATAACAACACAACTGTCACGAATGCATTCTTTATTGACGGTGCTGGGGGCACAGGAAAAACATTTATTTACCGATGCTTAATACAAAAGTTCTGGAGTTTAGGGCTTCATGTTATATCAGTAGCATGGACCGGAATAGCCGCTGTTTTGCTACCCAACGGTCGAACAGTACACAGTACATTCAAAATTCCTCTAAATATAAATGAGAGTTCAGTGTCTGGATTAAAATTAAATTCCAAAGCAGCTGACGATATTCGATTAGCACGGCTCATAATATGGGATGAAGCCCCAATGGCAAATATTCATTCATTAATGTGTGTGAATCGTCTTCTAAAATATATTATGGGTAATGACATTCCATTTGGTGGGAAAATTACTGTTCTTGGAGGAGACTTTAGGCAGGTTTTGCCTGTTGTTCCGCACGCTTCTCGCCAAACAATTATTCAAAACTGTATTAAATACTCTCCTCTCTGGCCCTTCTTCAAAATACGCTTCTTATATAAAAACATGCGGTTGAAACCAGAAGAAATTGAATTTTCTGATTTTTTGTTACAAATTGGTAACGGTGACTACCCCTCTGTAGATGGCGAGGAATCAAATGTTATTGAACTACCACCCAGAATTTTAGCGCATGATGACATCGTGACTGAGATTTACGGCGAAACATTCATTTCTACGAAAGATATAATCAATTTCTCGAAAGTATGCATTCTAACACCAAAAAATGAACACTGTAATGAAATTAATTTGAAAGTCATCGAACTTATCCCCGGTAGTTCAAAAACATACACCAGCGTTAACAGATTAATTACTGAAGATGAAAGCCAGCTACTTCAATTTCCTACAGAATTCTTGAATTCCTTGGAATTAAGTGGTTTGCCTCCACATATTCTTACTCTAAAAGTTGGAGCCATAGTTATGCTCCTCAGAAATCTGAACGTTTCCCAAGGGCTCCTGAACGGAACCAGATTATTTGTAAAGAATATGTATGAAAATTGCTTGGATTTGGAAATAATCAGCGGAGATAAAATTGGGCAGAGAGCTCTAATCCCTCGAGTTGATTTAACGCCATCCGACAAAACCCTTCCATTTTCTTTTAAGAGACGTCAATTTCCAATTCGCTTGGCATTCTGTATCACAATTAATAAAGCTCAAGGGGAAACTCTCGAACGTGTAGGTCTCTATTTACCTCAGCAAGTTTTCAGTCATGGCCAGTTATATGTTGCAATGTCAAGAGTGCGATCTTTCGACGCCCTTAAAGTTTCAATAGTGCCAAAAAGTAGTCGTACAAAGAGTGTCGTATATAAGGAAATCCTTCGGTAATTATTTTACCATTGACCATCATGTTTCGACTTCGTAAAGCACTCTGACAAAAGCTCTTGGCCTGTAGATTTGCAGAGTGTCTTTAAGAGAAAAAAAAATATGTTACCGACCTGTGTTATTGTGATGGTTGTATTAATGCGTGTATCTGTAATTAACGTGAGAATTAGGAAGGAGAACGCCGAGGCCTTACGTAAGGAACCATCCCGGTATTTGCCTGGAGTGGAAGTGGGAAACCGAAGAGAAACACATCCAAGATAGTTAAGGTTGGAATCGATCCTACCTCTCCTCAGTTTTACCTCACGAGGCTGAGTGCGTCCCGTTCCAGCCCTCAGGCCAGAATTAAATTTCTTGGCAGAGCAGGGAAATGAATCCGGATCTCTGGGGCGATGGCCAAGAATATACTTAATAGTGGGCTTCCCTATGTTAATGCGTTTTTCGACATGCACTGGACATATAATTCTAAAACTGCCTCCTTTACGGTGGCTGGCAAAGAGTCAGTGCTCATCCTGTAATTGGTGAAGTGATTCTATGCTCCCCTGCATAGTTTGCTGTTAAAGAAACCCAAAGGATTGAACCTATAACAGGCGATAGAAATTGCTTATTTCGAGAAGTTTCGTGCTGTTTATATCAAAATGAAGAACATCGCCCTGAGCTTCATTTGCAAACTATTGCAAACATTGTTGCTGACAAGGATAATTTTAAGGATTTTATATTTGACGATCAGCCTCATCGCGTTCTCCTCAGCAACCAACTTAGTATGAAAGTCTCTGAACGGTGAATACACTGATCATGTTGAACTTCATTGTATAAGCCAATTGTTCATTGATTTTATTTGTTTAGAGTACATAACAATGAGTCTAACCACACTGTTGTTTTTGCAAGGGGAGTATTATTTGGCATTTAATATTTAGCGGCTCCATTGATGCAGGGCACTATAGTGTTATCGAATAAGACGTTAATTTTGGGAGAAATACTACTATAAAAACCCGTTCGACGAAAAGGAACATTGTCCGGTCGTATGTTAACTGCAAATTGACGCAATAAAGTGAGAAATCGGACAAAATACGAAGCCACTTTAAAAATCCAATATAAATATGCCATAAAAATACTCCCATTTTCTTTTAAGAGCCACCAATTTCCAATCGCTTGGCATAATTTATCACAATCAATAAAGCTCAAGGGGAAGCTATGGAACGTGTAGGTCACTATTTTCCTCATCAAGTTTTCAGTCATGGGCAGTTATATGTTGCAAAGTCGTCTTTCTCTGTAATCATACAAATAATGCATATAAGAAAATCCTTCCGTAAATATTTTCCCAATGACCGTCATGTTTTGACGGGTTTCAACTAGTATTTCTTTAATTCATAAAATTAACAAATATATGCATAACAAAATAATATTTTTTTAACCAATTGATCTTACTCTAATCCACCATTATCTGAGATAGAACCTTCCACTTCGAGACCATACTGTCTTATTGCGGAAGATGAACAAACAACACGTACAGTAACTAAGAGCTTGCGTTCCTATAGTAATGTGTGGGTAGCCCTACTGACTTATTGTGTGTATACAGGGTCATTATGTGTGTGCGCGCCATTAATCACAGCAAGCTAAGCCGGCTGTGACTAGGGCAGATCTCGGCCGCACGCACCCGGTCCAGCCGGCGGTTGATGTGCTCCGCTGACTCATATCGTTAGTTCACACGTGTTTTGTCATTCATATGGGCGTGTATTTGCAAAGCTTAGACGTTAGTGTTGCACGTTTAGTGAGTTTTGTGATTACTGTGATTGTTGGTCATGCCTAGACACCAATTCACATTGCGCGAACGTGTGTATATCCATAATTCGTATATGGAAAGCAGAAAATCTTGTTCTGAAACAAGACGAAAATTTTGAATCAAGTTTCTAGGAAGACCTGTGCCTAATGCCAGTACAATTAGGAGGCTCCCTAAACGATTCAAGGAAACATGCTCCGTAAATAATAAAAGAGTTGACAGACATTCTTTCATCAGAAGATGTCAGGTGTGTGTTACAAGAGAGGGAGAACATTTTCAGCATCGCCTATGAGCTCTGTAAGTACACATTATTGAACATGTTTGGTAAAAGTGTGAAAGTGCGTGCCGACCGCCGGCTGGACCGGGTGCGCGCGGCCGCGATCTGCGCTGGTCACAGCCGGCTTAGCTTGCCGTGTTTACTGGCGCGCACACACATTATGACTCTGTATGAACAAGCAACGCGTAATTATAGGAGCTTACATTCTTATAGCAACGTATAGGAGGTGCTTCTGACCTATTATGGATATACTGTTACGTAAACTTTCTCGACCTATTGTATCCATTATATACATTTGGGGCCGTGTGGAATTTTAAAAGTCGACGTTTCGAGACAACTGCGTGTCCCTTTATCAAGGCTTGTCAAGAGAGAGAGAGTAATTATTAGCCTACTTTTCACATTTTGCAAAAATCGATCGATCCGGGAAAATGTGTGTCTGTCTGTCTGTCTGTCTGGCTGTGTGTCTGTCCCCCCCTATCAACTCCTAAACGGCTGCTGAAATCAAAACCAAATTTAGTATGAGTAAAGATGTGCAGCGGAATAGCTCACGTCCATATTTGAAAATGATGTCAGTGCTACCAACTGCTGAAAAAACGCACTAGAAATTTAAGCTCCATGTTGGATATTTTGCAAGGTATGCATGGGAGCTATTCCAAAATTGGCACACATGCAGATAATACTATTTCAGTTTAATTTCCAGGAGGCCAACCATGACAGTGTTGCCAAATTAATTTTAAGCCTTCTGATAGGTCCAATGTTTCAATGCATATAACGTCTACACTATCAACTGGATTTCAACCAAATTTTGAATATAATATCTGTACATAAAGATATATGACTGAGCGTATTCTTAAGAGCCACCAGGGCTGCCAACTGTTAATAATTGCTCTCTCTATTTTTTTAAAATCCAAATACCAATATATCAGAAAGTATGCAAGCCAACAGCTTTAAACTATGCACACGTATATTCTGACATTTTAGATTAATTTGGAGTAACTTATATACGTCAGTTCTACCAACATGATTATAAGCCTGCTGATAGTACCAATTTTTAAATACATGTAACTTCTATACTATCAGTTGGATTTCAACCAAATTTCGTATGTGCAATGTGTACCATAACAGATATGACTATATGTATTGTTAAGAGCAATCAGGGCTGCCAACTGTTAATAAATGCTGTCTATATTCTTTTTACCCTAATATCAATATATCAGAAAGTATGCAAGCCAACAGCTCTATACTTTGCACACGTATAGCACCTGCCATTCTAGATTAATTTGGAGTAATTAATACAAGGCAGTGCTGCCAACATGATTCTATGCCTGCTGATATGTCCAATTTTAAAATACATGTAACTTCTATACTAACAAATGGATTTCATCCAAAATTGGCACAACAAGATATCATAATAATTCAGATTATTTCTGACCAGCACACGCATGGTATTGTTGGCAACATGCTTTTACGCGTGCTGATGGATCCAGTGTCGAACAGCATGTAACGTCCATTGGACTTCAACCAAATTTTGTATTCTGTACCTTAAGAGGTGGAACTAAGAATATATTCAGTCACCAGGGCTGCCAACTGTAGTGCTCTATTAGGCTACATTATACCAGGTATATTTTGAACTAATTAGATATTTCGATATTACCAACTTAATTTCGTCATTATTCTAGATAGGTTCATATACTGTAGAATAATCATTGGCATGAAAAGTAGGTTGTATAGTTCTTCACGGAACTTCTTGTTTTTCTTGACATGTATTTCTTTTAGGACGGGACAGGCAAGGGATTATGAAAGGAAATCGGCCGTGGACCTATTGACAGGAATCGTCCCGGCATTTGCCTGGTAGTGAAAATGGGAAACCACGAAAACCATTTTCAGAACGGCCGAGGTGGGATTCGAACCCACGTTCTCCCGATACCAGCGAGAAACGAGGTAGTGCGTTAGCGGTCTCGGCCACAGCGGCCGGTATGTCGAAACTAATAGTTACTCCATGACCTGAGACCAAGAGGAAGCTGGTAAGGAAATATTATAGAGGGCAGTTATGATTTACTTAAGGGATACTCATCACCTCTATTAAAGTTCTGTGGTTGTTTACTAATTTCGGAAGCGATTGTAATAAGTGAACAACCACATAACCTTATTAGAGCTGATGGTTAGTAAAGCTTAGCTGCCCTCTATAGTTTCATTACCAACCTTCTCTTGATCTCAGAAGGTTGGTTGGTTGGTTCCTCAGCTTAGGGGCTGCAACAACGCGGTCATGTAGCCCCGTGTACTTTGGGTGTGGGTAGAATCTGTCTGACAACCGGTGTTAATTGTGATGACTGTATCAGTGTGTGTTTCTGTTTTAAATCAAGTAAGGACTGTAGACATTGACTTTTTTCAAGTAGTTCCTACTTTTGTCGCCAAACGCCACCGTCAACGACCAAATAGTTCAGATCTTACTTACCAGATGCCACGGCAGTTGGCTCTTGACGACGAACGTAGGAACCTAAGAATGTTAGTCAAATGTTTAACCTATATATAATTTAGCTTCACACAGGTGTAATTAGTAGAAGGTTCTTTAACATGCCATGGGATGGCTGGCTTTACTTCCCCTCCGAAGGAAGGCATACTGAGGGATTTTTAACGTTCTTAAAAAATCCGACGACTTTGGCCGGGTTTGAACCCGCGATGATCTCAGAAGGTCATGGAGTAACTATTTGTTTAGACATGGCTTCCTATATTATACCATTTATCTACGGAGGCTACATGACATTAAAACTCAGCAATTCTTCTAGGTTTGTGCCGTGTCTTGTGTGGGGTTTCGCCTAGGACACCAAGCTAGGCTCATCGGCGGGCTCTTGGTGTCCCCCGCCCGTGAAAGCCAATATACTACATGATATTGTTTACACTTTCTTTCTTTCTTTCTTTCTTTCTTTCTTTCTTTCTTTCTTGATAAACCTTGATAAAGGGACAAGCAGTTGTCTCGAAACGTCGGCTTTTAAAATTCCACTCAACCTAACAGCCCCAAAGCATACCGGGTGGTCCACCAGTCCCTTACGATCCAGTTTTATGCATCCCGTCACATGATTGGCCTACTACCATTCTGAAAGACATCGGTCCCTCTCCCTAAACAATGGTAATATAACTAGATGTGTGTTTACAGGCTAGAAGACAGCAGCAATCGTGAGCGCCACTATTAATTCAGTATGGGTACCTCAAAAAGCTCGCAAAATGAGCACAGATACGCAGAACACGTACTTGAAAACAGGAGGTGCACACACAGACCACGAGCAGGTATTGTATAGACTAGGAAGCGCGCTCTACAGGCCGAGGGTCGCAGTAGCTTACATGACAAGCACGTGGTAGAAAGTGTGATAGTTAACGGTGGTCGAGGGTTCGTAGGCTCAAGTCCCATACATTTTAAGCCTACTTTCGATTTTTGCAAAAAATGAAAGTAGACTTATGAAATCAACACAGGGCCAAAAAATGTGCGTCTGTCTGTGTGTCTGTGAGTGTGTATGTGTGTGTACTCTGCATGTCTGTCCCCCTCCCCCTATCAATTCAAACATGGTGAAACTGAATTCAACGAAATTTGGTGCAGGTGTAGCACTAGCAAGAAGCACCTCAGTGTCCTGTTTTATATTGCCGCCATCTTGACGGAAATGTAATGGTGGCCACCCAAATGTTCAAAGCTTAAATCAAATTATGACTAACCTAATCATCTGATCTCTATCAAATTTTGCAACTACATACCCTTATGCGGGAAACATCTTTTGACCAATCTACAAGGTCGTCAGCCCAATAGATTGCGGATGGCGGCCATGTATGTGTGCAAATCAATTCCACCTATCAATTCAAACTCGGTGAAACCGAATTGAACGACATTTGGTACAGAGGTAGCACTAGCAAAGGGCACCTCAGTGTCATGTTTTATATCAACACCATCTTGACGGAAACATAATGGTGGGCACCCAAATGTCCAAAGCTTAAATCAAATTACGACTAACCTAATCATCTGATCTGTACCAAATTTTGCAACGTCATACATTTATGTGGAAAGCGACTTTTTACCAAACTACATGGTCATCAGCCCAATGATTTGCAAATCTTGGCCATGTATGTATGCAAATCGATTCCCTTTATCAATTCAACACGGTGAATCCAAATTGAACGAAATTTGGTACAGAGGTAGCACTAGCAAAGGGCACCTAAGTTTCATGTCTTATATCGCCGCCATCATAACAGAAACGAAATAGTGGCCAACCAAATGATCAAAACTTAAATTAAATTACGACTAACCTTACCATCTGATCTCTATCAAATTTTGCAACAACGTACCCTCTTGTAGGGAATGTCTTTTGACCAAATTTTTAAGGTCATCAGCCCAATAGTTTGAAGATGGCGGCCATGTATGTGTGCAAATCGATCCCCCTATCAATTCAAACACAACAAAAACAAATCGAACCACCTTTTGTACAGAGGTAGGGACAACTCAGTGACATGTTGTATATCGCCGCCATCATAACAAAAAAGAAATGGCGCCCACTCAAATTTTCTGAGCTTCAATCAAATTACGACTAACCTAATCACCCGAATCTACCAAATTTGCAACAATATACCGTAATGTGGAATGCGTCTTTTTTACCAAACTACAAGGTCATCCGCCAAATGGTTTCAAGATGGTGGTTGTATGAATCATGCAAGTACGTATTATAGCCAAACCGTAACTTACGATTCAACAAGGCCTGGCCTTACCAAATACGCTCATCGTGCATAAGGAGGTTTAAACTGTCCTCAAGGAGGTGACCGGTAGGATATTAGCATATTAAAATAGAATATTATTCCGCAGTAGTGATTAATAGTTTAGGCTGGTCGTGCCGTACCGTACTCTTCCGTGCCATCCCGTTGCCGAAATGGCGGCTATTTTCTGCTCGTAAATGCATATATTACCGTAACGTCGTAAGTTTATAATCTTTTAGGAATGTACGGAACAAAATAATACATATTTAGTATCAAATGGTTTATAAAATCGGCAAAATCGCTAATGAAATCGTTCATTGCCAGAAAAATATTCTAGCAAGTTTTACTAAAGTAGTTATTAAACCAACGTTAGCTTTGAGCGATTCTATCGCAGTGGTAGCGTCGCTGACTCGTAGCTCTGGGGTTCCTGGCTCAAATCCTAACAGGTCAAAGATTTTACTTCGCTTTCTTTGTATTTATTGATGTATAACTACTCACACGTTATAATGTTAAGCATAGATATTGTGTATATGCAATCGAAAATATTATATATATACTAATAATCGTGTGGCCTCCAGAGAGGCTGAGTGCAGGTCTTTCTATTTGACGCCCGTGGGTGACTTGCGAGTCGTAATGAGGATGAAGTGATGATGAAAACGTCGCATACACCCAGTCTCCGAGCCACGGCAATTAACCCCAGGAGATTAAAATCCCTGGTGGGTCGGCCGGGAATCAATTTTGGGCTTATGCCGTGTTTTATTTAATCAAACTCGACGCGATTCGAACGAAACCATGTCTTCTTCATCAGGAATAAACGAAAATACGAGTCAATTTTTGCTAAGAGAATGCAACAAAGAAACTAAAAAGGTACCCTGAAATGGACGTCATTTTATCCCCATGTTAGGGACTACAAAAAGCAGCAATGTATTACTTCCTGAGGGTTCTGATAATAGGTAACCAGGACTCACTGAGATTGTAGCCGGTGTCGCGGTTGAAATTATCTGGGTGTTTCCGTATTTCAAACGCATAAGCCGAGAATTGTACATTGTGGATTGTATCACGGGCCGTGAAAGTCAAAATGATAATGTATATGCTTATAACACCACATATTTCAACAATCGAATATAGCGATTAATATTCATTGACCTTGATCCGCGGTAGAGACAAATGTTGTTTTTGTTGTTGATTCTTTAGGCGTTTTGCGGCATTATGGTCATTTAACCCCGTCTACTTGGGTGTGTTGAATTTTGTCTGATAACATGTGTTATTGTGATGGCTGTATTAGTGTGTGTATAGGCCTATGTAATTCAGGTGAGGATTCAATCAATGACCGTATAATTTCCGTATAGCATGTTGCATTTCAACAAGCTACTACAAACAACCTTCAATTATACTCCTTGTAAAGGACAAAGAGTTATAACAATACCCATGCATTTAGGAGAAAGTACGCTATATGTTCTTTACTGAACATCGTGTTTGATTTATGCAAGTGCCTCACAAGTTTTGTGAGAAAAGAAAGAAAACTTTAGTAAGTTTATTTTTAAGTTTCTTACATTACATATCATGATTACAATAACAACAACAAAAATCTTACTGAGTCTTTACAAGCGCCTGAAGTCTTTACGAACTAGGACAGAGTCGTGGATATTTCAAAACAAAACATATTTTTCGTTTAATTACGCATATATTTCAGAGAATTTTTATTAATATTTTCAAACTTAGAAATCGGGACACTTTTATTAATATTTTTGGGATGCCGGGACATGCTCCTTTAAATCGGGTCGTATGGTTAAAAACCTGCACGAATGTGGATATCCGCGGATATCCGCAAAGTATTTCGCCATGCGGATATATTTTGCATGGCTGTGCGGATTGCGGATATCCTGCGAATAATGTTTGGAGAAAAATTAGCAGCTTTTAGAGTACAATCCGATCTTGTTTAATATCATTATTAGGAACTGGATGTTTATTAGCCTATTTTCAATTTTGAAAAAATAGGCTTATGAGATCACCTTTTGTCCGTGTGTGTGTGCGTGTGTGTGTGTGTGTGTGTGTGTGATTCGTGTGTGTGTCCCCCCCTAATAAAATCGAAACGGCTGGAGCGATTTCAATGAAACTCGGGAAGTTCATAGCACTATTCCCGGCGACCTCGACCGTGCCCTTCAAATTTTGTTACGTCTCTCCAATCCAACATGGCGGCTGTGCGAAATATTTCACTAGCATTCAATATCTCCGAAACTATTACCGATATCGCCCTGAAATTGTGTACGGTGATAAAGGGCACTACTAGAAGTTCACCTATGAGACTTTCAAAAACCTGGTGACTACAAAACCAACATGGCGGCCAAGCGAAGTTGAGACATTTAAATAGACTTTTCTCGCGATTTAACTATCTAAATGTAATGAAACTTGGTACAGCAAATGTTTATACACATTGTAATGCACTGGAGTCTAATTTAGTTCAATTGTTTACATAACCTCAAAATGGCGGCTGTGCGAAATATTTCACTGACATTGTATATCTCCGAAACTATTACAGATATCACCCTGCAATTCTGTACGGTGATAAAGGGTATTGATACAGGTATACTTATGTATATTTCATAAACCTGTAAAGTACGAAACGAACATGGCGACCAAGCGAATTTAAAATATTTTAATAGACTTTTCTCGTGATTTAACTCTCTGAGCGCAGTGAAATGTGGTACAGTAATTGATTTTGCAGATTGTAATGCACTGCCATCTAATTTAATTCAATTGCTTACATAACCTCAAGATGGCGGCTGTGCGAAATTTTAAAATTAAGTTTTAATTTCTTGTGTCGTAATCATGCGATCGAAGTGAAAGTTTGAATAATGAACCTAGGCAATAATTGTCCTTGAATGGTACATAACTCTATGGCCTATACACATAACACTCCTAAATGGTGAGCTCCCGAAATATTTAGACGGTTCTCAATATCTATGAATCTTTTACAGCAACCAAACTGAATTTTTTTATGTTCATAGAGACTATGAACATATGTTCACCTATAGGACTTTCAGGAACCTGGTGAGCACAAATCCAACATGGCGGCGACGCGAAGTATAAATATTTAAATGGACGTTTCTCGCGAATTAACTATCCGAGTGCCGTGAAACGTTCCACGTTAAATGCTTATACAAATGTTGATCCACTGGCATCTAATTTATTTCAATGGTTTGCATTATCACAAGATGGCTGCTGTGCGTAATTTTAAAATCTCGTTTTTACTTCTTGTTGTCTAATCATGCGATTGAAGTTTGAATACCACACGTACACAATAATCTTAATGTAATCGTACAAAAATAAAAATCCAACCTGGCGAACATCTGAAATATTTAGACGGTTCTCAATATCTACGAATCTGTTACAGCAATTAAACTGAAATTTTGTATGTTGATTGTGGCAGTTAACGTAAGTAGGATATATGAAAATAGGCTGTATAGTTCTTCACGGAACTACTTGTTTTTCTGTTATGTTTCTTCATTGACAAAATATGTAAAATGATGATTTAAGCTAATCTCATACAAATTGTCATTAAGCATAATTAACAATCCGAACAGAAAAGGGTTGTAATTCTGGCTGTATAACATTCATTTTAAACATAGCACATTTCATAGAAAGCCTAAGAGAACGACATTTTCCTCAAATGTCTAAATGTGTTGTTTTAATTAATTTATGTTCGACGATGCCGAAATGTAAACATTATAACACTATCATAATGATAGTCATTATAACACTGTTTTTCATTATGAAACAGTTTCTCCAGCCAATCAGAGCTCATTCATTGACCACATAGGTAAGGATACCTTCGCGCATGCGCTCAGAATCCAACATGTCGGACAAAACACAACATCTTTCTATATAAATTACCGACATGGAATACCCACCGTCCATATGCTCGCGTAAATAAACTGGCGAATATGAGATAAGGAATAGCACTCTACCTTAATATCACCAAACTCCAATTTCTACACAGCGAGTTGCTTTCAAACGACTTCGGTGACAATATTAGTAAATGCTAAAGAGCTGGACGGCAGATGTAAACATATGGCCTGCATATGGCATTGCAAGCACACAGAGTGCATGCGTCGGTCGGTCAGAGAGCTTGAAAGACAGAGATATCATACCCAGCGCAAAGAATTCATGTGGCTGACTCTCTCAACAGATATTTATGAATATTTATGTTAACACATATAATAAAGTTATAATTATTGTCGAACAAAAACAGTCGTATGTAACTCGCCTATAATGGTAATATGAAAATTATAAAACTCGCATACGCTCGTTTTATAAACATACTCATGTCTTAATTATTGCCATTATAGGCTCGTAATTAAAGATGTTATTGTAACAAGCAACCCCTAGGAAAAGATAACATACTCCTAAAAAGTATTACCTTGTGATTAACAACGACGATTAAAGATAAGTGATCTACTGGTTCTACTTAGAGTACGGTAGGCCTAATGAATACATAAGTAAATTTTGGCTCAGTATTGTACTTCATAAGATTGATCAGTGTAAGACTTGAGTTGTAATTACCATGTATGTTTTGCCAGAAGGCATGGTTGTATAGGTCAATGTTTTTTACAGCGTGTTTTCTGATATGATTTGGGTTAGTACGATGTTCTATTTTTCTGTGATTTCAGCATATTTTAGACAATACGGTTTATGTTCCCGTCATACATAACCCTACCGGAAGTGGTGAAACAACACTACATTGCTGACGTCACGAAAGCGCACCAGGGCCAGTATTTCTCGTTGGCCGTGGGAACTCTCGGTTAATATCAAGTGAGATTTATTATTGGGGCGGCGCTGAATATCATGATACAGTGTTAGTCGTTGTCGCCTAGCGACAATATGTCCGTCAAGTCATTCGATTCTATTTTCGTGAGACCTTGAAGGAAGTAATATTCGCAATTAGTTTAATACAGGAATGATATAATCAAGTAAGGTGGGTATCAATCGACGGTGCTTGACGGGCATTACATTTTAAGACAACAAACGTCGTCGTAGCGCAAATACTTCCCGAGATATTTTAGTTTTAGTAAAGGGTGAAATTTTTTGAAAACTATTTTAATATATAACAGTAGATTCGGATAACAAACGTGCGAACGCGGAAAAACGTCTTGCGGCTGCGGGGCGGATGCAGATAACAGTTGTGAGGATGCGGATAACAGTCGTGTGGATGCGGGGCGGACGCGGATAACCATCGTGCGGATGTGGGTCGGATGCGGATAACAGTTGCGCGGATGTGAGGCGGATGCGGATAACAGTCGTGGGGAAGCGGGGCGGATGCAGATAACAATTGTGCGGATGCGGATAACAGTCGTGCGGATGCGGGGCGGATGCGGATAACAGTCGTGCGGGTGCGGGGCGGATGCGGATGGATAACGTTTTGCATACCCGCGAATGGCTCTACGTATGGTCACTGTAGGTATGTTGGCTGCTGCCCACATTTTCGACCATTGACAATTCCAGTAATTTGCTTCTGTATTACACCCTTGTCTCTGTATTGTAACAGTATTTCAAGACAGGAATTCCCCGGTCATTAAGTACAGCCGGGAGGGGGGTATGGAGTCAACAGTCTCATAAATCTACCAATAGTCCATACCTTTAGAGGAAATTTAACTTTAAATCACAATGGTCTGCGAAACTTGTGAATATTGACAGAGTACTATGAAAGTTTTTGAAGTGAGCTTTTCTTCACCCCTTCAGAATAACATTCGAAAACACCACATACATGATTTCGTATCATGCATCTGCGGTAAGTATTGTAGGATTCCGAAACTCAGGCAAGCCCCGGCCTAAGGAATATTTGTACTGCGGACAGGATTATGGATTATTATAGCAGCTGGACGTTTCAACTACATTTCGAGTAACATTTTTATCATTTCAATTGATCTTGTCGACTTCATCGTTATGCTTGAGTCAAAAGTTATGCGTTACGGAGACGGAGACGGTGACGTCATGCAGCCGCGCGGGAAGCCTAAGTTAATGGTTTATGGACGGCGAGTGCGTGACGTCATGCAGCCACGCGGGAAGCCTAAGTTAATGGTTAATGGAGTCCGTTGAAAGAGTCCTGGGGCGTTGAGAGACCTGGGGCTTCGAGCGAAGCGAAAATAATACAGGGTGACTCCTAAAGAGGTGTACAAGATAAGAATACAGGGTGACTCCTAAAGAGATATACAAGATGCCAGATAAGATTACAAGGTGACTCTTAAACAGGTGTGCAAGATGGCAGAGAAGAATACATGGTGACTCCTAAAGAGGTGCACAAGATGTCAGACAAGATTACAGGGTGACTCATAAACAGGTGTACAAGATGTCACACAAGAATACAGGGTGACTTCTAAAGAGATATACAAGATGCCAGATAAGAATACAGGGTGCCTCCTAAACGGGTGTACAGGATGTCAGAGCAAAATACAGTACAAGATGCCAGATAAGAATACAGGGAGACTCCTAAAGAGATATACAAGATGCCAGATAAGAATTCAACGTGACTCTTAAAGAGGTGTACAAGATGGCAGTGAAGAATACAAGGTGACCCCTAAAGAGGTGCACAAGATGTTAGACAAGAATACAGGGTGACTCCTAAAGAGGTGTGCAAGATGTCACACAATAATACAGGGTGACTTCTAAAGAGATATACAAGATGCCAGATAAGAATACAGGGTGCCTCCTAAAGAGGTGTGCAGGATGTCAGAGCAAAATACAGTACAATATGCCAGATAAGAATACAGGGTAACACTTAACGAGGTGTACAGTATGTTAGATTCAATTCAAATACAGGGTGAGCCTTAAAGAGGTTTGCAGGATATCAGATTCAAATAATGGGTGACCCTTAAAGAGTTGTAAAAGATATCAGACTCAAGTACAGGGTGACCCTTAGAGAGGTGCCCGTGAGGGAGGCTAAGTTAATGGGTAATGAAGTATGTTGAAAGACCCCTGGGGCTTCGAGCGAAACCTTTCTAACATGTGTAGCACTTGTAGAATGCGTCATTTGAAATGATATAACGTCTAGTCTTTCAGACTGACTGTAATTTTTTATTCGTGTCAGAGGTACCAAAATATACAAACAAGAAATTGAATGTGTAAAAGAAACACATAATGAAGCACTTGCATATAACGTATAACACAAGAGCAAGAGATATGAAAGAGGAGAAATCAGCTATTACATGATAGTATATACAATATTTACACGAGTTGTGACCAGTATTTGGCTACATTGACAGCATTGTTACCAGCCAATACCAGATCCAACCCTGTGCATGTGTCTGGGCATAGACAACAGTTCAAGAAATGCCTAGAAGTTTGTTCTTCTCCGCACTCACACAGTGCGTTCCCATCATGCAAGATTCCCCATTTCATGAGATTGTCCTTAGATCTTGCTACACCGGTGCGCAGTCTGTTTAAGGACTTCCAGGTACACCATCCATCTTCGTGACCAGGTGGTAATTTTTCTTCAATTTCAACAAATTCCGGATGATCAGGATACCTTTGATTCCATAGCTTAACCCTGACCTCTTTTGAGTTAAAATCAAGTGGAGTAGAAATCTGTAGAAAACTTTTCCTGGGCTTCAGTCGAGCTGAAGGTGGCTGATGACCATGAAGGGGGTGGACTAAGATGTTGCAAACCTTATGTTTCTCGATATTAGCGGCCACCTCACGTCTAATAACAGATGGGGCTATGCCTGCAAGTGAATACAACTACTGTGTTGGTGTTGGTTTTAAGGGGGGACCTACACCTTTAAGGATCCGAAAATCATGTATATTTCACTTTTTCATCCCTCAGCAACAGAAAGTACTAAAGAATTGTAATTTGTTCTGCCAATCACACTATGCTTTGCCAATATGCTCGTGTATTTACAAGTCATATGGCGAATGCATTTCCGCAAATTAGGCATTTAAAATGGCAGCTGCATATTGTGCACTGATCCACCGTTTCCCTAATATTTTACACAAATATCATTGTTTTTCAAAAATTCTTTTTTCATTGCATTTACTAATTCGGTAGCTAGAGATTGACCTAGAATCATTGGAATCTATAAAGAAAAAATATTTTTTTAAAAGCTTATATTAAAGTGTAACTTTTTTGCAGTCGCCTCCGTAGCGTAGCGGTCAGCATGGTTAGCTGCCGCCCCGGAGGTCCTGGGTTCGATTCCCGGCTCTGCCACGAAATTTGAAAAGTGGTACGAGGACTGGAACGGGGTCTACTCAGCCTCGGGTGGCCCAAATGAGTAGAGGGGGTTCGATTCCCCCTCAGCCATCCTCGAAGTGGTTTTCCGTGGTTTCCCACTTCGTCTTCGGGCAAATGCCGGGATGGTACCTTCTTCAAGGCCACGGCTGCCTCCTATCCTCTTCCTTGTCTATCCATCCTAACCATCCCTTACCTTCCCTCATGAGGCCCCTGTTCGCTTTGCAGGTGAGGCCGCCTGGACGAGGTGCCAATCCCACCTCACCAGTTGTATCCCTTCCGATTCGATGTTCCCAGCTCTAGGACACTGCCCGTAGAGGCGGTAGTGGTGATTTCCCTCGCTGATTCCGTGGGTTCCACCAACCTGGAGGGTAAACGACTAAAAACAAAAACTTTTTTGGATTTTTTTTCACTGAATATATATTTTTAAACCGAAACTATGACATGTAAAACAACATTTCTAGGTCTTATTGTTCTTCCCTATAAGATACACTTGTATACTAAATTTCACTTCATTATCTTAAAAACTCTGGCAGTTACTAAGGAAACGGATTTGAAAATCCAAGTTTCGAGAAACGAGCAACAAAGTTACCAAAGTGTAGCTTCCAAAACTCCCCTGCACGATTGTGGTCATAACTTCAAAAGTATTATACATATCAAAGAAATTGTTGCAGTTATTTGAAGAGGAAGAATCAATAAACGTAGAAAAAAAATTGAAAAATGACAAATTTTGAGTCTTAAAGGTGTAGGTCCCCCCTTAAACAGCCTGTGATTAGCATGCAAGTTTCATTCAAGGCAAAGTGGACTCTTTTGGCGTGAGATTTCGAGTAACTGGGGAACATAAGAATGATACAAATTTAAGAACATATTTTTGAAACTAAATCAGATCTTTTCCACTTTTAAGCACATAAGTAAATACATATTTCAGAAATGTTATCTCTGGTGATAACTAACGCTGCCACACGACAGTGTACTGATGATTAATTGAATGTTCACTAAAGAGAATGTACAAGTTTAACAATATTATACAAAAAAAGATACGAGCCATACAGTAGTCGCATGTGATGTGTAACATCTAACATGTTATCCTACTCGTATACTACACAGCTTGGACATTCTTAAAATGTTAATTTACACTCCATTTTCATACTGGTACTATGATGAATGTATAGATTGAATTGGAGATATGCTACTGTCTCATTTGTGGTGCAGCGGTCAAGCTGTTAGTCTCTCACCAAGGTAGACCGGGTTTGATTCCCGGTCAATACATGTGAGATTTTCGAATTGAAATGCCATGTCCTGTGGTTCGCATTCCACGTAAAAGTGAGGTACCGTGGATCATGATCGTCAGATTAACGGACACGCAAAACTACACGCTTCCTTCCTTCCTTTTACATTAATAATTCATAATAAAAAAGTGATACACAACGTCGACAGTACTCTCTAATACTGTGAGCACATTCCTCAGTAACTATAACATTCATTATTCTCAAGGCTCTCATACAGTTCGTCGTAAACGATCAAAACATGTCTTCCTACAATCATGAAATGACCTAGTCTCACATATGACGAAAATACAGCTTTTATTCCACTCATATAACAACATTCTGTTATGCATTTAATATTTGACTATTCACCCACAGCTTGACAATAATGCCGCTTACTTAAATGTCATTTGTCGTCTTTGTCCTATCCCATGTGAAATTCAACCTTGAACGTGAAGCTTCATAAACTGCTCAAAGACAAATGAAAGTCGGTGAAACATTTGCCACTGTGCTCATCAAACCAGTGCCTGCTAAATGCACTGCCTACTGTATTGCCATAACATTCTCGCGCTACAGAGCACACACTGCCTTGTTTCCAATGCACACATTTTCAATTGTACATCCAGCTGGCAGTGCGTCTTCACTTCCATCCGATCCACTTCCGTTCGATCCACTTCCGCCCGATTCACTTCCGTCCCGTTTTTCTGGCAGTGCGTCTTCACTTCCGTCCGATCCACTTCCGCCCGATTCACTTCCGTCCCCAATTTTCAAAATTACTCCCACAAAACTATCCAGCAACCGAGAGGAAAGATGTTACACATCAAAAACGCGATTTCTGAAGTTTTGCATTTCATGGACTTACGTCACTTTGGAAATAAGATCTTCAATTCTTCTCTCGAACAATGGGTCGCTTGGGGCACTGTAAACTACTAGCAGGGTCGCTACAGTCACGATTTTTACTGGGTTGCATGGGGCACTGTAAGCTACTAGCAGCAGAAGAAACTTGGACAATGACTAAGAGGGATGAGAACAGAGTAAAGGCAGCTCAGATGAGATTCCTGAGAAGTATGGTCTAGAAAACGAGGAGAGATAGAGTAAGAAATGAAGATATTCGGAAAGAATTGGGAGTACAGAAACTAAATGGCAAACTGGAGCAAAACAGATTGAGATGGCTTGGACATGTCAAACGGATGAGTGAAGAAAGGCTACCAAGACGAGCACTGGATCGACGGATGACAGGGAAGAGAGGACGAGGAAGACCAAGAATGCGTTGGATGGACTCGGTGAAGTACAGCATTAGAAAACGGAACCTGGATTGGAACACCGTGTCGGAAGAGGAATGGTGGAACGACAGAACAAAGTGGAGAGGAACCATATTTGCCCCCACCCAGTGTCAGCTGGAAAAGGGGAAATGAGATGATGATGATATTGTTAATTTATGAACATACATGTACAAATACAATCATGTAATGCTCATTAATTCGTAAACCCAAAATCATCCTTTTTTGTATTTACAACAGCAGTTACAACAATTAGTTACAATCTACATCTGTTGGCAACAATTTTGCGTCTTAATTGGTTTTTAATGTTTAAAATATCGACCGTGCTCTAATCACCAGACATCTTCTCAGCCAAACAAATATGCTGCCGTCTATAGAGAAACGCAAAATCGAAAGTACACTCGTAGTGTTTTTGTACCATGCCATTAACATTATTCCTTTGCTTTTAAACCATCAGTCTGATATAAATCACGATGTACTAAATAACATTAATGGTCTTCATTATATGCTTTTGTTTTTTTGTGGCGTGCCGACTAATTGAGGTGTAGCCTACTTTATAGTAGGGGTATCGCTTGCCGGGATCGTTTTAAGAGAATAGTGGGAAAAATGAGCTTATACAATTTAGGATGACTGGCTGGCTGTGGGTAGGCAGACAATGCACCATTTTATTAGTTATTGCTGTAATTGCTTATTTTAAGAGCTGCTACATCGTGTATTTATGTGTGTGTGTGTGTCTGGAATATGTAAGTTGACCTGTGCTATTGAGATATCTGTACTAGAGTGTGTATCTGTAAATGTGGGATGGCACTGGTAAGGAGACGGCCATGGACTTAAGTTAGGTACCATACAAGCATTTGCCTGGAGTAATAGTAGGGGGGGGGGGGACCACGAAAGATTCACTTCCAAGAGGGCTGAGGTGGGAATCGAACTCTCCTCTTCGCAGTTTTTCCTCTCAAGGCTGAGTGTACCCCGTTTCAGCCCTCACACCAGAATTAAACTTTCTTGGCAGAACCGGGATTCGAACCCGGACTCTCAAGGAGAATAGGATTCCTTGAAGAATGAGGATGTCTAAAAAGGGGATATTGGAGAGGGGAAGACAGAAAAACTTTTCTGAACATTCTCATTCTCACTGCCTATTTGCATACAGCAGTTTCAGTCCTGTGACGAACAGGAGAACTTTCCTACATGTACTGTAATTTCCTCATTCCCGCACTTTATTAGATCACTGGCTGCGGTTGCTGAGAGCGTGGGTATGAATCACACCTTTGCTCTCCTGAAAATGGTTATCTATTTTCATCACCACGTTGGGTGAGTGGTTATCGTATCGGAATGCCAACCCCAAGTTTGCAGGTTCGCTCGTAACCGTGATCAGTGATTTTTGAAAGGCGACAAAATTCACGATATGTATGTCATACGATGTTGGCATGTTAAATAACCCATTTGAATTCAGTAGGCCGTGTTCATAATGGCAAAATTAATCTCGGGATTTTCCGCCAACACAAAGTTCCTCGTTTAATTACTAGAAAGCGCTATGGTGTTAAGGAGCTTAGATATCTAACCTTCTTGACTTTCATATCGCTTCAAGGAGCGATAAAATTCGACTTGCAAGTTGCCCTCTGGGCGTCAATTAAGAAAGCTTGCGCCCAGCACCCGACGCTATACGATATTATTATTATTACCAGGAAATTGCTGGAACGGTTCATTTCAAAAGGCCCACGGCCGCTTTCCTCACAAAACACTTTCCTTGACCCGTCATGAAAATAAAATAAATGGATATTGTCGACATTAGTAGGTTAGTAAGGGAACTTCTGCTTCACTCGATGCCACTGTGCCCAACAAACCAAAATGGCGGCCAAGCGAATGTTAAATAATTAATAGCTCTGGAACCTATGGTCGGAGATTCACGAATGAGGTGTCGTTGGACTCGAGCCGACGGGGGCATTGCTATGGACCACTAAAATAAAACCTACCCCTACTAGGGGGTGAAATTGTAATTTCTTAGTAAAAATCGCTTTCCGTGTGATACATGTATGCAAGTTAATGCTAATATGGAATTAAACGTTTTTGCACTTGAACAACATGCAAACGGATCGACGCCATAATGAATTAAATTTTGTTTTTTATGCATGCGCACTTGAGGATTTTGTAAGAGGACGGGCTTTTTAAATAATTATTTATGGATGAGTTATTTTTTTTAAATATAACCAAAAGATCGAAAACAAATAGAGCATGTGCTTTTTAATATTTTGCCTACCAATAAGGCTAAAGACTTGTATGAGGGGTCGTTGGATTTGGGATGACGCCCCGTCTTTGAATTTATGTTTGATTTTTGTCAAAAGGGCTTAAGTGCACTTTTGTTAATATTTCGAGAACTAAGAAGGCTAAAGACTTGAAGAAGTTCCCTTACTAACCTATTGACATTAATAACATTATGATTATTATATTGAAAATTCAGGCACTGTTCCTAGGCAAACGACTAGAATGTTTCAAATAGTTTGAATCCGGCAAATACTAACAGAATATGAAGAATACTATAGCGGGCCATGAAAGTTCCAATCAAACCTGGCCGATGTCGTAGGATTTTTTAAGAGCGTTAAAATTCCCTCAGTATGCCTTCCTTCGGAGGGGAAGTAAAGCCGGTGGTCCCATGCCATTGATTTATGGCATGTTAAAGAACCTTCCACTAATTACACCTGTGTGAAGCTAAATTAGGTTAAAATGTCAACAACACTCAGGTTCCTACGTTCGTCGCCAGGAGCCGACTGGGTGGAGTCTGGTAGCCAAGTTCTGAACTAGTAGTTGTTGATGGTGGCGTTTGGAGGCAAAAGTAGGAACTACTTGAAAAATTCAAAGTCTGCAGACCTTACTTGAATTAAGAAACAGAAATACACACTAATACTGTCGTCACAATTAACACCGGTTATCAGACAGATTCTACACACACCCAAAAGTACACGGGGCTACATGATCGCGTTATCGCAGCCCCTAAACTAAGGAGCCAACCAACCAACCAAAGTTCCAATCAATGTGTTATTAATAATTCTCACCACAATAACCCAGTCTGTCAGTGTAAAACAAACCTTCTACTTTCAGGTTCATCAATGGAAACATAGCAGCTGCATCTGATAACATTTATCCATAATCCTGGATGGAAGAGAATACATTAGAAAATAATGGACGTTCTATTTAATGCTCGTCTTAAGAGCACTCAGTACGATGTTTTGTGTTTATTCATGATTCTACTGTGTGCTGAAGTAAAAGGCACTGAGCTTTATATCAACAGTGAAACAAGTCATCTAATCAACTGTCTACTGAAAATTGTTGAACGTTACTTCGGTCAAGGACAACATCTCCTGATTTGTTACGATCACTCTAGGATCGCTCTCTGGGAGCATCCGTTTCTTGATCAATTTCTTCATTATTACTCCAATATGAATCATACAGGTGTAGTCTCTTACTGCAGGCATGAAAATCTACCAAGACATGAGAGAGAACATGTAGATTATATCTTGATTGTGATGCAAGATGCTGAACAAAGTGATCAAGTTCTTACACAGATTGAAACATTAGACCAAACTTATTCATTGAGTGCCAGTGTTCGATTTATAGTTGTCATCGATGGGCTTCTTAAGATCAAGGATGAGCAAATTGCAGTTAATCGTGTTCTGGACAGACTTTGGAAGATGTATGTATTGAATATTTTGGTACTTATCTCATCACCGGTATCAAACATCGTCGTTTCTTCCATGAATCTGTTCACTTGGTTTCCTTTCAGTGATACAGGACAGTGTGGAAGGAATACCAAGGATGTGGTTGTTATAGACAGGTGGCTGATGAAAGGAGAAGGTTATTTTGAGCGTAATACTGAACTGTTTCCGACAAAAATTCCAAATAAATTCAATGACTGCAAAATTACTGCTGCAGTGAGCAAATATCGGCCATTTATCAATATGCAGGGGCGGCGACCCTCAAAGTACGAGATTTTAAACAATTTGACTGGGTTTGAGGTGGATCTCACATTAGCAGTGGCAAATACATATGGCCTTAAAGTACATTTTATGTTTCCTTCTCACACCGGGACAGTTTTTGCATCAAGGGGTGGGCGTTTGGATAATGGAAGTTGGGTCGGAGCACTGGGCGATGTGGTTAATGGCCGAGCTGATTTAACATGTGGTGGTCACAAACCAACTAACGAGGACTGGGAAGCGTTGGACATGACTGTCCCACATGTAAAAGATGGTCTCTTGTGGTACGTTCCGAGGGCTGAACGAGTTCCCAGTTGGAAAGCACTCACGCTCATATTCAGCTCCAAGATCTGGACATTGCTTCTTATTTCCTGCATACTGATATCAATTATTACTTATCTACTCTCCTCTAATGACGGAATTATTCTCTCTGCTCTAAATTCATGGTCTATATTGATTGGCATATCTTTAAATCATCAACCAAATCGCTCCACGTCACGAGTTGTATTTGCTGTTTGGGTGTTCTGCTGTTTGTTGATCAATTCAGCATTTCAGTCCAAGTTAATTGGGGTCCTCACCAACCCGGGTTATGAGAATCAAATTCGAAATCTAGACGATTTAGCAGACTCTAAACTACACTATGCCACGACGGAAATGTTCGTGGAGGGTTTGGAACCTGGGAAAAATGATGTTATACCCAGTAGGATTTTTGAAAAGTTTGAGTATTTTGACCTTCGGCAACTAGGGCATATTATACGACATGAAAACCTAGAGTTGTATAAGGATGGGGTTTTAATAAAGACGATTAAAAATGAAAACAATTATGCAATATTTGCTCTCCGTGCTATTACCATTAAATTATTGCCAAAGAGGCCAAGAAATATACCACTCATACCATTGGAACATTCGGGAATCTTGTACGATGTCACCATGTTTCTTAGAAAAAACAGCCCATTTACAGATAAGTTCAATACTGTATTGACAAGAATAAGAGAATGTGGGCTGTTGTTTAAATGGTGGTCTAAGGCAATAAAGGGAGAAAGTTTAGTAGATATTAAGAAGACAGATATTATTGGAAGAGAACGAAATGTGGTTTTCACAATCGTTCATGTCCAAGGAACCTTTGTTATTTTAATAACTGGCATTATTATTTCGTCAGTTGCATTCTTGATGGAAATTATTTGTGGTAGATGCTTCTCTCGGAAGAAGATAAGAATTATGGTCAATGCTTGACCATGGGTAATTTGCGTTCAACTAACATAAACTGACAGGAGTTTTCTTTGTTCAAAGCAGGACACCAAGGAGGTCACCTGAAATTAAAAGCGTCTGCAAATCTTGTGTATTGAAAATGCAAAGATATTGTACGAATGCAAATACCAATTTATGATTCTTTCTTAACTTTACTTCCAATTATTACAGTTTTAAGCAAAATAACCAGTGATGGACGAAGCAAAGAGGATATAAAAAGTAGGTTAGCTCAGGGAAGGAAAGCATTTGTACAGAAAAGGAATCTGTTGACATCGAATATAGATTTAGGTATTAGGAAGTCATTTTTGAAAGCCTTTGTCTGGAGCGTGGCGCTCTATGGAAGTGAAACTTGGACTATTGGTGCAGCAGAAAAGAGGAGAATTAAAGGATTTGAAAAGTGGTGTTACAGGAGAATGATGAAGATCAGATGGGTAGATAGGGTTACAAACGAAGATGTATTAAGACTAGTGGGAGAGGAGAGATGTAGTCTTGTGTAGTTCGCGAACGAACTAGTTCGGAAGAGCGGGTCCCACAGACGAACTACCGAACTAGTTCCCAGATCCCTCGCTTGTTAGTTCGTTCGAGCTTTTTCCGCTGACCGACTTGTAACAGCGCGGGTCCGCCGCAGCTCATCAGCTCGTCATGTCACCACTCATTGCACAATCACATGCGCTTGTTTCGTTCAATCAGTTCAGTTGATTGAGTGTATTTATTGTTAGTGGCAAGATCGTCAAGTTTTGGCGCGGCGATTGTTCAATGTTGGTTTATAATAATAACAGTATAACACACTACAAGTGCTAACACGCTAATAGGTAATAACTACCATATATTTGTAATGTAATACAGTGGCGGTTCATAAATTGAAGTTACTGATAGCTAACTGATTTAGATGTGGGGATAATTCCACAGTTTTATTTAACTTAGTCATTTTGGATTATTTGAAAATATGTCCAATTATTTCGAAAATTGGCGAACTGGAATAACATTACCATTTTAATGAACTGTTTGATATTTATTTTTCTCGATAAATGGTGATACAACTACTTTTACGGTACCTGTTTTTAAGAAATGAACATTATGACGATGATTCACAAAGAAAAGCGAACTTCGATGGACATAAACTCTGAACTAAAAAAAACTATTCCTCCCATGCATGCCATAAAGATTATGTACCCAACGGTTTCAGAGCAGCCAAATAATGAATATCACGAAGCAAGTAAGCAATTAAACGGAAATTGCGGTGGGGGGGGTACGTCTTATCATCACCTAGTGACAAGTAGGAAATGGAATCGGATGGTGACGCACCGATATACGCGAAAAGTGATGATGATAATTGTTGTTTTAAGGGGTCTAACATCTAGGTTATCGGCCCCACGCGAGAAAAAAATAAAGAGAATAATAAGTGTATGCTTCTACGAACACATCGTCCATACTGTTATTCTTTTAGGTACGGTACCGGTATTTCACTGATGATAAAAAAATGACGACTTTTGGCTTTATAAACAATAGAAAGAGAAGTTTTCTCAGAAGGAAAGACATGGACCCTAATTAAAAGGATGGCCAACAATAGAGTGAGCTGGAAGAAATTTGTAGCTGCCCTATGTTCTTACAAGGAATAAAAGGAAATAAGGAAGGAATAAGGAATTTCAATAATGTTTCAATACTCATATTTTTGTATATATTTATTTTCGAATATCAAAATGTAAAACACATTAATACACACGCAACATGTCAATATCTAATCCACGAACTGTTCGTGCAGCGAGCATAGTAACTGATATACAGTAGCCTACAGTATTGCTTGAAACGAGAGCAATGTGACTGAGCAATCACTGGCGACAGACTGCTATAACAAACAAAGAGCGCGTGCAGTGGCAGTAGCAAGGCGAGCGAACGATCTGTCTTCCAGATGAGAGCTAACGAACTAAATGAGAGAAATAGTTCGCTAAGGAGCTGCAAACTAAACTGATCGCTCCCAGCCGCGAACTATTATGCGCAAGACTAGAGAGATGTATCTGACGACTGCTAATGAAGAGAAGAGATAGGTTGGTAGGACACATAGGCTACTAAGACACCCAGGAATAGCAAGCTTAGTTATGGAGGGAAGGGTCGAGGACAAGAACTGAAGGGGTAGACAAAGGTTAGAATATGTTAAACAGATTGCCTCAGTTGTAGGGTGTGGTAACTATGAAGAGATGAAACTATTAGCTCAGGACAGGGAAGAATGGAGAGCTGCATCAAACCAGAAAAGACTGAAGACTCAAAGAACCACAAGATCACGTTCGTTCAGCATTACTTTACTGACCAGTTGATTTAAACACCACAATACTTGAGCGATCCAGCGATTCAACTAATCACAGTCGTTGGGGACGTACAAGATCGTCGTAAGTGACTGAGTTAATGCTCACTGTTGCCGCTCCCTCTTTCGCTGCTTCTATTACTTAAACCACTTGAGCTACTTGTTCGTTGGAGTTATCACTATCTAAATCAGAATAACACGTAACATAGATATATGCCTGCTATTGAACTACAATTGGATCAATCATAGTTCGAAAATCATATTATTGGAAATAGGGTACTGTGTGCCATTAAGGCTTAAGTGTTAAGAAGATTAGATATTGTGCTATGGGAGACATTTACCTGGGCTTCCGTGGGACCTATTGTAGTATTTAAACACACCATATATACTGGATATTATTTATAATATATATACTGTAGATCACGTGCAAATGATTACGGATCACTTAGCATGTTTTGGTCATGAGTGTATTGTAACCATTATTTTTATGAATCCCCCATGACAGTTTGATTCAGACTATTGACATATTTAACCTACTTTCAAATTTTGAAAATAAATGAAAGTATACTTATGAGATCAACACAGGACCAAAACTTTGTGAGTCTGTCTGTCTGTGTGTTTGTGTGTGAACTCTGCATGTCTCCTATGAATTCAAACACGACGAACCCGAATTCAACGAAATTTGGTGCAGAGGTTTCACTATCAAAGGGCACCTCAGTGTCATGTTTTATATTGCCGCCATCTTTACTAAAACTTAATAGCGGCCACTCAAGTGGTTAAAACATAAAATTAAATTACGTCCAAACTAATCAACTGATCGTTACCAAATTTGATAAAAACTTACCTTCATATGGGACGCGGCTTGTGCTCAAACATCAAGGTCATCAGCAGTACCATTTCAGGATGGCGGCCGTGTGAATTATGCGAACTTAAGAATCCATAGCATGGGACCCACCAGTTCCGATTATCGAACCGATGAAACTGTTAAAACTGTTTTGAAGGACGTGACCCGTCGAAATTGAAAGTATATATTGTAATATTATAGTGCAGAAGTGACTTTAAAAAGCTGAGTCGTCTTGGATACAGGACAAGATGGAAGTTGATCTCTTCTTCTGACCTATATTTGGGTATGTTGCATGTAATGAAGCCTACAGATAGAATTAATATAAACTTTGTATGAAATGGATTATGATGAATATATACTCCAGTGAGGAAATCGTTTAGTCCATGTCATTATTTGCTAAGACGTTGTATGTAAATCGGCACATAACCTGTGTCACTGTGATGTCTGTAGGCTTACTAGTGTGTGTACTTTTATACGAGGAAGAATTTGGGTAGGAAGCTGTTGTTCTTGTTGTTTCATTTGAGATGCATTGACATCATGGTCGTTTTGCCCCGTGAACTTGGGTGAGTGTTGAATTTTGTCTGATAACATGTGTTATTGTGATGGCTGTATTAGTGTGTGTATAGGCCTATGTAATTCAGGTGAGGATTCAATCAATGACCGTATAATTTCCGTATAGCACGTAGTATTTCAACAAGCTACTACAACCAACATTCAATTAAACTCCTTGAAAAGGACAAAGAGTTATAACTATACCCATGCATTTAGGAGAAAGTAGGCTATATGTTCTTTACTGAACATCTTGTTATTCTTTACATGCAGTTACCCGGGATGTGGCAAGGTTGTATACTTCATAGTTTTCAGAGACTGATTTGTTTATTTGGCTCTGTAAAAGACCATGTCACCACGGAGGCTCGGGTTCGATTCATGGCTCTGCCACGAAATTTAATTCTGGTCTGAGGGCTAGAACGGGGTCACTTAGCCTCGTGGGGACACAAACTGACTAGAGGCGGGTTCACTCCCTGCCTCAGCCATCCTGGAAGTGGTTTTCCGTGGTTTCCCTCTTCTCCTCCAGGCGATTGCTGGGATGGTTACTTCCGGCAGGTCCATGGCCGCCTTTCTCCCCACTCCCTTTGCTGCCCTTTCCTTCATTAGACCCATGTTCGTGGTCGCCTGGGCGTTTGGCTTGTCACCATCGCCAGTTGTATCTGCTGACAAAGTGTGTTCAGCTCCGAATACCTTCCTGGAATGTGACGGTAGAGGACTGATCCCTCGCAGAGTCCAGGGGTTAAGATGAACTTGGAGGGTATGTATCGTTCCATAAGCTATGGTGCTGGGTTGGACGAGGATGAGGAGGTGATGGTCTGTGCCTTGGGCATAGGCGACTAGTTAGCCACGTCGCACATGTTCCAAGCTTCGTAGACCACAGGTAGGGCAAAGGGTGCCCCATTGGAACGATATCAACTGGCGATGGCAGGTTAGTATGTAGCTGCGCGAACTCCCGTCCTTCAAAACAATTCACAGAACAAAGCTTATTCACTGCCTCGAGATGTATTCCAGCTCACAGCTACCACCTGGGGAGCTAGTCCTCACGTCCTAAGAACTTCGGCTCTTGCTTTGTGTGTGTCATCTGATGAGTACGGCTCAACTGTGTGGAGTGCATCTGTGCACACCAAGAAGGTTGACACTCAAGTCAATGAGACTGTCCGAGTCTTGTAAGGATGCATAAGGCCAACTCCATTCGACAAACTCTACCCAGTTGTTGGAATAGCTCCTCCCACTGTCAGAAGGGCCGTTGCTGCCGATGGAGAGAGGGCGAAGCAGACCAATGATCCCCGTCACCCACTGCATGATCATTAAGCTGTAGTTTGTCGTCTGAAATCCAGAAAGAGCTTCATCACTAGAACTCAACCACTGGGGGGAATACCGGAGTCTAAGCGCATCAAAAGATGGAAGAGGAAGCTGTCGCTGGATATCCCTGAAAAGGAAGAGATAGCCCCAGGAAACGATGTTCCGTACTCTGTTTGGAGATCACTCAATCGTCTTTTCAGGCACAGTGGGGCATAAATGTATGGATTGGCATCATGGGTGATCACCTCATCGGTCCCCATTTCTTTGAGGACCATCTGACGGGACAACGCTAGCTGCGGTTTCTTCAAGATGAACTACCACCAATTTTGGAAAATGTGCCACTCCTTGACCGCTGCAGGATGTGGTTTCAACATGGCAGAGCTCCACCGCACGCGGCGGTGGTCGTCTGGTACCATCTCGATGCGACGTATCCTGATAAATGGATAGGATGGGGAGGACCACTCGCCTGGTCCGCCAGAACGCGCTATCTTACGCCCCAGAATTTTCTTTCAGTGCGGCCATGAAAAGCAACTTGTCCTGGTCACTTCAGACCTACCATCACCGAGACATGCCGATCCGTTTCGCCAGAGATGTTGTAACGAGCCCGACGGTGCGTATAACATCGCGCCCAGTTTTGTATCGACCACTTCGAGCAGGTGCTGGTTAAACCTGTGGATAACTGAAATTCTGTCACATGTTTCCTTGCCTCTATAAACCCAGCTTCACTCCAACGGCCCGTTTCAGGACCAAATAAACAAATCAGTCTGTGAAAAACTATTAAGTATACAACCTTGCCACATCCCAGGCAATTGTTTCTTTTTTAAATTGCATGGGACTTGAACCTTCGAACCCTCGAGCACCGTAACTATCACACTTTCTACCACGCGCTTGCTATGTGAGCTACTACGACGCTTGACATGCAGTACGCACTTCCCAGTCTATACAATACCTGCTCTCGGCCTGTGCATGCACCTCCTGTTTTAAAGTACGTGTTCTGCGTATCTGTGCTCGTTTTGCGGGTTCATTTAAGGTACCCATACTGAATTAATAGTGGCACTTACTAATCCTACTGTCTTCTAGCCCGTAAACACACATCTCGTTACATTACCCCGATTTAGGGAGAGGGACCGATGTCTTTCAGAATATTGTAGTACATGTGACGGGATGCATAAAACTGGACCGAAATGGTCTGGCAGACCACCCGGCATAATGGCTATTATGGATAGATAAACAAACAACACGCAACTAAGACACGTAACTAAGATCTTGCGCTCTTACAGCAACGTATAAATGACAGTACTGACCTAGCTGACATGAATAACGAACATTGGTTGCCATGGTTTACGTGGTATCAGGGAAACCTTTCTGATCGTGAGCCTCGTGGCGATCCACAGTCGCGTGACGATAAAATGACAAGTGCTCCTTTCTAATGCCATTTAAACAAACTAATATTTCAACAATGACACAGGTTATCAGACAGATTCCACATACACCCAAGTGCACGGGGCTACATGGCCACGATTTTACAAAGCCCCTAAATAAATCAACAACAAAACCAACAAAACATTATCTCTGGAAAACAATCCTGTGGCAGTCAAGAGTGACTGAAACATCTCGACAATGTACGGGCTCACTTAGATCACTGTTGTTGTTTGAGTCTTCAGTATTTTGACTGGTTTGATGCAGCTCTCCACGCCTGCCTGTTCTGAGCTAATCGTTTCATCTCTATATAGCTACCACACCCTACAACCGAGTCAATTTGTTTAACATTTTCTAACCTTGGTCTACCCCTAAACTTCTTGTCCTCGACCCTTCCTTCCACAACTAAGCTTGCTATTCCTGGGTGTCTTAGTATGTGTCCTACCAACCTATCTCTTCTCTTCATTAGCAGTCGCCAGAAACATCTCTCCTCTCCCACTAGTCTTAATACCTCTTCGTTTTTAACCCTATCTACCCATCTGATCTTCATCATTCTCCTGTAACATCACATTTCAAACGCTTCAATTCTCCTCTTTTCTGCTGCACCAATAGTCCAAGTTTCACTTCCATAGAGTGCCACGCTCCAGACAAAGACCTTCAAAAATAACTTCCTAATATCTAAATGTATATTCGATGTCAACAGATTCCTTTTCTGTAGAAATGCTTTCCTTGCCTGAACTAACCTACTTTTTATATCTTCTTTGCTTCGTCCATCACTGGTTATTTTCCTTCCTAAGTAACAAAAGTCTCCTACTTCCTTTAGTTTTTCACCTGCCAATTTAATGCCCATAGAGGTTTCTGATTTATTTCGGCTGCATTCCAGTATTTTAGTTTCACATTTATTAGTTTTCATCATGAATAATTTCACTGTTACACAAACAATATTGTTATTTGTAACTCTTCAGTCGGTCAACACGAATTTGCACGATGACTGGGGCACTGGGCAGGGTACAATTTGAATTTTTGAATTTTGAATTTATTGTTTCTCTTATACAGGCCACTGAGGCTACAAAGCCTCTTTATGCAGCTCTCTTCATTCAGAGGGCGGTTAAATACAATAGAATAAATGAAGAAAGAAAAGAAAAACTTAACCTATACATACAGTTGACAATAATAAATGAAGAAAGAAAAGAAAAACTTAACCTATACATACAGTTGACAATAGAAGTTCTTGTTATTACATCCGTTCACCTTGAATATGATAATTGTATAGCTGATAGATCACAATAAAGGGAGTGTTTTATCGCTCTGATAGGAAGTCCTGAATACTGGTGCAATTTATATTTATTCCAGAGAATACTAGCTGAAATACGGAATGAACCTTTGCATTTTTCGGTTCTGTGATGAGGTATCTGGAGCATTTGTGCAGTGTGTCTATTCGCACGGTTATGCACTGATTGCATGGGAGTTAGTGTGCAGTAAATATAAGACGGAATTTTGAATTTTAGAATTTTTATCACAGTCAGAGCCATGGCATACTGTCTTCGTTCCTTTACTTTAGCCATCCAATCTGGACGTAAAATGGAGTTATATGAGACTCTCTTGGTACATTGAGTACAAACCGCAATAATATACAAGCAACCCACCTGAGCTTCGCCCGAGAACAGTTATGTTAGTTATTGTTGTTTTAAGGGGCGGAACTACGAGGTCATCTGCCCCGAACAGTTATGAACGCATTACGTGATAAGCACTCTTTTTTGCTTTCAATGAACTATTAACATATTAGTTTTTCGTCTCGGCATGTCGGGTTAAAATCACGGACTGGACTATTAACTATATTAGCATGGAGATGCATGTGCAACGAATTCTTGTCAGACGCAACTTAAGAATGGCGAGTTTGGCGGCTTCGGTGGAGTAGTTGGTAGCATGCTGAGCTTCTATGCCCAAGGTCGTGGTTTCAAACCCGGCTGAAGCAAACAATGTTGTTTTAAGGGGCGGAACTACGAGGTCATCTGCCCCTAAAAAAACTGCCCGAATTCGTCGGTTTTTTAAGAGCGTTAAAAATCCCTCAGTAAGCCTTTCTTCGGAAGGGAAGTAAAGCCGGACGGTGGTCCCATGTCCTAGATTTATGGCATGATAAAGAACCTTCCACTAATTACACTTGTGTGAAGCAAAATTATAGGTAATATTTTATTAACGCTCTTAGGTTCCAACGTTCGTCACCAGGAGCCGACTGCGGTGGCATGTAGTAACAAAGTTCAGAACTATTCGGTCGTTGTCGGTGGCGTTTGGTAACAAAAGTTGGAACTATTTGAAAATCGAATGTCTGCTGTCTTTACTTGAATTAAAAGCAGATAACACACACTAATACATACATCACAATTAACAGCGGTTATCAGACAGATTCTACACACACCCATGATCGCGTTGTCGCTGTCCCCAAACTGAGGAACCAACCTACCAAGTATGGCGAGGTGCATGAAACACAAATCGCCCTTCGGTCCAATCTTAACTTTCTGTGTATTTTGCCGACCGAAAAGTTCACAGGCGAAATAAAGAAAAGCCGAGTTGCATTTCCAGGGAAACTCCAAATACAACCACTCTTCTCTGAAGTCTTCACTCAACACGACTCGACAGTTGGCTGCTGTCTGTAGGCCTATCTGTGCTAATGGGCTCGCTCACTAGCTCTGCTGTAACTGGGGTGTTAGGCTCGTCCCTAGCTAACACGTAAACTGTCGCCTCAGTAATTGAATGAAGATTATTGGAAGAAATGAAAACGTAAAAACACTTATAATGGGCGATGTATTGAAGATAGATATATGCTCTCCCGGATATTTTGTAGAACATTTCATGGTGAATAATTCTTACACTCATAGTATATTGATTTTTAACGGTTTTCGCAGCATAATCTTAAAAAGCGCATGGATGCCAGGGTTTTCCGACTTTTTCACTGAAATCGTTAGTGCAGGGCGTCCTTTGATCATCAATACATTATTTTCTACAGAGCCATGTCCTGTGGTTCGGATATCACGTAAAAATGAGGTCCCGTGGCTCATGATCTCGCGATTAACGGTCACGTTAAAATACAAGCTTCCTTTTTTATTTTCTACAGAAACCCTCCTCGAGAAATCCTTTACAGAATGGTGAAAACCGCATCGAAATCTATCCAGTGGTTCTCGAGATTACCCGTGACAACCAAGAATCGGGGACTTCGTGTTATACTAACCATGAGTAGAGATGTAAATAACACTCCTGGTAAAAATTACATGTAATAGTTTAAATTTAAACCTCAATAAAGTGATCACTGATCAGGATGAACACTTGAAGGTCGAATCGCGTAATCCTAAAATTGCCCTATTATAATAGTGATCAAAACTACTGATAGCGATAGCTACACTTGCTAAAGGGCAGCGCTAGGCCATGGGGCCAAGCTCTCTGAGGGCTTGGTAGACGTGGGTTCGAGAGTTATATTACCCATCAGGAATAGAACCCAAGCCTATGTGCTCCATTGAGTTTGGTTTCTAAAATGTATTATTATTATAATGATCTTCTCATTGGAAACAAAGTCTGTTGACATACCATTTAAGAAAGAGCCTTGCCAATCCATAAAGTTCAAAGATGAACCTTGTAGTCCATCTCTTCCTTACAAGAGTAATCCATCTAAAAGCAAGATATATTAGATAGATAACTTGAAACAGGCTGTCTCCATTTAAAGACATGGAATCCCCCAGTAAACAACTCTCGTTTCTTAAGAAAACCTTGAGAGTTATTTACTACGGAGCTGTAGAAAGAACTAGAAGGAATCTTTAGCTAACCTTCAACATTTACACATTATTGGTTACCCACTCAGAGAGACAACTCCCTGTTAAAGAAACAAACTTCTGATTGGCTAGTCCTTCAGGGAAACTCATAATCCCCACCAGGTGAAAATGAAAATGAGTGGATTTTCATTTTCACCTGGTGGGGATTATGAGTTTCCCTGAAGGACTAGCCAATCAGAAGTTTGTTTCTTTAACAGGGAGTTGTCTCTCTGAGTGGGAACTCATAATCCCCACCAGGTATTATCCAGAGCAGATCGCTCTCTTCTTGATTGTAACCTTGGAGTATTGTAACTCTGCTTAACTAGACTATGTGCCTTGTACATTACTAGGGCCCGGATGTTGATGCAGTAAAAAAGTTTTAAAAATGCACTTAAAATTTTCAAAAATGACTAATAAATCATCATCTTCCTAGCATTGATCCCGCTTTATTGCAGGGTCTGCTTTTCTGCACTTTTTCTTCCATACTGCTCGATCTTGAGCGTCTCTAGTTGTGGCATTCACTAGTTGCATGTCCTCCCGCATAGTATCCAGCCAGCGCTTTCTCGGTCGCCCTCGTGGTCGTCGGCCTTCTGGACTGATGTCAAGTGCAGTTCTCGCGACTGAAGAGTGATTGCTACGCAGTACATGGCCATACCAACGCAGACGGCTCCCCGCATTTTTTCATGGATTGGAGCCACACCAAATGTAGCTCGAACATTGTCATTCCTGATGTGGTCCAGTCTAGCAAGTCCCTGTGTCCAGCGAATCATCTTCATCTCCATGACATGTAGTTGTTGTTCATGTCTCTTCGTTACTGGCCAGCATTCAGTACCGTACAGTGTTACTGGTCGAACGATGGTTCTGTAAATTTTCGACTTCAGATATAGTGGCACATTCCGGTCAAAAAGGACTCCAGTAACTTGGCGCCATTTCAGCCATGCAGCGTTGACTCTGTTTCGGACATCTGGGAGTGTTCGGCCATCTGAACAGATTAGCGTACCCAAGTATTTGAATGCAGATGATTTTCGGAGTTCAGTGCCATCAATATGAATAGATCCTTCACTTGGTACTCCACACTCCATATACTCTGTCTTCCCAATATTAAGTCGTAGGCCATGGGTGTCTAGTGCAGTTTTCCAACATTGAACATGTTGTTCCAATTCTTGGCGAGACTTGCAGGCTACAATGATATCGTCAGCATAGAGCAAGGTCCAGGGATGTGGTTGCAGTAGTTCGGCTGCGATGGTGTCAAGACAAATGATGAACAGGAGCGGGGACAAAGCTGACCCCTGATGAACACCAACACGGATGGGAAAAGTTGCGGAGTTTCCTGAAGCACATCGGGCATAGCTGGTGATATTCCGATAAAGAAGCTGAACCCATTGAACATATGCTTCTGGTACCCCATGCTGTCGTAGTGCATACCATATTAGATCACGAGGTACCCTGTCGAAGGCCTTTTCAAGATCCAAGAAGGCTATATGGAGTGGTTTCCGCTTTTCTAGGTGCCTTTCCATCAAAAGACGAGCGGCGTGAATAGCATCGATTGTCCCTGTACCTTTCATAAAACCACACTGGTTTGAGGCAATCTTGATTATGTCACGAAGGCGTGTATCCGCGATACGCTCAAATATCTTCATAGTGTGGCAAAGCAGGCGAATCGGTCGATAATTTGACCAGTTGTGCACATCTCCTTTACCTTTCCATATTGGTATTGTTACACTGCTGAGCCAAGTAAGAGGAGCTTCGTTTTCATTGATGATCTTGTTGAAGAGATCTGCTAGAAACTGAGCTGCTTGTGATCCAAGCATCTTCCACACCTCTGATGGGAGATCATCCGGTCCAGTTGCCTTTCCATTTTTCATTTTCTTCATAGCGGTCTCCACTTCGGCAACCGTGATGGCTGGTTCTGGACCAAGTACAGGATCCACAGCTGGTAGTGGCGGATGCGGAAATTCTTCGTTGCTAATATTTTCGAAGTGCTGTTTCCATCGGTTAAGGATCTCATTAGTTTTCTGTAGAGGTTGTTGATTTTCATTCTTAATGATCATAACATGTCCAAGATCTTGAGTGGAACGATGGCGATTCTTCGCTAGTCTGTAGATATTATTTGCTCCTTCTGGTGTGTTGAGCTCTTCGTACATGCTCTTGTAATGGTCTGCTTTAGCCTTTGCCACTTCCTGTTTTGCCACAGACTTCAATCTTCTATATTCCTGACGATCAAGATCCAGTCTCGATTGGAGCCAGGTCTTATACGCTAACTTCTTCATCCTGATGGCATCTTGGACATGAGAATTCCACCACCATATCTCTTTATTGATAAAACTGCGCCCAGGTTTTTATTTACCCATGATGTCAGTAGCACAAGTCGTAATATGTGTGGAGGCCTTTGCCCAGATTTCATCAACGTGTTGACCTTGTTCTGGCATAGGTAAAGAGCCTATAGATGTTTTCAGCTGGATGTGATGTTGTTTTAATTTCCACCATTTAATTCGTTCCGATGTAGATTTAAGACTTTTCTTGCCGAGATCAAGGCGAATTCTAAAATTGAGGAGAAGCAGATGATGTTGGGGTGCAATAATGTCTGATGGTATGACTTTTACATCAGTGACAAACTTCAGATCACTCCTTCGTACCAGCCAATAATCAATCTGCGTATTTCTTCCACCACTACTGTAGGTAATGAGGTGCGATGGTCGCTTTTTGTAAAAGGTGTTAGTCACAGCTAAGTCTAAGGCCTCAGCAAATTCCAGGATTCTGTTTCCATCCTCATTTCGCTCTCCAAAGCCTTGTCCACCATGTACTCTCTCGAAACAATTTCTATTCCCTCCAACGTGGCCATTTAAGTCACCACCAATGAACAGGACTTCTTCTTCAACAAACTGTAGGTAAGTTTCGAGGTTGTTCCAAAATTCATCCTTCTCATCATCCGTGCACCCAGTTTGTGGAGCATAACATGAAACCACACGTAAGGTTTTCGTACCAGTGTCGATCTTAATAGACATCAATCGGTCAGAAAGACGGTTTACTTCAGAGACATGATCTCTGAACTTTGTACTCACAGCTATAGCTACGCCATTCCTGCCTGATATCTTTCCGTGGTAGAATAATTTATATCCTTCACCAATATCCTTGGATTTTGAGCCAGACCATTTGGTTTCCTGGATGCAGGCAATATCTACTTGTCGGTTCTTCAAGGTATCTGCAAGTTCTCGGCTTCGACTCGTAAGAGTACCAATGTTAATGGTTGCCATTCTGATTTTTTGGACTCGCTTCTTTAGCCCACCCCGTCCTTGAGTGGGGAGCCCTTGCACATTTCTCACACCATTCGGGCGATGATGATGCGCGTCGCCTACAGCGGGGAAGGCCCTAGCAGTTTCATCCATAATATTTATTCTAACCAGTGTATTGAGATACAACAGAATTTGTTTTACCGACCGGCTTGTTGTTAAGCCTGCCATCGAACCCTCCTCCTTTCTCATCCCGGACTTGGGACCGGGCAATGGCCTAAAAAAATCGAAAAATGCACTGTAAAATGCAGAAAATGATCTTATGATAATAGACTAAACTCACCAATATTTCAATAATTCGAAAAATGCACTATAAAATGGAGAAAACGATCTTATAATAATAAACTCGCCAATATTTCAAAAATGGCAACTGAAGCTCAAACTGAAAAGTCAATCAAAATAGATTTCTAGCACTTAACAAAAGGTTTATGTTCATAGCTACTAGCTTCTTCTCAACTCTGAGAGACGTAACTCTCTCATATAAAGCTGTGACATGACTAAATGGGGGGAAAAATACCTTAAAAGGCTGATTTCTCTAAAATATGACCAAGGAAATCTACCAAACTTTAAAAAAAATGCTCTTAAAATGGAAAAATAGCACCAAAAAATGCAAAAAGATGCAAAATAAAAATGATATGTTTGAAGACGGGTGGCCCGTCCGGAGTTCCTATGTACTTCTGTATTGTTTTAGACAGCTCAGTAAAAGGATGACATGTCATCAACATCCGGACCCTATACATAACTAACAACTACTGTGAATGTATTATTTGTCGGTCGACTGAAAATAAATAACATTCTTTGGGAATCTTCGTGTTCAGTTGCTTTGCAAGATATACTCAGACCAGAGGAGGTCCTGTGTGGACGTTTGTCGTAATTGCTGTCCCGCCTGGAAGCAGCATATTTAATTCGAGCACCACAGTCAGCCGTCCTTGAAATAGGTTTCCCATTTTCAAGTCCAGGTAACTTCTGACAAGCCACGGCCGCTTCCTTTCACATCTTTGCCCAGTTTCATTAATTTCATCTCTTATTAACTCCTCTGATTAGATTGGCGTCAGGAAGGGCATCCGGCCGTAAAAACCATCCGCTACAAAGACTTTCATCGCATCTCATCGCCGACCCCGTTGGAAAACGGGAATAATAACGGGTAGACATACATACATACTGTACAATAGTGATCATAACGAATACAAGTAATTTTTTATTGGAATGTTATTTACATAACACTAGCAACCTGCCCCGGCTTCGCCCGGTATCTTTAACGGTTTACCCAGCGTATGCTGAAAAGGCGCACGAACGGCAGGCCCCAGGCGCAATTCAGAAAAGCCGAGGTGAACAGCGAAACTCCAAACACATATACTCTTCTCTGAAGTCTTAACTCGACACGACTCGACAGTTTGATGCTGGCGGAAGCTGGGGTGACAGGCTCGCTCGGTAGCTCGTAAACCAAAGCTAATAATTTAAATTTCCATTGAAAGGTTATTGTTGGAAGAAATGCAAACGTAAAACACTTATAGTGGGCGATGTTTTAAAGATAGAGATATGCTGTCCCGGACTATTTTATAGAACTTTTCATGCTGAACAATTCTAACACTCATAGTAAGTTACTGTATATAGATATATTTGAACGGTTTACCCAGCGTAAGCTTAAAAGGCGCACATTTGGCAGGTTTTTCTTCAACTCGATTCACTTAATTCGTTACTGCTCGGCTACGTTTGGTCATAAATGAATGTTCTACTACAGAAACCTTCCTCGAGAAATCCTTTACCGAATGGTGAAAACTGCATCAAAATCCATCTGGTGGTTCTCGAGATTACACGTTACATCCAAGAATCGGAGACTTTGTTTTATACAATCTAGATATATTGTACCCCGACCAGTTGACCGACAGAAGAGCTACAAAATAATTGTTTGTATTGGCAACACTGAAAGTATGGCTTAAAAATTGTACAAACAATATTGCAAAGCGAATTTGTGCCGCTGGACAACATGAAATAATTACCACAAGATAAATAATTGAATTCTTCCAAGAGAATTTGCTAATCAATTCAGTCACGGGCCATTAACCAAACTGAATTCGAGTAAAGTGATTAACTGATTTTTTGTAATTTAACAGGCCAAGTAAATCACAGGATAACACAATGAACCTCACTGCGTGACAAATATATCACGAATAAAGCCAATTCCAGTCGAAAAATGCATGTGTGTTGAATAATTAAATATAAAAACAAATCAGATCAGAGTAAACAGAAGTGGATATAAATTTAGTTTAAACAAATTTCATTTGTAAACACGCATGAAATTAAACCGAGTAATTCAAATTCAGCTGTCATTTTGCATATATTTTTCGCTTCATATGTTTTTTCTGATATGTGATAGCAATTAGTTGACAGCTGTCAAAACATTATTGTCGAAAAATAAAATAGAGTACATCAGATAAGTATTACCCGACAGAAGCGAGTGGAACCTCGGAAAGAATGTGAGTTAGAGAGGTAGGCACACTGCACGGAAACGCTGTTTAGTCTGGTTCAGTCCAGGTGTCAGCTGGGTCATGTAGCGTCTTCTTCTTTCCTAGCGTATTTCCCATGCTGGCGCAGGATCCGCTTGCTTGGTTGCCGTTCGTCACCTCTTCCTGTCAAGGGCATCTTCGGGTTTCAGGCCGTATACCAGTAGCCCAGTCAAATTAGACATAAAAAGGGGCCCGACCTTGAAAAAGGTCATGTAGTTCTAATTTTTTAATATGTTGTTTAGACCTCTGCCAATAATACAAAACCAAATTTGCAACTTCGAAAGTCCTGTGGTAGCTGTGTAATAGCCAAAAATCAGCCAGATATTTGCACTTTTTTCAGTTTCTGCTCAATATCGTCTAAAGTATGCCTCTGAGAGAAACCACTGTGAATACCTGTTTGCAACTATATTACATTGTACAATTTGAGTCCTAAGCGAGCTCTATACGTATAGTAGTTCCTGACATACAGTTATTTAAAGATTGGATGCTTTTTTTAAGCAAAAATTGTTGGTTTTGGCCTCCTAATTTGACAAATATTGTCCAAAATACTCACCCTATGAGAAATGTCATCAATAATGAACTTAAAGTTTAATTGCTTACCTTTAATTTGAGCTTTGACGGGTACCTGTAGGCCTAGTATTTCTCCCAAAAGTGGCATGTAACAGAAAACCTTGAAAAATAGAAATCGTATGAAGTCTATTAAAACAAGTCCGAGCGTAAAAGACATTACGTACAGGGCCTGTAATGATTAAATCAGAGTTAATAGTATGATAAGTATACGTAGCAATGGTTTCATTATGGGAATGATTTCGTGTTAATTATAAATTATTTACTGAAATGATGTGTTAGACACCGGTATGTATAATATTACTTATCTTTATATATATAATTCTTCGACACGTGTGTATGTGACTGAACTCCTCCTAAACGACTGAGCCGATTTTGATAGAATTTAGTATGTATATTAGTGTGGGTCCATGTATGGTTTAGATTCACAATCCGACCCGGTAAGCCGAATGACACAATTTTAGAACCACAATTTACACACAATTTTAGAACCACAATATACAGTCAAAAACAGTCGTCATGGAAACCACTAGCCTTGGCCTTCCTGAAAGCTGATGTCTTTGGACGGGTTGTCTCTGCACGTTAGAGCCTCCTGGCCGCAATCTGTGCAACTACCGCCATTACTTACACTCCGCCCGTGGCGAAAAGTTGTGTTTTATACCAAAGGTGGCAGTGATGTCGAATTCTACTGTTTGTCTCTGCATGTTAGAGCGTTTCAAAGTCCCGTATGCGTTCATATACCATTCATCCGATTGCCATGAAACTTGGGTGATATGTTGAGTGAGCTCCAGGGAAGGTGTTTGGCTTAGTAAATCCATTTTACAATAGATAGCGCACAAATAGATTCAACAAATGAGCGACGACGCGCGAAGCGTTTCAAAAAGGTCCCGCATGCGCTCAAATACCATCGTCCGATAGCGATGAAACTTGGGTGAGATGTTGTGTACACTCCAGGGAAGGCTTCTGGCTTAGTAAATCAATTTCACATTAGGTAGCGCACGACCAGATTCAACAAATGAGTGACGACGCGCGAAGCGTTTCAACAAAATCCCGTATAAGTTTATATTCCACTCAAAGATTGAGATGAAACTTTGATGATTTGTTGTGTACACTTAAGTGAAGGCTTCTAACTTAGTAATCCATTTCACAGGAGGTTGCGCACGAGTAGATTCAACAAATGAGCGGCGACGTGCGAAGCGTTTCAACAAAGTCCCGTATGCGTTCAAATACCATACGTCCGATAGCGATGAAACTTGGGTGAGATGTTGTGTACACTTACATGAGGGTTTCTAACTTAGTAAATCCATTTTACAATATGTAGCTCACGAGTAGATTCAACAAATGAGCAACGACGCGCGAACTTTTAATCAAAGTCCCGTATGCGTTCATATACCATTCATCCGATTGCAATGACATTTGGGTGAGACGTTGTGTACACTTACGTGAGGATTTCTAACTTTATTTCACAGGAGGTTTCGCACGAGTAGATTCAACAAATGAGCGACGACGCACGAAGCGTTTCAATAAGGTCCCGTATGCGTTCAAATACCATTCGTCCGATTACGATGAAACTTGGGTGTGATGTTGTGTACACCCTACGGATGGTTTTTGGCTTAATAAATCCATTTTACAATAGGTAGCGCACGAGTAGATTCAACAAATGTGTGACGGCACGCGAATCATTTCAACAATGTACCGTATGCGTCCATATACCATTTATCCGATTGCGATGAAACTTTGGTGAATTGTTGTGTACACTCCAGGAAATGTTTCTGTCTTAGTAAATCCAGTTTTTAATAAGTAGCGCACGAGTAGATTCAACAAATGAGCGATGGCGCGCGAATCGTTTCCACAATGTCCCGTATGCGGTCATATATCATTCATCCGATTGAGATCAAACCTTGGTGAATCATTGAGTACACGCCAGAGAAGGTTTCAGGCATAGTAAATCTATTTTACAATAGGTAGCGCATGAGTAGATTCAACAAATGAGTGACGGCACGCGAATCGTTTAAAGATAATCACTTATGCGTTCACATGTCATTCATCCGATTCCGATGAAACTTTGATGAGTTGTTGTGTACACGCCAGGGAAGGTGTTCAACTTGGTAAATCCATTTTACAATATTGGTAGCGCACGAGTAGATGTAACAAATGAGCGACGACGCGCGAAGCGTTTCAACAAAATCCTGTATGCGTTCATATACTATTCATCGATTGCGATGAAACTTTGATGAGTTGTTGTGTACACTTACGTGAAGCTTTCTAACTTAGTAAATCCATTTCACAGTTGGTAGAGCACGAGTAGATTCAACAAATGAGTGACAGCGCACGAATCATTTAAACCAAATCCCGTATGCGTTAAATGCCATTTATCCGTTTGCGATGAAACTTTGGAAAGTTGTTGTGCACGCTCCAACGAATGTTTCTAAATTAGTTAATTCAATTCACGATAGTTTAGAGGCAGTTAACAGAAATTGAAAAAAAAAATATTGTGTATCCAAAAGCACTTCAAGAAACAAAGTTACAACACTTTCTTTGATTGGCAGGACAACGTCTGGTGGGTCAGCTTGTAATATTATATTTATATGAGGCCTTCTCGAATCTTTCGAGATAAAAGTGGTGCAGGAAAACTAAAATATTGGTTTGTTCTCCTCCCTCCATTTCCCATCACTTATAAATTGGTATCCATCAGTAGTGGAATAGTTGGTGGCCCTAACATAAATTGCCACTTGTCGCTACAACTGGGAACTGAACGTTTTAAGAAAATCATTGGGAATACGTTTGATAAAGTAACCTTTAAACGTATTGACAAAGTAGCCACATTGTCATACATCACCAGCTCTGTTAAAGTGGGGAACAAGAGAGTAGTTGTCGATCCACTTACTATTTTACAAAGGGTGTGCATAACCAAAAAAATGGGACAAAGAACTGAAAGAACATTTTGAACATGAATTAGCTCCATTACCAATGTCTTTGTTTAATGAACAGGGGATGCAAAAGGGGGCCAAGTCCAGTCTCTTTTCTGCTTTCACTCCACTATCCTACCACCCACCAGCTGACTCCAATACTTACAGTGTTTTTGATGGGGGCTATCTTTTACGCAAGGTTGTCTGGCAGCGCAATACGTCTGCGACTGCCATTGTTTCAGGTTACGTCAGCCACATTAAAGCCACTTTGGTAGCATCATCTCGGTTGTTTTTGACGGTTATCCTGAGGAGGCCGCTAACAAAACCACAAAAAATGCTGAACGACTCCGACGCTATGTTACTCACTTCTGCAATGAGATAATTTTTGAAGAATCCACCATCATCCAAATACCTCAGGAAAAAGTATTGGCCAATGAGAACAAGAAGAGGCGCCTCATCCCACTTCTTTGCGATTCATTCGTGCAGCATTGCATACAAGTAAGAGTAGCCGAAGAAGATGCTGATCGGGACATCATTCCCATGGCACTATCCAAGAGTCCTACATTCGACCGTGTGATCGTAGTAGGAGAAGATGTTGACCTCCTCGTTCTCCTCAATGGTTTAGACCCAGGTGCAACTAACATCTACCTTCAGAAGAGTAGCAAAGGTGAAGCCGGCTGTGTCCGTTACTCAGGCTCCTCTTTCCCCTGCTCTACACTCACCCGGTACAGTGGTTTTTAGCCTACTTTTCACATTTTGCAAAAATGAGGAAAAAGTAGTCTTATGAGATCGATCCGGGAAAATGTGTGTCTGTCTGTCTGTCTGTCCTTCTGTCTGTCTGTCTGGCTGTGTGTGTGTCCCCATCCCTATCAACTCCTAAACGGCTGCAGCAATCAAAACCAAATTTAGTATGAGTAAAGATGTGCACCGGAATAGCTCACGTCCATATTTGGAAATGATGTCAGTGCTACCAACTGCTGAAAAAACGCACTAGAAATTTGAGCTCCATGTTGGATATCTTGCAAGGTATGCATGGGAGATATTCCAAAATTGGCACACATGTAGATAATACTATTTCAGTTTATTTTCCAGGAGGCTAACCATGACAGTGTTGCCAAAATAATTTTAAGCCTTCTGATAGGTCCAATGTTTAAATGCCTATAACTTCTACACTATCAACTGGATTTCAACCAAATTTTGTATGTAATATCTGTACATAAACAGATATGACTGAGCATATTCTTAAGAGCCACCAGGGCTGCCAACTGTTAATAATTGCTCTCTCTATTTTTTTAAATTCTAATACCAATATATCAGAAAGTATGCAAGCCAACAGCTTTAAACTATGTACACGTATATTCTGACATTTTAGATTAATTTGGAGTAACTTATATACGTCAGTTCTACCAACATGATTATAAGCCTGCTGATAGTACCAATGTTTAAATACATGTAACTTCTATACTATCAGTTGGATTTCAACCACATTTCGTATGTGCAATGTGTACCATAACAGATATGACTATAAGTATTGTTAAGAGCAATCAGGGCTGCCAACTGTTAATAAATGCTGTCTATATTCTTTTTACCCTAATATCAATATATCAGAAAGTATGCAAGCCAACAGCTCTATACTTTGCACACGTATAGCACCTGACATTCTAGATTAATTTGGAGTAATTAATACAAGGCGGTGCTGCCAACATGATTCTATGCCTGCTGATATGTCCAATTTTAAAATACATGTAACTTCTATACTAACAAATGGATTTCATCCAAAATTGGCACAACAAGATATCATAATAATTCAGATTATTTCTGACCAGCACACGCATGGTATTGTTGGCAACATGCTTTTACGCGTGCTGATAGATCCAGTATCTAACTGCATGTAACGTCCATTGGACTTCAACCAAATTTTGTATTCTGTACCTTAAGAGGTGGAACTAAGAATATATTCAGTCACCAGGGCTGCCAACTGTAGTGCTCTATTAGGCTACATGATACCAGGTATATTTTGAACTAATTAGATAATTCGATATTACCAACATAATTTCGTCATTATTCTAGATAGGTTCATATACTGTAGAATAATCATTGGCAAGAAAAGTAGGCTGTATAGTTCTTCACGGAACTTCTTGTTATCATTGCGTTCAGTGGGTGCGACACCACTACTTCAGCCCCTTATGGTCATGGTAAAAACCAAGTTAGCTAATATATTTAAAAAATCCCAACTTGTAGAACTAGCAGAACTTTTCCTGCTGCCAGACTCCAGTAACGAAACCATAGCAAAAGCTGAGGAGAAGTGCTTTGAGTATTTGTACGGGGGTGATTTCCTAACAGACTCCCTGATTAGCCTTCGTCACCAACTGTTTGTTACATTTGCTTGCTTGCCCCCAACAGAGGATGCTTACATAACTTACCTCCAAGTTCAAAATTGGTTGGGGGCAGGGGCGGCTACACTGTATGTGCTGAAGTGCTGCAGCACATTGTTTTATTTGAAAATTAATTACTTAAGTAATATTATCTACAATCAATTACAGTGCATTAAAAAGATGCTAGTAAAAGAATTGGAAATATATCAACTCCCCTCACAACGAGTCGTGCGCTCCATTCCACGTCTGACACTGGCTGTGCAGATCACAGCTCAGCGAGAATTTCTATGTTTATTGGCAGCAAACATGAACCTTGCGTTTTACGTATGCGTGCCCATCTTTTCCGTTGTGCTGTTGGGACAACAGCCAAGACCTCACAGCAATTCTTCGTTCGAGCACACAGCGGCAGCACTGGTCACACGAAATGAGAACGTAGCAAGTGGTTCCTTCTAGACTCAGCGGCAGCATTTTAGAGGGAATCGCTCAAAGGAAAAGGTGGAGAAATATAGAGGAAGCCATCAGCTGTTCCCGCCAGAAGGTCATTTAATAGTCCCAACTTACCTATCCCATAGCCACATTTTGTTAATCGATGAACTATAGTTTGTTCAGTATGGAAAACTCAGTGAAGAGCCTCTTAAGTGTTACTGAGTGAGTGTCTCCATAAATAATGTTTCTAGTTATTTTATTCCTTGGTGGGGGGGATGGGTTACAGCACACAACTGATTTTCTGAACCAGCCGCCACTGGTTGGGGGTCAACAAAAATCCTAGAGAATGGGTATGGAAGTTTGATGATCAAGGGTTTACCCCTATCACGACCACTATGGATCCTGTACCTCAGCTCTTACTGCGCATGATTTCCTGCAATTGCAGCGGCGGTTGCAGTTGCCGAAAAGCTCGGCTGAAATGTTCAGCCCTTTGTCAATTTGTGGTGGCAAAATATGTCGAAACGTGCAATCGCTTCAGTTAGAGAAATCTGACGATCAGGAAGACATCCATCCCAACCCCTACATTGCTAGAACTGCAAAACGAGCCTGCGCCTGCTGCTCAGTTCAAAAATTCCTCCAATAAACCTCCACTATCGTCAGATCGTCAGAGGAAGATTTTTCGAGACCCGGGCCATCAAAACAAAGGAAATTACGATGAGACCTGTTGCTTCATAATTGTAAAATAATTTTAGATATAACGTTTTTCATCTCTACTTAGTATAAAACAAAGTCACCGATTCTTGGATGTTACGGGTAAACTCGAGAACCACTGGATGGATTTTGAAGCGGTTTTCAACATTCTATAGAGGATATATCGGGGATGATTTCTGTAGAAAATAATTTATTTATGATCAAAGGAAGCCGAGCAGTAACGATTTCAGTGGAAAAGTAGAAAAAAAACTGGCGTCCGAGCGCTTGGTAAGTTTATGCTGGGCAAACCGTTAAAAATATCAAAATACTATGGGTGTAAGAATTGTTCAGCATGAAAAGTTCTACAAAAAAGTCCGGGAGAGCATATGTCTATCTTCAATACATCGCCCACTATAGGTGTTTTTACGTTTTAATATCTTCCAACCATGTCCATTCAACTACTGAGGGGACAGTTTACGAGCTAGCTAAGGGCGAGTCAAGACTAGCTAGCGGGCGAACCTTTTGCCCCAGATACAGACAGCAGCAAACCGTTGAGTCGTGTTGAGTTAAGACTTCTGAGAAGGGTAGTTGTGTTTGGAGTTTCCCTGGAAGTGCAACTAGAGTTTTCTTCATTTCGCCTGTGAAACACAGTCAAGTTAAGATTGGACGGAAGGGGGATTTGAGTTTCATTCACCTCGCCATTCCCTGGAAGTGCAACTCTCATTTCGTCTGTGAACTTTTAGTTCCTAAAAATTCACAGTCAAATTAAGATTGGTCGGAAGGGGGATTTGTGTTTCATGCACCTCGCCATTCTTAAATTACGTCTGACAAGAATTTGTTGCACATGCATCTCCATGATAATATAATTAATAGTCCAGTCAGTGATTTTAACCCATCACGCCGAGACGTAAAACGGATATTGGTCGTTGTTCATTGACATTGGAAAAAAGCGTTTATCACGTAATGCATTCATAACTGTTCCCGGACGAAGCCGGTCGGGTTGCTAGTTTGTAATAATTCAATTCAATTTTTCAAGGATTTCAGTTACATGCCACACTTGAAAGAAGCACTGGCCCTACACGTACCCGTCAAAGCTCAAATTAATGGTAAACAAATAAACTTTAAGTTCATTGTCAATAACATTTCTCATAGGATGAGTATTTTGAACAATATTTGTCAAATTAGGAGACCAAAAACAACAATTTTTACTTCTTTGAAAAAACATCCAATTTTTAATAACTGTATCTTTGGAACTACTAAACGTACAAATTGTAGACAATTTAATATAATTGTAAACAGGTATTAACAATGTTTTCTCTCAGACGCATAGTTCAAAATATATTGGGCAAACACTGAAGAAAGTGCAAATATCTGGCAGTTATTTGGCTATTACACAGCTAGCACAGGACTTTCGACGTTGAAACATTGTTTCTTTACTATTGGCAGAGGTCCAAACAACATATAAAAATATTAGAATCACATGACCTTTTGCAAGGTCGGATGTATATTTTAACTGGACTACAGGAGGTATTCGCTGATTCTATCCATCCATCGTTTCCTTGGGTGCCCACAGGGTCGATGCCCTCCTGGATTGTATTTGAGGGCCGTCTTTACCACAGAGCTCTCATCACTTCTATTCACACACCCACACCAACGAAGACGCGCAGGCCCGGTGACAGAATCCTCAAGCTCCTGGGCAACGAGTGGATCGGGCCCCTAAATCCCGGTATCCTCCCCTCACTTAATTTACACCAGAACTGCAAAATTATTCTGATATTAGCCTACTTTCGATTTTTGCAAAAAATGAAAGTAGACTTATGAGATCACTACAGGGCCAAAAATTGTGTGTCTGTCTGTGTGTGTGTGTGTGTGTGTGTGTGTGTGTATGTGTGTGTGTGAGTCTGTGTGTGTGTGTGTGTGTGTGAGTGTGTGTACTCTGAATGTCTGTCTCCCCCTAACAATTCGAACACGGTGAAACCAAATTGAACGAAATTTGGTACAGAGGTAGAACAAGCAAAGGGCACCTCAGTGTCATGTTTTATATCGCCGCCATATTTACCAAATCTGAATGGCGGCCACTCAAACGTTCAAAACGTAAAATCAAATAGCGACTAACCAAAATAACCGATCTCTACCAAATTTGGTAATAACATTCCTTCATATAGGACGCGTCTTGTGACCAAACTACAAGGTCATCCGCCGTACCATTTCAGGATGGCGGCCGTGCGAATTATGCAAACTTTATAATCCATATCATGGGACCCACCAGTTCCGATTATCGAGCCGAGAATCGATTTAACTCTTCTAAAGGAAGAGGCACGTTCGAAATTAAAAGTTTATTTTGTAATACTATACTGCAGAAGTGATTTTTAAAAAGCTGAGCCGTCTCGGTAAGCAGACAAGATGGCAGCGGATATCTTGTGCCTGACTTATATTTCACTAATTTGAGTATTGCATGCAATATAGCGTACTGATACAAAATAAATAAACTTTGTATGAAATGCTTTATATATAAATAATATACTCCACTGATGAAATCGTTAGGTCTAAATCATTATTTGCTAACAAGTTCTATGTAAGTCATTTTATATAGATCGATGTTCGTTGGCACAAATGGCTCCGTGGTAAAGCGTTGGTCTATCATTCATATGCCTATGGTTCAAACCCCATCTGTGTTAGGTTTTTGCTTGAAATTTTACATATTTTTTGCTTTGTAATGACTCAGACGTTTTAAAATTAAGCGTTATATTGTGCATATTACGGTGCAAAACATATATTTAATTAAAACATAATTCGCCAGCAGATTTGCTCGAGACATCTAGCAGCCAAAAAGGTAACTGCACGCCGGGCTACTTATTAACTTACAGATTTTATTGAAAAGTTTCTTCTTATGGCCGCTAGAATGCACTCTCCCTGTTAGGATTATATTGTTCGATATTTCTCCACTAGATTTCACGACTGGTCTACATGGGACTCCATTGATAGTATACCGTTGGCATTCTATGCGCATCGAATTTGAAGAATGACAGGATGATACTATGATACATTTTTACTTCTTATTTTAAAGGGTTTGTTACAGCCTATTGTGCGTTATTTGAAAATGTTATTTGAAGTAAAGAACAAAACGATTTCACATAGTAACTGAATTCTAGCCACTGGTACTAGTTCAGGTTATTAATACTTTTATTTCAGGCAAATAGCAATCGAAAATATCCACATAGTTTGTATACACACGTCTCTGTAGGGACACGGAAAGATTTGTTAATTCAATTAGGGTTGTGAAAGCCATGCACAACCAGACGTGTAAAGACATGCCTCAACTCAAAGTTGGATGTTGCCCACGGCAGGTCGATTATGTAATAATATCAGTAATAATAATGTTATTTGTTTTACGACCCTTTTAACTACTGCTGCTTTTAGATACGCCGGGGTGCTGGAATTTTGGCCCGAAGGGGATCTTTAACGTGCCAGTAAATCTACTGACATGGCTCCCTCGCATTTGTGCACCCTCAAATGCCAGCTGACTGCGCCAGGATACGAACCTGCAACCTAGGGCCGAGCAAGCGAGAACGTTACCGCAGAGCCACGCAGCCAGTCCGGTCGATTATGTCTCCAGATCCATAACATTCTTGAGATACTTCTTATCTATCTTTCTTCAATGATGGTAGTAGTTCTTTTTCTAGGTTGTGGCGTTTGGTAGAGGTAAATAGTTTCTAAGGTCTTCAACCAAGAAATGATTCTATTATACTCTTTGATAATAACAACGAGTTATAACTATACTCATACATTTAGGAGAAAGTAGGCTATATGTTCTTTACTGAACATCTTGTTTTTAATGTTAAATAAACACATGTCAATGGAAAGGGATGGGAAACATTTTTGAAATAGAACCTCTTTGACGGTTACACATTTTGTTATTGTTGTTGTTGTATGAGTCTTCAGTCTTTCGACTGGTTTGATGCAAATCTCCATGCTTCCCTGTCCTAAGATAATCGTTTCATCTCTACATAGCAGCCACACCCTACATCCGAGGCAATCTGTTTAACATATTCTAACCATGGTCTACTCCTACAGTTTTTATCCTCAAGTCTTCCTTCTATAACTAAGTTTGCTATTCTTGGGTAACTTAATATGTGTCCTACCAACCTATCTCTTATCTAGCAGTCACCAGAAACATCTTTCCTTTCCCAGTCGCCTTAATACCTCTTCATTCGTAACCCTATCTACCCACCCGATCTTCATCATTCTCCTGTAACACCACATTTCAAACGCTCCAATTCTTCTCTTTTCTTCTGCTCCAACAGTCCAAGTTTCACTTCCATTATATATTTTACAGTTTTAATATTCGTGCTTACTTGAACATGAACATTTTATAAAAAGTCATAATAAAACATACTTTTTCTGTGTTTGCTTTTATGAAAATACAACTCTTGTAGCCCCCTTTCTTGCAAAGTCATCAATAATATCAGCATATTGCAAGCTATTTCCCAATTCAGTTCCTTCGCCAAGATCGTTCAACCTGTATTGGTGCAACACTAGAATGTGTAGCTTGCTACTGTTAATCTGTAACTGTGAATGTAGAGTAAACGATTATTTACGGTCTACCAACGAGTAAACAATAAACTTTTGGTGGAGGATCGGGTTTCTTGACATTTAGGTTGCAACCTGTTACAACCTGTCGCATTGCGAACGTTGATTGTCATTGGCTGGCGATAGCCAATACAGAGCGTGTACCTAAATCCAGCTTTAAGCGGGAATTTGAAATAGTGTTCCAACAATGATCGAGGAGTATGAGATATATTCTAAACATAATGAAACGAATCTAGACTGCAATAAATTGTCCAATAATATGTTACCACTTATATGGGATTGACTTTTATTTGAATAACATAATAACACACACTATGTACACAAGTCCAAATGAAGCAACTGCACTCTTTCGACCTTTACGCTTTGATTAGCAATGCATGAGCGAAGTCTTCCACCATAGAGGCCATAGCTTGTTCACACATTTCCGGGGGTATAGAGCGGACAATTGCTGTTATGCGTCTTTTAAGGCCATTAATGTCAGTAGGCTTTGTAGCATACGCGCGTTCTTTTACCATTCTCCATAGCCAGAAATCGTATGGAGTGAAATCTGGTGACCGGGCTGGCCAAACCAATGGTCCGACACTTCCACTCCAGCGTCTACCATTAAGAATGTCCTGTTACAGTTTCATGATTTAAAAAATTGGCCCAAGTACGGTACTCCATACTGCGAAATACCGCACCATATGTTCAGGGCCGTATTTCTAAATAGGCTAATTAGGCTGCAGCCTAGAGCGGCAAATCTTCAGGGGTGGCAGTTTGGCAATGTATTCAAAAGTTAAAATGAAGTATCTCAGACGTTAATAATACAGTATTTTCCGTACGAATTTAAGAATACATGTTACTTAAAAATATGTTTTAGTCATTATACAGTTTTTCCTGCCTTAGCAGAGCTAAGAACTATGTGTGAACTAGTAGGCTCATTTCCAAAATACGGTTACACTCACTTTCATTACCTTGTATTGAGGCCAATACAATAAAAATACATTCATATGAGTGCAATATTAACGAGTTTGCCATTAATAAATCTCGTAAGAAAGCTATGTACATTTTGAACATCAAGATTACGTGGGGTGAGTTGTTTTAGAGAAGTTTGTGTATTTTTCGACAAATAAACCAGTAATTAACTACATTTTGAATAATTTTATTTCACCGTGTAGGACAACTTAATTCAAATTGAACACAGTTCTTCAATTACGCAAAAGATGGTCATTAGTATTAAAATATAAATATGTGTAAAAGAGTGATCACTGATCTCCAAGAACAAATTAATTAATTAAGTTCGAAACCCATTTAATTTTTTAACGAATCTTAAAATTAGTAAGTAAAAAAAGCAAGTAGATAACTAATTTCAGTATATAATTTATTATGTAAACCATTAAAATTGCAGTTTTATCTAAACTACTTGAACTTTATTTTTTTTTTAAGATGAATACGCCAACGAACTCTATCCTTTTGTTGTATAAAACAAATGTATTAAGCCAATATGAACAATAGAGGGGGCCGCAAATGGACTTTAGCCTATAAGCGGCATACTCTTAAATCCGGCCCTGCATATGTTCACTTTCGGAGAAGAGTGAGTTCATGGGGATTGTCTGTACTCCAAATGATGCAATTGTGCTTATTCACGTTGCCGCTGACATGAAATGTGGTTTCGTCTGACATAAAATACACAACATTAAGGTCTATGTGCGTCATCTCTAATAACACTTCTGCAGCTCGTACAGGAGCAATTTTATCAGCATCAGAAAGGACCTGTATCATTTGAATGTGATACGGCTTCATTCCCAGATCGAGGCGGAGAATTCTTAAAGACACTTGAACGCGCTATTCCGGGTTCAATGACTTGACTTGACTTTATTGGACTCCTAATCATTGTGCCTTGAACATTTATGATGATATCTTCCGTTTGAATATTTCTTGGACGTCCACTGATTCCTTTATAGTCATTGGTCACAGACCCGGTACCCACAAATTTCTTCAGCAGTCGACGGATAGTTAAACGACTTGGAGGATCCTTAAGAAACCATTGCTGAAATTTGTTTCTTACTATTGAGGATGACCCTGACCCAAACACTTCAATCCAACTTGCTACCTTCCTTCTGTCTGCCAAAGTAAGTCGGGAGGACATATCTACTGTAGTCTGCAACAAATACAAATTGTAAATTACGTTGCACCATATAAGTGGTTGAAACATTCAACCAAATAGAAACTTAATTTAAATACGAATTGTTTAAATTCAATTTAATATATTGTCAAAATGAATGAAGTTCAGAATATTTGAATATTTAATAAATGATCTAAAAATATTTTAATCTTCTCAGAATATTTTAAAACGTTCCCAATATATTCGTTGCTACTCGCATTAGAGCTCTTACAGCCAATACACTTTCGAAAATATTTTAGGAGCCTACTATAGGCTATACAATTTTTGGTGGACATTATCATATATTTTTATTTCTTTTTAATATTTTACGAAATGTTTGCCTTTTAGGGTAACTTACCGTATATGCATAAATTAATTATTAAAATGCACATTTCCACGTAACGATCTCAAGATTTTATAGCATAGGCCGTCATTTTTTGCTACATCGAGTTTTGAGTACAAGGTGCTGATTAACTAGTCAACGCTGTGAGTGCGACCACGCCTCCCAGGGGCTCACATCTAGTGGGACGTGGGTTGGCGTCCACGGGACCCCAGCTGAGTATGGCATTGCTTCCACTTACATGTGCCGGGCTCCTTTGCGTCTTCTTTCCTGTCGACCTCTCTTGGTAAACTCCTGTTCTCTTCCAACCCCGACGGTATTAGCGTATCCGAGGCCTAGGGAGTCTCTTCCTTTCCCGTCTTAGTTGGCCATTGTCTCATCTTTTCCGATACCCTCCTTCTGCGAGGGCTTGTTCGTGCTTGCTTGAAAATGACCAACATTCTGGGCCGTACAGTGCCACTGGCCTGAACATGGCGTTGTAAACTTTTCCTTTCAGGTTGTTGGGCATTTTCTTATCACACAGTACTCCAGAGACTTGGTGCCAATTTAGCAATGCAGCATTTACTCGTGCTCGGGCATCGAGAATGGTCTCGCCATCCGAAGTGATGAGGAACAGTGGCGTATACTGGTCTGAAGATCTGGGCTACCACTGAGCTTAATAGTACACAAAAATTGTTTTTGAAGTGCCGTGCGAAAAGAGTACATATATGAAAACCCTTCATTTAACCAGACATTAACTTCACGACTAAATAACAAATACGGCCAGCAATACAATTTAGACAGTTTAGAACTGCCAGATAACCTATTCCACCTAGCATAAAATGTAGATGATTTGAAATGACGTGTATACATTGGCACACAAGTGCAGTTCAGGTGTAGGCCTTGTCATAGCCTATGTATAGGCCTAATATGAACTTGATCACTGTATGGACGATGGCTGAAATGAACTTCTAACAAACTCTCTATTAATGATACAGTCATTGGCATTTAAAGCCCCCGCTGGTGTTTGTTCCATAATCTTCTTACAAAATCACAACTGGCACAGTTAAAACAAAACACTACATAACGATTCTTCAGCATACACACTCTTAAATAAATCACACATCGAAGATACTACAACTTCTAAAACGTATTCACATCTATGCGCGCGATAATGTACATTTATTGTAGGCTATTTGTTGCTTTAAACGCTTTTAACTCCAAAGAAACCGCTGGCTGTAGCAGCAACTCGTTCGCTATGAGCGCTGAGCCTGCGCGGAACAAGGGTGGGTGCGGAGAGATGGGGAGAGCGGCGTAAGGCTGCCGCTTTCTTGGTCGGTTTCCACTGCGTTGCCACGTTGACTACCCACTAACCATTATTTCTTTCGACAAAGAAGAATGTGCATAAAAGTCACGATTGTTTGAATGCTTTGTTGAAACTGTAATAAAGTGTTACTTATTTTATCATTTCAAATGAGCTTGTCGACTTCGTCGTTATGGTTGGAGTCCATCGTTATGCGTTACGGACACGGACACGGAGACGGACGTGACGTCATGCAGCGGGAAGTGACGTCCTGCTCACGCGGGGAGCGAGAAGCAGACGCTAATGATTATTGGAGTCTGTTGAAAGAGGTCTGGCGTCGAACGACCTGGGGCTTTGAGCGAAGCGAACACAAGAATACAGGGTGACTTCTAAAGAGATATACAAGATGCCATATAAGAATACAGGGTGCCTCCTAAAGAGGTGTGCAGGATGTCAGAGCAAAGTATCGAACCAGTCCCAATATTCCATCACTACTTTCACTAAAAAAAACTGCCCCCCCCCCCCCCTACTGTTCAGCCCGCTACTGCTCGCTCCCAGGTTCTACAACTCATCGTTCAACTCTCTACCGTTACACTAGTCTAGCAAGATCGAACACAGGCCTGCCTGGGGCAAAAACACTCCTTTTCAGAGAAATAACAACTCCGCAACAAGCTTCACGAAAACCCAAATTAAAATCGAAAATTACATTCTACAAACACCAAATTCAGTAAACTTCCCTCATTTCAGTTACTCCATACTTTAAACAGACACAGAAGGCATAGTCATGACTCCTTCACCTTTACCATAAATTTCATAAACTCTATTTAAAAATCAGAAACTCACTCCACAAATCTGTAAATTAGTATTCTACCCTTATTTCAGATACACTATTCATTAAACAAACATATAAGGCATAGTCATGACCTCTTCATGGAGTAGGCTATTGTCTAAATCTGGACACTCATACTACATCCTTACACTAATTCAAATTTACGGCCAAATGATCCTTCTGACAGGGAGGCAAAGGTTTCCGCCGGCTTGCCTGGGATGATGGGCCACAAAACCGCTATCAAAAAGTACACAGTTTACGCTTTATTCAACCAAACACATCTCTGATACAAGTACAAGAAACACATTTCTTCCCGTGGCCCATAAAGAGGTGCCCGCGCGGGAAGCCTAAGTTAATGGGTAATGCAGTCGGTTGAAAGAGTAGAATTTGTAGCATGCGTCATTTGAAATGATACAACGTCTAGTCTTTCAGACTGACAGTGATTTTTAATGTAATTTTCTTGGGTTACTGCCGGTAGCCCCGGTAGCTTTAAGAATACGCCCCTATGAGAGAACCAAGGTACCTACAGTACATACAATTATTGGTTTTATTGAGTTGATAGTCTTCTATGTTAATGGTACTGTTAGTCTGTGTGCAACATTGCAGATATTCGGTTTTTCCTATGTCGAGCTTTAATCAATCCTTACCCTGGCGATCTCTCCAGCACAGAGTATGTTTCTCGAAATTTTCACAAGTTTTATCAGCTACTTATTAATTTATTTATCGTATGGCTTTTAGTGCCGGGAGTGTCCGACGACATATTCGGCTCACCAGAGGCTTTAGCTGCTTCTAGTGGACACCAATAGGGTGAGCTACAAGTTTCGTTCAATTTCAAGTAGTTCCAACTTGCGCTACCAGATGTCAATGATACCTAGTGGTGAACGTTGGAACTTTGATAGAGCGTTCCAACGAAATCTAACCTAGAAATTTAGCTTCACACAAGTTAGTCTGTGGAAGATTCTTTTCCATACCGTAAATCTATGACATGGTACCGCCGACTTTACTTCCCCTCCGAAGGAAGGATTTTAACGCTCTTAAAAAATCCGATGACTTTGGCCGGGTTTGAACCCGCTATCTTGGGCACAGCAGTTCAGCATGTTACCAACTACGCCACCGAAGCTACTGAAGTTAACCAATCGCATCGTTTCGCGTGCCAATGCAAATGGGCTTTGCAGAGAGATGTTGCCAAGTTTGCACGTGATTCAAGACCGGCTTGAGAGCGCCAAACGAAGAAAAAAGTACCTTCACCAGGGGATGGATATGAAAGGAAGGTCTGCTCCGGAGCTTTCGGACCCTCAATGGATTGTGAACCTAGCATTTGCTACCGACATAACGCGTCATACTCTCAATGCTTCTTTGCAGGGAAAAGGTTAATTACTAGTTTCTCTGTTTTCGTAAATTCGCGCAATGCAAATTAAATTGGAGAGATGGCTAAATCAATTCCAGGACCGTTATTTCACGCATTTTCCGAAAGTGATAAAATTCGCAGCTAACATTAACAATTACCTTCAGTCATTCGTTCAGTCTCTAGATAAAAGAATTCGCGAAAAGATTCTCGGATTGGATTGAGCCGGATTTTGATATCTTCATGTCACCATGTTCGGTTGACGTCTAAACTGTGTCCGTGGAGGAGCAGTTAGAATAGGGATGTAGCCGGAGAAAGCTCGCGCCAGATAGCGCCCGTGTAGTACTGAGTAAGCGCAAGGCGATCGTCCTATGTTTCCCCCAGTGAGCCGCCGGGAATGTATAGATTGTGACCGAGTCGTCTAAGCTAAAGTAAATTATATCTTCTCTAATTTTACTCCAAGACTATATTAATTAATTCTATAGGTATATCCCCTAATATATTGTTGCGTGCCACCCCCCTAGTGGCACTTTTGTTAACTGGATTACGGTGGGTAGGAAGCACAACACCAATTACTGCTTAAAGAAATAATTAACTTTATTGTGGCCAGAAAGATACACTACTCATCAGCAAATGCAAACAATTAGAACCTTACTCCAGTTTCCTCAAGTCTCTTCCTTGAGCGCTCTTGGCCCTTTCACTTGTCAACAAACCACAAAAGTTAAACCGTCTTAATGAGTACGGTGGCCTTGACAGAAACTACCTGCTCCTCTTCCTCATGTACACCAACCACAGTTACTTACGATAATCCGCTACCCGCTGTTTCGCTGTCCACAAGCTGGGGAAACAATGTCACTGGATTTCGTAACTCGCACGGCACTTCGTCACCACACTTATGTCGCACTCGCTCACAAACACACACCCACAGAAAAAAAACTCGGTCCCCTCACTGTTGAAGCCGCTTATATAGCAGGCTGGTGACTCAATGAATTCTAGAATCGTCCAGGGCACACGGCTTCTCGACATTTCCTTCACTGGTTCAGTCACGAATATTCTGGATCATCCCTTTGTCCTCGTAGCCCTGTTGCATAAAGCGCACGCACAAGGCTCCATAACTTAACATAACGAAAATGGTTGTTTGGGTAGATTATGTAACAAAATGGGTCTTGGTCACATTGTGGTCGTTACGTTTCATATCCGGACGTCATTTGTATCGCATGGTAACGTTATTGGGCCATATAACGTTATTCTGATATTGGTTATCGTAGAAACGAAATAGTATTGTCCGACAGAAATAACGTTATTTGAATAAGTCTCTCGAAAAATATCCCCTAATATCGTTATTCGGACTAATAACGTTCTTCGGATATCAGTTATCGTAGAAACGAAATACTAGTGCCCACCTGAAATAACGTTATCGGAATACATATCTCGAAAAAAATCTCCTAATATCGTTATTTGGACTGATAACGTTATTCGAATATCAGTTAACCAAGGAACGAAATGGTAGTGCCCGCCTGAAATAACGTTATCGGACTACATATCTCGAAAAATATTCCCCCAATACCGTTATTAGGATTAATAACGTTATTCGGATATTGGTTATCTCAGGAACGAAATGGTAGTGCTCACTAGAAATAACGTTATTTGAATAGATCTCTCCAAAAAAATCCCCCAATACCGTTATTTGGACTAATAACGTTATTCGGATTTCGGTTATCGCGGGAACGAAATGGTAGTGCTCACTATAAATAACGTTATTTGAATACATCTCTCGAACATTATTCCCGCAATACCGTTATTCGGACTAATAACGTTATTCGGATATCGGTTATCGCAGGAACGAAATGGTAGTGCTCACTAGAAATAACGTTATTTGAATATATCTATCGAAAAATATTCCCTCAATACCGTTATTTGGACTAATAACGTTATTCGCATATCGTTTATATATTACAAACGGCATCATCGATTGAGAATGGCACCATTTTGATACATTTTGCGTTGGAGAACTCCATAGAGTAGAAAGAGTGGAAGTGTCACTTTGCGACCTACGTTGTGTTAGGTTCTGAGTTTAGCCACGAGGTTAATAAATACTCGGAAGTGCTTACCGTGATAGGGTATTGTATTTTTAGCCTACTTTTCACATTTTGCAAAAATGAGGAAAAAGTAGACTTATGAGATCGATCTGGGCAAATGTCTGTCTGTCTGTGCATGTCCCCCCCCCCTTATCAACTCCTAAACGGCTGAAGCAATCAAAACCAAATTTGGTATGAGTAAAGATCTATATCTGAATATCTCAAGGCCATGAAAATGAAGTCAGTGCTACCAACTGCTGAAAAACCGCAATTGAAATTTGAACTCCATGTTGGATATCTTGGAAGGTATGCATGTCGTGCCAAAATTGGCACATAATTATATAGATAATAATATTTCAGTTTAATTTCCAGGAGGCCATACATGACAGTGTTGGCAAAATGATTCTAAGCATGCTGATAGGTCAAATTTTTAAATTAATAGAACTTCTACACTATCAATAGGATTTCAACCAAATTTCGTATGTAGTCTACTATGTGTACATAACCAGATATCACTATGCGTATTCTTAAGAGCAACCAGCTGCTGACAACTGTTGATAATTGCTGTCTCTACTTTCTTACCCTTATAGTAATATATCAGAATGCATGCAAGCCAACAACTCTAAACTTTGCACACGTATATTACCTGACATTCTAGATTAATTTGGAGTAACTAATATTATGCCAATGTCGCTAACATGATTCTAAGCCTGATGATAGGTTCAATTCTAAAATGCATGTAACTTCTATACATACAAATGGATTTCGTCCAAAATTGGCACAACAATAGATCATAATATGTTAGATTATTTCTGACCAAGACATGCATGACATTGCTGCCAACATGATTTTACGCGCACTGATAGATCCAATATCTAACTGCATGTAACGTCCACGTTATCCATTGAACTTCAATCAAATTTTGTATTCTGTATCTTAAGAGATAGAACTAAGAATATATTAAGTCACCAGGGCTTCCAACTGTAGTGCAGGTATATTTCGAATTAATTAGAAATTTTGTTATTACCAACTTAATTTCGTCATTAACGTAGATAGTTCCATATAGATTAAACATAGGCATGAATCTTTAAGTTTAAGAAAAATAGGCTCCTTAGTTTGTCACGGAACTGCTTGTTGAACTTGCGAAAGTGGCGAATGTCCGGAAAAACACTCTTAAATGCGCTTTTGAAGAAAGGAACAACAGACCGACACCACTTGAAATACATAGGCCAAGGTGGATAGCAAACGACCTGAAGCTTAATAAATATCAAGTACTATCGAATCAACTAGACAACGGGAAAAATTCAGTGTACATTAAATTAGTGTACACCTTACTTTATGAAAACATATTATCTCGACATGAAGGTGTGAAATCCTTCCGGCAAGCTAGCGGTAACACCACAAAGATAACTATCACTGCTTCAGACTCTTTAACAAAACGTGTGCGTGTCTGTTTAATCTCCTCCCGAAGTCAACAATGAAAGGCTCTCCCGCGTGCTTTCTACGCATGGAGTTGTCAAGGACATACGGATGGAGTGCTGGAATGAAGTATACGAACTTTCTGCTGTAAGTAATGGCATATACGTATTGTAACAATTGAACTTAAATACCCCATTCCATCATATTTGACGGTCAATGATTGTAAAGTTCTGTTAACATATGAAGGACAAGCTAAGTATTGCTTTTATTGTAAAGAAACCTCCCACTTACAAATAGGCTGTCCGAACAGAAAGAATCGCCCGGAACTTCAGTCAGACAACAAACCTACAGCACGGTGCTGGGCGAGTCAGATGGGAGTAGTAAGCTAAGCAACACTACCGACATGGAAACTGCAGTACCTTCCCCTGAATATCCAGCCATATCAGAGGCCTTTCATAACAGGCCCCATTCTACAAACACATATAGCATTGCGGAAGTAACTCAACCATCAGATAACGTAGCTGAAACATCCCTGACTACTTTACATAGCAATGAAGAGGGAACTGTGACGTCACGATCGGACAGCACGGGGAAGGGACACTCCAGCAGGCAACACAGCAGTCTGTGCAGCAGCCAGATACTATTAATACTAAATGTTCCGATTTTTAGTTTGTAATTCCGACACCACGTAGCAGCACCAAAGTGAGGCAATTTCTCTTGAATGGAAGCTCGTATTTGCGATGTCAAAACCACTATGTATACTAGAGTGCAATAGAATTGATATCAATTCAATGCATTTTCCAAAATGTGAAAACAAAGACGTTACTAGCAGTTTTTTATATTTCTGCTTAAAATATGAAAAAAAAACTGGTAATACGAAAACGGAGATTTATTTCCTGATTCCAATGCATTTTTCATAAATAAAATCGGGTGAATGGAATCGTCGTCATTAGTTTGGGAATTGTTTTGAAAAGGGTGGTAGGAGTAGCGGCGCGGCTATACAAGATCTCTAGCGCAAGGAAAATGATGAACACGCCGAGTTGACGAATATTGTAGTTCGGCGAGTTGCATGTACAAGTGCCTAGGCGTGGAACAATATCTGAGCAATAAAATTATAGTAATGTCACGCTTATGTAACGTTGACACAATGTGTTTATACAGATACTTTCTTACTTCCTCAAACATTCTTGTTCTTGTTGATAATAATACATTGTAGGGGCTTGGGACATCTTGGTCATCAGTCCCATGTAGTTGACTATGTGTGTTACTGTATTAGAGCCAGGGATGGGGCAGGTGCCCTGAGTCTTCAAGTAAGGTACTATCTCGGCATTTACCTGGAGGGAGTGTGGAAAACCCTGCGAAACACAAGACACAACTGAACTTCAGGTGCAACCACAATGGTAGGTTGATTGACAGGTGAACTAGTCAATGAGAGATGTTGGACTGATGACAGTTTCCTAGGGAAAAAATCATAAAATAAGAAGGAATTTCTGAATGGCAATAAACATCTGCTGTAAGAAACATTGTTTCAGTTCCTTACCTTTTATGTCGTTCAATACGCCCATACACAAGCTCTGCTGGGACTTTTCTTCGTTTTCTGTGAGCGTACAAAAGAAGTGGATATTTATGCAGGACGCTTGCACCTAGAGAACATGCGCTTGACTGTCGTCAGTATCTATGGAGACCAATTTTCCATTTTCACAATGGCTACGTCTTACTTTTCCACACAACGCATTGTTTCCGTTTGAATACGAACTCTCTTCTCTGAAAAAAGTTGTCACTGAATAGTTCGTGGTCTTGTACTCTTACAATTATATATTAGAAGTTCAAAAAAAGATTAAATCCGTGGCGCGACAGCCGTTGAAGGGCCTAGTTCTACCAAGCAACCGCTGTTCAGCCATGTAGCTTGCAGATTGTGGGGTGACGTTTAGTCATCCAACTTGTACAAATAAATTTAAAGTGAAATCAAAACTGCTCAGTACTTCACACATTCTCTAATGCAAGCGTAATTTCAAATATAAACTAGGGAAAAAATCTTATGTAGGCCTATGTGTAGAGGTTTTTCTTAGGGCCTGGCTTCCTTTTCTTGGTACAGTACCTACTGTCAACCAAAATATTATGTGCACTCGAGTTTGAAGGTTGTTTGTGAAGTAACCAATATACCTATATAAAATCCACTAACATAATCATTTTCGTCGTTCTATTTTACGTTAGCTCATGTAGGTTTGGAATTTTTTATTTATATTTTAATTTTTTATCGCAGTTGAAACACGAAAGGTGACCGTTTTTAAGCGTGTTTCAACCATGCGTCACATTTAATAATTATTATCTCACAAACCCATCATCAGATCGAATCCAAATTTTAGCACAATATACATTGGAATGTTGTATAACAGGTTTATTAATTTCAACATTTTGTGTGTTCAAGAACGAATTTTGTTATACTTTTTGTAAGGTAACTATTTCTAGGCTCGGGGTCGTTGTAAAATGTAGTTCTTGGTTGCGTTGTAATCCTTATACATCAAAGAGTTATGTTGTATGACTGTGAAATACGTAAATTAATTCACTTATTTTATATCGGTTTGTATTTATACGGGGAATTAAGACATGGTTCACCAGCTAGACGCTCCGGGATATTCTGTACAGCGTTGCTGATATGGAGCCCATTACTTCCGAGCGAAGCGTGCCTTGACGCGTGATGGTGCCCATCTTGGCAACGCTGTACAACTTTTACAGGAGCGGCCAACTGGTGAACCATGTCTTAATTCCCCATACAAATACAAACCGATATAAAATAAGTGAATTAATTTACGTATTTCACAATCATACAGCATACCTTTTTGATGTATAAGGATTACAACGCGACCATGAACTACATTTTCAAACCAACCCGAGCCGAGAAAAAGTTACCTTACCAAAATGATAACAACTTTGTTTCTTGGCCATACAAAATTTTAAAATGAATGAACAAGTTATACAACATTCAAATGCTTATTGTGTTAAAATTTGGAATCGATCTGTTGACGGGTTTGTGAGATAATAATTCTTTAATGTGACGCATGGTTGAAACACGCTTAAAAACGGGCACTTTTTGTGTTCCAACTGCGATAAGAAATATTAAAATATATAAAAAAATCCAAACCAACATGAACTAACGTAAAACAGAACGACGAAAATGATGATGTTATTGGATTTTATGTAGGTCTATTGGTTACTTCACAAACAACCTTCAAACTCGAGTACACATAATATTTTGGTCATGGTAGTCGCAATTCCCCCTGGGATTTAGTGGTATGCCCTTGAATCAGGGCTGGCATGCGAAACGAAATGTTTGGCTGTGGGGGCGAATATATTTGAATTTCGCCGTGAGCGCGATACTCGGGAGCGAAACGACAATGATTGTCGACGGGAAATTAAATCGAAGCGAAACTTAATTCGAAGCGAAATGACATAGCGAAATCAACGCGAAACTTAATAGCAACGCGAAATTACATTGTACAATTGAATAAAATTTCACTCACGGCGCGAAAAAAAATCGTTACAATCTTTTAATTTCGCTCCCGGCGCGAAATACAATTCATTACAGACTTTTAATTTCACTCGCGGCGCAAAATAAAATTCGATACAGACTTTTAATTTCGCTTCCGGTGCGAAATAAAATTCGTTGCAGTCTTTTAATTTCACTCCCGGCTCGAAATACAATTCATTACAGACTTTTAATTTCACTCGCGGCGCAAAATAAAATTCGATACAGACTTTTAATTTCGCTTCCGGTGCGAAATAAAATTCGTTACAGACTTTTAATTTCGCTCCCGGTGCGAAATAAAACTCGGTTACAGACTTTTAATTTCGCTCCCTGCGCGAAATAAAATTCGTTACAGACTTTAAATTTCGCACCCGGCGTGAAATAAAATTCCCAAACGGTATTTAGTTTCGCCCTCCGATGTGAATTTAAAATGAATGGAACATTTCATTTCGTTGTTGAAATTAAAATGTATTCGTTTCGAGAGTGAAATTATGTTCGGAGCGATGTTCAAAGTCCTGACGTTGGCAGCAGTAGCAGTCTTATTACCGTTCACCGCCTGCACAATCTGCAGGGCTGCAACAGCAACGTGAGTCATTCAATGGACATCACTCCAGTAGAGGAGAAAGTCAGTGCTATGGCATCAACATCACCATCGTCGTTGACTGCACCTCGGACTCGTGGCTGGCCCTCCCTGACGTTCATAACGCAATGGGGCAACAAGTACCTTTACTTGTTCTATAGCGAACAAGAAGACGAATGTGCTGTGTGGACAGACATTCAAGATAAGTGACGAACTCCAATTACAATACAAATTGTCAGTTGTAACTCTTCAGTCAGTCAACACTAATTTGCCCAATAACTGGGAGGGGTACAATGTATATACAGTAATATGTAAATAACATTATATGTATTAGTTTATGGTCACGATTATAATGCAGCAATTTTAGTGATCTTAAATCTAATACATGTTTTTTTTTTTCAGGAGTGTTACTTACATCTTATATACTTTGTACCCCACCCAGTTATCGGGTAAATTAATGTTGACTGATTGAAGTGTTACAAATAACAGAAAATCGTCTGTGGTAATACCGCGGCGTATATGGAGTTCTGTTTCGGAGGCGGGTTACTCGAACAACAGGGTTGAGGGGTCATTCCTCTCATTTCTACATTCTTTATTCTTAAACTTCCGGAAATTTGGGGGGGGGGCTTGGCATTCCTTACTACTTCCTTCTTACCCTCAGCGCATTTATACTGACCATGGCACGAAAGCAAACCCCTGTGCCACGTACAGTATTTCGTTTCGCACTGCAATTAGTTTTGCGTCGCCTTTCACTATGTTATTGTGCTTAGAATTACATTTTGCTTCCATTTTAATTTTCGCGCTTACAATCAATATCATTTCGCACCCGAATATCACGCTCATGGCGAAATTAAAATGTTAACGCGTCCACAACCATTTTGTTTCCCATGCCAGACCAGATTTAATTTCAGACATGAAATGATATGTTCCATGCATTTTAAATTCACGCCGGGGGCGAAACTAAATGCTGTTTGGGAATTTTGTGTCATTAAAATAAACCGTGGCACTACATCCCATGAAAGGCCTAGGCCAACCAAGCGACCGCTGCCAGGGCATCTGCAGATATTGGTCAGCGCATTGGGTTCCCTTGGCCGTTAATCTTGGTTTTCGTGACTTTCAGACAGCTACTCTCGAGGCTGAGTGCACCCCGTTCCAACCCACACGTCCGTTTCTAAAATCACGGGAATCGAACCCGGGGCCTCCAGGTGAGAAGCAGGCACGCTATCCACAACACCATGGGGCCAGCAATTTTTGTCATACCAGGAGCAAAATTAACAGTCGTTAAAAATGTTATTTCGCGCCAGGAGCAAAATTAAGAGACTGTAGCGGTTTTCATTTCGTGCCAGGAGCGAAATGAAAAGTCTTGTATCGAATTTTATTTCAGGCCAGGAGCAAAATTAAAAGTCTGTAATGAAATTTATTTCGAGCCGGGAGCGAAATTGAAAGTCTGTAACGAATTTTATTTCGTGCCCGGAGTGAAATTGAAAGTCTGTATTTTTTTATTTCCCGCCGGAAGCGAATTTAAAAGACTAACGGTTTTTATTTTACGCCAAGAGCGAAATGAAAAGTCTTTAATGAATTTTATTTCACGCCAGGAGCAAAGTTAAAAGTCTGTTAAGAATTCTGTTTGTAGCCGGGAGCGAAATTAAAAGTCTGTAACGGATTTTATTTCACGCTGGGAGCGAAATTTAAAGTCTGGTACGAATTTTATTTCGCACCGGGAGCGAAATTAAAATTCTGTTACTAATTTTATTTTGCGCCAGGAGTGAAATTTTATTCCTTTGTACAATTTAATTTCGCGACACTAATTTAAATTGATGATACATTTCGTTTTGCATGCCAGTCCTGCCTTGAATCGGTTTTGGTGGTGGCTCCATTTTTCACCTAAAATGTAAAACTAACTGCACTTGATGACCGTAATGCTCTCCATCAGTCGTACCTATATGTACATCGTACATGTATATGATCTACCAGAGATACTGTCCAAAAATAAATTGCCCAAAATAGAACACCTAACGAACACTAAAAATAATGGTGTTGCAGGTAAAATAAACTAAGTAAAAAGTAATTAAAGGGATCGATGAACTAAAAACAGGAAAAACAAGATGGAAAATTAGAAGTCGTAAGTACAAACTGATAAAATTTCAAAGGATCACTCAGAAATATCCAGAACTGAACAATAATTCAGAACTAGCCATCACAGTCACAGTCAATCGCAACATCGGACTAGATGCTCAGGAATCCCATACCGTCAGGTATGGGGTAAGGTCATCACTCTCTCACTTGACTTTCGCTCCCCTTTCCTGCTGCTGCGGTGGCCTTGGTCGAGCTTGTGGCGCGCCGTGGCCGCCTGCTTTAAGCGTGTGTACAATCATGTATGAAATATTACCTTATAAAAGATGCTGGAAGTGTCGTCCTTCCTGGGTTATACAGGCATTGTATCCGGTAACCACATTTTGGCTCACGCGAGTGAGTTCTGCCACTGTAATGTTTCTGATTTTGTATTTTATGTTCTTTATTGAGCACTGAGTCAGTAGGCCTAGTGGAAAACTTATTTACAATTACGTGAATCTGTGCTAGTGAAGGTGACACTTCATCAGGAAATTGCTGAACTTACCCACCGGGCCGACTCGTACTTAAAATACGTTTTACATACAAAAATACGATGTTGCAATGATAACTGTCTGAACATGTTACCATCTGAGGTTCAGACTGGCGACTGACAACACCTGCACGCTTATTGCAAGGTCAAATTTGTACTATGCGCGCGCTTTCAATACTACAGCAGGGGGCCGTGGGGCGCCAGAAACTCGGCCAAGCCCGCTGCAGTAGCGAATAACAAAACCGCCGCTCGTCGTTCTTACTTAATATGAAAGACCCTATATGTAGACCATAGAGTTATGTACTATTGGATGACTATTATTGCGTAGGTTCATTATTCAAACGTTGACTTCTATCGCATGATTGGGACACAAGAAATAAAAAAATAATTTTAAAATTTTGCACAGCTGCCATCTTGAGTGTATGTAAACAATTTAACAAAATTAGATATCAGTTCATTACAATGTATATAAACAATTGCTGTACCAAATTTCACTGCGTTCGGATGGTTAAATCGCCAGAAAAGTCTATTTAAATGTTCAAATTCACTTGGCCGCCATGTTCGTTTTGTAGTTAACAGGTTTATGAAAGTCACGTAAGTGACTTTTATCACCGTACAAAATTTCAGGGTGATATCGGTGACAGTTTCGGAGATATAGAATGCCAGTGAGATATTTCGCACAGCCACCATGTTGAATTGGTGAAACATAATAAGCTTTGAAGGGCACGATCTGGGTCGGCCAAAATAGTAGGCCTACTATGACCTTACCGAATTTCATTGAAATCGCTCCAGCCGCTTAGATTTTATTAGGTGGGGTGTAGGGGAAGAGGGGGGAGGGGTGGGGATGCACACCAAGGCCCGGCGTAGGTGCGTGACGTCATGTCATGTCAGTAGGTAATCTGTGTCCTTGACTCTCCCCGCCTGCCGCTAGCTACGTGTGCGAGTGAGCTGTGTATAGTATGTCGTGGTACCCTACAAGCCAGGCAAGTGCTTTTTGGGCCATATGACCCAGGCGCACACTGTCTACGCTGGAACCCTCAGTTCAGGGGCGCGTGGCCAGCCTGTCACGGCTGGATTTCTCGAAGTCGTTCTTCTCTTCTCTTCATATTATTATTATTATTATTATTAGACTATTATTATTGGCAATAAAATGTTATTGGATACCAATGGACTACGTCTCATACTGTTCCCGAGTACATTGTAGATCAATTCTCTTCTTCTTCGTCGTCGTTTGGGCCTACTGAGGACCACGGGGCTCGTATCTCCTCGTCGCTTTGTCTTTTCTCTTCTTCCAGTACTTTTTCATCATCTGACTATGAGCCAGCTTTCTTTCCTCCGTCCATGGTGGTCTGCTGACACCAGTGTTCTTCCTAGCTGTCAGTGATACAGGAAAAACTCCCTGTCGGATGGCTTGCCGGAATTGTTGGCGGTCCTGTATGGAATTAAGTGGGATCCCTAGGTGGTCTAAATCCGTCCTGACCGTAGAGATCCACTTGGACCTAGAGGCCTTCCCTCTTCCTGCCACTGTGAAGATCTTACTGGTGAGCCGGCAAGGGATCATGCGGGTCAAGTGTCCATAGAAGACCAAGCGCCTCTTTCTTATACAAGTAACAATGTCTTCTTGATGGCTGTAAAGCTCATCATTGTGCCGAATTCTGTAGGTGCCTCCCTCTTCCCGTATAGGTCCTAGTATCCTCCGCAGGATCTTCCTGTCCTTGAGTTCAAGTTTCCTGAGCGGGCCTTTCCTGGCCATCACGAGGCATTCTGAGGCGTACAGAACAGATGGTTTTACTGCTGAATTGTAGTGTCTGAGTTTTAGGTTTTTGGAGAGGAACTTCGATGCGTAGATGCTGCGGCAGGAGTGGTAGGCCCTCTCGAACTTGGTGCACCTGGTATCTATGGCCAGATTCTCACTCTGGTTTGCCGAGATCCACTCTCCTAGGTACTTGACCGCAGGGACTTTTCGGATGAAGACTCCCTCAAGTGGAATTGTGGACGGGGCTTCCTTGATGTTAGTCATGAATTCAGTCTTCCCAATGTTGATCTTAAGGCCCGCCCGAACCGCTACATCGTGAAGACTCTGTAGGTGCTGAGTAGCTTCCTCTATAGTGTTGGTCAGTATGGCGAGGTCGTCGGCAAAGGCCAGGCATGACACATGAAGGTTATCTTTCTTGTATCCAAGCTGCAGACCAGTCCTTGGTGTTAGTCGCACCATCCATTCCCTTATGATCTTCTCCAGGATGCAATTGAAGAGGATGCAGGAGAGTCCATCACCCTGTCTAACTCCCGTCTTGATGTGGAAGCTCTCGGATAGTTCACCTCTGAACTTGACTTTAGATGTTGTGTTTGTCAAGGTGGCCTGGACTAGTTTAAGTGTTTTTTCATCAGGGCCAAATTCTCACAAGGTGGAGAAAAGACTCTCTCTGTCCACCGAGTCGAATGCCTTCTGAAAATCCACTAAGACAACTACCCAGCGTTGTCCCCCACGACTCTTATAACTGAGGATGATCTTGAGATTTTGTATCTGCTCTGGACAAGATCGATTGTTTCGAAAGCCGGCCTGGTATTCCCCTAATTGAGAGTCTAGTTGGTTAGTGACTCTGGATTACAGAGCTTTCGAAAGAACCTTGTAGGTAACCTGCAATAAGGAGATACCTCGGTAATTGTTGAGGTCAGTCTTGCTTCCCTTCTTGTGTAACGGGTGAATTACTGCTGATGTCCACCCTTCCGGTAGGGTCTCTGTTGTCCATATGTCTTGTATGATATGTTGGATGCTCTGCAAGGACTGTTCATCTGCGCATTTCCACATCTCTGCTACTATTCCATCTTCACCTGAGGCTTTATTATTTTTCAGGTTATTGATTATACTCTCTATTTCCTCTCTGTCAGGCGGTTGAGAATCAGGATTCCTGATAGATGGTTCATGGAAGATTAATCTTGCACTAGGTTCTTCTGTGTTGAGGAGCTTCTGGAAATAATCTGCAAGAACGGTGGTACAATCGTTGTTATTTAGTTGGATCTTGCCGTCTGGTCCACGAAGAAGTAAGGTAGGGGCAGTGTACAGGGTCGTCTGTTTCTTAAGACCCTTGTACAGGTCTCTGGAGTTGTGTCTCTTGAAGTCCTCTTCTGCCTGTTTTAGCAGGGTGCGTAGGTAATTCCTTTTAGCTCCACGTGCAGTGTTCGCTGTTGCCGTTCTTTGCGTGATGAAAGCCTCAAGGTTGAAATCATTCTTGTACTGGTTCCACCTGATCCAGGCTCGACGTCTTCCTTCTATGGCCTTATCGCAATCTGTAGTCCACCAAGGGTGTTTTCCTTTATTGGACGTAGCGGGAATAGTTTCGTGAGCGGCATCCAGTAATGCTTTCTGGAGGGCTGTCCAACCTTCTTTCTGTGTATTCATCCGAAGGGTTTGTTGGAAGTTACAGTTTTCATCACGTAGGTGTTGAGTATTGAATCGAGGTATTCTAGAGCTCCTTGGTGGTTTTTCTACCTTTCTCAAGGGTTGAAAATTAGCTTTGACTAGTGAAAGGTAATGGTCAGAATCTATATTGGCTCCTCTCAGTACTTTGACGTTCTCTATCTCCCTGTGATATAGTCTGTCTATAGCCACATGATCAGGCTGAAATTCACCTAGCAAAGGAGTTGGGCTTCTCCAAGTCTTGGCTTTCCTAGGTAGACGCTTGAAGGCTGTTGATTTTAGGACCAAGTGGTACTTGTCACAGAGTTCTATGAGGCGCTCACCGTTTCTATTTGTTCTCTTGTGGGCTGGGTAGAGACCTACTATCCTTCGGTATTTCTGTTCCCTGACGACTTGGGCATTGAAGTCCCCCATGAGTATAGTTGAGTGGTTATGTGGAATCTTGTCTAGTATTTCTTCTAGGGAGTCCCTGAAGTGTTCCACTAACTCGAGGTCTTTCCGGTTGGTGTCATTTGTGGGTGCGTGGAAGTTCACTATGGTATAGGCTTTGTTACGAGATCGGAATGATAGTGAGGAGGTCCTTCCGTTAGGTGAAGAAAAATCCAAAATGTGGTCAACCATACTGTGATGTACGGCAAAACCTGTGCCCAGGTGAGGGACTGTCCTCATCACTCTTTCACCCGGTTTCCCCTTGTAGATCCTATACGCACCTGACTCAAATGCATCCTCGTCCATAAACCGAGTCTCTTGGAGCGCTGCTATCTTTATTTTGTACTTGTCGAGCACTTCAAATGTTTGCTTTAGCTTACCTACCTTATTCTTCTCTTGTTTGTGTTAAGGTAATAGGGATGGAAAACATGAAAGTGCAGGTTCCCCAGACTCCGAAGACCTGCATGCCCCATCCTGAGTGGGGGTGGATTGGGTACCACCTGGGGTAGATTTCCTGAGTGAACGTTTCTTCATGCTTCGAGTTCTACGAGAATTGTAGAGGAATGGTTACCTAAAAGGTAACGAGTTTTTAACTATCAAGGTAGTAAGCCTTGAAGCCCTCAGCACTGATCAGCTCATCGACCCAGCTTCCCGCTGGGATTAAGGACCCAACCTTTCACTGGGTTGCTCGGTTTAACGAGGGCACCTCGTGTAGGTTACGTGCTGAAGTTGAAGTGAAAGAGGCTAGTTGGGTTCTCTTGCTGAACCCAATATATGACGCATTTCAGTCCCATTTGCCAGAGTCTCAACGACTCCTCCCAGGTCAATTCCTGCGACCCAGATCAATTCTCTATTATTGAATGGATTCATTTGATAGCAAAATTATGCCATTTACACTTAAGTTAGGCAAACCCAAACACGATAAGTTATTAAAAAATGTTGATGTTGTTTCTTTCCCTTATTCGAAACGTACCACATGCTTTCAATTCTCTTTGAAGCCTATCGTTAGCTCTAAACGACCTGTCTTGTTATGCCGGTGGTTACTTCACATCTGATGGTGGGGTCCAGCATAAATCTTGTATCCTTCTTACGACCAATTACAATTATTATTCTATTGTACTTTTGCTTCTAACACGAGGGAGACACGAACACATGGATCGCGTAACATTTCTGAAATGTTACAGATGCATCTTAGATCTATGTCGGTGATTCCCTTCTTAATTTTGGTGTTTGAACGGAGCTAGGTTATCAGACACTCCACAGTGGTTGCAGCATACAGTCTCACACAAGAGCAACCTTTGCCTCCACCTATTTGTGCTTGACTACTCCCTTTCATGTGTACTTCTGGATAAGTTGTTCTCCATAAAATATGGTGATTAGACACTTTCGCAATCAACCAGCAAGTTCATTTTGTTTTTCCCATACATCCGCTTCAGGCTTAATTCTCAAGTATTCCTTTGGTTCCTAACTAGTAAATCACCGTCTTCATCGTTACCACCATCTTCATTATCATCACCGTAATGAAAACCTCAGTCGTTGTACAAACACAAATTACGCACCATGTCACCTTGCCTTCAAGCAATTCTTGCACTCTCTGTATATATGTGGCACGGTGTCCCTACATGATGATTACTATACGTTGGATGTTCATTCACTGAAAATTGCAAAATTAGCTTCGAGGTTTTCCTATGCCCAGAACATAGAATGCTATTAAAATCAAATGTTCTTAAATACGATGTGCGGATTACATATAAATATGCAATTGTATTAACTCACGACGGCTACTTGTAGCATTGGCCTTTGAGAATATTTTACGGAAGCTATTCTAACAACTCTCCGAGGTGATTTTCTCTCAGAGTAGCCATATGAATGTTCGAATTGCAGAATAAGAATGTAGAAGAAAAAAGGAAAACTTGTGCTCACTGACCTGGTGCAAGTCCTCAAAATGAACACACCTTTGATGACTTAGGTATCATCGATACCATTTCAGTACCTCAAACCGAAATTAAATTTCTTGGCAGGCCAGGGAATCAAACCCGGACCACCGGGGCGACAGCCAAGAATGTTAGCCGCTACACCTCAAGGTGATCTCTTTCATTGTCAGCGCAATCTATTTCACGATGCCATGTAATTTCAGCACGAACTATAATAGTACACCTTTATTCGTATTAGCCTACTTTCGATTTTTGCAAAAAATGAAAGTAGACTTATGAGATCACTACAGGGCGAAAAAAGTGTGTCTCTCTGTGTGTGTGTATGTGTGTGTGTGAGTCTGTGTGTGTGTGTGAGAGTGTGTGTACTCTGAATGTCTGTCCCCCCCCCCCCCTATCAATTCGAACACGGTGAAACCGAATTGAACGAAATTTGGTACAGATGTAGCATTAGCAAAGGGCACCTCAGTGTCATACTTTATATCGCCGCCATCTTTACCAAAACAGAATGGCGGCCACTCAAACGTTCAAAACGTAAAATCAAATTACGGCTAAACTAATCATCCGATCTCTGGTGATGTTTGGTGACAACATACCTTTATATAGGACGCGTCTTTCATCCAACATTTAAGGTCATCGGCTGTACCATTTCAGGATGGCGGCCGTGTGAATTATTCAACCATTTTAATCAATGGCTTAAGACCCACCAATGCTGATTATCGAGCCTAGGGTGGTTTAAGCTATCCTGAAGGTCGTGATCCGTTATTTATTATAATTTAATATTATAATATTATACTGTATGAGTGGCTTAAAAGAGCTGAGCTGTCTGTGTCACACGACAAGATGGCAGCTGTCCTCATGTGCCTGTCTTATATTTCAATAGCTTTAGTATGTTGTATGTGATATACCCTACTGATACAATAATATAAACTTTGTATGAAATTATCTTTAATGAAGATGTACTGCTGTGAAGAAATCGTTTATTTAAAGTCATTATTTGCCAACAGGTTGTATCTAATGTCAGTTAAGAACACCATGTTGTTAAGGATAGGATTAGCTCTGGGCTAGCGTGTTAGTCTATCACGCAGTCGACTGGGGATCGAGTACTGCTGCAGTTAACTTTTTTATTGAATTCTTTTACAAATGATGTGCACGAGCGCTTTCCACAGATACTGAATAAGATGTCATTTAGCTCAAAGGAGAGGCTAATGTATACACTCGTTTATTAGTAAAATCACAGCCCCAGCATCGCAAATAAACAGAAGACATTAGGAAAAGGAGAATAGAAGAACTAGATACACGTTGTCATTAACCACAGCCTTCTTAATGCCTCTGTACGGTGCTGTCCTCTTGTGGGTTATGTGGGTAATATTGTTCCAAACTTACCGCTGTGTAAATACCTGGCCTCCTAAAGTATGGCAATTTTGTAATACTGGTAGTTCAACTATTAGCCACGATCGCGCTCCGATTACCTTTAAACACTGCCAGCTGGATCGCCTCCCTCTTGGCTACTTTAAACTGTCTACTCATTCAACACTCTTAGGCTACTGCCATCGTAGTACATTACGATGGCAATGCATAGGCGTACAACATAAAGATTAATTCACTGATAGGTCGCAGCACCAACCTACTGTGATCGGCGTGGATTTTTAAAGGGGAAGATACCCAAAACGGGAGATTCTTAACTTAGCAGGCTGGCTTAATATAGAGATTAACGGACGTGAATGCATTACAATAAGTTAGTAGTTTTGTTATTCAATCATCATAAAGTATATAATATTGATTTTGACACTTACTGGCTAATTATCAATATAAAAGAAAACAAACAATACATTGTGGTAGAGGTGATTGTGTTAGGGATGAGGACAAAGAGTCATAAATATACCCATACATTTAGGAGAAAGTAGGCTATATGCTCTTTGCTGAACATCTTGTTTTTGGCATTACATTGCCCCTGGTACGTTAGAGAGATGGTTCGCATACCATAACCAAAGAGCCGAATAGTTCTAAAAACCAACAAACAACCGAAAGAAATACCGACAACCTGGTAGAAAGACAGACAACAGATTTTGTAATTTTCAAAGCAAAATTGTTTTACAATGAAGAGCACTCTTGGTCTCCAAACTGTTGAAATAATGAAAATTGTCCTAAAACTTCAAAAGTTAGAAGGATTTCATGTCAACTTGCTTATTTTGCCGTATATCTTATGTGTAGGTAAATTCCATGAGTTATTGTTTCAGGCGATGTTGAAAATACGAATAAAAGACATAAATTACCTCAGATTGCGACGGAATATTGTTCAGTTTAAAAACCTGATAAATTTACTAACGCACGTTTCTCGAATTAACATATCCCTGAACAGCAGCAATCTAATCAGTTGGTGAATTCAGAATCTTGTTATTGAAATACTGTAGACTATAGCTTTATAGTCCTAATGTAGTTTTTTTGTTCTACCCGTAATTATTTAGGTTGCTATGCGGAAGGGGATATGGTGAGACAGTTTCCTTGTGGGAATGATATTACGGATAGATGCCCTTCATGACGTCAATCTAATGAGAGGATTTAATGACAAATGAAATTAATGAGGCAAGGTATGAAATGGTTGTGTGTGGTATTTCGAGTTCGGTGTAGTCTGACCATGCACGTTAGCGTGTGTAGCTACGTCGGCTGGTTTGTGACATTATGTAAACAAATTTAAAACAAATATTTTAACACTCCTGATTCCATACCGGCCCTGTTACTGTCACATGCATGATTACCAATATGCTTGATTCCATTTTTAGCCTACTTTTCACATTTTGCAAAAATGAGGAAAAAGTAGACTTATGAGATCGATCCGGGAAAATGTGTGTCTGTCTGTCTGTCTGTCCTTCTGTCTGTCTGGCTGTGTGTGTGTGTGTCCCCCGCCCTATCAACTCCTAAACGGCTGCAGCAATCAAAACCAAATTTAGTATGAGTAAAGATGTGCACCGGAATAGCTCACGTCCATATTTGAAAATGATGTCAGTGCTACCAACTGCTGAAAAAACGCACTAGAAATTTGAGCTCCATGTTGGATATCTTGCAAGGTATGCATGGGAGCTATTCCAAAATTGGCACACATGTAGATAATACTATTTCAGTTTAATTTCCAGGAGGTCAACCATGACAGTGTTGCCAAAATAATTTTAAGCCTTCTGATAGGTCCAATGTTTAAATGCATATAACTTCTACACTATCAATTGGATTTCAACCAAATTTTGTATGTAATATCTGTACATAAACAGATATGACTGAGCGTATTCCTAAGGCCACCAGGGTTGCCAACGGTTAATAATTGCTCTCCCTATTTTTTTTCTTCCAAATACCTATATATCAGAAAGTATGCAAGCCAACAGCTTTAAACTATGCACACGTATATTCTGACATTTTGGATTAATTTCGAGTAACTTATATACGTCAGTTCTACCAACATGATTATAAGCCTGCTGATAGTACCAATTTTAAATACATGTAACTTCTATACTATCAGTTGGATTTCAATCAAATTTCGTATGTGATATGTGTACCATAACAGATATGACTAAGTATTGTTAAGAGCAATCAGGGCTGCCAACTGTTAATAAATGCTGTCTATATTCTTTTTACCCCAATATCAATATATCAGAAAGTATGCAAGCCAACAGCTCTATACTTTGCACACGTATAGCACCTGACATTCTAGATTAATTTTGAGTAATTAACACAATGCAGTGCTGCCAACATGATTCTATGCCTGCTGATATGTCCAATTTTAAAATACATGTAACTTCTATACTAACAAATGGATTTCATCCAAAATTGGCACAACAAGATATCATAATAATTCAGATTATTTCTGACCAGCACACGCATGGTATTGTTGGCAACATGCTTTTACGCGTGCTGATAGCTCCAGTGTCTAACTGCATGTAACGTCCATTGGACTTCAACCAAATTTTTTATTCTGTACCTTAAGAGGTGGAACTAAGAATATATTCAGTCACCAGGGCTGCCAACTGTAGTGCTCTATTAGGCTCCATTATACCAGGTATATTTTGAACTAATTAGATATTTCGATATTACCAACTTAATTTCGTCATTATTCTAGATAGGTTCATATACTGTAGAATAATCATTGGCATGTAAAGTAGGCTGTATAGTTCTTCACGGAACTTCTTGTTAGGATTATTATATCTCGCTGCACCTGCTACATCACCCAAAAAGTAGGGGCAGATGACCTCGTAGTTCCGCCCCTTAAAACAACAATAACTAACCCAACAAGTAGTTCCGTGAAGAATTATACAGCCTATTTTCATATATCCTACTTATGTTAATTGCCTCTATCAACATACAAAAGTTCAGTTTGATTGCTGTAATAGATTCGCAGATATTGAGAACCGGCTAAATATTGCGCATGGTCGCCATGTTGGATTTTTATATCTGTAGGTCTTAGAGTTATGTACTGTTACGTGAAGTGTATTGTGTACGTGTAGTATTCAAACTTCAATCGCATGATTAGGACACAAAAAGTAAAAACGAGATTTTAAAATTTCGCACAGCTGCCATCTTGTGGTTATGGTAACAAATGAAAAAATTAGATGCCAGTGGATTAACATTTGTAGAAGGATTTACTGTACCAAGTGTCACTGCACTCGGATGGTTAAATTGCGAGAAACGACCATGTGAATATTTATACTTCGCGTCGCCGCCATGTTGGATTTGTGATCACCAGGTTATTGAAAGTCCTATAGGTGAACTTATGTTCATAGCCCCAATGAAGATTTAAAAAAAATAGTTTGATTGCTGTAATAGATTCGTAGATAATGAGATCCATCTAAATATTTCGGATGGTCGCCATGTTGGATTCTTATATGTATAGGCCATAGAGTCACGTACCGTTAAAGGAAAATTATTGCAAGGGCTCATACTCAAACTCTCACTTCGATCGCATGATTACGACACAAGAAATAAAAACTTAATTTTAAAATTCGCACATTCGCCATCTTGAGGTTATGTAAACAATTGAACTAATATAGATACCAGTGCATTACAATGTGTATAAACATTTCCTGTACCAAGTTTTATTGCGTTTGGATCATTAAATCGCGAGAAAGGTCTATTTAAAATTTTCAAATTCGCTTGGCTGCCATATTCGTTTTTTAGTTAACCGGTTTCTGAACGTCTTATAGATGAAATTCCAGTAGTGCCCTTTATCTCCGTACAAAATTTCAGGGTGATATCGCTAATCGTTTCAGAGATATAGAATGTCGGTGAAATATTTCGCACAGCCGCCTTCTTGAGGTTATGTAAACAATTGAATGAAGTTAGATGTCGGTACATTACAATGTATATGAACATATACTGTACCAAGTTGCATTGCGTTTGGTTGCTTAAATCGTGAGAAACGTCTATTTAAAAGTCGCAACTTTGCTTGGCCGCTATGTTGGTTTTGTAGTTATCAGGTTTTCAAAAATCACATTGGTGAACTTCTAGTAGTTCCCTTTATCACCGTGAAATATTCCAGGGTGATATCGGTAATAGTTTCGTAGATATCGAATGCTGGTGAAATATTTCGCACAGCCGCCATGTTGGATTGGTGGGATGCAACAAAATTTGAAGGGCACGGTCGGGGTGGTGTGGAATAGTGCTATGAACTTACCGAGTTTCATTGCAATCGCTCCAGCGGTTTAGAAGTTATTAGGGGGGGGGGGGCACACACCATATCACACACACACGCGCACACAGAGACAGACACATTGACAAAAGGTGATCTCATAAGCTTATTTTTTCATAAATGAAAATAGGCTAATAGGTATGCAACTTCTTGTATCCTTGTTGCAGATCTGGTTCATGTACGTCCAAATATCATGTTTTATAAGTCTTCGGTGTGTTTCTTTAAGGTGTGTCTTTCCCACTATGGTATGTTTGTGCTCCCCAGGCACAAAAGACGTTATGAGCACGGCAGACCACAAGCATATGACAAAATGTTGGCTCCAGTGCGCCTAGTGTCCAGGCTCTGCGCTCAGTACTGCAGCACCCCGTCAAATGGACAGTGCTTGTGCGACTAAGCGCTGCAGTGCTAGTGTGATGTGCTGCACTGCTCAGAAATAGGCAGAATAGGGCTGCACTTCACCTGCTAGCTCTGCTTCACCTTGCCCATTGCACGGCCCTGGTGCACACACACGGACAAAAGGTGATCTCATAAGCCTATTTTTTTCATAAATCAAAATAGGCTAAATACGAGATTTTAATATTTTACACAGGCGCCATCTTGTGGTTATGAAAACAATTCAGTTTGATTGCTGTCATTGATTAGTTGACATTGAGAATCGTCTAAATATTTCTAAATATGTGTAGACCATTGAGCTATGTACTATTAGATGACGATTATTGCGTACGGGTTCATTGTTCAAACGTTGGCTACGATCACATGATTAGGACGCAAGAAATTAAAACTTAATTTTTAAATTTCACACAGGCACCATCTTGCGGTTATGTAAACAATTGAGCTGAATAAGATATCAGTGCATTACAAGGTGTATAACATTTGCTATACCATTTGACGGCGCTCGAATGGTTTAATCGCAAAAACAAAAAAACAAAAAAAACAAAACAAAAAATCTATTTTAATGTATCAACTTCGCTTGGACCCCATGTTCGTTTGTTACTTAACAGGAATTTTGAGAGTCCCATCTAGTAGTTCATTTTATCACCGTACAAAATGTCAGGGTGTTATCTGTAATAGTTTCGGAGATATGGAATGCCAGTGAAATATTTCGCACAGTCGCCATGTTGGATTGGTGAGCTGTAATAAAATTTGAAGATCACGGTCGGGGTCGGACAAGATAGTACTATGACTTTACCGAGTTTCATTGAAATCGCTCCAGCCGTTTATATTTTATTAGGGGGGACACACACATACGCACACACACGGACTAAATGTGATGTCATAAGCCTATTTTTTCATAAATGAAAATAATAGAGAAAGCTTTTCATTCGGTCTACGCGAATTTCGTGTTGACCGACTGAATAGCTTTCTTCATTAGAAATAACCATCACTGAAAAATGGCTTCTATCACTACTAAATAAAAATAGGATACCAAGTAAACGAAAAGCAAGAACGGGAGGTTTCATTTAGGAAAGAAATACTCTTATTGGTCACAAAGGAGTGAAAGTTTGGGGTGTAGGTTACACTCTGCCTTATATGGCAACACTGCGAGAAGGTGAGTTCGATTCCCATCTTAGCTATCTTAGAGTGTTTTCCTGGGGTTCCCCACTTCCACTCCAGAAAAATGCGTGGATAGTTCCTAAGTCAAGGCCATTGCCAACTCCAAAAATAACAAAGTTATCAGACTTCAACTACATGGGACTGATGAACAATAGGCTATGTTCCAAACCCCTATATGAAGCAACAAGAAATATTTCGAATCAATGGGATCCATCGTATTGATTTTAGGAAACATATTTCTAACGTAGGCTACAATATGACCGCGATCGAAACGAGCAAGGTGCCTTGCCCTGTCTGATGGGGCACGAGCTCAGATTGAAATCATTATGTTGATTATTATTGATATTTCAAGAAGTAATTATCCTATGTTTGAATAAATAATTGGCCTGGAATTACATATGGCCCAGCATCGTCAGTTCACGGTCACCTTCCATGCTTGTCCAGGAAGCGGGCAAATAGACACTTCCATAACGTTATTGACGAGATTCTTTTCTGAAATAACGGAATCAATTTCTCCGCTTAGAATAATGTTACTGATAGCGCATAGCTGGTAAAAATCGCATGCATACCGTTATTAGACTTATAACGTTGTTGGTGGGTTCGCATTTCAAAATAACTGAATTAATTTTTCTGCCCTGAATAACGTTATTGATAGCGTATGGCTGGTAAAATTCGCTCGTATACCGTTACTAGACTTATAACGTTATTGGTTGGTTCGCATTTCTAAATAACGGAATTATTTTTCTGCCATGAATAACGTTATTGATAGCGCAAAGCTCGTAAATATCGCTCGTATACCGTTACAAAGCTTATAACGTTATTGATGGGTTCACATTTCTAAATAACGGAATTAATTTTTCTGCCCTGAATAACGTTATTGATAGCGTATAACAGGTTAAAATCTTTCGTATACCGTTACTAGGCTTATAACGTTATTGGTAGGTTTGCATTTTGAAATAACCGAATCGATCACTCTGCCTGAATAACGTTATTGATGGCGCGCAGCGGGTCAAAATCGCTGTCATACCGTTACTAGACTTCTAACGTTAATAACGGGAGCGCAATTTAAAATAACGGAATCTTTTCCGTTGCTGGTTATAACGTTAATAGCACAAACCAGGGAAAATTATAACCCCTTATTTCGTTGCCGCACTATAAACGTTATTCATATACCATTTGTTTTGGGTACGGAAGCAGTAACGTAACAAAAATTAATTCGTTATTTCTGACAATTCTGTTACGTTATGAAGCCTTGCGCACGCAATACATGAGGCAGGGCACAGCCCAGCCCTGGGGCAGTTGTGACTCATGCGGCGAGCGATGACACAAACTCACAGCCGTAACACCACCCCCTTCCTAAAAAGGCTGATCGTCCCGATCAATCATTGGTCCGTCTGTGCCCCTCCGTAGGCTGCCAGGCGATCTCGATGCACGATCTTCATCTTCGCACTCGGGCTCCGCTGGATCCTGTACACGACATCGTTGATCCGTTTCACGACTCGGTACGGGCCCTCCCAGGACTTCTGCAGTTTGGGTGACAGGCCTTTCTTCCGTAATGGGTTGAAGAGCCAGACCAGGTCGTCCTCGTGGAATCCGCCGGCATCCGTCTGCTGGTCGTATCGGGTCTTCATTCTGTCGGTCTCGATCCGCAGTTTCCTCCTCGCGAACGCGTGCACGTCCTCCAGTTGGTCGACCAGTTCTGGACAATACTGGCCTACCGGGATCGGATCATTCCCAGGTCGGCCGAAGGCAAGATCGACAGGTAGGCGGAGCTCCCTCCCAAACATGGCCCGGGCTGGTGTGCACCCGGTGGCTTCGTGCACGGCGGCGCGGTAGGCCAGGAGAAATAATGGAAGATGTTTGTCCCAATCCCTCTGGTGCTCGCTGACGACTATTCGGAGATGGTTCTCGATGGAGCGATTGAATCGCTCTACCATCCCGTCGGACTGACGGTGTAGCGGCGTTGTCCTTGTCTTCCGGATTCCCAGCAGCTGGCATAGGTTCTGGAACACCTGCGACTCGAAGTTCCTCCCTTGGTCGGAGTGCAGCTCCAGGGGTACTGCGTACCGGCTGACGAATTCCTTCACCAGGGTCTCTGCAATCGTCGCGGCTTCTTGGTTAGGGAGCGCATACGCCTCCGGCCATTTGGTAAAGTAGTCGCTGACGACTAATATGTAGCGGTTCCCTGCCTCGCTTAACGGGAATGGCCCAGCAACATCGATGGCCACTCTCTCCATGGGGCCGCCCACGTTGTAGGTCTTCAGTGGACCCCGTCGTCTTCGTCCTGGGCCCTTGCTGGCTGCGCAATCGTGGCACCTCGCGCAGTGGTTCTCCACGTCTGTTCGGCATCCGATCCAGTAGAACCGCTCTCTCAGCTTCTCCAGGGTCTTCTTTATCCCTAGGTGTCCACCAGATGATCCTCCATGAACTTCCTTCAGGACATCCTCCGTCATGGCCTTTGGAACGACGACTTGTTCCCGAGATGTCTTCCCGTCGGTGCTCTCCCAGGTACGGCAGATGAGGCCATCCCTTACAATCAGCGAGTCCCACTGTGCCCAGTAGGACTCAAACTTTGGGCTGCAGTCACTCACAATGTTCCACCCGGGTCTGGGGACACAGGCCCTCTTCCATTCGGCTATCAGTCCCAGGTCATCATCTTCTGCTTGTGCCCGCGTGAAAGATTCGCGGCTCCAGCTCCCTTGAAGTTCCACGGTAGTCCTTCGGCACTGTATCCCGGTGTTCTCCTCCCTTCGGGCACAGAAGGTGCAGTCTTCGGGGCACGGTCTTCGTGACAGGGCGTCGGCGTTAGAATGCAGTTGGCCTTTCCTGTGCTGAATCTCAAAGTTGTACTGTTGAAGCCTCTCTAACCACCGCGCGAGTTGACCCTCGGGCTGCTTGAAGTTCAGGAGCCACCGCAGGGATGCAAGGTCGGTCCTGATGAGAAATTCTTGCCCGTACAGGTACTTGTGGAAGTGTTGAATGGTCTTCACGATGGCGAGCAGCTCCTTCCTGGTGACGCAGTAGTTCCTTTCTGGCTTTGACAGGGCCTTGCTGAAGTAGGCCACTACTCTTTCCTCGCCGTCCACTACTTGCGACAGTATTCCCCCTATGCCAAAGTCGCTGGCATCGGTATCGACGATGAACCTTGTTCCAGGTCTGGGGTAGGCCAGAATAGGCGCGGTGCACAGAGCCTGCTTGAGTTGTTCGAAGGCACTGTGGCATTCTGCTGTCCACGTGAAGAGTTGGTCCTTCTCAGTCAGTCGATGTAAAGGTTTGGCGATGTCGGCGAATCCTCTCACGAAGCGACGGTAATAAGTGCAGAGTCCCAGGAAGCTTCGTAGTTGGGACTTGTCCTTCGGAACTGGCCACTCCCTCACAGCTGCGGTCTTCTCTGGGTCGGTGCGCACCCCTTCCTCGGAGACGATATGCCCAAGGTACTGGACCCGCTTATGGAAGAGCTGACACTTCTTGGGGCTCAACTTCAGCTGGGCAGCCCGTAGCTTCAACAAGATCTCCTTCAGGTTGCTGTAGTGCTCCTCGAAGCTTCTCCCCAGAACGATGACGTCGTCTAGAGAGACCAGGCAGGTCTTCCAGTGTAGTCCCCTCAGAATGGACTCCATTAGCCTTTCGAAGGTCGCAGGGGCGTTGCACAGACCGAATGGCATGACGGTGAACTGCCAGAACCCGCTGCCCACAGAGAACGTAGTTTTCTCGCGGTCCTTAGGGTGGACCTAACCTGCCAGTAGCCACTCTTCAAATCCAAGGTGGAGAACCATCTCGACCCTGATATGGTGTCCAGGGTGTCGTCGATCCGGGGTAGAGGGTAGCTGTCCTTCTTCGTGACGTTATTCACCCGCCTGTAATCCACGCAGAACCTGGTGGAACCGTCCTTCTTCTTCACTAGCACGACCGGAGAACTCCAAGGACTATGTGATGGCTCGATCACCCCTTGCTCCTTCATCTCTTCTACCATCCGGTCGACTTCGGCTTGCTTGGCGAGCGGGACACGTCGGAATGGGGCCCTAATCGGTGCGCTGTCCCCAACGTCGATTCTGTGCTGAACCAAGCTTGTCCTGCCGAAGTCTTTGCTCCCCACGGAGAAGACGTCCTGGAATTCGCGTAGCAGGTCCTGAAGTTGGCGTGATTGTTCCTCGTCTAAATGGTCCTGGGATCTTTGGTACAGCTTCTGTAGTTCTTCTGGCAGTGTGCGTCTTCTTCGGTTGTCCGTCTACAGGTGTCCGTCTGTCGTATCTGTGATGCGGGCAATCCAGATAACGGGCTCGCAGACTCGTAGGTTGGTGTCCCGGTGAACCGTAATGTCGTAGTCGTTCAGGTTGGACAGGCGGACGTACGTCCAAGACGTCGTGTTGATGAGAGTCTAGGCAACTAGCAATCCTTTTGTCTGGATGTCCTCATATTTTGGCTCGATGACAGCCGCCACTCCCTCAGCAGCTCCGTCGACAATTACGGCAGCGCTGACCTCTGTCCTGGCGGGAACGATGACGTCTTCTCTCAGCCTTACTCGTCGTGCGGTGATGGACTCGTGCGCAGGTTGCAAAGCAAGTTCCTCACCTCCGAAGTGCAGAGTGTTGGTACTCAGATCCAAGATGATGTTGTTCTGGTCCAGGAAGTCCAGTCCGATGATCACTTCATTTGATACGTCAGCCACAAGCACTGGGTGCTTTATCGCCCGTCCACCAATGACGAACTCCAGCGATGCTTCGCCATGTACCGGTGCGGTCTTTCCGGTCACGGTTATTAGCTGGAGGTTCCTTTGTGTGGGTTGCACTCTCCACTTCGGGATCACGGTGCGACTGACGATGGTCCTCGATGCTCCCGTGTCGATTAGCATGGGCCAGCTCTCTCCGTTGACGACTCCGTCGACCATCAGGCTGCTATTATCCCTCCGTAACTGCGTCACACGAACTTGGACTGCCGGGGCTTGACGACTGTCACAAGCCAACCTTCGTCCCTCATGGCTGACTGATACTTGCTTTCCTGGGCCGCGCGGTTTCCCTACGACTGACTGTCCCGACGGAAACTCTTGGCGGCGGCGATCACCGCAGTCCTTGCTCAGGTGGCCTCTCTTACGGCAGGTCCAGCAGGTCGGTAGTCCTCTTCCGGGCCGCCTCTCCGGATGTCCTTCGGCTAAGTTTTTGTTGGTGGTACTGCGACTCTTGAAGAACAGGCCTAGCGCCTCCATCAGTTCATCGGCCAGGGGCTTGGTCTTGTTGGCTTTGGCTGGTTCGTCGACGTCCACCTGACGCACCCGCGCGCACATTCTAGATACCTGGTTTGCCGTCTCGAACTCAAGTGCGTGGCTCAGCGCATCTGCCAGGGTCTTATTGCGCGCGAGTCGCAGCGCCTGTTGAGTGACCGAGTCCCGTAGCCCGTCGGTGAAGGTCTGCGTCGCAATCTGCTCCAGAAAGTCGGCCGGCGCTGTTGGGTAGGCGAGCCTTACGAGGCGTGCGATGTCCATCTCGAACTCCTGCAGGGTTTCCACGTTCTTCTGTACCCGGGTCCGGAGCTGCATCTGGTAGGCCTGCTGAAGATGGCTATCTCCATATCGGGACTCCATATGACCGGGTGAGTTAGCCGTGGTGGTTACGGCATGACTAATAGCAGTCGCTCACATCCGGGAGGCGAGGAGGTTCGAATCCCCTCACCGGCAACCTTGAAGATGGTCTTCTGTGGTTTCCCATCTTCCTTCCAGGCAAATGCCGGGGTTGGTCCCTCACTATAGGCCACAGCCGCTACCTTCCAACTTCTCGCCCTTCCCTTCCAACTTTCCTCCCCAACGGTACTTGTAGCTCACCCATTGGGTGTCCGTCTCGAAGCAGCTACAAAACCGGCGAGCCGAACATGTCCTCGGACACTCCCGGCACTAAAAGCCATACGCTAAAAAAAAGCAAGAAAACTCCATATGGGCGATCAGTGAAGCGTAGTCCTGGGATCCAGTCGGGATGGTCTGAAGGACATTAAGGGCTTCACCTCGCAGCGCTACAATGAGAGCTGTAGCCTTTTCTGTGTTGTTCCAGTTATTTATGGAACAGGCCGCCTCGAACTGACGTAAGTAGGTGTTCCACGGGACCTTCCCGTCGAAGGTTGGGGGCGTCACTCTGCTATGTCCCGTTCCTGATATTCCCGGTGTAACGGTGGGCGGGCGTTGGCGCAGCTCGGCAACTCCCTCTCGTAGAGCGTTGAATTTCTCCTTCACCCCCGTCAGTGGGCGTTGGCGCAGCTCGGCAACTTCCTTTTGTAAGGCGTTGAATTTCTCCTCCACCCCCATCAGCGGGCGTTGGCACAGCTCGGCAACTTCCACTTGTAAGGCGTTGAATTTCTCCTCCACCCCCATCAGCGGTCGTTGGCACAGCTCGGCAACTTCCACTTGCAAGGCGTTGAATTTCTCCTCCACCCCCATCAGCGGGCGTTGGCGCAGCTCGGCAACTTCCACTTGTAAGGCGTCGAACTTCTTTTCCACTGCTGCGACTTCCTCACGTAGGCCCCGTTCTAATTTCCTTTGGCTCTCCTCTAATTTCGTCAGCAGACACTCTTCTAGATTTTTCTGGCCATCCAGAAATTTGGCGGTTAGGTCCTCTGCTAACTTATTCTGGCCGTCCTTCAGGTCCTCTGCTAGCTTATTCTGACCTTCTTCTAATTTGGAAGTTAGGTCCTCGGCTAAACTTTTCTGGCTGTCTTCCATCTTCTTCAGGTCCTCCGCTAACTTATTTTGACCGTCTTCCTTCTTCTTCTGGCCGTCTTCTAATTTGGCAGTTAGGTCCTTGGCCAACTTCTTCTGGCCGTCCTCCATCTTCTTCTGGCCGTCCTCCATCTTCTTCTGGCCGTCTTCCATCTTCTTCTGGCCGTCTTCCATCTTGGTTTCCATGCCATTTAACTTTTCTAGCAATGCTGCCAATTGCGCCTCCATTTTAGTTGTTTGTCTTGTAAAGGGCATGCACTCACAGGAAAATTAGAGAAAATGACCTGCTCGGGTTTTGAAACCAGGACCGTCAGGTGTTGTGCTTGTGCTTGTGTTCGTAATCCCGCTTCTGACACCAGTTGTTGCGTGCCACCCCCCTGGTGGCACTTTTGTTAACTGGATTACGGGGGGTAGGAAGCACAACTCCAATTACTGCTTAAAGAAATAATTAACTTTATTGTGACCAGAAAGATACACTACTCATCAGCAAATGCAAACAATTAGAACCTTACTCCAGTTTCCTCAAGTCTCTTCCTTGAGCGCTCTTGGCTCTTTCACTTGTCAACCAACCACAAAAGTTAAACCGTCTTAATGAGTACGGTGGCCTTGACAGAAACTAACTGCTCCTCTTCCTCATGTACACCAACCACAGTTACTTACGATAATCCGCTACCCGCTGTTTCGCTGTCCACAAGCTGGGGAAACAATGTCACTGGATTTCGTAACTCGCACGGCACTTCGTCACCACACTTCTGTCGCACTCGCTCACAAACACACACCCACAGAAAAAAAAAAAATCGGTCCCCTCACTGTTGAAGCCGCTTATATAGCAGGCTGGTGACTCAATGAATTCTAGAATCGTCCAGGGCACACGGCTTCTCGACATTTCCTTCACTGGTTCAGTCACGAATATTCTGGATCATCCCTTTGTCCTCGTAGCCCTGTTGCATAAGGCGCACGCAATACATGAGGCAGGGCACAGCCCAGCCCTGGGGCAGTTGTGACTCATGCGGCGAGCGATGACACAAACTCACAGCCGTAACAATATTATGGACGATTTTCAGCGTTTAAGCGTATAACAGCTGCAAAATGAGCTACGAACTAGAGGCGCTAAAACTAGTGGGAGGAAGGGAGCATTAATAGGCTACAGCATTATAACTAAATTCTAACACGCTTTATTATTCAAATAATGAATAAGAGTCAGCATGCTTTCTCCTAAAGATTACAATTACTTGAGTATCGTAGGCCTATCTTCATATATCTCCATAAGACTTAATTCATAAATAGTGATTTAAATATTCACTTGCTCCCCTTGCTTGTAGATATCAATTCATGTCCCTTTTTAGGTTGATATCTTACATGAAACTGTCATGTTTTAAGGTTATCATAATAACAAAATGGTATATTGGCTTTCACTGCCAGTGAATCTTTTTGGAAGCCTTCATAAGGAGGTTATTGCTGCTTGAGCTTTTAGTTCTCGTAGGTAAGAGGCGCAGTTGCACTCTATATAACGGGAGGTAGCGCGCTGTTCGCTACTTCTGTGGGGGTCCGGGCGGGGACACCAAGAACCCGCTGATGAGCCAGCTTGATGTCCTAGGCGTAACCCCGCACAAAACACGGCACAAACCTAGAAAAAATGCTGAGTTTTAATTTTAAAAAAGAGTTGATACCGGTATTGTATTCCTCGAAAATTCATCGCAACGTTTGGTTGTTATGTCATTTGGTCAATTTCTCAATAAGAATCGTTCCCGTACCCCCTTGGAAACGACTTAGGGGTACAATTTTTAAAAAGTTTGAAAATCCCTGCTTTAGGGCCGCGAACTGTTTCCATTCATCTATGTCTCAAGAATGTAGAAGTCAGTCGCTACCACATTCTCTGTCGGGCAGATGGAAGTTGACGTAATTCTGATTTCACGACACCGACCATAATACTGTACGTTTGTGACTGTTAATGTTGCGACATTTATTCTTGAAGTATTTGTCCGAGTAACGTACTGCAATAGCTCGGCATAGTCGTGATAATAACAATTTAAACAACTTAAATTCGTGCACATTAACGACATGAGAACACAGGAGACAAATGAAGAGCGTCTTGCGCTTACCCAGTACAACAGCAGTGCGCTCTATCGGTGCTAGTTCTATACATCCCTATTAATATATCTGCAATGTGACCAATTTTAAGGAGAAGTTTAGAATGGCGAATGTCATCATTCAATTTTATTCTTACCTTCCAGGGGATAGATTTCCTCGACTACATGTGAAAGCGGCAGCTATAATGTGCATGTTCGATTCTACATATTTATGTGAATAACTTTTCTCCGCTTTAAAGCTTTGGAAATCGAGAAATCGATCACAAATGACAGATAGCCATATGAGGACCGTTCTTCGACTACACACCAGTAATAGTACTGTAATTTGTCCCGACATTCCCTGGCTTACAGCAAAACCTGGGACATATACCGTACATCATAATGTACACACATGGATGCTTGCATTTTTGTAAAGTAATGTATAGTCTTTCCGTTTGGCCATGATACCCAGTGGATTAAGGGAATTCTCGGAACTCAACTCACGTCACTCACTGACCCTCCCCACCCGCTCGACGGATCGGCTGGTGGCGAACAATGACTCACCTACTGGCGCTATCCCACAGGACTCTTTTTTTTTTCATTTCAAGTTTAAATTTACAATTTTCAACTTTTTTGAATTCTACATAAAATTCTAAAGATTTTTTTATTTAGTCAATTTACCCTCTAGGTTGGTGGTTCCAACGGACTCAGCGAGGGAACTCACCACTACCGCCTCTCTGGGCAGTGTCCTGGAGCTTGGAACATCTGGTCGGGATGGATACAACTGGGGAGGTGTGATCAGCACTTCGCCCAGGCGGTCTCACCTGCAAAGCGATCAGGGGCCTCGTGAGGGATGGGAAGGGATGGAAGATTGGGATGGATAGGCTAGGAAGAGGGAAGGAGGCGGCCGTGGCCTTACAGTAGGTACCATCCCGGCATTTGCCCGAAGACGAAGTGTGAAACCACGGAAAACCACTTCGAGGATGGCTGAGGTGGGAATCGGACCCCCTCTACTCATTTGGACCACCCGAGGCTGAGTAGACCCTTTTCCAGTCCTCATACCACTTTTCAAATTTCGTGGCAGAGCCGGGAATCGAACCCAGGACCTCCGGGGCGGCAGCTAACCATGCTGACCGCTACGCTACGGAGGCGACAATTCTAAAGAAAATGAGTCCAAATTCGACTGAAATGCTTCATATCCACGGACTGATAGTCGGTGAAAACTTATGACGTAGACTATTTCGTGCCGTAATTGTTTGTAGTAAAGATTCATAGTTATTTGTTGTTATACAATCATAAATGACGTGTAATAAACGACAGTTTTAGAAGCAAGAAGTCCGAGTTTGGACTTATTTTCTTTAGAATTTTATGTAGAATTCAAAAAACTTGAAAATTGTAAATCTAAACTTGAAATAAGAAAAGTTGTAGTGCTGTGGGATAGCGCCAGTAGGTGAGTCATTGTTCGCCGCAGTCGGTCAGGCGAGCGGGTCGGGAGGGTGAGTGAGTGACGTCGGTTGAGTTCCGAGAAGTCCCTTAATCCTCTGGGTATATCATGCCCAAACGGAAAGACTATAAATTCATTGTCAATAATAAACAGTATTAGGTTGAAGCCTCCGTGGCTTAGGCGGCAGCACGCCGGCCTCTCACCGCTGGGTCCATGGTTCAAATCCCGGTCACTCCATGTGAGATCTGTGCTGGACAAAACGGAGGCAGACAGGTTTTTCTCCGGGTACTCCGGTTTTCCCTGCAACACTCTCCACTATCATTTCATTTCATCGGTCATTAATTTAATCATTGCCCCAGAGGAGTGCGTCAGGCCTCGGCAGCCGGCACAGTTCATATCCTCGCCGCTTGATGGGGGCTTCATTCATTCTATTCCTGACCCGGTCGAAGACTGGAAGCAGGCTGTGGATTTTCATTTTCAAACAGTATTAGGTTGAACCTGCCACCCCTGCATCCCTATCGTCGTTCGCAATATGCTGCCGAAGTGACGCGCCTAGCAACCGCATGGGCGCAGCTACATTGGACCCAAACGACAGGTTGCTAGGTTTTTTTATACATAAGAAGCTGCATTAACGCTGCGCGGTGTCTTGAATGTTGTTGATAAAAAGGTGTAATTTGCGTGAAATAGGCAAACGCCTCCCGTGAAGATCATCTACAATGTTGGAGCTACAAAATAGAAGTGAAATTTTATGGATAAAGTACGAGAATTTTGGGAGATCATAGTATGAATAAAGTCGACCTCACTCATGAGGCAAGAATTGCATAGCGGGTACTACAAAGTATAAATACTTATTTATAACATCATTTAGTGGATACAGTATATCTAATATAGAGAGATATTTAAGACTTATATGTCACATAAAGTTTTTTTTGGTTCATGTGGGCAGTGTAGTTGTAATTAAATATGGTTTGTGCTATAAGTATTATAAACGGCAACCTACATAACCTTACATCTGATTCACTAACAGCAATAATTTTTCTCCTACAACTTTTCTGAGTCCTGATTTTTCACTTAATTTATTTAAGCAGGGAATTGTGTTTCCAAATAACAATTAGGCCTATCCTAAACTGAAAATTTCTGCCTAAATATTTTATTTTTTGCACTTTCAAAAACAATTAGCCTATCATGTACCAGTAGCCCAGGCCTACACCCTGCAACAAAGATACAGTATGTACTGTACCGTACAGTGACATTGTTCAAGCCAATGCATACTGCTTATTTCTGAAGTGATGGAGTGGCAAGTCTTGTTGTGATTGTCAGGGAAGTTTTGGTGAAAAAGGCAGTGGTGTCAAGAAATGAGGCGATGAGGATAGTGGCGAACCAGGCTATCATGGAATTATGTCAAAATTGTTAGAAAATGTTTTAATCGTTTCAGCATGAATTATTAGTGAAAATGTCAGTGGTGGTATAAAGTTATCGATAAAAGTGGAAATATAATAACCGAGGTGTGTACTTAGTCAGTTTCTTGTGCATTGCTTATCTGGACAATTTTTCAAACATTGGACAGTAAAATTAGGCTAGGTTGAAAGAAGTTATGGAATGCTACAATATTGTACATTTATTATGAGATATAATAAAACTATATTGCTATTCAAAATATATTATTGGTAAATAGGCTATTCCCCTGCGATTCAACTTACAAGCTCCTGCAGAAGTGTGGATGTGTTTTTTGCCCCTCACAATAGGCCTTTTTGTTATTGAGCAACTGAATTTAATTGTAGTTGTAACAGGTCATTTTATCACAGGTTGTGGTGAATTATATAATACGGTACCAAATGACAGGTAGGTGTCCAGCACATATTGTGTGAATGTTTGCTAGGATTGCTCGTGAAGATGCAGGGTGGCTATTTTTTTGTTCTAAATCTCTATATACCTAATTCTGTTTAGCTCTTTGGTGGCACACAAGCTAATGTGTAACAATAATCAGTGTGATACTGTGGTCATCAGCCTGGTGTACTTATTGGGTGACAGCCTCGGATATTTTCATGTCAGTTTTAGTGGCCTAATATTTAGAGCTAGGATAGGAAAAGTGACCCATTTTAGAATCAGGTAGAACGATAGGCCTTAATTGTAGACTTCTCTAACCTGTTAGTGAGCACACAGGTTAGGCTTTGTTAATTTGATTCGTTTTCAAACAAACGCGGCGTTGTAGTAAAGACACAAATTGTATTGAAATGCAGTCTTTGTTTCTTCTAAAGCCGTTGATGAGATTTGGCCTCAACTCTCATCCAAATATTTTAAACTGTTCCCTTATGCATTGACAGACCTTAAGTTCATTTTATTCGTCACTTAGGCTACTGGTAGGGCCTACGTTACTTTATTTTCCGTAGTAGTGATCATTCATACGGAACGTGATTCACAATATCCAGAAATGTTATATTTCCATGTTTTCACTTAATTTAAGTTAAATATCGTAGGCCACATCTCTACTACTTGAGCTCTAAGACTTAATGTTCGTCTCGTACGCAATGTTTTACAACTTTATTGGACAACTATGTTAAATTACTGTGGAAAATATACTTTTCTATGCTTTCTTGCCTCTGGACATCCATGCATGTACAGTTTTATACGATACAAATAGGAAATAATGACGGCTGAAAGATTAATGCAAGCTACAAGGGAGCCATGTTGTATTGCTCCAGTTGCTTAGCAACTGAGCGTAAGTGACGTCGACATCGGCCGGTTCAACTGGGCACGCTCTCTCGCTTTCTACACTGTGACGTGTGCACGCTGGCAAGGCGCCCGCAATTACGTCATGCCTGCCCGACTGTACAGGGCGCCCAGCTGACCACTCCTGTTATAGACGCTCGAATGGATGTGGAAAACTTACGACCGTGTCAGAGTGATCTTAGTTGAACAGGCCTGCTGTAGCCTACCGCTGTATTTTTGATTCGAGGCCGAACTGGTATTGATTATTTCTTGACGTTAGTCCGAACTATAACGTGCCTTCAAAAAGTAACGAGCCGGAGGCATAATTACAGAAACCGGTAGGTTACCTGTATGTTAGAAGTATTGGCCCTGGCTGTTGAGGCACTTGTCCCACTGTGACACGAGGCGGTGAATGGCTGTCTCATAAAATTCCCTGGGCTGCGATGTGAACCAGTTCCGCACGTACAGCTGGACGTCGGCGTCCGAGGTGAATCGTTGGCCCCGCAGAGCCCTTTTAAGGGGACCAAACATGGCGTAATCACAGGGAGAGAAGTCTGGACTGTATGGAGGGTGGCCGAGAACCTCCCATTTGAATTTCTGCAGGAGAGCCGTGACTGTGTTGGCCGTATGAGGTCGTGCATTGTCGTGGAGCGACCACGGCGGCTATGGCGTTTATTGTCACTCGGCGGTCCTGGGTAATGATTGCATCAACCAGCTGGACGTTGTCATCGGTAATGCAGGGGGGTGCCCCAGACCGGGCATCATCGGCTAACGACACCCGTCCTTCCCCTGAAGCGGTTGTGCCACGCCTTGACCCTTGCATGGGACATGCAGTGTTCGCCGTACACTTGTGACATTCGGCGATGAATGTCCGTTCCCCCTACTCCTTCCGCTGTCAGAAACCGAACAACACCTCTTTGCTCTTCGGTTGTCGCCTCCATGTCACTGTTTGCAATGCGACTGGCAGCGTTTGACGATTGATGCATGCTGCTGCTCGCTTTGTATCGTCACGTGACGTGCACGCGTGCCCTCTAGCGATGGACTGTGACCTTCCACGCGCTGGTCGGGATCACACCCCTTTACACACGCCATAATTAGCCGATGTAGTCACCAGTTTGCGCATTCAAGCCTCCGGCTCGTTACTTTTTGAACGCACCTTATAGTACCCATTTCTACCCATGGTTTCGAACTAGTTAACCACGGAAATGGCGACGCGTTTTCCCTGTCTCCACGCCACTTCCAACTACTGTACACAACGAGGCTATTCCACTGAATGAGATGGGAATTTGTAATTAAATACCTCGTATTCTCGCCAATCCTCGAGCTGGTGTTGCTCTAACTTGCACGCGATAGTCGTCATGTCTCTCGCCCGATTATAAACTTTACATTGTTTAGGCAGCGAGTTTCTCTTAAGGGCTAAGGTACACACTGCAGAATAGAGAGGGATTTGATTTATTCGCGAGCGATGATAATAGCTGGTCGTACAATGTGCGTTATCCCACTCCGTGCTGGCAATATGTAACCAATAATTCACAGACTGCTTCCCCATAATGCTCACATAGTGGAACAACACAGAAAAAGAACTACCTTTATTTACTGCTTGTTTTCCTGCTCCTATCGATTTTTAACTCCCGGAATCTACGCGAATAAATCACGAGAACTTGGGTACGATTGCAGTGAATGCAAAGACCAGGCAATCGAAGAAGTATTTACCGTTGTGTCAAATGAGGACAGGGGAAAGGGGAGACCACATAGAATTCATAGAAACAGCGTTCGCAACCAATCCCAATGAGTAGGCAAACAACGAGTACGCACGTTGGGATGTGAAGTAGGCTATAGTATACACAGGTGCAGGAACAACCGCAAATCAGCTAAGTCTGTAAAACCACATCATCAATTCCTTTATATTTCATTGTTTAAGCTAACTAACGAACTAAAAAAAGCTCACAAAAAGTAAGTAATCTGAAAAGTTTGTTTGAGTCTGCAGTCTTTCGACTGGTTTGATGCAGATCGCCATGCTTCCGTGTCCTGAGCTAATCGTTTCGTCTCTTCATAGATACCACCCCCTACATCCGAGGCAATTTGTTAAAAATATTCTAACCTTGATCTACCCCTACTGTTCTCATCCACGACCCTTCCTTCCATAATTAAGTTTGTTATTTCCGGTTGTCTTAGTATGTGTCCTACCAGCCTATCTCTTCTCTTCATTTGCAGTTGCCAGAAACATCTCTTCTCTCCCACTCGTCTTAATACCTCTTAATTCGTAACCCTAACTACCCTTCTGATCTTCGACTGGCTGCGTGGCTCAGCGGTAACGTTCTCGCTTGCTGGGCCCAAGGTTGCAGGTTCGTATCCTGGCGCAGTCAGCTGGCATTTGAGGGTGCGCAAATGCGAGGGAGCCGTGTCAGTATATTTATTGGCACGTTAAAGATCCCCTTCGGGGCATAATTCTGGCACCCTGGCGTCTCTAAAAGCCAGTGTAGTTAAAAGGGACGTAAAACCAGTAACATTGTTATTACCTCCTGATCTTCATCATTCTCCTGTAACACCACATTTCAAACGCTTCAATTCTCTTCTCTTCTGCTGCACCAATAGTCCAAATTTCACATCCATAGTGTGTCACGCTTCAAACAAAGGCTTTCAAAAATGATTTCCTAATACCTAAATCTATATTCGATATGAACAGATTCCTTTTCTGTAGAAATGCTTTCCTTGCCTGTGCTAATCTACTTTTTATATCCTCTTCGCTTCGTCCATCACTGGTTAATTTTCTTCCCAAGTAACAGAATTCACTACTTCCTTTAGCTGTTCACCTGCCAATATCTGAAAAGTAACAGCTAATAATAAATAGCTCGCTGCTGTTGAAGTTAACGATGCAAAAGGGTTTCACACTGATACACATAAAAAGTACTAAATAAATATGTAACAATATAAAAGTGTAATAATTAATATCGTGGACTAGCTTTGTGTTGCCCGACTGAAAGCTAAAATATTAATTGTTAATAAGGCAACACTGAAAAATGGCCCCAATGCTATCTTAAGAAGTGTAAAAGAGTAAAGGCAAGAAACCAAATTGGTAAAAAAAAATCCGTCTCATTACAAAGTTCCAAACTGATGTAAATACTGCTGTACATAAGTGTTAGCCTATCTACGGACTGGCTGCGTGGCTCAGCGGTAACGTTCTCGCTTGCTGTGCCCTACGTTGCAGGTTCGTATCCTGGCGCTGTCAGTTGGCATTTGAGGGTGCGCAAACACGAGGTAGCCGTGTCAGTAGATTTACTGGCACGTTAAAGATCCCCTTCGGGGCAATATCCGGCACCCCGGCGTATCTAAAAGCAGCAGTAGTTAAAAGGGTCGTAAAACAAATAACATTATTATTATTGTATATTGGCTTTCACGGCCGGTGAATTAAAACTCAGCAATTCTTCTAGGTTCGAGCCGTGTCTTGTGTGGGGTTTCGCCTAGGACACCAAGCTAGGCTCATCGGCGGGCTCTTGGTGTCCCTGCCCGGACCCCCACAGGAGTGACGAACTGCGCGCCACCTCCCTTTATATAAGGTGCAACTGCACCACTTGACTACGAGAACTAAAAGCTCAAGTAGCCTTAACCTCCCTATGAAGGCTTCCAAAAAGATGGTATATTGGCTTTCACGGCCGGTGAATTAAAACTCAGCAATTCTTCTAGGTTCGAGCCGTGTCTTGTGTGGGGTTTCGCCTAGGACACCAAGCTAGGCTCATCGGCGGGCTCTTGGTGTCCCTGCCCGGACCCCCACAGGAGTGACGAACTGCGCGCCACCTCCCTTTATATAAGGTGCAACTGCACCACTTGACTACGAGAACTAAAAGCTCAAGTAGCCTTAACCTCCCTATGGAGGCTTCCAAAAAGATGGTATATTGGCTTTCACGGCCGGTGAATTAAAACTCAGCAATTCTTCTAGGTTCGAGCCGTGTCTTGTGTGGGGTTTCGCCTAGGACACCAAGCTAGGCTCATCGGCGGGCTCTTGGTGTCCCTGCCCGGACCCCCACAGGAGTGACGAACTGCGCGCCACCTCCCTTTATATAAGGTGCAACTGCACCACTTGACTACGAGAACTAAAAGCTCAAGTAGCCTTAACCTCCCTATGAAGGCTTCCAAAAAGATGGTATATTGGCTTTCACGGCCGGTGAATTAAAACTCAGCAATTCTTCTAGGTTCGAGCCGTGTCTTGTGTGGGGTTTCGCCTAGGACACCAAGCTAGGCTCATCGGCGGGCTCTTGGTGTCCCTGCCCGGACCCCCACAGGAGTGACGAACTGCGCGCCACCTCCCTTTATATAAGGTGCAACTGCACCACTTGACTACGAGAACTAAAAGCTCAAGTAGCCTTAACCTCCCTTCACCGGCCGTGAAAGCCAATATACCATCTTTTTGGAAGCCTTCATAGGGAGGTTAAGGCTACTTGAGCTTTTAGTTCTCGTAGTCAAGTGGTGCAGTTGCACCTTATATAAAGGGAGGTGGCGCGCAGTTCGTCACTCCTGTGGGGGTCCGGGCAGGGACACCAAGAGCCCGCCGATGAGCCTAGCTTGGTGTCCTAGGCGAAACCCCACACAAGACACGGCTCGAACCTAGAAGAATTGCTGAGTTTTAATTCACCGGCCGTGAAAGCCAATATACCATCTTTTTGGAAGCCTTCATAGGGAGGTTAAGGCTACTTGAGCATTTAGTTCTCGTAGTCAAGTGGTGCAGTTGCACCTTATATAAAGGGAGGTGGCGCGCAGTTCGTCACTCCTGTGGGGGTCCGGGCAGGGACACCAAGAGCCCGCCGATGAGCCTAGCTTGGTGTCCTAGGCGAAACCCCACACAAGACACGGCTCGAACCTAGAAGAATTGCTGAGTTTTAATTCACCGGCCGTGAAAGCCAATATACCATCTTTTTGGAAGCCTTCATAGGGAGGTTAAGGCTACTTGAGCTTTTAGTTCTCGTAGTCAAGTGGTGCAGTTGCACCTTATATAAAGGGAGGTGGCGCGCAGTTCGTCACTCCTGTGGGGGTCCGGGCAGGGACACCAAGAGCCCGCCGATGAGCCTAGCTTGGTGCCCTAGGCGAAACCCCACACAAGACACGGCTCGAACCTAGAAGAATTGCTGAGTTTTAATTATTATTATTGTTATTATTACATAATCGACCTGCCGTGGGCAACATCCAACTTTGAGTTGAGGCATGTCTTTACACGTCTGGTTGTGCATGGCTTTCACAACCCTAATTGAATTAACAAATCTTTCCGTGTCCCTACAGAGACGTGTGTATACAAACTATGTGGATATTTTCGATTGCTATTTGCCTGAAATAAAAGTATTAATAACCTGAACTAGTACCAGCGGCTAGAATTCAGTTACTATGTGAAATCGTTTTGTTCTTTACTTCAAATAACATTTTCAAATAACGCACAATAGGCTGTAACAAACCCTTTAAAATAAGAAGTAAAAATGTATCATAGTATCATCCTGTCATTCTTCAAATTTGATGCGCATAGAATGTCAATGGTATACTATCAATGGAGTCCCATGTAGACCAGTCGTGAAATCTAGTGGAAAAATATCGAACAATATAATCCTAACAGGGCGAGTGCATTCTAGCGGCCATAAGAAGAAACTTTTCAATAAAATCTGGAAGTTAATAAGTAGGCCGGCGTGCAGTTACCTTTTTGGCTGCTAGATGTCTCGAGCAAATCTGCTGGCGAATTATGTTTTAATTAAATATATGTTTTGCACCGTAATATGCACAATATAAGGCTTAATTTTAAAATGTCTGAGTCATTACAAAGCAACAAATATGTAAAATTTCAAGCAAAAAACCAAACTCTCATGGGGTCTGAATCATAGGCATATGAATGACAGACTAACGCTTTACCACGGAGCCATTTGTGCCAACGAACATTGATCTATATAAAATGACTTACATAGAACTTGTTAGCAAATAATGATTTAGACCTAACGATTTCATCAGTGGAGTATAATATTTATGTATAAAGCATTTCATACTAAGTTTGTTTATTTTGTATCAGTACGCTATATTGCATGCAATACTCAAATTAGTGAAATATAAGTCAGGCACAAGATATCCGCTGCCATCTTGTCTTCTTACCGAGACGGCTCAGCTTTTTAAAATCACTTCTGCACTATAGTATTACAAAATAAACTTTTAATTTCGAACGTGCCTCTTCCTTTAGAACAGTTAAATCGATTCTCGGCTCGATAATCGGAACTGGTGGGTCCCATGATATGGATTATAAAGTTTGCATAATTCGCACGGCCGCCATCCTGAAATGGTACGGCGGATGACCTTGTAGTTTGATCACAAGACGCGTCCTATATGAAGGTACGTTATTACCAAATTTTGTAGAGATCGGATAATTTGGTTAGTCGCTATTTGATTTTACGTTTTGAACGTTTGAGTGGCCGCCATTCAGATTTGGTAAAGATGGCGGCGATATAAAACATGACACTGAGGTGCCCTTTGCTTGATCTACCTCTGTACCAAATTTCGTTCAATTCGGTTTCACCGTGTTCGAATTGATAGGGGGGGACAGACTTTCAGAGTACAAACACACACACACACAGACTCACACACACACATACACACACACAGAAAGACACACAATTTTTGGCCCTGTAGTGATCTCATGTCTACTTTCATTTTTTGCAAAAATCGAAAGTAGGCTAAAAATCCGTCTCATTACAAAGTTCCAAACTGATGTAAATACTGTTGTACATAAGTGTTAGCCTATATACGGACTGGCTGCGTGGCTCAGTGGTAACGTTCTCGCTTGCTGTCCCCTAGGTTGCAAGTTCGTATCCTGCCGCTGTCAGTTGGCATTTGAGGGTGCGCAAATACGAGGTAGCCGTGTCAGTAGATTTACTGGCACGTTAAAGATCCCCTTCGGGGTAATATCCGGCACCCCGGCGTCTCTAAAAGCCTCAGTAGTTAAAAGGGACGTAAAACCAATAACCTTATTTTTATTTGTTAGCCTATATATAAGGTGCGTTCAAAAGGTAACGGGCCGGAAGCTGTAATGCGCAAACCGGCGACGACATCGGCCAATCGTGGCGTGTGTAACAAGGTGTGGTTCCGACCTGAGCGTGGATGGTCACAGCCCATCGCTAGAGGGCACGCGTGCATGTCTTGTGACAATACAAAGCGAGCAGCAGCATGCATCAATCGTCCAACGCTGCCAGTCGCATTGCAAACAGTGACATGGAGGCGTCAAACGAAGAGCAAAGAGGTGTTGTTCGGTTTCTGAAAGCAAAAGGAGAAGGGGGAACGGGATTCATCGCCGAATGTCACAAGTGTACGGCGAACACTGCATGTCCCTTGCAAGGGTCAAGGCATGGCACAAGCGCTTCAGGGAAGGACGGATGTCCTTAGCCGATGAAGCCCGGTCTGGGGCACCCTCTGCATTACCGATGACAACGTCCAGCTGGTTGATGCACTCATTACCCAGGACCGCCGAGTGACAGTGAACGCCATAGCCACCGTGGTCGACTTGAGCGTCGGAAATGTGCACACCATCATGAAGGAACGACTGCACTTGCGCAAAGTGTGTGCCCAATGGATGCCCCACAGTCTTCAACCACACCAGGAAGCATGCCGAATGGCCTACTGTCTTGGTCTTGGTTGGACGATTGATGCATGCTGCTGCTCGCTTTGTATCGTCACGTGACGTGCACGCGTGCCCTCTAGCGACGGACTGTGACCTTCCACGCTCTGTTCGGAACGACACCTCGTTACACACGCCACGATTAGCCGATGTCGTCACCGATTTGCGCATTACAGCCTCCGGCTCGTTACTTTTTGAACTCAACTTATACATATCAACTGAACCTATATTAACACTAAGTAATCTTGATCTGATGATGTTCGCTTGACAAACGAATCTAGTCCTCCAATTTAATCCCCCATTTATGTGAGAAGTGTTTTTATAAGTGTATAAATAATTCAAGTTTCGATGATGCCTGCTGGTTAGTCTTCGTTTTCTGATCATATCAGTGAGTCTGTCTGTGTACTCGTATAGCTCTTTGGTAGGTCTTTTCATCCATATGCCATCTCTGTATATTGCTCCAAATATTTTTCTGACAATTTTGCGTTCTATTTTTTCAGTTTCTTTGAAGCCGATGCTCCAATTGTTGTCGTTTCTAACGCATATAATGCTTCTGGTAGTACCACTGTTCTGTAGTGTCTTAGTTTGGTCTGTCTTGATACGCTTTTCTTATTATAATGTGACCATGTGAGTTTGTATGCTCTCTGAAGTTTCACCGTTCGTTCTATGTTAGACGCGTTCTTTGATCCTTCTATTTGTATATATTCCCCTAAATATTTGAATTTGTCGACTCTCTTTATGGATCCATATATCGTATGCATGATTTGCACATCCTTGGCCTGTCGTTCCATGTATTGGGTCTTCTCGTAAGATATTTGTAGACCTATTTTGGCAGCTATTTCATGCAAGCATTCCAGTGCTTCCATAGCGGCTACGGTAGCATGCTGAGCTTCTATGCCCATGATTGCGGATTCAAACACAGCCGAAGTCTTCGTTTTTTTAAGAGCGTTAAATATCCCTCAGTATGCCTTCCTTCGGAGGAGAAGTAAAGCCGGCGGTCCCATGTCATAGATTTATGGCATGTAAAATTACCTTCCACTAAATTGTAGGTTAGATTTCGTTGAAACGCTCTATCAAAGTTCCAACGCTCACCACTATGTGTCAGTGACATCTGGTAGCGGAAGTTGGAACTACTTGAAATTGAACGGAACTTGTAGCTCACCCCTTGGGTGTCCACATTGATACAACTACAGCTGGCCAGCCGAACCTGTCCTCGGACACTCCCGGCAAAGCCATACGCTAAATACATAATAATAAGTGCTTCCATTGTCTCCTGGGTGTTATTGCTGAGTCATCCGCAAATGCCAGACATTTTATGATTTTTTAGTTTGCCATGTTCTTCCTAGATGTATTCCTTTAACTTGTTTCTCCCATTATTATTATTATTATTATTATTATTATTATTATTATTATTCTCAGTTTTGCCTCACGAGGCTGAATGTATCCCGTTCAGCCATGAAAACAGATTTCTATTCCTTAGCAGATCCGGGAATCGAACCCGGATCTCCTGGGAGACAGCTGTTACACCATGAGGTGGCTGGAGGACTGCAGATACGAGTCAGGTATAGTTCGTGTCTGGTCAACCTCACTACTGCAGCTAATTTAGTCACACGATTTGGCTGCGGTGTGGGTATCTGGTGTAAATAATTAACTGCAATGTTGAAATGGAAATGTTTCATTGAGTGTAGAGCGCATCAGAGATAACACAAGCACTGGCCAATCAGGTAATTTACCACACACGTATTGGTGGCTTTAAAATAACCGAAGTTGATTTAGGAGGGTGACGAGTCATTGAGTTATCGATCGTATTGAATGTCTATCTTTCCTAGTTGTGTGCATTCAGAGGTGCACAGTGTAAAAACCTATTAACTAATCACTATCTCGTGGTATAGCGGCTGTCACTCAGGAGGTCCCTGTCCGATTCCTTGCTCTGCCAAGAAATTTGATTCTGGTTTTAGGGCTGCAACGGGATACACTCAGCCTCGTGAGGCACAACTGAGAAGAGGTGGATTCGATTCCCACCTAAACCATCCTGGAAGTAGTTTTTCGTAGTCTCCCACTTATACTCCAGTCAAATGCAGGGATGGTTCCTAACATAAGGCTACGATCACCTCCTTCGCAATTTTTATTCTGAATTACAAATGTACATACTACTACTACTATCGACACCACAATAATACAGGTTATCAGACAAATTGTGCATACACACATCCAAGTACATGGGGCTAAATTACTACGTTCTCAAAGTCTCTCACATGAAGCAAAAACAACAAGAGAATGTAAGCAACCAGATGTAGTAAAGTGAAGTATTAGAAGCAATGTTTTCAGTGTTGCCTAGTTCTAATAAAGAAAGCTTTTCAGTCGATCAACACAAATTGTACCCCATTCCAACAAATATTTATATCCCTAACCTGACAGAAATATTTGTGTTTGTGTCAAAGCAGTTTAATAAATCTCTACAAGTCTACTTACTATAAAACTAAATCCCCGATTCTTGGATGTAACGGGTAATCTCGAGAACCACTGGATGCATTTTGATGCGATTTTCACCATTCTGTAAAAGATTTCTCGAGTAAGGTTTCTGTATAAAACATTCATTTATGACCAAAGGAAGCCGAGCAGTAACGATTTCAGTGAATCGAGTTGAAGAAAAACCTGGCGTCCGTGCGCCTTTTAAGATTACGCTGGATAAACCTTTAAAAATATATATACTATAATAATGATATTTATTGCAACCAATGGTCAAATACAATAATAATTAAAATTGCACACAATGAAGTCATGTACAGAATTCTGTTAATGTCACTGTTCTCTTGCTACAAACTTTTGCGTGATATCTTTCACACGACTTTCCACACAACTCACACCTACAGTTCTCGTCTGGGTTGTGGTATACCTTCTTGCAGCACAGCTTGAAATGAAAACCATGAACAGCGAAACGTGTCATGAAATGGCGAAGTTCATACATAGAATTCCTCCACTCTGAGGTCATCATGGCATCTGTTTGGTAGAAATCCCTCCAGATGTTGGCTTTCTTCTCTTGAAGTTCTTGCAGTAATAACTGATATTGCTTTGTAGAAGGCAGTAACATTCTTATACGTAACTCTTCTATGTAAAATGGTTGTCTTGTTAGTTCATAGGTCGTCCTTGACGGTGCATTTTGTCCTAGACACAGAATCTTTTTCATGTATATGGCCTTTACCCTTTCTATCTGAGCAAGATCGTTTTTCGAGAGATGCTCCCATATTAATCCTATTGCATATGTCATGATTGGAATTTTTTTTATGTGAAAGAGTTCTAATGCAGTCTGTATGGAGAGTTGTCTTATTAGTTTTATCTCATTCATGGCTATAACCGCGGTAGCAGCTCTATCTTTTACATGTTTGGAGAAATTCCGTCCAGTCGTTTGGAGTATCAGGCCAAGATACTTGTAGGAGTTTACCCTTGTTAGCTCCACATTGCCATACATGATTTTCACTGATGCTGGTAACCTACCTCCATTCCTGAACGTCATGTGTACTGTCTTATGTGGATTAAGCTTGAGGCCATTACTGTCTGCCCATCTTACAAGTTTATCGAACGCCTCTTGTAACATTTGCTGCGAGATCGACGTTATTGCCATATCATCTGCGTACATATAAATGTTTACTCCTGGTGTTTCTATGGCATCGACAACATCTCGAACTGCGATATTGAACAGCAACGGACTTAATGGATCGCCCTGTAGGACTCCTGTTGTCTGAAGGATAGGCTCCGATCTTGTAAGATTGTTATCAATGATTACGTAATTTTTCATGAGTATTGTCGTTATTATCCTACTCAGATAATGGTCTCTTCCTATGATCGATTCCAACTTGCCTATTGTTTTTTCCCTGTCAACTGAATCAAACGCCTTAGCGTAGTCTATATATATCACATGTAGTTTACCTCTAGAAAATCTTAGCGCATCGCCAATATTATCTAATAGGCACTGAATAGCATGTATCGTTGACCGGCCTTTCCGGAAACCGAACTGTTCTTCAGGCAGTTCGCTGTCTATTAATTCTCTTAATCTTTCTGTCAGTATCTTTGACAATAGCTTAAGACCTGTATTTTCCAACGCTATACCACGATATGAAATGGGATCATCCATTTGACCCTTGCCTTTATATAGCATTTTCATTATGGAGTATCTCCATTTCTCTGGTATTGAGGCCTGCGCAAGACATTGATTGAGTAGTACTGTCCAAGCCTCTACCAACATAGGGCTACTTTCTTTGAGATGTTCATTACAGATCCCGTCCGGCCCACAGGCTTTTCCATTTTTTGTTTGTTGAATTACATCCTTGACTTCCTCACTGGTAATAGGTTTCATTACTCCTGAGTAGTCTACCATTGGAGCAGCGATTGGAGATGTGTCCGGTTTCTGTAGTACAGCTTTAAAGTGTGTTGTCCATCTTTCCATGGGTATTTCTCTGGAGAATTTTGGTTTCCTTTGTTGAAGGACGCTGTATGGTTTTTCTTTTGCTTGTTCTATTAATGCTGCCTCTTGCACCTTCTGATATTTATCTCTTGTGTCCCGAATAAGATTCTTGTATATTCTCCGTTTATGTGCGTAGTCGTGTCTTGATTCTTCTGTGTTTGTTCTCAGGCATCCGTGTAAGGCGTTCAATGTTGATCTTCGTGCTTCATAACATATTGCATTGAACCACGGCTTGGATCTCCTCTTTGTCTGATTTACCGGTTCTATTGCAGATACTAAGATGTCATCCAGATGTTGTAGTGTTTCATCCAGATTGCAGCTTGTTTGCTGTATGATCATCTAAATTTCTTGGCCTTTACTCCGTATATCCTCTCTATTTAGTTTCCTGGATAGTTTATTTGGCTCTTTGATGAGTCTGCGCGGCCTGTTTTCCACGACAAAGGTTGTTTCTACTGGAAGATGTTTCCTTAGGGGTATATTTTTCTTTACTAGATGTTTTGATACTTTTATATCCTTGTAATTTGTGAACATAAGGTCAATGACACTTTGCCCATTATGACATATATATGTCGATTCCGTAATTCTGTTGATGTGTGAGAGGCCCTCCTCCTCTATGTATCTTAATACTGCTCTTGATTTGGATTCATTTTTATCCACTCTACAATTTAAATCTCCCGCTAATATAAGCGGTATTTCGGTGTCAATATCAGCTATTGTGTTGCTTAATTCATCTATTATATCAATTTCTGTCAGTTCCGGTTGGAAGTATGCTGCTAATAATATGAAATAATTCGTTTTCAAGGCTATGAGATGTTTTGTGCTCTTTATTACTTTGAACGGGCAGAAGGTGGGCTTAATCCAGCATGCAATGCCACCTTTAGGCCTCCCTCTTGGTCCCTGATCCGCCATTACTTGAGTACAATAGAAACCATTCGGTTGCCAATCGTCCGTAAGAAAGGTTTCTACCAAAATCACTACGTCATATTCATCTATGAATGTTATTGGACTACTGGTCATCACATTCTTTAGCCCTTCTATGTTCCATAGTAGAACCCTACATGTTGTATCCTTTTTTGAGGGATATTCATTCGAGAAATGGCCTTTCGGCTCCTCGAAAAAAGTGGTGGAAACGAAAACGTCTAACGATTATTCCTATAGGCCAAAACTCGGCCACATTTACCTTTTCCAAGTAATTAAATGGTATTCCTACCTTGAAGGCTTTCGCGCTCCTATCTTTTGTTAGTTCTTCACATATGACATTTTCTTTAATTCCTTTTTATTAAGGAATTTCTTTATCACGTCGGGGCTTGTTTGAGGTTTTGTTCTTCCCACATATAACCATGCCATCTTGTCTGCTGGTTGTAAATCGTCGTCACTCGGTCCAGCGCCGGATATTGGCGCTTGCTGTCTTGCGGATTGCTTCCCTCTTCTATGTGTTACTTGTGTCCATTGCCCATCATTTACATCTGCTTCAAGTTCCTGCTCTTGAGCCTCCTCACTTCGTGAAGGTGGTTGTTCATCACATCCCAGATTGAGTTCCTCCCTTCGTTTTGTGGATACGGAATTCTCATGCTGTTGCGCTGCTTGTGATTGTGTTTGCTGTATTTCTTCCTTTATCAAGCTTTTTATGTTGGTCATGAAGGCTTTAATCATTTGATTTATGTTCTTTGTGACGTTAACTGTTATAATCTCTTCGATCCTGTGGAGATCTGGAGTTAGGCTGTGGGAGTTACCCGTTGTGCCGCTGAGTGTCGCGACCTGCCTGATCATGTCTATTGGTTCATCGATACTGTCGCTAAACAGCGCCATTTGTTTAGGTGTCATGATCTTCCTGTTCATGTCTGGTGATTCTTCAATACTATCGCTAGACAGCGCCACTTGTCTCCCTGTGCAGCTCTCTGCACCTTCTGTTGTATCAATGACATGAAATTTGTTAACCTCATTCCCTGGGATTGTCAAATCTCTATTCTTATTGTTTCCTGAGTTCATAATGTTTTCCATCACATTAAAGTGTGTCTCTAATAATGTACTCACCGCATTTAACATTTCTTCCTTGTTATCTTTTTTAATATATCTGCCCATTTCAGCGATATTTCTTAATTTTTGCAGAGCACTCTTAACATGTTCATTTGGTACTGCCGCCATCTTATTATCTGTATGAGTATATGAATTGTTCAGCATGCAAAGGTCTACAAAAAAGGCCGTGATGACATATCTCTATCTTTAATACATCGCCCACTATAAGTGTTTTTACGTTTTCATTTCTTTCAATAATCTTCATTCAGTGGAATTTTAAATTAATAGTTTCGGAGCGATTTTACGAGCTGGTGAGCGAGACTATCACCCCAGCTTCGGCCAGCATCAAACTGTTGAGTTAAAACTCGAAAGAAGAGTATCTGTGTTTGGAGTTTCGCTGTTCACCTCGGATTTTCTGAATTGTGTCTGGGACCTGCCGTCCGTGCGCCTTTTAAGCTTACGCTGGGTAAACCGTTAAAGATACCGGGCGAAGCCGGAGCGGGTTGCTAGTTAAAATTATAGATATTTTTCCCGCCTCGGGTGCCGGGTGCAAGCTTCATTATTTGACACCCAGAGGGTAGCTTGCATGTCGAATTTCGTTGTTCCTTGAAGCACTATGAAAGTCAAGGAGGTTAGATATCATAAGCTCCTTGAACACTATAGCACTTTCTAGTAGAGAAATTAGGAACTTTGTGTTGGCGGAAACCCCCGAGATTAATTTTGCCTTTACGAACACGACCTACTGAATTCAAATGGGTTCTTTGACATACCAACATCGTAAGACATACGTGTCGCAATTTTTGCCGCCTTTCAGAAAGCACTTACCACGGCCAGGACCTGCGAGCTTGGGATTAGCAGACCGACACGTTAACCACTCACCCACCTAATGTAATTGGCCACAATATGTGTTGGCCGATTGGAAAGCTTTCTGTAATTGATTTACTAATGTGCCTTAGTTTTTCATAGAAAATATATTAAGGCCTAGTCTTAGTTCCGAGCGAGGCACTTAGGAATGTGCGTTTAAAGACTAAAACTCCATCTGTGAGAGGGATATCTCCTCGTTTTTCTTTCTTTTCAAAAGTGTTCTGCAGCGTGCCAACCAATTGTCTAAGAAACCACGTTGAGTGTAGATCGTTTGCGGTTCAAACCCGTTAGTCGAAATGGACAGCAGAACCTGGCAGAGCGATAAATGTAATGCGCCACTGGGTCCATGATTACCGGCAAGCGAGCATCGAATCTTTTGCGCGCGCACCTGAATGGCTCCTTGAAAGAATACCACAGTAAGATCTTTCAGTGTAATGGCTGCAATATTGTTTCGTGAGGTTATATTTTTTGTCTATTTTCATCATACGAAAAATAGGTTTATGAGACCACCTTTTGTTCGTGCGTCCCCCCACCCACTGATAAATTTTGATTGGGTAGAGTGATTTGAAGAAGTGTTACAAATCCACATGGTAGTTACACTAAATATTTCATCAGTACTAAATATTATCTCAACTATTTCACCAACAGTATGTCTAACCCTTATTATTCCCGTTTTCCAACGGGGTCGGGGATGAGATGCAATGGAAATCTTTGTGGCGATGGATTTTACGGCCGGATGCCCTCCCTGACGCCAACCTCATGAGAGGAGTTAATGAGAGATGAAATGAATGATGGTGAATGAAACTGGGCAAGGATGTGGAAGGAAGCGGCCGTGGCCTGTCAGAGGTACCGTCCCAGCATTTGCCTGGTGTTGAAAATGGGAAACCACGGAAAACCATTTCAAGGACGGCCGACGGTGGGGCTCGAACCCACGCGTCTACCGAGTCAGCAGAGAGCTTGGCCCCATGACCTAATGCTGCGCGTTAGCCAGCGTAGCCACTACTGTCGGTAACTATTTCACCAACTAACCTGAAATTTTGTTTCATGGGAAAGAATTATAACTGTACACATGTAGCTTTCAAAGGCCTGATAAACACAAAATCATGCGAAGTCAAATACCAGTATTTGAATTGACTTATATGACAAACTGTCCATCTGAGCGCAATGAAAATTACATTAGAGCTTTGGCACCAAATATACGGTAATTCAATTGTTAAGAGAAAATCATGATGGTGACTTTGCGAAATTTTAAAAATAAGTTATTATTTTTTTGTATCCTATTCAGACTGTCAAATTGAAACTTTCAATAACGAACCAATACTGTAATCTTTATCTACTGGTACACAAATCTATCTTATATATAAAAGTGAAAGTCTGTATGTGGGTATGTATGTGGGTGGGTCTGTTCCGTATACAAATCTACACCGTTACACCAATCTCAACCAAATTTTGCATACACATAGTTTAGGACCCAGAAGGAACCGCTGGCTACATGAATTTTCGATAGTCTTTCTCATTCTTCTGATTTCGACCCTTTTGCACTCCAGCACATGCTAATCAAATCATAAAATATACTCATGAAGGAATGGCAAGGCGGATAGTTTCCATGGCAACATAGCTCAAGTCGAGACACGGCCGACTGGATGCCATTTGCGCTCTGCACTACCGGTATAGAAAATGAGGATCTTTACTTGAAATCACGTTAGTTACTCAACTGCTCACAAAGCACTGTCAACCGAGTTGAGCATAACAAAGACTTGACACTATCTACTATATATTTGTCAAATACCACTCACTCACTCATTCATTCATCACGAAATCTCAGAAAACATCAAACGGATTGGAATGAAATTTGGTATGCAGCTTCCCCAAGGGCCGCAAATGCCCACTAAGAGAGGATTGTTGGATATTCTGGTTCTAAAGGGGTGTTAAGGGGGTAGACCTGCATTTCATTGAACAGCAATATATCCCGATTGGTTTAATTGGGGGATGTGATACTCGGCACATAAACTCATCATTAAAAACAAGATGTTCAGTAAAGAACATATAGCCTACTTTCTCCTAAATGCATGGGTATTGTTATAACTCTTTGTCCTTTTCAAGGAGTATGATTGAATGTTGGTTGTAGGAGCTTGTTGAAATACAACGTGCTATAGGGATATTAAACATGAATATGAGGTGCCCTTTGCTAGTGCTACCTCTGTACCAAATTTCGTTCAAATCGGTTTCACCGTGTTTGAATTGATAGGGGGAATCGATTTGCACACATACTTGGCCACCATCTGCAAACTATTGGGCTGATGTTCTTGCAGTTTGGTCAGAATATGTTTCCCACATAAAGATATGGTGTTGCAAAATTAGGTAGAGACTAGATTATTAGGTTGGTCGTAATTACATTTTAGCTTTTAACATTTGGGTGGCCGCGATTACGTTTCCATCAAGATAGCGGTGATATAAAACATGACACTGAGGTGCCCTTTGCTAGTGTTACCTCTGTACCAAATTTCGTTCATTCGGTTCCACCGTGTTCGAAATAATAGGGGGAATCAATTTTGACATAAAGATGGCCACCATCCGCAAACTATTTGGCTAATGACCTATTAGATTGGTCAAAGGATGCTCCCTCCTTACAGGTATGTTGTTGCAAAGTTTGGTAGAGTTCGGATGGTTATGTTAGTCGTAATTTGATTTAAGCTTTAAACATTCGTGTGGCCGCCATTACGTTTCTGTCAATATGGTGGCGATATTAATCATGACACTGAGATGCTCTTTGTTAGTGCTATCTCTGTACCTAATTTCGTTCCATTCGGTTTCAGCGTGTTTGAATTAATAGGAGGAATCAATTCTGACACAAAGATGGCCGCCAACCGCAAACTATTAGGCGAATGACCTATTAGATTGGTCAAAGGATGCTCCCTCCATAAAGGTATGTAGATGCAAAATTTGGTAGAGATCGGATGATTAGGTTAATCGTAATTTGATTTAAGCTTTGAACATTCGTGTGGCCGCCATTACGTTTCAGTCAAGATGGCGGCGATATAAAACATGACACTGAGGTGCCCTTTGCTAGTGCTACCTCTGTACCAAATTTCGTTCCATTGGGTTCCACCGTGTTCGAATTAATAGGGGGAATCAATTTTGACATAAAGATGGCCGCCATCCGCAAACTATCAGGTGAATGACCTATTAGATTGGTCAAAGGATGCTCCGTCCATAAAGGTATGTAGTTGCAAAATTTGGTAGAGATCGGATGATTAGGTTAATCGTAATTTGATTTAAGCTTTGAACATTTGTGTGGCCGCCAATACGTTTCCGTCAAGATGGCGGCGATATAAAACATGACACTGAGGTGCCTTTTGTCAGTACTACCTCTGTACCAAATTTCGTTCCATCCGGTTGCACCGTGTTCGAATTAATAGGGGGAATCGATTTTCACACAAAGATGGCCGCCATCCGCAAACTATTACGCTGATGACCTATTGGTTGGGTCAAAGGATGCTCCCCCCATAAAGGTATGTTGTTGCAAAATTTGGTAGAGATCGGATGATTAGGTTGGTCGTAATTTGATTTAAGCTTTGAACATTTGTGTGGCCGCCATTACGTTTCCGTCAAGATGGCGTCAATATAAAACATGACACTGAGGTGCCTTTTGTTAGTACTACCTCTGTACCAAATTTCGTTCCATCCGGTTGCAGCGTGTTCGAATTAATAGGGGGAATCGATTTTCACACAAAGATGGCCGCCATCCGCAAACTATTACACTGATGACCTATTGGTTTGGTCAAAGGATGCTCCCCCCATAAAGGTATGTCGTTGCAAAATTTGGTAGAGATCGGATGATTAGGTTAGTCGTAATTTGATTTAAACTTTGAACATTTGTGTGGCCGCCATTACGTTTCCGTCAAGATGGCGGCGATATAAAACATGACACTGAGGTGTCCTTTGCTAGTGCTACCTTTGTACCAAATTTCGTTCAATTCGTATTCACCGTGTTCGAATTGATAGGGGGGGACAGACATTCAGAGTACACACACTCACACACACACACACACACACACACACAGACACACACACACACAGACTCACACACACACATACACACACACAGACAGACACACTTTTTTCGCCCTGTGTTGATCTCATAAGTCTACTTTCATTTTTTGCAAAAATCGAAAGTAGGCTAATAAGAAGACACGAGTCGGAGGGTTTTTCGATGTGGTGTATATTATGAGGTGAAAGGGGTGAAAAGTGGGGATTGAAAGATTCCTAACGGAGCGTGTATCTCTTAAACGACATAGGCGAGGAGTTTGAAACTCAGCGGGAAAAAATCAGCATAAAAATAAGTAAATATGTGTTTGACCGTTTTATCATAAATCCAATTTAAGGGGCCCATGGGGAGGGGTGAAATTCTGGAGGGGGGGGGGGGGGAACAGGAAAGAAAGTGTCCTAACTGATTGACTGACTGACTCAGTCATCAAACTCAGGGGGAAAAACTGCTTTAAAGTAAGTAAATAGCTGTTCGACAGTTTTTTTCATAAATCAAATTTAAGGGGTTCATGGGGAGGGGTGAAATTCTGAAAAAAGAAAATTGAAAGAAAATGTCCTGACTCACTCACTCACTCACTCACTCACTCATCATCGCCCAGCCATAATTATTGAAGTTAGAAACATGACAGTTTGGGGATATGTTCATTGTATTTCAAAACAGTCTACTAAGGGAGGATTTTCGGATATTCAGGTTCTAAAGGGGTCTTAATGGGGTTAAACCTGCATATCATTGAATAACAATATCTCCCGATTGGTTTCATTGGGGGATGTGATACACGGCATATAAACTCATCATTAAAAAGTAAGACACGTGTCTGAGGGATTTTCGATGTGGTGTATATTATGAGGTGAAAGGGGTGAAAAGTAGGGATTGAAAGATTCTTAACGGAGCGTGTATGTCTTAAACGACATAGGCGAGGAGTTTGAAACTCAGCGGAAAAAAATCAGCATAAAAATAAGTAAATATGTGTTTGACCGTTTTTTCATCAATCCAATTTAAGGGGCCCATGGGGAGGGGTGAAATTCTGGTAAAAATAATTGAAAGAAAATGTCCTGTCTGACTCACTCACTCATCACGCCCAGCGAAAACTATTTAAGTTGGAAAAATGAAATTTTGGGAATATGTTCGCTGTATGTCGAAAACGTCAACTAAGGAATGATTTTTGTTTATTCGGGTTTTAAAGAGATGTTAAGGGGGTAAACGTGCATTTCAATGAATAACGATATGTCATGAGTTGTTTCTTAGGGGATGCGATATTCGGTATATAAACTAATCATTAAAAATAATCAGACATATGTCTAAGGGTTTATCGATGTGGTGTATATTATGAGGTGATAGGGGTGAAAATTGGGGGTTGAGGGATTCTTGACGGAGCGTGTATCTCTTAAAGCACATAGGCGAGAAGTTTGAAATTCGGCGGAAAAAGAACAGCTTAAAATACAAGTAAATAGGTGTTCGACTGTTTTTTTTTCATAAATCCAATTTAAGGGGCCCTTGGAGAGAGGTGAAATTCTGGGGGGGGGGGGACAGGAAAGAAAGTGTCCTAACTGATTGACTCACTTACTCACTCATCAAACTCAGGGGGAAAACAGCTTTAAATAAGTAAATAGGTGTTCGACCGTTTGTTTCATAAATCCAATTTAAGGGGTTCATGGGGAGGGGTGAAATTATCAAAAATAAATTAAAGGAAATGTCCTGACTGACTCACTCACTCATCATAGCCCAGCCAAAATTATTAAAGTTAGAAACATGAAATTTTGGGGATATGTTCGTTGTATGTCGAAAACGTCCACTAAGGAAAGAGTTTTGAATATTCAGGTTCTAAATAGGTGTTAAGGGGGGGTAAACGTGCATTTCATTGAATAACAATATCTCACGAGTGGTTTCATTTGGGGATGTGATACTTGGCATATATAGGCCTACTAATCATTAAAAATAAGCTGACACATGTCTAATGGTTTTTCGATGTAGTGTATATTATGAGGTGAAAGGGATGAATAGTGGGGGTTGAAAGATTCCTAACTGAGCGTGTATCTCTTAAACGACATAGGCGAGGAGTTTGAAACTCGGAGGAAATCAATCAGCTTAAAAATAAATAAATAAATAAATAAATAAATAAATAAAATAAATATGTGTTCGACCGTTTTTTCATAAATCCACTTTAAGGGGCTTATGGGTAGGGGTGAAATTCTGGAAGAAAAACGTCCCCTAAGGAAGGATTTTTGGATGTTCACTCTCATCGACCAACCCAAACGATTAAAGTTAGAAGAATGATATTTTGGGGATATGTTTGTTGTGTGTCGAAAACGTCTACCCAGGAGGGATTTTTAGATATTCAGGTTCTAAAGGGGTGTTAATGGGGTTAAACCTGCATTTCATTGAATAACAATATGACACGACTATGACGCGAGCGAAGCGAGGCTAAAAATGAGATGATGTGCGTCTATGTATTACTCAATCATGCAAGTACCACTGGTCCGATTTACATGAATTTTACATGGAAGTAGCTGATTTACCTGGTTAACATATAGGTTACTTTTGATTTCAATACTTTGTACTATTTAAAGATGGCGACCATTTTAGTGACTTCACTACACCCTTTGGTTTAAAACTTTCATATTTCCATTTCAAATACAAAGAGAACGTTAAGAAATAGCAAACTTTTGATGGTATGTACGAGGTTAAAAATTACATTTTTCTATCCGAAAGGTATCTCCAACCGTTAGCGAGTAAAACCTAAATTTGTGCTATAAAACACGGTCAACGCCGAGCGGTGTAGTTGGACAAAATGTTCCATCCTTAATCTCCCTCTGCGCAGCACCTCGCCTATCCCCTGTTTAACTGTCACCTTCATATTTTAATTTATTTATGACGCGTAGCGAAGCACGGGTACTTCAGCTAGTGGCTTATATTTAATAAATTATGGACGGCACGCTTGTCAATTCTTCTGGAATGAATTCTTCTAACCCGTCACGGAAAAATCCAAATTTTATAAAATTTGCTACAGTGGACAAGTAAGCTACTATTGTCCAAGCACACGGGTATAATATATAAATTTATGACTATCTCGTGGTGTAGCGGTTAGCGTTCTTGGCTGCCACCCCGTAGGTCCGGGATCGATTCTCAACTCTGCCAAGAAAATTTTAATTCTGGCGTGAGAGCTGGAATGGGGTATAGGCCTACTCAGTCTCGTGAGGCAAAACTGACAAGAGGTGGGTTTGATTCCCACCTCAGCTTTCCTGAAAATGGTTTTCCGTGTTTCCCCACTTGTACTCCAGGCAAATGCTGGAACGGTTCCTAACTTACGGTCACGGCCACCTACTTCCCAATCCTATCTCCAATTTACAAATATACACACTAGTGCGACTATCATATTAACACAGGTTATCACACAAATTGCGCGCACACACACACACTCAAAATACACGGGGTTATATGACCACAATGTCAAGGCCAAGAACCGTAGGGGTAGATCAAGGTTAGAATATGTTAAACAGATTGCCTCGGATGTAGGGTGTGGTAGCTATGTAGAGATGAAACGATTAGCTCAGGACAGGGAGGAATGGATAGCTGCCTCAAACCAGTCAATAGACTGAAGACTCAAACATCAACAGATTTCATATTCTTGCCAGTTCGATGCTCGACGTTATAACTTCACCAAATATAGTCCGATTTACTTCAAATTTTGGATTTTGCCATAATAAAGCCCACAAATCACGAATATGACTATATAATGGCAAATATAGGGAACATTGGGGGTAAAGATATTGACAATATATAGGGGAGACTTTGCTAACTACGCAGACGGCTAATTACGCTGTACTTGAAATAGAATTTTTTTGCAGATATATCCTAGCGCAATAAACGAGTTCATCTCACCAGTTATGTTGAATCAACTATTTAATTTACCTTGGCTATGGATTTAGAAACGACAAATTCTACCACCTGGTGGTAAAATCATGAAAACTTGTGTTATTTGTTTGTGGCGTGTTTATAAAATCTCATATAATTCGGTGATGTGGCAGTGGTAGTAATGAAGCATATTATTAGACTTATCATGTTGCGGATTTCGACAAGGTACCACGGATTTAGTCATAGTAGCACTAGTATCAACCAAAATTTCCTAAATAGTTAATACATTAAAATTTCTTCAAAAGTTTTATTTTTATTAGAGACAACCCATTGCCAGACGACATTTTAAGAAGTGAATTTTTGTCACTATTGTAGTAATTTAATTTATATGTTAATTTTTTGAAACTCTTTCCCTTATTTTATCATGCTTACCATCAACCTCTTAATATTGCGGATTTAGCTGAGTCTCCCCTACAATTTTAAATTTGTATGTAAGTAAGTAAAAAATGTTCTCAGCTAAATTTTCGTTTATTGATTAATACAGATTGGTATTTCTTTTAATTCTACATCTGACAAAGATATCCCATGGAAAAATATATCAAAATTGACCGGCGAGAGTAGAATACATGAATGTACACTATACAGTATACGTAATTCTTAATGCAACTACTTGTTCAAACACTGCCGGCCAAAAAATGCGTAACAGTTGGTTAATTTCAAAGAATGAACATAGAATTATTTTACTTGGATTATTTTGAAACTAAAATGCAAGGAAGATAAATAGTAACTCCTTTTTTTTTAAGGAAAGATCATTTTTCATTTCAAAGTTTACTTTCAGATGAGTATAAATGACATTTTATGTTTTTCAGCGAATATTCATGAACGGACGTCGCTACTTTACTTTGTGTTTAAACCAAATTCACTGCCTCTAAAACGTCACAACACATCCTTGCACATTCAGTCTTCACTCATCTTTACTGCAACCAAACTTCTTGATGCTCTAGAACAGAGCTCTCCAAACTTTTTCTCATGGCGACACCCCATTAGCACACACAATTCTACACGACATCCATTTAATTATTTTAATTATAAAATAGACTGATTTTAAAACTATCGTACAGTAGTCTTACCAGAGGCCTTATACACTTCAGAAACGACAGCAATCAAGGGACGAACAAAAATCAAGGAATTAGAACAAGAAGTTCCGTGAAGAACTATACAGCCTACTTTTCATGCCAATGATTATTCTACAGTATATGAACCTATCTAGAATAATGACGAAATTAAGTTTCCAATTAGTTAGAAATACTGTTTACCTGGCATAATGTATCCTAATAGAGCACTACAGTTGGCAGCCCTGATGACTGAATATATTCTTAGTTCCGTCTCTTAAGGTACAAAATACAAAATTTGGTTGAAGTCCAATGAATAGCATGGACGTTACATGCAGTTAAACATTGGATCTAACAGCGCGTAAAATCATGTTGGCAACAATGTCATGCATGTATTGGTCAGAAATAATCTGAAATAATATGATCTATTGTTGTGCCAATTTTGAATGAAATCCATTAGTTAGTATAGAAGTTACATGCATTTTAAAATTGGACCTATTAGCAGGCTTAGAATCATGTTGGCAGCACTGACGTATATTAGTTACTCCAAATTCGTCTAGAATGCCAGGTACTATACGTGTGCAAAGTTTAGAGCTATTGGCTTGCATACTTTCTGATATATTGATATTAGGGTAACAAAAATAGGGACAGCACATATTAACAGTTGGCAGCACTGGTTGCTCCTTAGAATACGCATAGTCATATCTGTTATGGTACACATAGCACATACGAAATTTGGTTGAAATCCAAATGATAGTATGGAAGTTACATGTATTTAAATTTGGACCTGTCAGCAGGCTTAGAATCATGTTGGTAGCACTGACGTATATAAGTTACTCCAAATTAATATAGAATGTCAGTGACTATACGTGTGCATAGTTTAAAGCTGTCGGCTTGCATAGTTTCTGATATATTGGTATTTGGATAAAATAAATTAGGAGCATTTATTAACAGTTGGCAGCCCTGGTAGGTCTGAAGAATACGCTCAGTCATATCTGGTTATGTACACATACAACATACGAAATTTGGTTGAATTCCAATTGATAGTATATAAGTTATATGCATTTAAAAATTGGGCCTATCAGGAGGCTTATAATCATTTTGGCAACACTGCCATGTTTAGCCTCCTGGAAATTAAACTGAAATATTATGATCTGTACGTGTGCCAATTTTGAAATAGCTCCCATTCATACTTTCCAAGATATCCAACATGGAGCTCGAATTTCAATTGCGATTTTTTAGCAGTTGGTAGCACTGACATCATTTTCAAATATGGCCGTGAGATATTCAGGTATAGATCTTTACTCCTACCAAATTTTGTTTCGATTGCTGCAGCCGTTTAGGAGTTGATAGGGGGGGGACACACACACAGCCAGACAGACAGACAGAAGGACAGACAGACAGACAGACAGACAGACAGACAGACAGACATTTGCCCGATCTCATAAGTCTACTTTTTCCTCATTTTTGCAAAATGTGAAAAGTAGGCTAAAAATTCTGAGAAAGATTTACGGGCCAGTTCAAAAAGAGGAAATATGGATAAAGAGACCGACAATGGAACTGTACAAACAGACAGAGACGATTACAAACAACATAAGGAAAAGGAGGGCAAAAGTTTATGGACATATATATAGGATGTCCGAACGCAGACTGACCAAGAACATTTTTAATATAGCTACGAATAGTACACTAAAAACCAATTGGGTAAAGGAAACGGTGGAAGACCTTGAGAAATTAAACATCTCTAAAGAGGACATGACAGACAGGAACACATACAGAGAAAAACTTAGACAACAGAAGTTTAAGCAAACTCCCAAAGAGAGACAACCGGGAAAGAAGTGGACGGAGGAGAGAAAGAGGAAGCATAGTGTGTATATGAGAGGTTTTGGAAAAAAAAAGAAATTGCCAGAATTAAACATGAAAATTAATTGCATTTTAACGCTCTCCTAATGGGGAATTAACGAATAAATAAATAAATAATAGACTGTTTTAACCAAGGAGATTCATTGTAAAGAAATTTTAATTTTAATTTTTCTTAGTATATATAAGATTAAGGAGCCTCCGTGGCTGAGGCGGCAGCACGCCGGCCTCTCACCGCTGGGTCCGTAGTTCAAATCCCGGTCACTCCATGTGAGATCTGTGCTGGACAAAACGGAGGCAGACAGGTTTTTCTCCGGGTACTCCGGTTTTCCCTGTCAAAATTTCATTCCAGCAACACTCTCCACTATCATTTCATTTCATCTGTCATTCATTTAATCATTGCCCCAGAGGAGTGCGTCAGGCCTCGGCAGCCGGCACAGTTCATATCCTCGCCGCTAGATGGGGGCTTCATTCATTCCATTCCTGACCCGGTCGGAGACTGGAAGCAGGCTGTGGATTTTCATTTTCATATAAGATTATCTAAGTATAATAGGCTATATTAAACATCTTTTCTCATAGACACAAAACGTGCAACTTGATGTTCCAATTCAGTGACTGCTATGGGCTTGGCGATCATTACAAATCTGCTTTATGTCGGGTCGGATGCTGTACAAATCCACACGCATTTCCTCATCCAACATTCTCAAACTTCCACGTTTAACGGTTTTTTGTATTATCCATAACAGAAAACGCACTTTCACACGAATAAGTAGTAGAAAACTGCAACTAAACTCTTTAATTATGGTGAGGAAAATCTTATTGATTAGAAACCCAGAAGCTGTCTAATTCTGCCTCTTGGTACTTAAGTTCTCAAGACTAGCTATTTTCATGTTCCGCCAGTTCCTCCTCTTCGATAATTTGAAGTTCACAAGAGCTGGAGGGTGCAAAAGGTTTTCTTATCCAGTCATAACTTATATATAAAAGTGAAAGTCTGTATGTATGTGGGTGGGTTGGTTCCGTATACAAATCTACACCGTTTCACCAATCTCAACCAAATTTTGCATACACATAGTTTAGGACCCAGAAGAAACCGCTGGCTATATGAATTTTCGATAGTCTTTCTCATTCTTCTGATTTCGGCCCTTTTTCACTCAAGCACAGGCTAATCAAATCATAAAATACTAGCAGGTACCCGCGGCTTCGCTCGAGTCATAATCGTGTCATATTGTTATTCAATGAAATGCAGGTGTACCCCCTTAACACCCCTTTAGAAACTGAATATCCAAAAACCCTTCCTTTGTGGGCGTTTTCGAATTACAACGAACATATTCCCAAAATTTCATGTTTCTAACTTTAATAGTTTTGGCTGGGCGATGATGAGTCAGTCAGTCAGTCAGTCAGTCAGTCAGGACACTTAGTTTTATATAATAGATACTCATGAAGGAATGGCAAGGCAGATAGTTTCCATGGCAACATATCTCAAGTCGAGACACGGCCGACTGGATGCCAGTTGCACTCTGCACTACCGGTATAGAAAATGAGGATCTTTACTTGAAATCCCTTTAGTTACTTAACTGCTCACACAGCACTGTCAACCGAGTATAGCATAACAAAGACTTGACACTATCTACTAGATATTTGACAAATACCACTCAACTCACTCACTCACTCACTCACTCACACATTCATCACGAAATCTCAGAAACCACCCAACGGATTGGAATGAAATTTGGAATGCAGCTTCCTCAAGGGCCGCAAACGCCCACTAAGAAGGATTTTTGGATATTCAGGTTCTAAAGGGGTGTTAAGGGGGTAGACCTGCATTTCATTGAATAGCAATATCTCCCGATTGGTTTCATTGGGGGATGTGATACTCGGCATATAAACTCATCATTAAAAATAAGAAGACACGCGTCTGAGGGCTTTTCGATGTGGTGTATATGAGGTGAAAGGGGTGAAAAGTGGGGGTTGAAATATTCCTAACGGAGCCTGTATCTCTTAAACGACATAGGCGAGGAGTTTGAAACTCAGCGGGTAAAAATCAGCATAAAAAATAAGTAAATAGGTGTTTGACCGTTTCTTCATAAATCCAAATTAAGGGGCCCATGGGGAGGGGTGAAATTCTGGGTAAAAACAGGAAAGAAAGTGTCCTAACCGATTGACTCACTCGCTCTTCAAACTCAGGGGGAAAAACTGCTTAAAAATAAGAATATAATATATACATATTATGTATTCGACAGTTTTTTTGATAAATCAAATTTAAAGGGTTCATCGGGAGGGGTGAAATTCTGAAGAAAAAAAATTGAAAGAAAATGTCCTGACTCACTCACTCACTCATCATCGCCCAGCCAATAATATTGAAGTTGGAAACATGTCATTTTCGGGATATGTTCGTTGTATGTCAAAACCATACACTAAGGGAGGATTTTTGAATATTCAGGTTCTAAAGGGGTCTTAAGGGGGTTAAACCTGCATTTCATTGAATAACAATAGCTCACGAGTGGTTTCATTTGTGGATGTGATACTCTGCATATAAACTAATCATAAAAAATAAGCAGACATGTGTCTAAGGGTTTTTCGATGTGGTGTATTATTATGAGGTGAAAGGGGTGAAAATTGGGGGTTGAAGGATTCCTAACGAAGCGTGTAGGCCTATCTCCTAAACGATATAGGCGAGAAATTTGAAACTCAGCGATAAAAAAATCAGCTTAAAAATAAGTAAATCCGTGTTCCACCTTTTTTTATAAATTAATTTAAGGAGCCAATGGGGTGGGGTGAAATTCTGGGGGGGGGGGGGGAGGAGAGAAAGTGTCCTAACTGACTGACTAACTCACTCACTCATCAAACTCAGAGGAAAAAGACAGCTTAAAAATTAAGTTAATAGGTGTCCAAGCGTTTTTTCATCAATCAAATTTAAGGGGCCCATGGGGAGGGGTGAAATTCTGGTAAAAATAATTGAAAGAAAATGTCCTGTCTGACTCACTCACTCATCACGCCCAGCGAAAACTATTAAAGTTAGAAACATGAAATTTTGTGAATATGTTCGCTGTATGTCGAAAACGTCAACTAATGAATGATTTTTGTTATTCGGGTTTTAAAGAGGTGTTAAGGGGGTAAACGTGCGTTTTATTGAAAAACGATATCTCATGAGTTGTTTCTTTGGGGAAGTGATATTCGGTATATAAGCTATTCATTAAAATAATCAGACATATGTCTAAGGGCTTATCGATGTGGTGTATATTACGCGGTGAAAGGGGTGAAAATTGGGGGTTGAGGGATTCTTAACGGAGCGTGTATCTCTTAAACGACATAGGCGAGAAGTTTGAAATTCGGCGGGAAAAAACAGCTTAAAATATAAGTAAATAGGTTTTCGACCGTTTTTTCATAAATCCAATTTAAGGGGCCCTTGGACTGGGGTGAAATTCTGGGGGAAAAACAGGAAAGAAAGTGTCCTAACTCACTCACTCATCAAACTCAGGGGGGAGGAACAGCTCAAAAATAAGTAAATAGGTGTTCGACCGTTTTTTTTTCATAAATCCAATTTAAGGGGTTCATGAGAGGGGTGAAATTCTGAAAAATAATTGAAAGAAAATGTCCTGACTTACTCAATCTCTCATCATCCCCCAGCCAAAATTATTGAAGTTAGAAACATGACATTAAATGGCTATGTTCGTTGTATGTCGAAAACGTCCACTAAGGAAGGAATTTGGATATTCAGGTTCTAAAGGGGTGTTAAGGGGGTAGACTTGCATTTAATTGAATAACAATATCTCCCGATTGGTTTCCTTTAGGATGGGATACTAGGCATCTAAACTCATCATTAAGAATAAGAAGACACATGTCTGAGGGTTTTTCGATGTGGTGTATATTATGAGGTGTATGAGTGAGAAGTGAGTGTTGAAGGATTCTTAACGGAGCAAGTATCTCTTAAAAGACAGAGGCAAAAATAAGAATCTCAGGGAGAAAAATCAGATTGAAAAAGTTGTAAATAGGTGTTCGATCGTTTTTTCATAAATCCCATTTAAGGGGCTCATGGGGAGGGATGAAATTCTGGGGAAAGAAGTCCACTAAGGAAGGATTTTTGGATATTCACTCATCATCCCCCAGCAAACCTATTGCAGTTAGGAATTTGAAATTTTGGGGATATGTTCGTTGTATGTCGAAAACGTCCACTAAGGATGGAATTTTGGATATTCATATTCTAAAGGGGTGTTAAGGGGGTTAAATTTCCATTTCATTGAATAACAATATCTCACGAGTTGTTTCATTTGGGGATGTGAGATTCGGCATATAAACTAAGCATTCAAAATAAGCAGACATATGTCTAAGGGTTTATCGATATGGTATATACTATGAGGTGAAAGGGGAGAAAATTGGGGGTTGAAGGATTCTTAACGGAGAGTGTACTGTATCTCTTATTCAACATAGGCGATAAGTTTGAAATTCAGCGGAAAAAGCAGCTTAAAAATAAGCAAATACGTGTTCGACCATTTCTTCATAAATCCAATTTAAGGGGCCCATGGGGAGGAGTGAAATTCGATGGGGAAAACACAGCAAAGAAAGTGTCCTAACTGATTGACTCACTTACTCACTCATCAACTTCAGGGGGAAAACAGCTTTAAATAAAAAAACAGGTATTCGACCATTTCTTCATAAATCCAATTTAAGGGGCCCTTGGGGAGGAGTGCAATTCGGGGAGGGGGGGGGGGAACAGGAAAGAAAGTGTCCTAACTGATTGACTCACTTACTCACTCATCAAACTCGGGGGAAAACAGCTTTAAATAAGTAAATAGGTGTTCGACCGTTTTCTTTCATAAATCCAATCTAAGGGGTTCATGGGGAGGGGGGAAATTCTCAAAAATAAATGAAAGAAAATGTCCTGACTGACTCACTCACTCATCATCGCCCAGCCAAAATTATTGATGTTAGAAACATGAAATTTTTGGGATAAGTTCGTTGTATGTCGAAAACGTCCACTAAGGAAAGAGTTTTGTATATTCAGGTTCTAAAGAGGTGTTAAGGGGGTAAACGTGTATTTCATTGAATAACAATATCTCATGAGTGGTTTCATTTGGGGATGTGATACTTGGCATATATACTAATCATTAAAAATAAGCTGACACGTGTCTAATGGTTTTTCGATGTGGTGTATATTATGAGGTGAAAGGGATGAAAAGTGGGGGTTGAAAGATTCCTAACGGAGGGTGTATCTCTGAAACGACATAGGCGAGTAGTTTCATTTTCTCCGAGTTTCAATCAGCTTAAAAATAAATAAATGAATAAATAATGAAAATAAGTTGGTGTTCGATCGTTTTTTTTTTCATAAATCCAATTTAAGGGGCCTATGGGGAGGGGTGAAATTCTGGAAGAAAAGCGTCCATTAAGGAAGGATTTTTGGATGTTCACTCTCATCGACCAATCAAAACTATTAAAGTTAGAAGAAGGGGATATGTTTGTTGTGTGTCGAAAAAGTCTACTAAGGATGGATTTTTGGATATTCAGTTTCTAAAGGGGTGTTAACGGGGTTAAACCTGCATGTCATTGAATTACAATATGACAAGACTATGACGCGAGCGAAGCGAGGCTAAAAATGAAATGGTGTATGTCTGTGTATTACTCAATCACGCAAGAACCACTGGTCCGACTTACATGAATTTTACATGGAAGTAGCTGATTTACCTGGTTAACATATAGGCTACTTTTGATTTTAATTCTTTGCACTATTTAAAGATGGCGACCATTTTAGTGACGTCACTACACCCTTTGGTTTCAAACTTTCTTATTTCCATTTCAAATAAAAAGTGAAAGCTAAGAAATAGCAAACTTTTGTTGGCATATACGTGGTTTAAAATAACATATTCTATCCGAAAGGTATCTCCAACGGTTAGCGAGTAAAACCTAAATTTGTGCTATAAAACACGGTCAACGCCGAACGGTGTGGACAAAATGTTCCATCCTTAATCTCCCTCTGCGCAGCACCTCGCCTATCCCCTGTTTTAACTGTCACTTTCACATTTTAATTTATTTATGACGCGTAGCGAAGCATGGGTACTTCAGCTAGTTGGTTATAAAACCAATAGAACTAAGTTGGAAAATATATCACGACACCCTTGATGGTAGCACGTGACACCCGGGGTGTCGCAACACCCCGTTTGGAAAGCACTGCTCTAGAATGTGCTGAATAACAAGTCATCAGAAGAGAGGCCAACAATGTCACAACAATCCGCCATTCTCACATCCCAATAATTGCGGAAGCGCGAATCTGTAAAGTTAATGGCAATTTAAAAAAATCGAATTTATCCTCCAGGTTGGTGGCTTCCACGGACTCAGCAAAGGAACTCACCACTACCACCTCTGCGGGCAGTGTCCTAGAGCTGGGAACATCTGGTCTGAGTGGATACAACTGGGGAGGTTTGATCAGCACCTCGCCCAGGCGGCCTCACCTGCAAAGCGAACAGGGTCCTCATGAGGGAAGGGAGGGGAAGATTAGGATCGATAGGCAAGGAAGAGGCAAGGAGGTGGCCTTGGCCTTACAGTAGGTACCATCCCGGCATTTGCCCTAAGACGAAGAGGGGAAACCACGGAAAACCACTTTGAGGATGGTTGACGTGGGAATCGAGCCCCCTCTACTGATTTGGACCACCCGAGGCTTAGTAGACCCCGTTCCAGTCCTCATACCACTTTTCAAAGTTCGTAGCAGAGCCGGCAATCGAATCCAGGACCTCCGGGGTGGCAGCTAGCCATTCTGACTGCTACGGTACGGAGGCGACGTTAATGGAGATGGAGTTACCCCTATAAAATTCCACATTTCCATATTCTTGTTCCCAAGACATGATCCTTGACCCCGAGACTTAAAAAGAAAACCATTGCAACGAACTTAATTATGAAACACTTTTCCACAACATACATTTTCCTAAATGTTAAGTTTCTTTCGCCGGCAGTGTATTAAATATTTTCCACATTTTCTTACGTTCATTCTGCTTAAATTTCTTTCCTCGGCGACCCTCCATATCGCAATGTTGGCCATGAAGTATTAATGGACTGAGCGTACGAAGGCAGAGCTGTAATGAGCCAAAATATGATAAATTATTATCTGTCAGCCAGGATCCTCCATGTCAGGCATTTAAATATCGCTCCCGGAAACATTTTCCTAACTAACAGAGAACGAGTAGTTCCATCAAAATCTGAACGTCTACTTTTCTTTCTATTCTTCCCCGATGAAAATTAAATGACCACTGGGTTATAACGTAGGCTATGTCTACGAATACGCTGTCAGACCAGACCCCATGTGTAGCTCCGAATACTCCGAGTGCAAAATGAACACATTGAAGACTTCTTTGGTATCACCAGAATCAGTAGGACACTGGGGAAGAGGTATGGTCACGTGGTGAAGACCATTCTGTCCGCCTCGATGCGTAGTGGCTATAGTCCAGTCAAATCAGGTTTCTTTTCTGGACATAATTCCCAAAGTTTTGAAACTTTGCAATATTGTTTGGGAGGGTCTACTAATGAACATACTAAAAGTGCTGACAGATCGGGGGTGAGCAAAGGGTGGGGGAGGTAAAAGAAGATACCGTTTTTTTGTGTTTGGCTAATATCTCCTAATCTGTTGGATCTACGGAAAAATGATTCGGAACACAAATATAGACAATTAAATTATCTATAATAATGGTTTCAAAACTTCGAGATTTATGTCCAAAAATGGCCTAAAACCTGCTTAATTTGACTGGGCTACTAACATTATTGGCTGACACCGCAGAGGCCAGGGTTCGATTCCCAGCTCTGCCAAGAAATTCAATTCTGGTCTGAGGGCAGGAACGGGGTGCACTCAGCCTCAAGAGGCGGGTTCAATTCCGATCTCAGCCATCCTGGAAATGGTTTTCCGTGGTTTCCCACTTCAGGCAAATGTCGGGATGGTACCTAATTTAAGGCCACGGCCGCATCCTACCCAAATCCTACATCAATTACAGTCTAGTACAGATATCACAGTGACACAGGTTATGAGACAAATTCTACACCACACACCCAAGTACACGGGAATACATGACCACGGTGTTGCAAACCCCCTAAAAGAATCAACAACAACGAAGACCATTCTGTCCAGAAAACTCTTCTCAATTCAGAACCAAGACGAGTTTAGTGGGTCCTAAGACCAGGGTGGTGCCAAGTCGCTTTAAGGAATAACATCCCCAGATTGCTTGACACGGTGTATGAGTGGTTATCGTGTCGGACTAGCAACTCCGAGCTTGCAGGTTCGCTCCTGGCCGAGATGAGTTGGTTGGTTCTTATGTTTAGGGGCTGCGACAACGTGGTCATGTAGCACTGTGTACTTTGGGTGTGTGTATAATCTGTCTGATAACCGGTGTTAATTGTGATGACTGTATTAGTGTGTGTTATCTGTTTTTTAATTTAAGTACTGCAACTTAGAATTTTTCAAATAGTTCCTACTTTTGCCGCCAAGCGCCACCGTCAACGACTACTAGGCCAAGTTCAGAAGTTAGCTACTATACGCCACCGCAGTCGGCTCTTGGCAACGAACGTAGAAACTTAAGAGCGTTGTTTACATTCTTAACCTATCCAATTTAGCTTCATACAGGTGCAATTAGTGGAAGGTTCTTTAACATGCCATAAATCTATGACATGGGACCGCCGGCTTTACTTCCCCTCCGAAGGAAGGCATACGGAGGGATTTTTAACGCTCTTAAAAATTCCGACGGCTTCGGCCTGGTTTGAACCCGCTATCTTGGGCATAGAAGCTCAGCATGCTACCGACTATGCCACCGAAGCCGCTGCCATGGTGAGTGTTGTTTGAAAGGCAACAAAAATCACGGTACGCATGTCATAAGTTTTTGGCATGTTAAAGAACCCATTTGAATTCAGTAGGCCGTGTTCATAATGGCAAAATTAATCTCAGGATATTCCGCCAACACACAAAGTTCCTCCTTTCTCTACTAGAAAGCGCTATAGTGTGATGGAGGTTAGATATCTAACCTCCTTGACTTTCATAGCGCTCAAAGGAGCGATAAAATTCGACATGCAAGCTGCCCTCTGGATGTCAATTAACAAAGCTTACACCCGGCATCCGAGGCCATACGATATTTATTAACCCCAGATTCAAAATCAGAAGCAATATATTTGAATTGAGAAAGCCCTAAGGGTGCTAGGAATAAATAATTTGCTTATAACGAACTTTTTGCCATAGAGATAATATAATCAACTCGCAAGTCACATCGACGTGAATAAACCAGGAGTTGATGAGTCTGGCGGCTGTTCATGTTGTTCCAAGTGGGTTATTCAAAGGTGACCATACATTTGTTATCACTTTTTTCTATGAATCGATCCAAATGTCATACATCATGTTTTGATATTTAGATCATGCTCAACATTACATAGTAAATATCAGATCGGCCATTTGTGATTTAATTAAGGGTGTTCGTAAATTGGTTTCAACTTCATATCGACGTCGACAGCACTTTGCGAGGATTGATGTTAAGTTGTCTGCAGTAAGATCTTCATTCGTAAAAAAATTATAAAAATTGAATCAGTCGTTTCAGAGTTATTCAAGTGTGACTGTATATTTGGTTTAAACGAAGATTCATCGTGATAGGGTAAAACTTTCAGAAATTAATATAAGGGACATACCCGCATACTCACATTACATATACATATGACATCGGTGGCGTAGTCGGCAGCATGCTGAACTGCTATGCCCAAGATGGCGGGTTGAATCCCGGCCGAAGCCGTCGGATTTTTTTTAGAGCGTTATAATCCTTCAGTACGCCTTCCTTCAGAGGGTACGTTAAGCAGGCGGGCCCATGTCATAGATTTATGCCACGTAAAAGAACCTACCACTGCAAGTAGTGGTGGGTAGCAACATTAGTAGGTTATATTTTGCTAGTACACAACGCTCTATCAAGTTCCAACGTTCCCCGCCAGTGTTCGTGACATTAGCATCTGGTAGCCAAAGTTACAACTACTTGAATTGAATTTGTTGGTAACTCTCGGGCCTTCAATCAAAAATGCCCAGCTTATGGCCATTCGCTGCGATTCATATAATTATCATATACGTAGGTCGAGTCATAAGTCATGGCAACTATTTTTTTTCTCGCAAACAGGAGAAAACACGGAAAATCTACGATATGCATTTGGAAACGTACAGTATGTACTTGCGTAGGATGGCACTAGATGGTGTAAGTTAACAAACATTGTGGGTCTGAGCATGCCCCCCAGTTCAGTGTGTAAGTGAGAGTGTCACACAATGGAAGTCAACAGGCAGGAGCAACGATCGTATATTAAAATCGCAGTTCTCCGCATCAGAAATGCACGCCAATTCTATGCAGAGCTGCGGAAAGCATTAGGTGTGCATGCCATGCCTTATGGAACAGTGGCGAGGTGGGTGGAGACGTTCACTGCCGATTTGCCTCGCCCAGGCCGTCCAGTGTCCATGGACAAAGATGAACGGATAATGGTGATCGATGAGTGTTTACAGGAGGAGAGGCACTGGACTATAGCGGAATTGCAAGAACATACAGCAATACCAGCGGCAACAATACAGCGAATTTTACACAAGGACCTACAGATGCGTAAAATTCGTGTAAAAGTGTGTGCCACATCACTTCACGGAGGTACAGAAGTGGACTCCTTACGAAACATGTCGCATCAATCTGGTGAAGTTTCAGCAGGAAGGACAAGCCATGTTGAATCACATTATTGCAGTCGATGTGCTTATGAACCTGAACTGATGAGTAGAGACGAGAATTATAGGCACTAAAAACAGTTAAAATAGGCAGGCATATAGGCTCTTAAAATAGCCAAAATAGGCATGTAAATAGGCACTAACGTGTAATATAGGCAACAAAATAGGCATGAAAAATTGTCTTATAATTTAATAACATATTTAATTACCATAAAAAGAATTAACAATAAGCAACTTATAATTTAATAACATACTTATTTACTCTAAAAAGAATTAACAACAATCAACTTTTCAATGTTTTCTGGTAATAAGTTTGTTCTCCTATCATGAAGAATGTTTTTATATTGAGAGAAAGATCTCTCAACATCACATGAAGTGATTGGGCAAAACGAAGCCACTGCATCTGGTTTTAGGTCAATTGCTTCTGAATCTGGAGTGAAGATCAAGCGTACGCTTACACAGTTCGCATCGAGAGGGAGGTAGGGGATACGGGTTGTGCAACATAATTCGTCGTTGATTGGTTCTCGCATGTGTCTTGCGAGGTTGCAGGGGTTGAAGGCTTCGAGGTCAAATTGTTACTTGTTTCTTCTGATGGAAATTTCCCAAGCGCTATTTCTGGCGACTTCCGAGAATTCCCATTCTTGTTCGTGGGGTAAACACATATTGAGAAATGAGAATATAATTCTGTCGAGCACACCAGCTGCTATATAATGCACTTTAAAATACAGTCAAAAGGCATAAAATAGGCAATTATACTCCAAATAGGCACACACCATTGAAATAGGCATTTATAGGCACAAACAACCAACGAAATCTAGCCTAAAAGGACCTAAAACGGATTTATATCTCGAAAGCCTACGATTCTAAACACAGGAATAAAATAGGCAAATAGGCAAATTCCCGTCTCTACTGATGAGACAGTCAAGTGAATGGTGTCGTCAGGGGTCACCACGGAGACACAAGGTTCGACAAAATCCGTCGCTCAATAAGGTTATGGTATCCTGAGGTACGATATTCAAGGTGTTCTTGTGTGTCATCCAGTGTGTGAGGGGCACACTGTCAATGCAGTGTAATGCAATTCCTTTTTGTTGTACCAATTGCGCCTTGCAGTACGAACCCAACGTCCTGATCGTTTGGACGACGCCGTAATCCTACACGATAACGCGACAGCTCACACAGCAGCCATCGTTCAGCGTCGCTTACAACGGTGGGGATGGGAGGTTCTTACACACCCACCTTATCTTATTCGCCTGATCTGAGCCCATGTGACTATGATCTAATCCCCAAAGTCAAGAAGCCGCTACGTGACGACGGTTTGCTAACAAAGACAGCATTTCGAAGGGAGGTGTTACACGTTAGCGATACACATGCAGCGAATGGTATTCAGTGCCTGCCCCACCGCTGGCAACGCACAGTAGACACCATGAGTGATTATTTCGAAGCTCTGCAACCAATAGAGACCTGTCCTTTGTACGTAGTCTTGTGTATTTGTTGTCTATACCACATTAAAACAATGATTACAAATGGTCTGTGTTCCGTCACTTACCTACGACCATCTCCTGACGTCAGAATTTTTCTTCAGCACTATGCATACGTACATGCCCTATATTTCCAAATGCATATCGTAGATTTTCCGTGTTGTCTCCTGTTCGTGAGGAAAAAAAAAGTTGCCATGACTTATGACTCGACCCTCGTATATACATACGACAGATGTATCACTAATTCACTGCAACAGTGGCATAACTAGAATTCTGTACTTTTTCAGTTTACACCCCACTGTAGTTCTGGAAATCCTATTCTTTATCAATTGATTAAATCGACACTACTCTATCGTGTGACTACATATCGATACTACTATATCGTGCGACTACATATCGACACTACTATATCGTGTGACTACATATCGACACTACTCTATCGTGCGACTACATATCGACACTACTATATCGTGCGACTACATATCGACACTACTATATCGTGCGACTACATATCGACACTACTCTATCGTGTGACTACATATCGACACTACTATATCGTGCGACTACATATCGACACTACTATATCGTGCGACTACATATCGACACTACTATATCGTGTGACTACATATCGATACTACTATATCGTGCGACTACATATCGACACTACTATATCGTGTGACTACATATCGACACTACTATATCGTGCGACTACATATCGACACTACTATATCGTGCGACTACATATCGACACTACTATATCGTGTGACTACATATCGACACTACTCTATCGTGCGACTACATATCGACACTGCTCTATCGTGCGACTACATATCGACACTACTCTATCGTGCGACTACATATCGACACTACTATATCGTGCGACTACATATCGACACTACTATATCGTGCGACTACATATCGACACTACTATATCGTGCGACTACATATCGACACTACTCTATCATGCGACTACATATCGACACTACTCTATCGTGCGACTACATATCGACACTACTCTATCGTGCGACTACATATCGACACTACTCTATCGTGCGACTACATATCGACACTACTCTATCGTGCGACTACATATCGACACTACTCTATCGTGCGACTACATATCCACACTACTCTATCGTGCGACTACATATCGACACTACTCTATCGTGCGACTACATATCGACACTACTATATCGTGCGACTACATATCGACACTACTCTATCGTGTGATTACATATCGACACTACTCTATCGTGCGACTACATATCGACACTACTATATCGTGCGACTACATATCGACACTAATATATCGTGCGACTACATATCGACACTACTCTATCGTGCGACTACATATCGACACTACTCTATCTTGCGACTACATATCGACACTACTATATCGTGCGACTACATATCGACACTACTCTATCGTGCGACTACATATCGACACTACTATATCGTGCGACTACATATCGACACTACTCTATCGTGCGACTACATATCGACACTACTATATCGTGCGACTACATATCGACACTACTCTATCGTGTGACTACATATCGACACTACTATATCGTGCGACTACATATCGACACTACTATATCGTGCGACTACATATCGACACTACTATATCGTGTGACTACATATCGACACTACTATATAGTGCGACTACATATCGACACTACTATATCGTGCGACTACATATCGACACTACTATATCGTGCGACTACATATCGACACTACTCTATCGTGTGACTACATATCGACACTACTATATCGTGCGACTACATATCGACACTACTCTATCGTGTGACTACATATCGACACTACTATATCGTGCGACTACATATCGACACTACTCTATCGTGTGACTACATATCGACACTACTATATCGTGCGACTACATATCGACACTACTCTATCGTGTGACTACATATCGACACTACTATATCGTGCGACTACATATCGACAATACTCTATCGTGTGACTACATATCGACAGTACTATATCGTGCGACTACATATCGACACTACTCTATCGTGCGACTACATATCGACACTACTATATCGTGCGACTACATATCGACACTACTATATCGTGCGACTACATATCGACACTACTATATCGTGCGACTACATATCGACACTACTATATCGTGTGACTACATATCGATACTACTATATCGTGCGACTACATATCGACACTACTATATCGTGTGACTACATATCGACACTACTCTATCGTGCGACTACATATCGACACTACTATATCGTGCGACTACATATCGACACTACTATATCGTGCGACTACATATCGACACTACTATATCGTGTGACTACATATCGACACTACTCTATCGTGCGACTACATATCGACACTGCTCTATCGTGCGACTACATATCGACACTACTCTATCGTGCGACTACATATCGACACTACTATATCGTGCGACTACATATCGACACTACTATATCGTGCGACTACATATCGACACTACTATATCGTGTGACTACATATCGACACTACTCTATCGTGCGACTACATATCGACACTACTCTATCGTGCGACTACATATCGACACTACTCTATCGTGCGACTACATATCGACACTACTCTATCGTGCGACTACATATCGACACTACTCTATCGTGCGACTACATATCGACACTACTCTATCGTGCGACTACATATCCACACTACTCTATCGTGCGACTACATATCGACACTACTCTATCGTGCGACTACATATCGACACTACTATATCGTGCGACTACATATCGACACTACTCTATCGTGTGATTACATATCGACACTACTCTATCGTGCGACTACATATCGACACTACTATATCGTGCGACTACATATCGACACTACTATATCGTGCGACTACATATCGACACTACTCTATCGTGCGACTACATATCGACACTACTCTATCGTGCGACTACATATCGACACTACTCTATCGTGCGACTACATATCGACACTACTCTATCGTGCGACTACATATCGACACTACTCTATCGTGCGACTACATATCGACACTACTCTATCGTGCGACTACATATCGACACTACTATATCGTGCGACTACATATCAACACTACTATATCGTGCGACTACATATCGACACTACTATATCGTGTGACTACATATCGACACTACTCTATCGTGCGACTACATATCGACACTACTATATCGTGCGACTACATATCGACACTACTATATCGTGCGACTACATATCGACACTACTATATCGTGCGACTACATATCGACACTACTCTATCGTGTGACTACATATCGACACTACTATATCGTGCGACTACATATCGACACTACTCTATCGTGTGACTACATATCGACACTACTATATCGTGCGACTACATATCGACACTACTCTATCGTGTGACTACATATCGACACTACTATATCGTGCGACTACATATCGACACTACTCTATCGTGTGACTACATATCGACACTACTATATCGTGTGACTACATATCGACACTACTCTATCGTGTGACTACATATCGACACTACTATATCGTGCGACTACATATCGACACTACTCTATCGTGCGACTACATATCGACACTACTATATCGTGCGACTACATATCGACACTACTATATCGTGCGACTACATATCGACACTACTATATCGTGCGACTACATATCGACACTACTCTATCGTGCGACTACATATCGACACTAATCTATCGTGTGACTACATATCGACACTACTATATCGTGCGACTACATATCGACACTACTCTATCGTGTGACTACATATCGACACTACTCTATCGTGTGACTACATATCGACACTACTATATCGTGCGACTACATATCGACACTACTCTATCGTGCGACTACATATCGACACTACTCTATCGTGTGACTACATATCGACACTACTCTATCGTGTGACTACATATCGACACTACTATATCGTGTGACTACATATCGACACTACTCTATCGTGTGACTACATATCGACACTACTCTATCGTGTGACTACATATCGACACTACTATATCGTGTGACTACATATCGACACTACTCTATCGTGTGACTACATATCGACACTACTCTATCGTGTGACTACACATCGACACTACTCTATCGTGTGACTACATATCGACACTACTCTATCGTGTGACTACATATCGACACTACTATATCGTGCGACTACATATCGACACTACTCTATCGTGCGACTACATATCGACACTATTCTATCGTGCGACTACATATCGACACTACTCTATCGTGCGACTACATATCGACACTACTATATCGTGCGACTACATATCGACACTACTCTATCGTGTGACTACATATCGACACTACTCTATCGTGCGACTACATATCGACACTACTATATCGTGCGACTACATATCGACACTACTATATCGTGCGACTACATATCGACACTACTCTATCGTGCGACTACATATCGACACTACTCTATCGTGCGACTACATATCGACACTACTATATCGTGCGACTACATATCGACACTACTCTATCGTGCGACTACATATCGACACTACTATATCGTGCGACTACATATCGACACTACTCTATCGTGCGACTACATATCGACACTACTCTATCGTGCGACTACATATCGACACTACTCTATCGTGTGACTACATATCGACACTACTATATCGTGCGACTACATATCGACACTACTATATCGTGCGACTACATATCGACACTACTATATCGTGTGACTACATATCGATACTACTATATCGTGCGACTACATATCGACACTACTATATCATGCGACTACATATCGACACTACTCTATCGTGCGACTACATATCGACACTACTATATCGTGCGACTACATATCGACACTACTATATCGTGCGACTACATATCGACACTACTATATCGTGCGACTACATATCGACACTACTCTATCGTGTGACTACATATCGACACTACTATATCGTGCGACTACATATCGACACTACCCTATCGTGCGACTACATATCGACACTACTATATCGTGCGACTACATATCGACACTACTATATCGTGTGACTACATATCGACACTACTCTATCGTGCGACTACATATCGACACTACTATATCGTGCGACTACATATCGACACTACTATATTGTGCGACTACATATCGACACTACTATATCGTGCGACTACATATCGACACTACTCTATCGTGCGACTACATATCGACACTACTCTATCGTGTGACTACATATCGACACTACTATATCGTGCGACTACATATCGACACTACTCTATCGTGTGACTACATATCGACACTACTCTATCGTGTGACTACATATCGACACTACTATATCGTGCGACTACATATCGACACTACTCTATCGTGCGACTACATATCGACACTACTATATCGTGCGACTACATATCGACACTACTATATCGTGCGACTACATATCGACACTACTATATCGTGCGACTACATATCGACACTACTCTATCGTGCGACTACATATCGACACTACTCTATCGTGTGACTACATATCGACACTACTATATCGTGCGACTACATATCGACACTACTCTATCGTGTGACTACATATCGACACTACTCTATCGTGTGACTACATATCGACACTACTATATCGTGCGACTACATATCGACACTACTCTATCGTGCGACTACATATCGACACTACTCTATCGTGTGACTACATATCGACACTACTCTATCGTGTGACTACATATCGACACTACTATATCGTGTGACTACATATCGACACTACTCTATCGTGTGACTACATATCGACACTACTCTATCGTGTGACTACATATCGACACTACTATATCGTGTGACTACATATCGACACTACTCTATCGTGTGACTACATATCGACACTACTCTATCGTGTGACTACATATCGACACTACTCTATCGTGTGACTACATATCGACACTACTCTATCGTGTGACTACATATCGACACTACTATATCGTGCGACTACATATCGACACTACTCTATCGTGCGACTACATATCGACACTATTCTATCGTGCGACTACATATCGACACTACTCTATCGTGCGACTACATATCGACACTACTATATCGTGCGACTACATATCGACACTACTCTATCGTGTGACTACATATCGACACTACTCTATCGTGCGACTACATATCGACACTACTATATCGTGCGACTACATATCGACACTACTATATCGTGCGACTACATATCGACACTACTCTATCGTGCGACTACATATCGACACTACTCTATCGTGCGACTACATATCGACACTACTATATCGTGCGACTACATATCGACACTACTCTATCGTGCGACTACATATCGACACTACTATATCGTGCGACTACATATCGACACTACTCTATCGTGCGACTACATATCGACACTACTCTATCGTGCGACTACATATCGACACTACTCTATCGTGTGACTACATATCGACACTACTATATCGTGCGACTACATATCGACACTACTATATCGTGCGACTACATATCGACACTACTATATCGTGTGACTACATATCGATACTACTATATCGTGCGACTACATATCGACACTACTATATCATGCGACTACATATCGACACTACTCTATCGTGCGACTACATATCGACACTACTATATCGTGCGACTACATATCGACACTACTATATCGTGCGACTACATATCGACACTACTATATCGTGCGACTACATATCGACACTACTCTATCGTGTGACTACATATCGACACTACTATATCGTGCGACTACATATCGACACTACTCTATCGTGCGACTACATATCGACACTACTATATCGTGCGACTACATATCGACACTACTATATCGTGTGACTACATATCGACACTACTCTATCGTGCGACTACATATCGACACTACTATATCGTGCGACTACATATCGACACTACTCTATCGTGCGACTACATATCGACACTACTCTATCGTGCGACTACATATCGACACTACTCTATCGTGCGACTACATATCGACACTACTCTATCGTGCGACTACATATCGACACTACTATATCGTGCGACTACATATCGACACTACTCTATCGTGCGACTACATATCGACACTACTATATCGTGCGACTACATATCAACACTACTATATCGTGTGACTACATATCGACACTACTATATCGTGCGACTACATATCGACACTACTATATCGTGTGACTACATATCGACACTACTCTATCGTGCGACTACATATCGACACTACTATATCGTGCGACTACATATCGACACTACTATATCGTGCGACTACATATCGACACTACTATATCGTGCGACTACATATCGACACTACTCTATCGTGTGACTACATATCGACACTACTATATCGTGCGACTACATATCGACACTACTCTATCGTGTGACTACATATCGACACTACTATATCGTGCGACTACATATCGACACTACTCTATCGTGTGACTACATATCGACACTACTATATCGTGCGACTACATATCGACACTACTCTATCGTGTGACTACATATCGACACTACTATATCGTGCGACTACATATCGACACTACTCTATCGTGTGACTACATATCGACACTACTATATCGTGCGACTACATATCGACACTACTCTATCGTGCGACTACATATCGACACTACTATATCGTGCGACTACATATCGACACTACTATATCGTGCGACTACATATCGACACTACTATATCGTGCGACTACATATCGACACTACTCTATCGTGCGACTACATATCGACACTACTCTATCGTGTGACTACATATCGACACTACTATATCGTGTGACTACATATCGACACTACTCTATCGTGCGACTACATATCGACACTACTATATCGTGCGACTACATATCGACACTACTCTATCGTGCGACTACATATCGACACTACTCTATCGTGCGACTACATATCGACACTACTATATCGTGCGACTACATATCGACACTACTCTATCGTGCGACTACATATCGACACTACTATATCGTGCGACTACATATCGACACTACTCTATCGTGCGACTACATATCGACACTACTCTATCGTGCGACTACATATCGACACTACTCTATCGTGTGACTACATATCGACACTACTATATCGTGCGACTACATATCGACACTACTATATCGTGCGACTACATATCGACACTACTATATCGTGTGACTACATATCGATACTACTATATCGTGCGACTACATATCGACACTACTATATCATGCGACTACATATCGACACTACTCTATCGTGCGACTACATATCGACACTACTATATCCTGCGACTACATATCGACACTACTATATCGTGCGACTACATATCGACACTACTATATCGTGCGACTACATATCGACACTACTCTATCGTGTGACTACATATCGACACTACTATATCGTGCGACTACATATCGACACTACTCTATCGTGCGACTACATATCGACACTACTATATCGTGCGACTACATATCGACACTACTATATCGTGTGACTACATATCGACACTACTCTATCGTGCGACTACATATCGACACTACTATATCGTGCGACTACATATCGACACTACTATATTGTGCGACTACATATCGACACTACTATATCGTGCGACTACATATCGACACTACTCTATCGTGCGACTACATATCGACACTACTCTATCGTGTGACTACATATCGACACTACTATATCGTGCGACTACATATCGACACTACTCTATCGTGTGACTACATATCGACACTACTCTATCGTGTGACTACATATCGACACTACTATATCGTGCGACTACATATCGACACTACTCTATCGTGCGACTACATATCGACACTACTATATCGTGCGACTACATATCGACACTACTATATCGTGCGACTACATATCGACACTACTATATCGTGCGACTACATATCGACACTACTCTATCGTGCGACTACATATCGACACTACTCTATCGTGTGACTACATATCGACACTACTATATCGTGCGACTACATATCGACACTACTCTATCGTGTGACTACATATCGACACTACTCTATCGTGTGACTACATATCGACACTACTATATCGTGCGACTACATATCGACACTACTCTATCGTGCGACTACATATCGACACTACTCTATCGTGTGACTACATATCGACACTACTCTATCGTGTGACTACATATCGACACTACTATACCGTGTGACTACATATCGACACTACTCTATCGTGTGACTACATATCGACACTACTCTATCGTGTGACTACATATCGACACTACTATATCGTGTGACTACATATCGACACTACTCTATCGTGTGACTACATATCGACACTACTCTATCGTGTGACTACATATCGACACTACTCTATCGTGTGACTACATATCGACACTACTCTATCGTGTGACTACATATCGACACTACTATATCGTGCGACTACATATCGACACTACTCTATCGTGCGACTACATATCGACACTATTCTATCGTGCGACTACATATCGACACTACTCTATCGTGCGACTACATATCGACACTACTATATCGTGCGACTACATATCGACACTACTCTATCGTGTGACTACATATCGACACTACTCTATCGTGCGACTACATATCGACACTACTATATCGTGCGACTACATATCGACACTACTATATCGTGCGACTACATATCGACACTACTCTATCGTGCGACTACATATCGACACTACTCTATCGTGCGACTACATATCGACACTACTATATCGTGCGACTACATATCGACACTACTCTATCGTGCGACTACATATCGACACTACTATATCGTGCGACTACATATCGACACTACTCTATCGTGCGACTACATATCGACACTACTCTATCGTGCGACTACATATCGACACTACTCTATCGTGTGACTACATATCGACACTACTATATCGTGCGACTACATATCGACACTACTATATCGTGCGACTACATATCGACACTACTATATCGTGTGACTACATATCGATACTACTATATCGTGCGACTACATATCGACACTACTATATCATGCGACTACATATCGACACTACTCTATCGTGCGACTACATATCGACACTACTATATCGTGCGACTACATATCGACACTACTATATCGTGCGACTACATATCGACACTACTATATCGTGCGACTACATATCGACACTACTCTATCGTGTGACTACATATCGACACTACTATATCGTGCGACTACATATCGACACTACTCTATCGTGCGACTACATATCGACACTACTATATCGTGCGACTACATATCGACACTACTATATCGTGTGACTACATATCGACACTACTCTATCGTGCGACTACATATCGACACTACTATATCGTGCGACTACATATCGACACTACTATATTGTGCGACTACATATCGACACTACTATATCGTGCGACTACATATCGACACTACTCTATCGTGCGACTACATATCGACACTACTCTATCGTGTGACTACATATCGACACTACTATATCGTGCGACTACATATCGACACTACTCTATCGTGCGACTACATATCGACACTACTATATCGTGCGACTACATATCGACACTACTATATCGTGCGACTACATATCGACACTACTATATCGTGCGACTACATATCGACACTACTCTATCGTGCGACTACATATCGACACTACTCTATCGTGTGACTACATATCGACACTACTATATCGTGCGACTACATATCGACACTACTCTATCGTGTGACTACATATCGACACTACTCTATCGTGTGACTACATATCGACACTACTATATCGTGCGACTACATATCGACACTACTCTATCGTGCGACTACATATCGACACTACTCTATCGTGCGACTACATATCGACACTACTCTATCGTGCGACTACATATCCACACTACTCTATCGTGCGACTACATATCGACACTACTCTATCGTGCGACTACATATCGACACTACTATATCGTGCGACTACATATCGACACTACTCTATCGTGTGATTACATATCGACACTACTCTATCGTGCGACTACATATCGACACTACTATATCGTGCGACTACATATCGACACTACTATATCGTGCGACTACATATCGACACTACTCTATCGTGCGACTACATATCGACACTACTCTATCTTGCGACTACATATCGACACTACTCTATCGTGCGACTACATATCGACACTACTCTATCGTGCGACTACATATCGACACTACTATATCGTGCGACTACATATCGACACTACTCTATCGTGCGACTACATATCGACACTACTATATCGTGCGACTACATATCAACACTACTATATCGTGTGACTACATATCGACACTACTATATCGTGCGACTACATATCGACACTACTATATCGTGTGACTACATATCGACACTACTCTATCGTGCGACTACATATCGACACTACTATATCGTGCGACTACATATCGACACTACTATATCGTGCGACTACATATCGACACTACTATATCGTGCGACTACATATCGACACTACTCTATCGTGTGACTACATATCGACACTACTATATCGTGCGACTACATATCGACACTACTCTATCGTGTGACTACATATCGACACTACTATATCGTGCGACTACATATCGACACTACTCTATCGTGTGACTACATATCGACACTACTATATCGTGCGACTACATATCGACACTACTCTATCGTGTGACTACATATCGACACTACTATATCGTGCGACTACATATCGACACTACTCTATCGTGTGACTACATATCGACACTACTATATCGTGCGACTACATATCGACACTACTCTATCGTGCGACTACATATCGACACTACTATATCGTGCGACTACATATCGACACTACTATATCGTGCGCCTACATATCGACACTACTCTATCGTGCGACTACATATCGACACTACTCTATCGTGTGACTACATATCGACACTACTCTATCGTGCGACTACATATCGACACTACTCTATCGTGTGACTACATATCGACACTACTCTATCGTGTGACTACATATCGACACTACTATATCGTGCGACTACATATCGACACTACTCTATCGTGCGACTACATATCGACACTACTCTATCGTGTGACTACATATCGACACTACTCTATCGTGTGACTACATATCGACACTACTCTATCGTGTGACTACATATCGACACTACTCTATCGTGTGACTACATATCGACACTACTCTATCGTGTGACTACATATCGACACTACTCTATCGTGTGACTACATATCGACACTACTCTATCGTGTGACTACATATCGACACTACTCTATCGTGTGACTACATATCGACACTACTCTATCGTGTGACTACATATCGACACTACTCTATCGTGTGACTACATATCGACACTACTCTATCGTGTGACTACATATCGACACTACTATATCGTGCGACTACATATCGACACTACTCTATCGTGCGACTACATATCGACACTATTCTATCGTGCGACTACATATCGACACTACTCTATCGTGCGACTACATATCGACACTACTATATCGTGCGACTACATATCGACACTACTCTATCGTGTGACTACATATCGACACTACTCTATCGTGCGACTACATATCGACACTACTATATCGTGCGACTACATATCGACACTACTATATCGTGCGACTACATATCGACACTACTCTATCGTGCGACTACATATCGACACTACTCTATCGTGCGACTACATATCGACACTACTATATCGTGCGACTACATATCGACACTACTCTATCGTGCGACTACATATCGACACTACTATATCGTGCGACTACATATCGACACTACTCTATCGTGCGACTACATATCGACACTACTCTATCGTGCGACTACATATCGACACTACTCTATCGTGTGACTACATATCGACACTACTATATCGTGCGACTACATATCGACACTACTATATCGTGCGACTACATATCGACACTACTATATCGTGTGACTACATATCGATACTACTATATCGTGCGACTACATATCGACACTACTATATCATGCGACTACATATCGACACTACTCTATCGTGCGACTACATATCGACACTACTATATCGTGCGACTACATATCGACACTACTATATCGTGCGACTACATATCGACACTACTATATCGTGCGACTACATATCGACACTACTCTATCGTGTGACTACATATCGACACTACTATATCGTGCGACTACATATCGACACTACTCTATCGTGCGACTACATATCGACACTACTATATCGTGCGACTACATATCGACACTACTATATCGTGTGACTACATATCGACACTACTCTATCGTGCGACTACATATCGACACTACTATATCGTGCGACTACATATCGACACTACTATATTGTGCGACTACATATCGACACTACTATATCGTGCGACTACATATCGACACTACTCTATCGTGCGACTACATATCGACACTACTCTATCGTGTGACTACATATCGACACTACTATATCGTGCGACTACATATCGACACTACTCTATCGTGTGACTACATATCGACACTACTATATCTTGCGACTACATATCGACACTACTCTATCGTGTGACTACATATCGACACTACTATATCGTGCGACTACATATCGACACTACTCTATCGTGTGACTACATATCGACACTACTATATCGTGCGACTACATATCGACACTACTCTATCGTGTGACTACATATCGACACTACTATATCGTGCGACTACATATCGACACTACTCTATCGTGCGACTACATATCGACACTACTATATCGTGCGACTACATATCGACACTACTATATCGTGCGACTACATATCGACACTACTCTATCGTGTGACTACATATCGACACTACTATATCGTGCGACTACATATCGACACTACTCTATCGTGTGACTACATATCGACACTACTATATCGTGCGACTACATATCGACACTACTCTATCGTGTGACTACATATCGACACTACTATATCGTGCGACTACATATCGACACTACTCTATCGTGCGACTACATATCGACACTACTATATCGTGTGACTACATATCGACACTACTCTATCGTGTGACTACATATCGACACTACTCTATCGTGTGACTACATATCGACACTACTATATCGTGTGACTACATATCGACACTACTCTATCGTGTGACTACATATCGACACTACTATATCGTGTGACTACATATCGACACTACTCTATCGTGTGACTACATATCGACACTACTCTATCGTGTGACTACATATCGACACTACTATATCGTTATTCATGGCCACGTGAGACAACATAATTCGTTGTGACAGTTTACTAAAATATCGTAATTACATCAAGAACCACTGATAATTCCAAATTGTGTTGGTGTCTGTTGCACTCATCAGAAGCTGGGTAATAAATCCCCAGTTCAATATGGCGTCAAACCCTTGGCATTACCTAATCCACAGTTTACTTACTGCCTTCAAATCCTTAAATTCCTTATCGTGTTGGTAGCAATTTTCAGTGTTGCCTTAGTAATCAACATTTAATGTTTGTAAGTCGGTCAACACGATTGTACCCAACTGTATCCGTAATTAAGAAACAAATTGTATTTCTTCTACTTTGGTTTCACCCTCTTTTGGGGTACGTTGAATCAATCAATTCACCGTGTGTTGTTCTTTCGTCAGTGCCCAGTATCTCTTCAATCTTTCTGATATTTCTTCTCTTATTTCGAGATGATGGGTGTGGATTTTAGTGAAGATTTGTCTAGGAACCTTATGTTTTCGTCTTTAATATTAATTTAAGCTTTTCGAGAGTAGTGGATTTTCTGTAATTTTTTAATTCTCGTAGGTCTTTTTCAGTTTCTTTAAACCATGTGGTTTTTGTTTTGCGTTTTCGGAAGAAATCCAAGATTTCTTTGGTTAATCTATTAAAGTTCTTTTGAGAAAATGACCGTAAAACTTATCCTCTTCTTTTGCACCCTAGTATCTGAGAGTGTATTCAATTTTCTTGTAAAGAGCCTCGTTCTTGATATATACTATCTTATTATCCTGAAACTTTGGTCCTTTGATTCTTCTTAGAATTATCATTTCCTTTAATTCGAGTTTTTCCAACTAGTCTCTGAAAATCATTTTTAGGTTTCTGCTGCATACAGTGCTTCTGGTTGGATCACTGTCTTATAATGTTTGATTTTGGACCCCATGAAAGAGAGTTCTTGTAAGTATCTTTTGTTAGTTACATGTCTTCAATTCTGTCCTTGATTTTGGCCATCTTTGGACCGCGTAAAATAACCCATTGCAGTCACTGTCTCTTATTTCCTTTATCCTCCCTTGTCTTCCAGTAGTTCTTCATTACTTCACTTTGTCTCCTTCTTGATGTTAACCCGCTTCTTCTTTTCCTTCTCCTGAAAACCCTTGAAATTTTTGATCATATTTCTGAAAAGTGGTCTGTCCTGAATAATATCTATTGTTACTTCCATCTCTTAGATATATTCATTAATCTAATGTTTCTTTTGTTCCTTTTTTAGGATTAGGAAAACACCCTTTTCAATTGGGTACAATTGTGTGAAGCATTAAATGTCGATCTTTAAATGCAGTTTTCCACAAACATCATATTTTGAGTAACGACTCTATTGCAGTAAATGTGCGATATCGTGGAAATACTTTTCACTTTTTTAAAATGTGGACTATTATCTGCACACTGCTCATTGTTCGTTATCCCACCATAAAGTTGACGTACTGCAAAGAAACGCTCAGGTCCTGCAATGCATTTAAACGAGAACTTCCCGTCGTACCTTTCCTTTAAGTTTCCAACTTTTCCACCCCACCTCTATCCAGCTTTCTCTCATAGAATGAGCTCCAGTATAATACACAAAATTAATATACACAGAACCCTATAGAACTCTTCTATAGTTAAATCTCCATATCTCTCAATATACAAATATTCATTGTTTGTTTATTGGTTTTCCAGGACCGGTGCCAACGCCGATCTTAATAAAACTACGCCAATCAATACACATTATGAAACATCTATTCAATTGTTCAATTGTTGTACATGTTTCGGCTTGATAATGAAGCCTTCTTCAGCTGAAAGTTCAATTTAGAATATTAATGAAGATATCGTTGTGGTGAGCCTCTGTGGCATAGACGGCAGCACGCCGGCCTCTCACCGCTGGGTCCGTGGTTCAAATCCCGGTCACTCCATGTGAGATCTGTGCTGGACAAATCGGAGGCAGACAGTTTTTTCTCCGGGTACTCCATTTTCCCTGTCACAGTTTCATTCCAGCAACACTCTCCACTATCATTTCATTTCATCTGTCATTTATTTAATCATTGCCCCAGGGGAATGCGACAGGCTTCGGCAGCCGGCACAGTTCATATTCTCGCCGCTAGATGAGGGCTTCATTCATTCCATTCCTGACCCGGTCGGTTGACTGGAAGCATGCTATGGATTTTAATTTTCAATGAAGATATCGTTGTGTCTAATCTATAAATTAATTTCAACTCTGAGATTTGCTGATGACAATGTAATTTTGGCTGAAACGCCTGAGGATTTGAATAAGTTTTTGAATGTTATGGACTCCGTCTTGAGGAAAGAATTCATGATGAAAATCACTAAATGTAAAACAAAAAAATTGCAATGCTGCAGAAACCCCTATAGACATCAAATTGGCAGGTGAAAAGCTAAAGGAAGTAGAAGACTTCTCTTACTTAGGAAGCAAAATAACCAGTGATGGACGAAGCAAAGATGATATAAAAAGTTGGTTGGCAGGTGAAAAGCTAAAGGAAGTAGAAGACTTCTCTTACTTAGGTAGCAAAATAACCAGTGATGGACGAAGCAAATATGATATAAAAAGTTGATTGGCTCAGGCAAGGAAAGAATTTCTACAGAAAAGAAATCTGTTGACATCGAATATAGATTTAGGTATTTAGAAGTCATGTTTGAAGGCCTTTGTCTGGAGCATGGCGCTCTATGGAAGTGAAACTTGGACTATTGGTGCAGCAGAAAAGATGAGAATTGAAGCGTTTGAAATGTGGTGTTACAGGAGAATTATGAAGATCAGATGGGTAGATAGGGTTACAAACGAAGAGGTATTAAGACGAGTGGGAGGGAAGAGATGTTCCTGGCGACTGCTAATGAAGAGAAGAGATAGGTTGGTAAGACGCATACTAAGACACCCAGGAATAGCAAGCTTAGTTATGGAAGGAAGGGTCGAGGACAAGAACTGTAGGGGTAGACCAAGGTTAGAATATGTTAAACAGATTGCCTCGGATATAGGATGCGGTGGCTATGTAGAGTTGAAACGATTAGCTCAGAACAGGGAGGCATGGAGAGCCGCATAAACCAGTCAAAAGACTGAAGATTCAAACAACAACAATAATATGCTACGATGAACCTCACAAACAATTATAAAAAGTAGTTCCGTGAAGAACTATACAGCCTATTTTCATATATCCTGCTCATGTTAATTGCCTCTATCAACATACAAAATTTCAGTTTAATTGCTGTAACAGATTCGTAGATATTGAGAACCGTCTAAATATTTCAGATGGTCGCCAGGTTGGATTTTTTTTGTACTATTATATTAAGATTATTGTGTACGTGTGGTATTCAAACTTCAATCGCATGATTAGAACACAAGAAGTAAATAAAATTACGCACAGCAGCCATCTTGTGATTATGCAAACAATTGAAATAAATTAGTTGCCTGTGGATCAACATTTGTGTAAGCATTTAACGTGCAACGTTTCACGGCACTTGGATAGTTAATTCGCGAGAAACGTCCATTTAAATAATTATACTTCGCGTCGCCGCCATGTTGGATTCGTGCTCACCAGGTTACTGAATGTCCTGTAGGTGAACATATGTTCATAGTCTCTATGGACATAAACATTTCAGTTTGGTTGCTGTAAAAGATTCATAGATATTGAGAACCGTCTAAATAATTCGGAAGCTCGCCATTCAGGATTGTTATATGTATAGGCCATAGAGTTATGTACCATTCAAGGACACTTATTGCCTAGGTTCATTATTCAAACTTTCACTTCGATCGCATGATTACGACACAAGAAATAAAAACTTAATTTTAAAATTTAGCACAGCCGCCATCTTGGGGTTATGTAAACAATTGAATTAAATGAGATGGCAGTACATTACAATCTGCAAAATCATTTACAGTACCGTACCACATTTCACTGCGCTCAGAGAGTTAACTCACGAGAAAAGTCTATTAAAATATTTCAAATTCGCTTGGTCGCCATGTTCGTTTTGTACTTTACTGGTTTATGAATTATACATAGGTAAAATTGTATCAGTACCCTTTATCACCGTACAAAATTGCAGGGTGAGTGAAATATTTCGCACAGCCGCCATTTTGAGGTTATGTAAACAATTGAACTAAATTAGACTCCAGTGCATTGCAATGCGTATAAACATTTTCTGTACCAAGTTTCATTACGTTTGGATAGTTAAATCGCGAGAAAAGTCTATTTAAAAGTCTCAACTTCGCTTGGCCGCCATGTTGGTTTTGTAGTCACCAGGTTTTTGAAAGTCTCATAGTTGAACTTCTAGTAGTACCCTTTATCACCGTACACAATTTCAGGGCGATATCGGTAATAGTTTCGGAGATATTGAATGCTAGTGAAATAATTCGCACAGCCGCCATGTTGGATTGGTGAGAAGTAACAAAATTTGAAGGGCACGGTCGAGGTCGCCGGGAATAGTGCTATGAACTTACCGAGTTTCACTGAAATCTCTCCAGCCGTTTAGATTTTATTAGGGGGGGACACACACACACCTCACACACACACACACACACGGAAAAAGGTGATCTCATAAGCCTATTTTTTCAAAATTGAAAATAGGCTAAAAAAATGGATATCCTAACAAAGAATGAATATATATATATATAGGGATATATGACAATTATTTGTATAATTATGAGCACCATAGCTCATTAAAATGAACTTCTTAAATGTAACAAGTAGTTCCGTGAAGAACTATACAGCCTATTTTCATATATCCTATTTATGTTAATTGCCACTATCAACATACAAAATTTTAGTTTGATTCCTGTAATAGATTCGTAGATATTGAGAACCGACTAAATATTTCGGAGGGTCACCATGTTGGATTTTATATATGTAGGTCCTAGATTTATGTACTGTTACGTGAAGATTATTGTGTACGTGTAGCATTCAAACTTCAATCGCATGATTAGGACACAAGAAGTAACAAGGAGATTTTAAAATTTCGCACAGCTGCCATCTTGTGGTTATGGAAACAATTGAAATAAATTTGATGCCAGTGGATTAACATTCGTATAAGGATATACTGTACCAAGTTTCACTGCACTCGGATGGTTAAATTGCGAGAACCGTCCATGTAAATATTTACACTTCGCGTCGCCGCCATGTTGGATTTGTGATCACCAGGTTATTTAAAGTCCTATAGGTGAACTTAAGTTCATAGCACCTATGAACATTAAAAATTCAGTTTGATTGCTATAATAGATTCGTAGATATTCAGAGCCGTCTAAATATTTCGGATGGTCGCCGTGTTGGATTGTTAAATGTATTGGCCATAGAGTCATGTACCATTAAAGGAGAATTATTTCGTAGGTTCATTATTCAAACTTTCACTTCGATCGCATGATTACGACACAAGAAATAAAAACTTAATTTTAAAATTCGCACGGCCGCCATCTTGAGGTTATGAAAACAATTGTACTAAATGAGGTACCAGTGCATTGCAATGTGTATAAACATTTCTTGTACCAGATTTCATTGCGTTTGGAACATTAAACAGCGAAAAAGGTGTATTTAAAATTTTCAAATTCGCTTGACACCATGTTCGTTTTGTAGTTAACCGGTTTTTGAAAGTCTTTTGGGTGAACTTTCAGTAGTGCCCTTTATCTCCGTACAAAATGTCAAGGTGATACCGCTAATAGTTTCAGAGATATAGAATGCCGGTGAAATATTTCGCACATCCGCCATCTTGAGGTTATGTAAACAATTGAACGAAGTTATATGTCGGTGCATTACAATGTGTATAAATATATACTGTACCAGGTTTTATTGCGTTTGGTTGGTTAAATCGCGAGAAACGTCTATTTAAAAGTCGCGAATTCGCGTGGCGGCCATGTTTGTTTTGTAGTTACCAGTTTTTCAAAAGTCACATGGGTGAACTTATAGTAATTCCCTTTATCACCGTAATAAATTCCAGGGTGATATCGGGAATAGTTTCAGAGATATTGAATGCTGGTGAAATATTTCGCACAGCCGCCATGTTGGATTAGTGAGACGTAACAAAATTTGAAGGTCACGGTCGAGGTCGCCTGGAATAGTGCTATGAACTTACCGAGTTTCATTGAAATCGATCCAGCAGTTTAGATGTTATTAGGGACACACACACACATACCTCTCTCACACACACACGGACAAAAGGTGATCGCATAAGCCTATTTTTTCAAAATTGAAAATAGGCAAAAAATGTATAATGTAAATGCTAGGCCGACAAATTCCAATAGGCCACGGCCGCTTCCTTCCATGTTCTTGCCCAGTTCCATTCAATATCATTCATTTCATCTCTCATAAACTCCTGTCGTGAGGTTGGCGTCCGGAAGGGATCAGGCCATAAAAACAACAGCCACATATGACTTACATCGCATCTCCGAATCCGTTGGAAATGGCTGCGACAACGTGGTCATGTATCCCCGGGTACTTTGGGGTGTGTGTATGATTTGTCTGATAACCAGTGTTAATTGTGATGGATGTACTGTATTAGTGTGTGTTATCTGTTTTCAATATTCAAGTAAGGACTGCAGACATCGAATTTATTTCAAGTAGTTCCTACTTTTGCCGCCAAACGCCACCGTCACCGACTACTAGTTCAGAACTTGGTTACCAGATGCCACCGAAGTCGGCTCCTGGCGACGAATGCTGGAACCTAAGAGGGTTTGTCAAATGTTTAACCTATAATTTAGCTTCACACAGGTGTAATTAGTGGAAGGTTCGTTAACATGCCATAAATCTATGATGACTTGGGACTGCCGGCTTTACTTCCCCTCCTAAGGAAGGCATAGGCTACTGAGAGATTTTTAACGCTCTTAAAAAATCCGACGACTTCGGCCGGGTTTGAACCCGCGATCTTGGGCATAGAAGCTCAGCATGCTAACAACTACGCCACCGAAGCCGCCTGGAATAATAAGCGGTAAGCATTATTATTATTATTATTATTATTATTAATATTATTATTATTATTATAGGCTACCTGCTACAGTGGCCCATCGCGCTAACGTACTAGCTGGTTCCTCGCTGGCATCTGGAGAGGGTGGGTTCGAATCCCACCTCGGTTGACCTGAAAATGGTTTTCGTGATTTCCCGTTTTCACCCCCAGGCAAATGCCAGGACGCTTCCTTTCAACATGTCCATGGCCGATTTCCTTCAAAAATCCCTTCCCTGTCTCTTCCTTAATTAGACCCACGTTAGCGGTCGCCCAGGTGATCGGTCTGTCACCTTTCCCAATTGTATCTGCAGACAAAGTGTTTTCAGCTCACAGACACCGTCCTTGTGACTTAGAGGAATGATCGTTCTCAAATTCCGTAGGGGAAGCCGAACTGGGATTTAAAAATCATTATTATTTATATATCATCATCCCTCCCTATATTATTCTGCTAAGGTCCCATTCCAGTTTTGTTCCTAAAATAAGGTACCATTAACACCAACCTACACATATGGGGTACCAAAAGGTTCAGCATAACCCAATGCGTAAGCGAAACGCACTCACTTACTCTTTAAATGCCTCACAATTAAATAAATACCTTAAAACATGTAGCCTATATTTACAATTAAATAATGAAAGAATGCAACACGGTAACCATGGTAACAGAATCTCACAGGTCCATCTATTTCTGTAAGACGCAATGCAATACCAATTATTACATTGTGAAAGTTTCCAGACGGTTATAAGGTTATCACTGAACCAAATAAAGCTGTAAAATTCATCAATACATACAGTATAATGCGCTTAAGTAGGTCAAGAGGAACTCTAGAATTTTTTCACGCAATTCTCACGTGTGAGTGTGGTACGAAAGGTCTTTTTCACCTGACTATAAAGGGTCTCCGAAAACAACATTTAAAGGCCCTTAAATTAACAGTGTCTGTGATAATCTCAGAAAACTAACTTCGCTCTTATATACCTATGAAGGAATGACAAACCCCTAACCACTGCACCAGTAGCTGAATTGATAAAGTCTGATTATTCATACCAAGGCTTAATCAGTCATAGCATTCATGATTGAGATTTTGCTAAGTGTACTCTTTACAACTAGAATATTCGCGGGCGAAGCCGCGACGGGTAATGCTAGTATATATTATTTCAGTAGTATAGATCTCTCTTGCGGCGCTCACAAGCGATCGATCGTGACAAATGAGCATTCAAATGAAGGAGAATAGACATTAGCAGTGACGGACTGCACTCTAATGTCATAAATATCTTTACTTTCTTTAAAAAATGAATTAAAAAATTGTAAGAAGTGTGCAATTTGCATATACTGCTGGTGTAGGAAGATACGCTCCATAATTGCTGTCCCCTTCACATTTTGGCCGCTGTGACGCCTGTTTCATGTCATTTTAACATTCTGAGGTCTTTCCTTTATTATTTTACATGGATATCAGAAACAGTAAATCAAAGGAATGAGTACTAAAATGGTATAATTTCATAAATATCGAATAACCGGTGAGTGTTACAGCTAAGCTGTAAAGCAATGGACTCAGCACACATATGACATTCAAAAGTCAACTCCTGGCACTATCCAGCCCATGACGGGCTAAGGGCGACCAAGCGACCGCTGCCCAGCCATTTGGCCTGCAGATATTGGGGTGACGCGTGATCAGCGCGTCGGGTCCCCTCGGCCGTTAATCTTGGTATTCGTGATCGGGGCGCTGTCTCACTGTCAGACAGCCACTCAATTGTCCTCACGAGGCTGAGTGCACCCCGTTCCAACCCTCACGTCAGTTTTAAAATCCCTGACGGAGCCGGGGATCGAACCCGGGGCCTCCGGGTGAGAGGCAGGCGCACTACCCCAACACCACGGGGCCGGCACATATGGCATTAGCAGTGATGAATTGCATTCTAATTTTTAAATATCAATGTTTGTACGAAGTGTGCGATTTGCAAATACTGTTGCTGTAGGAAAATTCGCGACATCATTGCTGTTCAATTCGCATTTTGGCCGAAGGGACGCCTGTTTCATGTGGGGAAAGTGTGGTTTATGAACATGCGAGATTTCTCGCACGGGTCCGCTACTTTATTATATTTTACACGTTACAGGCCTTTTATCAGCCCACGCGAAGCAATCATGTTCTTCGTGACTATTGAGTTATATTCGTGATGAATAGAATTCTAGATGTACCAGCTTCTAGCATTTACCTCGAACATCTCCTTTTCTAGAAGGATGGAACGTTTCATACGCATGCACACATTTGCCGACTACTTAGACGTATGAGGACCTAATTGCGCACTTCCTCCATATTCTAAAGGCAAAATCTTGTCACTGTGATTACACAGCTCTCTCTCTCGAGTTGTCCTTTTGAAAGCCTTGTAGGAGTAGTAGCAGATAATTCTGGTGACACTCATGGATATCTTCGTCCTCTCTCTCTACAGCAACCTTAGCTTCAAAGATGTTGCAAAGGAAATATTTGTGTCTCAAGATGTAACTCAGATTTAAGCTCGCTCCTTTATTTAATATTTATATTCAACATATTTTTTTTTTCATCTACCGGCTCACTGACGAGAAAAATAGAGAGAAGAGGGGAAAGGGAGTGTTCTGTCCCCTCGAAAAAAGTAGACTGTTGAGAGAAGGTAAAAGGGGCTGTGGAAGTTTGGAAATGAAAGGCTCTCTAGGCTTCCTTCTGCTTAACAGAGAGCAAGATATAGAAAGCATTATGGGGTTTGAAGCCAGTTTTCAGTGTTGCCTTAGTAAACAAAAGTTTGGTGCTTTTCAGTCGGTCAACACGAACATATCCCATCGGACTTTAGGAAATGTGTCATAGTGCCCATTCCAAAAAAATCATCTGCTAATAGATGTGACCAATATCGCACATTAAGCCTTGTAACCCATGCTTCTAAAATACTCACCAGCATTATCTTGAAACGCATTGAAGGAAAGGTAGAGTTGGAGTTGACAGAAGATCAATTTGGATTCAGGAAGGGTAGAGGGACTCGAGAAGCAATCCTAGCTTTAAGAATGATTATAGAGAAACGACTAAGAAAAGATATGGATACATTCATTGCTTTCGTAGACCTGGAGAAGGCATTTGATAAGGTTGAGTGGAATAGACTATTCATGGTGTTGAAAGAACTGGGTGTTAAGTACAAGGACAGGAGGACAATTTGGAAATTGTATGAAGACGAGATAGCCGTTATACGATGTGGAGATTCCACAACAGAGGCCAACATTAAGCAAGGAGTTCGGCAAGGTTGTTCACTTTCACCAATTCTTTTTAATGCATACATCCAAAAAGCAATAGATGAAGTAAATGATAATTTGCCAATGACTGGAGGTCTCAAGATTCAAGGAGAAAGAATTACCATGCTTCGCTTTGCGGATGATATCGCAGTCCTGGCAGAAAACGAAGATGATCTGAATTATGCATTAGCAGAAATGGAATCCACCTTTAACAAATATAACATGAAGATCAACAAAATGAAAACCAAAGTTCTTCTCTGTAGCCGGCAGTATGAACCTCCTCGTTGTACTTTAAATGGAGAACAGCTGACAAATGTACAGGAGTTCACTTACCTTGGTAGCAAAATAACAGCAGATGGAAGAAGTAGAAGAGAAATAGTCAGCCGCATCAACCAAGCCAAAATAGCATTCAACAAGAAAGGAAAGCTCTTTACATGCAAAAACATTAGTATGAGCCTAAGGAAACGTCTTGTGAAGATATATGTGTGGAGCGTACCGTTATATGGTAGTGAAACCTGGACTCTTAGCTTGGCTGATAAAAAACGAATAGTAGCCTTTGAAATGTGGTGCTACAGGAAAATACTAAAAATTCCATAGGTGGACAAAATCAGTAATGAAGAAACGCTGAAGAGGATTGGAGAGAAGCCATGTTTATGGAATATGCTTACTCACCGAAGAGACAATTGGATTGGACATATCTTGAGGCATGAAAGTCTTCTGCACACAATACTGGAGGGCAATGTTGAAGGAAAGAACTGTAGAGGTAGACCACGGCTGGGATACATAAAACAAATCATTCACGACAAAGGTTGTGATAATTACTTGGACTTGAAGAGACTAGCCACAGACCGGAGTTCATGGAAAGCTGCTACAAACCAATCTTCGGATTGAACACCACAGAAGAAGAACACGAATGTACCCAAATAAGTTGGGTTCCACCCTAATCCTGAAAAAAAAAAGTACTTGAGATTATAAATACACTTGAATGACCAGTTTCGATCGTCAAGCGATCATCATCAGAACCATTACACTTAGGCTATAAAATCTATGTCTGAAAATACGGGTGAAAATATGTACAATATGTACACTTGTTTAGTTGCAGTATTGGTAGTGCAACTCGCCAGCATTTGCTGGTTGTAGTCTAATATGATGTTTTGGTGAGATAATGGAAGTGGTGATAGAACTCCGGAATTTGCCTGTTTGGAGTGATTATGTGGTTGTTGTGAATGGTCAATTCTGATTGTACTGTATTGTACAAGTTACTTATGTGGTTAGTGGTCTTGTGCGGTTCGGAGTCAAGCAGTTCACTTGGCCACTAAAAACACGCGACTGAGTGGACTGTTATCTCGCTGAGCAACTTCCCCCTCCCCGCATTCATGAGTGCTGTGTGTACAAAGTGCAGGTGTACTTGGAGTGGGTTGCCAAGTCTAGACATGATGGTGTATGTTATTGTATTCAGGACGGTCTTGAACTATTAAAGACCGTGGAATCAATTCGCGCCACGCATAAACTAGTAGGCATATAAGCGCTGCCGGTCTCTGAGATTCTTTTTTGTATAGAAAGCCCTGAAGATATTTCCAGTATTGACTAACTAATTTATTGTTGTTTAAAGGCGTGGAACAGCGAGGTCATCTGCTCTGAAACTAATTAACAATTAATTGATAGCTTTCAGTCGGTCGACACGTATTTATGCCCAAATATGTTAGGCGGAAAATATAGGACTCTACTTGAAATATCACCCAGGGGCTGACGACGTGGGTTGGCAACGACGGGAACCCAGCTGAGTCGGGCATTGCTTCCACTTACTTGTGCCGGTCTCTTCTCTGACATCATTCCTGTCGACCTCCTTTGGTCAACTCTTTTTCTCTTCCGACCCCGATGGTATTAGAGTATCCGAGGACTACCGTGTTTTTCACTTTCCCGCCTTGATTGGCCCTTGTCTCATCTTCCCTGATCTCTCATTCTTCGAGGGATCAGAACTCTTCTTTTCTCTTCTTGATATCTCCTGCCTTCTACTCAAGGCCCTTAAGGAGGCAGGGTGTGTGTAGCCCCACCACGTATGGTGCATCCGGGATAGTGCTACGCCCTCAAGGGCTCACGGCTGGTGAGTTTGGGAGTTGGTAAATCCGAGCTAGGTCCATGATTTTCTACTTCTTCCATTGCCTCCGGGGCGGACTCTCTCCTTTTCACCTTTTCTATCCGCATTTCACAGCTCTTCTTCCTTCCAAGTTCCTCAATCCTCGAGGGTTAAGGACATTTTTTTTCTCCTGTCGTTTATTTAGGCTACCTTATTCTTCTTTCGTTTTCCATTTCTTCTTCTAGTATGTAAGCCCGTGATTAGGTTTAGATGTAAGGTGTGTTGTTGGCTTTATAGTTTACATTACATTATCATTTTCACTATCTCCTAAACCATTATGGGCGGATAACCTAGATGTTAGACCCCCTAAAACAACAATTATCATCATTATCATCATCATCATCCTCTCCTCTTTAGCTTTCCTATCTGCCTTTCATGTCTTTACTTCTTTATTAGTTCTTCAGCCCTCAGTTTTCGAAGGGTGAAGGCATTTCCTTCCCTGTCATTTACACTCTCACTCACTCACTCACTCACTCGCTCGCTCCGTTGGCTTTTCTGGGACGTGACGATCCCGTGCCGCTCTCACTATCTGCCTCCATTTCCTCCTATCCAGCGCAGTATTCTCCCATACAGTATTACCTATTTGTCTGCAGTCAGAGGTCACCTCATCTTGCCTTCTACTCCTAGGTCTTCCAGGGGGTCTCGAGCCTTCGATCTTCTTCTCGTACACCTGGCGAACTATTCTGGTAGCGTCCATTCTGATAACATGCCTTGCCCATTGCAGCCGTTTCGCTTTCATGACGTCCACTACTCTGGGTTGATTGGCCAACTTGTACAGCTCATGATTTGATCTGAGAACCCATCTTTGTGTTTCCTGGTCAAAAATGGGGCCGAAAATTTTTCTATATATCTTGATTTTGAAGACTCTAAGTTGGTGTTCCTCCCTTTTGGTCACACTCCGTGTTTCGGCTCCGTATAGCAGTACTGGCCTGATGATCGTGTTGTATAGTTTTAGTTTTGTTTTCCTGGTCAAAAGTTTGGAGGAAAGTAATTTATGCAGGGAAAAGTAAACTTTGCATTCCGCAATCTAATTTGGTGTTCAACTTGTCTTCTATTGCAGTCATTTATATTTACCCCAAGGTATTTGAAGTTTGGCGTGTTCTTAAAGGTTAAATTGCCTATATGAAGGTTGTTGCGTTGGTCTGTAGTCATGTTTTCTCTCTGTATGATCATGTATTCTGTCTTCTTTTCATTAATCTTTAGACCTATTTTAGCAGCAGTTTCATTTAATTTCCTGAATAAAACTTAAATTTCTCCTCCATTATTTCCTATTAATACAATGTCATCTGCATATGCCAGGATGTTGTGTTTGTTACCTGCTAGGTCTCCAGTTGCAGCTTCTTTGGTTTCCCGAATTACTTTTTCCAGAACGATGTTGAAGAGAAGTGGGGAGAGCGCATCACCTTGTTTTAGTCCTGTTCTGTTTTCAAAACCGTCTGATACGGATCCACAGTGTGTCACTTTTCTCACTGTCTCCTCCATACACATTTTGACCAGGCTGATGAGTTTCTGTGGGATTCCGTACTCTGCCATAATTTCCCACACCGTTTCTCTGTGGACTGTCATAGGCCTTTTGGAAGTCAATAAATAGGTAATGGACGTTTTTGTTATATTCCCAAACTTTTTCATTAATTGTCTTAATACAAAATATATTGTCTGTTGTTGATCTGTTTTTACGGAAACCATTCTGATAGTCTTCTCTTATATTTTCGGTGTATGGAATTAGTCGTTGTAATATTATGTGCGACAGTAATTTGTAAGCTGTGACAAGTAGGGATATTCCTCTGTAATTTCCGCAGTTATGTTTATCTCCTTTCTTATGTATTGGAACAATAATTGCTTCCTTCCATTCATCCGGTATTTGTTCCTCGCGCCATATTTTCAGGATAAGTTTATGCAGTTTTTCATGAAGCTTCTCACCCCCATATTTCAGCAATTCAACTGGTATACCGTCAGATCCAGCAGCTTTGTAGTTTTTCACTTTCTTCAGACTGCTCGTTACCTCTTCATATGAAGGATCATTTATGAAAGGTTCTACCGTTGAAAGAGTGGTTCTCTCCAATTTGTTGTCTGGTTCAGGGCAGTTCAGTAAGTGGTCAAAGAACTCTTTACAAGCCTGTAATATGTGGGTTGTTCCTGCAAAGATGTTACCATTGTTGTCGTGGAGAACTGCTGATCGCAGTTGGTAACCTTTCTTATTGCTATTCACCGTCCCATATATACTTTACGGATGTTGTTCTCCTTCTGGTAATTCCCAATACTCTCTAACTTATGTTTAAGGTAAAGCTTCTTTTCTTTTCTTAAGGTTCTGCTTGTTTCTCTTCGTGTTTCCCTGTAGTGCTGTTCCAATTCTTCATTTCTCCTGTCCTGTGGCCATGTCTTCCTTGCTGAGATGCTAGCTGCTACTGCTGTTTTGCATGTACCATTAAACCATTTCTTCTTTCGTTCTACTTTTGGTAATGCGTTTTTAGCTGATTCTTGAATCACCATCTTGATATCCTTCCACAATCTATTAATATCTGTAGTTCCACTTTCATCCACTTCTTCTCCTACTTCATCAAGTACCCAAACCTGTTGCTCACTTCCACTTGGTACTGACAAGTTTGAGGAGTTTCCTCTAACGCTTGTAGATCATACTGTATTGCGCGCCCTTGTTGTTGTTTGTGGTGAGTTTTCAGTTTCACCTCCATGGATGCAACCCGCAAGTTGTGGTCAGAGTCTATGTCAGCTCCCCGGTAAGCACGAATATCAGTGATGGCGCTTCTGTGTCGGTTTGAAATTAGTATATGGTCAATTTGGTTTGCCGTCTTTCCATCTGCTGAATACCATGTTTCCTTATGTATATCCTTGTGTGGGAACGTCGTACTCCTGTCATTTACTTACATTAATAATAATAACCCCTGGCACTATACAGCCCGTGATGGGCTTAGGCCTACCAAGCGACCGCTGCCCAACCAGTTGGCCTGCAGATATTGGGGAGACGCGAGATCGGCGCATCGGTTCCCCTCGGCCGTTAGTCTTGGTTTTCGTGACCGGAGTGCTGCCTCACTGTCAGACAGCTACTCAATTGTCCTCACGAGGCTGAGTGCACCCCGTTCCAGCTCTCACGTCAGTTTATAAAATCCCTGACGGAGCTGGGAAACGAACCCGGGGCCTCCGGGTGAGAGGCAGGCCCGCTACCCCAACAACACGGGGCCGGCTCATATACTTACATTATCCCTTTTTATTTCCTTCTTCTTCCACTAGCATAAGTTATATGAGGTCCATCGCGAAATTAAGTTTCTCTGTAGAAAACGTCACCAGGCAGAAATTGAAATGGGGAGGTCACTTTGCGAGGATGCGAGACGACAGATGGACACACACGACTACCATGTGGGACACAAGAATGGGAAAGCTCATAGAGAGAGACCGAGGTGGAGATTCTATTTTGCGTGGGAAGGCCTACAATGGACCAGAGCAGCAAGAAGCAGGAGCAGAGGGAGAAAAAACGAAGACTTATTAATGATCGTTTCAAAGTAATTACAATCAAACGAAACGTTAGTAAAACCCAGATATAAAACTCAAATTGTAGCAGAACAAATTGAGACAACAATTAAGTGCAAATGTTATTTAATGAACGATGCAGGCAGAACAAAAGACGAAACAAATCATACACCTACCAAGTACAAACTTAATGCGAATAGCTCACTGCATTAGCGAAGAAAGAGCTACTCTCTATGTAGGAGACCTTCGCCCTTCTGGGAACATTGAGACCATTATTATATTATTATTTTGTAAATAAAATTAAAACTTAGTTATATAAGAACTTTATTGGCACTAGATAAAACAATGTTTGAGCTCTTCTTTTTACGAAATCACCACCAGAATCGCGGCACTTGTCATATAGTGAGCTCAACTTTTATATTCAGCAATTGTTCTAGGTTTGTGCCGTGTCTTGTGTGGGATTTCGCCTAGCACACAGAACTGGCTCATCAGCGGGCTCTTGGTGTCCCCGCCTGGACTCCCACAGGAGTAGCGAACTGCGCGCTACCTCCCTTTTCATAAAGCGCACCTGCGCCTCTTTACTGATAGAACTTAGACTCAAGCAGTAAAGAGTGGGGGGGGGGGGGGTTCGCTTCATAAAGAAGGAGGTAGCGCGCAGTTCGCTACTCCTGTGGGAGTCCGGCTGGGGGTGACACCAAGAGCCCGCTGATGATCCAGCTTGGTGTCCTAGGCGAAACCCCACACAAGACACGGCACAAACCTAGAAAAATTGCTGAGTTTTAATTCACTGGCCGTGAAAGCCAATATACCAACTTTTATATTCCTGTGCCGCCTGGGAATGGAACCAGCGGGTGTCATTCGTGTTCAGATTTTCGTCTGTGAAAATGCTGACCGGAGAACAGGCATTCCTTGAGGTGTTGTGCTCATTCATGACAATGCGTGACCACATACGACTCGATGCACAGCAACTGTTCAGCTGGGACCTGTTTGATCATCCACCATACAGTACTGGCCTTGCACCCAGTGATTTCCAGATTTTATTGCGCTCACCTGCACTGGATCCCTCTTCGTCAGTTTATCGCTTGTGTCATGGCCAAATCGAATACTATTAGGAACAGGAATGGTGAGACAAGGCTGCCTTGTTTCACCCCCAGTCGTTATCTCTATAGGGTCAGAGCAGGAAACTGGATAATCCGAACGCCTCTTGTCAGGAAACCGAATAATCCGAACACCACTTGTCGGGAAACCGAATAATCCTAAAGTTACGAGTTATGAAACCGAATAATCCGTACGCCATTAGTCAGGAAAGAGGATAATCGGAATGCTACTAGTCAGAAGATCAGATAATTCGAACGCCATTATTCAGGAAACCGGATAATCATAACGCCACTATTCAGGAAACCGGGTAATCCGATCGCCACCAGTCAAGAAACAGGATAACCCGAACGTCACTAGTCAGGAAACCCATATAATCCGAACGCTACTAGTCAGGAAACCAGGATAATCGGAACGCTATTATTCAGGAAACCAGATAATCCGAATGCCAGTAGTCTCGAAAAAACTCGAAACCCGGACAATTCGGACCCAAAAAATCATTAAAGGAACATCATCAAAGAAATCTCAGACTTGTATTTGGAACATTAAATAACTGTAAAAATAATGCAAGAATAACACTGCGCGTTACAGCAACTTGTATGATTGAGTTGGCCATATTTTTTTCCATGACGTTCTAAGCATTTGCTTTTAGACGTGTCCCAAGCCTCAGCCATTCGACATCGACAATGGTTTTAGAAGTGACTTTGTTTTCGATTAAGGATTTTAGGAGCATCTCTCTATAAGCCTAAATATATTAATTATAAATTAACCCCGTTAATCCGAATTTTGGCAATTCTAATAGTTCGGACAGGTTGGTTGGTTCCTCAGTTTAGGGGCTGTGACAACGCGGTCATATAGGCCTTGTACTTTGGGTGTGTGTAGAATCTGTCTGATAACCGGTGTTAATTGTGATGGCTGTATTAGTGTATCAGGTAAGGACTGCAGACGATCAATTTCAAGTAGCTCCTACTTTTGCTACCATAGGCTACCGTCAACAACACCTAGCTGTGAACTTGGTTTCTAGATGCCACCGAAACCGGCACCTGGCAGCGAACTTTGGAACTTAATATAGCGTTAATCAAATCTAACCTACACACAAAATATAGTTAGTGGAAGGTTCTTTTACATGCCATAAATCTATGACATGGGCCCTCCGTCTTTACTTCCGCTCCGAAGGAAGGCATACTGAGGGTTTTTAACGCTCTTAAAAAGTCCGACGACTTCAGCCGGGTTTGAACCCGCGACCTTGGGCATAGAAGCTCAGCATGCTACCAACTACGCCACCAAAGCCGCTGACATAACGTACTATCCCGGCATTTGACTGGAGGGAGTGTGGAAACGCTCGCACCGGGTATTAAACCTCCGATCTCCGTACTTGCTACCGCTCCTCTTGGCAGTCCTGGTAAGCGATTTTACACGCATGGCTACGCTGCGAGGTAGTGATAGATATTTCACCCTCCAGCTAATTATTAACAAGTTAAAGAGATATTGTCTAAAGTTATATCAATTTGGATAATGAAGAGCCCTCGCTTCTTGGTAATACCATTATAAATATTCAGGCTTCACTATAATATTCCACATTAAAGCCATTAGCATTATGAAAATACCTCTCATTCTCTTTGTTTAATTCTGAAGTATTTACGCACATAAGCTTCCTGCTTGGATGCGATTAAACATTGGGAATTTGTGGCACTTTACCACTCATGAAACATGATTATATTCAACAACTGGCCATCAATTTCCTAACCGGGAGAACTACCCAACAACTTGTATTTTTAATCGCTTATCCTCCCAGCTCAGTTTTACCATCGAACTGTGCGAGGGATCATTCCTGTATCGTCGCAAGATTGGTGTCTGGGAAGCTGTACACACTTGGTCTGCAGATACAAATGAGTCGTCCAGTTGCAAAACTCGTTTAAATCACTTGTGAATAAGGATCATGTCGTAAAATTATTTATGTTCGACCCTCACTATTATGTGTTTGAAAACTGTATCATAATGATGGTCATTATAACACCGTTTTTCATTACGATACAGTTTCTCCAGCCAATCAGAGCTCGTTCATTGACCAATTAGGTAACGATAATTTCGCGCATGCGCTCAAAATCCAACATGTCGGACATAAACACAACATCGAACTATAATAAATTACCGACATGGAATACCCACCGTCCATATGTTCGCGTAAATAAACTGGCGAATATGAGACAAGAAATAGCACAGTACCTTAAAATCACTAACACTAATTTCTACACAGCGCATTGTCTTCAAATGACTGCGGTGACAATATTACTGAGGGACGGCTGATGTAAACATATGGCTGCATATGGCATTGCAAGCCCACAGAGCGCATGCGTCGGCCGTTCAAAGCTCTTGAAAGACGAAGGTATAACACCCAACGCTCGCTCTGCGATCACAAAATTCCAGTAGCTGACTCTCAACAGATATTTATGAATATTTATGTTAAAACATATAATAAAGTTATAATTATCGTCGAACATAAACAGTCGTATGCAACTCGCCTATAATGGTAATTAAGACACTCGTATGGAAATTATAAAACTCGCATACGCTCCTTTTATAAAAAATACTCGTGTCTTAATTATAGCCATTATAGGCTCGTTGCATAATGTACTATTATGTTCGACCCTGACAATTATATGTCTGAAAACTGTATCATAATGATGGTCATTATAACGCTATTTTTCATTATGAAACAGCTTCTCCCACCAATCACAGCTCAAGAAACAGTTGTTTGACCAATTAGTTAAGGATACTTTCGCGCATGCGCTCAAAATCCAACATGTCTATATAAATTACCGAAAGTGCACCGCCCATATGTTCGCGTAAGTAAACTGGTGAATATGAGTCACTGTACCTTAATATCCCCAAAACCAATTTTTACACTGCGGGTTGTTTTTAAACGATTTCAGTGACATTTTTACTGAATACTGGTGCTCAATCTGCACATATGGCATTGAAGCACACAGAGCGCATGCGTCGGTCGGTCAGAGAGCTTGGAAATCAGAGATATCCTACCCTGCGCAGCACCCGATCACAAAATTCTAGTGACAATCTCAACAGATATTTATGAATATTTATGTTAAAACATATAATAAAGTTATAATTATCGTCGAACATAAACAGTCGTATGCAACTCGCCTATAATGGTAATTAAGACACTCGTACGAAAATTATAAAACTCGCATACGCTCATTTTATAAACATACTCGTGTCTTAATTATAGCCATTATAGACTCGTTGCACAATGTACTATTATTTAATTAGTTTATTTTATTTTCCTTTTTTATTTATTTTATTTCATTTTATTTTGTTTAATTTAATTTTGTTTTGTTTTATTTTGATTTTGTTGTGTTTTATTTTATTTCGTTTTATTTTGTTTTAAATTGTTTTATTTAATTTTTGTTTTGTTTTGTTTTTATTTTGTTTTGCTTATTTTTTTATTTTGTTTTGTTTTATTTTGATTTTCCAGAAAACAAACATGAAACCAAAAACACGAAACAAAAAGATAAATTCAAAAACAAAAGCAAAAGCAGAAAACAAAAAAACAAGAAACACAAAGCAAAAAGCAAAATACAAAAAAGCAAAAGCAGAAAACAAACACAATACCAAAACAAAGAAAGAAAAGCAAAAAGAAAAATTCAAAAGCAAAAGCACAAAGCAAACACAAAACCAAAAACAAAAAACACAATGCAAAAAGCAAAAATTAGAAAACAACAAACACAAAAGATACGCGAGGCAAAGTCCAGAGGAACGTTTCTCACGAAAATGATTTTTATTCACAAGTGGATTAAATGAGTTTTGCAACTGGACGATTAATAATTGAGGTACCGTACAGTATGTGACAGGCTGATCGCCGAGGCGACTGCTAACTTCGGTTTAAATAATAAACATTTAATGCAGCCAATGGCCACAGTAATACACAGTATATACAGGGTGATTCTTATAAACGTTTAAAACTCTCTGCAGCGACGTAGATGGCATTAAGACAAGTAATTTGATATAGGACACTTAGGGTCGCAAGTGTCTGGAAATGCCTTAAATGTGAACCACAACTGTTTAACATATGACGTCATCAGGTGACGGCTCAGCTCGAGCGGTCAGGCCCGTGCACTCTTACGCACACCAAAGCAAACGTTGAATATCATATCACTCTGGTTCCGAGTCTGCGTGTGCGACTTGGGCGCGTGGGGTTCGATGTTCAAATCCGGTTCAAATCCATCAGCTTTCTTTGTTCTCTCTCTCCTCCTTTCAAGTGGAAGCAGATTGTTTGTTGACATTAAGACACGGAACCATAGTGATATGATGTTCAACGTTTGCTTTGGTGTGCGTAAGGGAGTACGGGCCTGACCGCTCGAGCTGAGCCGTCACCTGATGACGTCATGTGTTTAACAGTTGTGGTTCACTTTTAAGGTATTTCCGGACACTTGCGACCCTAGAGTCCGATATCAAATTACTTGTCTCAATGCCATCTACGTCGCTATAGAGAGTTTTAAACGGTGATAAGAGACACCCTGTATAACAAATATCCAATGTGCTATGCATAATAAAATAAACAATTTACATCAGTGGAATATCCGATGAACCACTACTTCAAAAGGGTCTGTCACATGAGATATTGTTATGTCCCGATGTCGGTTCAAGGCGAAACCGTACCGGACACTCAACCAAGTTCAACCCAAATCTGCGGACTCAGGTGTGAGGGGACAGTCAGGCACTGCAGAGACGAAAGTCGGAGGGTGAGAGGTCGTTTGCCTGCCGATCGGGAGATCGGGCAAGTTGAGTCGAACGCTCGTTGACCAAGGGGCACGGAGCTGAGCCGGTACTTGAGGGCACCAGCTGAGGATGAGGTGATAACGAATATTTCTATTTCCTTTCAGGATTGAATTGATCCTTGTATCCATATGGTGGATTCCTTTACTCCCTTAAGGAATAAACTGGGAGTTAAGCTTTCAATCTCTTTTATTGGGGAGCATTCCCTGTTTCCTGAATCTCCTCCCACTCCCATTTTCTTGTGTAATAGGAGTTTGCAGTAATCGCTATCAGAATATATCGGAAGGACACCATAACGATCCTGGTACTTGATCTTGGAGAACCCCTTATCGGCCTATGGCTGAATACATGACATCTGGTGGGGACACAACAATTGATGGAGGCGCAACAATTATTTTCCGTCAAGTTAGTTATTGTTGTTTTAAGGGGCGGAACTACGAGGACATCTGCCCCTATTTTCCGTCAAAATATATCTCAGACTACAGCGTAAACTTCTACTATCGAACATTCCACTAACTAAAATCGTATCTAACTAAGGAAAGTTTTACAATCTATATACAAGATAACATTTTCTTATTCTCACCAAACAGTAGATCTCCTGTCCCTTGAAAGTCTTGTTTTTGACAGAATATATGTCCCTAATGTCATGTTAGCTGCAACCTGGAAGTTTCAAAACGACTTGATCATGTATACAGAAAACCATATTGTCAGGTAAACATGTGAAGAATATTTCCCAGTCGACAATCGGAACCATTTATTCTAAAAAGAACCTTCCTATTAGTATAAGATTAACATTGTATTCGCACTTCCAAATTTTACCCAGACACCTCATTACCTACCATAAGATAACACCTCAAGTACCACCAGACAACACCTAAAGTACCAACAGACCCCTTAAGTAACACCAGACAACACCTTAAGTGCCACCGGGAAACGTGTCTTGCATGGGTTTTAAAACTCTACTATAAAGTTGAGCGTTTCACAAGGCCGCCATACGGTCGAGACGTAGGCTAAGTGTTGAAACTGATAGCCTACTATAGTTAGTTACTGTTTTAAGGGGCAGAACTACGAGGTCACCTGCCCCTCTTAACACAGATTAAAGAAAATTTTGAGGTGGGCACCTAGATTTAAATAGACCAAAAATTAATAAAACAAAAACAAAAAAATAAATAAAATTAACTAGTAGTTCCTTGAAGAACTATACAGCCTATTTTTAGCCTATTTTCAATTTTGAAAAAATAGGCTTATGAGATCACCTTTTGTCCGTGTGTGTGTGCGCGCGTGCGTGTGTGTGTGTGTGTGTGTGTGTGAGGTGTGTGTATGTGTGTCCCTAATAAAATCTAAACGGCTGGAGCGATTTCAATGAAACTCGGTAAGTTCATAGCACTATTCCCGGCGACCTCGACCGTTCCCTTCAGATTGTGTTACGTCTCACCAATCCAACATGGTGGCTGTGCGAAATATTTCACTAGCATTCAATATCTCCGAAACTATTACCGATATCGCCCTGAAATTGTGGACGGTGATAAAGGGCACTAGTAGAAGTTCACCTATGACACTTTCAAAAACCTGGTGACTACAAAACCAACATGGCGGTCAAGCGAAATTGAGACTTTTAAATAGACTTTTCTCGCGATTTAACTACCCAAACGTAATGAAACTTGGTACTGTAAATGTTTATACACATTGTAATGTACTGGAGTCTAATCTAGGTCAATTGCTTACATAACCTCAAAATGGCAGCTGTACGAATTATTTCACTGGCATTCTATATCTCTGAAACTATTACAGATATCACCATGAAATTTTGAACGGTAATAAACGGTACTGATAAAAGTTGATCTATGTAGCTTTCGTAATCCTGTAAAGTACAAAACGAACATGGCGACCAAGCGAATTTGAAATATTTTAATAGACTTTTCTCGTGATTTAACTCTCTGAGCGCAGTGAGATATGGTACAGTAAATGATTTTGCAGATTGTAATGCGCTGCCATCTAATTTAATTCAACTGTTTACATAACCTCAAGATGGCGGCTGTGCGAAATTTTAAAATTAAGTTTTTATTCTTGTGTCGTAATCATGCGATTGAAGTGAAAGTTTTAATAATGAAGCTAGGCAATAATTGTCCTTGAATGGTACATAACTCTGTGGCCTATACATATAACAATCCTAAATGGCGAGCTTCCGAAATATTTAGACGGTTCTCAATATCTATGAATCTTTTACAGCAACCAAACTGTTTTTTTAATGTTCATGGAGACTATGAACATATATTCACCTATAGGACTTTCAGTAACCTGGTGAACACAAATCCAACATGGCGGCGACGCGAATAATAAATATTTAAATGGACGTTTCTCGCGAATTAACTATCCGAGTGCCGTGAAACGTTGCACGTTAAATGCTTATACAAATGTTGATCCAATGGCATGTAATTTATTTCAATTGTTTGCATAATTACAAGATGGCTGGTGTGCGTACTTTTAAAATCTGGTTTTTACTTCTTGTGTTCTAATCATGCGAATGAAGTTTGAATACCACACGTACACAATAATCTTAATGTAATAGTACAAAAATAAAAATCCATCCTGGCGACCATATTAAATATTTAGACGGTTCTCAATATCTACGAATCTGTTACAGAAATTAAACTGAAATTTTGTATGTTGATAGAGACAATTAACATGAGCAGGATATATGAAAATAGGCTATATAGTTCTTCACGGAACTACTTGTTATTTATCCTACGTATGTTAATTGCCTCTATCAACATACAACATTTCAGTTTGATTGCTGTTATAGATTCGTAGATATTGAGAACCGAATAAATATTACGGATGGTCGCCATGTTGGATTTTTTATTTAGGTCTAAGAGTTATGTACTGTTACATCAAGATTATTGAGGACGTGTAGTATCAAAACTTCAATCGCATGATTAGGACACAAGAAGTAAAAAGGAGATTTTAAAATTTCGCACAGATGCCATCTTGTGTTATGGAAACAGTTGAAAAAATTAGATGGCAGTGGATTGACATTTGTATAAGGATTTACTGTACCAAGTTTCACTGCACTCGGATGGTTACATTGCGAGAAAAGACCATGTGAATATTTATACATCGAGTCTCCGCCATGTTGGATTTGTGATCACGAGGTTATTGGAAGTCCTATAGGTGAAGTTATGTTCATAGCCCCTATGAACATAATAAAAATCAGTTTGATTGCTGTAATAGATTCATAAATATTGAGAACCGTCTAAATATTTCGTATGATCGCCATGTTGGATTGTTATATGTATAGGCCATAGAGTCATGTACCATTAAAGGAAAATTATTGCGTAGGTTGATTATTGAAACTTTCACTTCGATCGCATGATTACGACACAAGAAATAAAAACTTAATTTTAAAATTTGCACAGCCGCCATCTCGAGGTTATGTAAACAATTGAACTAAATTAGATACCATTGCATTACAATGTGTATAAATATTTCCTTTACCAAGTTTCATTGAGTTTGGATAATTAAATCGCGAAAAATTTTTATTAAAAATTTTCAAATTCGCTTGGCCGCCATATTCGTTTTATAGTTAACCGGTTTTTGAAAGTCTTATAGATGAACTTCCAGTAGTGCCCTTTATCTCCATACAAAATTTCGCGGTGATACCGCTAATAGTTTCAGAGATATAGAAAGCCGGTGAAATTTTTCGCACAGCCGCCATCTTGAGGTTATGTAAACAATTGAACGAAGTTAGATGTCGGTGCATTACAACGTGTATAAACATGTACTGTACCAAGTTTTATTGCGTTTGGTTGGTTAGATCGCGAGAAATGTCTATTTAAAAGTCGCAACTTCGCTTGGCCGCCATGTTGGGTTTGTAGTTACCGGGTTTTCGAAGGTAACATAGGTGAACTTCTAGTACTTCCCTTTATCTCGGTACAAAATTGCAGGATGATATCGGTAATAGATTCGGAGATATTGAATGCTGGAGAAATATTTCGCACAGCCGCCACGTTGGATTGGTGAGACGTAACAAAATTTGAAGGGCACGGTCGGGGTCGTCCGGGATAGTGCTATGAACTTACCGAGTTTCATTGAAATCGCTCCTGCCGTTTAGAAGTTATTAGGGGGGACACACACCATCACACAGACAGACACGCGGACAAAAGGTGATCTCATAAGCCTATTTTTTCAGAAATAAAAATAGGCTAAAATTATAAAAATAAACAAAAATTACGGAAAAACAAAAAATTATCATTCAAAAACGAACAAGTCGTTGAGTCAATTTACACTGGAAAATTTTGATTTCTGGCCCTAGCCCTCTCTCACTTATAAAGCGGATAACGCGATCAGCAGCCACCGCGTCATCGGCTAATATAAGTTTCAGTGTCATCTGCAAACCAAGGTTTCTTCGTAAGTCAGCAAGATCCACACACTCGGTTAAAATGTGGGCCACGGTGAAAACGGCTTCACAGGTAAAAAGTGTGGGGTCTTCCCTTTTCATTAAGTACGAATGGGTGGATCTTGTATGACCTATCCTTAGCCTACACAAAATGACGGACTCTATCCGTGACCGGAAAGAGCTCCGCCACACGCGAGTAGTTCCCTTGATCGCTCTCAGTTTACTGGGCAGTGGGTCAGCTAGCCACTGACTCTCCCAAAATGCCAGAACTTGTAGGCATAACTGAGAGCGAATATCTCTAGCGGGTACCTCCATTGGTCGAGGTGGTAGTGATACCGCCTCTTTTGCAGCATGATACGCTAACTCATTTCCCGCAATTCCCATGTGGCTTGGAAGCCACAGAAAGTGATTCGAGTGTCAGCTTGGCACAGCCCGGCCAGTCGGTCGTGGATTCGCTGCATTCGGGGGTGTTGCGGGAAACATGTAACAATTGAACTGCAACGAACTCAAATAGTCGGTACACACGAGAAAGTGGATTCGTGCATCCTGCAGTGCAAACTGCAGAGCTTCTTAGATGGCATCGGTAAACGGAGGCATCCGTGTTCACCTTAGGACCTCGGTGCAGATCTAACCGAATTTCCGGACGCGGGACTTGCCACGGAGGCACCTCGCTACGTGTCCGGTTCATACAGGGACCTACAGCCACTCCTATATCAGTACACGAGCTATCAAGTCTAATACCAACCAGCCGAGTGGCACGAGGCCGGTTGGCGTACCCTTGGTGGTTTTGGGTACCGAAGAGAGCTTGATAGGTCGGGTGTTGCGGCATTTGACGCACATTAGCAGCATATGCTAAAAGCATATGTTGGCGTCTATAATTTAAAGGTAGAACACCCGATTCGGCGAGTAGGCTGGGTATCGGGCTGGTATAGCCTAATATTTTCGGTACGCACCGCACAGGAATACTCATTTCCACACCACTATGAGGTAGAGTACATGGCGCGTTTTTTAACGTGGTTTCCCCGGTAGGCCTAGTCCACGGTTCCTGTGGCATTTGAGGTTGTCAACATTGAAATTCGGGTTCGTTTTCTTCTGAAACTACGTACGTTCCGATGTAAACTGCTCGTAACGTTTGGTTATGCTGTTTGTCGGTGATAACGAGCCGTCCAAGAAGTTTTAATCACGTGCGTTGTTACTTTATTTTCTAAATATTTCAGTTGAGTGTATTTATGTATATATTCTTCACTCTTTTATGTATTCTGGGTTATTCCCTCTTTATGCAATTTCCACTTGTGTTTATATTTCTCTCTCTCTCTCTCTTTCCTTCTCTCCCTCCGTCTTCTTGTTCTTATTTAAACGTGTCCCAGAGTTGATGTTTAACTGCTAGCTGAAGCATGTGAGAATTCTCCGGTATATTTAATCAACCTTAACCCATTCATTAGAGCCCGAACTATAGTACACTAGGGTATTTTTTACAGTAATACACACACAATAAGCCCATACCCATTGTGATTGTACATTATCATTTAACTAATTCCATTGCGGTAGATTTGTTAAAAACAATGTTACTCTGCGAGACCATCGATGCCGCCCAACCTCTTTCCAAAAACAATGCCTGTTCTTGCTACCAAAGTCAAAACAGAACTTTAAACCACACTAACACTAATACACACATACTGCACATTAGGGTATTGAAGATTATAGCAGTCTCACAGCCAATTGGGGTCCAATTACGGGAACATAACCTCCTAAGTAACATGGCGTCGTGTAGCGACATACCGAGACTACTGTATCGCACACACACATATCTGTTAATGAACTAGACACTTAGCCTACCGATTCTCAAAACATTTCGTGATCCTTTGTTGGAAATTTACCTCACAAAAAATACTTATGACGCGCTTTCTTATAGGGGCATATGACATCGCTGTTCCACCCCTTAATGCAATAATAACTAACTAAACTCGCTTTCTTGATGCTTGCAGATGGTGATGTAGTTCACTGAAATATTGAATCTGACAGGCACATAGGCCAGCTGGTTCTTGTAGACCAATAAAATACTTCAAATGACACGAACACATATCGGAAACGGCCATACGACTGGTTTCAAGTTCTCTTTTGACCATTGGCCGCAAGAACAGGCATTGTTTTTGGAAAGAGGTAGGACGGCATCGATAGTCTCTCAGGGAAACATCGTTCATAACAAATCTACCGCAATGGAATTAGTTAAATTATCACTATGGTTATGGGCTTATTGTTAAACGCATGGTTTGTTGCGTTCGTTTCATGACCCATTGAGATAACACTAACAGAGTGGTCAAATAGCCATCTTATTAGCTATTTGGAGCGATTATCTAGACTCTAAGGCTGAGGCCAAACTTTCGACTTTGTAGCCGCGTCAGAAATGCCACGGCACGGTCGCCTTAGTACGTTACATTAATTCAAATGTAGGTGGCCATGCTTGGTCAACATGGCGACAAAGACGTAGCAGAGAGCGTTTTCTCGGCGCAACAACAAAGATGCTCTGCGTAGTTTCTTATCGATGTGGCCATGCTAGCGCGACACTGGGTGCATATGCAGAGTGTCTCTTATTAACGTTTAAAACTCTCTGTAGCGACGTAGATGGCATTGATGATGATGATGATGATAATTGTTGTTTTAAGGGGCCTAACATCTAGGTTATCGGCCTCTAGATGGCATTGAGACAAGTAATTTGATATAGGGCACTTAAGGTCATAAGTGTCCGGAAATACCTTAAAAGTGAACCCCAACTGTTAAACATATGACGTCATCAGATGACGGCTCAGCTCGAGCGGTCAGGCCCGTGCACTCTTACGCACACCAAAGCAAACGTTGGATATCATATCGCTCTGGTTCAGAGTGCGACTCGAGCGCGTAGGGGTCGAGGTTCAAATCCGGTTCAAATCCGGGGCCTATCCATCAGCTTTCTTTGTACTCTCTCTCCTCCTTTCAATGGAAGCAGACTGTTTGTTGACATTAAGACACGGAACCAGAGTGATATGATATTCAACGTTTGCTTTGGTGTGCGTAGGAGAGCACGGGCCTGACCGCTCGAGCGTATCCGTCATCTGATGACGTAATGTGTTAAACAGTTGTGGTTCACTTTTAAGGTATTCCGGACACTTGCGACCCTAAGAGTCTATATCAAATTACTTGTCTCAATGCCATCTACGTCGCTATAGAGAGTTTTAAACGTTAATACGAGACAACCTGTATACTCGAGATTATAAATCCTGGTCGCCACTGAAGTCCATTAGTGACAGCCTTCGTTCACATCTCAGTGCGTGATATCTGTCACACACAACCTAACAATGCACTCTTCGTCTGGAACATGGTAAACCTTTGTCTCTCACACTCTAAAGTGAAAACCATATACTGCAAAATGTGTCCAGGTGTAGCGAAACTCATAATAGGGGCCTTTCCACATTTTCTTATTTATTGTATGGCTTTAAATGCCGAGAGTGTCCGAGGACATGTTCGGCTCGCCACAGGCTGTAGCTGCTTCAAGTGGACACCCATATGGTCAGCTACAAGTTCCGTTCGATTTCAAGTAGTTCCATCTTTCGCTACCAGGTGTCACTGATGCCTAGTGGTGAACGTTGGAACTTTGATAGAGCGTTCCAACTATATCTAACCTAGAAAGTTTAGTCTGAGGAAGGATCTTCTACATGTCATAAATCTATGACATGGGACCGCTGGCTTTACTTCCCCTCCGAAGGAAGGCATACTGAATGATTTTAACGCTCTTGAAAAGTCCGAACCTCGGCCTGGTTTGAATCCGCTATCTTGGACACAGCAGTTCAGCATGCTAACAACTACGACACTGAAGCCGCTGCCTTTCCACCCAGAGCTTATCATAGCTTCTGTCGCATGAAAGTCCTCGCAAATAGCATCACGCTTAGCATGTAGCTCGTCCAAAAATTCCCGAAAGGCGCCAGTAGCTGGCAAGAGCTTCATCATTCGTAGCTGTTCTAAGAAGAAGGGTCATACAGTCCACAGATTTATGTACTGTAAGTATTGAACGTTTTGGTCCTCCGGGCCAGATATGAACCAGCGGTCTAATTAAGGATAACGGATCTGTTGAAAGGAACCATCGCGGTATTTGCCTTGTGGTAAAAATTGGAAATTACGTATACCATTTTCAGGACGAATGAGGTGGGATTCGAACCCCTACTTTCCCGATTCCAGCGACACAGGTGTTAGTGTTCTCGGCCGCCCTGGCCTGTCCACCCAATAACCATATCAAAAATCTCCACCACCTTCTACAGCCTAGGGGTACGTATTGGGATCATGGTCCCAAATTCGGAGTTTAATTACTGCCCCTGAGAGCTGCCTCGTGAGGCAGAACTGACGAGAGGTGGGTTCGAATCCCAACTCAGTGATTTTTGAAGTGGGTTTATGTGGTTTCCCACTTCTACTCCAGCCAATTACGGAATGTCCCATAACTTACGGGTACGACCACCTCCTTCCGAATCCTAGTCTAAATTACTACTACAGTCACCATAATACAACAGTTTAGCAGACAAATCATTCTTTCCTCCACTCTCTCTTTCTCTCTCTCTATGTATATATATATAGGTCTATATATATGCATATACACCCGAGTTGATGACCAGTATGTCCTAAGCTAATAAATAGAAAGAAAGGTTGAACTTTACCTAAGTCTACCGATGCATGTCCAAACTTGCTAGCTGAATGGTAAAATTATTTTAATGTTGATTTCTAACACTTGCCAAGAATATTTGGAAGAGGCTGTTACGGGGTAAGGTGCACGATGATTATTTCCATCACTATTATTAAGTTCGGCTTCGGGGCTAAGTGGATAGGACACTTGCCTTTGGTGCAAAGGTCCCCGGGTTTAATTCCCGACCAGTTCGTTAAATTTAAAGCCGCGTACATTCATTTTATTTTGTTCTTTAAATTTCATTTCATTAAATTTAATTTTATGTCATTTCATTTTTTAGTGTTCCGTTGAATTTTCTTCTTTTGTCATTTGGGCCACCTATGGACCACGGCGCTTGTGCTGTAGCTGTTGTCTGCCGTTTGTGGTGTTTTTGGTGGATTGTTTGGCGGCTGCTTTTGTGCTGATATTTTGAGCTTCTCTATTGGACCAGTACTCTTTAATTTCCTTTCTGAACTGTATCTTACGTTCCTAGGACCATTTCCTGGACGCGTTGTGGTGAACTTCTGTAATGCATGCGAGGAAAGGCCTGGTTTCAATTGTCAGACGGTAGTGACTCCTGTCATTTATTGTTTCTTGCTAAATATTAAGTTTAGCAAGATCCTTCTCAATCTGTTTGAATCACAAGGACCCAGTGGCTTTAATTTTTTTGTTTGCTTGTTTTTTGTTTGTTTTTATTGTTTTTCGTGGTTTTTCTTTAGTGTTTTAGTCTTGCATTTTTTATGCTGTCTTTTATGCTGTCGAATTGTGTTAATTGTTTTGTATTATGCTTTATTTTCATTTATTTCGTTTCGTGTCATTTGATTGATCGATTGATCATGACATTTTATGAATAATTTTATCTTCATCGCAACATACAGGTCACCCGAAATATATATATATATATATATACAGGGTGTATTTGATATGATGGAAGTCCGTTACACTGGTGATAGAAGAGACTATTCTAAGATTCCTAGGAAAAATATTTGTCACCTATCTTGAAATTGATAATTAATCATTAAAAAGTCAATGTTTTTAGTTATTTCAGAAACTAATCAGGCAGAAAGTGGTGCGGCAGGCTGGGGTAAACGAGGCGGAGCCAGGAGAGACGACGCGCGAAGGGGAAGTTGTTACGTAATCGGATCATTGACCTTACCGGTTGACTTGAGGGGTGGTAGGCTATCAGCTGTTATGAGGATGAGCTCTACCGTCTCGTAAGAAAATGTGCATTGCCGTTGTTCTTGTTGTTGTTGTTGTTGACAACGCACGCAATGGCTTGGGACGTTAAGGCCGGTAGTATTGTGTAGCCTACTTTGTAAGTGTGGAATTCATTGATTGGTGTTCATGTATAAAATAATTTCGATACTCAGCCCTGATGTATCATTGGCGTCCGTGTCGGACCTTCTGTTGACTAGTTTCTGAAAATACTAAAAACATTCACTTAATGAAATGCAGTGTGACGAAATTCCGACATCCCGTAGTCTGTTCAGAACTAGGCATTTAGGACGGAAGTAAAATACTTGATGTTTTGTTTGAGAGGCTTGGCGATTTTGGTCATTTAGCCCCATGTAGCTGGGTGTGGGTAGAATTTGTGTGATAACCTGTGTTTTATGGTTTCTGTAGTAATGTGGGTATTTGTATTTCAGGTGAGGATTCGGAAAAAGGCGCCGGCCCTGTGGTGTTGGGGCAGTGCACTAAGCCTCGTGAGGGCAACTGAGTAGCTGTCTGACAGTGAGGCAGTGCCCGAGTCAGGAAAATCAAGATTAATGGCCGAGGGGACCCGATGCACTGACCACGCGTCACCCTAATATCTGCAGGCCAAATGGCTGGACAGCGGTCGCTTGGTAGGCCTAGGCCCTTCATGGGCTGCACTGCCAGCGGTTATGATTATTGAGAATAAGGCGGCCGTGGCCTTAAGTTAGGAACAATCCCGACATTTGCCTGGGGTAGAAGTGGGAACCCATGGAAAACTGCTTCCAAGATTTAATACTAGTACGGTACCACATGTTCATATTGTTCATATTGTCACATCCCATCTCCAGCCCTCGGGTGGCCATTAACTGGAGAGGGGGGGGGGGGGGGGGAGGGTTGATTTATTGGTTCATCAACAATGTAAATACATATGAAAATATACGAAAATGAAAATAAAATACAAATACATTGTTATAATACAGTGTTATAATAATAATAATAATAATAGTCTAATAATAATAATAATAAGAGTCAGCATGTGTAGTTCTGGAGGTAGAGTGTTAACCTTTCCGAGGGTGTGATCTACGTTCAGTCATGTAGTAAATGAATGGGATCTAATACGATCATCTCCATGGATTTCATGGCACATACAAGAAATCCTACGTACATTAAAGTCTGGCAACTCGACATACCAAAAAGAAACATAAAAGAAGTTAGCGTGTGTAAAAGCCTATTATTACTATTATTAGTATTATTAATATGTTTATTACAGTTGTTGCACTATCTTCACACAAAGATAGACCAACAGTTCCTTAAATTAATTTACGAGATCTTTAGGATTTCTATTTTCTATGCATAGTCCATGAAGCTGGCAAAATCCTAGACAGATCCACCATCACTAGTCATGTAGCCACTCCCCATGAAGGTGTGAATCAGCTGTTCATAGGCTCGGTTTGTGTATTTCAATATCATTGGCAGACAAGGCGAGGAGGTCACTCAACTGCAGACTCTGGTCAACATTCCTCAGCGTAGGAGGGGAGGGTGACGGGGAGAAGTCAGCTCTGCTGCTGAGGGGAACGAAGTGAAAGCCCGTTTCCAAGACATTGACCGACGATTTTTGTGCTTTAATTCCACCTACACTAATTAAGATCCGACTTAATTTCATGTAGATATTTGCTTAGAATACCATCTTCTATCACCAGTGTAAAGGACTTCCATCATATCAAATACACCCTGTATATAAAAATCAATGTAACGTGATAGTTTGTCTGTGGGTATGTCTCCTATGCGTTCATATACCATTCGTCCGATTGCGATGAAACTTGGGTGAGATGTTGAGTACACTCCAAGGAAGGTTTCTGACTTAGTAAATCCATTTTACAATAGGTAGCGCACGCGTACATTCAACAAATGAGCGACGATGCGCGAAGCATTTCAACAAAGTCCCGTATGTGTTCATATACCATACGTCCGATAGCGATGAAACTTGGGTGAGATGTTGTGTACACTTACGTGAATGTTTCAAAATTAGTGAATACATTTCACAGTAGATAGCGCACGAGTAGATTCAACAAATGAGCGACGACACGCAAAGCGTTTCAACAAAGTCCCGTATGCATTCATATACCATTCGTCCGACAGCGATGAAACTAGGCTGAGATTTTGTGTGCACTCCAGGGAAGGTTTCTAGCTTAGTAAATCCCTTTAAAAATAGGTAGAGCACGAGTAGAATCAACAAATGAGCGACGACGCGCGAAGCGTTTCAACAAAGTCCTATATAATTTCATATACCATTCATCCGATAGCGATGAAACTTGGGTGAGATGTTGTGTACACTCCAGAGAAGGTTTTTGGCTTAGTACATACATTTTACAATAGGTAGCGCACCAGCAGATTCAACAAATGAGCGATGACACGCGAAGCGTTTCAACAAAGTCCCGTGTAAAGTCATATACCATTCGTCTGATAGTGATAAATGTTTGGTGAATTGTTGTGTACACTCCAGGAAAGGTTTCTGGCTAAGTAAATCCATTTTACAATATGAAGCGCACGTTTATGTTCAACAAATGAGTGACTACGCGCGAAGCGTTTCGACAACGTCCCGTATACGTTCACATACCATTCATCCGATTGCGATGAAACTTGGGTGAGATGTTGTGTACACTCCAGGGAAGGTTTCTGGCTGAGTACATCCATATTACAATATGTAGCGCAAGAGTAGAATCAACAAATGAGCGACGACACGCGAAGCGTTTCAACCAAGTCCCGTATGCATACATGTACCATTCGTCCGTAGCTATGAAACTTGGGTGAGATGTTGTGTACACGTCATGGAAAATTTCTGGCTTAGTAAATCCCCCATACAATATGCAGCGCACAAGTTGATTCAACAAATGAGGGACGACGCGCGAAGCGGTTCAACAAAGTCCCGTATAAGGTCATATACCATTCTGCCGTTAGCGGTGAAACTTGGGTGAAATATGGTGGACACTCCAAGGAAGGATTCTGGCTTAGTAAATACATTTCACAGTAGGTAGCACACGAGTAGATTCGACAAATGAACGACGACACGCGGAGTGTTTCAATACAGTCCCCTATGTCTTCATATCCCATTAGTCCGATAGCGATGAAACTTGGGTGAGATGTTGTGGACACTTACGTGACGGTTTCTAACTTAGTAAATACATTTTACAGTAGGTAGCGCACGAGTAGATTCAACAAATGAGTGACGGAACGCGAATCGTTTAAACAAAATCAGGTATGCGTTCATATACTATTCATCCGATTGCGATGAAACATTGATCAGTTATTGTGTACCCGCCAGGGAAGGGGACTTAGTAAATCCATTTCACAATAAGTAGCGCAAGAGTAGATGCAACAAATGGGTGACGACGTGCGAAGCGTTTCAACAAAATCCCCTATTGCGTTCATATAACATTCTTCGATTGCGATGAAACCTTGATGAGTTATTGTGTACACGCCAGGGAAGGGCTTCGACTTAGTAATACATTTCTCAATAGGTAGCGCACGAGTAGATTCAACAAATGAGTGACAGCGCACGAATCGTTTAAACAAAAAACCCTATACGTGCATATACCATTCATCCGATTGCGATGAATCATTGATGAGTTATTGTGTACACGCCAGGGAAGGGTTTCGACTTAGTAAATCCATTTCACAATAGGTAGCGTACGAGTAGATTCAACAAATGAGTGACAGCGTTGAAACTTTTGAAAGTTGTTGTGCACGCTCCCATGAATGGTTCTAAATTAGAAAATCCATTTTACGATAGCTTAGAGGCAGTTAACATGTTGTGTATCCAAAAGCACTTCAAGAAACAGAATTTCAACGCCAACACTTTCTTTGATTGGCATTGCAACGCATGCCGGGTACAGCTTGTCTATATACAGGGTGTATTTGATATGATGGAAGTCCGTTACACTGGTGATAGAAGAGACTATTCTAAGATTCCTAGGAAAAATATTTGTCACCTATCTTGAAATTGATAATTAATCATTAAAAAGTCAATGTTTTTAGTTATTTCAGAAACTAATCAGGCAGAAAGTGGTGCGGCAGGCTGGGGTAAACGAGGCGGAGCCAGGAGAGACGACGCGCGAAGGGGAAGTTGTTACGTAATCGGAGCATTGACCTTACCGGTTGACTTGAGGGGTGGTAGGCCATCAGCTGTTATGAGGATGAGCTCTACCGTCTCGTAAGAAAATGTGCATTGCCGTTGTTCTTGTTGTTGTTGTTGACAGCGCACGCAATGGCTTGGGACGTTGGGACCGGTTGTATTGTGTAGCCTACTTTGTGAGTGTGGAATTCATTGATTGATGTTCATGTATAAAATAATTTCGATACTCAGCCCTGATGTATCATTGGCGTCCGTGTCGGACCTTCTGTTGACTAGTTTCTGAAAATACTAAAAACATTCACTTAATGAAATGCAGTGTGACGAAATTCCGACATCCCGTAGTCTGTTCAGAACTAGGCATTTAGGACGGAAGTAAAATACTTGATGTTTTGTTTGAGAGGCTTGGCGATTTTGGTCATTTAGCCCCATGTAGCTGGGTGTGGGTAGAATTTGTGTGATAACCTGTGTTTTATGGTTTCTGTAGTAATGTGGGTATTTGTATTTCAGGTGAGGATTCGGAAAAAGGCGCCGGCCCTGTGGTGTTGGGGCAGTGCACTAAGCCTCGTGAGGGCAACTGAGTAGCTGTCTGACAGTGAGGCAGTGCCCGAGTCAGGAAAATCAAGATTAATGGCCGAGGGGACCCGATGCACTGACCACGCGTCACCCTAATATCTGCAGGCCAAATGGCTGGACAGCGGTCGCTTGGTAGGCCTAGGCCCTTCATGGGCTGCACTGCCAGCGGTTATGATTATTGAGAAGAAGGCGGCCGTGGCCTTAAGTTAGGAACAATCCCGACATTTGCCTGGGGTAGAAGTGGGAACCCATGGAAAACTGCTTCCAAGATTTAATACTAGTACGGTACCACATGTTCATATTGTTCATATTGTCACATCCCATCTCCAGCCCTCGGGTGGCCATTAACTGGAGAGGGGGGGGGGGGGGAGAGGGTTGATTTATTGGTTCATCAACAATGTAAATACATATGAAAATATACGAAAATGAAAATAAAATACAAATACATTGTTATAATACAGTGTTATAATAATAATAATAATAATAGTCTAATAATAATAATAATAAGAGTCAGCATGTGTAGTTCTGGAGGTAGAGTGCTAACCTTTCCGAGGGTGTGATCTACGTTCAGTCATGTAGTAAATGAATGGGATCTAATACGATCATCTCCATGGATTTCATGGCACATACAAGAAATCCTACGTACATTAAAGTCTGGCAACTCGACATACCAAAAAGAAACATAAAAGAAGTTAGCGTGTGTAAAAGCCTATTATTACTATTATTAGTATTATTAATATGTTTATTACAGTTGTTGCACTATCTTCACACAAAGATAGACCAACAGTTCCTTAAATTAATTTACGAGATCTTTAGGATTTCTATTTTCTATGCATAGTCCATGAAGCTGGCAAAATCCTAGACAGATCCACCATCACTAGTCATGTAGCCACTCCCCATGAAGGTGTGAATCAGCTGTTCATAGGCTCGGTTTGTGTATTTCAATATCATTGGCAGACAAGGCGAGGAGGTCACTCAACTGCAGACTCTGGTCAACATTCCTCAGCGTAGGAGGGGAGGGTGACGGGGAGAAGTCAGCTCTGCTGCTGAGGGGAACGAAGTGAAAGCCCGTTTCCAAGACATTGACCGACGATTTTTGTGCTTTAATTCCACCTACACTAATTAAGATCCGACTTAATTTCATGTAGATATTTGCTTAGAATACCATCTTCTATCACCAGTGTAAAGGACTTCCATCATATCAAATACACCCTGTATATATAGAGAGAGAGAGAGAGAGAATATATACATATATTTATACATGCTCATTATTCTTCGATGAATTCTCGGTGAGTGACTTTAACTTTACTTCGAGAATATTGTCTAGTGAATGACTTTGTGCTAAGTAAGATTAGATTTCATTGTTGGGCACCGGATGTTCAGGCATTAATAGGATGGATTGCAACAAGGTATAGACATGTCAATTCGTATATTTGAGATTAAACTCTTTCTTAATGAGCTCTGTCCGTTTTGTTGTCATTTCTTTAAAACGAAGGCTAATATTTTTCTTAAACGAAGAATTTCATTCACTTAGAAATACATTCGAATTTAAAGTATTTTAGGAACTTTATTTCAAAGACCTCATCAATCACTACAGTGTAACTTGGATAATTAGAACTTCTAGGGCCAATTAAAAATTCAAATTATCAAAAAATCCGAATTAAACAAAATGTTTCAAAAATTACTCAAATTTAAAGATTTAACAAAGAACAATATTTTAGATACTATTAGTATGTACAACAGTACTGGACACAGTAAATAACATTTACTGTTTGCCACAAGAGTCCGAGATAGTAAATTGCTTTCTTGATTTAATTCTCTCGCGATTAATAATATAAATCTAAGCCATTTAGTAACTGAAAAAACAGAATCACATAGGTTGTGCTGATTTTCAAAAAAATATTCCGAGTTGTAAGACGTAATTCGATACTTCTTCCGCACTCGGAATTGGTCTTGTTTATAAAATATACGAGTTATGAATTGCAATACTGCGCTTTACCGTTGACGTTGAGAGTTCGAATTAACCAAAAAATATTCGAATTATCCACGACCTTTTAACATTGTTTACATACAAAATGCTAGGGACCAGGCAAAATATTCGAATTAAAGACGATTTCGAATTATAGAAGTTCAAATTATCCATGTTCAACTGTATTTCACGTCTAAATAGATGATCAACATTCAAATCCGGGAAAAGCAATATATAATCATTGCTCTTTTCTCAATGTCCTATTATTTGAAAAAAGAAATGCATACAAACATGAAACTTCGCTTCAGGTAATACAGGCATTTTAATATAAATTCATTAGTCCTAGAACTTTTTATTTTCAAATTCATTATTTTACCCCATTCTTATTATTAGTATTAAACTTTTGTAATATCTAGACAAGAATGCAATTTTCCTACATGGGACTTCTTTTTTACACCCTATCTGCACTAAACTGCTCATATAGAGTTGCAGCCTATCCTATTAATGCCTAAGAATCCGGAGTGGCTTCGGTGGCGTAGTTGGTACCATGCTGAGCTTCTATGCCCAAGATCGCGGGTTCAAACCCGGCCGAAGTCGTCGGATTCTTTATGAGAGTTAAAATCCCTCAGTATGCCTTCCTTCGGAGGGGAAGTAAAGCCGGCAGTCCCATGTCATACATTTATGGCATGTTAAAGAACCTTACACTAATTTAACTAGTGGGAAGCTAAATTATAAGTTACATTTTGACTGACGATCTTAGGCTCCAACGTTCGTCACCAGGAGCTGACTGCGGTGGCATCTGGTAACTAAGTTCAGAACTAGTAGTCGTTGACGGTGGCGTTTGGGGGGTAAAAGTAAGAACTACTTTAAAAATCAATGGCTACAGTCCTTACTTGAATTAAAAACATATAACACACACTAATACAGCCAACACAATCAACACCGGTTTTCAGACAGTTTCTACACACACCCAAAGTACATGACCGCGTTGTCACAGCCCATAAACTGAGGAACCATCCAACCAAAAATCCTGGCTCTAGTAATGAGTCTCTTCTCATTTAAAGATACAGCGAGGTGGTTTTTGTCCGGCAGGAAGCCACCCTGTTTCATATTTACAACAGTAAAACAACAAAATGAAGCAATTTAGATGCTAATATCGTCCACCGCAGGTCTGAGTTGAGGTCGCTCATTTCATCTCCATACCGCACTGTCCTTAGCAGAATAATTGTGAGCGGCACTCCTTCATCCTTGTCATGCGCACCCTGCAGCATCGCAAGCGGCCCCGCCCGTCTTATAAGAGAGAAAAAATATAATACAGCAATAAAAACGTCCACACCAAATATTTTCCGAAATGGAGAGGATATCTATAATACAAGGTGCGTTCAGAAAGTAAGGTTGGTTCCTCAGTTTAGGGGCTGCTCAACGCGGTCTTGTAGCCCCGTGTACTTCGGGTGTGTATATAATCTGTCTGATAACCGGTGTTAATTGTGATGGCCGTATTAGTGTTTGTCATCTGTAATTCAGGTTACAACATACACAGAGGGATGATACACAATATTAAAAAGAAATAATACATACAACAATGTCTCGAATTAGATTGTCTTTGCCCAGAAACGGGCCACTGTCACACCCTTTTCATGACCTTCCATTAACTCCTGCGTTGTGCAAGAGCACGGGCACAGTTCACAGGAACACAGGTGTATCATGGTCTGTCTCTCCCCACACTCACAGAGTTCTGATTCCTGCAGGTATCCCCATTTGTGGAGATTAACTTTGCATCTCCCAACACCAGTCCGAAGTCTGTTGAGTGACCGCCAAGTTTCCCAGTTGTTGTTGTGGCCTGCTGGAAGCCTTTCCATGGCCTTCATCCAATCTGGTGGTATGGTGGATTGCCATATCTGTATCCTGGCTACTTCAGGTTTTGTAGTAGGCATCGATGTAGTTTGCAGGAAGCTTTTCCTTGATTTTAGCCGCCTTCTTGGAGGCTGGTGACCAAAAAGAGGGTGAGCATGGTCCTCTGCGGACTTTTTTCGTTCCGTTTGTGCTATGACCTCACGGCGTACCGCAGGAGGGGCTATTCCTGCCAAGGAATGTAGTTTATAATCGCTCCAGCCGTTTATAATTTATTAGGGGGGGGGGGCAGGTAAGGACTGCAGACGATCAATTTCAAGTAGTTCCTACTTTTGCTACCAAATGCTAACGTCAACGACACCTAGCTGCGAATTTGGCTACTAGATACTACCGCAACCGAAACTTGGCGACGAACGTTGGAACTTAATAGAGCGTTATTAAATATAACCTATAAAATTAGCTTCACACATTAATTGTAGTTAGTGGAAGGTTCTTTTACACGCCATAAATCTATGACATGGGCCCGCCGTCTTTACTTCCCCTCCGAAGGAGCGCATAGTGAGGGATTTATAACACTCTTAAAAAATCCGACGACTTCGGCCGGGGTTGAACCCGCGATCTTGGACATATAAGCTCAGAATGCTGCCCTACGGAAAGTAGGTAGTGGAGATATTTAACAAAAGAACAACAGTTTTGCTTGGCATGGTTTATTTGCAGTCCTTACACGACTACTCTACTCAAATTCCACAATTTGTTAAAGTTTTGCCGTAGCGTGGCAACGGTTTTATTTTATCCCATAATCAGAGAATATACATCTGAAATTAATTATTCTACCAGAAAATTGATTCGTAATGGTATAAGTATTCTACCGGTAACAATTAAATCACTGATGTTCCACCCTATCAATACTATTGTTGAAATAAGTCTACTTGTAAGATAAATAACAATTTATTTTTCCGGGCTTGTTTCAGAACTTCTTGTTCCTTCTTCAGCGGATGATCTAACAATATAACAAAAAGTTCCGTGAAGAACTATACAGCCTATTTTCATATATCCTACTTATATTAGCTGCCACTATCAACATACAAAATTTCATTTTGATTGCTATAATAGATTCGTAGATATTCAGAGTCGTCTGAATATTTCGGATGGTCGCCATGTTGGATTGTTAAATAAATAGGCCATAGAGTCATGTACCATTAAAGGAAAATCATTGGTTCATTATTCAAACCTTCATTTCGATTGCTTGATTACAACACAAGAAATAAAAACTTAATTTTTAAATTTACACAGCCGCCATCTTGAGGTTATGTAAACAATTGAACTAAATTAGATACCAGTGCATTACAATGTGTATAATCATTTCCTGTACCAGATTTCATTGCGTTTGGAACATTAAATCGCGAGAAAGGTCTATTTAAAATTGTAAAATTCGCTTGGCCGCCATGTTCGTTTTGTAGTTAAACGCTTTTTGAAAGTCTTATAGATAAACTTCCAGTAGTGCCCTTTACCTCCGTACAAAATTTCAGGGTGATACAGCTAATTGTTTCAGAGATATAGAATGCCGGTGAAATATTTCGCTCATCCGCCATCTTGTGGTTATGTAAACAATTGAATTAAGTTAGATATTGGTGCATTACAATGTGTATAAGCATATACTGTACCAAGTTTTATTGCGTTTGGTTGGTTAAATCGCGAGGAACGCCTATTTAAAAGTCGCAAATTCGCGTGGCCGCCATGTTGGTTTTGTACTTACCAGTTTTTCAAAAGTCACATAGGTGAACTTCTACTAGTTCCCTTTATCAACGTAATAAATTCCAGGGTGATGTCGGTAATAGTTTCGGAGATATTGAATGCTGGTGAAATATTTCGCACAGCCGCCATGTTGGATTGGTGAGACGTAACAAAATTTGAAGGGCACGGTCGAGGTCGCCCGAAATAGTGCTATGAGCTTACTGAGTTTCATTGGAATCGCTCCAGCCGTTTATAATTTATTAGGGGGGGGGGACAGACACACACCTCACACACAGACACACACACATGGACAAAAGGTGATCTCATAAGCCTATTCTTTTCAAAATTGATAATAGGCTAAAAATGAAATATAACAACTATTAAATGCATAATATAAAAGCAAATGACAACATTCTAACAAACCAAAGTTTAACAAGTAGTTCCGTGACGAACTAAAGACTCTAGTATTATGGAAATTTGAGATTCAAACTTTATTAGAACTTTTTTAGAATGCTGATAGCTTTGACTTTATAAGATTTACTGAAGATTTGCGTTATAAAATTATCCTGACAGAGCAATACAGGATGTTCGAAACTGTTTCTTTCTAAGATATTGAGAGTCTACGGCTCAAATGTCCAGGGAGAGTTATTAAGTAGTTGGCAGGACTGGGAATGTGCACAACATTTCTTATAGCATACATGGTACATACAAAATCTATACTAATATAATGAAGCTGAAGAGTTTGTCTGTGTGTTTGTGTCTTTAAAGGCGCTAATCTCTGGAACTACCAGTCGGATTCGAAAAATTATTTTTGTATATGATAGCCAGATTCAAGAGGAACAGTTTAGGCTATGTAGCATTATGTCACATATCTCAGGTAACCATAAAGGTTGATCTTTGTTCAGGAAGTCGGAAGAACAAGCGCTCCCGGACAGCTCCAATAATACCCAGGTCTATTGTTGCCTGGTAATGCGGGCTGCATCACGTCGCCCCTACCAGTATTCTGGTGCAGAATTGCGAGCTGCTTATAAATTGCAGTCACGGGGAGTAATTAGTGAAAAAAGATTTCTTAGGATCCTTAAAACAATTATCATCTTGACAATAGTATGTCTCTGTATAAGGGCGATTGTGTTGGTGCAGTATACCGAGGTTATCAGCTGCAATAAGCGTTGGTGCTTTCCGATCCTTATCCTTGAGCGCTCCAGTTCTGTAGTAGTATTCATTATCATCCATAAAACAAATAAATTCACCGGGCGAAGCCGGGCACTACTGCTTGTTTGGTACAAATCCACTTAATGTTATGAAAGTTACATGCAGTTCAACATTGAACACACAAACGCACGTAGAATAATTTTGCGTAACATATGCATATGTGTTGCTCAAAATTCATCTACACCATTGAGTTATTATAGTGTATAGCAGACATGGGCAATCATTTGGGCCAGATGCAATACATAATAATCTAGGCGGGCCAAAAATAAAACAGCACATGTTCACAAATAAATTTTAAACTTTTTATTTCTGAATGTTAAATCAAACAAAACTTACAAAACTTAGGAAAATAGACCAGACCTTCTTCTTCTTGGTTCGCTGAGTTCCCTTGGTCCAGGTGGTTCCTAACTCTGGCGAGCTTTCTTCTTAGCCCAGTACAGTGTTCCTTCATCTTTGCACTATGAACACACCTTCGTTATTATGTTAGAAGACGAAGGAGTATGTGACAAGTGAAACTGTGACTGTGCTTCTAAAAGTTTCTCATAATCTGGTTGAAACTAGGATGAGCTGATTCGTAGTAGCGCAGCTAAATGATGGTCTGTTAATCTATTTCTGACGCTATTTTTGCGAAGCTTTATTGTAGAAAATACCTGTTCACAGATATACGAAGATGCGAACAGGGCAGTTATCTTCTATGCATGAGATTTCAAGTTTGGGAAGCTTGATTTTGGTACGGCCTTGTGTAGAACTCAATTTTCGAAACGTTGAGGAATAGTTGCTCCAATTCATTGTTACATTGTAACTCAATCGTTTGTTCGTTCCTTAGTTTAGGGACTGCGACAACGCGGTCATGTAGCCCCGTGTACTTTGGGTGTGTGTAGAACCTGTCTGATAACCGGTGTTAATTGTGATGGCTGTATTAGTGTGTGTTATCTGTTTTTTAATTCAAGTAAGGACTACAGACTTTGAATTTTTCAAATAGTTCATACTTTTGCCACCAAACGCCACCGTCAACGACTAGTAGTTCAGAACTTAGCTACTAGACGCCACCGCAGTCGGCTCCTGGCAACCAACGTAGGAACCTAAGAGCATTGTTTACATTCTTAACCTATATGATTTAGCTTCACACAGGTGTAATTAGTGGAAGGTTCTTTAAAAAAGGAAGGAAGCTTGTAGTTTAACGTGACCGTTAATCTTGAGATCATGAGCCACGGGACCTCCTTTTTACGTGGAATCCGAACCACAGGACATGGCATTTCACTTCGAAAATCTCACATGCATTGACCGGGAATCGAACCCGGACCGCCTTGGTGAGAGGCATACAGCTAGACCGCTGAGCCACCACGCCCCAGAAGGTTCTTTAACATGCCATCTATGACATGGGACCGCCGGCTTTACTTCCCCTCCCAAGGAATGCATACTGAGGGATTTTTAATGCTCTTTTAAAATCCGACTATTTCGGCCGGGTTTGAACCCACGACCTTGGGCATAGAAGCTCAGCATTCTACCAACTACGCCACCGAAGCCGCGTAACTCAATCAGTTCTAGCTTAAACACAATGAGGAAGAAACAGTGTTTTACTTCAAGGTATACAGAACATAAAATATGACCTATGTATAATTGTGGATAGTAAAATTCGAAACCATGTCGCGGGCCGGATTAGAGTAGCTCAAGAGCCGCACTTGGCCCGCGGGCCGTACTTTGCTCATGACTGGTGTATAGAGTTTTAAACTGTGTACATGAACCAATTCTACGATATTGAGTCTAGGACTCAAATGCTCTCAGAATATTACTAGGCAGTTGGTAGTCTTGTGGACTCTTTAAAAAGGCATAAACTTACTTATGTCTACTAAGATATACATTGAGCGTGAAAGAATAAGTATACAGTATATTCAAAAATTAGTATGACAGTTACACGCAGTTGAACATTATGCTCATGCATCGAATTATGGTGGTAGCACTAACTTTGACAATTTACTCTAACTTTGTCCAAGTATCATGGACTTAAACTGAGTTAAATTTGATTTCTTACGAACAGCCATTTCAATATATTGACTCAAGGATTCAAAAATCTTGATCATTAATACACAATTGGTAGCCCTGGTGACTCGTATAATAAGCACAGTTATAAGTAGTCTACAAAAAAAATCTGCATCATCATATTTTCATTCTTCTGAAACGTAATAACGTAGTGAAATAACGTACTGTGATATCCAGTGGCATAATCTCCAAGGCGCGATCAGATTTCGAAGAACTACTAAATGAATCAACAACAACTTTTATCTTCTTGAACATCTTTGATCATCCACCCTGTAAAGAAATGGTATAAAATGAATGTGATATTTTTGAACAGAATTTTATTATTATTATTATTATTATTATTATTATTATTATTACCTACAAGAAACAGCGATGACGCTTTCTTCCGAGCTACTGTATATTGGTCTTGTGAAGTCTTGATAGTATTGCCCCAGCCCCAGGACGTGATCGACTTTCCTATCGACAAACGAGCGTGATAATTTGGCGATAGAGCAAGTAAACGAGAGTCGGAAGTCGGCAGCAATTTACTGATTGCAGAACTTGCAGCAGAGTTGGCGAAAATAATAATAATTATTGAGCTTCCCGTAGGCAGCGCGCTTCCTGAAATATGTCTCAATTACATGGAGAACTTCAGTTTGGAGCAAAGATTTCATCGCTTGGAAAACTTCCCATACTGCTTTGATTATCCAGATAAAGTATATTCCTTTTCTCTCTCTTTTTCTCTTTTTTTTTGCTAACTTTTGAAGCTGGCCTAATAAGGCCAATCAACAGGCTTGAGGTGTAATATTTCACACCTTTACAAATGAGCCGTTGAGGGCTCTCGGAAAAGCAGGAAAGTCTAACCCAAGCTTTCTCGATCTTTTTGAGACTGTGAGCACCGCCATCATGCGATAGCAAGTACCCGTGCACCATTAAATCGAATATTTTAATAATAATAATAATAATAATAACGAGCTTTTCAACTGACGATGGATACCTACAATAAGAAAAATCTTTCTATTGCAATTAAAATTCTTCTTCTTCCTCCTAGCGTTGTCCCGCTGGTGCAGGGTCCGCTTTTTTTTTGTCATTGACCTCCATTTTGTCCTGTTTCGTGCGTCAGTTGGATTTAGGTCGGTTATTTTTGAGTCACCATTTATAGAGTCTTGCCAACGCTGCTTCGGTCGTCCTCTGGGGCGTAGGCCTTCAACCTCAAAATGAAGGACAGAGTTAGTAATAGTATCAGGCGCTGCACCCAGGGCATGGCCATTCCATCGGAGCCGTTTCTGTCTAATTTTGTCCACAATCGGGGCGACACCCATTTGCTCCCGAATTGTGCCGTTTCTGACATGGTCAATAAGGGAGATGCCCATTGTCCAACGAAGCATTCTCATTTCCATGGCGTGCAGGCGACGTTCTGAAATTTTGTCGGATGGTCGACATTCAACGCCATACAGCGCAACTGATATTACAATACGGTAATTAAGCCGGAAAGTCTCTATCCTTCGGAATGTATGCTTTCCATTAAAAAAAAGGCGAAAAAGATGAGTTAGAGAAAAAGGAAAGAAGGATACTTAGAACAATTTTGGGACAATTAAAAACAGAAAGTGGAGAGTTCAGATACAGAAAAAAATGACGACCACTACAAAAATAAAGAAATTTAAAAATTCCATGATACGATCAGGAAAAATAGGGTTAATTTCTTTGGACACGTAATAGGGATGACTAACACCAAACTCACAAAACAAATTTTCAGTCATTTATACAAAAGCAAGAATGGTAATCAATGGGTACAAAGTATAAAAAGGATATGGAAGAGGTGGAAGTATCAATGTATATCATTCAGGACAGACCACTTAACAGAAATATGATTTAAAAAAAATCAAGTGTTTCCAGGAGAAGGAAAAGAAGAAGCGGGTTAACATATGGACGGAAGAGAGAAGAAGAAATCAAAGTGAAGTAATGAAGAACTACAGGAAGGCAAGAAAGGATAAAGGAAATAAGAGACAGTGAAGGCAATGGGTCCAAAGATGGCCAAACTCGAGGAAAGAATAATAATTGACACGTGGACGGCCAGCGTGGATGGGCCTACTTACCTGTCTTTAGAGGTCCGCCTCGCTTCAGCAACAAAATCACCTCCAGATGACATGTCCCAACAGAAGAGCTCCAAAGGGGTGGAAGGAAGGTGGAAAAGGGGAACGCACAGGCTATTCTACAGACACCCCCCAATAACCAACAGAACTGCTGCCCACGAAATAATGCCACAACAGTTGATTAAAAATTTAAAATAAACATTTAATGTTAAAATTTAAAAAGAAAACACCTCCACCAGAAAACAGAACATGCATCAGGCAGTCTAAATTTAAATATTAAAATAAAATCTCAGCTAGAATTCTCACTGTAGAAATAATAAATATTTAAGGCCAATATAAAAAAAATACTTGAGGTAAGAGCATAAAAAGCTACAAACAAAAAAAACACGAAATAAGCACCAGACATATTCCCAAACTGGACCATGAGGGCCTAGGAGAATCAGAGAAAAAAACTAGTGCAATTTTTTTTACAATAAACAAGGTAACGAAAGAATAACGTAGGAGTACCAAGAAAACTCCAAAAAAAGGAAAACCAAAGGAAAATTAAAACAAATAAGTTAACCAACATCACCATGACCCAAGAAGGTGCACTTCAAAAACCGCCAGAAAAACAAAACCCACAATGCACTTCTTTCAACAAGTAACCATGGCGACCAAGAACAGTTGAAGGTACATCAGTACGTATTTAAGTGAAACGCGTAATTTACATTTTTAAATTAAATCTTCTCCAGTGAGAAAACAGCTAGATATAAACAAACTCAAGACACTACGAGATCAAATGGGTTTTACAGGCAACGGATCAGACTAAAAACCGATTGACTAATGAACCAATTTAGGCCTAGTGTTAATAGATTCGTCTGGCCAGTACCATAAAATTATAAGAAGAAAATGCCTTAGCCAGATGCCAAATAATAAATTAAGAAGAAAAACAGTAGTGTTCCCCGGACAAATATAGTTTAACAAAAATTTACATTTTCATAGGTGACATATCTATTCCAAGGTCAACCTTTCAGAACCAAAACAAACACTCAGTACACGATGCAAAATATGGAGCTCCAATAATTTAAAATAATAAAATTTCAAGACATACCTTAATAAAGCCTTTTGGGGAGACACTAATATTTACACTACTTAGACATCCTTAAAGGATTTATATCATCAAAAATAAACTAAAATAGCAGATGGCTGCCAGTCGCTGTCGAAGAGATGCACACCAAAGATCGCCTTTCCATATTAAGGCCGAAGAAACTATTTACACGATTATTACAGATGATCGTTGCTCACTAATACTTCATGTATCATAAAAAAAACTGGGATAAATTCCCAAGTTAGCGGGACGAGGGCAAAGCCCTCGCCCTGGCGAGATTCACAATATGCGTAGATCTTTTTTCACCCAGCGATCAGTCACAACTATTATTCACAAGACGGATGACAAAAGCCACGAAGACCACCCAGCATGCACCAGGTTTATTCAAATTGGACCAACTAAATCCAGCCACACATCACGACAATGTGAAAACCAAACAATATTCACACGACACCACTAAAATGTTTTGGCGGCATGAAGCATACATAGGCTTTTGTTCATGACGTAGAATACAATTGCCCTCAATTACGCCACGAAAAGGAAGAGTTCCACAAGGCACAACTAACGCATTCTAGCGGAGAAGAAGGAACCACGTGAAGAACGCCAAAGTCCGACAGCAGCTACCATCTCGCGCTCACAAACGGAACCAAACGACCAGGCGGTCGTTTCAAACGTCATGAAGCCACATCCAAGGGCAGATACATGTTTGAAACGTTGGGACGGGCTCTTGCACGTAACAATAATAATAAGCGAAACACTTGCACTCATAATAAATATGAACTTGAAGACATCAAGAAGGAAGAAAGAAAAATAATTCGGAAAATACTGGGAGCAAGACTCACTCCTGACGGATTCCGACTACAGTCAATCAAGACAACTGAAAAATACTCAAACATCGAAATCGACATCAGTATAAGACGATTGAAATTCTTCGGACACGTAAGTAGACTGCCGAATACCCGACTGACCAAAAGAATACTAGATTACATATCATCACTCAAAGGTAAAACACCTTGGATGAGAGAAGTACAAAAAGACAAGTGAACTGGTAGCATAACCGACACATCAGACAGAGACTCCTTCCGTAACAAAGTGAACAACTGGGAAGTCCAACCAGAGCAACCGAAACCTGCACCTTACAGACCTCAATGGTCGACGAAAGAACATTGGCATTCTCCAACAGAATGAAACAATACTGGCAACATAAGAAGAACGTCAAGAATTGAGTCACATTTCTTAACGCTTTCCAATATTAGGAAAATACGCTGTAAATAAGTAAATTATAATAATATATTTTTATATCATATGGCCTCGGGTGTCGGATGCAACCTTTGTTATTTACGCCCAGAGGGCAGCTTTCATGTCGATTTCGTCGTTCCTTGGAACGCTATAAAAGTCGAGGAGGTTAATTATCAAAGCTCGTTGACTCATAGCGCATTCTAGTAGAGAATGGAGGAACTTTGTGTTGGCGGAAAATCTCGAGATGATTTTGCCAATTTGAACACGACCTACTGAATTCAAATGGGTTCGTTAACATGCCAACAACGTATGGCATGCGTGTCGTGATTTTTGTCGCCTTTCAAAAATCACTTACCATGGCCAGGAGCGAACCTGCAAGCATGAGGTTGACAGTCTAACACGATAATAATAATAATAATAATAATAATAATAATAATAATAATAATAATAATAATAATGTATGTCTACCCCTTATTATTGAGGAAAGCAATGGCAAACTACCTCACTCCTCTTCATGCCTAGAACGCCTCAAAATAGCGCTGCCTTGGGTTTTTGTGGGTATCTACTCACATAACGTAACGGCGGTACTTTTTGAGGATCCAACCAGCCTTCGGGCTGACTACCTAACAGACAGACCCCTTATTATTCCTTTTTTCCAACGGGGTCGGGCATGAGACGCGATGGAAGTCTTTGTGGCGATGGTATTTACGGCCGGATGCCCTTCCTGACGCCAACCTCATGAGAGGAGTTAATGAGAGATGAAATGAATGATGGTGAATGAAACTGGGCAAGGATGTGGAAGGAAGCGGCCGTGGCCTGTCAGAAGGTACCGTCCTAGCATTTGCCTGGTGTTGAAAATGGGAAACCACGGAAAACCATTTCAAGGACGGCCGACGGTGGGGCTCGAACCCACGCGTCTACCGAGTCAGCAGAGAGCTTTGCCCCATGACCTAATGCTGCGCGTTAGCCAGCGTAGCCACTACTGTCGTTAATAATAATAATAATAATAATAATAGTTATAATAATAATAATGCAAAATTATGACAAACAACAAACACCCACGCAAATACCGAAAAGTCCAAAAACAAAAGATTGAAGTAGTAAAAGAATTCAAATATCTCGGGGAATGGATTAGTTGGAATGCTGGGGAATTTTAAGCAACGGAATCCAGGATAGAGCCGCCTTGGTAACAGTAATTTAACGTCGGTAACAGTTGAAGAGACCTCACGCGCCTCTTTCGGTACGATTTGAGCAACGAAAAGCCAAGCAAAAACATGGCTGATGTAGTTGAATCAACAAGAAATTTGAAGAAAAAAAAACTACATACACACTTGTTTACGTAATTTAGCACATATTTACGGTGCAGTAGTGATAATGGACAGTCATTTCAATTGCTGATGTCTCCCAGAATAGGAAACATGGTATGAAAATCTGAATTATCCAAATGCAAGTGTGTAAAAGCAATGTTCTGGTCTCCCCCAGAATTACTAGGAATTTTACGAGGATTCATAGGACAAGAGCCTCCGTGGCTTAGGCGGCAGCACGCCGGCCTCTCACCGCTGGGTCCGTGGTTCAGATCCCGGTCACTCCATGTGAAATTTGTGCTGGACAAAACGGAGGCAGACAGGTTTTTCTCCAGGTACTCCGGTTTTCCCTGTCAAAATTTCATTCCAGCAACACTCTCCTCTGTTATTTCATTTCATCTGTCATTCATTTAATCATTGCCCCAGAGGAGTGCGACAGGCTTTGGCAGCCGGCACAGTTAATATCCTCGCTACTAGATGGGGGCTTCATTCATTCCATTCCTGACCCGATCGGTTGACTGAAAGCAGGCGGTGGATTTTCATTTTTCATAGGACAACTTTCTAGGAGCAAGCAATGTGAAGGAAATGTTTAAAGGCTATTCCTATAAAACTCTGTTTCCACTACTACTACTACTGTGAAGGAAAATATCACCCTTTATATTTTGTGAGCTAACTGCTTGGTTCCTCCTCTCATTTCTTTAAACGTCGCTTGCTATGAAAGGAGGCTCGTTTCCTTTCTTTTTAAGAACTTTAAGTTTGGACTTGAAGCTTCTTGGGCCGGGTTATTGCTCTCACAAATAATATATCCTGCTGCGACGAACAATACTGAGGAGTTGGACTGAAGTCTGTAGAGTGAAGTATTATCCTGAAGTTCAGAGTTCTCTTGGTTGTTGTCTCTCATTATGCTTGTCAATTCTCTGATTTCCACAGAACTTAGTCTAGAAGAGTTTTATAGGGACGCTTGTGAGAGCTCAACGAGGTGATGCTCCTCAACGCGCAAGAAAAGAGATAATGAAATGAAATTATTAAGTAGGCTACTAACTGCTGTTTAATGTACAGTATTACTTGGACCAAAAATGAATTTTAGTTGGTTGGTTAGTTCCATAGTTTAGGGGCTGCGATAACGTGGTCATGTAGCTCCGTGTACTTTGGGTGTGTGTAGAATCTGTCTGATAACCGGTGTTAATTGTGATGGTTGTATTAGTGTGTGTTAACTGTTTTCTAATTCGCGTAAGGACTGCAGTTAAGAATTTCAAGTAGTTCCTACTTTTGCTACCAACTGCTACCGTCCTCGACACCTAGCTTGCTGACTTGGGTACTAGATGGCTTCGCAGTCAGCACCTGGCGGCAAACGTTGGAACTAATAGAGCGTTATGAATTCCTACCTACAAATTTTGGCTTCACACAAGTGTAGTTAGTGGAAGGTTCTTTTTCATGCCATAAATCTATGACATGGGACCGCCGGCTTTCCTTCCTCTTCGAAGGAAGGCATACTGAGGGATTTTTAACGCTCTTAAAGAATCCAACGACTCCGGCAGTGTTTGAACCCGCGAACTTGGGCATAGAAGCTCAGAATGCTACCAACTACGCTACCCAAGCCGCCAAAATGAATTTTATTATTAACATTGTTCTATTAACATGGAAATGTTGTTGGACTAGGGTCTATCTAGAATTAGCGCAGAATTGGCACAGCGGTCAAGCCGTTGGCCTTTCACCAAGGTGGACTGGGTTCGATTCCTGGTCAATGCATGTGATATTTGCGAAGTGTAATGCCATGTCCTGCGGTTCAGATTCCACGTAAAAATGAGGTCCCGTGGCTCATAATCACAAGATTCACGGTCACGTAAAACTACAATCTTCCTTTTTTTTTACTCCCACTTCACGCAGGTCTTTTTCTACCTCGGTGAACCACGCCTCCTTGGTTTTCTTGTTAAGAACCGAAGATCCTATTGCTCAACCTTGTAGAACTCATACGAGCAATGTGACCATAGAAATCTATCCTTCTCTTACGAATGGTGTCCGTGATCTTTTCTACATGAGAGTAGAGTTCATGATTGTGTCGTCTTCTGAACTCACCTTTTTCTTTGATTGGAACTAGGTTTTTTCTCAAAATCTGCCTTTCTTTTATTTCTAGCTTCTCGATCATACCCTTTCTACTCACAGCAAGGCATTCGGCACCATATGAAGCCTCCGGTCTTATTACAGTGCAGTAATGTCGTATTTTGGCGTTAATGGATATTGCTTACTTCTTGTAGACATTTTTTGTTACATTAGTTGATATGCCGTTTCCGTTTTTCTGATCCGTGATGTAAAGGCTTCTTTCTCCGAGGTATTTAAATTTCCCTGTTCGTTTGATTTTCCCTTTTCCTACCTCTAGCACGTTGGGTGCTGACTTAATGTTTGTTATAAATTGCGTTTTCTCGAAGGATATCTGGAGTCCCACATTTGCTGCTTGTGCCTTCAGTTCACTGATTCGTTCTACGGCTGTTTCTAGCGAGTCAGAAAAAATTGCAAGGTCTTCTGCGAACGCCAGATAATCAACCGTCAGATTCATACTTCTATAGCTAAGTCTAACTCCATTTTCAACTCCTTTATTACCCATTCCTTTCCGCCACTCACATTGAAAAGAATAAAGATTATCGTGAAAGGAAACATGTGAAGAAGGAAAAGATTTAGTTTCAAAGTTTATCCTCGACACACCATTTTCCCTGGCAACTACCGATGCTGAAAAGTACAAAGCGTGTAAAGAATTTTAAAAAGATCGGACCGCAGTATATTTTCAATTCTTAGATGGAGAGGCTTCTCAAGTTATGTTCAGACTTTGGTGAATTGGTGTGCGCTGCCAAGGCGATCGAAATAGTCAAACATCCATACTATCTCCATGTCATTTCGCAAACCTCTGCATCAGCGGTTCACATAACCATTCTATATACCATGAAATGTGCCTGGAAGCTCACAGAGACCTCATTAGGGTGGATCCATGGACCATCTCGTGGAGTAGCGGCTAACATGGTTAACTGTCGACCCGGAGGTTCGGGTTCGATTCCAGGCTCTGCCAAGAAATTTTTATTCTGGTATGAGGGCTAGAACGGGAAAAGCCTCCGTGGCTTAGGCGGCAGCACGCTGGCCTCTCACCACTGGGTCCGTGGTTCAAATCCCGGTCACTCCATGTGAGATCTGTGCTGGACAAAACGGAGGCAGACAGGTTTTTCTCCGGGTACTCCGGTTTTCCCTGTCAAATTTTCATTCCAGCAACACTCTCCACTATCATTTCATTTCATCTGTCATTCATTGCCCCAGAGGAGTGCGTCAGGCCTCGGCAGCCGGCACAGTTCATATCCTCGCCGCTAGATGGGGGCTTCATTCATTCCATTCCTGACCCGGTCGGAGACTGGAAGCAGGCTGTGGATTTTCATTCATGAGGGCTAGAACGGGGTACACTCAGCTTCGTGAGGCAAAAATGAGGAGGGTTCAATTCCCACCTTAGACATATTAGAAGTGAATTTTCCGTGGTTTCCCATTTCTACTCTAGGAAAATGCCGGGATGATACCTTCTAATTGGTTATGGTCATGGCCGCTACCTTCCATCTTCTTGCCCAGTTTCAATCATTTCATTTCTCATTAACTCCTCTCACGAGGATGGTATCAGGAATGCCATCCCGCCGTAAATTCACCCGCCACATAGATTTTCATCGTCCATCAAACCCGGGATTAAAATAGACTACGCATTATTATTATTATTATTATTATTTTATTTTCATTTTTATTTTTAATTTTTATTTCTTTAATTTTTACAATGTTTTACTTTCTATTTTTAATTTCTATTTTTTTTTTTAATTTTAAAATTTTAAATATTTTTAATTTAAAATTTTAATAATTTGAATTTTTAATTTTTTAAAACTTTTTGCCTTTTTAACATTTTTATTTTTTTAACTTAAATTTGTCTTAATTTATAATTTTTTTTATTTTTTTGAATTTTTAAATGTTTTAGGCTAAATGTTTTATTTTTTTATTTAAAATCTTAAAATTTTAATTTTTAATCTTTTTTGTTGCTTTTTTATTTTTTTACATTTTTATTTATTGTGTAAGATACAATAAGAGTACGGCTCAACTTACAATGATTCATGCAGATACGGTAATGAAATCAGTTTCCATTTCAGGGAAATAATAATGCCATTATGCCCCCTCTCTTTAGAAGTTAGCGATACACTACAGGACACACCCACAAGCCGCCACTGTCTATTAATGTGCATACTTCAATACTGTGCTTTCTCACTCAGGGATTATGCCAACATTTACGATGAAATGGGCCAGGAAACTTACTGAGAGACCTCATTAGGACGGAACCATGTATGTGATCTCTGGATTACTGTTCAATTGGCAGTGGTCGGCTACATTCGTATAAATTGTTGCGCTGACAACTCGCTGAGAGCGGTAGAGTTTCTGGCTGTCGGCAACTCATTAAAGGCAAATGGAACATCATTAAGCTATTGCAGAATCAAATTGATTGAACACGCAGAGCATATCTGATTTTGGAATTTATTGAAAGAGCCCGTCTCTCCGTTCTGCTCACTGTCTTTATGACACAAATGATAGAAATTGGTTTCCTATGAGGTCACGATTTATACGTAGGTCATTGAGGGAGTCATGGTGAAAGATTTCCATTCCAAACGGATGCCACCCCCGAAGGGCTCACAAATAGTGGGACGAGGTTTGGCGACCACGGGACTCCCGCTGAGTCCGGTATTGCTTCAACTTACTAGTGCTGGGCTCCTTTCTGTAATTATTCCTGTCAACCTCCCTTGATCAACTCTTGTCGTCTTCCGCCCCGACAGTATTAGTTTATCCCAGACCTGAGGAGTCTTTAAATTTCCGGCTTTAATTGGCCCTTGTCTCTTCTTTCCCAATACCATCATTGTTCGAGGTGTCAGACCTCTTCTTTTCGTTGTATCTCCTGCCTTCTGCACAAGGCCCTAACTTATGGTGCACCCTGGACAGTGCTACACCCTCAAGGGCTCTCGGCTGGTGAGCTCGTTAGTTGGCGAGCCTGAGGGATTACTGAGCAAGATCCGGTTTTTCCCTATTTTTCCATTGATTTCAGGGCCGACCCTCTACGTTTTCCCCCTTTCCTAACTGCCTTTCATGGCTCTTCTTCCTTCCAACTCAATCCTCATTCTTCAATGGTTGAGGGTGCTTTCTTTTGGTGTTTTTATTTCCTTTAATCCTCTTATGTCCATTTCTTCTTCTAGCCTGTACGTTACATGTAAGTAGTTACTTGTTGTAAATAGTTCTCATATTCATTTCCATTCTCATTAATATCATTAAGGGCCGATAACCTAGTTGTTAGGTCCCTTAAGGGGGACAAGAATGTCCTATACTACCCGTGTAAATTTTCAATTTATTCTTTACAATTCTCCCAGAAACGATTTGCAATTTTTCAGGGATATTCCTTGATACTCTCGTCTGATTTTAACACAACCTTTTTCAAAATAAGATATTTTTTATTTGGATTTTTAAAATGTAGCATCTATTTTTAAGAGAATTCTCATGAACATTTGCATCAGGCAAAATTAAACTAAATTAAATGTAGAAATACGTCTGCGTTAACACACATAAGGAGGAATTAGTTCCAAAACGTTTAGCTTTGCATGTTGAAAATTTGTGGAAAAACGGGAATGTTTGTATTAAGAAATACTAGCGGGCCCGTGCGAGAAATCTCGCATGTTAATAAACCACACTTTCCCCAATAGGTTTATAATGACAGACTTAAGGAGAAAGGTTGTTATGTTTTTATTTCAACCAAATGATCATAGAACACTATTTACATTTCAGTTAGAATTCCAAGTTCTACGTTACCTAACTTAAGGAGGCAATCACTGAAAATTGGATCATCATAACACTCACAGGTTATTCGATATTTATGAAATTATACGATTTGAGTACTCATTCCTTTGATTTACTGTTTCTGGAATCCATGCAAAATGATAATGGAAAGACCTCAGAATGTTAAAATGACATGAAACAGGCGTCACAGCGGCCAAAATGTGAAGTGGACAGCAATTATGGAGCGTATTTTCCTACAGCAACAGTATCTGCAAATCGCACACTTCGTACATTTGTTAAAAAGTCTTTTTTTTAAAGAAATTGTAGATATTTAAGAAATTTGAGTGATATTCGTCACTGCTAATGTCTATTCTCTTTCATTTGAATGCTCATTTGCCACGATCGGTTGCTTGTGAGCGCCGCAGGAGGCATCTATACTACTAAAATAATATATATGATATTTTAGCATAAAACTAAAATATAAATTATTCCGCTAGCTGAGGAAACGGCGACAGTTTTGGTTTTAGGACGATGAATGCTCAGACACAATAGCACCCTTTTTGCTTTCTTAAAAATGTTTTTATGTCTATTGTGTAATAGAGAGAAAACTAAGAATCTAGAAAGAAACCTAGTGAAAGAAAAGTAAAAGTCTACATTGTTGGTTTACTAATAACGCGCACATGGTTGTGGGAAAGTATAAATAAAGTAGCCTTACAAATATCCATGAAGAAAATAAATGTATCGTTAGAAACTTGACTGTAGCTTAAGGGGGCCGGTACAGTAAACCACCTTCAAACGTTGATATTTTAAATAATTCTTATCTCAGCTCCTAATATACTGTATGTACAGCAATGAAACTTTCTAAATAAAGCATCCTATATATTTACTAGTAAGCACATATCTCAGAATTGATTTTAGCATTATCAAAGTCGCTAATTAATTATTCAAATTGGTGGCTGTTTTTGTGTCGGTGCTCAGCGTTAGATTCATACCCGGACCATTAGTGTTCTGCTTTTTAAAAAAATATTGTTAAAAGTTACAGCTACAAATATGACCACTTCCAGAATTATATGTTCAAAATTAGTATTTTAGCCTATTTTCAATTTTGAAAAAAAAAAAATGGGCTTATGAGATCACCTTTTGTCCGTGTGTCTGTGTGTGAAGTGTGTGTGTGTCCCCCCTAATAATTTCTAAACGGCTGGAGCGATTTCAGTGAAACTAGGTAGGTTCATAGCACTATTCCGGGTGACCCCGACCGTGCCTTAAAATTTTGTTATGTCTCACCAATCCAACATGGCGGCTATGCGAAATACTTCACCAGCTTTCAATATCTCCGAACCTATTCCCTATATCACCCTGGAATTTATTACGGTGGTAAAGGGAACTACTAGAAGTTCACCTATGTGACATTTGAAAAACTGGTAACTACAAAACCAACATGGCGGCCACGCGAATTTACGACTTTTAAATAGACGTTTCTCGCGATTTAACCAACCAAACGCAATAAAACTTGGTACAGTATATGTTTATACAAATTGTAATGTACCGACATCTAAGTTCGTTCAATTGTTTACATAACCACAAGATGGCGGCTGTGCGAAATATTTCACCGGCATTCTATATCTCTGAAACGATTAGCGGTATCACCCTGAAATTTTGTACGAAGATAAAGTTCACTACTGGAAGTTCATGTGTAAGACTTTCAAAAACCGGTTAAGTACAAAACGAACATGGCGGCCAAGCGAATTTGAAAATTTTTATAGACCTTTCTCGCGATTTAAGGTTCCAAACGCAATGAAATCTGGTACAGGAAATGTTTATACACCTTGTAATGTACTGGTATCTAATTTAGTTCAACTGTTTACATAACCTCAAGATGGTGGCTGTGCGAATTTAAAAATAAAGTTTTTATTTCTTGTGTCGAAATCATGCGATCGAAGTGAAAGTTTGAATAATGAACCTACGCAATATTTTTCTTTTATTGGTACATGACTCTATGGCCTATACATTTAACAATCCAACATGGCGACCATCCGAAATATTTAGACGGCTCTGAATTTCTACGAATCTATTATAGCAATCAAACTGATTTTTTTATGTTCATAGGGGCTATGACGTTAAGTTCACCTATAGGACTTTAAATAACCTGGTGATCACAAATCCAACATGGCGGCGACGCGAAGTATAAATATTCACATGAAAGTTTCTCGAAATTTAACCATCCGAGTGCAGTGACACTTGGTACAGTAAATCCTTATACGAATATTAAACCACTGGCATGTAATTTATTTCAATTGTTTCCATAACCACAAGATGGCAGCTGTGCGAAATTTTAAAATCTCCTTGCTACTTTTTGCGTCCTAATCATGCGATTGAAGTTTGAACGCTACACTTACACAATAATCTTCATGTAACAGTACATAACTCTAGAACCTACATATTTAAAATCCAACATGGCGACCATCCGAAATATTTAGTCGGTTCTCAATATCTACTAATCTACTACAGCAATCAAACTGAAATTTTGTATGTTGATAGTGGCAATTAACATAAGTAGGATGTATGAAAATAGACTGTATAGTTCTTCACGGAACTACTTGTTAATTTTGTGTTACTTAAAAATGGCATATTTTGGTCAATTTTTGTGATGAAAATAATTTTGTATCCCAATAATATTATCAACCTTAGGAACATGAGTTTGGTCAGTTTTGTAGTCTCGTACACTTAGAACATTAGAGAAAGGTATCATAGTAATACAATATATAATTTAGGAGTTACAAGTAAAACGGATTTGAAAAATATAGTTTTGAGAAAATGAACCGCAAAGCCTATGCAATGCATTTTAAATCATAACTCCTAAACTAATGCAGATATTTAAATAATTCTTTCACCAAAATGAACTAGACAAGTGAGGATGTACATTAAAAATACATTGAAAAATCGAAATTTTGATGGTGGTTTACTGTACCGGTCCCCTTAAGGGGGGATGTAACCATGAGGGGTCAAAATATTAAAATTTTGAAATAAGTTATGTGTTTTTTTATGTATGGCCTCTTTTATACTTTGTGTAAAAAATTGAAGCTCATTACTTAACTGTAAGTATTTATAAAATACATGTATATCTGATGCTACATGCCTATAGACAAAGTTACTTAAATGTGAATAAGAGAACATATCCAACTTTCAAATGTTATTTTCTCAATATCGATTTTTGCACCACATAGGTACACGTTTCTCTGAAACCCTAAATGCTACATGACTGAATTTTTCATGGATTGTTTATTGAGTGATTAGACTCATATTTATGTAGAATTCTGCTTCTATGTAATCATTTGTAGAATTTGCATGCATTTACATTCATATTTTCACTGAAATTTATAGAATCCAAAATTCAAATGACCATAAATAAAAACCTTTTCACGGTATTTGGATAATTGTACATAAAGTTAGAGGTAGTGACATATATTTAAACTAGTTGAATTCTAAGGCCAGGATATTTTATAGTTACATTGTAAAGTGTACCTAAATAAGGGGATGTAACAAACTCTTCGCAGTGACTGTACTGGTGCCATTTTGCCACCCACGATAGCACTTGCTTGCCACGTAATAGACCAAACACCATTAGACATCTGTACAAAGTTTCAATGCTCTTATGTTTTATATTGTGAACTCTGTGAACCTTTTAAAGCCAGGTATTCATTTTCGGTTACAACCCCCCTCCCTTAATATGACACAAAAAATGAAATGTTGATAATTTTGAAGACTTTTCAGCATTCCGGAGCCCGTTAAAATAATAATTATCATAATCATCATTAGGGCCCGGAAGTTGATGCCGTAAAAAGTTTAAAAAATGCACTTAAAATTTTCAAAAATGTCTGTAATAAATGACCTAAAAATCAAAAAATGCACTATTAAATGGAGAAAATGATTTTATAATAATAAACTCACCAATATTTCAAAAATTCGAAAAATGCACTGTAAAATGGAGAAAATGATCTTATAATAAACTCACCAATATTTCGAAAAAGACATCTGAAGCTCAACTTGAAAAATCAGTCAAAATAGATTTCTAGCACGTAACACAAGGTTTATGTTCATAGCTACTGGCTTCTTCTTAACTCTGAGAGACGTAACTCCCTCATATAAAGCTGTGACATGACTAAATTGGAAAAAAAAACTTAAAAGGCCGATTTCTCTAAAAAATTACCAAAAAAATCTACCAAACTTTAAAAAATGCTCATAAAATGGAAATATAGCAAAAAATGCAAAAAGATGCAAAATAAAAATAACATATTTGAAGACAGGGTGGCCCGTCCGGAGTTTGTATGTACTTCAGCATTGTTTCAGACAGCTCTGTAAAAAGATGACATGTCATAAACATCCCGGCCCTAATCATCATTATCAAACTGCAATACCCGATAACAAGGTTTGAATCCCGCTGCATGTTTCCTGTATGCTACAAATTTGGTCAGGCTTTTGTTAATGTTTTTACCTACATTTCTGATTTTAAATTGGAATAGTAAATTAATTCGGTGGTGTAGTCAGCAGCATGCTGAACTGCTACGCCCAAGATTGCGTTGTCGGAATTTTAAGAGCGTTAAAAAACATCAGTAGGCTATGCCTTCCTTCGTAGGGGAAGTAAAGTCGGTCATAGATTTATGACATGTAAAAGAACCTACCACTTATTGGTAGTGTGTAGCCGAAATTTGTAGGTTATTTGGTTAGATACGCTCTATCAAGTCCCAACGTTCACCGCTGGGTGGTAGTGACAGTGACGTCTGGTGGCCAAAGTTGGAACTACTTGGATTTGAACTTGTTGGGGAACCTACGGGCGTTAAATTGAAATGCCCTGCTATGGCCATTGGCTGCAATTCAAATATAATGAATTAATGAGATAAATTTTATCATGCCGACAATAGTGGCTACGCTGGCTAAAGCGCAGCATTAGGTCATGGGGCCAAGCTCTCTGCTGAATCGGTAGACGCGTGGGTTCGAGCCCCACCGTCGGCCGTCCTTGAAATGGTTTTCCGTGGTTTCCCCATTTTCAACACCAGGAAAATGCTGGGACGGTACCTTCTGACAGGCCACGGCCGCCGTCAGGAAGGGCATCCGGCCGTAAAAACCATCGCCACAATGACTTCCATCGCATCTCATCCCCGACCCCGTTGGAAAATGGGAATAATAAGAGGTAGACATACATACAATGAGATACATTTTATCGATCATTGTATGAACAATGTACTCGCTACAGACAAGCCCCAGGTGTAGCCGTGCGTGTTAAATCGCCCACCACGAACGTGAAGAGAGCCGTAGCAAATCCGGAGATTAGTGGTTCGAATCCCGGCGCTGACCGCGGCTATCCTGAGTGTAGTTTTCTCCAGATTTTTCCACTCACTTTCCAGGCAAACACTGGGATAGTACCTTATTTCAAGTCTCGGGACACATACCCCATCACAGTCCTTACTACGCCCCTAATATATGTAGGCCTATTATTATTATTCCCCCTTTATCAGTGAATGATATTAATACATGTATTTTTTTCAGAAAGTGTGTTACCTCTATATATATAAATGAAAGTTTGTCTGGTTTTTTTTTCTGAATTTCCACGGAAATTTGAGTTATTAACGCGTTTCAGACTGGTTTATGATGGTTGCGCGCAAAAACAAAAACATGTCTGTCTGTCTGTTTGTTTGTGTACAACTTTGCACGCCCATCACTCGAGAACGGCTGAGTGGATCAACGTAAAATTTGGTACAGATGTCCATCAGAGGCACGAAAGTAATCATTGATGTAACTCTTCTCCATACCTTTCATAAAAGCGGGCCTACCCCCTTAAAATGCATGCTGAAATGGGCGTAGACAAAGCTCATTTTCAGCGTCTCAATGTGAGAAACATAACTCGGGAGCCCTATGGGCTCTGAAAACCACATTTTAAGGTCCTAAAACCAACAGTTTTTGAGATATTCCCAGAAAACTAAATTCATTTATTAAGCTATGGAAAGAATGCAAGCCGGTAACCGTGGAAACACAATCTCAGATATCCATCTATTTCTGTAAGACGCAATGCCAATCCATTTATTACAATACTGGGAAGTTCGCAAACGGCTATAAGGTTATCACGGAACCAACTTAAGCTGTACAATTCATCAATACGTATATAATGTGCTTAAGGGGGCCAAGGGGTACTCCTGAATTACTTCACGCAATTTACACGTGCGGGTGTGGTACCAAAGGACTATTATATCCCTATCCCTATATTATTAAATTATTATTATGATTATTATTATATTATGGTGCACAAGGACGAGACAAAACTCATTTTTAGCCCCTCGGTGGCTCGGAGGATACTACGTTTTAAGGCTCTAAAACCATGTTACCGAGATATTCCCAGAAAACTAATTTCAGTTAATAAACTAATAAATAGATGACGAGTACAGAAGACCAAATCAGGAGCTATATAGATATACTGAAAAAAATCGCAGATGTGGCCAGGAAGAGACGTGTGGATTTCTACGGACATGTCTCAAGGATGAACCCAAGAAGACTAACCAACCGGCTTCTCAACTACTGGGAGAATAGAAAGAGCGTGACACCGTGGTTAACAGAAGTTAACAAGGACATCCAAGAACAGAAGATGATGGAAAGTAATATTAGAAGTCGATTACATTTCAGAAATATGCTTAAATAGAAGAGTTTTCAGGACAGACCACCCTGTAAGAAAACCGACATCATCTGGACAAAAGAGATAAAGGAGAAACATAGCCAGAAAATGCGCGAATATTTGGCAAACATCAAGTCCCTCGCCAAGCTGAAAAGTTGAACGTCGTGGTCCTTATCTGGCCCATCCGAAAGAAGAAGACGAACAAGACGAAATTAATGGAGGAATGCAAGCCGGTAACCATATAACAGTATCTCAAGAGGTGACCTCCAACTTTCCGTCAATTTCTGTAAGAAACAATGCCACTCAATTTATTAAATATCTGTAAAAGTTTGCAAATGGCTATGAGGTTATCACGGAAACAAACATAGACTGTAAAATTCATCAATGCGTTTAAGGGGGTCAAGGGATACCCTAGAATGTTTAAACGCGACTTACACGTGCGATATGTTGTACAGAAGGTCTATTATATCTCCAAACAGCAACATTATTTTCAAAAAATCCTGAATTGAAATAGTGTTTTTTACAGCTTTTGGGAATTTGGGCCATTGGAGGCTAAAAATCCTGAATTTTCATGCACCACAAGCCTTTATAATTTATTAAAGGGGTCTTCCTGGGGATGGGGACTTTCCGCAACGGTGAGGGTCAGCTTTTATTTGACATATATTGCGTTTCGTTAACAAGGTTTTCAATAATATTTTCAAGTCATGAAGTACACGTTAGGCGAATTTAGTTTGAGAGGACATTATTAACTAATCATATTTTTGTCGACAAACGGGTTCATCGTAAAGATGATTTAGTTTGACACTGTGTGGTTGATATATCTTTATGTTTATGTACGCCTTTAACTCGTGTTCGGGTGCTTGGAGCAACGTAAAATTAGGTATTGTAACCATGAGTCAATACACCAATCATTTATAAAACTCTTCACCTTACTTCTCATAGAAGGGTTGGTATAGGGAAAAACTTTTCAAAATACATGCTAAAATAGGCGAAAAATAAAAACTTTTCTAGAAAGACGACCAAAGCGTATGTTGAGCTTCTCAATTTGTGACACAAATGTAGGGAGTCTATAAAGGGTCTCCGAAATCCACATTTTACGGCCCTTAAATTAACAGTGTCTGCGATATACCCAGAAAACTAACTTCGTTCTGTTAAACTTATGAAGGAATAACAAGCCCCTAACCATTGCAACAGTATCTCAATTGATAACGTCTGGTTATTAATACCGAAGACCGTTCGAAGAGCGGGTACTTCTGCTAGTATAATATACAAGCTGAAGTACACATGCTTAGCTTCGGATCATAAATAAATTGAAATGTGAAGGTGGCAGTTAAACAGGGGATAGGCGAGGTTCTGCGCGGAGGGAAAGTAAGGATAGAACATTTTGTCCAACTACACCGCTTGGCATTGACCGTTTTTTATAGCACAAATTTAGGTTTTACTCGCTAACCGATGGAGATACACGAAAAGTGATAAGGACCCTTCGGACAGAAAATAAATTTTAAACCTCATATATGCCATCAAAAGTTTGCTATTTCATAGCGTTACCGTATCTATTTATTTGAAATGGAAATATTTAAGTTTGAAACCAAAGGGTGTAGTGACATCACTAAAATGGTCGTCATCTTTAAATAATGCAAAGTATCGAAGTCAAAAGTAGCCTATATGTTAACCAGGTAAATCAGCTACTTCCATGTATAATTTCATGTATATCGGCCCAGTGGTTCTTGCGTGATTGAGTAATACACAGACACACAGACACACAGCCTATTTTCATTTTATGAAAAAAATAGGCTTATGAGATCATCTTTTGTCCGTGTGACTGTGTGTGCGTGTGTGTGTATGTGATGGTGTGTGTGTGTCCCCTAATAACGTCTAAACGGCTGGAGCGATTAGTATGAAACTCGGTAACATCATAGCACCAATCTGGCCAACCCCGTCCGTGCCCTTCAAATGTTATTGTGTCTCACCAATCCAACATGGCGGCTGTGCGAAATATTTCACCAGCATTCAGTATCTCCGAAACTATTACAGATATCGCCCTGAAATTGTGTACGGTGATAAAGGACACTACTAGAAGTTCACCTAAGAGACTTTCAAACACCTGGTAACTACAAAACCAACATGGCGGCCAAGCGAAATTGAGACTTTTGAATGGACTTTTCTCGCGATTTAACCATCCAAACGTAATGAAACTTGGTACAGCAAATGTTTATACACATTGTATTGCACTGGAGTCTAATTTAGTTCAATGGTTTACATAACCTCAAAATGGGGGCTGTGAGAAATATTTCACTGATATTCTATATCTCCTAAACTATTACAGATATCACCCTGAAATTTTGTACGGTGATAAAGGGTACGGATACAAGTTATCTTTGTAACTTTCATAAACCTGTAAAGTACAAAACGAACATGGCGGCCAAGCGAAATTGAAACATTTTAATAGACTTTTCTCGTGATTTAACTCTCTGAGCGAAGTGAAATGTGGTACAGTAAATGATTAAGTTATACATATTTTAATGCACCTCAAGATGACGGCTGTGCGAAATTTTAAAATTAAGTTTTTATTTCTTGTGTCGTAATCATGCGATTAAAGTGAAAGTTTGAATAATGAACCTATGCAATATTTTTCCTTGAATGGTACATAACTCTATGGCCTGTACATATAACAATCCAAAATGGCGAGCATCCGAAATAGTTAGACGATTCTCAATATCTACGAATCTTTTACAGTAATCACACTGACATTTTTTATGTTCATAGAGGCTATGAACATTTGTTCACGTATAGACTTTCAGTAACCTGGTGAGCACAAATCTAACATGGCGGCGACGCGAAATATAAATGTTTAAATGGACGTTTCTCGCGATATAACTATCCGAGTGCAGTAAAACGTTGCACGTTAAATGCTTATACAAATGTTAACTCACTGGCATCTAATTTATTTCAATTGTTTGCATAACCACAAGATGGCAGCTGTGCGAAATTTTAAAATCTCTTTTCTATTTCTTGTGATCTAATCATGAGATTGAAGTGTGATTACCACACGTACACAATAAGCCTAATGTAATAGTACATAAATAAAAACCCAACCTGGCGAGCATCTGAAATATTTAGACGGTTCTGAATATCTACGAATCTACCACAACCTTCAAACTGAAATTTTGTATGTTGATAGAGGCAATTAACATGAGTAGGATATATAAAAATAGGCTGTAGAGTTCTTCACGGAACTACTTGTTATATATTTGTATAGATATTACCCCCACCTAATCTAATTGGCACTACGACAAATTCTGGACAGATATTGAAGTAAAAACCAGCAATACAGTAGTTCCATCCACTTTAAACGGGAAAGGCTATGGAGGGTTGCTCCATTGCTCTCTTGGCCATTTCTCGTACTCTTCGAACTTGGATGGTAATAGGGCATAATGAACCAAGGGAGTATTTCATTTTGCAACCCTCCATAGCCTTTGCCGTTTTTCTTTCCCATTCTTTCATTTTTTAAGGGGATGGAACTACTGTATTCCTGTTTTTTCTTCAATATCGGTCCAGCACGTGTTCTAGTGCCTAGCATTCTTGACATTCACCGGGAAGATCCGAGTTCAATTTTCAGCTTAGCCATAACTTTTAATTCTGGTCTGAGGATCGCAACGGGGTACGGTCTGAGGATCGGAATGGGGTTCACTCAGACTCGTGAGGCAGAACTGAAAAAATATGGGTTCAATTCCCACCTCAGCCATTCATCAAATATCAACTGACCTTGCAGCGATTCAATCCCGCAGCCTCGGTCACCGCAGGTGAAACCTTACCGCTGTGCCAGACAGTCAGCCATTTTATCATTCTATTCACTATTAATTTAGTAGTCTCTTGTGTTTGAGCATTCGGTATTTTGACTGGTTTGATGCAGCCCTCCAATGCTCCCTGTCCTGAGCTAACCGTTTCATCTGTACATAGCTACCACACCTTACTTCCAAGACAATCTGTTTAACATATTCTAACCTTGTTCTATCCCTACAGTTGACCCTTCCTTACATAACTACAACTTTGTTGTTCCTGGGTGTCTTAGTATGCGACCTATCAACCTATCTCTGCTCTTCATTAGCAGTCACCAGAAACATCTCTCCTCTCCCACTCGTCTTAATACTTCTTCATTGGTTACTCTATCTACCAATCTGGTCTTCATCATTCTCCTGTAACACCACATTTCAAATGCTTCTATTCTTTTCTACGGCGTCAACAGTCAGAGTTTCACTTCCATAGAGGCCACGCACCAGGCAAAGGCTTTTAAAAATGACTTGTTATTACTTAACTCTATATTCGATGTCAACAGATTCCTTTTCTGTAGAAATGCTTCCCTTGCCTGAGCCAACCAACTTTTTATATCCTCCTCTCTTCGTCCATCACTGGTTATTTTGCTTCCTAAGTAACAGAAGTCTCCTACTTCCTTTAGCTTTTTACCTGCTAATTTGACGTCCATAGGGGTCTGCTTTATTTCGTCTGCATTCCATTATTTGGTTGGTTGGTTCCTTAGTTTAGGGGCTGCGACAACTCAGTCATGTAGCCCCGTGTACTTTGGGTGTGTGTAGAATTTGCCAGATAACCGATGCTAATTGTGATGGCTGTATTAGTGTGTGTTATCTGTGATTCAGGTAGAAGGACTGCAGACGATTAATTTTTTCAAGTAGTTCCTCCTGTCCTTTGCTACCAAATGCTACCGTCCGCGACACCTAGCTGTGGACGTGGCTACTAAATGCCATCGCAGTCATCACCTGACGGCGAACGTTGGAGCTAATATAGCGATATCAAACGAACCTACAAATTTTAGCTTCCACAAGTGTAGTTAGCGGAAGGTTCTTTTTCATGCCATAAATCTATGATATGGGACTGCCGGCTATACTTCCCCTCCGAAGGAAGGCATACTGAGGGATTTTAACGCTCTTAAAAAATCCGACGACTTCGGCCGGATTTGAACCCGCGATCTTGGGCATAGAAGTTCAGCATGCTGCCGACTACACCACCGAAGCCACTATTCCATTATTTTTGTTTTACATTTATTGATTTTCATCATGAATTCTTTTCTCAAGATGGAGTCCATACCATAAAACGCATTCAAGTCCTCTGATGAATCGGCTAACATGACAATGTTATCAGCAATAATTTCTCCTTGAATCTTTGCTCCTACGTTAATTATTTTTCTTATTTCCTTCATTGACAATTATGGGTGATAAGTTGCAGCCTTGCCTTTAGTAGTCTGGTTGGTTGGTTGGTTCCTCAGTTTATGGGCTGCGACAACGCGGTCATGTAGCCCCGTGTATTTTGGGTGTGTGTAGAATCTGTCTGATATCCGGTGTTAATTGTGATGGCTGTATTAGTGTGTGTTATCTGTTTTTAATTCAAGTAAGGACTGCATACATTCATTTTTCAAGTAATAAAATATTTATTGCGGGCAATGGCCATAGATAGGAATAACATTATAACAATGTGAACAATATTGAATCAATCGTGTATCTAGGTAACACCAGAGACTTGTGTTCATCAAGTCCGTTTTCCCATTCCACTACACTACACTTTGATCAAGACAACTTAATCAGTCCTCGTCTAAACAAAACTGAGTGAGTGATATTAGTCTTCTACTGCATTCCATGGCATGATATATATCGCACTGATTGTTGCATAATCGGCAAACACACTCCTGCCTGGGCTGATGGAAGGACTTCCTAGTGCAGATGCGATGGTGGAAGCCATGGATCGCAAATCTGGTCACTAGGTGCCTCAGCTCATACTCTGGTCGCATCCATTCTTTATATAACATTGCATCTGTTGCGAAGAATCTTTCTGGAATGGAGTCTCTCTTCCTGCAAAGTTCGCTTAACAGGTCTATGCATGCCTGTGTGGATGGTAGGTGCATTAGCAGTCGAAGGTCTTCTACCAGAAATGTTTCTCTGGCTAAAACATACACATATCGTGAAAGAGCGAATTTTGATACCCCCAATACCCTTTTCAAATACCTTGATTTCAAACTTTCAATGTCTTTTAATTGCCTGATTGATAGATAAGTCCATATGACCTCTAGCCCGTACGTGAGTGATGGGAGTACTTTGACTCTGAAAAGTTCCATAGCTGAATTTACTGACATTCTTTGTAAATGTCTGATGTCGCTTATGTTTCTAAGTGCTGCTGCAAGTCTCTCCTTTATATGAACCATAAAGGAAGTCCTTGTGACTTGCATAGTAATTCCAAGGTACTTAAATTGTTTTTTCGGCGTTAGTATGTGTTCCCCGCAAACAATGTAGTCATCCTTCCTCAGCCTTCCTCCATTTCTGAATATCATTAATTCAGTCTTCCGAGCATTCATCCTTAGTTCATTCTCCTCCGCCCATTTCTAAACAAGATCTATTCCCTTCTGTAGTTCCTCTATATTATCGGAGGCCAGGGCCATGTCATCTGCATAAATATATATATTTACTTTCTGTGTTCCCTCCTTTAATTTGAAGACAACATCGTGGGTCATGATATCGAAGAGTAACGGACTTAGCGGGTCTCCTTGCAGTACTCCGATTGTCTGGTCAATCCAGTCCGAGTGTGCGATACCATCATGGATCTGAACTTGATTGTCCGCCAGAATGTTCGATATCAGTCTTGTCATGTCAGAACGTCCTAGTAAGTTTTCTAATTTTATGACAAGTTTCCTTCTATTGACTGTGTCGAAGGCTTTGGTGTAGTCGATAAAAATTACATATTTCTTCCCATGAGCTTCAAGCGTGTCCTGTATGTCATTTAAGAGACATTCTGCAGCCAATAGAGTAGAACTGCCCTTCCGAAATCCAAATTGTTCTTCTGGAAGCAGGTGGTCTACACATGCATCTATTCTCCGAGTCAAAAGCTTGGTAAGCAATTTGCATGCAACCGATTCCAACGCCACACCCCTATGTGATTCAGGTTTACTGACATCGCCTCTACCCTTGTATAGCAGTTTGATGATGGACTTACGCCAAGTACTGGGGATGGTTCCAGTCTCTAAGCACTTATTCACTAACTCTACCCATACGTTTTCCAGGAAGTGTAGCGAAATCTTCAAATGTTCATTACAGAGTCCATCTACACCTGAAGCTCTGTTATCCTTGCTTTTCGTGATGATCTGCCTAACTTCTTCTATAGTGAAGTACGTAGTATTCTCTACCTCTCTGGACTTGTCCAACTCCGGTCTGGTCTCTTTGGATACTAGAACCCCCCTCATGTGTTCCTCCCATGTTTCCATCCTGATGTCCGCTGGGAAGCGTGGTTGTCTTGGTCTGAGTGCTTTATACGGATCTTTCTCAATGTCATGTACGAGCATTTTGTCTTCTTTCTCTCTAAACTCTCTCTTCTTTGACTTTATGAGCTCTATATATTTCCTCCTTGCTGTCTGGTAGCGTTCCAGATCACCTTTATCCTTAGTTCTCTTTGCGATATGTAGCTTCTGTAATGTAGTTTGTCTCTCCTTGAAGCATTCTCTATCAAAGCATTTCTGCGCTTGACGAGTAAACTCTATAGTTGAAGTTCCTTCTTCTATAAATTCCATTATTCCCGCCATAGCCACATCTAAATTAACCTCACTAATTGATAGCATGATAGCTGGTATTTTGTCTGTATTCGCCTCTAACAGGCTCTGGTCTAGTGTTCTTCTCGTTCTTTGCTTCTTTGCTGGAAGTCTTAAGGGGTGTGTAACAGTCAATATCGTAAATACTGGGATATGCTTCCTAATTACTAGAACCCCCCTCATGTGTTCCTCCCATGTTTCCATCCTGATGTCCGCTGGGAAGCGTGGTTGTCTTGGTCTGAGTGCTTTATACGGATCTTTCTCAATGTCATGTACGAGCATTTTGTCTTCTTTCTCTCTAAACTCTCTCTTCTTTGACTTTATGAGCTCTATATATTTCCTCCTTGCTGTCTGGTAGCGTTCCAGATCACCTTTATCCTTAGTTCTCTTTGCGATATGTAGCTTCTGTAATGTAGTTTGTCTCTCCTTGAAGCATTCTCTATCAAAGCATTTCTGCGCTTGACGAGTAAACTCTATAGTTGAAGTTCCTTCTTCTATAAATTCCATTATTCCCGCCATAGCCACATCTAAATTAACCTCACTAATTGATAGCATGATAGCTGGTATTTTGTCTGTATTCGCCTCTAACAGGCTCTGGTCTAGTGTTCTTCTCGTTCTTTGCTTCTTTGCTGGAAGTCTTAAGGGGTGTGTAACAGTCAATATCGTAAATACTGGGATATGCTTCCTAATTACAGCTGCATCACACTTTGTCATTAGTCCATGATCATGAATAGCGAGACCTCGTACAAATATGAGGTCTATGGTCCTACCTCCATTATAACAAATATACGTAAGTGCCTTCTTGTCATTCACGAGCCTTAGACCTTCCTCCTCCAGGTAATTGAGGACCAGTTCCGATTTCCTATTGAGTTTGTCCACTGGACAATTCAAATCACCCCCAAGTATAATGCTATCAGTAGCTTGTGTAACATCAATTGCTCTTTGAATATTGTCTATTATATCAATTGCACTGTAGACCGGTCTATAATAAACTCAGATGAATACCCCTATTTTAGTTTGTACCACTAGCTGCTCCTCTTGGCTCATAAATATGTCGAAAGGCTTTAACTTCGGGTTAATTAAGCATGTAACTCCCCCGGACGGCCTCCCTCTTTCCTCTTTTGTTTCCAGTGCATGTATGTTGTAGAAGCCCTTCACTTCAAACCTTGACTCCTCAGTGATGAAAGTCTCCGTTAGAATGCAAGCATCGAAATTGCTGACAAAGTATTTCGAGAGACCACTCATAACCCCTTTTAGACCTTCCACATTCCAGTTGAGGACTTTTACTTCTTTACATTCCTCATAACTGTCTTCCTTTGATTCTCCACGGCGCTCGAAAGGGCCGACATATAACATTCTCTGGCCATAAAGATTCCTCATAAACTTTGTTGAGCTCAATAAAAGGAACCCCTATTTTGAAATCCCTCGAGGTGTCGGTATTGCTGACCAGTTTGCAGCTAATTATGCCGCACACCCCATTTTCTTTTAGATATCCAACTATGTCCTCCTCTGTTGTTTCTGGTTTCAGTCGACCAATGTACAACCAAGCATATTTATCCGCCGCCTTCAATCTGCTGTCTCCTCTAGTTCCTTTTATTCCTCTAGACCCAATTTCTATCTCTCTAGCTGGTACTCTCCCAGATACAGTTTGTCTTCTCACCATTGGCAGCCTTTATTCATTAGGTGTCAAGGCGTTCTCGTCTCCTCCGATCACCGCCGAAATGTTTTCTGCATCGCCATCTGCTTTAGGAGTAGGTGTCGCTTGTACACTAATTCTCGTCTTATTCTTTTCCTCTTCTCGGGATAAGACCTGTCGCTCTCTACGCTCTCTTCCCTGAAATCCAATATCATCTACGTCCCCTTTAGAGGAGCGATTCGACCTGATAGGTATGTCTGTGTTCGTTACGTACGTAACACTACTGTTAATCTCATTACCTGCGTTTTTCTCCGTAGTGTAGCAACTTACGTTTAATGTTACAATGCCTGGAATGCTGCTGTTATTGTGGTTTAACGCATCTTGATACTTCTTCGAGGGCCTCTGGCATAGCGAAGTTCGTTGCGCCGTGTATTTTAATTCTTCTTTAACTATCATCTTAGCAGTCTCTAATAAATTTTCCTTCATTAAATTCACATGCCTGTATACCTTATCTATGATCCTCTCCTCCAAACTCTTGTCCGTGCCTGGAATAGTGCCATTTGCCTTCTTGTCGTTATTCTCTTCTGGACCACTAAATATATGGTTATGGTCAATAGAGAACAGTTTGTCTTTATTCTCTACTAGTCGACGAGATGTCATCATTCTCTGGCTTCTGCGGCCTCTTTGTTCCCCTGGTTCAAGATCATTGATTTCAACCAGCCCTGTCCCCCTAATGGGTTTTTCAAAATTGGTATTTCGCTCTATTTCTCGTACTTGACCCGAACTCAACTGTGTTTCTCTCTGACCGTTATAGTTATCTTTCTCCCCGTTGGTTGCGTTGTGTGTCTTGTTGACATTTGGCGTTGTATCTATTTGAGACATCATATTTCGATTTAAACTTTTATTAACTTTCTCGTCTATTACTACACCTAATTTGTTTGATAAAAAGTCCATAACATTTTGCAAGCTTCTCTTTATGTCCGCTATGTCGTCTGTTTCAATAGATTCAACTACTATGTTTTGGTGTTGCGTAGACAACGTCAACGGTATTGAGTCAGGTGACTTAAGCGCCTGAGGCATTTGGCCAACAGATGTCGTTGGTTGTTGACTGACTCCAGGGCCTACTATAGAATTCCTACTGTCACTAATAAGCTTCTGTGTGAAGTTGACAGAGGGCTCCACTTGTCCTGCAGCAGAACTTTCTTCTCCTTGCATGCCTATTGTTTGGATTTCCCTAACCTCGTTTTGAAAACTTACAATTTTAGTATGCATATCGCAGAAAACGCTTGTCATGTCCACAAAACAACTCCTGATGGTACTTACTGCATGTTGTATCTCTTCCTTCATCTCCTTCTTGGGATAACCTCCTACCTCAGCGATAATCTCTAAAATATTCAGAGCACTTTCAACTCGTACATTGATCTCCTCCGCCATCTTGAATTTTCAAGTAGTTCCTACTTTTGCTACCAAACGCCTCCGTTAACGACAACTAGTTCTGAACTGGGTTACTAGATGCCACCGCAGTGGGCTCCTGGCGATGATCGTTGGAACCTAAGAGCGTTATTATAATCTAACCTATAATTTAGCTTCACTCAAGTGTAATTAGTGAAAGGTTGTTTTACATGCCATAAATCTATGACATGGGACCGCCGTATTTCCTTCCCCTTCGAAGGAAGGCATACCGAGGGATTTTTAACGCTCTTAAAAATTCCGACGACTTCGGCCGGATTTGATCCCGCGATCTTGGGCATAGAAGCTCAGCCTGCTACCAACTACGCCACCGAAGCCGCCCTTTAGTAGTCTACTCTTTAAAAATATTATAGGTAAAATATACATTTTATTTTTAAGAGACTGTGAAATTCTCTGCTCTGATTTATTATTCATAGCAGTTGACCCGAATGATACGCGAGGTATGGCTCACAAGGTTTTCGACTCCTGCTTTAGTTGGAATATAAACAACGAAGTTAACGTACAGTATATTCCTGCCAGCAGCACAAGCAAGAGTTCACGTTTACGGAGGCTTAGTATTGGAACACTAATGAACCCAATACGAAGCGTCATTAATATCCGTATAGGAACAAATTAGCCGAGGGAATCCAGAAGGCCGCGTGCGCTGGGATTCCCCAAGCTGGGAACCGTTTTAATGGAGTGTGGGATCATGGACTGAGCTACCAGATATCGAACTAACCTCTGTGTCGGAGGTGGGGAACCTTTGGGATTTAGAAAGCTTGCTTAATACCACGAGCTAGCGGAGAATAATGAGGGGACCACATTTTATAGGAGAGAATTGAATACAGGGTCTCTCTTCTGAATGTTCCCAAGAGAACGAAGAAGCTGAGAGAAAGTTTTATTCGTTGGAGGTTTTGAAATACACCCCCATGGTTAAGGACCAGTTACATATTTATTTATTTATTTATTTATTTATCGTATGGCTTTTAGTGCCAGGAGTGTTCGAGGACATGTTCGGCTCTCCAGATGCTGTAGCTGCTTCAAGCGGACACCCATAGGGTGAGCTACAAGTTCCGTTGAATTTCAAGTAGTTCCAACTTTCGCTACCAGATGTCACTGATGCCTAGTGGTGAACGTTAGAACTTTTGATAGAGTGTTCCAACGAAATCTAACCTAGAAATTTAGCTTCACACAAATTTAGTCGGTGGAAGGATCCCTTACATGCCATAAATCTATGACATGGGACCGCCGGCTTTACTTCCCCTCCGAAGGAAGGTATACTGAAGGATTTTAACGCTCTTAAAAAATCCGATGACTTCGGCCGGGTCTGAACCCGCTATCTTGGGAACAGCAGTTCAGCATGCTACTAACTATGCCACGAAAGTGGCTACCAGTTACATAAATAAATATATATGTCATTATTTCTTGCACATTTCATCTCGAATTAAGCTTGTACGACGGCTGTCGTTCTTCACTGTCCCCGAGGTCCGGGTTCGATCCCCGGCCCTGCCAGAAAATTTAATTCTGGTCAGAGGGCTAGAACGGGGTACACTCAGGCAAAACTGAGAAGAGGTGGGTTTGATTCCCATCTCAGAAATCCTGAAAGTGGTTTTCCGTAATTTCCCCACTTTCACTCCAGGCAAATGCTGGGATGGTTCCTAACTTAAGGCCACAGATGCCTCCTTTCCATTCCTCGCCAGAGTTACACATAGGCCTAAACACACTATTACCACCTGAGCCATCCTGGAAGTGGTTTTCCGTGGTTTCCCAATTCCACTCCAGCAAAATGCCGGGATAGTTCCTAACTTAATACCACGGCCGTCTCTTTCCCAATCCTCACATGAATAACAAATACACACACTAATACAGTCATCACAGTAACGCAGGTTGTCAGAAAAATTTACCCACACACACATCCGTTAATAATAATGTCATTGTTTTTACGTCCCTTTTAACTACTCTGGCTTTCAGAGACGCCGGGGCTCTGGAATTTTGCCCTGAAGGGGATCTCTAACGTGCCAGTAAATCTACTGACAAGGCTCCCTCGCATTTGCGCACCCTCAAATGTCAGCTGACTGCGCCAGGATACGAACCTTCAACCTTGGTCTTAGCAAGCGAGAGCGTTGCCGCTGAGCCACGCAGCCAGCCCACACACATCCGTGTACTGCTGGGCTGAATGACCACGATGACCCAAGCCCATCAAATGAAACAACAATTACCAGAATTGTAATTGGAGTCTAGAAATATTCCACGAACATTTTGTGCTTCTTCAATTATGTCGACGAAAAGTTGCATCAGAGTATATGGAGAGTGAGGTTCTTTGTTCAATAGGGAGAAAGTGTTATCGTTGGCCACCTTACCTTACCTCACCTAACCACGTTGATTCATGCACGTGAGAGAACCCCAATAAACTTACCGCTGTGGCTACAAGCAACCAAGCTCTTATCTCACGCATTACTCTTGTGTAGTGTTCCACCTCCTTGGACAAGATGGCCCGCTTTTTTTTTAAGTCAACGTTCTAAATCTGCGCTAACAAACTAACGCATCTGAGCACGTTTCTCCACTCGAGGAATAAGAAGATGACGGCGCACACCATATATCAAGAGTAATGGGGAGGGGGAATTTAATTAGATGAAAAAATGGAGAAAGTGGTACTTAATTGGATAGAAAAATGGAAGAGGGGGTACTTAGTTGGATACAAAATGGGAGAGGGGTACTTAATTGGATGCAATAATGGAAGAGGGGGTACTTATGTGGATACAAAAATGGGAGAGGGGTACTTAATTGGATACAAAAATGGGAGAGGGGTATTTAATTGGATACAAAAATGGGAGAGGGGTACTTAATTGGATACAGAAATGGGAGAAGGTAATTTATTGGATACAAAAATGGGAGAGGGGTACTTAATTGAATACAGAAATGGGAGAGGGGTACATTATTGGATACAAAAATGGGGGAGGGGGTACTTAGTTGGATAGAAAAATGGGGCAGGGGTACTGTACCCGTTCGTCCTGGGGATGCGATGACCCATCTGCTATTACATCGCATTCCTGGAGTTCCAGGACAGAGCGGAGTTAAATGAACCTCTAGTCAAATAAGGAATGTGTCGGAAATTCAGCTGAGATATCGAAAAAGCAGAGGGTAACACGAGACAAAGTATCTCTAGGGTGGTTACGGGTTTAAATTTAATTTTAAAAAAATGCAAATATAAATGGGCGCCATCAACTGAACTCCTAGCAAACCACATCCTTTCCGGTTAAGCCTTAATCAAGACAAGGAAAGAAAAAGGAAAATCACACCATCATCAGATCACAACTAAGATAAAAACAAATTTATTTCACTTTGATAGTCAGACAGACATTTTAAATATTCATCCTACCTGAGAGCATGGTCGAATGCCAACGTTAAATTGTCATTGTCCAAAAATCGAACCATCTCTTTTCTAATCAAAAGTATTCAATCCACATAAAATAGGAAAAATCTCTAAAAGTTCTCTTGGGTTCTCAGGATCACCGTAGCACTGTGTCTTTCGTCACTGACATTTGTGATACCTGAGACCTAATTTCTCTTTAAATTAACATCATGAATGTGGATTTGAAAAAAATTATTAATCTGCCTAAATACACATATTATAATCACATATTATAAATATCACGTAATTTATGGCTTGCATGGCATAATTCAAATGTTGAATATGTTAGTAAAATGCTCCTAAACATCGAATAATTAATTTACACTATTTACATTGTCATTAATAATTGCTTGTTTGTGAATTACAGAAAATCCACTGCTCATTGGTCATAATCATCATCATCATCAAAGTTAAATATTTCTCACATTAATTCTCATCTCAAAATTCAATATATTCCTTTCTGAATCATTAACTCATCACCATTAAATCATTTAAATGAAAATTATTATCATCACTTCATTATACTTTCTAATTATTCACGCACTCTTATTTTATCATCTCCTTCAGATTAAATCTTCTTAAATCATCAATATAAATTGTTTAATTCATCAACTCAAGTTGCAATTCCTTAAATCCTATCTCAATTAAATTTATTTTAATCCATATAAATTCATTAATCATCAGCTTCTTTAATTAATTATCACCTTCTAATTCAGTTATTCATCATCTATCCAATCATCTATTAATTTATTTAAATCAGTTTATTTATTTAATATTTAATTCATCCATTTATTTAATTCATTGATTTATTCCAAAATTTAATTTATCAATTTATTTAAATTTTATTCTTCTGGTTATTTAGATTTTTATTATTTCATCTAGTCATTCTGATTTTTATTTCATTAGGTCAGATCATTAATATGCTTAAATTTCAGATTATTATTTCATTAATTATTATTATCAGAAAATCTTGTATTATCAACTTTATTTATTTGTTTAATTTCCTAATAAATTGTTTAATATGGGTTATAGAACGTTGTCTTACAGTTTTATCACTTCCAAGTTATATCTCGTATTTAATTATCATGCCAAAATATTATTGCCTTCACGACATCACGTTGGATCTGACTATCCACAACTACATTATATATCCTCACTTCTTCAAATATCACATTTGAATACCACAATTATTTCACAAAACTCCATAAATATTCAGCATACAGCCTGAATCTCAAAAATTACGCTAGACTGGGTTCGACAACCTCATGTCTGCCTCAAAATACATTAGCAACATTGCAACTATCACTTGGCAACTTCCACACAATGCCTATCACAAACTTCACTTAACCATGTTGCATGATCTACAAAAAATATATAACTGGCTTCAAATTATCAACGCACACAATCTCCAATAACTGTAATTATTCTGATCACATCTAGACAACTTCTTAAACAATTGGAAAAAATATTACCTTAGTAATTCAAGATCTGCTTTCAAATAGCATAAATTCTCTTACAATTCTCATAATTCACATCGCAGAAAAACACCAATGTGTTATAATCTCTCATATCAAAATATGCAATACTGATCTGCCTTAAAATAAATCTGACCATTAATGATTCATCTTACAAGATTCAATTACTTTAAATCCTTCTCAAAGGTATCAAACACAATTATAAAAATCATCAAAAGCATCAGCTGTACCAGCTGTTAAACTGAAAGTACTCTCAAAAGAGTATAGCAACAAAATATTGGATTGGCAAACAAGAATTACAAAATGTAACCCTGCTGACATTTATCTTTAATTTATTTAACAAAAATTCGACTGATATGTGACTAGTAGTTCCTTGTTTGATTCTCTTACAATCTCAAGTACACTCGGATGATAAAAATGAGTCCCTCAATGGCAAGTAAGATGAGTAACCACCATACAATCGTATAAATACGAAAGACCTTGCCCTGTCGTCTAACATGATAGTGCCCTGAACGATGGGTAAGATGAGTAACCACCATACAATCGTATAAATACGAAAGACCCCATCTCGAAGACTAAATGAGTGAATGTACCAGATCGGAATCAACAAGTCTCTAGTTGTCATATAAAAGCGATATTCATTCACTAAAGTGAATAACATCTTAATATCTCCAAACAATCCAATGGAAAAAATCCCTACTGATGAATAATACACACTCGCTAGTATGCAATGAACTGACGAAGTAATTTAGATAATCACTTGCAAATCACGAGATCGAAATACTCGTCACACAAAAAAAAAAAACTATTCTTGAAAACTATCCTTGCTGGAAAAATGTCTAAAAGACCAAACATCTGCTTAATAAAGCCAACCAATGGTGAGAATTTCGTATAATGATGCCTGCCATATCATATGGTCACGCCATATTCTAGCAAAATTTGAAGCATATAAAGTCAAAGCCATGTCTAAATAATCGTATCACTCCTATTAGAAAAATATACATGTGTGCCCAGTATTCATGAAAATAATCGTATCAGGAAGTTATAACTCTTACAGTACCTTCTCATAATCAGCAGTTATTACATTTCAAAGATCGTCGATTATCCTTATGTAATGAATTTCTCGAAAGATCGGCGTGAATATCATTCCACCCACGCAATGACGATTGCCTTCAAATCCCAAGTGAATCAGCTGGTGGACCTCCTCCTCTTCAGGAATCGAATCCATCGCTCCGTGGTGCCAACGCGTCTCTGTCTTCGTTTACTCCGACATGATAAACTGCTGGTTATCCATAGCGGATACTGTCCAAATCCTCACGAAAAAGGTTCATAGAAACAGCGGACCCCATATTCCTCTTCTACGTTACGCCACTGTTCCATACAATGTTCGGTTTGAGTGTAAAAGGTTCAATCTACACAGCAGTTAAGTCTCACTTGCAGAAAATAAATTTTATTTGTGAGAGTGTATAAGTTTATGAAACACCCTGTAGCTGTGTTCGTACTCGGTATTTTATAACACTTCATAAGAAAGAATTGCATTAATGCACGTGCCAAAGTTTATAAGTGCATATGCTTATAACATTTCATTTGCCTAAAAATCGTTAATGTTACTTGGACCCCATGGTCGCTCTGCATGTTCCGTTATGAAATGCATAGTCGTAATGTCATTGAATAACTATGTTCATTTAAAGTTCACAGTTGCAGTATCTCGTAACTATCTGCCTGCACAATTCAATTACTGAATACCAGTCCCAACTCAATGTTGTAATGAAGTTCAGCTTCTATCATATTGCTTGCGTATAAAATTGGAAATAACCCACTCGTCTCTACTGCAATGTTCTAGAATAATCTCCGCTTAAAGCTGGCCTCACCATGCCGCTCTGCTATGCTGTTCTGCGTTTCAGAATGCAGCTCGAAATAAAGTTCTCCGACTCGTTTGCAATGCTGTTCTAAACCCCGGCCTTCTCATGCTTGCTTGGCCCGTACAGCTGGTGTCGTAACCGGTCTTCACGCTGCCTACTGCGGGTATCTGCCTGGCTCACTTACCTACTTTCCGTTCTCTGCTTAGTGAAGTAAAAACTGTCGCTTTCACTTTCCGTGACAAAAGCTGTTCGCTGCGCGACTTTACCATACGCTCGGCATATGTCCTACTCAGCTCGCTGACTGTACTTGACTCTCTTGCTAACTGAGCTCGACTGACTGTCTCTAGACTGCATTGACCTGCACCTCCCTGGCGCAGTCACGTGACGTTCTCCCCACCTCTGCGGTCTTGCGTCACAAATATAATCTCGAACCCCGATCTTCTCGGCTATTAAGTTATACAATAACTTAAGGGTTATCTGACTTCCTTCAAATTATTACCATATATAATGCTTGTTATATCTTCTCATCTGAGATGTTTAAATACCATGTTCCATATCAATCTTAATAAAGCTTCATAATTTCATCCATAATTCCATCTGCTTGACTGCTGGGAGTGCCTTCTTAATCCTAGACCTTCTACGTCATCTTGACATTCCTCTTGACTCGATTTGAGCGCTACCTTTTCATAACTCTTCCCATAATCTCAACTACGGCTTAATGTCTGCTGGCGTAGCCGATAGCCTCAACTAGGTATCGGGTACATCTCTCCCGTACATCTACTTTTTTATCAGGATTGAGAAAAAAAAATACACTCTCAGGCATTCTATACATAACACATGTACACGATAGCTCTACAATCCTCTTATTCAGCATGATGGTACTTTCTAATGCTAGCTGCATTAAAAGTTCCCACAACTTCATTAGTATCCATTCTGACAATCTTGTAGCTATTATTTCGGTACGTTTCTTCAATACGGAATGGACCAGCGTTCAACGGCGCAAATTTATGGTAGATCTTCAGTTGAAGATTCGAAGTGACTGGCTTCCTAATCAGCACCTCATCATTTTCTTGAAATGGCTCGTGGAACCTCCTTCCTGCTTGTCTCCTGGCTCTCTTCTCCGCCTGTCTTCTGAGTCTCTCTCCTGCCATCTCGACTCTTCTTTCTTGTGTGGGTTGAGGATCTACTGGTGCCCTCACGACTCGGTCCCATGGTCTATCAGGTTTCAATCCATGATGAAGCATGGACGGAATCTGTCCTGTACTTTCATGGACTGTGGAATTCAAGCATTGACTAATGATGGGTATCACTTCCATCCATCTGTGGTGTTGCCTTGACACATATAAGCGACACATTTTACTAATTTCCGGCATAATTCTTTCGGCTGGATTTCCCTCTGGATACCGCACAGAATTAAACACATGCCTTATTCCTAAACGTTCCATAGCAGTAGAAAATTCCATACTGGTGAATTGTGATCCATGGTCACTCAACAAAACTTCAGGTTTCCCCATACTTGGAATAACTGTTTTCTCTAATCTGTTGATCACGTACTTGGATGTAGCTTTCTGGATAGGGCATAGAGATACGTATTTAGAAAATACATCTACTGTTACCAAAACAAACTGATTTCCTTTCGTCGAACGAGGAATCGGACCGAAAATGTCCGTAGCGAAACGTTCTCTTGGCTTGCTGGGTAATATTGATCTAGGAACTTCTTTCATTAGCTTAGATGAATATTTACTTCGCTGACAACTGTCACAGGTCTTTATGACGTCGCGAATCGTTTGTCCCATTTGTCTCCAAACGAAGGTTTCTTGAGCGAGAGCCAAAGTCTTGTCTACACCTACATGAGCTGCAGTTCGGTGTATCATCCAAATAACTGGTTTGACAAGCTTGGGTGGGATCACTACTCTAAGTTTAGTATGATCCTGGTCGATATATTGGCATATAACACCTCCCATAATGTGATATTTACTAGCTTCTATCTCAGTTCTTCGAAATTCTGGATCAGCGTTGTCCATCCTGCGTGTCAAAAAACGGTAAATTCTTCGCAAAGGTGCATATCTCTTCTGAGTTTGCGCTATCATCTTCAACTTTTCTAGAGTACCATTATCCTCTTGAATTAGATTTATATGGTTGACAATTACTTCCTCACAAGGGTTTCTGCTCAACACATCTGCTAACAGATTTAATTTCCCAGGTCTATGTACAACAGTTGGGTTAAATTGTTGTAAGAACAGAGCCCATCTGGTGATGCGGTCACTCGCTAAGTCTGTCTTCATAATAAATTGGAGGGCTTTATGATCTGTGATCACTGTTATGTCATGTCCAAACAACACCTTCTTCCACGTCTTAAGAGCATGAACCACTGCTAATGCCTCTAACTCAGTTGCATAGTAATTCTTCACACAATTCCTGAGCTTGCGACTGGTGAAAGCTAAATACCTGTGTTTGTTGGTATCGTCCAACTGATATAGGATCCCACTGATACCTATTTTGGATGCGTCTGTTTCCACAAAAAATCTTCTTGCAAAATCTGGGTACTCAAGCTTGATATTCTGGATCAACATGTTCTTAGCCGCTAAAAACGCTTGATTGCATCTATCGTCCCATTTCCATCGATTTCCCTTTCTTAGTAAATCCTGCAGAGGTGCCATCGTTTCAGTATATTCAGGACAATGTGTTGAAAAGAACTGACACATGCCTAAAAACTGCCGTACCTCTTTAATCTTTCTTGGGGTTGGAAACTCTGAAATAGCCATGATCTTCATTGGATTGGGCCTATAACCATCTCCATCGATTCTATGTCCAAGAAATTCAATTTCTTCATGAAAGAACTGACATTTGTTGAAACTCACCTTGAAGTTCGTCCTCCTGAGATTTTCAAAAAGCATTCGAAGGTGCCTGATATGTTCTTACGCTGTCTCAGACGCTATAATCAGGTCATCAATATAGCTCACCACATGCTCCTTAACTGCATCTGACAAATTTTCATCTAGTGCTCGGATCATCACCGGACCACTATTTTTCACTCCAAAAGGTAACCTATTGAATACATATGTTTTATGGTCAAACAAGAACCCTGTGTATTGTTTGCAGTCTTCTGCTAGCTCCACATGATAATAAGAACTAGTCAGATCGATTGTAGAAAAGAAACTCTTTCCTCTGAATCTGCGCAATAATTCACGAATAACAGGTGGCCTGTCGTGTTCAGGATGAACTCTTTCATTAAGGGCTCTAGCATCTAGGCATATCCTCAGCTTACCATTAGGTTTCTTGACAACAGCTAAAGGATTCAAATAAGCAGTTGGCATCTTCTTGATTATTCCATCTTTCTCCATATCGCTTATCATTGTACTCACTTCTTCCTTCCATTTATCCGGAATGGGATATAAATTCTTATGGTATGGTTTGTCATTCATCAACTTGATGCTGTAGGTAAAATTTTCTATGAGACCTGGTTTGTCATTGAATATGTCCTCATATTCTGAAATTGCTTGATCAAACTGCTCCTTAATTTCTGGATTTACTTTACTTTTCATGCTAGTTCTATCTTATATAGACCTTTCAATGCTGCATACTATCTCATCCAATATATTCTCTCTAAAGAATGTCATCTCAGATCCCTGATTTTCCATGACCCCTTCTTGAAAGTACATGCGCCTACTCTGCATATCTATGATCAGGCCACTCTCACTTAAGAAATCCACTCCTAGGATCATGTCGAAATGTAGTTGACCTACTACTAGGAACAGCTGTTCAAAACTTCTGGTTCCAATCCCAACATCTAAAAGTACCTGACTTTTACATTTCATACATCTGTCTGGGATCACCCCTTGAATCTTGCTAACAACAGTTGGCAACATCGTAATTTCTCCTGATAATTTCAACTCATCCAGGCAACCTATGGATATCAAGCTCACCATAGCCCCCGTGTCCACTAGTGTCTTTATTTCCTTTCCCATGACTTCCACACTGATAACTGGCAATTCATGTCTATTTCCTCGATGTACTACGTCTTCCTCTTCATTTAAATCCTCGTCCTTGACCTGATACGTTTCAACAGTGATTATCGATTCCCAATGATTAGCATCCTGCTCTAAAGTTAATTTGTCGTTTTTTTTTTCCTTCACCACTCGTGCTTGCTCGATTGACATCTCTGACTGTCTCCTCGGGTGGTGCACTAGGCTGTCTACTTTCTAGCCTCGATCTCTCATATTCACGATTATCTCGTCTTTCATTTGGATCATGTCTTCTGCCATCCTGCCTGTCGTTCCGATTAGACTGTTGACCTTGGCTCCAGTTGTTTCTACCACGATATCTATTGTTGTATCTATTCCTATCTTGGTATCTGGAATTCTGATTATAGTTCCTGTATCGGCTGTCTCTTGCGTCCTGATCGTATGGCCTCTCATATGGTCCTCTATATCGATCATTTCCACGAACGTTATGGATGTTTCCTCGATTTCCTTCGTTCCTCCTGTTTTCCCAGGAATCTCTTCTGTCCGTCTGAGCTGTGTTATCAACGACTACCGCATTCACCTCTTGCGTGTTTCGATTGTCGTTTCTTGCATTTCTAGGTGTAACTTGAGCGCTTGTATAGTCTAATCGCCGTAAAATGTCGTCATAGTGCTCAAGTGTGTTCGCTCCCGATGCTATGAGTGATCGCTGTACCTCAATTGGTAACTGTCTCGCTATAGCTTGCAAAATCTCTTCTTCTGGCAATGGAGGAATCAAAAACTGTAATTTAGCCAATTGTGAAGTAAAATAATTGGCATAATGCGTCGGATGTGACGTAGAATAACGCTTCGAATACATTTCTGCTCTTACGTTCAGCTGATCCTCTGCACTCCAAAATCTCCTTAAGAATGCTATGGCAAATTGCTCCATATTCGCAAAATTGCTTCTGAATGCTCTAAACCAAGTTAACGCAGGCCCGTCTAAGGCGCGTTCGACTATCCTTAGTTCTCTCTCCTTGGCTACTCTATGTTCCGCCATGTAATCGCGAATATCTCGCAGAAATTCGACTGGTGTGACTCCTGTGTTTCCCGAAAACTTCCTCGGCTTGTCATCCAGATTTCTGATAATGGTAACTGGACCTGAGTATCGTTCACTTGTACCCAACGTACTCCTATTCGAATTTGGATTATCCTGAGGGGTTGAACTTGCCCTTTCGAATGTCACATTCTGTTGCGTTTGACGGTCTTCTCCCATGCTAACCTCTTGATTACTCATACTGTGGTCTATCGGTGTCTGATTTATCGATATTTCCCGTGATGTAATATTTTGCCTTGAGAAACTATTAATCATAGATTCTAGTTTAGTCATCCTATCTTCTGCCAATTTTTCTACGGTCTTGACCTGAGTCTTCAACTCATCTAACGACGTAACATTCTGCGTTTTATTACTCTCTTCTAAATCGTTTTTCAACTTGTCTATCTTGTCTTCGCATGTATTCTTTACTGACGCGACTTGTTCCTTTAACAGATCAACATCTGTCCTAAATAGAGTTGAATCTATCTTCATCGCTTCCTTGTTCTCCGTAAATCTCGCTTCTAAGTTCGCCATACCTGCGATTAATTTCTCATCTAATCCTGCACGTTTTTCTTTTGCTTCGGCATCGACCTCACTATACCGTTCTTCCACGATTGCACCGACTCTATTTTTGAATAAAGCTAAGTTTTCATTAACCTTTTGCTCTATATCATCATCCATTTTCCTAATATCTTTCTGCAATTGATTCTCTAATGATTTTAAATTAGAATTAACCTCTCCTAAGACTTCCTCTTTAATGGTCCCAATTACTGACTTTAAACCTTTGATCTCATTACCTAGATTCATCTCTAGACCTTTGATTTTAGTTTCGAAAGATACTTCGGTAGACCACTCTTGAATTTTGCCTACATCTGCCACTAAACCATCAATGTCGAATCTCAAATTCGATACATCCGATTTAATGTCTTTCTGTATAGACATAACGTCTGTTCTTAAAGTAAGAATGTTTTCTTCTCCTCTACTTTCTAATTCAATAATATTCTTTCTTAATATTTGAACATTTTCCTCTCCTTTCATATTTACTGCAATTATATCAAATTGTAAAGTCTTAAGCATTTCATTATTCTTTAAAGTTAATCTATTCTCTAACCTAGTTAACTTGTTTTCCAACTCTGTGTTAGTTTCTTCACTACGAGCTTGTAATTTCTCTTCCAATGATTTAAAAATATCCTTCAAGTTAGCTTCACTAGCTTTCAAATGACTTTCAGTACTAGTCTGTAATCTGGTCTCCAATAACATCAACTCATCTTTACTATTTGACTGTAACCTAGTCTCTAATGACTTTAAATTATCTTCACTACTAGTCTGTAATCTAGTCTCCAATGACTTTAAATTATCTTCACTAGTTGACTGTAATCTGGTCTCTAATGACTTTAAATTGTCTTTCAGATTGCCTTCGTTACTAATCTGAAATGATTTTAAATTTTCTTCATTACTAGTCTGTAATGCTTGCACATTTTCTTTACATCTAGCTTCTAACCTAGCTTCTGAACTATTTATCTGTTCTTTAACTTCTGTTTCCATTTTAGAAATAGTTTCTGCAATACCAGACATGCCACTCTGTAACGCTCCTAACACCTTAGCTAAATCTTCCGGCAACATAATTATATTTTCAATAGACGTTTTATTCAGAGACGTTAGACAACAACACATCACAATGTCTCAATTCCTGCATTCACTTGGGTATAAGAAAAATGACTTATAACTAACATGATATAATACTAATACGATTAACATGAACACTGGAATGGGCACACAAGTATATTGTCTGACTAAGTCTAATAAATTTTGTAACACCATTAAATGAACTTGAGATCAATCTCTCAGTAATCTAAATCTGATGTGATTCCATAGAATAACAAAATCGAAGCCCCACGGATGGGTAAAGCCAATTCTCCCTCTCTCTCTGTACCCGTTCGTCCTGGGGATGCGATGACCCATCTGCTATTACATCGCATTCCTGGAGTTCCAGGACAGAGCGGAGTTAAATGAACCTCTAGTCAAATAAGGAATGTGTCGGAAATTCAGCTGAGATATCGAAAAAGCAGAGGGTAACACGAGACAAAGTATCTCTAGAGTCGTTACGGGTTTAAATTTAATTTAAAAAAATGCAAATATAAATGGGCGCCATCAACTGAACTCCTAGCAAACCACATCCTTTCCGATTAAGCCTTAATCAAGACAAGGAAAGAAAAAGGAAACTCACACCATCATCAGATCACAACTAAGATAAAAACAAATTTATTTCAATTTGATAGTCAGACAGACATTTTAAATATTCATCCTAACTGAGAGCATGGTCGAATGCCAACGTTAAATTGTCATTGTCCAAAAATCGAACCATCTCTTTTCTAATCAAAAGTATTCAATCCACATAAAATAGGAAAAATCTCTAAAAGTTCTCTTGGGTTCTCAGGATCACCGTAGCACTGTGTCTTTCGTCACTGACATTTGTGATACCTGAGACCTAATTTCTCTTTAAATTAACATCATGAATGTGGATTTGAAAAAATTATTAATCTGCCTAAATACACATATTATAATCACATATTTTAAATATCACGTAATTTATGGCTTGCGTGGCATAATTCAAATGTTGAATATGTTAGTAAAATGCTCCTAAACATCGAATAATTAATTTACACTATTTACATTGTCATTAATAATTGCTTGTTTGTGAATTACAGAAAATCCACTGCTCATTGGTCATAATCATCATCATCATCATCAAAGTTAAATATTTCTCACATTAATTCTCATCTCAAAATTCAATATATTCCTTTCAGAATCATTAACTCATCACCATTAAATCATTTAAATGAAAATTATTATCATCACTTCATTATACTTTCTAATTATTCACACACTCTTATTTTATCATCTTCTTCAGATTAAATCTTCTTAAATCATCAATATAAATTGTTTAATTCATCAACTCAAGTTGCAATTCCTCAAATCCTATCTCAATTAAATTTATTTTAATCCATATAAATTCATTAATCATCAGCTTCTTTAATTAATTATCACCTTCTAATTCAGTTATTCATCATCTATCCAATCATCTATTAATTTATTTAAATCAGTTTATTTATTTAATATTTAATTCATCCATTTATTTAATTCATTGATTTATTCCAATATTTAATTTATCAATTTATTTAAATTTTATTCTTCTGGTTATTTAGATTTTTATTATTTCATCTAGTCATTCTGATTTTTATTTCATTAGGTCAGATCATTAATATGCTTAAATTTCAGATTATTATTTCATTAATTATTATTATCAGAAAATCTTGTATTATCAACTTTATTTATTTGTTTAATTTCCTAATAAATTGTTTAATATGGGTTATAGAACGTTGTCTTACAGTTTTATCACTTCCAAGTTATATCTCGTATTTAATTATCATGCCAAAAATATTATTGCCTTCACGACATCACGTTGGATCTGACTATCCACAACTACATTATATATCCTCACTTCTTCAAATATCACATTTGAATACCACAATTATTCCACAAAACTCCATAAATATTCAGCATACAGCCTGAATCTCAAAAATTACGCTAGACTGGGTTCGACAACCTCATGTCTGCCTCAAAATACATTAGCAACATTGCAACTATCACTTGGCAACTTCCACACAATGCCTATCACAAACTTCACTTAACCATGTTGCATGATCTACAAAAAATATATAACTGGCTTCAAATTATCAACGCACACAATCTCCAATAACTGTAATTATTCTGATCACATCTAGACAACTTCTTAAACAATTGGAAAAAATATTACCTTAGTAATTCAAGATCTGCTTTCAAATAGCATAAATTCTCTTACAATTCTCATAATTCACATCACAGAAAAACACCGATGTGTTATAATCTCTCATATCAAAATATGCAATACTGATCTGCCTTAAAATAAATCTGACCATTAATGATTCATCTTACAAGATTCAATTACTTTAAATCCTTCTCAAAGGTATCAAACACAATTATAAAAATCATCAAAAGCATCAGCTGTACCAGCTGTTAAACTGAAAGTACTCTCAAAAGAGTATAGCAACAAAATATTGGATTGGCAAACAAGAATTACAAAATGTAACCCTGCTGACATTTATCTTTAATTTATTTAACAAAAATTCGACTGATATGTGACTAGTAGTTCCTTGTTTGATTCTCTTACAATCTCAAGTACACTCGGATGATAAAAATGAGTCCCTCAATGGCAAGTAAGATGAGTAACCACCATACAATCGTATAAATACGAAAGACCTTGCCCTGTCGTCTAACATGATAGTGCCCTGAACGATGGGTAAGATGAGTAACCACCATACAATCGTATAAATACGAAAGACCCCATCTCGAAGAATAAATGAGTGAATGTACCAGATCGGAATCAACAAGTCTCTAGTTGTCATATAAAAGCGATATTCATTCACTAAAATGAATAACATCTTAATATCTCCAAACAATCCAATGGAAAAAATCCCTACTGATGAATAATACACACTCGCTAGTATGCAATGAACTGACGAAGTAATTTAGATAATCACTTGCAAATCACGAGTTCGAAATACTCGTCACACAAAAAAAAAAACTATTCATGAAAACTATCCTTGCTGGAAAAATGTCTAAAAGACCAAACATCTGCTTAATAAAGCCAACCAAAGGTGAGAATTTCGTATAATGATGCCTGCCATATCATATGGTCACGCCATATTCTAGCAAAATTTGAAGCATATAAAGTCAAAGCCATGTCTAAATAATCGTATCACTCCTATTAGAAAAATATACATGTGTGCCCAGTATTCATGAAAATAATCGTATCAGGAAGTTATAACTCTTACAGTACCTTCTCATAATCAGCAGTTATTACATTTCAAAGATCGTCGATTATCCTTATGTAATGAATTTCTCGAAAGATCGGCGTGAATATCATTCCACCCACGCAATGACGATTGCCTTCAAATCCCAAGTGAATCAGCTGGTGGACCTCCTCCTCTTCAGGAATCGAATCCATCGCTCCGTGGTGCCAACGCGTCTCTGTCTTCGTTTACTCCGACATGATAAACTGCTGGTTATCCATAGCGGATACTGTCCAAATCCTCACGAAAAAGGTTCATAGAAACAGCGGACCCCATATTCCTCTTCTACGTTACGCCACTGTTCCATACAATGTTCGGTTTGAGTGTAAAAGGTTCAATCTACACAGCAGTTAAGTCTCACTTGCAGAAAATAAATTTTATTTGTGAGAGTGTATAAGTTTATGAAACACCCTGTAGCTGTGTTCGTACTCGGTATTTTATAACACTTCATAAGAAAGAATTGCATTAATGCACGTGCCAAAGTTTATAAGTGCATATGCTTATAACATTTCATTTGCCTAAAAATCGTTAATGTTACTTGGACCCCATGGTCGCTCTGCATGTTCCGTTATGAAATGCATAGTCGTAATGTCATTGAATAACTATGTTCATTTAAAGTTCACAGTTGCAGTATCTCGTAACTATCTGCCTGCACAATTCAATTACTGAATACCAGTCCCAACTCAATGTTGTAATGAAGTTCAGCTTCTATCATATTGCTTGCGTATAAAATTGGAAATAACCCACTCGTCTCTACTGCAATGTTCTAGAATAATCTCCGCTTAAAGCTGGCCTCACCATGCCGCTCTGCTATGCTGTTCTGCGTTTCAGAATGCAGCTCGAAATAAAGTTCTCCGACTCGTTTGCAATGCTGTTCTAAACCCCGGCCTTCTCATGCTTGCTTGGCCCGTACAGCTGGTGTCGTAACCGGTCTTCACGCTGCCTACTGCGGGTATCTGCCTGGCTCACTTACCTACTTTCCGTTCTCTGCTTAGTGAAGTAAAAACTGTCGCTTTCACTTTCCGTGACAAAAGCTGTTCGCTGCGCGACTTTACCATACGCTCGGCATATGTCCTACTCAGCTCGCTGACTGTACTTGACTCTCTTGCTAACTGAGCTCGACTGACTGTCTCTAGACTGCATTGACCTGCACCTCCTGGCGCAGTCACGTGACGTTCTCCCCACCTCTGCGGTCTTGCGTCACAAATATAATCTCGAACCCCGATCTTCTCGGCTATTAAGTTATACAATAACTTAAGGGTTATCTGACTTCCTTCAAATTATTACCATATATAATGCTTGTTATATCTTCTCATCTGAGATGTTTAAATACCATGTTCCATATCAATCTTAATAAAGCTTCATAATTTCATCCATAATTCCATCTGCTTGACTGCTGGGAGTGCCTTCTTAATCCTAGACCTTCTACGTCATCTTGACATTCCTCTTGACTCGATTTGAGCGCTACCTTTTCATAACTCTTCCCATAATCTCAACTACGGCTTAATGTCTGCTGGCGTAGCCGATAGCCTCAACTAGGTATCGGGTACATCTCTCCCGTACATCTACTTTTTTATCAGGATTGAGAAAAAAAAATACACTCTCAGGCATTCTATACATAACACATGTACACGATAGCTCTACAATCCTCTTATTCAGCATGATGGTACTTTCTAATGCTAGCTGCATTAAAAGTTCCCACAACTTCATTAGTATCCATTCTGACAATCTTGTAGCTATTATTTCGGTACGTTTCTTCAATACGGAATGGACCAGCGTTCAACGGCGCAAATTTATGGTAGATCTTCAGTTGAAGATTCGAAGTGACTGGCTTCCTAATCAGCACCTCATCATTTTCTTGAAATGGCTCGTGGAACCTCCTTCCTGCTTGTCTCCTGGCTCTCTTCTCCGCCTGTCTTCTGAGTCTCTCTCCTGCCATCTCGACTCTTCTTTCTTGTGTGGGTTGAGGATCTACTGGTGCCCTCACGACTCGGTCCCATGGTCTATCAGGTTTCAATCCATGATGAAGCATGGACGGAATCTGTCCTGTACTTTCATGGACTGTGGAATTCAAGCATTGACTAATGATGGGTATCACTTCCATCCATCTGTGGTGTTGCCTTGACACATATAAGCGACACATTTTACTAATTTCCGGCATAATTCTTTCGGCTGGATTTCCCTCTGGATACCGCACAGAATTAAACACATGCCTTATTCCTAAACGTTCCATAGCAGTAGAAAATTCCATACTGGTGAATTGTGATCCATGGTCACTCAACAAAACTTCAGGTTTCCCCATACTTGGAATAACTGTTTTCTCTAATCTGTTGATCACGTACTTGGATGTAGCTTTCTGGATAGGGCATAGAGATACGTATTTAGAAAATACATCTACTGTTACCAAAACAAACTGATTTCCTTTCGTCGAACGAGGAATCGGACCGAAAATGTCCGTAGCGAAACGTTCTCTTGGCTTGCTGGGTAATATTGATCTAGGAACTTCTTTCATTAGCTTAGATGAATATTTACTTCGCTGACAACTGTCGCAGGTCTTTATGACGTCGCGAATCGTTTGTCCCATTTGTCTCCAAACGAAGGTTTCTTGAGCGAGAGCCAAAGTCTTGTCTACACCTACATGAGCTGCAGTTCGGTGTATCATCCAAATAACTGGTTTGACAAGCTTGGGTGGGATCACTACTCTAAGTTTAGTATGATCCTGGTCGATATATTGGCATATAACACCTCCCATAATGTGATATTTACTAGCTTCTATCTCAGTTCTTCGAAATTCTGGATCAGCGTTGTCCATCCTGCGTGTCAAAAAAACGGTAAATTCTTCGCAAAGGTGCATATCTCTTCTGAGTTTGCGCTATCATCTTCAACTTTTCTAGAGTACCATTATCCTCTTGAATTAGATTTATATGGTTGACAATTACTTCCTCACAAGGGTTTCTGCTCAACACATCTGCTAACAGATTTAATTTCCCAGGTCTATGTACAACAGTTGGGTTAAATTGTTGTAAGAACAGAGCCCATCTGGTGATGCGGTCACTCGCTAAGTCTGTCTTCATAATAAATTGGAGGGCTTTATGATCTGTGATCACTGTTATGTCATGTCCAAACAACACCTTCTTCCACGTCTTAAGAGCATGAACCACTGCTAATGCCTCTAACTCAGTTGCATAGTAATTCTTCACACAATTCCTGAGCTTGCGACTGGTGAAAGCTAAATACCTGTGTTTGTTGGTATCGTCCAACTGATATAGGATCCCACTGATACCTATTTTGGATGCGTCTGTTTCCACAAAAAATCTTCTTGCAAAATCTGGGTACTCAAGCTTGATATTCTGGATCAACATGTTCTTAGCCGCTAAAAACGCTTGATTGCATCTATCGTCCCATTTCCATCGATTTCCCTTTCTTAGTAAATCCTGCAGAGGTGCCATCGTTTCAGTATATTCAGGACAATGTGTTGAAAAGAACTGACACATGCCTAAAAACTGCCGTACCTCTTTAATCTTTCTTGGGGTTGGAAACTCTGAAATAGCCATGATCTTCATTGGATTGGGCCTATAACCATCTCCATCGATTCTATGTCCAAGAAATTCAATTTCTTCATGAAAGAACTGACATTTGTTGAAACTCACCTTGAAGTTCGTCCTCCTGAGATTTTCAAAAAGCATTCGAAGGTGCCTGATATGTTCTTACGCTGTCTCAGACGCTATAATCAGGTCATCAATATAGCTCACCACATGCTCCTTAACTGCATCTGACAAATTTTCATCTAGTGCTCGGATCATCACCGGACCACTATTTTTCACTCCAAAAGGTAACCTATTGAATACATATGTTTTATGGTCAAACAAGAACCCTGTGTATTGTTTGCAGTCTTCTGCTAGCTCCACATGATAATAAGAACTAGTCAGATCGATTGTAGAAAAGAAACTCTTTCCTCTGAATCTGCGCAATAATTCACGAATAACAGGTGGCCTGTCGTGTTCAGGATGAACTCTTTCATTAAGGGCTCTAGCATCTAGGCATATCCTCAGCTTACCATTAGGTTTCTTGACAACAGCTAAAGGATTCAAATAAGCAGTTGGCATCTTCTTGATTATTCCATCTTTCTCCATATCGCTTATCATTGTACTCACTTCTTCCTTCCATTTATCCGGAATGGGATATAAATTCTTATGGTATGGTTTGTCATTCATCAACTTGATGCTGTAGGTAAAATTTTCTATGAGACCTGGTTTGTCATTGAATATGTCCTCATATTCTGAAATTGCTTGATCAAACTGCTCCTTAATTTCTGGATTTACTTTACTTTTCATGCTAGTTCTATCTTATATAGACCTTTCAATGCTGCATACTATCTCATCCAATATATTCTCTCTAAAGAATGTCATCTCAGATCCCTGATTTTCCATGACCCCTTCTTGAAAGTACATGCGCCTACTCTGCATATCTATGATCAGGCCACTCTCACTTAAGAAATCCACTCCTAGGATCATGTCGAAATGTAGTTGACCTACTACTAGGAACAGCTGTTCAAAACTTCTGGTTCCAATCCCAACATCTAAAAGTACCTGACTTTTACATTTCATACATCTGTCTGGGATCACCCCTTGAATCTTGCTAACAACAGTTGGCAACATCGTAATTTCTCCTGATAATTTCAACTCATCCAGGCAACCTATGGATATCAAGCTCACCATAGCCCCCGTGTCCACTAGTGTCTTTATTTCCTTTCCCATGACTTCCACACTGATAACTGGCAATTCATGTCTATTTCCTCGATGTACTACGTCTTCCTCTTCATTTAAATCCTCGTCCTTGACCTGATACGTTTCAACAGTGATTATCGATTCCCAATGATTAGCATCCTGCTCTAAAGTTAATTTGTCGTTTTTTTTTTCCTTCACCACTCGTGCTTGCTCGATTGACATCTCTGACTGTCTCCTCGGGTGGTGCACTAGGCTGTCTACTTTCTAGCCTCGATCTCTCATATTCACGATTATCTCGTCTTTCATTTGGATCATGTCTTCTGCCATCCTGCCTGTCGTTCCGATTAGACTGTTGACCTTGGCTCCAGTTGTTTCTACCACGATATCTATTGTTGTATCTATTCCTATCTTGGTATCTGGAATTCTGATTATAGTTCCTGTATCGGCTGTCTCTTGCGTCCTGATCGTATGGCCTCTCATATGGTCCTCTATATCGATCATTTCCACGAACGTTATGGATGTTTCCTCGATTTCCTTCGTTCCTCCTGTTTTCCCAGGAATCTCTTCTGTCCGTCTGAGCTGTGTTATCAACGACTACCGCATTCACCTCTTGCGTGTTTCGATTGTCGTTTCTTGCATTTCTAGGTGTAACTTGAGCGCTTGTATAGTCTAATCGCCGTAAAATGTCGTCATAGTGCTCAAGTGTGTTCGCTCCCGATGCTATGAGTGATCGCTGTACCTCAATTGGTAACTGTCTCGCTATAGCTTGCAAAATCTCTTCTTCTGGCAATGGAGGAATCAAAAACTGTAATTTAGCCAATTGTGAAGTAAAATAATTGGCATAATGCGTCGGATGTGACGTAGAATAACGCTTCGAATACATTTCTGCTCTTACGTTCAGCTGATCCTCTGCACTCCAAAATCTCCTTAAGAATGCTATGGCAAATTGCTCCATATTCGCAAAATTGCTTCTGAATGCTCTAAACCAAGTTAACGCAGGCCCGTCTAAGGCGCGTTCGACTATCCTTAGTTCTCTCTCCTTGGCTACTCTATGTTCCGCCATGTAATCGCGAATATCTCGCAGAAATTCGACTGGTGTGACTCCTGTGTTTCCCGAAAACTTCCTCGGCTTGTCATCCAGATTTCTGATAATGGTAACTGGACCTGAGTATCGTTCACTTGTACCCAACGTACTCCTATTCGAATTTGGATTATCCTGAGGGGTTGAACTTGCCCTTTCGAATGTCACATTCTGTTGCGTTTGACGGTCTTCTCCCATGCTAACCTCTTGATTACTCATACTGTGGTCTATCGGTGTCTGATTTATCGATATTTCCCGTGATGTAATATTTTGCCTTGAGAAACTATTAATCATAGATTCTAGTTTAGTCATCCTATCTTCTGCCAATTTTTCTACGGTCTTGACCTGAGTCTTCAACTCATCTAACGACGTAACATTCTGCGTTTTATTACTCTCTTCTAAATCGTTTTTCAACTTGTCTATCTTGTCTTCGCATGTATTCTTTACTGACGCGACTTGTTCCTTTAACAGATCAACATCTGTCCTAAATAGAGTTGAATCTATCTTCATCGCTTCCTTGTTCTCCGTAAATCTCGCTTCTAAGTTCGCCATACCTGCGATTAATTTCTCATCTAATCCTGCACGTTTTTCTTTTGCTTCGGCATCGACCTCACTATACCGTTCTTCCACGATTGCACCGACTCTATTTTTGAATAAAGCTAAGTTTTCATTAACCTTTTGCTCTATATCATCATCCATTTTCCTAATATCTTTCTGCAATTGATTCTCTAATGATTTTAAATTAGAATTAACCTCTCCTAAGACTTCCTCTTTAATGGTCCCAATTACTGACTTTAAACCTTTGATCTCATTACCTAGATTCATCTCTAGACCTTTGATTTTAGTTTCGAAAGATACTTCGGTAGACCACTCTTGAATTTTGCCTACATCTGCCACTAAACCATCAATGTCGAATCTCAAATTCGATACATCCGATTTAATGTCTTTCTGTATAGACATAACGTCTGTTCTTAAAGTAAGAATGTTTTCTTCTCCTCTACTTTCTAATTCAATAATATTCTTTCTTAATATTTGAACATTTTCCTCTCCTTTCATATTTACTGCAATTATATCAAATTGTAAAGTCTTAAGCATTTCATTATTCTTTAAAGTTAATCTATTCTCTAACCTAGTTAACTTGTTTTCCAACTCTGTGTTAGTTTCTTCACTACGAGCTTGTAATTTCTCTTCCAATGATTTAAAAATATCCTTCAAGTTAGCTTCACTAGCTTTCAAATGACTTTCAGTACTAGTCTGTAATCTGGTCTCCAATAACATCAACTCATCTTTACTATTTGACTGTAACCTAGTCTCTAATGACTTTAAATTATCTTCACTACTAGTCTGTAATCTAGTCTCCAATGACTTTAAATTATCTTCACTAGTTGACTGTAATCTGGTCTCTAATGACTTTAAATTGTCTTTCAGATTGCCTTCGTTACTAATCTGAAATGATTTTAAATTTTCTTCATTACTAGTCTGTAATGCTTGCACATTTTCTTTACATCTAGCTTCTAACCTAGCTTCTGAACTATTTATCTGTTCTTTAACTTCTGTTTCCATTTTAGAAATAGTTTCTGCAATACCAGACATGCCACTCTGTAACGCTCCTAACACCTTAGCTAAATCTTCCGGCAACATAATTATATTTTCAATAGACGTTTTATTCAGAGACGTTAGACAACAACACATCACAATGTCTCAATTCCTGCATTCACTTGGGTATAAGAAAAATGACTTATAACTAACATGATATAATACTAATACGATTAACATGAACACTGGAATGGGCACACAAGTATATTGTCTGACTAAGTCTAATAAATTTTGTAACACCATTAAATGAACTTGAGATCAATCTCTCAGTAATCTAAATCTGATGTGATTCCATAGAATAACAAAATCGAAGCCCCACGGATGGGTAAAGCCAATTCTCCCTCTCTCTCTGTACCCGTTCGTCCTGGGGATGCGATGACCCATCTGCTATTACATCGCATTCCTGGAGTTCCAGGACAGAGCGGAGTTAAATGAACCTCTAGTCAAATAAGGAATGTGTCGGAAATTCAGCTGAGATATCGAAAAAGCAGAGGGTAACACGAGACAAAGTATCTCTAGAGTCGTTACGGGTTTAAATTTAATTTAAAAAAATGCAAATATAAATGGGCGCCATCAACTGAACTCCTAGCAAACCACATCCTTTCCGATTAAGCCTTAATCAAGACAAGGAAAGAAAAAGGAAACTCACACCATCATCAGATCACAACTAAGATAAAAACAAATTTATTTCAATTTGATAGTCAGACAGACATTTTAAATATTCATCCTAACTGAGAGCATGGTCGAATGCCAACGTTAAATTGTCATTGTCCAAAAATCGAACCATCTCTTTTCTAATCAAAAGTATTCAATCCACATAAAATAGGAAAAATCTCTAAAAGTTCTCTTGGGTTCTCAGGATCACCGTAGCACTGTGTCTTTCGTCACTGACATTTGTGATACCTGAGACCTAATTTCTCTTTAAATTAACATCATGAATGTGGATTTGAAAAAATTATTAATCTGCCTAAATACACATATTATAATCACATATTTTAAATATCACGTAATTTATGGCTTGCGTGGCATAATTCAAATGTTGAATATGTTAGTAAAATGCTCCTAAACATCGAATAATTAATTTACACTATTTACATTGTCATTAATAATTGCTTGTTTGTGAATTACAGAAAATCCACTGCTCATTGGTCATAATCATCATCATCATCATCAAAGTTAAATATTTCTCACATTAATTCTCATCTCAAAATTCAATATATTCCTTTCAGAATCATTAACTCATCACCATTAAATCATTTAAATGAAAATTATTATCATCACTTCATTATACTTTCTAATTATTCACACACTCTTATTTTATCATCTTCTTCAGATTAAATCTTCTTAAATCATCAATATAAATTGTTTAATTCATCAACTCAAGTTGCAATTCCTCAAATCCTATCTCAATTAAATTTATTTTAATCCATATAAATTCATTAATCATCAGCTTCTTTAATTAATTATCACCTTCTAATTCAGTTATTCATCATCTATCCAATCATCTATTAATTTATTTAAATCAGTTTATTTATTTAATATTTAATTCATCCATTTATTTAATTCATTGATTTATTCCAATATTTAATTTATCAATTTATTTAAATTTTATTCTTCTGGTTATTTAGATTTTTATTATTTCATCTAGTCATTCTGATTTTTATTTCATTAGGTCAGATCATTAATATGCTTAAATTTCAGATTATTATTTCATTAATTATTATTATCAGAAAATCTTGTATTATCAACTTTATTTAATTGTTTAATTTCCTAATAAATTGTTTAATATGGGTTATAGAACGTTGTCTTACAGTTTTATCACTTCCAAGTTATATCTCGTATTTAATTATCATGCCAAAAATATTATTGCCTTCACGACATCACGTTGGATCTGACTATCCACAACTACATTATATATCCTCACTTCTTCAAATATCACATTTGAATACCACAATTATTCCACAAAACTCCATAAATATTCAGCATACAGCCTGAATCTCAAAAATTACGCTAGACTGGGTTCGACAACCTCATGTCTGCCTCAAAATACATTAGCAACATTGCAACTATCACTTGGCAACTTCCACACAATGCCTATCACAAACTTCACTTAACCATGTTGCATGATCTACAAAAAATATATAACTGGCTTCAAATTATCAACGCACACAATCTCCAATAACTGTAATTATTCTGATCACATCTAGACAACTTCTTAAACAATTGGAAAAAATATTACCTTAGTAATTCAAGATCTGCTTTCAAATAGCATAAATTCTCTTACAATTATCATAATTCACATCACAGAAAAACACCGATGTGTTATAATCTCTCATATCAAAATATGCAATACTGATCTGCCTTAAAATAAATCTGACCATTAATGATTCATCTTACAAGATTCAATTACTTTAAATCCTTCTCAAAGGTATCAAACACAATTATAAAAATCATCAAAAGCATCAGCTGTACCAGCTGTTAAACTGAAAGTACTCTCAAAAGAGTATAGCAACAAAATATTGGATTGGCAAACAAGAATTACAAAATGTAACCCTGCTGACATTTATCTTTAATTTATTTAACAAAAATTCGACTGATATGTGACTAGTAGTTCCTTGTTTGATTCTCTTACAATCTCAAGTACACTCGGATGATAAAAATGAGTCCCTCAATGGCAAGTAAGATGAGTAACCACCATACAATCGTATAAATACGAAAGACCTTGCCCTGTCGTCTAACATGATAGTGCCCTGAACGATGGGTAAGATGAGTAACCACCATACAATCGTATAAATACGAAAGACCCCATCTCGAAGAATAAATGAGTGAATGTACCAGATCGGAATCAACAAGTCTCTAGTTGTCATATAAAAGCGATATTCATTCACTAAAATGAATAACATCTTAATATCTCCAAACAATCCAATGGAAAAAATCCCTACTGATGAATAATACACACTCGCTAGTATGCAATGAACTGACGAAGTAATTTAGATAATCACTTGCAAATCACGAGTTCGAAATACTCGTCACACAAAAAAAAACTATTCATGAAAACTATCCTTGCTGGAAAAATGTCTAAAAGACCAAACATCTGCTTAATAAAGCCAACCAAAGGTGAGAATTTCGTATAATGATGCCTGCCATATCATATGGTCACGCCATATTCTAGCAAAATTTGAAGCATATAAAGTCAAAGCCATGTCTAAATAATCGTATCACTCCTATTAGAAAAATATACATGTGTGCCCAGTATTCATGAAAATAATCGTATCAGGAAGTTTTAACTCTTACAGTACCTTCTCATAATCAGCTGTTATTAAATTTCAAAGATCGTCGATTATCCTTATGTAATGAATTTCTCGAAAGATCGGCGTGAATATCATTCCTCCCACGCAATGACGATTGCCTTCAAATCCCAAGTGAATCAGCTGGTGGACCTCCTCCTCTTCAGGAATCGAATCCATCGCTCCGTGGTGCCATCGCGTCTTTGTCTTCGTTTACTCCGACATGATAAACTGCTGGTTATCCATAGCGGATACTGTCCAAATCCTCACGAAAAAGTTCATAGAAACAGCAGACCCCATATTCCTCTTCTACGTTACGCCACTGTTCCATACAATGTTCGGTTTGAGTGTAAAAGGTTCAATCTCCACAGCGGTTAAGTCTCATTTGCAGAAAATAAATTTTATTTGTGAGAGTGTATAAGTTTATGAAACACCCTGTAGCTGTGTTCGTATTCGGTATTTTATAACACTTCATAAGAAAGAATTGCATTAATGCACGTGCCAAAGTTTATAAGTGCATATGCTTATAACATTTCATTTGCCTAAAAATCGTTAATGTTACTTGGACCCCATGGTCGCTCTGCATGTTCCGTTATGAAATGCATAGTCGTAATGTCATTGAATAACTATGTTCATTTAAAATTCACAGTTGCAGTATCTCGTAACTATCTGCCTGCACAATTCAATTACTGAATACCAGTCCCAACTCAATGTTGTGATGAAGTTCAGCTTCTATCATATTGCTTGCGTATAAAATTGGAAATAACCCGCTCGTCTCTACTGCAATGTTCTAGAATAATCTCCGCTTAAAGCTGGCCTCGCCATGCCGCTCTGCTATGCTGTTCTGCGTTTCAGAATGCAGCTCGAAATAAAGTTCTCCGACTCGTTTGCAATGCTGTTCTAAACCTCGGCCTTCTCATGCTTGCTTGGCCCGTACAGCTGGTGTCGTAACCGGTCTTCACGCTGCCTACTGCGGGTATCTGCCTGGCTCACTTACCTACTTTCCGTTCTCTGCTTAGTGAAGTAAAAACTGTCGCTTTCACTTTCCGTGACAAAAGCTGTTCGCTGCGCGACTTTACCATACGCTCGGCATATGTCCTACTCAGCTCGCTGACTGTACTTGACTCTCTTGCTAACTGAGCTCGACTGACTGTCTCTAGACTGCATTGACCTGCACCTCCTTGGCGCAGTCACGTGACGTTCTCCCCACCTCTGCGGTCTTGCGTCACAAATATAATCTCGAACCCCGATCTTCTCGGCCATTAAGTTATACAATAACTTAAGGGTTATCTGACTTCCTTCAAATTATTATCATATATAATGCTTGTTATATCTTCTCATCTGAGATGTTTAAATACCATGTTCCATATCGATCTTAATAAAGCTTCATAATTTCATCCATAATTCCATCTGCTTGACTGCTGGCAGTGCCTTCTTAATTCTAGACCTTCTACGTCATCTTGACATTCCTCTTGACTCGATTTGAGCGCTATCTTTTCATAACTCTTCCCATAATCTCAACTACGGCTTAATGTCTGCTGGCGTAGCCGATAGCCTCAACTAGGTATCGGGTACAGTACTTAATTGGATACAAAAATGGAAGAGGGGATACTTAATTGAATTAAATAATGGGGGATGGGGTATTTAATTGGATAGAAAAATGGGAGATGGGTACTTAATTGGATAGAAAAAGGAGGGGGCTACTTAGTTGGATACAAAAATTGGGGAGGGGGTAATTCATTGGATACAAAAATGGAGGGGGGGTACTTAATTGGATGAAAAATGGGGGAGGGGTACTTAATTGGATAGAAAAATGGGGTAGGGGTTACTTAACTGGATAGAAAATCGGAGAGGGGTACTTAATTGGATACAAAAATTGTGGGTGGGGGTATTTAATTGGATTAAAAATGGGGGAGGGGGTATTTAATTGGATTAAAATGGGGGAGGGGGTACTTAATTGGATAGAAAAATGGGAGATGGGTACTTAATTGGATAAAAAATGGAGGGGGGTACTTAATTGGATAGAAAATCGAAGAGCGGGTGCCTAGTTCGATACTAAAATGGGGAAGGGGGTACTTAATTGAATACAAAAATGAAAGGGGGGGTACTTAGTTGGAAACGAAAATGGGGGAGGAGGTACTTTTGTACATAAAAACGTGTTATTTTGTTATAAATATCTTATGTAATATTTATTTCAGGTTAGTGTATATAAATACTTGTTTCCCGTCCAATGCAATTGGGCACAATTCGTGTGGACCGACTGAAAAGCTTTCTTTAATAGAATTAGGCAACACTGAAAAAAGGCTTCTTATACTTCAATAGGCCTACATACATTCACAAATAAAATGTGGTTTTATGATACCCTCTGTGTCATGAGTTTCACTTGAATTCGTCATGTTCCTGGCATTAAAACTAAATCAAGCTTTATTGTGATGTAGTTATGTGTGGTGTATTCTAAACTGTACCGTATTATCGATGAACATTCGTTACAATCGCAGTAAATCACAATGGAAACATCATCATTAAGCTTATTATTTACAGGTAGGTAGGTTCAGTGATGAAAACATTTGGATTGTTAGCGGCTAATATTAGCCATTGTACCTCGATGACTGGTGATATGATCTCATTGGAATTCACTATTGCAAACAGTTGTTATAGTCAGAGCTATTCATTTAACTATTGGTAATACTGAAATAAGGACCACATGGGAGCGAAGTGTGGTTTTCGGTGTGACTACTTTCACCTGGTTGTGTGCGGGCGGCATACTGGCTTGTTTGACGTATAGGCCTACCTACAATACATGAGACGCGGTACAAGTAACAGAAGAACTTTCAAACATTTAGGTAATAATAATAATAATAATAATAATAATATCGTATGGCCTCGAGTGCCGGGTGCAAGCTTTGTTATTTGACGCCCATAGGGCAGCATGCATGTCGAATTTCGTTGTTCCTTGGAGCGCTATGAAAGTCAAGGAGGTTAGATATCTAAGCTCCTTGTCACTATAGCGCTTTTTAGTAGAGAGAGGAGGAACTTTTGTGTTGGCGGAAAATCCCGAGATTAATTTTGACACTATGAACACGGCCTACTGAATTCAAATGGGTCCTTTAACATGCCAACAACGTATGACATGCGTGTCGTGATTTTTGTTACCTTTCAAAAATCACTTACCACGGCCAGGAGCGAACCTGGAGGCTTGGGGTTGGTTGTCCGACACGCTAACCACTCACTCACCGTGGCAAGTTAACATTTAGGTGAAACGTCTCTTGTAAACTAAACGGAACTAGTGCTGAAATACATATTTCAAAATATTAACAGTAATTTGACACTGAAAATGGCAAGGGATATTGGACAACATGAAGATACTGTATATTCCAGTCTGATTGTTCGTCATTGTTATCCTTAAAGGGATCACTATCACTGTGCTGGTAACTACAAAATCATGCCGTACGAACAATAAAAACTTTAATGTACAAAAAAATAATACTAGGTAGGTTAAGATAGTTATTTTAGACCGGAAATGGCTAAGAATATTGGTCAATCAAAAATACATAGTACTGTAGTTAGTGTTCAACATTTCTCTTACGGTATCAATTCGATGGCAGCATTCGCATATTTGTGAATATCATTGGAAAATACCACATTTTTAACTTAGCACAGAGACAGTGCTTACCTGTGGAAATGCTTTGTGAGTTAACATCTGTTTTCTTCTGCTGCCTATTAGAGCACCCCTATGCTACACTAGAAACGGGCATCTTGGTTATATCACATAATCCGACATGACACATAAGCTGACTTGCAAACTGCATAACATGTCGAGAGTGCCGTACATCACCAGACAAAACTAGGCGATGACCAGGAAGCAGTTTTCAGCACGAGTTACCACGCGAGGAGATGTTCCAGTAGTATCTACGGTTCAATGGAACCATCTTACCTTTATTACTAGCAAGGGAAGTATCAGGTAAGACAGTATGAAACCTATCTTGAAACTTCGTGGACGCAATCGTTGGACTATAAGAGGACAACGTGCGGAAAATCAGCCGCCATATTGAACTGCAAGGCTCCGAAATCGTACCTGACATCTTGGTACGCAGGCATGACGGCTGGAGTAGTAGGACGCCCCTGTGGTACTTGGAGTAGTAGCGAGGCGGAGCGTATATGCTGACTGAAGCGTGCGACTCATTCCCACCGGCCTTGAGTGCTTGGGCGTTTAGGAGTTGATAGGGGGGGGGGGAGGGGGGAAGGGGGGGGGGGGGGGGAACACACACACACAGCCAGCCAGACAGACAGATAGACAGACAGACAGAAATTTGCCCGGATCGATCTCATAAGTCTACTTTTTCCTCATTTTTGCAAAATGTGAAAAATAGCCTAAAAATCCGGGACTCTACACATCAGCTGGCTTGCAACCTGCGTAACATGTCAAGAGTGCCGTACATCACCAGACAAATCTAGGCGATGACCAGGAAGCAGTTTTCATGGCTTGCAACCTGCATAACATGTCAAGAGTGCCGTACATCACCAGACAAAGCTAGGCGATGACCAGGAAGCAGTTTTCATGGCTTGCAACCTGCGTAACATGTCAAGAGTGCCGTACATCACCAGACAAAGCTAGGCGATGACCAGGAAGCAGTTTTCATGGCTTGCAACCTGCGTAACATGTCAAGAGTGCCGTACATCACCAGACAAAGCTAGGCGATGACCAGGAAGCAGTTTTCATGGCTTGCAACCTGCGTAACATGTCAAGAGTGCCGTACATCACCAGACAAAGCTAGGCGATGACCAGGAAGCAGTTTTCATGGCTTGCAACCTGCGTAACATGTCAAGAGTGCCGTACATCACCAGACAAAGCTAGGCGATGACCAGGAAGCAATTTTCATGGCTTGCAACCTGCGTAACATGTCAAGAGTGCCGTACATCACCAGACAAAGCTAGGCGATGACCAGGAAGCAGTTTTCATGGCTTGCAACCTGCGTAACATGTCAAGAGTGCCGTACATCACCAGACAAAGCTAGGCGATGACCAGGAAGCAGTTTTCATGGCTTGCAACCTGCGTAACATGTCAAGAGTGCCGTACATCACCAGACAAAGCTAGGCGATGACCAGGAAGCAGTTTTCATGGCTTGCAACCTGCGTAACATGTCAAGAGTGCCGTACATCACCAGACAAAGCTAGGCGATGACCAGGAAGCAGTTTTCATGGCTTGCAACCTGCGTAACATGTCAAGAGTGCCGTACATCACCAGACAAAGCTAGGCGATGACCAGGAAGCAGTTTTCATGGCTTGCAACCTGCGTAACATGTCAAGAGTGCCGTACATCACCAGACAAAGCTAGGCGATGACCAGGAAGCAGTTTTCATGCCTGTCCATTTCAAAATGTAATGTAATCGCTGCCTCGCATTGATTTATATGAGAGATTCCCAACATGATTTCGGAGCCTTGCATTTCATTCTGGCGGCTGATTTTCCGCACGTTGTCCTCTTATAGTACAACGATTGCGTCCACAAAGTTTCAAGATAGGTTTCGACCTGTCTTACCTGATACTTCCCTTGTGAGTAGGAAGTTATTTATTCTTTGGAGAAAATTCATGTTTGACTTGACAACATAGATATTTCATAATGTCGATTATTCAGGTCCGTATTGACGTAACTATAACTTTGAAAGAATAATAGATTTTCCGCCTTCAATACTGTTTATTTCTATTACTTACAGGGGCTAGTTTCGGGGGTAAATACTCCCCCTTCCTCAGCCTGTCCAACAAAACTTCACAATGGAAAAACTTTCCATGTACAAGGTCATACAAAACACGTGTTTTCACCTTGTACATGGAAAGTTTTTCCATTGTGAAGTTTTGTTGGACAGGCTGAGGAAGGGGGAGTATTTGCCCCCGAAACTAGTCCCTGTAAGTAATAGAAATAAACAGTATTGAAGGCGGAAAATCTATTATTCTTTCAAAAGCATAGATATTTACTTTCATAACCACCGTATCACGCTAATAACAAACAAAAAAAGGTGGAAGGTTCTTTAACATGCCATAAATCTATGACATGGGACCGTCGGCTTTACTTCCCCTCCGAAGGAAGGCATACTGAGGGATTTTTAACGCTCTTAAAAATACTGACAACTTCGGATTTGGCAGGAAGTTATTCGTAATAAAGATATAAAAGCTGGGTTAGAAATGAACACGCTACAGTATGTGAAACTGTTCGTATGAACCGACTCAGATGGGGTCATGTGAAGAGAATGGGTGAGGAGAGATCACCTATGTATTGGTTGTAGTTTGGCTGTAGAGAGTAAGAGAAGAAGAGGAAGACTTAGGAGGCAATCGTTATTTCTATACTAAATGATTTCAAAGTAAGAGGTGTATAAGTGGAGGAAGCTGCAGCGTTAACTGCTAATAGGGAATTATTGAGGTGACTTGTTAGCAATTAGAGGCTTGCAGACTGGGCTGAACTCTGAAAGACGAAACAGTTTCAAATGAAAATGTATGTATCTGTTAGGAAACTACGCCTACCCGGTGTAGGTATAACCAATAAAACAAATTGAATGAAACGCTCAAGACTTCTCATGAGAAAACTTTATATTCTGGTAACCACCATTACAACATTTCACGGCCTTATGTATCAAAACTCTCAACAACAAGAAACACAAAAGTCATGGAGTAAAGAGTAATCGTCCGTGACATCCTCCCACCTTTGATGCAAATCAAACACAATGTTCATAAACAGAGACGGGAAGGCATTTTAACTCTTCTTCCACTCCTGGTGGATTTGCGACTTCTGAGACTTACTGCCTCCGGAACTGCACCACTAAGTAAGGGCACCTCTTCACTCCCACCTCCAGCCTCCAAAGGATATAGGTGCCTCGTAGGTCGGAGGAGTTCTCCTGAGGATGTCTTTACCCTAACTACTCGGATCACTTTGTCTTTAGCTGGAAGTGTCGCTGTCACTCTCCCCAGGGGCCAGTCAATCCTTCTCTTGTCATCACTACCAATGATGACTACATCCCCTACCTTCCACTGACTGTCAGACTCCTTTCCCGATGAACCGCATAGAAGGCTACCCATATACTCCAGTAGGAATCTCCTCCTCAGCTGCCCCCTTAGCTGTTGAAGATATTGAAACCTTCTGGTGAGATTAACTTGATCTAGCATGTCTAAATCAGGAGTGCCAACCACGGGAATGTCCTGAAGAAACATTGAAGGAGTCAGAGGTACCAATTCATCACAGTCTTCTGAAATGTAGGTGAGGGGCCTCGAGTTGATTACCGATTCACCATCAGCAACACAGTCAATAGTTCTTCATATGTCAAGATAGCTTTGCCTAAAACACGCCTTAATAATTTCTTGATCATTTGCACAATACGTTCCCAGAATCCACCCCACCAAGAGGCTGAAGAAGGACTAAATTTCCACTTGATTCTGTTAACTGATACTTCCGCACACAATTTTTTTCCAGTCAATGAAGCCAAACAAATTGTTGGTGCCAACAAAGTTTTCCCTATTACACTATTACAACATTTCACGCCCTTATGTATCAAAGCTCTCTACAACAAGAAACACAAAAGTCATGTAGTAAAGAGTAATCGTCCGTGACAGTATGCTTGCGTGCATGAATGTATGTAACAGATCTGATTTCATTTAATAAGTAATTCTTTGGTATAACGCCCAAATATCAAAGGTGTGTTTCTCGTAATCTAATCGTTTATGCTTACAATGTTAATGATACATACCAGTTACCTACTGGTGGTATTAACTCTGTTTGCTCTTTTGGTGGACTCGGATCCTTTTTCCTCCTGTAACTTCCATTTCATATTACAGCTCCTTAACTAAGAGACGTCAGAGAAGAAGGCTCTATCATCTTTATACTTGATTTATTATTTTACTTGGCTTCATTATGAATAGATTCCAGTTCTCTTTATTGCAATGATGTCAAGCGTTAAGGAGCGAGGTGTTGACTTCAAGAAGACAGGAAAATCAATTGATTGGGCGACCTAGACGTCGATATCGCTGGGGCGCAAAATAATTTGGCACGCAAACCCATCAGTCATCGCCTGACATCCAGACAATGTAACTTTTCTTATGATAGGCATCAAAAGAGATTATTCTTGTCCGTTCTGCTTACGGCTGATGGTGGTGGATAGGTTGCTTGAGGGAACTGACAGCCAGAAAACAAGTGATTTACAGGAATCAGCTGTTTGAAGTGTACCTCGGTTGGTTGGTTCCTCAGTTTAGGGGCTGCGACAACTCGGTCATGTAGCCCCGTGTACTTTGGGTGTGAGTAGAATCTGTCTGATAGACGGTGTTAATATTGTGATGGCTGTATTAGTGTGTGTTATCTGTCTTTAATTCAAGTAAGGACTGCAGACATTGAATTTCAAGTAGTTCCTCCTTTTGCCGCCAAACGCCACCGTCAATGACTACTATTTCAGAACTTGGTTACTAGACGCCATTGCAGTCGGCTCCTGGCGACGAACGTTGGAACCTAAGAGAGTTGCTTAATTTTTTTCACACAGGTGTAATTAGTGGAAGGTTCTTTAACATGCCATAAATCTATGACATGGGACCGCCGGCTTCACTTCCCCTCCGAAGGAAGGCATACTGTGGGATATTTAACGCTCTTAAAAATCCAATGACTTTGGCCGGGTTTGAACCCGCGGTATTGGGCATAGAAGCTCAGCATGCTATCAACTACGCCACCAACGCCGCAAAAAAATAAAAAAATTACGAGCCTTACCGTAGTCGCATATGATGTGTAACATCCGACATGTTATCCTACTATGAAATTGAGATGAAATATATATGTAGTCAAATTTTTTTCGGCTGTACTACTCCAGTTTTTTTTCATATTTCTTTTGTCGATAATTTCGCCTGTATTCTGCTCTGGATTTACCCATCTCTGCAAATCACAAAATCATGAAAAAAAAGGAGCGTCATCCCGAGTCCTACAACACCTCATACAGCATTATTGGTTCGCGAAATATTAAGAAACCAATGATCTATTAGTTTTGCTGGGAGCGCAAATCCCTTGTTAACAGCGAACTCTGTTGGTCATTGAAATAACTACTTTTAATACTCCAGTGCCCAATCATGACCGGTGCGCAAGTAAACCGTATGCGATATACATTCCACAGCAAAAGTATGAAGATTTAATTAATAAATCATAATAATATTGTTTTCAGCAAATATGATATAATGAATATTTGCACATCAAAGAACGACAACTTGATGATTTATTGTAGGAATATCTTTAATGGGGCCTCCAAACCTTGAAGTAAATCGTATGCGATGTTTCCTCTTATACATTTCTGTCCCATTTCCGTGCCCGATAGTACCTCGAATGCTTACATTAAATAAGAATACAGCAAAAGTATGAAGATTTAATAAATCATAATTGTTTTCAGCAATACTGGGGTGAGTTAGCTTAAAATTATGCCAAAATATTTCACATCTGCCAACCAATGCGCCCCTTTGGATTCAGATAGTACATGGATAGACAAGTCTAAAGAGCCCGGGAAACAAATTTTTCTGGCCCTCTAGCGGTGTTGGTGACGTATTCAATATGGCCGCCAAAATTTTGAGACACGCTTCTACATTCCTCGTTATAAATCAGTTTTCCTTTTCGATATACACATATGTAGTTAGTGATTATGAATAAGGAGAAAACGCGCTTTCTAACGGTATTTTTGATTTCGTTGTTTAGGTTCACAATATAAATAAAACATATTTGAAATTTTATAATTTATTTTGGTTTTGATTTTTTCACGCATTTTGCTAAATAACTTGAAATCCATTACATGTAGCTGAAAACGTGTCCTATACTTTTTGTTTATCAAGGAATTACCTTTCCAACTGTATATATTACCTCTGTTTTATCGTTAAAAGTTGCTAAAAATCTGCAAAAACAATGTAGCGTTGCACGAGTCGTTATCGTAACTATGCAATTTATATAGACCCCAAAAATTAATAGAGCGTCTTAATAACTACTTAACTAGTAGCAAATGTAATTACTGTATTTTAATGTATATGTAAAATAATAATCATAATAGTAATAATAAAATAATACCATCTAAAAACGTGAAAAATGTAATAATACATAAGATTTCATTCAGTAATACTAAATGTGTATTTCATTTTCAGGCAGACGTTGTGTGAGGAAGTTCAACATGTAAAGAAGTTATTGCTTTCGTGTATGTAATAGAGAATGCTCAATCATGTCAAGGAAGAGGAAACATGAATTGGTTGATGCTACAACTGACCCAGTGGTGGCTCCGTTTGTATGGGACCTGTGTTTGTTATGCCAGACGAATTCAAAAGAACACTTAACCATCCCAAAATATCATTGGCGAACAATCATGAAATTTTTGCTGAACATGGTCCGAAGTTTGGACCAGTTGAACGATGGACGTGGTCTTTCACAGACATTAGTAGCCCATGGAGCAAAATATCATAAATCTTTCAGGAGCTTTTTCCTTACCTCACTACTGCACAGTTTTTGTCCTAGAGATCTGAAACTTGGTTTGTGTGTAGAGGGGGTAGAGACCATCAATTTAAGTCATACAAACTGTTTTGTAAAATGCGTAGTTTCCAAAATATAGCCAATTTCAAAATTGAACTTTTTTCAAAAAGAAAATAAAACTTTTGTTCAGACGATAAAGGACATAGAGAAATTTTTTGAGGCTATATATGACTTTTTAGAATGATTAGTTTTCAAAATATCGCCTACTTTCAAAAACCAAAATTTTCAAAGAACAATTAAAAATATAACGAGTGGTGCATAGGAAAGAGGACGTCACCCCAAGCCCTACGACATGTCGCATGTTAAAATCCGACCATGGGTTCGGCGAGATGTCGACAAAGTCAACAAGAAAGTAGGCTGTGAAGCAGAAGCGCCACTACTCCCCTACTCAAGGGCTATATTGAGGCATACTAGGCAAGCTGAGGAGTGAACTACATTATTTCCAGACCAATTTTTATACATTACAAAAGGTATTTATGGCTAAGAATTTTTTCGTAGGTTCTCATCTCCTTCACTGTTACTGACTACAGGGGCGTTTATATGGGGGGAGGTGTGGGGGCCAGCGCCCCCCTCCCTAAAATAAGCCAATAAACATTAAGAAAGTGGTTCATTCGGTAAAAGCATAAAATGATAGTAAATTTGGTTGTACACTAATCTTAACTTATTGGGTAAGTTATAAACAATATCAAGATTGAAATTAGACTACCTCGTGGCGTAGTGGCTAGTATTCTTGGCTGCCACCACAGAGGTCCGAATTCGATTGCTGGGTCTGCCAAGAAATTTTTATTCTGGTCTGAGGGCTGGAACGGGGTACACTCGGCCTTGAGGCAAAACTGAGAATTCCACAGTATGGTAATTTTGAGAAAAAAATTATCCATTTGTAAAAAAAAAACTGTTTACCTTTCTGCTTGATAAATTCACAAACATTTAGATATTAGCCATTCTACTCCATAGGCTATTGTAGAAAATGTATTAAGTATAGAATTGTATTTGTGTGTTGTGTTGTATTTAAAAACTTTTTTGTGTGTGTTGACACTAATTGTAGGCTATTATTGGATGATATTTCTGGGTATTTTGCGCTGACAATCCCCTGAGAATACTCACAATTTTCCACGATAGTCAGCCCCTCCCCCTTCCCCCCGAAAAAGATTGTATATACGCTCCTGACTCACTGGGCTTAATTTTAGTGCCGGGAGTGTCCGAGAACATGTTCGGCTCACCAGAGGCTGTAGCTGCTTTAAGCGGACACCCATAGGGAGAGCAACAAGTTCCGTTCTATTTCAAGTTGTTCCAACTTTCGCTACCATATATCAATGATACGTTTAGCCTACAGTACTTTCAGGAGGGAAAACTCCAATGTTTATATCGCAGAACTATTGCTCACTAGAATCGAAATACCCACGAAACAAGGCAATTCCCAACAGGTAATCACTTATGTTACAGTATTTAATTGCATTTGAAATGTTTTCACAGGACGATGTTAGGTAGATCTATCTGAGGTTATGTGCACCATGTGGTTCAGATCTTTTATTTTTAACACCAGTAATATAAATACTAGCTTGCTACGGTGGGTGAGTGGTCATCGTGTCGGTCTACTAACCCCAAGCTTGCAGGTTCGCTCCTGGCCGTGGTAAGTGATTTTGAAAGGCTGCAAAAATTACGACACGCATGTCATACGATGTTGGCATGTCAAGGAACCCATTTGAATTCAGTAGGCCGTGTTCATTATGGCAAAATTAATCTCGGGAGTTTCCGCCAACACAAAGTTACTCATTTCTCTACTAGAAAGCGCTATAGTGTTCAAGGAGCTTAGATATCTAACCTCCTTGACTTTCATAGTGCTTCAAGGAACAACGAAATTCGACATGCATGCTACCCTTTGGATGTCAAATAACAAAGCTTGCACCCAGCACCCGAGGCCATACGGTATTATTATTATTATTATTATTATTATTATTATTATGTTTTATATAAATACAGGGTCTTTCATATAAAGTAAGAACGGTGAACGGCGGCTTTGTCATCCGCCGCTGCACTGTCCTTGGCCGAGCTTGTGGCGTGTCACTGCCCCCTGCTGCAGTATTGAAAGCGCGCGCATAGTATATACTGTACTCGACCTTCCAATAAACGTGCAGGTGTTCAACTGCCAGTCTGAACCTCAGTTGTTAACATGAGACAGTTATCATTATAACATCGTATTTTGTATGTATAACTTATTTTAAGTACGAGTCGTCTCAGCGGGTACAAGATGCATTTGTTCAGCAATTTCCTGATGAAGTGCCACCTTCACTAGCACAGATTCACATAATTGTAAATAAGTTTGACACTACTGACTCTGTGATCAATAAAAAGCATAATATTAACAAGTAGTTCCGAGAAGAACTATACAGCCTATTTTCATATATCCTGCTCATGTTAATTGCCTCTATCAACATACAAAATTTCAGTTTAATTGCTGTAACAGATTCGTAGATATTGAGAACCGTCTAAATATTTCAGATGGTCGCCAGGTTGGATTTTTATTTTTGTACTATTACATTAAGATTATTGTGTACGTGTGGTATTCAAACTTCAATCGCATGATTAGAACACAAGAAGTAAAAACGAGATTTTAAAATTACGCACAGCAGCCAACTTGTGATTATGCAAACTATTGAAATAAATTAGATGCCAGTGGATCAACATTTGTGTAAGCATTTAACGTGCAAAGTTTCACGGCACTCGGATAGTTAATTCGCGAGAAACGTCCATTTAAATATGTATACTTCGCGTCGCCGCCATGTTGGATTTGTGGTCACCAGGTTACTGAAAGTCCTATAGGTGAACATATGTTCATAGTCTCTATGAACATAAAAAAATTCAGTTTGGTTGCTGTAAAAGATTCATAGATATTGAGAACCGTCTAAATATTTCGGAAGCTCGCCATTTAGGATTGTTATATGTATAGGCCATAGAGTTATGTACCATTCAAGGACAGTTATTGGCTAGGTTCATTATTCAAACTTTCACTTCGATCGCATGATTACGACACAAGAAATAAAAACTTAATTTTAAAATTTCGCATAGCCGCCATCTTGAGGTTATGTAAATAATTGAATTCAATTAGATGGCAGAGCATTACAATCTGCAAAATCATTTACTGTACCACATTTCACTGCGCTCAGAGAATTAAATCACGAGAGAAGTCTAATAAATTATTTCAAATTCGCTTGGTCGCCATGTTCGTTTTGTACTTTACAGGTTTAGTAAATATACATAGGTAAACTTGTATTAGTACCCTTTATCACCGTACAAAATTGCAGGGTGATATCTGTAATAGTTTCGGAGATATAGAATGTCAGTGAAATATTTCGCACAGCCGCCATTTTGAGGTTATGTAAACAATTGAACTAAATTAGACTCCAGTGCATTACAATGTGTATAAACAATTGCTGTACCAAGTTTCATTACGTTTGGATAATTAAATCGCGAGAAAAGTCTATTTAAAAGTCTCAACTTCGCTTGACCGCCATGTTGGTTTTGTAGTCACCAGGTTTTTGAAAGTCTCATAGGTGAACTTTTAGTAGCGCCCTTTATCATCGTACACAATTCCAGGGCGATATCGTTAATAGTTTAGGAGATATTGAATGCTAGTGATTTATTTCGCACAGCCGCCATGTTGGATTGGTGAGACGTAGCGAATTTTGAAGGGCACGGTCAAGGTCGCCGGAAATAGCGCTATGAACTTACTGAGTTTCATTGAAATCGCTCCAGCCATTTAGATTTTATTAGGGGGGGGGGACACACACACACCTCACACACACACACACACACACACACACGCACACACACACGGACAAAAGGTGATCTCATAAGCCTATTTTTTCAAAATTGAAAATAGGCTAAAAATCAGGAACTTGACAGTTGCAGAACTCATTCGCGTCAGCCAGAATGTGGTTACCAGATACAATGTCTGTATAACCCAGGAAGGACGACACTTCCAGCATATTTTATAAGTAGGACTCGGATTCGAGCATATTTGCATATTTTTTTCCTAAATAGTACACAGTGAAAGAAGCCTTTCGGTGGTATTTTCATCTCTCTGGGACCAACAGAATTGAAATTTATCGAGCATATAAATGCATAAAACCGCGGTTTTCAGAAGAGAAGCATATAAATGCATATTCTTACGGTTTTCGTCTAAATAGTTTGTTTTTCTTCGAATTCTCCCCCGAATTCGGGCCCTGACGATCCTTAAGGTTCGAAAACAGAAATAATTTTTGAAAAGCCTATCTGGTGCGAATAATAGAAGCGCAGGCTTTTAACCTTTTGTGAGGTCGTTCTCGTCATTGAAACTTTTATTGACTGATTTAAGAAAATCATTCAAAACTGAAAACATAGAAAATTTCTTGTTGTACAGACTAATGCAGATCTACTTCATTGACTCGCCTAATTCTGAACATTTTGTAAATGAACTTTTAAACTGTATCTTTTATAAGAGCTCTTCTCTTATATATACTTGTAAAACTTGAATGCAAGTTTACTGCAGTGTATCATACATACGATTAGAAAATAAAGCTCGTATTTAAATATATGTTATTGTTTTTTTCGTTTCACTTTCCTTTCTATAGTTTTTAACGGTGCTTTTCGAGCATATTCTGCATATTTAACCGCATATAATGGGGGTTTCGAGCATATCTATCGAGCATATAATGGGTTTATAATGGGGTTTTAGAGCATATAATGGGTTTTTCGAGCATATCTATCGAGCATAAAACACATGGTGTTCGAGCATATCTGGAGATTTTATCGAGCATATCGATCCGAACCCTATTTATAAGGTAATATTTCATACAGGATTGTACACACACTCAAAGCAGTGGGCCATGGCGCGCCACAAGCTCGGCCAAGGCCACCGCAGCAGCGAATTACAAGACTGCCGCTTTCCGTTCTTACTTTATATGAAAGACCCTGTACTGTATACCTTACCTTTGTCGTTTTGCTGACTGTTAAATTTTCTCTTGGGATGGCTTGTATCCACTTCTTTTTCAAGCTTGCTTCTTTCGGGAAAGAAAATTCTTGTACTTTTGGTCCCGTTGGATAATTTCCTCTACACCTAGTCACATAACGTCTATATGGAATTTTGCTGATTAATAATAATACGAATATCCAGATATACTAAAAAAAACTTGTACAAAACGTTCACAACACACCTTTGTACATTGATTGAAGTAATTTGATCGTTGAAGGGCAAAAACTATTGAAGGTACATCTAGACACTATCACCTTGTTATGACTACTGTTGGTCAAGAAAGGAAGCTATAGTCAGGGAGTGCGGAAGCCTTAATAGTCTAGGCTCTAGGTGGTGTTGACCTAGGCCTCCTATATGGCAACCAAAGCAACAAGTATTCATCATCTAAATCAGAAAAGTAAAGCCCATCTAGGCCGCATATATGGCTACCACAGCAACAAGTATTCATCATCTAAATCAGAAGAGTAAAGCCCATCTAGGCCGCATATATGTCTACCACAGCAACAAGTATTCATCATCTAAATCAGAAAAGTAAAGCCCATCTAGGCCGCATATATGGCTACCACAGCAACAAGTATTCATCATCTAAATCAGAAGAGTAAAGCCCATCTAGGCCTCCTGTATGGCTACCAAAGCAACAAGTATTCATCATCTAAATCAGAAGAGTAAAGCCCATCTAGGCCGCATATATGTCTACCAAAGCAACAAGTATTCATCATCTAAATCAGAAGAGTAAAGCCCATCTAGGCCGCATATATGGCTACCACAGCAACAAGTATTCATCATCTAAATCAGAAGAGTAAAGCCCATCTAGGCCGCATATATGGCTACCACAGCAACAAGTATTCATCATCTAAATCAGAAGAGTAAAGCCCATCTAGGCCGCATATATGGCTACCACAGCAACAAGTATTCATCATCTAAATCAGAAGAGTAAAGCCCATCTAGGCCTCCTGTATGGCTACTAAAGCAACAAGTATTCATCATCTAAATCAGAAGAGTAAAGCCCATCTAGGCCTCCTGTATGGCTACCAAAGCAACAAGTATTCATCATCAAAATCAGAAGAGTAAAGCCCATCTAGGCCGCATATATGGCTACCACAGCAACAAGTATTCATCATCTAAATCAGAAGAGTAAAGCCCATCTAGGCCGCATATATGTCTACCACAGCAACAAGTATTCATCATCTAAATCAGAAGAGTAAAGCCCATCTAGGCCTCCTGTATGGCTACTAAAGCAACAAGTATTCATCATCTAAATCAGAAGAGTAAAGCCCATCTAGGCCGCATATATGTCTACCACAGCAACAAGTATTCATCATCTAAATCAGAAGAGTAAAGCCCATCTAGGCCGCATATATGTCTACCAAAGCAACAAGTATTCATCATCTAAATCAGAAGAGTAAAGCCCGTCTAGGCCGCATATATGTCTACCAAAGCAACAAGTATTCATCATCTAAATCAGAAGAGTAAAGCCCATCTAGGCCTCCTGTATGGCTACCACAGCAACAAGTATTCATCATCTAAATCAGAAGAGTAAAGCCCGTCTAGGCCGCATATATGGCTAGCAAAGCAACAAGTATTCATCATCTAAATCAGAAAAGTAAAGCCCATCTAGGCCTCCTGTATGGCTACCAAAGCAACAAGTATTCATCATTTAAATCAGAAGAGTAAAGCCCATCTAGGCCGCATATATGTCTACCAAAGCAACAAGTATTCATCATCTAAATCAGAAGAGTAAAGCCCATCTAGGCCTCCTGTATGGCTACCAAAGCAACAAGTATTCATCATCTAAATCAGAAGAGTAAAGCCCATCTAGGCCTCCAATATGGCTACCAAAGCAACAAGTATTCATCATTTAAATCAGAAGAGTAAAGCCCATCTAGGCCGCATATATGTCTACCAAAGCAACAAGTATTCATCATCTAAATCAGAAGAGTAAAGCCCATCTAGGCCTCCTGTATGGCTACCAAAGCAACAAGTATTCATCATCTAAATCAGAAGAGTAAAGCCCATCTAGGCCGCATATATGTCTACCACAGCAACAAGTATTCATCATCTAAATCAGAAGAGTAAAGCCCATCTAGGCCTCCTGTATGGCTACCAAAGCAACAAGTATTCATCATCTAAATCAGAAGAGTAAAGCCCATCTAGGCCTCCAATATGGCTACCAAAGCAACAAGTATTCATCATTTAAATCAGAAGAGTAAAGCCCATCTAGGCCGCATATATGTCTACCAAAGCAACAAGTATTCATCATCTAAATCAGAAGAGTAAAGCCCATCTAGGCCTCCTGTATGGCTACCAAAGCAACAAGTATTCATCATCTAAATCAGAAGAGTAAAGCCCATCTAGGCCTCCAATATGGCTACCAAAGCAACAAGTATTCATCATTTAAATCAGAAGAGTAAAGCCCATCTAGGCCGCATATATGTCTACCAAAGCAACAAGTATTCATCATCTAAATCAGAAGAGTAAAGCCCATCTAGGCCTCCTGTATGGCTACCAAAGCAACAAGTATTCATCATCTAAATCAGAAGAGTAAAGCCCATCTAGGCCGCATATATGGCTACCACAGCAACAAGTATTCATCATCTAAATCAGAAGAGTAAAGCCCATCTAGGCCGCATATATGGCTACCAAAGCAACAAGTATTCATCATCTAAATCAGAAGAGTAAAGCCCATCTAGGCCGCATATATGGCTACCACAGCAACAAGTATTCATCATCTAAATCAGAAGAGTAAAGCCCGTCTAGGCCGCATATATGTCTACCAAAGCAACAAGTATTCATCATCTAAATCAGAAGAGTAAAGCCCATCTAGGCCTCCTGTATGGCTACCAAAGCAACAAGTATTCATCATTTAAATCAGAAGAGTAAAGCCCATCTAGGCCGCATATATGTCTACCAAAGCAACAAGTATTCATCATCTAAATCAGAAGAGTAAAGCCCATCTAGGCCTCCTGTATGGCTACCAAAGCAACAAGTATTCATCATCTAAATCAGAAGAGTAAAGCCCATCTAGGCCGCATATATGTCTACCAAAGCAACAAGTATTCATCATCTAAATCAGAAGAGTAAAGCCCATCTAGGCCTCCAATATGGCTACTAAAGCAAAAAAGTATTCATAATCTAAATCCGAAGAGTAAAGCCCATCTAGGCCTTCTATATGGCTACCAAAACAACAAGCATTCATCATCTAAATCTGAATAACATATGCATGATTATTATTACTATTATTATTGTTGCTATTATTGGTAATAGAATTTATTGTCACCATATTACAGTTCATATATCGGTGCATGAAGCACAAGAATTGGAACTTAATTTTCGTAATGTACCCTATATGTAGGCTGCATACAATCTATACTATGAGAATTCACAATAAGATTGCGTTTTCAATGTCTCTTCATTGCTTTTTTCAACAAGCAGGTTTAATCCTCTTCAATAATAATAATAATAATAATAATAATAATAATAATAATAATAATAATAATGACTTTGGTTTTACGTCCCAGCTAAAATATCTGTTGAGGGTCAAACTCATTTTATAAATAGTTTTTTTAATATCTTGAGATGGTTTTTCATAAGATGAAATAAGGCTCTTCGCTGAAGGGAGCATGGTTTGGATATACGTATTTTTCAGAAAATTATTTTATAGTATCATCAATTACACACATTGTTACAGATCTGTTTATGAATGCTTTTTATGAAAAAATGTTATCAAGGAAAGGGAAAGCCCAAGGTAAATATTGATCAGCTTTGCTCGTAATTCGATTAGTTTTAATTTATTTTAGAAGACAATTACTGAAGAGGGACACAATGTGGACGAAACTGGTATAATATATTCTATTTTCGTTATTTATTGACTAAGGTGTGTTAAATTTAATAACTTCTGATTATGACGTCAATATGATTAATATCATATCATTACGTATCTATTAACCTATTTCTTCTCTGTTTGTTGGAGTTTACTTTGTGAAGTAAGAGCAACAATACTGACCTCTTTCTGATCTCGTTTATATAATTTAGTATTTTTAATCATTTGATAAATTAACATAACATAAATTTGCATATTTATTTCGTGGAAATATTTTTCTTACAAACAGTGATCCAACCAAGGCTCGCAATTTTGGTCATTTTCGTAGATCCTATCACTAAGAGCACGTGAGCAAAATCATTTAAATACACCTCACACTTTAGTGGTTTCAAAGGAAACGGATTTGAAAAAAAAACAGCTTTGAGAAGATGAACAACAAAGTTACCGGTACCAGGCTCCTTATATAACATGTGCAATGCCTAGCTTTTACAATCATACCTCCTAAATTAACGCAGATATTTTTAAAATGTTTTCAACAAAATAAACTAGAAGAGTAGGGTTTTACTGCATTAAAAATATTTCGAAAAGCGGAACTTTTCAAGGGTATCGACCCGTTAAGTTATTTAGATAATACTGTACGTATTACCCTTTCATGAATTGATTCCCGGCGGTCGAGATGCGAACTATTCTCTGTTTACTTGTGACACACGTCACTCTGGTTCGTTGACAGGTACAGTTGCGCGTGTAGGATATGACTCAGCTCCAGTAGCTGTCCGTGGTGACAGCAGTAGTACCTCACTACTTCAGCAGTAGTGTGACATAGCTTTGTCAGTCATCTGGCAGCATGGGGCAGGTGACAACAACACAAGTACTGTAGTAACTCGCCTCAATGCTTCCATTATGATTTTTCACTCTTCTAAAACAAACGTCCGGCCTGTACAATAATCAACAAACGCTGGCGCAGCCACGCTCAGCGGCAATCAAATCTTAAAAGGGTAAGAGCCCAAACCATTAAGCTTCCCTCCTTCCATCCTTGCTTTCTTCCTTCCTTCCTTCTCTCCTTCACTCCTTCCTTGCTTTCTTCCTTCCTTCCTTCTCTCCTTCACTCCTTCCCACCTTTCTTCCTTCCCTCCTTCCTTCACTCCTTCCCACCTTTCTTCCTTCCCTCCTTCCTTCCTTCCTTCACTCCTTCCTTCCTTTCTTCCTTTCCTCCTTCCTTCCTTCACTCCATCCCAGCTTTCTTCCTTCCCTCCTTCCTTCCTTCCCTCCTTCCTTCCTTTCTTCCTTCCCTCCTTCCTTCCTTCACTCCTTCCTTCTTTCACTCCTTCCCTCCTTCCTTCTCTCCTTTTCCTCCATTCTTCCTTCCCTCATTCCGTCCCTCCTTCCTTCCTTCCCTCCTTCCTTCCTTTCTTCCTTCCCTCCTTCCTTCCTTCACTCCTTCCTTCCCTCCTTCCCTCCTTCCTTCCTTTCTTCCTTCCCTCCTTCCTTCCTTCATTCCTTCCTTCTTTCACTCCTTCCCTCCTACCTTCTCTCCTTCTTTTCCTCCATTCTTCCTTCCCTCCTTCCCTCATTCCGTCCCTCCTTCGTTCCTTCACTCCTTCCTTCCTTTCTTCCTTCCCTCCTTCCTTCCTTCACTCCTTCCCTCCTTTCTTCTTTCCCCCCTTCCTTCTTTCACTCCTTCCCTCCTTTCTTCCTTCCTCTCTTCCTTCCCTCCTTCCTTCTTTCACTCCTTCCCTCCTTTCTTCCTTCCCTCCTTTCTTCCTTCCCTCCTTCCTTCCTTCCTTCACTCCTTCCCTCCTTCCTTCCTTCCTTCCCTCCTTTCCTCCTTTCTTCCTTCCCTCCTTCCCTCATTCCTTCACTCCTTCCCTCCTTTCTTCCTTCCTTCCTTCCTTCCTTCCTTCACTCCTTTCCTCCTTTCTTCCTTCCCTCCTTCCCTCATTCCTTCATTCCTTCCCACCTTTCTTCCTTCCCTCCTTCCTTCTTTCACTCCTTCCTTTCTTCCTTCCTTCTTTCACTCCTTCCCTCCATTCTTCCTTCCCTCCTCCATTCCTTCACTCCTTCCTTCCTTCCTTCCTTCACTTCTTCCCTCATTCCTTTCCTCCTTTCTTCCTTCCCTCCTTCCCTCATTCCTTCCCTCCTTTCTTCCTTCCCTCATTCCGTCCTTCCTTCGCTCCTTTCTCCTTCCCTCCTTCCTTCCTTCCTTCCTTCCTTCCTTCCCTCCTTCCTTCCTTCCTTCCTTCCTTCAGTTTGTCACTCTACATTAATTTTCCTAGAGTATGCAATTTTTTTGGCGTAAAATCTCAAAAGATTATACTCCCCCTCTGCTGTTAAATTAAAGTTGATAAGAGATGATATTTCAGTGTCAGATCTTCCATCATCTTAGGCCTGATGTTTACGATGTCAAAGTTGAAACTTCTTCCTGTATCTTCTGCTAACCGAACTATGATGAAGTGTGGGGAAGAATTAATTAGTCTGTCGTCACTGAACCCTGTCATCTGTCTCGCAACATGCTGCGTGGAGGATTAGCACCCACGTCACGCCGCGCCGCGCCGCACCTACAGTAAACCATCTTTCACGTCCTGCATCTTTCTCTAAATAAAGTACACTTTATGTTTGAACACTGGCCTAAATCATCGTATCCCGGATGAAGTGTATAATTACCAAATATACCTAGGGTTGCCAGACGTTCCGTTTTATCCGGAACAAATCCGTATTTTCTTGTTTAGTTCCACGCTCCGTTTTAGTCTTTAACGGAACGCCAAATAATCGCTTTTTGATTAATTTAATAATACATATTCAATTTCACACCAATTTTCAAATGACCCGCTTCAGAATTGATTGTAATATCTAGCTTGTTTTCTGGTGACACAGGTGCAAGTTTGAAAGAGAAAATGATGCTATGTCTGTGTCAGATAGATGGGTACGTGTTATAGATTTATTACCGACAGTAGTGGCTACGCGGGCTAAAGCGCTGCGTTAGGTCAAGGGGCCAAGCTCTCTGCTGACTCGGTAGACGCGTGGGTTCGAGCCCCACCGTCGGCTGTCCTTGAAATGGTTTTCCGTGGTTTCCCATTTTCAACACCAGGCAAATGCTGGGACAGTACCTTCTGACAGGCCACGGCCGCTTCCTTCCACATCCTTGCCCAGTTTCATTCACCTTCATCCATTCCATCTCTCATCCCGACGCGCAGGTCGCCCACGGGCGTCGACTAGAAAGACCTGCACTCGGCCTCTCAGGAGGCTACACGACAAAAAAAAAAAGATTTATTAGGGGCGACAAAATTAATGAATATCTTAGTCTTTGTGAGGTTCATACTCTGCATTTTCCCCTCCAATGCTTTTACGGAGAGAGTTTTTTCTGTCATAATATCAAATGGAGAGATGACAGAAACAGAAGCTCCATTAGTTTGATAAAAAGAATTGTTCACATATTACAATTATGACGAAAATTGTAGGGAATTTTATTAGAAGTTATTTACTGATAGAAAATCCTTGCAAAGAGTCGTTCAAATGAAAAGTATTTTATCATTTTAAATGATCTTGTCGACTTCGTCGTTACGCTGGGGTCTGGCGTTACGTTACGGTGACGGAACGAAATGTATCCAGATGCACTGAGGTGTGTGACGTCATAGTACTGCTTGGTGCATGTGTTCCCCGACAATCCCTACTTCGTTAGTATAAGACGAAAATCCCCGATTTTTGGATGTCACGGGTAATCTCGAGAACCACTGGATGGATTTTGTTGCGGTTTTCACCATTCTGTAAAGAATATCTCGAGGAAAGGTTCTGTAGAAAATAATTTATGTATGATCAAAGGAAGCCAAGCAGTAACGATTTCAGTGAAAAAGTCTAAAACAAACTTGGCGTCCGTGCGTTTCTTAAGCTTACGCTGGGCAAACCGTTAAAAATATCAATATACTATGAGCGTAAGAATTGGTCAGCATGAAAAGTTCTACAAAAACGTCCGCGAGAGCATATCTCTATCTTCAATACATCGCCCACTATAAGTGTTCTTAGAATGGATGGAAGGGGCACGTCCCCGCGCGCTCTGGTGAGCGTGACGGCATCTCGCGCGCTTCACCTTGCTTTGCCCTTGGTTTGCACTTGCCGTTCGCGAGTAACTTGAAACAAGGTAAAGTATTATAAAGCAAGATAAGTATTATGCAGATAATTTTCTAGCATGACAAGAGTCTTTGGCTTCGAGCGAAGCGAGAAGCCTCCAGCCTTTCTAGTATTTTTCAGCATTTGTAGCATTTAAAATGATACAAAGTCTAGTCTTTCAGACTGACTGTCACTTTTTTTATGTTGCTGGTGGCATAGGCCTGTATGATATGTCAGCAATATCTAGTTTTAATGTTGTGTTTGATTATGCAATATCTATTTAATATATATGTGTATTATTTATTACAACATTTAACAACCTTGATTAAAAACAATGTTTTGGGACATGTGTTCCGTTTTTCTATTCTTGAAATCTGGCAACGCTAAATATACCCTCTCTTTAATTTTTGTCAGAACAGCTCGTGGTGTACTGGCTAGCATTCTTGGCTGTCACCGCGGAGACCCAGGTTCGATTCCTAGCTCTGCCAAGAAATTTAATTCTGGTCTGAGGAACGAGGTACACTTAGACTCGTGAGGAAAAGAGAAGAGGTGAGTTTGACTCCTACCTCAGCCATCCTGGAAGTGGTTTTCCGTGGTTCTGAGTTGTTTGCAACAATATTCGCAAAGCATCATCAGCGTCTTAGTCCCCATCTATGTCGTAAACATCTGCCTGTTTATCCGTAATAGTATCAAAGGATATATTGGGAAGAAATTTCACCTTTTGCTAAATCTGAAACATCTTGGCAAGTTATTGTCCAACGATGATGTTTATTGGCTTGAGAAACGACCTACGTTACGCTTTATCCATGAGTCCTAACTTATTTGATTATGCCATCTGTGTATTAAAATAATAGCGAATATTCATTTCACCAAAGTCACATTTAACATTTTGCTGAAAATGAAATATCTTGTGAAGTAATTATTGAGCTACGGATACTCTTGTTGGCTTGAAACACGACTCGCGTTACGCTTTATTCATGAGACCCAACTTATTTGATTCTGTCATCTTTGAATTGAGATAATTGCGAATATTAATTTCACCAAGGTCATCCTTGCCACGGTCGGTGAGTGGTTAACGTGTCGGTCTACTAACCCCTGGCTTGCAGGTTCGCTCCTGGCCGTGGTAAGTCATTTTTGAAAGCCAGCAAAAATTACGATACGCATGTCATACGATGTTGGCATGTCAAATAACCCATTTGAACTCAGTAGGCCGTGTTCATAATGGCAAAATTAATCTCGGGAGTTTCGGCCAACACAAAGTTCCTCGCTTCTCTACTAGAAAGCGCTATATTGTTCAAGGAGCTTAGATATATAACCACCTTATCTTTCATAGTGCTTCAAGGAAAAACTATATTCGACATGCAAGCTACCCTCTCGATGTCAAATAACGAAGCTTGCATACGGCACCCGAGGTCATAAGATATTATTATTGTTATTATTATTCTTATTTATTTATTTATTTATTTATTTACAGCGTATTTTCCCAATATTGGAAAGCGTTAAGCAATTTGACTCAATTCTTGACGTTCTTCTTATCTTGCCAACATTGTTTCATTCTGTTGGAGAATGCCAATTTTCTTTCGTCAGACCATTGAGGTCTGTAAGGTGCAGGTTTTGGTTGCTCTGGTTGGATTTCCCAGTCGTTCACTTTGTTACGGAAGGAGTCTCTGTCTGATGTGTCGGTTATGCTACCAGTTCACATGTCTTTTTGTACTTCTTTCATCCACGGTGTTGTACTTTTGAGTGATGATATGTAATCTAGTATTATTTTGGTTAGTCGTGTATTCGGCAGTCTACTTATGTGCCCGAAGAATTTCAATCGTCTTTTTCTGAAGTCGACTTCGATGTTTGAGTATTTTTCAGTTGTCTTGATTGACTGTAGTCGGTACCCGTTAGGAGTGAGTCTTGCTCCCAGTATTTTCCGAATGATTTTTCTTTCTTCTTTCTTGATGTCTTCAAGTTTATATTTCTTATTGAGTGTAAGTGTTTCGCTTGCGTAGAGACTTTCCGGTTTGGTGACAGTGTTGTAATGTCGAAGTTTGGTTTGTTATTATTATTATTATTATTCTTCTTCTTCTTCTTATTATTATAGTTTATTGTTTGACAACATTATCACGGCATATACCGGCTACATTTTCTGTTACAGCCTGGTTCGGCCTTAGCAAGGAACCATCTGTACTGAGATAATTACGATTACACTGTTCAGAGACTTCACATCCATGTCGTGCCCGCAGTCTTCAAGAGTTTCCTTCATTTGTAGGATGAGCTAAATTTCCATCTGGATCATCGAGTCTTGCTGAGTATTCGGCCAGGGCATTGTCACCAAGGAATTTCCTAACAATATTATTACTATTATTATTATTATTATTATTCTACGTGAATGGGTCTCCTAGGACCACGCGGAATCAACACTTCTTGGCCTTGATGTTTGCCCTGCGCAACGATTGAGATAGTCTTCGTTGCTGCGACCAGACGTGTCTGGTGGGTCTTCTCTCTTCTGCCTCAAAACCCCGTGTATTAGTAATTTTCCTAATTTCCTCTCGATCCTTGAGATTGGGAAAACCTAATTCAGCCAAGTCCTTTTCCGCCCGTTTGTACCAATTGGACCTTGTTGCCTTTTTCTGCAAAAACGTATATATTTTATTTGTTAACCTAGTTGGGTCCATTCTGTCCAAATGTCCCATGAATTGGATCCTTCTCATACGGATTGTGTCTGTGATTTTAGTAATTTTTAAATAGATGTCAGCATTAGGCTTCGGAAGGTGAATTCCATCTTTAATTCTTGGTCCCAAAATTTTTCGCATGATTTTGCGTTCCTTATTATTAATATTATTATTATTATTATTATTATTATTATTATTATTATTATTATTATTATTATTATTATTATCCTTCTGGGCAAGCTGAGTAATGAAAGACGACGAAGTTCCACATTCCACCGCCTGGTGGTACCCAACGCCCAGTGATGGAAAGTCGTAGGAATGGCTGACAGTGATGGAAAGTCATAGGAATGGCTGACTATCTCCTGATTCAAGCAAATACAGCACACATTAACGTAAGGATGTATAATCATTATAACATTACTGTGATTACAGACAGATTTCGTTCGAAATTTTCAAAGGCAAATGCTCGACGTCATCAGATGCTATCAAGTCACATTAAATATACACCATTTATTCGTTTAAAGGTGGTATAGGAGGCAGCATTCCTGATAATTGTCCGCAAAACTTATTTTAGGCTGTTCGAATCCCACCTCAGCAGACTTTTTTGCCAATTAATTTTTGTTTAATTTTTATGTTTGGTGTTTCATAATATACAAATTCCGGTACGAGTTTTATCATTTCACATGATCCTGTCGACTTCGTCGTTATGCTTTGGGTCTAACGTTACGCGGGACGGAGACGGTTGCGTTACGGAGACGGAGACTGTGACGTCATGCAGCCGCGCGGGAAGCCTAAGTTAATCGGTAAAGGACGGCGAGTGCGTGACGTCATGCAGCCACGCGGGAAGCCTACGTTAATGGTTAATAGAGTATGTTGAAAGAGTCCTAGGGCGTCGAGTGACCTGGGGCTTCGAGCAAAGTGAAAAGAATACAGAGTGACTCCGAAAGAGGTGTACAAGATGCCAGTAAGAATACAGGGTGACTCCTCAAGAGATATAAAAGACGCCAGATAAGAATACAAGATGACTCTTAAAGAGGTGTACAAGATGGCAGAGAAGAATACAGGGTGTCTCCTAAAGAGGTGCACAAGATGTCAGACAAGAATACAGGGTGACTCCAAAAGAGGTGTACAAGATGTCACACAAGAATACAGGGTGACTTCTAATGAGATATACAAGATGCCAGATAAGAATACAGGGTGCCTCTTAAAGAGGTGTGCAGGATGTCAGAGCAAAATACAGTACAAGATGCCAGATAAGAATACAGTGTGACTCCTAAAGAGATATACAAGATGCCAGATAAGAATGCAAGGTGACTCTTAAAGAGGTGTACAAGATGGCAGAGAAGAATACAGGGTGACTCCTAAAGAGGTGCACAAGATGTCAGACAAGAATACAGGGTGACTCCTTAAGAGGTGTACAAGATGTCACACAAGACTATAGGGTGACTTCTAAAGAGATATACAAGATGCCAGATAAGAATACAGGGTGCCTCCTAAAGAGGTGTGCAGGATGTCAGAGCAAAATACAGGGTGACACTTAACGAGGTGTACAGTATGTTAGATTCAATCAAATACAGGGTGACCCTTAAAGAGGTTTGCAAGATATCAGATTCAAATAATGGGTGACCCTTAAAGAGTTGTAAAAGATGTCAGACTCAAATACAGGGTGACCCTTAAAGAGGTGCCCGCGCGGGAAGCCTAAGTTGATGGGTGATGGAGTCTGTTGAAAGAGTCCTGGGGCTTCGAGAGAAGCTACATGTGTAGCATTTGTAGCATGCGTCATTTGAAATTATATAACGTCTAGTCTTTCAGACTGACTGTAATTTTTTAAATATTAGGAATCATTTACGTCCCGTATTCTTGGTTTCCGTCTACTGAGCTCCGGATATCTATTGGCCTCATCTTATATATTAATATAATTTGAAACACCGGCCCACAGGGTTCCAAAGGGTAAGTATACAAAATTTCGTTCAAATAGGTGAAACATTGTAGATTTGTGCCAAAGGGCCTAATGCAGGAAATGGGGTGGTTTGTCCGAAATTTCATGTGGACAGTGTTACGCGCAGGGTTCCAAAGGGTAAGTATACTAATTTTGGTTCAGATCGGTGAGACGGTGTAGATTTGCACCAAAGGGCCTAAATGTAGGGAATGAAGTGGTATGTCCCAAATTTCATGTATATAATGTTACCCGCAGGGTTCCAAAGGGTAAGTATACAAATTTTGGTTCAGATCGGTGAAACGGTGTAGATTTGCACCAAAGGGCCTAAATGCAGGGAATGGAGTGGTGTGTCCGAAATTGCATGTAGATTGTGTTACTCGCCTGGTTCCAAAGGGTAATTATACAAATTTTGGTTCAGATCGGTGAAACGGTGCAGATTTGTGCCAAGGGGCCTAAATGCAGAGAATGAAGTGGTCTGTCCGAAATTTCATGTGGACAGTGTTAGTCTACTCTCAGAGTCCCAAAGGATAGATATACAAATGTTGCTTGATATCGGTGAAACGGTGTAGATTTGTGCCAAAGGGCCTAAATGCAAGGAATGGAGTGGTCTGTCCGAAATTTAAAGTAGGCAGTGTTACCTGCTGGGTTCCAAACGGTACGTAGCCTTTACAAATTTTGGTTCAGATCGGTGAAACGGTGTAGATTTGTGCCAAAGGGCCTAAATGCAGAGAATGGAGTGGACTGTCCGAAATTTCATGTAGGCAGTGTTACTCTCAGTGTCCCAAAGGGTAGGTATACACATTTTGGTTGATATAGGTGAAACGGTGTAGATTTGAGACAAAGAGCCTAAATGCAGGGAATGGAGTGGTCTGTCCGAAATTTAAAGTAGACAGTGTTACCCACAGGGTATACGAATGCATAGAGAATACTACAGTTCAACAAATCATTGAGCAACATTGAGAAATGGCTTCAAATACCATATCCTATCTCCAATTTACACACGCTAGTGCAACAATCATAATAACGCAGGTTATCACAAAAACTCTACACACACATCCATGTACACGGGTCAACATGACTGCGATGTCTAAGCCCCGCAAATGAAATAACAACTGTCTACACATGAGAAATGCAAAATGGTGATAGGTGAATGTAGGAATGTATTGTACCCGTTCGTCCGAGGGATGCGATGACCCATCTGCTATTACATCGCATTCTTGGATTTCCAGGACAGAGTGGAGTCAAATGAACATGAAGTCAAATAAGGAATGTGTCGGAAATTCAATTGAAATATCACAAAAGCAGAGGGTAACACGAGATAAAGTATCTCCAGGGTCGTTACGGGTTTAAATTTAATAAAAAATACAAATAGAAATGGGCGCCAGCAACTGAATCCCTAGCAAACCACATCCTTCCTGGTTAAGCCTTAATTAAGACAAGGAAAGAAATTAGGAAAATCACATCATCATCAGATCACAAGTAAGATAAAAACAAATTTATTCAAACTTTGATAGTCAGACAGAAATATTAAACACACATCCTACCTAAGAGTATGGTCGAATGCCAACGTTAAATTGTCATTGTCCTGAAAATCGAACCATCTCTATGCTATTCAAAGTGTACTTCATCCACATAAAATATGAAAATTTTCTAAAGTTCGCTTGGGTTCTCAGGTTCACCGTAGCACTATGTCTATGCGTCACTGACATTTGTGATACCTGAGACCTAACTTCTCTTTAATTTAACATCATGAATGTGGATGTCAAAAATAATGAATCTGTCTAAACACATATTCTAATCACATATTTAAATATCAACTAATTTTATGGCTTGAATGGCATTCAAATGCTGAAAATCTCAGTAAATGCTCCTAAAAATCGAATAATTAATTTACACTGTCATAAATGATTGCTTGTTTGTGAATCAAAGAAACTCCACTACTCATTGGTTATCATCATCATCATCATATCAAAATTAAATATCTCTCACATTAGTTCTCATCTCAAAATTCATTATATTCAAGTCAGAATAATTAACTTATTACAATCAAATCATTTAAATGAATATTATAGTCATCAATTCATTATATTCTCTAATTATCCACACACTCTCATTTCATCATCTCATTCAGATTAAATCATCTCAAATCATCCATCTAAATTGTTTAATTCATTAAGTTCAAGTTGCAATTCTTCAAATTATTTAAATCATATCTCTCATTTCAATTTATTTAAATCCATTTAAATTTATTAATCATCAGCTTCTTTAATTAATTATCACCTTCTAATTCAGTTTTTCATCAGCTATTTAATCATCTATTAATTTATTTAAATCAGCTTATCTATTTAATCTTTAATTCATCCACTTATTTAATTCATTGATTTATTCCAAATTTTAATTTATCAATATATTTAAATTTTAATTCATCTGGTTATTTAGATTTTTATTTCTTCGAGTCATTTAGATTTTTATTTCATTGGGTCAGATCATTAAATTTTTATTTCATTAGGTCAGATCATTAATATGCTTAAACATCAGATTATTATTTTATTAATTATTATTATCAGAAAATCTTGTATTATCAACATTATTTATTTGTTTAATTTCCTAACAAATTGTATAATATGGGTTATAGAACGTTGTCTTACAGTTTTATCACTTCCAAGTTATATCTCGTATTTAATTATCATGCCAAAAAATATTATTGCCTTCACAAACTCACGTTGGATCTCACTATCCAAAACTTCATCATATACTCTCACTTTATCAAATACCATATTTGAATACCGTAATTATTCCACGTAACACCATAACTATTCCACATAACACCATAACTATTCAGCGCACAGCATGAATCTCAAAAATTATGCTAGACTGGGTTCGACGACCTCATGTCTGCCTCAAAATAAATTAGCAATATTGCAACTTCCACTTGGCAACTTCCAGAAAATGCCTATCACAAACTTCACTTAATCACGTTGCATGATCTACAAAAATATATAACTGGCTTCAAATTATTAACGCACACAATCTCCAAGAACTGTAATTAATCTGATCACATCTAGACAACTTCTTAAACAATAAGAAAAAATTACCTTAGTAATCAAAATCCAATTCAAGATCTGCTTTCAAATAGAGCATAAATTCTCTTAAAATTCTCAAAATTCACTTCACAGAAAAACACCAATGTGTTATAATCTCTCACATCAAAATATGTAATACTGATCTGCCTCAAAATAAATCTGACCATTAATGATTCATCTTACAAGATTCAATTACTTGAAATCCTTCTCAAAGGTATCAAACTCACTCACAAAAGAGTATCAAAAGTATCAAAAGTATCAGCTGTTAAATGAATGTACTCTCAAAAAGTATAGCAACAAAATATTGGATTGGCAAACTAGAATTACAAAATGTAACCCTGCTGACATTTATTTTTAATTTATTTAACAAAATTCGACTAATATGTGACCAGTAGTTTCTTGTTTAATCCTCTTACAATCTCAAGTACACTCGGATGATAAAAATGAGGCCCTCAACTGGCAGGTTAGGTGAGTACCACCACGCAATCGCCTAAAGCGAAAGGCCCCGCCCCGTAGACTATCATGATAATGCCCTAGACGATGGGTCAGGTGTGTACCACCACGCAATCGTATAAAACGAAAGGCCCCATCTCGTAGACTGATGAGTGAATGTACCAGATTGGAATCAACAAGTCTCTAGTTGTCACATAAAAGCGATATTCATTAACTTGAGTGAATAAAATCTTAATATCTCCAAACAATCCAATAGAAAAAATCCCTACTGATGAATAATACATACTCGCTAGTATGCAATGAACTGACGAAATAATTTAAATAATCCAATTGCTGATCACGAGTTCGAAATACTCGCCACAAAAAAACTATCCAAGAAAAACTATCCTTACTGAAAAATGTCAAAAAGACCAAACATCTGCTTAATAAAGCCAACCAATGGTGAGAACGTCGTATAATGGTGCCTGCCATATCATATGGTAACGCCATATTCTAGCAAAATGGAGCAAAAAATATCTCTAAGCCATGTCAAAATAATCGTAGAACTCCTACTAGAAATATATACAAGTATGCCCAGTGTTCATGAAAAATCATATCAGGAAAGTCATAACTCTTACAATACCTTCTTATATCAGCTGTTAATATAATTCAAAGATCGCCGATTATCCTCGTGTGTGCCACAAATTTCTCGAAAGATCGACGAAAACATCGTATCACCCACTGAACAAACGATTGACTTCATATTCCAAGTGAATCTGATGTTGGATATCCTCTTCTTCAGGAACCGAATCCATCGCTCTGTGGTGCCATCACGTCTCCGTATTCGCCTAGCCCGACATGATGAACTGCATATTATCCATCACGGATATTGTCCAAACTCTTCCATAAAAGTTCATAAATGTAGAGTACCCCATACTCTTCGACTAAGTCACGCCACTGTCCCATACAATGTTCGGTTTGCATATGACAAAAGTTAATCTCCACAGCGGCTGAATTTCACTAGTAGAAAATAAATTATTTATAAAAGTGTATAAATTTCTGAAACACCCTGTATCTGTGTTCGTAACTGATATTTCATAATTGTTCATTAAAAACAACTATAATGCTACACGTGCCACTGTTCATAAAGTGCATATTCTCGTAACTGTTCATTTGCTTAAAAGCATTAATGTTGGCCTGACCCCATGGTCGCTTTAAATATTCCGGTCTGAAATGCATTATTTAATAAGCCGTAATACCATTGGAATATATCTAAGTCCATTTGAAAGTTCACAATAGCAGTGTATAATCGCTATCTGCCTGCACAATTAGACTATCGAACACAAGTCCAAACTCATAAAGTTTAACAAAATGTCGAAATACTGTTCAGCTGCTTGCATGTCGCCTGCTTATAAAATGTCGGACCCAGCACGCCCTGTTCTGCCTCACTGTTCTCGAATAATGCGACGCTTAAAACTGGCCTCATTATATCGCTTCGCTGTGCTGTCCTGTATTAAGAATGCGGCTCGAAATAATGTTCTCAATTCTGTCACAATGCTGCGTATTACTTTAACGAACTGTAACATTGGAAAAGCATTGCTGTTTCACATAACTGTAACCACGATGTTGAAAATACATCTGTCCGAACACCGGATCTCCTTTCACTTTCACGGCCTGTATAGCTTGCCTTGCTAACCGCTTCTCGCACTGCCCACCGTGCTTCTCTCGTCTTGACTGACTGACCTACTTTCGTTCTCCCAGCGTATGCTGCTATCAGCCCCGCTTGCTGAACTAATACTGTCGTTTTCTCCGCGCACCATGTGCTGTACTCAGCTCTGCTTGCCGGAATACTACTGCTGTTTTCCTCGCGCACCATGTGCTGTACTCAGCTCTGCTTGCCGGAATACTACTGCTGTCCTCAGACTGTGTGATGTGCTCCGCTCGGCGCTGTCACGTGACGTTCCCCTACCTTCTGTGGTCATACGTCACAACTATAATCTCGACCACAATCATATTGACAATTAAGTTATACCATAACTTAAGGAGTGATCTGCCTTTCTTCAAGTTATCACCATAAAGATTTCCTGATATTTCTTCTCTTCTGAGATGGTATAATATTATATTCCATATAGATCTTGATAATACTTCAATATTCCTCCCATAAATCCATCTGCTTGACTGGTAGTGCCACCTTCATCCTTGGCCTCCTACGTCATTTCCTACCATTCTTCTCGACTCGACCTGAGCGCTATCTTTTCTTCTTTTCCCATAAATCTCAACTACGGCTCGATGTTAACTGGCGTAGCCGATAGCCTCAACTAGGTATCGGGTACAGTATGCCACTATGTTTCTCTGACTGGATAGCATTACATCGGTCAGTTTTCTCATGTGTCCTTAATTAGCAAATTTTACCGGACTATTATGATACAGAGTAAATCGTTGTTGCCTAGTGACAGCCTGCTCATCAATGGTGCGGCGTTGACTATCATGATACAGTGTTAGTCGTTGTCGCATAACGACAATATGTCCGTCAAGTTATTAGATCGGTGAAGTGGTGTAAATTTGTGCAAAAGGGCCTAAATGCAGGGAATGGAGTGGTCTGTCCGAAATTTAAAGTGGACAGTGTTACCCGGTGGGTTCCAAAGGGTAAGTATACAAAATTTGGTGCAGATCGGTGAAACAGTGTAGATTTGTATAAATGACAGACAAACAAACAAACAAGCCAACATTGAGTTTTATATATATATAGAAGAAAGTAAACAATGCTCTTAGGTTCCTACGTTCGTTGCCAAGAGCCGACTGCGGTGACGTCTGGTAGCTAAATTCTGAACTAGGAGTCGTTGACGGTGGTGTTTGGCGGCAAAAGTAGGAACTACTTGAAAATTGATCGTCTGCAGCCCTTACTTGAATTGAAACAGATACATTCACTAATACAGTCATCACAATTAACACTGGTTATCAGACAGTTTCTACACACACCCAAAGTACACGGGGCTACATGACCGCGTTGTCGCAGCCCCTAAACTTAAGAACCAACCAACCAACCAACCAAAATGTACTGTAAATGACCGAGAACGATAGTTTCTACATAATCAGATGTATAAGAGGTCAAGTTATTTTTCAAATAATCACGGAAGCATTTGAAGACTCCACTCAGGAGAGCCAATTTAAACTTTGAACACTAAAAATAAATACTTAAAACATCCCAATTGAGGGTAAGCAATATAATGTATTTGTTTTGCCAAAATATTTTTTTATAAAGGAAGTGCATGTAATACAAATAACATCTAATTACAGTTAAATTATGAAAAAGTGAGAAGATATGAGACCTTCTTTCCGTTTCCACCAAAAATAGAAACCTCTGTATCTCGGCGACTTACGGCTTCATTTGAAATCAATTTCAACTGATCTGTACTGACGATGGCTCATTTCCGAAAAAGAAAGCACTTATCCCGTTTTGTCTGTGGGGTCTTCATTTGTGACAAAAGTGTAAGAATCTTTTATTGTATGATTGGGATAGGGGTGCTACAACTTGAAATTAAATACCATTCTGGTGTTTTCCTGGCGAAAACCCGCCTGAAGATCATTCTACCCCCGGCTTCCAACTCTTCTTCGCAATCCTATATGGTGTATGTGTAAAGAATCTAACGATGATCACTTGACGATCAAAACTGGTCATCCATGACTAAAATTCATTAATCTCATCCAAATTCTTTTCATGTTTAGGGTAACACCCATTACAATTGAGTACAATTATGTTGACCGACTGGAAAGCATTCAATTTCGATAACTGCCCAAGGTTGCAGGATAGAATCTTCTTCTTCTTCTTCTTCTTCTTCTTCTTCTTCCTCCTCCTCCTCTTCTATCGAAGGTTAGCGGTCATCATGGCTTTTCTATTCTTTGAGTCTATCACACGGAAGAGGGTCGTTGTGCTCATCTCAAACCAGTCCCTTCTGCCGGGTCTTAACTTATTTTGTAATAAAGAGTGCTTACATGTGACTCAAAATCTGGCATCCCGGCATCTCAAAAATAACAAAAATAAAAGGGACATTAAATTATTGTTATTATTATTTTAATGTATCATACTCTCTGGATCAGCAACATAAGTGGAACAAGGCCTAGCTCGCGCTACGTACACCAAGTCAGCTTGTATGACCGGGATCTTTATTCAGAGAGAAAGAATTAATTACTGCTTGTATTTTACGCACATTTACTTCTCTGGCACTGTTATCTCGTGTCTCTCATTTTCCTCTAGTTCTTGCATTTCGTATCGTAATCCTGTTCCCGCTCTCTTTCTCCTTTTTCCTTTCTCGTTCCCGCTTCAACCGACCCAATCTCTTCTACCTGCGTATCTTCCATCTCTGTTACACCAGTAAAAATGTTTCTGTGTTCTCTTTGACAAAGGCTGTGCTCCATTCTTTCCTGAGAGCGTCAGAACAGAGATATACATCCATTTATTCTGTGTATAGTGCCTAACATCACCTCAATTACTCATCAGGTGAAAGATTCTATTCATTTTTGATTTGATTCTTTCACACAGATGAACCGAGACAACGTGCAGGCGGGAAATGAAACTTACGGAATAAGATGTATAATTTAAGGGGAGCCAGTCCCGGATATATTTTTTATAAAGTCACAATTTCTGTGTGGTTTTATTTTGCTTAAAATTAGTGAGCACATTTTTGACTAATTTGATATTTAGTTCGGACGGAATATTCTTTTGGACAGGTCCTTAGAACACGGCCTATAAGCCCGCGAAACAGAGATTCTTATTTCAACGCCGGTCGTAAAAGTCTGAATTTTTACTTAATGATGTACATTCCTTATTCAATGTTATATTTACATATTTCATATTTCTGCTATTATATCACTTTTACTCTCGTGTTAGCGGCTTCGGTGGCGTAGTTGGTAGCATGCTAAGCTTCTATGCCCAAGATCACGGGTTCAAACCCGGCCGAAGTCGTCGGATTTTTTAAGAGCGTTAAAAATCCCTTAGTATGCCTTCCTTCGGAGGGGAAGTAAAGCCGGCGGTCCCACGTCATAGATTTATGGCATGTTAAAGAACTTTCCACTAATTACACTTATGTGAAGCTAAATCATAGGTTAAACATTTGGCAAACGCTCTTAGGTTCCGACGTTCGTCGTCAGGAGCCGACTGTGGTGGCATCTGGTACCCAAGTTCTGAACTAGTAGTCGTTGATGGTGGCGTTTGGCGGCAAAAGTAGGAACTACTTGAAAACATTCAATGTCTGCAGTCCTTACTTGAATTGAAACCCGATAACACACACTAATACAGTCATCACAATTAACACCGGTTATCAGACAGATTCTGCATACACCCAAAGTACACGGGGCTACATGACCGCGTTGTCACAGCCCCTAAACTGAGGAACCAATTCTCGTGTTAAGATCAAGCACAACTCTTGCATTTGAAGCCATAGTGACTACTGCCTAACTATGTCAGTAATGTGAGTTTAGAAGTAGGTTTGTATCCTGCGCAGTCAGCTGGCATTTGAGGGTGCTCAAATGCGAGGGAGCTGTGTCAGTAGATTTATTGGCACGTTAAAGATCCCCTTCGGGGCGAAATTCCGGCACCCCGGCGTCTCTAAAAGCCAGAGTAGTTAAAAGGGACGTAAAACCAATAACATTATTAACGAGTTTGGAAGTGCTCAGTTAAAATCTGAATTCTAAGCTGATTGACAAGGGTCGAGACAAAGACAAGCATTTGTTTATTGGCAATTCATTAAAGCTAGCATTGAGAAAAGTTTGGGGAACATGAAACAGGCACTTAGCAGTACACTTTGACGAGTAGGTTGGAGAATTAAAGAAGGAAGACCTATTTGTGCATTCCTTGTTAGCTACAGAATCAACAGTTACATCAGACTAGATTGACTTTCACAGGGTGCCTGGAAATTTGCGTAACATTGCATTCCGGCATTTGAAAAGTTTCCCTTTAAATTGCATATTTTGATTTGAAGGGTCCGTTAAAGGCAGGATTTTCTGCAATACACAAGGAAATTACAGACTAGGAGAAACATTTTTCTACATTTTCAGAATTGTTATTAAGTTACGACTATTTTTATCCAATTTTCAAACTCCACCCTTGATTTGAGCTTTCCCTCATATGTTCTTGGGCTGTTTGTCATCTCTTGATGAATGCAGTACATTTGCATTTGTCTGTTGGCACAGGCTAGAGTAAAATGTGGCTTTGCACCGATGTCTCAGTCTCACTCATGGCTGTGATTATATGGAAGCTACTGAGGTATGGGTGATGCTTAGTAATGACATTCAGGACACAGTCAGTGCCTGTGGATGCTGTGAACGGTTCTACTCATAGGGTTAGTACTGCTGTTCTGACTTGAGTAAAGCAATGGCAAACTACCTCACTCCTCATCTTGCCTAGTAGGCTACGCCTCAATATAGGACTGCCTTGAGGTTCTCAATATCTACGAATCTATTACAGCAATCAAACTCAAATTTTAGAGGCAATTAACATAAGTAGGATATATGAAAATAGGCTATGTAGTTCTTCACGGAACTACTTCTTATATCCTCTTTGCTTCGTTAATCACTAGTTACAGTATTTTGCTTCCTAAGTAGCAATGGTGAGCTAATTCCAAATAGAATTCCTGCGATGACTTCAGGACCAAAGAGCGGAATTTTGTCAGGGAAACATTGGTAGAATATCAAGCAACTGGGTGGCGTATCTGTGTCGTTGCACTGCGTCACTCAGCAACAGTAAATTGGCATGTGTAACTTACTTTTGGAACTCCACACGTTTACGGTATCTTTTATCTTTTTGACATGAAAATTTGTTACCTCTGTATTGCAAGTGAGTCTGGCTAGGAGTGTGTCTACTCTTTTCAGCGGCCTAGTCAGTTTGGTAGTTCCTCTCGTCATAAAGACGTGTTATTCTCGTGTTCTAGGTACCATGCCGACAAGAGTAAAGCCCTGGTGTGTCGGGCTAGGGGTATGTCTACTCTTCTCAGCGGTTGGAGTTGGTCTGGGAGTTCCTCTCGCCTTGAACTCATCGGGACCCTCAACGCATCACCAGAGACTGGAAGCGGTTCGCCGAATTCTAAGAGAAGTGCCACTTATCGATGGGTGAGTTTTAGTCAATTACGAGAGGATTTACATCAAATAATAAAAGTTTCATTTTTACCTTTCAATCCAAAGATTAGTTTGTAGCTGTTTTCCACCTCCACATACTTCTCTTCGTGCCATTCGTTTCATTTCAGTGTAGCATTGACAGCCTAAGTCCTTCTTGAGTGTTTCTATATATACTCTTCTCGGTCTGCCTATAGGCCTAGTACGTCTACCCTCCATAGAACATTACAGTGGTATTCCCGCCTGCTGTACTCGAGGTTGCAGGAACAAATCCAGGCGCATTCAGTTGCGTTATTTATTTTAGAAGAAAGCGCACAAACGTGCATAAGATTAGTACTGTGCCCGTTTCTCCAATCGGACAGGCGATCACCTGGCCAACATCCCGGCCCCATCAGAAGAAACGGCCAAGGGAGTGGGTGAAAAAGATAGGGCGTGAATCTTGGTTCATATAGACAAGAATAAAAGAAATGCTCCAGCGAGCCAGAGACAAAGGGTCTCGGGTCGTTTACGGGTTGGGATGGCAAATAAACTGAACCAGGATTCAAAAGCAAACTCCTTAACTTGAATTAACAAACAGAGAAGAAAAAAAAACCTCGTAAAATCACATCTGCTCCTTTATTGGCAAAAGGATAAATAAATATGCAACCTGCCTACCACGCACGAGTATAGAGTTAGGATGGGACAAAGTCCAAAAAAAAAAAAAGTTCATAGTCCCTAAACAAACAAAAAAAAATATACTTATTCAAACTCGTGTGTGTCCTCTCTTAAAGTTCCGTCAAGGAGATCGCCTTTCAAAAACTAAATTAACCCTTAATTTATCGGTGCACACGCATGTAAACATCACTGGCCACTTATCACAAAGTTCACCTGCGGCAAGAACTCGAAGAAAATATCGAATATCTGTGTATATCGCAACTGTCTATCCTTATACAGCAATGGACGGATCTCCTCTATCGAACTGCAAATTAATAACTAAAGAGCATCATATCACATCAAATAACACTCAAACATCAACTCAGCTTCACATAATATGGCATTTCAACAATTAATTATAACTTATCATAAATTATTAACACACCCAGTTTGTGCTCACATATTTACACTACTAATTCTTATTATTATTACTGATTTATATTCGCCGTTCCAACAACCTTGATCCACACTGTTATATTTGTTATTGTAATTAAATTATAGCATTGTCTAACGTTTAGGACAGGTTAAGAACCTCGTAATAAGGCACCCTAGTGTATTTCATTCTCACAACGAACATTTAAACGCAACCCTTCCGTCGAACACTCTGTGTGAGGATCCCAACAATCTGACTGTAGAGCGCACTATCAATTACACCCCTGCGCTATTCAATATACAACTCATCGATAAACGTAACACGTTCGTCAAGAGTAAAGGACCCTGTCCTCACAAATTCAATTCAACGGTCATACGTCGCCCCGTGAATAACCTCGTCACATATGACGGAATAATACCATATTTAATTATCACATTAACTTTACACAACATCATTACAAAAATCATGCATTATTAGCATGTCTCAAGAACCCACACTTAACAGAGCGTATCAACTTTATCGGGTCCACGAAGTTGTATGATAATATGGCATCTTATCCAAGGAACCTTACTCGACAATCGCCAACCATATTCATTTTGCTATCCTTTTGCTATTAAAATCTATGCAATCCGTGACAAACCTTTCAGAATTAAATTCATATAATGACCTCGGAAATCGAAATGCTAGAATCTCCCAGCAAAATGGGCATCTCATATTATCGTTACCCAATTTCAACTTATTATTATTAGGTCTCAGAGAATAAATGTGTCTTACTCCTACCATTGATACTGTTAATTTATGTAAGTCAAAACGACCCGAAAAGAAAGGACAAACAAAATCTGTACAACCCTATGAGAAAATGATGCTCTTGTTCAATCTGGAATAAATGATTATGAATGGCGTTAAGTTACACGATCTCAGGTCATCTCATGGCACGGCTATCCGAGGTAGAAGTTCTCTTCTTCCTGATGAACAAGGATGGAAATGAAACGTCTTTCTTTAGATCCAGCGTCCTCGGAAACCCTTGGCTTCGGCGTCGGTGTCGTCTGCGGCATTTGGGCGGCGTCGTTCTTCCAGCGTCTCCGCGATGTGGTCTCCCAGCGTACTGGTAGAGGTATTCGCCCCCGGCTCCTCTCGATCTCCTGGCGACGCCCATGTCCACCCACTGGTTGCCCCCGGTCACCGTCAGCGACGGCATCTCCTGACGTCCCAACCAAGGTCCACTCGTCCATCTCGTCGCGACCGTTCACCCCATTATGGCCTCTTTAGAGGTTCAGTGCAGCATAATTTGCGTATTAATATGCATGTTGATTCCGAGAATATTTGAGTCCATGGTTATAAGGTTCATGCTGCCGAGTAGCAATATTACATTTCACTATATCAGAGCACTTTCACGCCCACGCACTATAGCGTCTAGTTCCTGGTTCACTTGAATTATATGTACTCACTTTCCTCAACCAGTGACACACTTCCTTCCACGAGAAGCTATTTCGACCTGGCCTTGACTGACATATCAAGTTGCCTGTGGCCTGCAGTCCTTCAACACGAGCTTAAAGCAGATGTAGCCTCCCGTCACATTCTCACTGCGTTGCTATTTTCGAATGAATGTCTGTTACAATATAGGGCCTCTCGATAATGCTTCGCCTCGACTATCGTTATTATTATTCTTTCCCCGATACTCGTAATGTTTAACACCTCCTGATATTCACCTTTGATTAACATAAATTGTCGGCATGATAATTCAGTTTTTCATTACGGCCTCCACTCGGACGTTCAAAGGCGCACAATTTTGTCTTGCTATTACCACAGTACATGCCTTCAACACCTTACTATCCGCTAACTTAACCGGACCACGTGCATTAATCTTCGTAATCAAAATGGTAAAATTGTGTATAATATTCCACGCGTCTTCACATATCAATAGCAGCATATGCATGAATTTAACGGACCTTCGTTTATCAGTTCTGATTATTTCTTCACATACTAGCGAGTCCGATATCGTCTTGAAATTCACGATTATCGTTCTAGTGACACCTTACTGAACACTGTTCGACAAACAAACTGACACACTTCACTGTAAACAACTCACTGGCACTACACGCACGCTAGCCTCATGGCCTGCTGATCACTCCTCGTATCAAATGGCCACGAGCACTGACCACTCACGTAAACCGTTCAAGTTCCCGATGCAAATTTCAGTCCACGTGACATAGGCTACTCGTCCGTGCCACGCTGGATAACATACTCGTCCATGCCCCGCTGACTAACTGAACAATCCGGAACTGTGTCCTCCTCTCGAGAAGAAAAATGGAAGGGGTTGGAATCTTCTAGAGCATTCCCCTACTCCAGCGGTTGCCTCGCCGCGTCATGACATGACGTCATACTGACCCTCCGGTCTCCTCTCGATCTCCTATCATCTGGGGCCGGTAATTGATCCTGACTGGATTGGTCACATCTCTCCCGCGGCCTTCAAAATATAAGCGGTGGGAACATAGCTTATATTTTTCCTCAAATGATGCATGTAAACGATCCTTTCAGTCATCTCCTCAATGTTGACTAACGGGCTTGCCTGTGATACTTTCGCAGATTTCGCGGCATTGAAGTTCCCAACAAGTGCATTCGTGACGTTGTCAACCACCCTATAGCAATTGTTGTCCATCACTCTGGCAATCCTATTGGGTCCCAAAAATGGGCGCACAAATTTCCCATACACTCTGAGTGGTAATTTTGATGACGTAGGTTTTCGAATCAGCACCAGGTCATTGACTCGAAGTGGTTCGCGAAAATGGTTGCCAGCCTTCCTTCTCTCCCGTTTCTGCGCCTGTAACTGTATCCTCTCCCGAGCCAGTTCGTTTCTCCTTTGCACCGACGGCTCAATCTCTGGGGGTGCCTGTATAACAGCATGCCAAGCTCTACTTGGTTTTCGTCCATGGTGCAGAAGACAAGGAATTTGTCTGGTACTCTCATGTGTTGTAGAGTTCAAGCAACGTTCAATTATGGGTACCACTTCCATCCATCTATGATGCTGTTCATGACAGTAAATCCGGCAGTATTTTCCAAACTCTGCATTTACCCTTTCAACTGGATTTCCTTCTGGGTATCTTATGGAGCTCAAGATATGCCTTATGCCGAGTCGTGCCATTGCCTCTTGAAATTCGGCGCTCGTGAACTGCGTTCCGTGATCGCTCAGGACTTTGATGATCGAGATGGCCTTGACTTATCACGTATTGCTAAACACTACTGGTATAACCACTGGAAAAGGAAGGAAATATTGAAGAAATATACACAAGGACTAGAGCTTGGTTGGAAGGTAACTTAAATCTATTAAAACATTACTAGATACAATATAAATACCATATACAATATAGAAGAAACCACATATATTACAAACGGCATCATCGATTGAGAACGGCGCCATTTTGTTACATTTTGCGTTGGAGAACTCCATAGAGTAGAAAGAGTGGAAGTGTCACTTAGCGACCTACGTCGTGTGAGGTTCCGAGTTTAGCCGCGGGGTTAAGACGTACTCGGAAGTGTTTACCGTGATAGGGTATTGTATTTTTGAACTAATAAAAATGGCAAATGTCAGGAAAAACACTATTAAATGCGCTTTTGAAGAAAGAAACAACAGACCGACACCACTTGAAATACATAGGTGGATAGCAAACGACCTGAAGCTTAATAGAGATCAAGTACTAGCGATTCAATTAAACAACGGGGAAAATGCAGTGTACATTAAATTAGTGCCCACGTTACTTTATGAAAACATATTATCTCGACATGAAGGTGTGAAATCCTTCCGGCTAGCTAGCGGTAACACCACGAAGATAACTATCACTGCTGCAGACTCTTTGACAAAACGTGTACGTGTATTTAATCTACCTCCCGAAGTCAACAACGAGAGGCTCTCTCGCGTGCTTTCTACGTACGGAGTTGTCAAGGACATACGGAACGAGTGCTGGAATGATGCATATGAATTTTTTGCTGTAAGTAATGGCATACGTATCGTAACAATTGAACTTAAATACCCCATATCTTCATATTTGACGGTCAATGATTATAAAGTTGTGTTGACATATGAAGGACAAGCTAAGTACTGCTTTTATTGTAAAGAAACCTCCCACTTACAAGTAGACTGTCCGAACAGAAGGAATCGCCCGGTACTTCATGTCAGACAACAAACATACAGCACGGTGCTGGGTGAGTCTGATGGGAGTAGTACGCTAAGCAACACTACGGACATGGAAACTGCAGTACTTTCCCCTGAATATCCAACCGTATCAGAGGCCCTTCATAACAGGCCCCATTCCACAAACACAGATAGTTTTGCAGAAGTATCTCACCCATCAAATAACGTAGTTGAAACATCCCTGATTATTTTACATAGTAATGAAGAGGGAACTATGACGTCACGATTGGACAGCACGGGAAAGGGACACACCAGCCATCCAACAAAGCAGTCTGTGCAGCAGCCAGATACTATTGACGGACCTGTCACTACTGACGTACCCAAAACCCAATTTACGTGGTCGGAAAACATGGAATTTCAGGATGTCATACAAGAAGAACGAGAACACACACAAGTAATAGGCTTCCCAACAGTCTCAGTTCATTCGAAGCTCCCTCCAGCTAACGATACCGTTCGCTCCCAATTACTTCACGTGCAAAGCACTGACATAGTTCAGGAAACCCTATCTACTACATCGGGGGCAGAGTTCACTTCCACCTCTGATGCTGCAATCAGAGTAAGTAAAAAGAAAGTCACGGACGTCAGTGGAAGTGCCCTACATCCACAAACAGGAGCAAAACCCAAGGTCACAGATAAAGCCAACATTAAGGACACCCATAATCTTCCCATAAAAACTGTCAACAAAAACACTGCGAGGGAAGAAGATAAATTATATAACACACAAACACGAAGTGCATCACGTAGTCGCCGTAAATCACCGGAAGTGCACACCAGTAAAACATCACTCCAATGATCCCCTCAAATAATTGCTCATCGTCAGTTAAATGCACTCAAACATACTGATGCACGTCACCTTCATCCTGTTGTTCTTTGCATATGAGTGTATTGCGTTGTTTTGCGACTTTAAATATCAATGGCATCATAAGTTTAACGACACGTTTTCTACTTCAGGATTTTCTCAGGACTTATGATATTGACATTTTATTGCTTCAGGAAGTAAATGATCCAAACTTGGACTGGCTGAGTGGGTACGAATACATAGCAAATGTTGGTCCATCTCTCCGAGGCACAGCTGTCGTTTACAGATCAGGGTTAATTGTTTCGGAAGTATAGTTACATCCGAGTGGCAGAATAATTGCTCTGCAATGTGATGACACATTAATTGTTAATGTCTACGCCCCTTCGGGATCACAAGGTCGTCTGGCAAGAGAACATTTATTTGAAGATGACATCAGATACTTTCTCCAGGGCCCGATCAATAATATCATATTAGCAGGCGATTTTAACTGTGTTTTAAACCCTCGAGATCAAACCGGCGCTTTCAACAACTGCCGCAGCCTCAAAAGTCTCGTAGACCGATTTAACCTCCATGATGTGTGGGAACTTAAACATGGAACCGACGTCCAATTTACTTTCTATCGTGCCGGATCAGCATCTAGAATAGACAGGGCATATATAGCACGAGGAATGCGAGATAGCCTGCATAGTTCCACAGTAGTGCCAGTATCTTTCAGTGACCATCACGCACTGTACTTTAAGTATTTAACTACGTCACGACCACCTATATATGGACACGGTTATTGGAAACTAAACGCATCCCTCCTTCACGACCAAGATGTGCGAAACAAATTTGAAACCCTTTGGATGAAGCTGCGCAGTAAAAGGTCGCAATATCCATATCATATGACTTGGTGGATCGAGGTTGTAAAACCTGCTATAAAAAAAGTTTTTCCAGCAAATTTCAAAACAGCGTGCCTGGGAGAGGAGAAGTACTTTATACTTTTATTATGATGTATTATATGAACTTCAGCAAAAGCAAGCAAATGGCGATGATGTCCTTGGTGAAATGAATGAAGTTAAGCATTCAATTTTAAATATTCAGGGAAATTATTTAAAGGGTGCATTTATTCGAGCAAAGATTCCCTCAGTCATAGAAGAAGAACGTTCATCACTGTTCCACATCTTAACAGAAAGGCGTAAAGGGCAGCGAAAGACCATTACTAAACTTCGGGACGTGCATGGCTGCACTCAGTCGAACATGGATGATATCCTTCAAATTGGTGCAAAGTATTTCACAACATTTTTCGCCGACGTCCAACTAAATAGCGAGCAAACCGATGGGACCTTACAACAAAACCTACCCAGACTGACCGCAGAGGATGGATCGATGCTGGTAAGTGATATTACCTCGGCGGAAATTTTCACAGCACTAAGCCAAACTCAACGTCACCGCTCTCCTGGACCTGATGGAATACCATATGAATTCTATCAATTAATGTGGAGTATACTAGGAGAAGATCTTCTTCAAATTTACCAGGAGATTATGGGAAACCCACAAATCATAACTGAAGAATTCACTGCTGGAATTATTATTTTAATTCCGAAGATCAGAAGACCACTTGGAATGGAGGATTTCAGACCTATCACACTTCTCAATACAGATTACAAAATCTTTACAAAAATCATAGCATCCCTAATCAAACCGCAACTGCTACAAATTATAGGGCAGTGGCAATCCTGTGCGACTCCAGGAAACAATATCATCTCGAACTTGTTGGTGTTAAGCAATATTATTATTCTACATGAGAAAACTTGTTCTAATCTTCCCCCTACGACACTAGGCAGTCTTGATTTTCAAAAGGCCTTTGATAGAATAAAACATTCATATCTATGGTCTACAATGCAAACCTTCGGGTTTCCTATCGGGTTGATTAAATGCATTACAGGACTGTACAGAACAGCACAATCTAGAGTAATCATTAATGGACATCTCACATCGAAAATACCCATCCGTAAATCGGTTCGTCAAGGTTGCCCACTTTCTATGATCCTGTTCATCATAGCACTGGAACCCTTCCTCCGGAGAATAAACCAGAATGTAACAGGTCTGACGATCAATGAGAAAAAAGTGGCAGTAAGAGCATATGCCGATGATGTATGCATTGTTCTCACAGAGGAAAACGACGAAGACCGTATGATGACTATCATAAACGAGTTTCAGCAAACCTCTGGATCCCAAGTCAATCCATCAAAGTCTGGAATGATGTTGCTTGGGCAACATCCGTTACCCACACCTACTCGATCTTTCCCTATTGTGCAAAAGCTGAAGATTTTGGGAATTATTTTCCAGAACAAATTTAAAGATATGATAAGTGAATACTGGGCGATGGTAATCAATAAAGTGAGGCATACCTTATTCCAGCAAAATACCAGGTCCCTAAATCTCATACAGAAAGTATGGCACATTAATGTGTTTGCTTTATCCAAGATATGGTATCTCGCACAATTCTTACCTGCAACGAAACAAATTAGCCATCGTTTAGAATTGTGTATCGGTCACTACCTCTGGAGAGGATCGCTGTACAGAGTCGCCCGCGATCAATTATACTTGCCAAATCTCCAAGGAGGCCTCAATCTAACCTGTGTCGATAGGAAATGTAAAGCCCTCTTAGGGCGCACTATCCTCCGATCTATGTCAGGAACGCGGAGTCAAACAGAATTGACTTTTCTTCACCCACCAACACTTATGACGATAAATGGGCAATATAGACACATACACCCGGCTTTTCGTGCCATTATCAATGTAATAGACAGTTTACCTCAGGAAAGGAAAACTCAGGGGGAATTTAATTCAACGAAGAATCTATACACATATTTGCTGAAGGGGCAACAGAAGTCGCTATCAATAGAACATAAATTCACCCAAAGACATTGGAGAACGATTTGGTTGAACGCCTCAAATAAATACATCCCAACACAGTGGAGATCCACACTCTACTCTGTGATCAACGACATTGTGCCTACAGCGAGTAAACGCATACGTCACAATATGGCTGAAGATGCTCAATGTAGACGATGTGAGATGTCGACACATTAGTGCATCGAGTGACATCCTGCCAAGGGGCTCGAACAGTTTGGACTTGGACGACTGCTATACTGCGGAGAATACATCCGGGGATAGACCACCTACCAGCGGAGCGCATAATGGTTTGCGATTTTGAACTTACTGGGAAACCAAAACAAAACGCTGTAACCTGGTTTATAGCGGTAGCAGTGGACTGGAACATAACAGCGCACGAAAGAGGTGGGGGCACCTTAAGGGATTTTGTAAGTTCCATCAGAAGAATACGCTGGACAATGGTACAAAGCAAAAGTGTATAGACGTGTTCAACGCATCTGTTTCAGTTTTGATTGTCGGATGTGACGGCCAAATTTTGAAACAGTACTGAGGGGATGTTTCGTTACAAACACTGAAAACTGCCTCTCAAAAACCAACACAACTCGGAAAGATTTGACCCTGTTCTATAAAGATGTTAGATGCAAAGATATACAAAACAATACCAAATGATTTATTTCGTGCATGATGCAAGCTTTTAACGTGATGGACGACGACGGAAATGTAAACATAGAACAGCTGAAGAAGAAAGCTCGTTTCGATCTACAGTGACGTCATCAGGGCGGACTTCATAAATGAGCTCAATGATATGGCTAAGAAGAGCAACGAAGGGTCTGGTCCTTGTGAGAGAGCATTCCTATTTATAATTTCAGGATATAAGACATAAATGGGGAATATGGATATGCAAGAAATGATTACAACGGTTCAGAACATGAGTGGAGATCTTCTGGTGAACTCTTTAAGTGAACTTTTCATGAAAAGTGACCAATATTTTATTTCTTTCAGAGATGTAAAACTAATGATACATACTGTAGGTCAATTGTTTACCAATAAATAAGAATTCTGAAAAGAAAAAAAAATAGAAAAAAAAAGGAGGAACTCTGGCTTCCCTGCAGTTGGAATCACGCCGGTTTCAATCCTGCGAATTACGTACCGGGATGTTGCCTTCTGTATAGGGTGCAACATGACTAATTTGGTAAACACATCCATCGTCACCAAGATGTATTGGTTACCCCTGGTGGACCTCGGAAGGGGGCCATGCAGGTCCGTAGCCATTAATTCATTCGGACGGGTCGGTATAATAGTCCTCGGCTTCTCCTTAGATACGTCCGATGGGAACTTGCACCTCTGACAGATGTCGCATGTCCTGATTACCGGTCGTATGGTTTTTCCCATATACTCCCAGGTAAATGTTTCTCTTATGGCATGTAAGGTTTTATCACATCCTCCATGCCCAATAGATCGGTGAGCCAACCAAACCACTGCTGAAATCAACTTCGGAGGTATTACAATACGTAGCCTTGTGTGGTCTTTATCGACAAACTTGTGAATCACGTCACCAACAATGTGATAAAAGTGAGAAATCTTTGCCGTTCCAGCATAATCGGGGTCATCTGCACCCATGCGATTCTTCAAATACCGGTATATCCGTCTTAACGGAGTATATCGCCGTTGCGCCTGGCTCAGGCATTTCAAACGCTCCACCGTTTCCTGATCATCCGGTATTAGTTCTACCTGGTGCAAAACAGCCTCCTCACGTGGGTTTCTGCTCAAAACATCCGCTAGAAAGTTTTGCTTTCCGGGCCTATGAATAACTTCTGCATCGAATTGCTGCAGGAAAAGGGTCCAGCGCGTGACTCTTTCGCTTGAAATGTCAGACTTTAACATAAACTGTAACGCGCGATGGTCCGTCACAATCACGACCTTATGCCCTAAAAGAATCTTCTTCCACATCTTTAGAGCATAAATTATAGCCAGCGCCTCCAATTCCGTGGCAAAGTAATTAAGCTCAGGCTGTCGCAATTTCCTACTGGTAAATGCCAGATAATGTTGTTTCTTCTCGTCAACCAACTGGTACAACACAGCGCTCACTCCTACCTTTGAAGCATCGGTGTCAATATAAAATGTTTTGGAGAAGTCTGGGTACTCCAGTTTAACGTTGTTAAGGAGCATGTGTTAAGCTTGCGTGAAGGCCTGATCCCACTTCCACCGATTGTTTTTCCTGAGCATGCTCTGCAGAGGGGCGACTACATCCGTGTAACGGGGGCAATGACTAGAAAAGAATAAAGTCATTCCTAAGAACTGCCTCACTTGTTTTACGCTTTCTGGTCTGGGAAACTCAGCTATCGCCTCAATTTTCTCCGGGTTCGGCCGATATCCATGTTCGTCAATGAGATGTACCAAAAACCGAATTTCTCGGTGAAAGAAATTGCATTTCTCCAGGTTTGCCTTAAATCCGGCCGTAAGCAAGTTCTCAAACTACAATCTCAAGTGTTTCAGGTGCTCCTCTACTGACGTGGATGCCAAGATCAAATCGTCCACTTAACATAGTACGTGTTTCTTGACCTCTTCACTCAAGTTGCTGTCCAGCGCTCGAATCAGCACAGGGCCGCTGTTTTTCAAACCGAAGGGAAGGCGGTTAAAGACGTGGGTCTTCTGCTCATGCAGGAAGCAAGTGTATTGCTTCTTGTACTCGGTTAACTCGACATGATAATAGGAATTTGTGAGATATACGGTTGAGAATTTTTTTTCCCTTAAAGCGCCTCAGCAGCTCCCTAATTTGTGGTGGGCGGTCGTACTCTGGCAAAATGCGTGCATTTATTCCACGTTCATCCAGACAAATCCTCAGGCGACCATTTGGCTTCCTTACAACCGCTAAAGGGTTTAGGAATGAAGTCGGAGCCTTCTTTATTATGCCATCCTCCTCCATGGCGTTTATCATGGCCTTTACCTCCTCCTTCCATTTCTCTGGGACTGGATATATGTGTTTCCTCAACTTGATATCGTACTGAAAGTTCTTGATAACTCCAGGTTTGTCGCTAAATACCTCCCGAAACTCCTGTATTAGGTCATCAAACTGTTTCTGGACAGTTGGATCCAAAATTTCTTTTACACCAACGGGCATGTGGGTGATCGTCTCTTCTTCACGTTCCACGATATTCTCAAGTGTGTTCTCCAAGAAGAGCGTGCTCGAGTTGGCATTGATATAATCTTTCGATCCTCTGCTCGGCGATTCGTTTCCGACATACATAACACCCTCCTGCATATTTATAATCCAGACGTACTCCGAAATAAAGTCAACACCCAGAATTATTTGAAAATTGATGTTGGAAATGGCCACGAACAGGTGCTCATAAAACCTCCCCGCAATCTTGATCATCAACAGGGCCGGCAGCTTGCATCTCACTGAGCGATCGGGAATTACACCTCTAACCTTTACATTCGCTACTGGTAGAGTATATATGGGTCCTGCCTCCATTATCTCGTCCAAACATGACTGAGACACCACACTAATCATCGCTCCGGTGTCAATCAGGGTTTTTATTTGTTTACCGAGCACCTCTACTGTTATGATTGGCACACTTTCCCGTGGCGGATAACGTCTTCCTCATGAATCAAGTCTTCGTCGGTAGCCTGAAATATCTCTTGAATTTCGATCAGTTCGGGAGGACCAAGGTTTAAGGAATTTCTTAATTTGAAGTTTTTTTTGTTGATCTGACCGACTTGTGTCAGGTGGTCGGTCAGCTTCCCCCGGTGGTACGGATGGATTACTCCGTAATTGTTGTAAATATTCCTGGCTCTCTCGATGTCTTTCCGTATAGCTCGGCCGCGACACCTGCGAACGAGAATCCCTATCGGCATTCTGTCTCTGATAATATTGATTTGACTGCCTTCGCTGATATTCACCATATCGTCCCTTCGTATTGTTGAATCGGGATCTCCTACGCTCTTCGTACGGTTTATTCCTCCACATGGGTCGCTCGTCTGTTCCACCTTAGCTCCTATCTCGGCTCCGATAGTACCCTGTGTCTCTTGGCCTGTCCGTCTCCCGCGGCGTTCGCTGTTCCGTCTGCGCAATTTTGTCAATCACGACCGTGTTTACATCTCTATTTTCCTGTCGTCCGGACCTCGCCTGTAACTGTGCGCTAGTGTGGTCAAGTTTTCGAAGAATCTCTTCACATTCCTCTAAAATGTCGGCTCCTGACGCTATTACACTCTTCTGGACCTCGACACGTAATTGTCGTACAATGGCTTGGACCAATTCGTCCTCCGGCACTGGTGGAGTCAAATACTGCAGCCTGGCGAGTTGCGATGCGAAGTACCCCGCATACCTAGTCGGATTGGATGTCGCATACCGTTTAGCGTATAGTTCCGCCCGTATGTTCAATTGTTCTTCAGGGCTCCAAAAGCGTTTGATTAATAGTCGTTCGAACTCGTCCGTGCTCGTGAACGTGTATCGAAATGCGCGAAACCAAGTTAATGCTGTCGATTCCAGGCACCTCTCAATAACTCTTAGTTCCCTCTCACGTGGTATCTTATTTTCTGCCATGTATTCACGGACCTCCCTCATAAATTCGATGGGTGTGACGTTATTATTCCCATTGTTCCCCGAGAATTCCTCGGCTGGTGGTCTATACTTCTAATGATAGTCAGGTGTCCCGCGGGGTTTGTACTCTGTATTCTCTCCGTTGCAACTACCTCTCCCGCCTTTCTAGCAGATGGGGTGTTTTCACTTTCCGTCCCGTTAAGAGGTGGCGTGTTTTCAATTTCGGACCATCTAACCCTTTCTGACTCCAATTTGTCTTTTATCTGCGTCATTTCCGCCTCTAAGTTGCCTAATCGAGTGAGTGGCCTTCCCTGTTGAATAATGATCTTCTCCTCCAACTCAACAATGGAAGTGTGGATAGATTCTCTCGCATGTTCGAATAATGTCGTTTCGGAATGAGTGATTTTCCTGTCATACGTGTCCTGGAATGATTCAACCTGGTTCTGCATGTTTTTCACGTCCTTCGCGACCTCTTCTTTCCAACCTGACACGTCCTGTTTCAACTTATCCAGGATTTCCTCGTTAGACTGACAAATTTGCTCAATTTTTGCCGTCAAATCTTGTCCCATGCCTTTAATATTACGTTCCACTTCTCCTCAAGTCCCTCAATATTCCCCCGAAGCGAACTCTGAGTATCCCTGATTTGCCGTGCCATAGAATCTTTGAGCTCCACGGTGAGCACTTGAAATGTAGTTTCTACCTTTTTATCGAGTAGATTAATCTTATTATCTATAGCCTTTCCTGATAGCTTAAGACTACGTTCTACAGCATCAATATTTTTCTGAAAATGAGATTCTAAACTCTTAAGATTAGATCCCATGACTTCTAATAAGTCGGTTATGAGATCATCAACTTTATCACTAACATCTTTTTTTATTCCTGCTATTTGAGTGCCGACACACTCTTGTGTCCTCTGTACCTCTGCTATTTGAGTACCGACATCCTCTTTTGTCGTCTGTAAGCGATCCATATCGCTCTTTATATTTGTCTTAATTGACCCAATATAACATTATTCATTTCAGTGGTTAGACCATTTAATCCATCTTGGATTTGTTTTAATATATCAGCTATATTTTCTGTGGTTACTACTTGTGACATCTTACAATACAACTTAAATATAGGGGCCTACAGGGGAATGTAGGCCATCGAGTATAGCCATGACCTGAGATCGTGTACCAACACTGTCAAATGGTTCACTAAAGGTTCAGTGTGATACGAGGTTAATTTTACACAAAAGAATTACACATGGCAAGCATCTCGCCCCCATCAAAGGCACGAATCTGACCACTCAGTATACTCCCATCACAACAACAAATGATTGAGTAAAAAGCATGCCCATGACGGAGACGACACGCACCATCGTCGTCGAGCCAACACGTTAGCGGCGCCACTTCCCCCTCCCTGTACCCGTTTCTCCAATGGGACAGGCGATCACCCGGCAAACATCCCTGCCCCATCAGAAGAAACGGCCAAGGGAGTGGGTGAAAAAGATTAGGGCGTGAATCTTGGTTCATACAGATAAGAATAAAATAAATGCTCCAGCGAGCCAGAGACAAAGGGTCTCGGGTCGTTTACGGGTTGGGATGGCAAATAAACTGAACCTGGATTCAAAAGCAAACTCCCTAACTTGAATTAACAAACAGAGAAGAAAAAAAACCCTCGTAAAATCACATCTGCTCCTTTATTGGCCAAAGGATAAATAAATATGCAACCTGCCTACCACGCACGAGTATAGAGTTAGGGTGGGTCAAAGTCCGAAAAAAGTTCATAGTCCCTAAACAAACAAAAAAATTATACTTATTCAAACTCGTGGGTGTCCTCTCTTAAAGTTCCGACAAGGAGATCGCCTTTCAAAAACTAAATTAACCCTTAATTTATCGGTGCACACGCATGTAAACATCACTGGCCACTTATCACAAAGTTCACCTGCGGCAAAAACTCGAAGAAAATATCGAATATCTGTGTATATCACAACTGTCTACCCTTATACAGCAATGGACGGATCTCCTCTATCGAACTGCAAATTAATAACTAAAGAGCATCATATCACATCAAATAACACTGAAACATCATCTCAGCTTCACATAATATGGCATTTCAACAATTAATTATAACTTATCATAAATTAATAACACACCCAGATTGTGCTCACATATTTACACTACTAATTCTTATTATTATTACTGATTTATATTCGCCGTTCCAACAACCTTGATCCACACTGTCATATTTGTTATTGTAATTAAATTATAGCATTGTCTAACGTTTTGGAAAGGTTAAGCACCTCGTAATAAGGCACCCTAGTGTATTTCATTCTCACAACGAACATTTAATCGCAACCCTTCCGTCGAACACTCTGTGTGAGGATCCGAAAAATCTGACTGTAGAGCGCACTATCAATTACACCCCTGCGCTATTCAATATACAACTCATCGATAAACGTAACACGTTCGTCAAGAGTAAAGGACCCTGTCCTCACAAATTCAATTCAATGTTCATACTTCGCCCCGTGAATAACCTCGTCACATATGACGGAATAATACCATATTTAATTAACACATTAACTTTACACATCATTACAAAAATCATGCATTATTAGCATGTCTCAAGAACCCACACTTAACAGAGCGTATCAACTTTATCGGGACCACGAGGTCGTATGATAATATGGCATCCTATCCAAGGAACCTTACTCGACAATCTCCAACCAAATTCATTTTGCTATCCTTTTGCTATTAAAATCTATGCAATCCGTGACAAACCTTTCAGAATTAAATTCATATAATGACCTCGGAAATCGAAATGCTAGAATCTCCCAGCAAAATGGGCATCTCATATTATCGTTACCCAATTTCAACTTATTATTATTATTAGGTCTCAGAGAATATGTGTATGTTTTACTCCTACCATTGATACTGTTAATTTATGTAGGTCAAAACGACCCGAAAAGAAAGGACAAAAAAATTTGTACAACCATATGAGAAAATGATGCTCTTGTTCAATCTGCAATAAATGTTTATGAATGGCGTTAAGTTACACGATCTCAGGTCATCTCATGGCACGACAATCCGAGGTAGAAGTTCTCTTCTTCCTGATGAACAAGGATGGAAATGAAACGTCTTTCTTTAGATCCAGCGTCCTCGGAAACCCTTGGCGTCGGCGTCGTTGTCGTCTGCGGCATTTGGGCGGCGTCGTTCCTCCAGCGTCTCCGCGATGTGGTCTCCCAGCGTACTGGTAGAGGTATTCTCTCCCGGCTCCTCTCGATCTCCTGGCGACGCCCATGTCCACCCACTGGTTGCCCCCGGTCACCGTCAGCGACGGCATCTCCTGACGTCCCAACCAAGGTCCACTCGTCCATATCGTCGCGACCGTTCACCCCATTATGGCCCCTTTAGAGGTTCAGTGCAGCATAATTTGCGTATTAATTTGCATGTTGATTCCCAGAATATTTGAGTCCATGGTTATAAGGTTCATGCTGCCGTGAGTAGTGGAGTAATAGGAGTTCTGCTTCCCCCCACCACTACTCCCAATGCGAGCCGATAACTCTCGAACCCGTTGTCGGAGATTCACGAATGAAGTGTCGTTGGACTCGGGATGACGGGGGCTTTGCTATCGACCACTCGTTATATTTTAGAAAAACGGTTTGAAGATTTTTTGTTTTCGAAAATAGGTAATAGTTTGAAAACCAAACATGATAGAACGTTGTGCCATGGCTCAAACGAATGGTCTTTATGACCTTTATTTCCTATAATGAAACTGTTTTACTTTTTATGTTTTTTTGAAAACACTCGAATATTGAAAATCTTATATTTTGGAAACTAGGAAGTTTACAAAAACGTTTATTTGACATAAATGAAAGGTCCCTATGCCCCCTACCCCCAAAATAAATTTCAAGTCTCTAGGATGAAAACCTTTAGTAGTGGGATGAGGGGGAACTGCCTCACTTCTTTTTGAACCCTCCTCGTATCGGCCCCGAACCTGATATCTCGCTAACCAAACATGGGATTAGAACATACAGGGTGTCCTAGCACTCGTTGTGGTGCCCCCTACTCTCCTATAGCCTCTTTATTTAATGAAAAGACCAAAACTAAAAGGTCATTCGCGCGCCACTTCTTTTTGAACCCTCCTCGTATTTGCACCGAAGCTGATATCTCGCTAACCAATCATGGGATTAGAACATACAGGGTGTCCTAGCACTCGTTGTGGTGCCCCCTACTTTCCTATAGCCTCTTTATTTAATGAAAAGACCAAAACTAAAAGGTCATTCGCGAGCCACTTCTTTTTGAACCCTCCTCGTATTTGCCCCGAAGCTGATATCTCGCTAACCAATCATGGGATTTGAACATACAGGGTGTCCTAGCACTCATAGTGATGCCCCCTACTTTCCTATAGGCTCTTTATTTAAATAAAAGATCAATAACTAAAAGGTCACCCGCTTTTAATATCTCGCGAACCAATCATCCTAGAGGCGTGTACGACGGGTCCAAGGACTCGGGGTGACGTCCTCTCTTCCATGGACCACTCGTTATATTTTTTTTTAAATTGGAAACTCGATTTTGGGGTAAACACGTGTTTTTTGTGATTTTGCTGATATCTCACGAACGAATAACGCTAGAGACGTGTACGAGGTGTCCTAGGACTCGGGCTAACGCCCCCTTTCAAATGTGGTAGATATTGTTTCCAAAAAATAATTCACAAAGGGCCTAACGCCATACATGTTGAAAAAACTTTTTCGTTTTCTTTACCTGTTTATAATGTCCATGAAGCGTGGTGGTTGAGAGAGACGATACTGCTGGGTGTATGTGTTTCAACGAACCTGTCGCTAACCACAAGGACCATGCTTAATAGATCGATCGCTATTTCGACGGGTCGGTTTATGACAGAGCGAGGATGCGTTTTTTCACACATTATACCTTTGACGTGTAAACGGTGATGAGAACTTGGTTCTATGTTGGTCGAGGCGAGTACAGAAAACAAACTTGCAGACGAGCAGGAGGTGAATGTCATTTGAGCTTATTGGAAGGCGTTGATCTGACTTGACAACAGATGCAATGGAAAAATGACAATGACGCTTGAAGGTGAAATAATCTGACCATCTTGGTGGCAGGGAAGAGCGAAAGGCATGTTAACACATGTGAAACCACATGAGGGCTAAACCAGTTACATCCTGTTTTGCTTCGTACGTGACAAAATGCAAGTTGACGTGAAATTTGATCTGCCACAGCTGTCCACGTGCCTGATAACAGAATGTTTAAAGCGTGGTAATCGCTGAATCAGTAAAAAGTATGATGCAACTCGTGGGAATGATGTCACAACCAATAGATAGGCAAGAGCTGCGAACAGCAGTGGTGGGAGGTGAAGGGAGGGAGAGGGGGAGGGGTGATGTATGAGAGAACACAGGTGGAAAGAGAAAGAAATATGTGGAGCTGAGGACTGTACACATAGAGCTATAGGTGGTGTACAAAAGGTGTGAATAAATTAAAAATTGCACAGGTTCACACAACATGTAATTTATTGATCCAAGAATTAAACGTAGAGTTAAACCCTAACCATTTGACATAGAGTTTATTTCCTTTTTGTTTCAACACTTTTTCCACAAGATAATGCTGAGGAAATGCTGTTTTCTGAAGTTCATGGAGATAAAATCTACCTTTTATGGGTTGATGGTTGAGGTCCTCGAGTAAATAGGTGACTGGAGTGTCCAAGTTGACTTGACGAATTCGAAATAGTTCAGTCCCCCACTGAGGCGTGTAGCCCTTATTGAAGGCAGACTTAAATTTGCTCACACGAACAAAATCCCCAATTTTCCGTCGGTGACGGTTAGGATCGGCTGTTTTTATGGGGTTAAACAGTTTATCCAATCGCTGAATATTTTTTTGTCACGAGGCGTGGCTTGGTCCCAATCGTTCTATGTTTGGTGTCATTGTAACGTGATACTAGCTCTGGCAACATGTCCAACCAGCGATACGTGCCCTGAGCGGTAAACGCTTTCCCCATATTGGTTTTCAATGTTAGGTTGAACCGCTCGACCACACTGGCTTTGAGGTTGCTGTACGTGGTGTAATGGTGAATATCCTTAGATTTGAGAAAACTGGAGAAATCCTTGTTGAAAAATTCTTTCCCCTGGTCAGTTTGTAGCAGCTGAGATTGACGTTTGGAGTGTTGAATAATATGTTGAAAGGCCTTGGTAACAAGTGGACCAGACTTGCGATGCACAGGTTCAACAAAGACCATTTTGGAATAGACATCAATGACGGTCAACATATAGCGTACACCGTCGTTAACGCTAGCATAGGGTATCATTTCAACCAAGTCAGCCTGCCAAAGTTCATCCACACCTCGTGAAATCACCTTGAGTCGCGGATAGTGACGCCTAGCTGGGCGATGCAACTCGTGAGCAATACCCATTTTAATGGGTGAGGGCTTAAACAATAATTTTGGCATTTCGAAGATCTTGTTCAATTTCTTGAATTTCCCAATCGTGACCGGTATGGCCAGCTTGACGTGAGGCATGCAACAACTGTTGCCGCTGGACGAGCTTATTGGGATTGTGCCAGTAGGTAACATCCACAAGGGGTTTTAATGGTTTAAATGTCACTCCCGAAGCGGACGCTTTACGACGAGTACTTTGACTGGTGGGAAACATTTTTGCAATGATGGTTTTATATTCTTGAGATATATTGGCATTCACTTGTTGAGCGGGATCAGACTGTCTTTTGTGGGCATGGGTATTCAATAAAATGGATTTATATTTGACAAGATCCTCTGGTGTATAATCATGGAAAGAGGGGGTCCGAGAAAAGAGCAGCTTTAACAGTCCTGGAGTTAATTTATAGTTGATGTTTTTAATGACAGCTTTAGTACGAGCAAATTTAATGGATGAATCGCCAATTTTAAAACTATCATCCTCATAGCGAACACCATACGTGGTATCTGTGTTTCCAATAAATAGATCGGTGAAATAGGGTTCCAATGTTGATCCATAATATTTTATTAAAATGGTTTTCAGTTGAGCTTTATGTTGAGGGGTGGCCAAGAGTTGTGAAAACGGAGACGCTCTGGAAGGGCAAGGTGTATCGACCATGGCCAAGGATTTCTTTTTTCTCAAAAACTCTGCAAGGGGTGCGGTCTTTTTTTGAGGCGTAAACATATGTTCCTCGTCATCCTCAACTTCGCTAACACTAGTCAAATCTTCCTGTTCCTCTTCCTCTTCCTCAGGGTCCTCATGCAGCGTCTGCGTTGCTTGCGAAACGGTTGGTAGTGTTTCAGATGGCTTGAAGGAGGGTTTCAACATGGCTTTTAGCGGAGGTGCTAAATGTTGCTGAATAAACAAAGCATGATTTGCACGTGATAGTTTCAATTGACCAAACTTTTGTCGAATAGTATTTTTTGCTCTAATAATATGCTTTTTCAATTGACTCTCTGCTAATGCCATGGTGTCTTGACAAATGACTTGACGGAGAATGAGACAGGGCCTTAAATAGCAATAAAATGATCAAACCCTAAGCGATACCGTCCTTGGTTGAGTTCACTTTGCTTGTCAATCACTAAACAGGCATGACGTTGAGTGTTCCAGCACTTGGCACACAATTCTGTAAACATTTGAATGGTCATATCCGGATTCACATGTTCATTATAAATATGACGACTGTTCCTCTCGTCCTGGCGAAATAAAACAATGACATTGGCATTGTCACGAATCAACTGTTTGGACATTTTTGAATACGTTTGCCCAAGATAGAAACAATCGATATGTTTGTGTCGACCCATGCTGAAATAGCTTTGAATGATGCCTTGACGTTCAGTGGATACATCATCGAAAATCATGAGTGAATCAGGCTTTACCTCATCCGGTGATATCACATTTTCTTGCATGGAAAATGTGAAATAACCCATATTCTCTTTTTGTAATCCAGACATGACTTGATCCAGAAACACGTAGAGGGGTTGGTAGAGAGATTTTGCAAAAATATAAATATTTTGAAAACGCAGACCATTGGGCGCCGTAATGAGCGTTAGCAAAAGATTAGTCTTTCCACAGCCGGAAGGCCCCACAATGATGCAGCGAATGGAAGATGGAAACAGTGAACCATGGCGTTGTTCACGTGATGTGGGACAGAGATGGGAAACCATGTCCCCCACGGGGAATGACTCTTGCTGCTTAATAATCTTCATTTCAACTAAGGCTTAGACAGGCTAGCAGGCTGTCTATATACAGGACACCGAACCTTGTCATAGAAACAGTCGACTGGTACTACAGGTTGACGATGGATGTCTTTGGGCGTGCGTTGATGGCCAATGCTAGGCCTGTTCCCATACATGATCCTAAACAAGAAACAGATCCTGCTAATAAACACTATATGGATAGGTCAGTAGTGCCACGCACAAATCAGGGAGATTATGACTTTAAGGGAAAGCGGTTAACCCATGTAAAACATCCTTGTGTCTACAGACGTTACTACGAAAAAGTATGTGGATAACAAAGTGTATGAGTTTTATGACAAAGTGCCTCAGCTTACGGTGAATGGCTATAGCGCTAATCACCATCGGATTATTCACGTGGAAGACCCACAAGACGAAGACGATGTTTGTACCAAGCGTTGCATGACCTATGAAATGAAAAGGCTTTATAAATTTATCCCATCTGTATTTTTAGTGTATCTGACAAATGAAAAACCTGTGAATGAGAGAAACCATTTACCGCTAGTTCATGATCAGCACTTGACCTATGTGCTTGCTTCGGGTTAAAGCCACTATCGATTACACTATGATGGAACCATTCACATCAAATATGCCATACCTGATGAGAACCATTTACAAATAAAGATAAATGGTCATAGGATGTTGGTCCATAACCATGAAATGGTCAATGCAGGTGACGTATTATCCTTTCATTTCATGTTGACATGGGATGAAAAGCAAGCGGGAAAAACCATAAATGATTTCCCTCTTTATGTGGAATTGGAATATACAGCCATGAAATAACCATCTGACGTTAGTTGTGATTGAAACTTTCTTGTGAAAGGTTGTTGGTTATTATCATCATGGTGAAACAAAGGTATGCGGTGAGAAAGACTAAAAAAAGGACTTTGTCCTTGGCAAAGCCTGGGCTTACGACATTCGTGGACAAGCCCTTGCGAAAGAAAAAAGAAAAAATAATGTATTGACCATAAGGAAAGCCTTTCGAGCAGCACAGAGACATGTTATTCCAAAACGTCGGCGACAGGTTTCGAACCAGGGGCGAGTGATTCCCGTCCCCAAACGAGCGGGATTTTTACCTGCATTATTTGCCGTTTTGGCTGCTCTGGGTTCACTTTTGGGCGGTGCCAGTGCAGTGGCGAAAACCATTAAAGCCGCGCAGCAGGGCAAGCAACAACTCAAAGAAAGTCAGCGACATAATGAAACGATGGAAGCGATTGCCATGGGGGCTAGAAATGCCAATTTAAAGCCAGCCTTTTATCAACAAGGATTTGGGATTTCACCATTTCGAAATATTAAAAAAAAAATAACCTCAGCCATAGCGAGACATGCCCTGACGCATCAACAAGTGGAAAGCTATGCTAAACAACTAAAGCTTTCTCATTTTCGAGGTGTGTTTATGCGAAACCAATTACCCCCACGACCCTGGAAACAGGAATGTGCTGTTGTCAATTTGGATGATCACCGAGGACCAGGAACGCATTATGTAGCTTATGTCAAAGAGGGATCCACTGTATGGTACTTTGACAGTTTTGGGAATTTGCCTCCGCCCATGGAACTAGTGACCTATTTTGGAAACAGGATCAAGATATATTATAATGTGAAACGAGAGCAAACGTTTAACACCCAACAGTGTGGACGTTTGTGTTATTTTTTTTATATAAGACGCAGCATAAGCAAAAACGCCACCAGTATGTCTGCAGAAAGTAAAACGTTTACACTGCATGGACGTGGACCTGAAGTCAACCTAGACTTTTACCCGCCTATCGAATTGAGTGAAAATCCCTATGGTTTAGGACTTGTTTCTCTTGAAACGTACAATCGAATATACAACATACGTGAAAATGTGAACAAAAGTTTTACTATGATGATTCTGTGCTCACCTTGAACTCTGGTGGATACACGATCGATGACATTTATGAACACATTTCTGTGGTGTTGATCAATCAATATGGTTTAAGGTCATTTCTCGACGGAACGCACAAGTTTGAACTTGTAGGCAATACCAACACTCATCGCTGCAGTATTTTCTCTACCTTCAACATTGACTTTAAAACACACCCCGATTCCATTGGTCCATTACTAGGATTTAAACCACGTGTGTTGGAGCCCAACAAAAAACATGAACCGGACCATGAAGTGAAATTCATTGAGGACCATCATGTGTCGGTGACGTGTAATATTATTAGCCAAGTGTACACCAATCAAGAACCATCGCATTCGCTTTATGACTTTATTGTGACATCGCCCAATGGGTATATTATTCGTGAAAACCCTCCAGTGATGCTTTTTCATTCTGTGGCTGTCGATAGTATTAGTAATATAACATTAAGACTGATCAACAGAGAGCAACAACTCATTGATCTAGATTCTACCACACCAGTGACTTACAAGTTGGTGCTAAAGCCACTATGAAGTTTGTGTATAAAGCAACAACACCGTCTAGGAATGGTGTTAGTTGTTTGCCACGTGAATACACGTTGACATCTCAAGACAAGCAGATTTTACAGCATTTGGGTTACCACGTCAACCCTCATAATGAATTCTATCCTAGAGATAGCGAACCGCATCGACGAGCAACCAGGAGTGGTAAGAATTGATCTCCATTCCTATCAAGCTCAAACACCTGGTCTCAATAACAATGATGAAATTCAATTTGTTATCAACAACCAAGATATTTACACCCTACCGCATGAAAGTGTCATTCAGATTGAAGGTCGGCTCACCAAAGCCGATGGCTCTACACCCACCACATCCAAGTTGGCCAACCATGGTTTGGCCTTTCTGTTTTCTGAAGTGCGGTATGTCATTAACGATATCGTGGTGGATAGCACTCGAAATGTGGCCATTTCCAGTGTCATGAAACTATACCCCTCTTATAGTGAGGAAGAAGGTAAAACACTTTGCATGGCAGGTTGGTGTCCTGACTCGACCAATGACTGGATGGTACACACCGATGGGACCTTTACTGGATATTTACCTCTTAAACTGATTTTAGGCTTTGCCGAAGATCACCAACGCATTGTGGTCAACGCAAGGCAAGTGCTTTACCTAGTGAGAGACAGGAGTGATAATAATGCACTCAAGGGAGCCGACTATGCCCCCATAGATTTAAAAATTCAACTACAACGCTTGCTATGGAAAGTGCCCCATGTGACCCTTGAAGATAGCAAAAAACTGGACATACTCAAAATGGTAAAGAGAGATATGCCTCTACCCATGGAATTTAGAAGCTGGGCACTCCATGAGTATCCGCTATTGCCCACCACCAACACACACAGTTGGTCTGTAAAAACAGCTCGCTATACAGAGAGACCTCTCTACCTGATCGTGGGTTTTCAAACGAATCGCAAGTATCAACAAACCAAAGATGCCACGCAATTTGATCACCTGCAATTGAGAAATGCACGTCTTTTCCTCAACTGAGCTGTGTTTCCCTATGAAGGACTGGATTTGGATTTTTCAAAAAATAAGTTTGGCCCCCTGTACGACTTGTTTTCTAAATTTCGATGGTCGTATTATCAAAAAGAGAACGGCCCCATGCTACTACCCCAAGCGTTTAAGGCAAGAGCACCACTGATTGTTTTTGACTGATCTTACCTGGAAGAGTCTGTCAAGCCATCCAATATCGACATTCGACTGGATTTTGAAACGCATGACAATGTACCAGCCAATTCGACGGCCTACTGTTTGATTATTCATCACAAACAAGTCAACTATTATCCACTGTCCAACCAAGTGACGAGTGTATAAATAACAGCTAAACCCACGTCAAGCCGCTCAGTCATGTCTTGCTTTAAAGCCTCAAGAGACGTTACATCCATGAATTTAAACTCTGAGGAACAACGTTTCAAGACTTTTGCCACATGGCCGGTGCCTTTCATAAACCCTCAAGCCTTGGCGGCCGCTGGATTCTACTATTTAAAAACAAGAGATGAAGTGAAATGTGCCTTTTGTCCCATCATCATAGACCAATGGCAGGAGGGCGATGAACCCATGCAGGAACATCAGCGCTGGTCACCCACCTGCCCCTTCCTGTGCAGAATGGAAGTGGGAAATATACCCTGTCATTCAACCTATCCCTCACTTGTGTCCCTGGGTAATGAAAAAAAACAAGTTACGATACATGTGGACCGTATGGTATCCATGGTGCTTCGGTGAGCAGCTCACCATCTAAAACGCCTAGTTTAGAGACATTGGGACATCATCGGTGTTATGGACGTTACAAACACAAGAGACTATATTGTTGTATCAGTTGGTATCGTCCTTATCCCAAAATGACAAAACCCTGTAAGACGTGTTATGTTAATAAAATGATGTAATTCTTAAATTCTTATATTTTGCATGTCCCCCTGTCCTACCCCAACCTCAATTTGAAACTAGCATGGCAGGTAATTCCATGTCATGATCACACTTTAGTGGTCGATCGTCAGTCAGTCGTCAGTTGAACTCGGTCCAGGCAAGCGTCAACATGTTGCGCAAACTCATTGTGGATTGCCAAGGGTTTAAAATTGGTGACAACAAATTTATATTTAAACAAGTGGCCATTATCGATTGTACCACGTTTTGGATATCGCAAGCTACGGATTTGCTATTTAAACCACCCCATGCTTTTGATTTGTTGTGTGAAAAAGACCGTAAACAAACCCAGTGGATTGAAAATCATAGGCAACTAGACTGGAATCAAGGAACCATTTCCTATAAATATTTGGACGTGGTCATGGAAGCACACTTGTCCTCGGCCAATGTGGTATTTGTGAAAGGTAATGAAAAACGTCAATCGTTGCAACCATTTTTGGCGTCTTACTGCCAATGTATCGACCTAATGGAGTTGGGCTGCCCCTCCCTGCAAACGCTCATGGATACTTGTTCCTGTGGCAACATTACCCATACAGCCCTATCACATGCGTGGCATCTCTTTCATTGGTTAACCACCCATGCCTGCTGGGAGTTGTTGAACAAAATTTTAACTCAAGATTTACCTGTGAATGACGCCAGTGAGATTTCTACAAGCGACGTGTAAACATCTACAGCACGTGATACCATGGAGAAAGGGAATGCTACGGACAAAGCCATCGGCAAGTTCATTGTGTGCAAAAAGAAACTAGACAGTTTTACCAAAGAGGAACTCTTGGCGCTCCCCAAGTCATTCATTTATTATGTGGCAGCCAACGCGGTCAAAGAAATCTGGCAACATGTACCAAAATCATGGACTCAAGACCCTGTGTTGAGTGAATTGCAACCCTGTACGGATTACGATCACCATAAGCAAGTGGCCTTGGCAAAAATACCGTCTATGCGTCAGTGTGCGACTTGCCAGCTAGTGAAACTGTATCACGGTCATAAAAGTCCATGTAAAGACTTTGTTGAATCATTCCACGGGTGTCATGGCGAGAAAAAGCAACAACAACAACAAACACAAACATCGTCCACAGAGGAGGAGGAGGAAGACCAAACCTTTTTACCATCGATGCAAAAGGATATGCCAGACCTGTACTGGCAATGGCGTCATTGACAAAGTGATTCAATACTTACCTTTCGAAATCCATCTTCCAGGTTATCGTTTTTACGGCCCTGGAACTCATCTTGAAAAACGTTTACAACGTGGTGATGTACCCATTAATCTTTTGGATGAAGCATGCAAGGAACATGACCTTTCTTATCGCCATAGTCATCCTGGTTTAAGACATGTGGCAGATAAATTGTTATTGAAGAAAGCTAAACAACGTTTCACATCCAGTGATGCCTCAGTGGGTGAAAGGATGGCAGCCCTGATTGTCATGAGTGCTATGAAAGGAAAGTTGATGATGCATGGACATAAACATTGAGGAGTGAGGAATTGGAATTTGTTTGTATTCTATTTTTCTTTTGTCAATTCACTATGACTATGAAATAAAAACAAAGGTTTTCCAGAGCACGATGTTTTGTTATTTTTAATTTTAAGAAACCGTGATGTTGATGGCTTATGTTTCATTTTACACATTTCACACATTATGAATTCACACACTGCCATTTGTCATTTTGCAATTTACAGATTTTAAAAAAAGTTCGTTTCAAGTTTTGCGTTTTTGATGATTTGGATTTTTCCAGTTTGTTGATGACACATTTTAAACAATGTCCGTTTGAAGTTTTTTGAATTTTCAAATTTCACACATGGCCATTTCCAGTTTTAAAAAATGTCCGTTTTAAGTTTTACGTTTTTTTGGTGATATGAAAACATGGATTTTCCAATTTGCTGTTTTCACATTTTTCCATTTGGTGTATGTCGAAAGTTGAGATTTGACAATGATGTTGATGCAAGTGCTTGACCTTGATAATACTGCAATGTGTTAATGCGTGTTTGGAGAAACGTTGAGGTCTACGACTACTGCAGGTAAGACTGTTTTTACAAAAATAATGTCTATTGTCTGCCACATTTCAATAAAAAAAACTAATGACAAAACAAAATAAGTATAAAAGTGACAATTTCCCACACACCCACCCTACCTCAACGTGTTTGCTCTGGTAAACCATACACACCAGCTTTCTCTCTCTACTCATACATTCACACCTGCCTTTGGGAACAAACGCAACCACTTTATTTATTCCCAAAAGCACATTCTCGGCATGCACACTCATCTCAAAAAAACTTTTTTTAGTTTACCATTTTATCATTTCAAAAAAAAGAAAAAAAAGCTACTAAAAATCTTACTTATTTCATATTTACAAAAAAACTACAATTTTGTACAGCTTTAAAAGAATCAAACTATTTACCAGTCGTTTTTTTTAAATAAGGTTGCACACAACTTTTTTTTAAGAGCAAAAGGTCCAAGTGGATTGCCACTATTTTACAAAATCTACTATTTACAATGAAAAAAAAACAACATTATTTATAAAATACTAAATCTACGAGTGACATAAAGCTATGTCCCATAAACGATTAAACAGTGAAATCACACCTCCTCCTCCTTGCGATCATAACCCCAGGGCAGGCTAGTGAGCAGGTCATCAGCCCACACACGTTTGTTATCCATGGAGGCTAGGGTGCGTTTTCTCTGTTCCACAAGGTACAAATGATGGTTGCTGGATTGTATCCTGCACTGTGTATGAGACATATCTTTGCCAGTGCGTAAATCCGCTACGTAATCGTCTACACGTAGCGATTTTACCACTGCTCTACCTACACCTTTTGCTCTTTTGGCTTCATTACAGTCTAGTGTGCGGTAAGCATACATTTTTGAGGCCAAACCTACGAATTCCGTCATAATGGAATCACCGCATTCATCTTTTAAAACGCCCATTTCCTTCGTGTTTTTATGGGCAGCTGAAACACGTTGTCAGCACTATAGCAAGAGGTGTCGAACCATTCACTATGCTGTCTCATGACGTCATAGGGGTTGCAGTGGCGAATGTGGTAAATGAATGAGTCCGTATCCATATACAAAAGAGAGACGTTCTCAAAATGGCGTTTGGCAAACTCATAGTGAAATCGATACATGACCGATTTAGAAAAGTCTAAAATGACTTGACCCAAGTAAATGGGTTTATCCATGGTCACGCTGGTTTTACTCATTTCAATAGTAGCCAAATCCTCATCGATAATTTTGATCGATTTGAAATTTGGCTTGGCAATGTACCGCCGGGCACCCCACCGCCCCTCCCAGACATTGACCAATTTAATGTCACGGTATTTGCGGATATTCTCCATAGACTTGCCATAGATGCAGTTGTTCATTAATTTAAAAATAATAATTTCAAACTGCTGTCTTGCCATCTCTCGGTGCTCTGTGTTGAGTCGCATGTATGGCTCAAGCCATGCTTTTTGAGCAAAAGAAATACCCCTGTGGATTTTCTTTAACACCAAGCCTTGGGCGAGGCATTGCACCAACATTTGGATATGTAGCACGTACCGATTTTTGTTGTAAAGTGTGCCCATGAGTTTTTCAATTTTCACTTTACTGTCAGGGGGAACCATTTGCTCAAGGCAGAATGGGAAATCGGCATGTTCATCATACAAGGATGAGGGATATTCAATATCCACTTCTAGCACATATCCACGGCCTGTTTCTTGGCTAGCCTTGATCACATCAAATTCTGACACTTGTTTGTCTGTCAGCCAAGCAAACTTCCCACAGGGCAAAGGCTGACTCATGGCGTAACCGTACAAATTATTCACGTCATAATTAATTAAGTACGATTCTATTTTGTCTGGTGAATAATCAGGCATGTAGACATTGTTCGCTTCGGCATGGCGTTGGTTAAGCGACACAAAGCCGCCACGAATGCCCTTTTCAAAAAATAGAACCATGTCTATGTCAGTGAGTAAATCCAATTCCACTTGAGTGTATTTCAAAGCGGCATCAAACGAGAGCCCAGGACTCGTATAATAGTGAGCCGGGTCAAGACCGTAAATGTGTTGACACAAGTTACAGAATTTTTCAAACACATCCGTGAGCAGCAATACATCCAGTTTTAGGTAATGTAAAGCATATTCACTTAGCGTGTTCATGCCAAACACTCGCCATACTTGACATGCATGTGCATAGTCTTCATCGGAAACGGTACTGCGTGTTAGTTTCGAGTAAAATTTCTCTTGTGGTGGGAGTTTTCTCTGCTTTAACACGTCCCAGCTGTTGCAGAAATCATATGGGAATATACCTTTCCGAATGCTCAATTGAAATTGCTCAGGAACATTAAAAAGCATACTAGTATTTTTAGCCTACTTTCGATTTTTGCAAAAAATGAAAGTAGATTTATGAGATCAACACAGGGCGAAAAAAGTGTGTCTGTCTGTGTGTGTGTATGTGTGTGTGTGTGTGAGTCTGTGTGTGTGTGTGTATGTGTGTGTGTGAGTCTCTGTGTGTGTGTGTGTGTGTCTGTGTGTGTGTGAGTGTGTGTACTCTGAATGTCTGTCCCCCCCTATCAATTCGAACACGGTGAAACCGAATTGAACGAAATTTGGTACAGAGGTAGCACTAGTAAAGGGCACCTCAGTGTCATACTTTATATCGCCGCCATCTTTACCAAAACAGAATGGCGGCCACTCAAATGTTCAAAACGTAAAATCAAATTACGGCTAAACTAATCATCCGATCTCTACCAAATTTGGTGACAACATACCTTTATATAGGACGCGTCTTTCACCCAAAATTCAAGGTCATCGGCCATGCCATTTCAGGATGGCGGCCGTGTGAATTATGCAACCATTTTAATAAATAGCTTAAGACCCACCAATTCCGATTATCGAGCCTAGGGGGGTTTAAGCTATCCTGAAGGTCGTGATCCGTTATTTATTATAATTTAATATAATAATATTATACAGTATGAGTGGCTTAAAAGAGCTGAGCCGTTTGTGTCACACGACAAGATGGCAGCTGTCCTCATGTGCCTGTCTTATATTTCAGTAGTTTTAGTATGTTGTATGTGATATACCGTACTGATACAATAATATAAACTTTGTATGAAATGATCTTTAATGAAGATGTACTGCAGTGAAGAAATCGTTTATTTAATGTCATTATTTGCCAACAGTTTGTATCTAATATGTCAGTTAAGAACATCTGACGTCATGGATACGGTTAGCTCTGGGCTAGCATGTTAGTCTGACACGCAGTTGACTGGGGATCGAATACTGCTACAGTTAGTTTTTTTTTCTTGAATTCTTTTACAAATGATGTGCACGAGCTCTTCCCACAGATACTGAATAAACTGTCATTTAGCTCAAAGGAGAGGATAAAGTATACACTCGTATATTAATAAAATCACAGTCCCAGCATCGCACATAAACAGAAGACATTAGAAAAAGGAGAATAGAAGAACTGGATACACGTTGTCATTAACCACAGCCTTCTTAATGCCTCTGTACGGTGCTGTCCTCTTGTGGGTTATGTGGGTAATATTGTTCCAAACATAACGCTGTGTAAATGCCTGAGCTGGCCTCCTGAAGTATGGCAATTTTGTAATACTGGTAGTTCAACTATTAGCCACGATCGCGCTCCGAATACCTTTAAACACTGCCAGCTGGATCACCTCCCTCTTGGCTACTTTAAAATGCCTACTCATTCAACACCCATAGAACACTGCCATCGTAGTACATTACGATGGCAGTGCATAGGCGTACAAGATAAAGATTAATTCACTGATAGGTCGCAGCACCACCTACTGTGATTGGGGCGGAAGATGATTGGGGCGGAAGATTCTTAATTTTGCAGGCTGGCTTAATATAGAGATTAACGGACGTGAATGCATTACAATAAGTTAGTAGTTTTGTTATTCAATCATCATAAAGTATATAATATTGATCTTGACACTTACTGGCTTATTATCAATATAAAAGAAAACAAACAATACATTGTGGTTGGGGTGATTGTTTTAGGGATGAGGACAAAGAGTCATAAAGATACCCATACATTTAGGAGAAAGTAGGCTATATGTTCTTTGCTGAACATCTTGTTTAATTCCTCCTCATTCAAGCCATTCACAAGGCTGTCTAGCGAGGATGCCATAAACTTAAAGGAATCCAAAAATCGAATGCTAAAGTCGCCCAACCACCATGTCAGGGCCGTAAAACGCTCATGGTTTTGGGGAATAATGGTAAACGAGCCCTTGTTGACATGTCCCAATTCACGAATCAAAAACTGAATGTCATAATTCGCCAGATTGTGGAAAAAGACACTAATGAAACGAGGAGCTGGAAAGTTCAAGTTGCATTTGCTGTGCGCAGCTCCACGAAACTCCCCTGTAAAATGCGAGTGGTCTCTGACTTTTTCCTCTCCACTTAAAATAGGCTTTTCGCAAATATGGCATGTTGTGGCATGCTCATACTGCTGCTGTTGTTCTGGAGATAGGCTAATGGGTACTGGGTGGTCCAGTAATTCCTGTACATCATGAGCCAACTTAACAAGATCGTCCAAGAACCATTTGGCACAATCTGGCCCCTCGCGGTATTTGTAAACGGATTGTGTGGGGTCATAGGCACACACCACATTAAATCCTTTGGCAAAGGGTTCATGTTTTTGAATGGGTGTGGTTGAGCTCATGGAGGGATCTGTTTCACATCCCGCCATGGGTGTAGTGAGAGATTCGAAATCTGCATACACCACATAGGGGACAGTGTCACGCTTGTGAATGTCCTTAAATTTTAACACAGCCTTGTCCCCTTGTGGCAATATCTGTCTCACCGCTTCCTGAGAAACACAATCTACCCTATGGCGTTCTAAGAGCATGGGGGTTGTAAAATATTGCAAGCAACGATCACAAATACGTTTTTTACCATGTGCTTTGGACGCTTGACTGCTTAGCAACCTAATCAGGCTTTTAATCAGGCAATAGTGATTCACTTCTCCGTAAGACAGATATAAAAGATGAATGTGATGTCGTTTCGGTTGTTTTGTAGCATAAAGAGGACCCACAATCTCTTTCACCATCATGACCATACACCATGAACGAAAAGTCATGGTTGTCTTGTTCAAACCTATGGATCTCGGTTAAGTCCATAGGGAACGATACTCGAGTTAAATTTAAAGTTTGTTTCAATTCATCAAACTTGGCCTTGTACTTTCCTGGTCGAGAACCATTACGGTCTTGTGCTGGCTGCAAATACGCGGCCACACACCACAGGAAGCAATCATTGTCATAATTCTTTATATCCACCACAGCCTTTTTCAATGCTATTGCTGGTGGTGTTTTAATATAACTAGACCCAGCATTCGACGGGTTGAAATGACAAATGTTGATTTGTAGATGGTGAATTTTGTCTAAGGCGAGGCCACTCGGTCCTTGTTGCAGTTTATCAAATTTTGATAGCAAGGCATTCACCACATGGCTTTGATACCACTCGTTCAGATTATCGGCTATCAAAAGCTCTTGCATTTTACTGCAAATATAGAATGTCTCTTTATGCTCTACGTCCTTCTTTTTATATATGAAATCGCACACCAGTTCTGTATTCACCTTTAAACCTGTATGCAACCTTTGCGCTGTACAAATTTCAATTTTGAAAATTTCAAAACAAGATTCTAAAAATTCTTTGGGAATCAAACTTTTTCTAACATTGACCACGCGGCCAGAGCACACACGCGATTTGAAACAAGACTCAAGGGGCTCCCAAGTTAACGTATCCGCAGCAGTAAAATACATTATTTTGAAAGAACACTCTCACCTGAGTTTTCAGCTGTAGACTGCTTGACAATGGCCCCAAACACACACGTTCCTGGTTATCAACAGAGGTCAAGCGTTTTCCAACACTCTAAAAAGAAATAAAATAAACCACCATAAGTATATCCATTCCATATAGTTTATGCATTTCATAAACAAAACAAAATCAAACAGGTTATATATTAAAAAAAAAACAAATCTCACCTTGACGTGTAATGCTTTGCTATATTCCCGTCTCGTGGGCTAGTGTGGAAATGGTTTCCTTTTCTAGCTGTCTGTCTTTCTCTTTCTTTAATATATTTCCCACATATACACGACAGGTAGGCTATACACATTATCTGCAAAGAAACAAATAAATAAATAAAATCATTAATTACCTAATCAATAAATAATTGCATGTATTTATATAAAAATCAATAAATATATAAATGAATAAATATATACCTACCCCACAACAAGGTTAAGTATTTTCCACCAACACCAAAACTGTTAAACAAGATCAAGTGTTTCATGCAATGCAGTGTGTTCAAAGGTAGTCACCTAAGTGAGAGTGGAAATGATAACGAATTGTCTTTATATATGTTACGTTGCATGTATAATCTTTCTTTTTTCCACGCTTTGAACATTCTGTTATCAGGCACGTGGACAGCTAACGTCCAAGGTGAACACCTGTGGCAGATCAAATTTCACGTCAACTTGCATTTTGTCACGTACGAAGCAAAACAGGATGTAACTTGTCAACAGTTATCGTGCACGTGGACAGCTAACACCCAAGGTCCTGTGGTAGATCAAATTTCACATGAACTTGCATTTTGTCACGTACGAAGCAAAACAGGATGTAACTGGTTTAGCCCTCATGTGGTTTCACATGTGTTCACATGCCTTTCGCTCTTCCCTGCCACCACGATGGTCAGATTATTTCACCTTCAAGCGTCATTGTCATTTTTCCATTGCATCTGTTGTCAAGTCAGATCAACGCCTTCCAATAAGCTCAAATGACATTCACCTCCTGCTCGTCTGCAAGTTTGTTTTCTGTACTCGCTTCGACCAACATAGAACCAAGTTCTCATCACCGTTTACACGTCAAAGTTATAATGTGTGAAAAAACGCATCCTCGCTCTGTCATAAACCGACCCGTCGAAATAGCGATTGATCTATTAAGCATGGTCCCTGTGGTTAGCGACAGGTTCGTTGAAACACATACACCCAGCAGTATCGTCTCTCTCAACCACCACGCTTCATGGACATTATAAACAGTAAAGAAAAAGAAAAAGTTTTTTCAATATGTATGGCGTTAGGTCCTTTGTGAATTATTTGTTTGGAAAAAATATCTACCACATTTGAAAGGGGGCGTTAGCCCGAGTCCTAGGACACCTCGTACACGTCTCTAGCGTTATTGGTTCGTGAGATATCGGCAAAATCACAAAAAACACGTGTTTACCCCAAAATCGAGTTTCCAATTTTTTAAAAAATATAACGAGTGGTCCATAGCAGAGAGGACGTCACCCCGAGTCCTTGGACCCGTCGTACACGCCTCTAGCATGATTGGTTCGCGAGATATTAAAAGTGGATGACCTTTTAGTTATTGGTCTTTTATTTAAATAAAGAGCCTATAGGAAAGTAGGGGGCATCACTATGAGTGCTAGGACACCCTGTATGTTCAAATCCCATGATTGGTTAGAGAGATATCAGCTTCGGGGCAAATACGAGGAGGGTTCAAAAAGAAGTGGCGCGCGAATGACCTTTGAGTTTTGGTCTTTTCATTAAATAAAGAGGCTATAGGAAAGTAGGGGCGTCACTACGAGTGCTAGGACACCCTGTATGTTCTAATCCCATGTTTGGTTAGCGAGATATCAGGTTCGGGGCCGATACGAGGAGGGTTCAAAAAGAAGTGAGGCAGCTTCCCCTCATCCCACTACTACAGGTTTTCATCCTAGAGACTTGAAATTTATTTTGGGGGTAGGGGGCATAAGGACCTTTCATTTATGTCAAATAAACGTTTTTTGTAAACTTCCTAGTTTCCAAAATATAGGATTTTCAAAATTCGAGTGTTTTCAAAAAAACATAAAAAGTAAAAAAGTTTCACTATAGAAAATAAAGGTCATAAAGACCATTCGTTTGAGCCATGGCACAACGTTCTATCATGTTTGGTTTTCAAACTATTACCTATTTTCGAAAACAAAAATCTTCAAAACATTTTTCTAAAATATAACGTGTGGTCGATAGCAAAGCCCCCGTCATCCCGAGTCCAACGACACTTCATTCGTGAATCTCCGACAACGGGTTCGAGAGTTATCGGCTCGGATTGGGAGTAGTGGTGGGGGGAAGCAGAACTCCTATTACTCCACTACTGCCGTGTAGCAATATTACATTTCACTATATCAGAGCACTTTCACGCCCACGCACTATAGCGTCTAGTTCCTGGTTCACTTGAATTATATGTACTCACTTTCCTCAACCAGTGACACACTTCCTTCCACGAGAAGCTATTTCGACCTGGCCTTGACCGACATATCAAGTTGCCTGTGGCCTGCAGTCCTTCAACACGAGCTTAAAGCAGATGTAGCCTCCCGTCACATTCTCACTGCGTTGCTATTTTCGAATGAATGTCTGTTACAATATAGGGCCTCGCGATAATGCTTCGCCTCGACTATCGTTATTATTATTCTTTCCCCGATACTCGTAATGTTAAACACCTCCTGATATTCACCTTTGATTAACATAAATTGTCGGCATGATAATTCAGTTTTTCATTACGGCTTCCACTCGGACGTTCAAAGGCGCACAATTTTGTCTTGCTATTACCACAGTACATGCCTTCAACACCTTACTATCCGCTAACTTAACCGGACCACGTGCATTAATCTTCGTAATCAAAATGGTAAAGTACTGTATAATATTCCACGCGTCTTCACATATCAATAGCAGCATATGCATGAATTTAACGGACCTTCGTTTATCAGTTCTGATTATTTCTTCACATACTAGCGAGTCCGATATCGTCTTGAAATTCACGATTATCGTTCTAGTGACACCTTACTGAACACTGTTCGACAAACAAACTGACACACTTCACTGTAAACAACTCACTGGCACTACACGCACGCTAGCCTCATGGCCTGCTGATCACTCCTCGTATCAAATGGCCACGAGCACTGACCACTCACGTAAACCGTTCAAGTTCCCGATGCAAATTTCAGTCCACGTGACATAGGCTACTCGTCCGTGCCACGCTGGATAACATACTCGTCCACGCCCCGCTGACTAACTGAACATTCCGGATCTGTGTTCTCCTCTCGAGAAAAAAAAATGGAAGGGGTTGGAATCTTCTGGAGCATTCCCCTACTCCAGCGGTTGCCTCGCCGCGTCATGCCACGACGTCATACTGACCCTCTGGTCTCCTCTCGATCTCCTGTCATCCGGGGCCGGTAATTGACCCTGACTGGATCGGTCACAGTACATACAACGTACTTAAGCTTTCCCTCCGAATGAGAATGCTACATGCTTTTGTATGGACAGTTGCGTTGTATGCCTGTGAAACGTGGACACTAAATAAAAATGAAAAGAACCGTCTTGAAGCCTTTGAGATGTGGTGCTATCGTAAGATGATAAATGTGACGTGGAGAGACAGGATATCGAACAATAGTGTTCTCGACACCGTGAACCAACGGAGATCAATCCTACGCACAATCCGTAAACGTCGTCTCGCATGGTGGGGTCACCCAATGCGCCACTCCAATTTAATGAGAACTGTGGCAGAAGGTTTCATTGAGGGAAAAAATCCACGAGGAAGACCTAGAAATACCATCCTTAAACAAATGCTAAACGACACCCAAGCACAGAATTATAAGTCAATGAAGGAAGCGGCAAATGACAGGACGATCTGGACATGTTTTTATGGCAACTGACCAGTCTTAGGACTGCAAACCAATGATGATGATGATGAACGTACAATACATATGTATTTGCAGTGAAGGGATCTGCATAAAATACATTACACTATAATTCTTTGCTATATTCATTTAGAGTCTTGCATCTTTTTGTACAAATGTTAAAGTAACATCTTTCACACACTTGGCCGCACAATTTATATAAGTCGTCGTTTGGGTCATGAAAATAAGATTTCGTGCATAATTTATGATAGATTCCGTGGATGACACTCCGCAAATCCTGGTTTGGACCGGTCCACCTTCGGTGTAGCATAGCTTCTGTTATGTAGAAATCTGATCACATTTTCTTTTGTCGTATTCTTCTACTGCTTGAGTCGTAAATGGCAGCTGTAAGGTGTATCTCAAATGTTCTATAAGAAAGCATTTTTGCGAGCACATATGCTAGTCTCGATGGTGCCGAGATGGCTATTCCCAGCATTCTTTTCAGAAATCTAGCTTTTACTATTTCAAGGGTTTCCAAGTCAGGCGTTGTAAGATGATACCAGATGAGCTGAATGCCATACATAATTTTAAGGATGATTTTGTTTTGGAACAGTAGAATTGATGTTTCCAGCGAAATCATGGTGGGGTGTTCAATATCATAGATCCCTCTTATAGCTCGGTTGGCATTTGAAGGTGCTTAAATGCCAGAGAGCGGTGTCAATCAATTTACTGGCACGTTAAAAATCTCCTTTAGTGAAAAATGCCCCCACTCCCCCCTTCCCTCATACATCTCTAAAAACTGTAGAAGTTAGACAGTTAAAAGGAACGTAAAACTACTTTAATATTAAGCATAAGCAATTATATTTTGTTTTCAAACAGGCTCCCATTAAACAATGAAGTTTGCGAAGCTCTGTAATGATTTATCGGACACCCAATTTACCTCGCTGTATGCGTCTCTTTATTGTGGTGAAACATGAATATCGATATTCTTCTTTTTCATCTCGTTCTTCTTCTTCTTCTACTTGTCCTCCCCCACCCACTCATTCTCTTAATATTCTTATCCCGTGGAGTAGCCGTGGACTTTAAAACGCTCTCCATGACCACGACGGGGTGCTTCATTACGTCCAGAGACCCTAGGATCGAACCCTGGCGATGAAAGCAACTATCCTTAGTGTGGCTTTCCCCGGTGTTTCCACACGTCCACCTGGAAAATGCCACGATAGTACTGGGGCACCTACTCCATCCTCGAGCCTAATAATTACAATACTACAGTCACCAGAGTAGGATAGGTTATTAGACAAATTGAACACACATTCAAGTGCATGGGGCTAATGACCGAAGATGGCGCTAAGCCTTTAATACGAATTAATATCAACATCTTAATCTTTTTGGTCGCTGTTCGATTCCGAATGTCCGCCATGCTTTGCGGTGTTCCCGCATTCACTCATAAAATGACCACCTCGTGGTGTAGCGGCTAGAGTTCTTGGCTATCGCCCCGGATATCGGGGTTAGATTACCGTCTCTTCCAAGAAATTTTAATTCAGGTGTGACGGCTGGAACGGGGAACACTCAAGAGAAGAGAAGGGTTCGATTTCCACCTCAGCCATCTTGGAAGTGGTTTTCCGTGGTTTCCCCACGTCTACTCCAGGCACATGCTGGGATGGTTCCTAACAAAACAGCCACCTCTTTACCAATCCTACCATCAATTTTGAAATACACACACTAGTGCAGCCAGCACAATCACACACACACACAAATACACGGGGCTATATAATCACGATGTCGCAGCCCCTAAAATAAGCAACAACAATTCATAAAATTGGACATACTATATTGTGAGAAGATGTGGAGATAACTTCGAAGAGTGAATCATGGAAGGGAAGATTGAGGGCACGAGACCAAGAGAGAGAGAGAGAGCAATGAGCAGGTTGACAGACCACGTTACGAAGATCACTGGTTTACCTCTTCGGCAGGCTTTTATAACAGCTGGTAACCGTCTGGAATGGCGTTACTTAGTTCATGGGGTCGTTGGTTGGTTGGTTCTTAAGTTTAGAGGCTGCGAGAACGCGGTCATGTAGCCCCGTGTACTTTGGGTGTGTGTAGAATCTGTCTGATAACCGGTGTTAATTGTGATGACTGTATTAGTGTGTGTTATCTGTTTTTTAATTTAAGTACTGCAACTTAGAATTTTTCAAATAGTTCCTATTTTTGCCGCCAAGCGCCACCGTCAACGATTACTAGGCCAAGTTCAGAACTTAGCTACTAGACGCCACCGCAGTCGGCTCTTGGCAACGAACGTAGAAACCTAAGAGCGTTGTTTACATTCTTAACCTATCCAATTTAGCTTCACACAGGTGCAATTAGTGGAAGGTTCTTTAACATGCCATAAATCTATGATATGGGACCGCCGGCTTTACTTCCCCTCCGAAGGAAGGCATACTGAGGGATTTTTAACGCTCTTAAAAAATCCGACGCCTTCGGCCGGGTTTGAACTCGCTATCTTGGGCATAGAAGCTCAGCATGCTACCGACTACGCCACCGAAGCCGCCTTCATGGGGTCGCAACGCTCAGCAATGAGTAAAACGATTTGTGATGAAGGTTTGTCTGGTTTTTCTCAAATTCCACAGAATTTTCCGTTATTTAGGCTATGTGTTTCAGACTATTTTATGATGAATGCGCGCAAAAATAACATTTTTGTTCGACAATCTGTTTGTGTATCTTTTTGTACGCTTATAACTCGAGAACGACCGGGTGGATAAACATAAAATTTGGTATGGATACCCATCAGAGGCAGAACGCTAATCATGTATATAACATTTCTCTGTACTTCTCCTAAATTTGCTTCAGACGTAAGCGGATATTCTGTCATAAATACTCATGCATCAAGGGCGATGAGCGAAACAGAATAAAAGTTAGCTCGTAGTTCAATAATAGCCAAATCATATTAATGATCACTTAGTGTACAGCGCCGAGTTAAGCCTCAGGAACGATCAACTTAAACACAAACCGATCCGAGCCTCTAGGTGCTGCCAATCACTGCCATTTAATTCACAAAAGTATCGTTTAATATATAATAACTCTACAATTATATTCTGCATGCGATGTACTATTTGTATTGATGATAAACGCTATTTCATTTGGTTTATTCAGTTCAGTGAATTTCTACCAATGTATAAATATTACTTTTGTAATGGATGCTCATATTTCAGAAATAGAATTCGTGGAAATCCCCTCAGCTATCTCTTAGGCAATAAACCGTAATTGCCACTCTTAGGGTCCAAAGTGAAGGATACATTATAAATGGTGTCGTGATATTTCCGCTCAGTAAAATATCCGCTGTAATGGAATGCTCCTTGTGGGCTTTTTCGTAACCGGGTCCGGTTGTTTCGTACTTATTTCCTTACGATGTTAAGGTCCTCAGATCTGAAAATAGACTGTAGAATTTCATTTATTCTGATTCACATCACACTTTAATAAACTTAGGACTAGCTAAATAATTGAAACATAATTCATCTATTTAGACGTGTTTAAAAACAAAAAAAAACTTCGTCCTGTTAAAAATAAATTCATAAAACCTCGAAATTATTATTTTTAGAAAGAGTATTCTCAAAGTCAGTTATTAACATTTCATTTACAAAATACACAGTACATTCAGATCAAAGATCTACGTCATGGGATGGAAGTAGGGCCTATATTTCATCTATTTTATTCAATTTCTTGTATGAATGAGACCGCTCTGAGGCAAGCTTAATGTTGCCTGTATCTTCCTACCTCTTTGCCGTATTCTCGAGTCTTTCATCCAACCTTCAGTATGCAGTTTTCCTTCTCCTTCCAAAGAAATTTAACTGATATCTCATGTAAGCGAAGGCTGAATTTTTCGCTTCTTTCTTGAAGCTAAGCACCACGTCTCTGATTCTGGATTTCGACCGTCCGAGTAGGTTGTTTAGTCAATTATGCCATCCTTCAAGGGCACTCGTAATTCGATGCCGTCTCTTGTAGGTGTCCTGCAGGACTGGATCATGGGAAAGCCCTCAGGCAACATTTCATTTATGTTGTATATATTTCCACAATACGTAATCCTCAATTGCCCATTATTTAATAGTGATTATAACTAACGCATGTTATTTATTTATTTGTTATACTAACAACCCACCCCGGCTTCGCCCGATATCTTTAACGGTTTACCAAGCGTAAGCTTAAATGGCGCACGGATGGCAGTACCCAGTCGCAATTGAGAAAAGCCGAGTTGAACATCGAAACTCCAAACACATAAACTCTTCTCTGAAGTCTTAACTCGACACGATTCGACAGTTTGATGCTGGCCAAATCTGGGGTAATCGGCTTGCTCGCTAACTCGTATGCTCGCTCCGAAGCTAGTGATTTAAATTTCCATTGAGTGGAGATTGTTGGAAGAAATGAAAACGTAAAACACTTAAATAGTAGGCGATGTATTAAAGATAGAGATATGCTGCCGCGGACTCTTTTGTAGAACTTTTCGTGCTGAGCAATTCTTACACTCGTAGTTTATAGATATTTTTAACGGTTTACCTAGCTTAAGCTTAAAAGGCGCACGGACGGCAGGTTTTCTTCGACTCTATTCACTGGAATCGTACTGCTCGGCTTCCTTTGGTCATAAATGAATGGTTTTCAAAAGAAACCTTCCTCGAGAAATCATTTACAGAATGGTGAAAACCGTATCAAAATCCATTCAGTGGTTCTCGAGATTACCCGTTGCATCCAAGAATCGGGGACTTTGTAGAGATGCATTGTAACCAGCCGGGTCGTTTGGGCAAATTTATGTCGACTGACTGAATAGCTACAACTAACATTTTTTTTCTTCTTCAGTATACTACCATTCGGAGGGAATACACAGCCCATGTACTTAAAATGGTCCAGTGCCTCTTTGTTTCATCTGATGTTTCTGGAATTGGCACTATTAATTTTTACATACGGGGTGGTTTGTGCCTCGCTAACGGCTTCTAAGAAATGTGAGGAAATGTTTGGATGTGAGTGATAAAACATACTGTTCAGTTTTGAATGAAAACTTTCACACGGAAGAAGAGAATTCTGCCCAAAGTGACGGTGGAAATTTACACTCAGGCTCGATGTACTGTTCCAAAACATAATCGGAAAACTGACTTTGAGGTCTGGTTGAATTTCCATAATATAAATTATGTTCCACGATGTCGAAATTAAAATATTATATGTCAGAAAACTGTACTATAATGAGGCTCATTATAATACAAGTTTTCATTATGGGACAGTTTCTCCCACCAATCATAGTTCAAGAAACAGTTGTTTGACCAATTAGGTAAGGATAGGATCGCACCTGCGCTGAGTTCCAAGGCCTTCTAATTTAAATTTCACTGCGTGGCCTAGTGTCACAGAGGGGTAATCGAGGATGCCATTGTCAAATACAAGGTATTCTCTGCGTCCCATGCGCTCTGTTCAGTATATAAAACTGGCGAAATGTCGACAGATATTTATGAATATTTATGTTCGAACATAAAATAGTTATAATAATTATCGTCGAACATAAACAGTCGCATGCAACTCGCCTATAATGGTAATTAAGACTATTGCCATTATAGGCTCGTTGCATAATATACTAGTACGAAACATTCGTCTACTACTCGAGGTGGGAGAAAAGGGAGGCCAAGGAATGTGCAGAAATAAGAAATGTCATCCTGGCTGTTATATGTTTTACAAGACCCATAGCTTGTATTTTACGAAACCATGTTTGTACAAGACCTAAACAACATCTTTTCAGACATGAAGTTGACCAAATAGCGAGAACAGCAGAATGAATAGCCACATCAAAATCAATATAATAAACCTTAGGAGATAAATATTCGAGGACCGCTTTGTATTTATCAAGACACTTGTCAATAAGAAAAACAAGTAGTTCCGTGAAGAACTATACAGCCTATTTTCATATATCCTACTCATGTTAATTGCCTCTATCTACATACAAAATTTCAGTTTAATTGCTGTAACAGATTCCTAGATATTGACAACCGTCTAAATATTTCAGATGGTCGCCAGGTTGGATTTTTATTTTTGTACTATTACATTAAGATTATTGTGTACGTGTGGTATTCAAACTTCAATCGCATGATTAGAACACAAGAAGTAAAAACGAGATTTTAAAATTACGCACAGCAGACATCTTGTGATTATGCAAACAATTGAAATAAATTAGTTGCCAGTGGATCAACATTTGTATAAGCATTTAATGTGCAACGTTTCACGGCACTCGGATAGTTAATTCGCGAGAAACGTCCATTTAAATATTTATACTTCGCGTCGCCACCATGTTGGATTTGTGCTCACCAGGTTACTGAAAGTCCTATTGGTGAACATATGTTCATATTCTCTATGAACATTAAAAATTTCAGTTTGGTTGCTGTAAAAGATTCATAGATATTGAGAACCGTCTAAATATTTCGGAAGCTCGCCGTTTAGGATTGTTATATGTATAGGCCATAGAGTTATGTACCATTCAAGGACAATTATTGCCTAGGTTCATTATTCAAACTTTCACTTCGATCGCATGATTACGACACAAGAAATAAAAACTTAATTTTAAAATTTCGCACAGCCGCCATCTTGAGGTTATGTGAACAATTGAATTAAATTAGATGACAGTGCATTACAAACTGCAAAATCATTTACTGTACCACATTTCACGGCGCTAAGAGAGTAAAATCACGAGAAAAGTCTATTAAAATATTTCAAATTCGCTTGGTCGCCATGTTCGTTTTGTACTTTGCAGGTTTATGAAATATACATAGATAAACTTGTATCAGTACCCTTTATCACCGTACAAAATTGCAGGGTGATATCTGTAATAGTTTCCGAGATATAGAATGTCAGTGAAATATTTTGCACAGCCGCCATTTTGAGGTTATGTAAACAATTGAACTAAATTAGACTCCAGTGCATTACAATGTGTATAAACAATTGCTCTACCAAGTTTCATTACGTTTGAATAGTTAAATCGCGAGAAAAGTCTATTTAAAAGTCTCAAATTCGCTTGGCCGCCATGTTATATTTGTAGTCACCAGGTTTTTGAAAGTCTCATAGGTGAACTTTTAGTAGTGCCTTTTATCACAATACACAATTTCAGGGCGATATCTGTAATAGTTTCGGAGATATTGAATGCTAGTGAAATATTTCACACAGCCGCCATGTTGGATTGGTGAGACGTAAAAAAAATTTGAAGGGCACGGTCGAGGTCGCCGGGAATAGCGCTATGAACTTACCGAGTTTCATTGAAATCGCTCCAGCCGTTTAGATTTTATTAGGGGACACACACACACACACACACACACACGGACAAAAGGTGATCTCATAAGCCTATTTTTTCAAAATTGAAAATAGGCTTAAAATAACGGTACGTACGTGTTATTTTTATAACCATGCACCACAAAAGGTTACTTAAATAAGAAGGAGCAGCTTTTAAAAGTACCATCCATAAATAGCGCATCTTACTGTATTACAAACACTGGACTCAGTCGTATAATGTTATTCTGCACATCGTTAAATGACCAGTTCTCATCTAATGTTTAGGTATTGATAGGCTATATCGCACCCACAAGTCAGAAAGGACACATTTTCAGGAGAAGCATTTAAAGACTTTGAGCTAATAGGAAAAATATAAATATTTACATAATTAAATTGAAGGTAATAAGCCTCCGTGGCTTAGGCGGCAGCACGCCGGCCTCTCACCGCTGAGCCCGTGGTTCAAATCCCGGTCATTCCATGTGAGATCTGTGCTGGACAAAACGGAGGCAGACAGGTTTTTCTCCGGGTACTCCGGTTTTCCCTGTCAAAATTTCATTCCAGCAACACTCTCCACCATCATTTCATTTCATCTGTCATTCATTTAATCATTGCCCCAGAGGAGCGCGTCAGGCCTCGGCAGCCGGCACAGAACATATCCTCGCCGCTAGATGGGGGCTTCATTCATTCCATTCCTGACCCGGTCGGAGACTGGAAGCAGGCTGTGGATTTTCATTTTCAAATTGAAGGTAATGTATTACTAACTATTAACATTGTCTAGTACTACACAAAAACACACGAAGTTCTTTCATGGATTATAATTATGGTTTTTTTTAATTGAGTTAATGCAGTTTTCTATTCATTGCCGTAGAATTGCTATCTTTAGGATCTGAGTTGTGGCAGACACTAACTTGATCACAGGCATTTATAAGTTCCACATACTTCAAAATTCATGATTTTATCATTTCAAATGATCTTGTCGACTTCGTCGTTACGCTTGGGTCTAACGTTATGCGTTACGGTTACGGTTACGGCGTGTATGACGTCATCATGTTGTTCAGTGCATATGCACCGAGTCGGAGTTTACGGCGAGTGCGTGACGTCAGACAGGACAACAGGCTGACTCCTAAAGAAGTGTACAAGATGCCAGATAAGAATACAGGTTGATCACTTTTGTGATACTTTCAATGTTTAGCTTGGCCCATTTGTCGGTCAAATTTTATTTATTGTTACTGAGATCCCCGAATGGTAATTATTTATTTACAATTGTTAATTGCTTAAACCATATGCATAATCTTGTTATCAATCACTTATTTATAGATATTATAGTTCTCACCTCGAGTGTTTCAGTCTCGCTATCTCAGGCGTCCTCACTCATGACATACCAGACATCTACTGGTTGATCCACTGTCTGCTGAGTAGTATCGACTGACGTCACCCTGACTTTCGTTCGACCAATGGCAGGTCTTTGTCTGGTCGGGCGATCTCCAACCTTCGAGAGAGTTCTATGGTCCCTATTTAAGACGCCGCTTGCTGGCGTTCTTCATCACTTCGGATCAACCGCCACTTCTGAACCACTTCAACACTTCTGATTCGCCACTGCTGATCACTTCAACCCGCTGGTCACCGCTACCTCTCATGACACCATCGCTGATATCTACGCTAGCGAGCAGTTACGTCACAAGATCTGCACCATGACGTATTGCTCAAGATGGCAAGAATAATTGCCAGCCGCTGTACTCTTCAACTTCACCTTAGAGGGGATACTTGGAATCGTCCTTCAAAATATCTCTGGATCAGCTCTTGGAAACTATAAATGTCATTCCTGCGCAAGAAAAGAAAGTTGACATTTTATCGATGGTGCACATAACTCTAGGCCATGTACGCCTCCTTCCAAGAAAACCGTGAAGACTTTTAAATCAACGTGTGCTAGCTGGAACTTTTTAAGGAGCTGGCTCTTCAACTCTCTTCAACTCTCTTCAAAGATAAGTTTAATTTTATAAAGAGCTTATATCATACCAGTTATTACACTCTTAATTATTTTTTATGGTTCTCTTTTTTACATAGTGTTGGTGCCTCACCCCCGGGAAACATATCTGTTGCACCCTGGATCCCTATATAAGTTTAATATTGTGAATTTTGCATTAACAATTTTTGTTCATTGTGTTTCAACACTAATTCACATTGCACGTTTCAGCTTAAGGCGCATGTGCGGCAGAGGAGAGAAACGTAAGCTAAGCCGGTTTCTTCCGCATCAGACTAAACCTTACTACATAGCAAGCTGTCATCCTCTGACTTCCAGTACTCGAAGTCACAATATTGACGTGAGTAACAAACAACTTGTAATATGCCTAACCTTGATGAAAAACTGAGCAACTCCAGAGCCTCTTGTAAGGGCAAACTCACACGGTTTCGTACTTTCTTAACGGAACTCGAACCCCAAGAGCATAATCTTGACATAATTTCGCAGAGGCTTAAGAATTATGATGATGATGATGATAATTGTTGTTTTAAGGGGCCTAACATCTAGGTTATCGGCTCAAGAATTATGAACAAGCCTTTGAGAAATATGATGAGATACAATGCAGTATAGAAACTCAGCATCCGGACCAGCAAAGTGATAGGTTGGAAGTTGAAAAATTATACTATCAGGGATTTGCTGAAGCTAAACAGCTTATTAGGGCTTTAACTTTAAAAGAAAAACAAGAAGATCAAACTTCTGCAGCATCTTCTACATCTTCTTCACGCATTATATTACCCAAATTAGAAATACCCAAATTTACTGGTAAAGACATAGAATGGGAACCATTTTTTGAATTATTCAATTCTTTAGTACATGAGAATACTTCTATACCAGTAATACAAAAATTTCACTACTTGCGTCTGGCAGTTCAAGGCAACGCACTTAACCTGATTCAAGCACTTTCTTTGACCAGTGATAATTATGAAGTTGCTCTGAATCTTCTTAAGGATAGATATGGGAACATTCGTTTATCTATTCAACGCCATATACAAAGCTTATTCGAGTTACCTAACGTGCAAGCAGATAACAGTTTATCACTTCGTAAGTTGATTGACACCGCAGAGTTACACGTCAGAGCATTGTCCAATTTAAATCAACCTGTAAATCACTGGGATTTATTTCTAGTTCACCTCATTTCTGCAAGATTGGATGCAAATACATTAAAAGCCTGGGAAACAGAACTTTCCCAGAATTTGCAATGCACTTATGAGGCGATTATTAACTTTTTGAAGGCCAGAAGCCAAGTCTTTTCCGCCATAGCCAATCAAAAAACTAGTAGTTCAGTTTCAAAAGCCTTCTCAAAACATAAGGTTAGCAGTTCTAATCAAAGAATTTTAAGATCACAGGCTCTTCCTGTTGATGCTCGGTCACCTAACCAAATGCAAACGTGCGGTCTGTGTCAGCAATCGCATAATTTATACAATTGTGATGAATTTAAATCTTTATCAGTAGATGAAAGACGAAAGTTCATTACGAACAAAAAACATTGTTTCAACTGTTTGTCAGGAACGCATATGTTAAACAATTGCCGTTCACAACGTTTATGCTTTCATTGTAGGGCAAGACACCATTCACTTTTGCACAGGCATGAAAGACCACGGTTATCAGGACCAAGCAGTTCCAATACCAAGTCTAACTCGGAGACTTCTCAAAATAGTGCGCAGTCGTATGCTCAAAGTTCTACCTCGCTTGGCAAAGTCCAGGTTTTATTATCTACCGTGCAGGTTCTATTGAAAAATTCTCACGGAAAATGGGTATCTGTTAGGGGATTATTGGATAATGCCGCTACCAACAATTTTATTAATGAATCGTTGGTACAAAAGTTAGGCCTTCCAAAACATCCTACCTCAATAGAGGTTACAGGAATAAACTGCTCTAAATCACAATCCTTAAGCTTTGCTAAAGTGGATCTGAAGGACTCTAATAATCTTGGTACGCAGTTGCAATTAGATTGTTTGATTATCAAGTCTATAGGCAACAATATTCCTGGCACTTCTTATCCTATTCAAAGTTGGAATATCCCGAATTTTGTCCAGCTAGCTGACCCTCATTTCAACAGAGCTTCACCCGTAGAGCTTCTTTTCAGCTCAAGCGTATTTTGGCAATGTCTTCATTCCAATAAAGTAAAAATTGCTCCTAATGCTTTCTTCCGCGAAACTGATTTTGGTTGGATTGCTACTGGCCAAATATACCGTAATCCTATTCAAACTGTATCGAATTGTTATTTTGTTGGTACCGATTTGAGCCAAGAGCTAACCAAGTTCTGGGATCTTGAGAATGTTCAGGCTACTTCTTCTTCTTCTTCTTCTAACGAAATTTGTGAAAAGTTATATAAGGAAACCACTGTCCGTAATACTGAAGGCAGATTTATAGTAACTCTTCCACGTATTCCCAATCCTCCCGCCATTACGGGCTCGCATTCCAGAGCACTTAGGGCACTATTTGCTATTGAAAATCGGTTCAAACAAGATGCTTCTGTCAAAACTCAGTATGCTTCCTTTATGGAGGAATACGAATCATCCAATCACATGGAGGTAATTTCTAAATCAGAAGAAATTGACCATCCTTTAAATGAAATAGTTTATTTAAATCATCATCCGGTATGGAAAAATTCCTTAACACAAGACAATATAAGAGTAGTTTTCAATGGCTCATCACCAGATTCCAATGGAATCTCTTTAAATGATACCTTGCAATGTGGTCCCGCGATTCAAACAGATCTCACCTCTGTTTTGCTTAATTTTCGAAGGTTTCCTATTGCTGTAATCTCAGATATTAAGCAGATGTATCGGCAGATTCTCGTAAATTCTGAGCAGCAAGATCTGCAAAGAATATTGTGGCGCGATGAGAGTTCCAAACCCATAAAGATATTTAGATTGAAGACTGTGACATATGGCCTGAAGCCTTCAGCCTTTCTTGCGATTCGGTCTCTCCACATGTTAGCCGAGCAAGATGGTCATCTGTATCATCCTTTGGCCTCTGAGTCATTAAAAACGGCATTTTATGTCGACGATTTCTTGTGCTCTTTCCCTAATATTTCTGAAGCGCTCCTTGTGTGCGAAGATTTGAAATCCCTACTCCTAGGAGGTGGTTTTCCGCTCCATAAATGGACTTCAAATTCCACTGAATTTATATCAAAATTTTCATCAGAGGTCCCAGTTGATGAATTTGTTGCCATTCCTACTGATGAAGCAGCCGTAAAAGCATTGGGTGTTTTTTGGTGTCCTTCCTCTGATACCTTTTCTTATCAGGTACATCTGTCAGAATCTCCCCCTGTAACTAAGAGACAAGTTCTGTCAGAAATCGCAAAGATCTTTGATACTTTGCAATATATTGCTCCTATAGTTATTGTTGCAAAAATGTTCTTGCAAAAGCTTTGGTCATTAAAATCAGACTGGGATGAAAATCTCCCCCTTCCTCTTGTAGAAGAATGGTTAGAGTATCGCAGCAGTTTGCTGGATCTCTCCAAGGTTTCTATACCCCGCCCTTTTATTTCTAATCCCTTATACCAGCAGTATGACCTGCATGTATTTTCTGATAGTTCATAACGAGCTTATGGCTGTTGTGCATACATAGTAGGACTTTCCTCAGATACTTTCCCTGGATTTTCTAATTTAGTGTGCGCTAAATCTAAGGTTGCTCCACTTAAAACAGTATAATTGCCGAGATTAGAATTATGCTCTGCTTTAATGGCAACAGAATTAGCTACTAAACTAAATGTCAGTTTAAAGTTAAAATTTTCCCGCACATTTTTTTGGAGCGATTCTTCTATTGTATTAGCTTGGATTTCCAAGCCTTCTTCTCATTGGAATACCTTTGTGGCAAATCGCGTTTCTAAGATTCATGAAGTCTCTCATTCTGAACAATGGAGACATGTTCCTAGCCGTGACAACCCCGCGGATATAATATCACGTGGTTGCACGCCTAAAAAATTGATTTCTTCAGACCTGTACTGGAATGGTCCTCCTTGGCTAAGTCAGGAATCATCTTGCTGGCCTCGCTTAGCTAATCAATCTGCAGAAGAAATACCTGATGCCCGTAATGACCCTGTCACGTCGCATCTTACTTCTACTTCTACTAGCCTTTTTCATAGATACTCTTCATTTGATAAATTGATTCGTGTAGTGTCTTATATCTTCCGATGGAAATATTTAGTAATTGATCAACCATTGAAGCCTCAACCCTTTCTTTCCAGAGTAGAGTTAGAATTTGCTACTTGCAAGATTTTGTCACTTGTTCAGCAGGAAGTATTTGCTCCTGAAAAGCAAGCTCTTATAAGTGGTAAAGATTTACCCAAGTCTAGCAGGCTTTCACCACTCACTCCTTTTCTAGACCAGGACGGCATAATACGTGTGGGTGGAAGATTAGCTATGTCTAGTTGTGAGGATGGGAAAAAGCATCCCATCATCCTTCCTTCAAAGCATCCTATCACTACCCTTATAATAAAAAAGTTTCATTATAAACACCTTCATGCTGGCACTCGCACCTTGCTCTGTCTAATTCGTGAACTCTACTGGATCATCAATGGCGTTCATGAGGTTTCTTCTGTTGTCAAAAAGTGTATACCTTGCTTCAAGGTTAAACCAAGGCCCGCCACGCAGATTATGGGTAATTTACCTCCATTTCGTTCAGAACCTAGTAAGCCCTTTGCTCTTACTGGGATCGATTACGCAGGTCCTTACATATATCAGACCAATCCCTCTTCATCTAAGCGCAAAATCTTAGGTAAACTCTACATCTCGTTATTTGTATGTATGGTGACGGGAGCTATCCACCTTGAGTTGGTTACGAACGCTTCTGTATCCTACTTTCTGGCCGCCTTTTCTAGATTTGCTGCTAGAAGGGGTGTTCCATCTGAAGTTTTTTCAGATAATGCAAAAATTTTTGTAAGCGCTTCTGATCTCTGGAAAAAAGTGTTAAGCTCCCCTTCTGCTAAAGAAAAAATTTCCAACTTTTCCTATTCTAAAGGTTTCAAATGGCATTTCACCCCGCCTTATGCTCCCCATCATGGGGGCCGTTGGGAGTCCTGCATCAAACTTACTAAAAGACAGCTTAAGAAAACTCTTGGTCTTACCATACTTTCTTATGAGGAATTCAACTCTTTGATTATTCAAATTGAAGGTATTGTAAATTCCAGACCTCTGACCCCTCTTTCAAACGATCCTAAGGATCTTTTACCTTTAACACCCAGTCACTTCATGATTGGCTGTTCGCTTGCTGCTACTCCGCCTTTGCTGGTTCGACGCTGTGATTCTAACTTGCCTATCTTTTGGAGAAAAGTAGAATCTTTGCGCTGTTCTTTTTGGCGCCGATGGAAGTTAGAATATCTCAGCTTGCTAAATAGGCGTGAGAAATGGCGGCTTCCTCAACCAGATGTACGAGTGGGGGACATGGTTCTTCTTCGAGACCCATCTCCGCCTCTCGTGTGGAACCTAGGTAGAGTTATTCACTGCCACTTTGGCCGTGATAAACGCGTCAGAGTTGTTGATGTTTTAACTAGTAAAGATCGTTATACTAGACCCATCTCTGTTATCTCTGTTTTGCCTTTCGAGTCTTAGTTTCTCCTCGTCTGTTATCCATGTTTTGCTTTGACTGATTCTTTTGTTTGTTTTCATTCGGAGTTCTCGGAGCATGATCACTTTTGTGATACTTTCAATGTTTAGCTTGGCCCATTTGTCGGTCAAATTTTATTTATTGTTACTGAGATCCCCGAATGGTAATTATTTATTTACAATTGTTAATTGCTTAAACCATATGCATAATCTTGTTATCAATCACTTATTTATAGATATTATAGTTCTCACCTCGAGTGTTTCAGTCTCGCTATCTCAGGCGTCCTCACTCATGACATACCAGACATCTACTGGTTGATCCACTGTCTGCTGAGTAGTATCGACTGACGTCACCCTGACTTTCGTTCGACCAATGGCAGGTCTTTGTCTGGTCGGGCGATCTCCAACCTTCGAGAGAGTTCTATGGTCCCTATTTAAGACGCCGCTTGCTGGCATTCTTCATCACTTCGGATCAACCGCCACTTCTGAACCACTTCAACACTTCTGATTCGCCACTGCTGATCACTTCAACCCGCTAGTCACCGCTACCTCTCATGACACCATCGCTGATATCTACGCTAGCGAGCAGTTACGTCACAAGATCTGCACCATGACGTATTGCTCAAGATGGCAAGAATAATTGCCAGCCGCTGTACTTTTCAACTTCACCTTAGAGGGGATACTTGGAATCGTCCTTCCAAATATCTCTGGATCAGCTCTTGGAAACTATAAATGTCATTCCTGCGCAAGAAAAGAAAGTTGACATTTTATCGATGGTGCACATAACTCTAGGCCATGTACGCCTCCTTCCAAGAAAACCGTGAAGACTTTTAAATCAACGTGTGCTAGCTGGAACTTTTTAAGGAGCTGGCTCTTCAACTCTCTTCAACTCTCTTCAAAGATAAGTTTAATTTTATAAAGAGCTTATATCATACCAGTTATTACACTCTTAATTATTTTTTAATGGTTCTCTCTTTTTATAAACTGCATTTTTAGCCTACTTTCGATTTTTGCAAAAAATGAAAGTAGACTTATGAGATCAACACAGGGCGAAAAAAGTGTGTCTGTCTGTGTGTGTGTATGTGTGTGTGAGTCTGTGTGTGTGTCTGTGTGTGTGTGTGTCTGTGTGTGTGTGAGTGTGTGTACTCTGAATGTCTGTCCCCCCCCCTATCAATTCGAACACGGTGAATGCGAATTGAACGAAATTTGGTACAAAGGTAGCAGTAGCAAAGGACACCTCAGTGTCATATTTAATATCGCCGCCATCTTGACGGAAACGTAATGGCGGCCACACAAATGTTCAAAGCTTAAATCAAATTACGACTAACCTAATCATCCGATCTCTACCAAATTTTGCAACAACATACCTTTATGGGGGGAGCATCCTTTGACCAAACCAATAGGCCATAAGCGTAATAGTTTGCGGATGGCGGCCATCTTTGTGTGAAAATCGATTCCCCCTATTACTTCGAACACGGTGCAACCGAATGGAACGAAATTTGGTACAGAGGTAGCACTAGCAAAGGGCATCTCAGTGTCATGTTTCATATCACCGCCATATTGACAGAAACGTAATGGCGGCCACACAAATGTTCAAAGTTTAAGTTAAATTACGACTAACATAACCATCCGATCTCTACCAAACTTTGCAACAACATTCCTTTATGGAGGGAGCATGCTTTGACCAATCTAATAGGTTATTAGCCTAATGGTTTGCGGCTTGCGGCCATCTTTATGTCAAAATTGATTCCCCCTATTAATTCGAACACGGTGGAACCGAATGGAACGAAATTTGGTACAGAGGCAGCACTAGCAAAGGGCACCTCAGTGTCATGTTTTATATCGCCGCCATCTTGACTGAAACGTAATGGCGGCCACACGAATGTTCAAAGCTTAAATCAAATTACGATTAACCTAATCATCCCATCTCTACCAAATTTTGCAACTACATACCTTTATGGAGGGAGCATCCTTTGACCAATCTAATAGGTCATTCGCCTAATAGTTTGCGGATGGCGGCCATCTTTGTGTCAAAATTGATTCCCCCTATTAATTCAAACACGGTGAAACAGAATGGAACGAAATTTGGTACAGAGATAGCACTAGCAAAGGGCATCTCAGTGTCATGATTTATATCGCCGCCATATTGACAGAAACGTAATGGCGGCCACACAAATGTTTAAAGTTTAAATCAAATTACGACTAACATAACCATCCGATCTCTACCAAACTTTGCAACAATATACCTTTATAGTGGGAGCATCATTTGACCAATCTAATAGGCCATTGGCCTCATAGTTTGCGGATGGCGGCCATCGTTATGTCAAAATTGATTCCCCCTATTAATTCGAACACGGTGGAACCGAATGAACGAAATTTGGTACAGAGGTAGCACTAGCAAAGGGCACCTCAGTGTCATGTTTTATATCGCCGCCATCTTGACGGAAACGTAATGGTGGCCACACAAATGTTCAAAGCTTAAATCAAATTACGATTAGCCTAATCATCCGATCTCTAGGAAATTTAGCAACAACATACCTTTATGGAGGGAGCATCCTTTGACCAATCTAATAGGTCATCAGCCTGATATTTTGCGGATGGCGGCCATCTTTGTGTGAAAATCGATTCCCCTTATCAATTCGAACACGGTGAAACCGAATGGAACGACATTTGGTACAGAGGTAGCACTAGCAAAGGGCACCTCAATGTCATGTTTTATATCACCGCTATCTTGACGGAAACGTAATCGTGGCCACCCAAATGTTAAAAGCTAAAATGTAATTACGACCAACCTAATAATCTAGTCTCTACCAAATTTTGCAACACCATATCTTTATGTGGGAAACATATTCAGACCAAACTGCAAGAACATCAGCCCAATAGTTTGCAGATGGTGGCCAAGTATGTGTGCAAATCGATACCCCCTATCAATTCAAACACGGTGAAACCGAATTGAACGAAATTTGGTACAGAGGTAGCACTAGCAAAGGGCACCTCATATTCATGTTTAATATCCCTATAGCACGTTGTATTTCAACAAGCTACTACAACCAACATTCGATCATACTCCTTGAAAAGGACAAAGAGTTATAACAATACCCATGCATTTAGGAGAAAGTAGGCTATATGTTCTTTACTGAACATCTTGTTATATATTAAGCTCAACTTTTCTCCAATCAAGCAAGCTTTTCATGGACCTTTCTATAATCTGGGTTCTGTAATCAGGCCCTCACACTTTTGCTACATTTATAATTGTTAATTTCTGTAATAAGCACTTAAGTGCAATTTGTTTGTTCATTATAAATTTAGTATTAGGAATAAAAATTGTTAATGCATTGCTCCCTATATTGGTTTTCTAGTCACGTATTTCATGCCCAATAACCCCGCACCGTTTCAGTCTAATTTTCTTGACCACAGTAGTTATTTTGGCCAGGCTTTCGCCTGATGCGTTTCGTTCTCCCGTATGGGGAAGTTTTAGGACAGAATTTATACTTCTCCACAGGGTGACTCCTAAAGAGATATACAAGACGTCAGATAAGATTACAGGGTGACTCCTAAAGAGGTGTACAAGATGTCACACAAGAATACAGGGTGACTCCTAAAGAGGCGTACAAGATGCCAGGTAAGAATACTTGGTGACTCCTAAAGAGGTAAACAAGACGGCAGATAAGAATACAGGGTGACTCATAAAGAGGTGTACAAGATGTCAGATAAGAATACAGGGTGACTCCTAAAGAGGTGTACAAGATGTCAGACAAGAACACAGGGTGACTCCTAAAGAGATATACAAGATGCCAGATAAGAATACAAGGTGACTCATAAAGAGGTGTACAAGATGACAGAGAAGAATACAGGGTGACTCCTAAAGAGGTGCACAAGATGTCAGACGAGAATACAGGGTGACTCCTAAAGAGGTGTACAAAATATCAGACAAGAATACAGGGTGACTCCTAAAGAGGCGTACAAGATGCCAGGTAAGAATACAGGGTGACTCCTAAAGGGGTGCACAAGATGTCAGACAAGAATACAGGGTGACTCATAAAGAGGTGTACAAGATGTCAGATAAGAATACAGGGTGACCCTTAACGAGGTGTACAAGATGTCAGACAAGAACACAGGGTGACTCCTAAAGAGATATACAAGATGCCAGATAAGAATACAAGGTGACTCATAAAGAGGTGTACAAGATGACAGAGAAGAATACAGGGTGACTCCTAAAGAGGTGCACAAGATGTCAGACGAGAATACTGGGTGACTCCTAAAGAGGTGTACAAAATGTCAGACAAGAATACAGGGTGACTCCTAAAGAGGTATACAAGATGTCGCACAAGAATACAGGGTGACTTATAGAGAGATATACAAGATGCCAGATAAGAATACAGGGTGTCTCCTAAAGAGGTGGGCAGGATGTCAGAGCCAAATACAGGGTGACACTTAACGAGGTGTACAGTATGTTAGATTCAATTCAAATACAGGGTGACCCTTAAAGAGGTTTGCGAGATATCAGATTCAAATAATGAGTGACCCTTAAAGAGTTGTAAAAGATGTCAGACTCATATACAGGGTGACCCTTAAAGAGGTGCCCGCGCGGGAAGCCTAAGTTAATGGGTAATGGAGTCTGTTGAAAGAGTGCTGGTGCTTCGAGCGAAGCGAGAAGCCCTCCTGAGCCTTTCTAACATGTGTAGCATTTGTAGCATGCGTCATTTGAAATGATATAAAGTCCAGTCTCTCAGACTGACTGTACCTTTTTTGACTTGTGGCAGTCTTGCTGCGGGGTGTGCAATATAGTGCCCGTTTAGACCGGAGTCCGCACGACCACATATGCATTTCACCAATAATCAGTCAGCACGAGAATCAAAATATCCCGGGGCGCCAGATGGGTTAAAGCAAATCGCAAAAACGACATCAAATGAAAAAAATGCTTTACTGATTTTTGGCTCAATGCAACAATAAGGATAGAAGGAGATTTAATTGGGTATAACACATCTGGTAAAATTATCTCAGTTTATTTTGAAGTTAAAATTGACTGCAAAGATGCTCAAAGCAGCATCATCCACGTGTGGCGATCCACACTCTTATTTACACACAATATACAGAAATTTTCCAAACACATTTGACAATCTTTTTTTGGAAACACAAGTCCGATTAATAGTCCTGTAGACTGTGTTCCAAAATTATTTGTATTTAATTCCAGTTCAAAGTTAATTGTCTATACTGGAAATATCGTAGATCACTGTTTGAATTATTTACATGATATTAACACTCGTAGAATAAATGTTCATAGAATTTTTAAACTTTGACTTAGTTTTCCAGTTTTCAAAAATATATTGTCGGAAATATTATTATCATTGAATCAACACACATTATTTACACATATTAATAACATCTGAAAAGTATTTGACCTTGAGCATAGCATCGAAGAACTGTGCGAAGCACAACAACAATTAATTGTTCTTCTGACATTAAACATTCGAGAAGTGACTCGATTATGAACTTCAAGTTCCTAACAAAATACATGATTTTTGAATCATCAACTTGATCACTAAATTGTTGAACCATTTCAACTATTCAATTTTCCACTTGGAATCATTATTAAAAAAATATTTATATTTATGGCCATTTTTGTAATTTTCACAACTTGCAATTCTTCGACAGAATGCGGAAATAAGAATTGTAGCTTCATAATAAATTCATTTAGTTCATGGCACTAGGATTGAAAATATCCTTCAAATTATTCGTGGTTAAATAATTACTTTTAATTGGCAGTGGCCCATTCTACTATTTGTGTAAGAACACAATTTTACAACAACAACGGCAAAGGTCTTCCTCTGTAGAAGAATAAACTACTATCATGACAAATCCGGGTTCTAGCAAAATCAAAGTCTAAATGGAATTCGTAAACAAGGTTGAAATAAGAACTGATGGTTTCAAGAAATAACCTTCGGGTCATTCATCCGACGAAATGTGTAGTTCCAATACTCCTACTATAAACCTGAGCCATCGAACCTGCTATTTGATTGATGCTCGAAAAAACCTCCTCATTCCTGCGACTTAAACCTGCGCACCTGGGAATGGCATTTCAACTACTCCACACATATAAATTTTCTTCCCAAAATTTATACAATAAATCAAGCCTCTGCTTGTTATCAACACTGGAAGATTAATAAACTTACAAGTTTATTTTATTTTACCATTCAGTTCAACCCGTGAATTTACCATACTTATGAAAATCTTTATTTCACTTTCGAGTGTATTTACGTCATGATTTTATATAAATACAAAAATATCCTATTTGATACAAATATCATTTGCTTCCCGTTTCATGCCTCTCCGTGTTATCTGAAAAATATACTTTGCTCAATGCAAATATCAACTGTTCAACCAGAACTGAAATGTTGGTTGAATGCGGGCTTGCGCTAACCACTCTCCTTCGGAAAATCTCCTGTTCCAGACTAGAAATGATTAAACTACCTCATAGGCTCTCTCTCAATACATATGATTATTATAAAATATATTATCCAAGAATTATTTAGAAAAATTATGAAAATTATTATTATTATTATTAGTGGATTTTTATTATTATTATTATTATTATTATATCATTTTAAATGTGTTTAATTATCATCTCATTATGTGAGAATCCACATGTTCGAACCTTCGAATATGGAAAAAATATCCATTCCTCAACAAAAATAATTATTAACTTTTACATCGACGGTTTTCCGTGGTTTCCTTAAAATATGAAAAATTCAAATAAATCTCCGAAATGCTCGGTCATCGATCCTAAACTGTTCTGAGTGCTGAAAATGCACAGAATAACTCTAACAAGTCTTGCGTAAATCATTGCAAGATTTAAATACAAAGAAAAATAAATGTGTTGGTCATCTGCAGAAAAAATAGTTTGTTCCAATTAGCTAGGCATAATATAATTCAAATGTGGCTTACATTTCTTGATGGTCTTGAAGCGAAGTAAACCTGGTCTGTACCAGATTTATCCATCGATATGCCCTATCGGACAAGCACGTATAATCCTTGTATCGGCCGCCATTATACACCCACAATTCGTCTAGTCAGACATAGTGGTAGTATCTTTTGACGTTTGAATTAACTGTTGTTCCATTTTAATATGGGCTTCTATCAAAGCCATAACAGTTTGTTTAAATAGGGTCAGATCTAAGTGATCTCTTCTTAGATATGTCAGTTGTAACATAACTCACGGTAATCTTATCAGTACAAGAAAAACACTGACAGTCTAACCAATTAACGGCTGTTCTGAAGATCGTTCCCTGGGCATGGTTTATTATATCACCATCTACCATGCGCTAAGCAACTTGTAGTTTCCCTTGCGTAGACTAATGAACGCCACCGTTATAGACTAGTCTTCAGTGTACTGACAGATCGAAGTGGTTAACTAGTTACAAAATAATGAAAACTGACTGAAATGGATTTAAACATCCAAGTATTAAGTTATTACTGGACTGTGACAAAGTACTAAATTCTAGACAAAGTCTAGCATATGTCCATGTAGAAATATAAATATTTCCACCAATGTCTGTAGAAAAACAATCACCTCAGTGATTCTCCTCGCCGTAAACTTACCAAGTTCCAACTCGTAGCGCAGCACTTTTCGTGACTATCACGACTTTGAAAAGAACTTCTGCGTAGATCCGGCCACCATGTGCCTTGGCTCAGCGTCGTAGCAACTTGCTAGGCAACTGCTTGTGTTAGAATGAGCTCTCGATGCTTCGACCAGCCGGCTTTTATTCAAAACTTTCAGGGTCACGCCGCATCAGCTGATATCTGGAAATCCTCATATCTCTTGAATCCCTGGTCCGATTTACTTGATACTAATTGCATTCACTTTCATTTGGCCGTGCCAGTAATCTGATCCCAGTCTCAAGTCTCTACTCCATAGTTAACTATTTAATCAATAAATAGCCTCCACCTCTGCTATTACTCGCTACGTCACTTGACATCCAAGTATCGGTAAATTCTTTCCAATTGCTTCGAGAAGCAATGTAGCGCGATATTCAAATATCTCAATTTTCAAAAGCGGCTACAGCCTTTCCCTTGATATCTAGGTGTCTGAATCTTGGAATACCCATTCCTAGAGTTGGGCACAATATAATCGCGTGCCACTCCGATAAGTCCCTTAGGTACGGCTGCGTGGCTCAGGGGTAACGTTCTCGCTTGCTGAGCCCAAGGTTGCAGGTTCGAAACCTGGCGCAGTCAGCTGGCATTTGAGGGTGCGCAAATGTGAGGGAGCCGTGTCAGTACATTTACTGGCACGTTAAAGATCACCTTCGGGGCAAAATTCCGGCATCCCGGCGTCTCTAAAAGCCAGTGTAGTTAAAAGGGACGTAAAACCAATAACATTATTATTATTATAAGTCCCTTAGGGTGTAGTTTCATACGAGCAGTACCATTATGCATATTCTTTTTAATGAAGACGACGTATTTGTTATTTTAGGTACCCAAGTTAGCAGCGAAAATCTCAGAATGGAGAATTCTGCCTGGTCGTTCGCATAATTGTTCAACTGCCTTACGTTTCAAAGAGTTGCTTACCTGCTGACGTAGCATAGAGTGGGTATTGTGAGGTTCATGGTTGTGAGATGTGCTCTCTTCACGCGTCATAGGCCTACCTGCTTTTACATCAGTCTTTAGAAATGCTTTGAACACCGTTGAATTTCACCACTAATTAAAGATCGGCAGTATCGAAACTCGTACCCGTCTATTACACGTAGCCTAACTGTTATCTTTGTCACTAAACAATCTTATTCAAGGCCCATACCACTGTAAGTTCTGACTCACCAAGGTCGTGTCTGTGCAACTCGGATGTTTACTACTGCGCCTGTAGTGGATTTATCCGCAACTAGTGTGCAGCCAATGTACTGACACGGCTCCCCCGCATTTGCGCACCCTCAAATAAAAATATTGTCTGCGCCAGGATTCGATCCTGCAACTTTGGGAAGAGTAGGTGACAACATGTGTTAGATGCATTCTTGATTAACGCAGAAATGACCATACTTCATTCAGCTTCAGTGGCTTAAATTAAATGAACAACGATTACCGACTATAGCTAAGTACTGTAATATACTTAAACACAAGTCCCCACCATATCTTTATAATCATTTTTCCCGTATGGAGGACGTATATGGTCGATGTAATAGATTCATTTAAGTCACGATGCTATTACCTCACCATCGTACGGCCAAATTCAATAAATTATTCATTTGTACCACATCACGTATTTATAATCTGTACAAGCTGCATGCCTATGAGAATTCTCATCGTTCAGTACTCAAGAAACACCTTACCAGTGCATTAATGGCGGGCTATAAGCGACAATTAAAGAGGACATCGTGGCAAGTAGGCTACATTATGGATTTACGTAGATAATTTTAGTATAGTTTCAGTGTAGATAATAGTATGTTATATTTCATTATTGTTGATCATACTGTAGGCTATTCTTTATGTAAGAGAGCGGATTATTTGCATCCAATGGGGCCTATTAGTCCTATGCATGTAATGCTTAAAAACAATCAATCAATCTATTTCTATATATATATATATATTGTACCCGTTGGTATGGTACAATATACTCACCCAAGTACACGGGGAGATATGACGGTGATGCCACAAAGTCCCTAAATGATTCAACAACAACATCGCTACAAAAATAAACTCATAATAAAACTCCATTATAATTAACATAATTTATGTTGTTTGACGGCCGGCCACTGTCATCCCTGTCCAGCCATGTTTGTACTCGAATTGTTACTTTGCACCCTCCACATGGCAGAAACGTCACGAGAGTATGATTTAAAAGTTTGCGTCCGCTAAATGCAGTTGTCGTGTTCTTGATCGAGCACCACGCAGGGAACCCCTGGCCGGTGCTTTATAGCTTCGTTCCGCGCGCTGCCTCCACTGCTTCCACACGGCCATTTTATTTGAAACATTCACTTGTTTATATGTTTGGTACGGTTGACGCTACCAGGGACGCATTAACGAGCAACCAACACATTGTATGCATGCGTTATTGTGATGGTGTGAAGAGTTGCCTGGTGTCCAATTTCATGATGATGATTCGCTTTCGCTATCGTTTCACCCTGCAGGGCAGGCTTTTCCCACGGAATAAGCGAGGGATCCCACCTCTACCGCCACTGAGGGCAGTGTCCTGGAGCTTGAGACTCTGAGTCAGGGATACAACTGGGGTGTGTGACCAACACTACGCCCAGGCGGCCTCTCCTGCAAAGCGAACAGGGGGCCTGATGAAGGGATGGGAAGAGTGGGACGGTTAGACAAGGAAATGGGAAGGAGGCGGCCGAGGCTTACAGTAGGAACCATTCCGGCATTTGCCCGAAGACGAAGTGGGAAACCACGGAAAACCACTTCGAGGATGGCTGAGGTGGGAATCGAACCCCTTCTACTCCTCTTGGCCACCCGAGGCTGAGTAGACAACGTTCCAGTCCTCACACCACTTTTCAAATTTCGTGGCAGAGCCGGGAATCGAACTCAGGACCTCCGGGGGCGGCAGCTAACCATGTTGACTGCTACGCTACGGAGGCGACCATGATGATGATAATGATGATTATTGCTGTTATAAGGCCCCTAATATCTAAGTGTCGATCTCTAATGGTGTGATTCTGAATTCAGCCTCGTGAGGCAGACCTGAGAAGAGCTGGGTTTGATTCCCACCTCAGCCATCCTGGACGTTCCCCCCCCCCCCCCCCCCCCCGGTGGTTTCCCATTTCTACTACAGGTTCCTTTTTCAGCCTGAAGGATCGACAACTTGTTAAAGTAAGAAGTAGGCTGGCTGCGTGGCTCAGCGGTAACGTTCTCGCTTGCTGTGCCTAAGGTTGCAGGATCGAATCCTGGTGCAGCCCGCTGGCATTTGAGGGTGCGCAAATGCGAGGGAGCCGTGTCAATGGATTTACTGGCACGTAAAATATCCCTTTCAGGGCTAAATCACGGCACCCCGGCGTCTCTAAAAGCCGCAGTATTTAAATGGGACGTAAAACAAATAACATTACTATTAAATTGAAAAGCTCCCTCTGTGTGTACTTTCGGTGTCCACCTTACCGTGGCACACACTCTCTTGGAGGGTGCGACGAACTCTCAAACTGCCTAACACCCTGTCCGTTGTTCTACGTGATGACGGGCCGTCAATAGGCCTCGTCATCTGGTTCATGGGGGAGAGTGGATGCCTTTTTAAGTTTTAGTTTAAGTCTTTAAGTTTATGTTGAAGTGTTTAATTTAGTTGCTAATATGCCTTATTTGTTTTATAGTCTTTCACCCCCTTTTTCTTTTACCCAAATAAGGTTGATTGGTTCCTCAGTTTACGGCCTGCGACAACGCGGTCATGTAGCCCCTTGTTCTTTGGGTGTGTGTAGAATCAGTCTGATAAAAGGTGTTAATTGTGAAGGTTGTATTAGTGAGTGTTATCTGTTTCTTTTTATTTTAATTCAAGTAAGGACTGCAGACATTGGATTTTCAAGTAGTTCCAACTTTTGCTACCAAACGCCACCGTCAACGACCAACTAGTTCTGAACTTGGTTACTAAATCCCACCGCAGTCGGCTCCTGGCGACGAACGTTGGAACATAACAGCGTCAGTCAAATCTAACCTATAGTTTAGCTTCACACAAGTGTAATTAGTGGGAGGTTGTTTATCATGCCATAAACCTATGACATTGGACCACCGGCTTTACTTCCTCTCCGTAGGAAGGCATACTGAGGATTTTTTTTAAACGCTCTTAAAAATCCGACGACTTTGGGCAGGTTTGAACCCGCGACCTTGGGCATAGAAACTCAGCATGCTACCAACTACGTAACCGAAGCCACCTCAGACAAATTTAACGCAACCCCAAGTTTGTGGGGCCGATGCCCGCGTTGCCCAACCCCTTAAAATTAATAAAGAACAATAACAGTAATCGATTTTCAATGTAGCGGACCACATGAGCTACGAGAGAGTTATTAAAGCTCCAACTTATGGTGTTACTAAAAAGAAAGCTGTGAATGAAATCAGTCTCACTCGTTGATCATCCCTCGTACGTGAGAGTGGTAGGAATTGGTAAGAATGGCTCCAATCAGTGGAGTTGAACTAAAAGCAAAGCTAGTTTGACCATTTCCTCACCAGGTCTAGCGGCAGGCCTTCACAATCACAACCAGCTGCTGAAATCGATGACCGCACGCCGAGTGGCTTGCGATACACGGTTGTGTGTCAGATGAAAGGAATTGTTACCTCTGTAGTGGATAGCCCTGTTGTGGTCGGGAAGAAAGGGCGTGGAAATCCTTGGCTTAATGTATACAGTGGGTGGTGATAATTATGCTTTTCAGTCGGTCAACGCGATTGTATCCAAATGCAATGGTTGTTTCCCTAAACCTGAAAAATAATTATATGATATTAATATATAAATAGCTTGCCACGGTGGGTGAGTGGTTAATGTGTCGCTCTGCTAACCCCCAAGCTTGCAGGTTCGCTCCTGGCCGTGGTAAGTGACTTTTGAAAGGCCGCAAAAGTTTACGACATGCATGTCATACGATGTTGGCATGTCAAAGAACCCATTTGAATTCAGTAGGCCATTTTCATAATGGCAAAATTAATCTGGGGAGTTTCCACCAACACAAACTTCCTCCTTTCTCTACTAGAAAGCGCTATAGTATTCAAGGGGCTTAGATATCTAACCTCCTTGACATTCATAGTGCTTCAAGGAACAACGAAATTCGACATACAAGCTACCCGCAGGGTGTCAAATAACAAAGCATGCACCCGGCACCCGAGGCCATACGATTTTATTATTTTTAATAATAATAATAATAATAATAATAATAATAATAAATTCCCTTGGATGACCAGTTTCGATTGTCAAGCGACCCGCTTATTTGCTGCACAATGGCATAACTAGAGTTCTGTACTTTTTGAGTTTTTACAGAAATTAAAACTCAGCAATTGCTGTGTTTTAATTCACTGGCCGTGACAGCCAATATTCCATCTTTTTGCAAGCTTTCATAGGGAGGTTATGGCTGCTTGAGCTTCATAAAAAGGGAGGTAGCACGTAGTTCGCTACTCCTGTGGGGGTCCGTGCATGGACACCAAGAGCCCGCTGATGAGCCAGCTTGGTGTCCTAGGCAAAACCTCACACAAACAAACAAACAAACAAACAAACAAACAAACAAACAAAAAATGCTGAGTTTTAATTCACTGGCCGTGGAGGCCAATAGACCATCTTTTACATCAATGTAGTGCTGTTTTTTTTTGTTGAATCGACACTATGTCGTTATTCTTAGCAAGACTACATAATTCGTTGCGCAAGTTTCCAAAATTATTGCTATTACATAAAAAAAACAATGATACTTCGTAATTGCTTTGGTGATTGTAACACTCATCTGAAGTCAATTAATAAATCCCCAATTCAATAAGGCGTCAAAAACTTGACTGCTTCGGTGGCGTAGTCGGTAGCATGCTAAACTGCTGTGCCCAAGATCGCGGGTTCATACTGTACCCGTTCGTCCTGGGGATGCGATGACCCATCTGCTATAACATCACATCCCTGGAGTTCCAGGACAGAGCGGAGTTAAATGAACCTCTAGTCAAATAAGGAATGTGTCGGAAATTCAGCTGAGTTCGTGAAAAAGCAGTGGGTTTCACGAGACAAAGTATCTCTAGGGTCGTTACGGGCTTAAGTTAATAAAAATAATTCAAATATAAATGGGCGCCATCAACTGAATTCCTAGCAAAACCACTTCCTTTCCGGATAAGCCTTACTCAAGACAAGGAAAGAAAAAGGAACATCACACCATCATCAGATCACAACTAAGATAAAAACAAATTTATTTTACTTTGAAAGTCAGACAGACATTTTAAATATAATTCCTACCTAAGAGTATGGTCGAATGCAAAGTTAAATTGTCATTGTCCAAAAATCGAACCATCTCCTTTCTAATGCAAAATTATTTCAATCCACATAACAAGAAAAATGTATAAAGTTCTCTTGGGTTCTCAGGATCACTGTCGCACTATGTCTTTCGTCACTGACATTTGTGAAACCTGAGACCTAATTCTCTTTAATTTAACATCAATGTGGATTTAATTAAGTTATTAAGCTGTCTAAACATACACATATAATAATCACTCATGTTAAATATCACATAAATTATGGTTTGCATGGTATAATTTGAACGTAGAACATGTTAATCAAATGTTCCTAAACGTTGACTAATTAATTTACATTATTTACATCGTCATTAATCTCTTATCTGTGAATTACAGAAAATTCAAATTCTCATTGGTCATCCTCATCATTATTATCAAAATTAAATATTTCTCACATTAATTCTCACTTCAAAATTCCCAATATTCCTGTCAGAATCGTTAATTCATCACCATTACATCATTTAAATTCTCAATTCGAGTTGCAATTCCTTCGAATTATCTCTCAATTAAATTTATTTAATTCCATAAAAAATTCATTAATCATCAGCTTCTTTAATTAATCATCACCTTCTAATTCAGTTATTCATCATCATTACAATCGTCTAATAATTCATTTCAATCAGTTTAATCAATTCAATCTTTAATTCATCCACTTATTTAATTCATCGATTTATTTCAAAATTTAATTTATCAACTTATTTAAATTTCAATCATCTGGTTATTTAGTTTATTATTTCATCTAGTCATTCTGATTTTTATTTCATTAGGTCAGATCGTTAATATGCTTAAATCTCAGATTATTATTTCATTAATTATTATTTTCAGAAAATCTTGTATTATCAACTTCATTTACTTGTTTAATTTCCTAACAAATTGTTTAATAAGGTTTATAGAACGTTGTCTTACAGTTTTATTACTTCCAAGTTATATCTCGTATTTAATTATCATGCCAAAAATATTATTGTCTCCACGACATCACGTTGGATCTAACTATCCACAACGACATTATATTTCTTCAATATTCCAAATATCACATTTGAATATAAGAATTACTACAAAAACTCCATAAATATTCAGCACATACAGCATGAATCTCAACAAATACGCTAGACTGGGTATGACGACCTCATGTCCGCTTCAAAATACATTATCAACGTTGCAACTATCAAATGGCAAATTCCACAAAATGCCTATCACAAACTACATTTAACCACGTTGCATGATCTACAAAATATATAAATGGCTTCAAATTATTAACGCACATAATCTCCAATGACTGTAATTACTCTGATCACATCTAGACAACTTCTTAAACAATTGGAAAAACATTACTTCAGTAATTTAATATTTGCTTTCAAATAGCATAAATTCTCTTTCACAAGTTTCATAATTCACATCGTAGAAAAACACCAATGTGCTATAATCTCTCACATCAAAATCTGCAATACTGATCTGCCTTAAAATAATTATGACCATTAATGATTAATCTTACAAGATTAAATTACTTTAAATCCTTCTCAAAGGTATCAAACACAATTATAAAAAATCATCAAAGCATCAGCTGTAACAGCTGTTAAAACTGAAATTACTCTCAAAAGAGTATAGCAACAAAATATTGGATTGGCAAACTAGAATTACTAAATGCAATCCTGTTGACATTTATCGTTACTTTATTTAACAAAATCTCGACTGATATGTGACTAGTAGTTCCTTGTTTAATTCACTTACATCTCGTGTACATTCGGATGATAAAATGAGTTCCTCAATGGCGAGTAAGATGTGTAACCACCGTGCAATCGTATAAATACGAAGGACCTCGCCCCGTCGACTTGGATGATAGTTCCCTGAACGGTGGGTAAGGTGAGTAGCCACCATACAATCGTATAAATACGAAGGACCCCACCTCGTAGGCTATATGAATGAATGTACTAGAAAGGAATCAACAAGTTTCTAGTTGTCATATAAAAGCGACGTTCATTCACTAAAGTGAATAACTTCTTAATATCTCCAAACAATCCAATGGAAAAATCCCTACTGATGAATAATACACACTCGCTAGTATGCAATGAACTGACGAAGTAGTTTCTGATAATCAATTGCAGATCACGAGTTCGAAATACTCGTTACTCAAAAAAAACTATCCATGAGAAATATCCTAGCTGGAAAAATGTCTATAAGACCAAACATCTTCTTAATAAAGCCAAACAACGGTGAGAATATCGATTAATGATGCCTGCCATATCATATGGTCACTCCATATTCTAGCAAATTCGAAGTATATAAATTCAAACCATGTCTTAATAATCAAATCACTCCTATTAGAAAAATATACATGTGTGCCCAGTATTCATGAAAATAATCGTATCAGGTAGATAGAACTCTTACAATACCTTTCATTATCAGTTGTAATATAATTTCCAAGATCGTCGTTTTTCCCTACCTAAAGATTTCTCGTAAGATCGGCGTGAATATCATTTCATCCATGAAATGACGCTTTCCTTCGAAATCCCAAGCGAATCAGCTGTTGGACTCCTCTCGTCAGGAACCGAATCCATCGCTCTGTGGTGCCATCTTGTCTCTATTCACGTTTACTCGATCATGTTGAACCTCGAATTACCCATAGCGGATATCGTCCAACTCCTTCTCGAAAAGTTCATGGAAACAGCGGACCCCCTACTCTTCTTCTAATATACGCCACTGTTCCGATAAATGTTCCGTTTGAGAATTGTAAGTCCACTCTCAACTTACTGCAAAGTTCTACTTGAGTAAAATAAAAATTTTACTAGATAGTGTTCAAGATTACGATACACCCTGTATCTGTCTGTAATATGTAATCCATGAAAATGGCATAAGATAAAAATCTTATAAATGCACGCTGTAATGTTCATCAGAGCCTATGCTAAACATTCAGTTTACTTGGAATAGTAAAAAGTCGCTTTGAATGTATTATATAACAGCATGGTTATAAGGTTATATGTGAAAGCCTGTGTTCGAACAGCGTCGAAATGAAGCTTGAAACAAAGTCTTCATATGCGATCAGTGTGGTTTTGAAATACCCCGGCTATCTACAATTGTCTTCTCGGCTAGCCCGGCTGGATCGATGACCCGCTCGGCCTCTGTTGCTCGGTGATGCGAGAAATGTCGCCTACACTTGCCGTGACGGTTTACGTGTGTTGCGTGACCTTCAATGCCCGTCTCGCTGTGCTATAGAGCTGCTCTGTACTGCTCCTCTCATAGAGCCCAACTGAACTGCTAAGCGCTGTGTCCCAGCTTATGAGCTCCGTGCGGCACGTGGCTAATTCTCCCCACCACGGTGCTCCTACGTCACGAAGATAGTCTCGAACCCGACTCCTCTCGGCTGTTCTGTTATACAATAACTTATTTCCATAAAATTATTTCCACATATAATGCATGTCATATATACTCTTCTAAGTTGTTTTAACTTATTATAATCCCATATATATTTCAATAAAGCTTCACATCTTTATTCATAATTCTATCTTCTCACAGATTTCAATGCCTCCTTGATTCTTGACCTCCTACGTCATCTTGGCTTTCTTCTTGACGCGATCGATGCGCTATCTTGTCTGCTTGCTTTCCAAAACCTCAACTACAGCTTAATGTCAGCTGGCGTAGCCGATAGCCTAAAATAGGTATCGGGTACAATACCCGGTCGAAGTCGTTGGGTTTTACGAACGTTAAAAGCCATCATTAGGGGAAGTAAAGCCGGCGGGCCCATGTTTCAGAATTTATGGCATGTAAAAGAACCCACCACTACAATTGGTAATGTGTAGCAAAAATGTGTAGGTTATTTGGTTAGAAATGCTCTATCAAGTTCCAACGTTCGCCGCTAGTGTCAGTGACAGTAGCATCTGGTAGCCAAAGTTGGAACTACTTGAAATTGAACTTGTTGGGAGCTCTCGGACATTCAATTGATATGCCCTGCTTATGGCATTGGCTACAATTCAAATATAAAACCTGGACGTTATTTAATTACGGTTAAGTTTAGTAAATACCTTTTTATGAAATACCAGCTTATGATAAATAGCAACGATCGATGTAACACTTTGACTTGAGTGCTTTCATTTGAAGTATAATATAGAATTTATTACATAATACATGTTCTCTAAGCCGACGACAGACCTCGGAGATACAGTAATATGTAAGTAATCACTAGGACCCGGACGTTGATGCCGTAAAAAAGTTTAAACAAGATGTTCAGTAAAGAACATATAGCCTACTTTCTCCTAAATGTATGAGTATAGTTATAACTCGTTGTTATTATCAAAGAGTATAATAGAACTATTCTTTGTTGAAGACCTTAGAAACGATTTACCTCTACCAAACGCCACAACCTAGATAAAAACTGCTACCATCATTGAAGAAAGATAAGAAGTATGTCAAGAATGTTATGGATCTGGAGACATAATCGACCGGACTGGCTGCGTGGCTCAGCGGTAACGTTCTCGCTTGCTGGGCCCTAGGTTACAGGTTCGTATCCTGGCGCAGTCAGCTGGCATTTGAGGGTGCACAAATGCGAGGGGGCCGTGTCAGTACATTTACTGGCACGTTAAAGATCCCCTTCGGGCCAAAATTCCGGCACCCCGGTGTCTCTAAACGCAGCAGTAGTTAAAAGGGATGTAAAACCAATAACATTATTATTATTATTATTATTATTTTTATTATTATTATTATTATTATTATTATTATTATTATTATTACATATACGACCTGCCGTGGGCAACATCCAACTTTGAGTTGAGGCATGTCTTTACACGTCTGGTTGTGCATGGCTTTCACAACCCTAATTGAATTAACAAATATTTCCATGACCCTACAGAGACGTGTGTATACAAACTATGTGGATATTTTCGATTGCTATTTGCCTGAAATAAAAGTAGTAATTAATAACCTGAACTAACACCAACGGCTTGAATTCAGTTACTTTGTGAAATCGTTTTGTTCTTTACTTCAAATAACATTTTCAAGTAACGCAAAATAGGCTGTTACAAACCCTTTAAAATAAAAAGTAAAAATGTATCGTATTATCATCTTGTCATTCTTCAAATTCGATGCGCATAGAATGCCAATGGTATAGTAATCAATGGAGCCCCACGTAGACTAGTCGTGACATCTAGTGGTGAAATATCGACCAATATAATCCTAACAGAGCGAGTGCATTCTAGCGGCCAGAAGAAGAAACTTTTCAATAAAATCTAGAAGTTAATAAGTAGGTCGGCGTGCAGTTACCTTTTTGGCAGCTAGATGTCTCGAGTAAATCTGCTGGCGAATTATGTTTTAATTAAATATATATTTTACACCATAATATGCACAATATAACGCTTAATTTTAAAACGTCTGAGTCATTACAAAACAATAAACATATAACATTTCAAGCAAATAACCTAGCTCTGACCGGGTTTGAACCATAGGCTTTTGACCGATAGGCTAACGCTCTACCACTGAGCTAATTGTGTCAACGAATATCGTTCTATATAAAATGACTTACATAGAACTTGTTAGCAAATAATGATTTATACTAAACGATTTAATCACTGGAGTATATTATTTATATATAAAGCATTTCATACAAAGTTTATTTATTTTGTATCAGTACGCTATATTGCATGCAATACTCAAATTAGTGAAATATAAGTCAGGCACAAGATATCCGCTGCCATCTTCTCTTATTACTGAATCGGCTCAGCTTTTTAAAATCACGTCTGCACTATAGTATTACAAAATAAACTTTTAATTTCGAACGTGCCTCTTCCTTTAGAACTGTTAAAACGATTCTCGGCTCGATAATCGGAACTGGTGGGTCCCATGATATGGATTATAAAGTTTGCATTATTCGCACGGCCGCCATCCTGAAATGGTATGGCGGACGACCTTGTAGTTTGGTCACAAGACGCATCCTATACGAAGGTATGTTGTTACCAAATTTGGTAGAGATCGGATGATTTGGTTAGTCGTTATTTGATTTTCCGTTTTGAACGTTTGAGTGGCCGCCATTCAGTTTTAGTAAAGATGGCGGCGATATAAATATGACACTGAGGTGCCCTTTGCTTGTTCTACCTCTGCACCAAATTTCGTTCAATTCGGTTTCACCGTGTTCGAATTGATAGGGGGGGGGGACAGACATTCAGAGTACACACACTCGCACACACACAGACACACACACATACACACAGACTCACACACACACATACACACACACACACACACAGACTCACACACACACATACACACACACAGACAGACACACTTTTTTCGCCCTGTGTTGATCTCATAAGTCTACTTTCATGTTTTGCAAAAATCGAAAGTAGGCTAAAAATGCCTGTAATAAATGACCTAAAAATTCGAAAAATGCACTATAACATGGAGAAAATTATCTTATAATATTAAACTCACCCATATTTCAAAAATTCGAAATCTGCACTATAAAATGTAGAAAATGATCTTTAATAAACTCGCCAATATTTCAAAAATGAAATCCTAAGCTCAAACTGAAATGTCAATCAAAATAGATTTCTAGCACTTAACAAAAGGTTTATGTTCACTTTAGTATGAGTTGCACTGCACAACGAATGTCATACTGATGTTGTCAAATGTAAATGATCTGCGCTTATCAGCCAACAAGTTTTTATATCTCGAAAAGTTGGGTTCAACATCAACTAATGTGATCGGAGCGTACTAGAAGTGAGGAAGCCAGGAAGGTCGTTTGCTGCTAAATCCTCCTCAATCCCATCCATGCAGTAATTTTCACCAGAAGGAATGTCAGATTTTGCAGAATGTTTTATACCTCGTGTTTTAGACCAGCACTTTTTCAGTTTTGATGCACTACCCGCAGCAATTTCGCCACGATTGTTACTAAGACAAGTTTCCACCCGCTTGATTAAGGAAATGGAATTAGCATTTCAATATTTTAAATGATCTTGTATCAGCTACTAGCTTCTTCTTAACTCTGAGACACTTAACTCCCTCATATAAAGCTGTAACATGACTACATTGGAAAAAATGACCTCAAAAGGCTGATTTCTCTAAAATAAGACCAAAAAAATCTACCAAACTTTAAAAAATGCTCTTAAAATGGAAAAATAGGAAAAAATGAAAAAAGTTGCAAAATAAAAACGACATATTTGAAGACGGTATGGCCCGTCCGGAGTTTCTATGTACTTCAGCATTGTTTCAGACAGCTCAGTTAAAAGATGACATGTCATCAACATCCAGGCCCTACGTAATTACTGTTTTCATCGCTTCCACGGAGTGTACATTCAAGACCAGACACTGCCTTGCAACCCATGGTGATTTGGCTATGCTGATGCTCTCGGTAAACAGTCTGGAGTATTCGAACTTTGTGGCAAGTGCTCTCCAACATCTTTAAATTCAGTTTCCCACAAACATCATATTTTGAGTTCTGTCACTGTTGCAGCAAATGAGCGGTATTGTTTTGACCAACTGGAAATTTGCAGTATCAATCACACCAGTGCAGCCATCACAATAGTGGTGTGTGGTGGCGCAGCGGTCAAGCTGTTGGCCTCTCACCAAGGTGGACCGGGTTCGATTCCCGGTCAATACATGTGAGTCTTTCAAAGTGAAATGCCATGTCCTGTGGTTCGGATTCCACGTAAAAAGGAGGTCCCGTGGCTCATGATCGCAAGATTAACAGTCACGTAAAACCACAAGCTTCTTTCCTTCCTTTCCATCACAATAGCTTAGGGCTACATGACCACGGTATCGTAATAATAATAATATTAATATCGTAAGGCCTCGGGTGCCGGGTGCAAACTTTGTTATTTGACACCCAGAGTGCAGCTTGCATGTCGAATTTTGTTGTTCCTTGATGCACTATGGAAGTCAAGGAGGTTGGATATCTAAGCTCCTTGACACTATAGCGCTTTCTAGTAGAGAAATGAGGAACTTTGTGTTGGCGGAAAATCCCGCGATTAATTTTGCCATTATGAACACGGCCTAGTGAATTCAAATGGGTTCTTTAACATGCCAACATCATATGACATGTGTGTCGGGATTTTTGACGCCTTTCAAAAATCACTTACCACAGCCAGGAGTGAACCTGCAAGTTTGAGGTTAGTAATCTGACACGATAACCACCCACCCACTGGTATCGTAGGGCCCCTAAAATGAATCGAGATCATACTCTATGACCTGGATAAGATTGCAGGTAAGTTGTAAACTAAAAATCTCGAGCTAACGTGAGTCTCGGGCTTGTCTTGTTTAATTTGCGTAGAAAAGATCTGAGAAACTAATTATTTTACAGCGAGGGCAGACCTGAACAAAGTAAAACCTGATGAAAGACATCTTAAAAGGATGTCCCGCGCATCAAAAGGGAGGCTGCTAAAGTGAAGAACTGTGTGTGTGAACTTAGCTTTTGAATAATTCAATAGTCTATAAGATTTTGCTTGAGAATGGTTCTTTGATAATAAAGAAAGGAACTCAAGCACTCTTGAGTTTGTTTGATTAATACCCTGTACGTTATTGGTTCGACCGACTAGGATATCTTGGTGATAATCACGCGATCACTCGCGTTGTTCGGTGAAATCTAACATCTCTATGCCTCTTATACATTTTTCATATGGCATGTTTTTTAGTATTTTTTTGCATTTAAATGTACTATTGTAGTCTGATGACTTTAATATGTTTAATTGTAAGGGCGTGGTGGCGCAGCGATCAAGCTGTTGGCCTCTCACCACGGCAGACCGGTTTCGATTGCCGGTCAATGCATGTGCGATTTTCAAGGTGAAATGCCATGTCCTGTGGTTCGGATTCCACGTAAAAAGGAGGTCCAGTGGCTTATAATATCGCGATTAACGGTCACGTAAAACTACAATCTTCCTTTCTTCCATTGTTTAATTGTATTCGACATAACAGTTAAACTTAATATTTTGTTCCTAATAAAACTGTATCAACTGATAAAAGTGGTAGTCTATAAACATATCAACATTCTTCGTAAATCATCATTACAATTTGATTCAATAATAAAATTTGCATGAGTTTACGGTCCAGAACTTTGACTTCATTATTCTACGGTATGTTCTTTTCAGTATCTGCATACACGTAACACATTTCATACATAAATCATAATTCTCCCCGGAAAAACTCATGATTGAAAATTTCATTGAACATAAACAACACCATCAACATCAATAACATCAGCATCATCATAATAATAATAATAACCCCTGGTACTACAGCCCATGAAGGGCCTAGGCCTACCAAGCGACCGCTACCCAGCCATTTGGCCTGCAGATATTGGGGTGACACGTGTATCGGGTCCCCTCGGCGGTGAATCTTGGTTTTCGTGACCCGGGCGCTGCCTCACTGTCAGACAGCTACTCAATTGTCCTCACGAGGCTGAGTGCACCCAGTTCCACCCCCACGTTAGTTTCTGAAATCCCTGAAGGAGCCGGGAATCGAACCCGGGGCCTCCGGGTGAGAGGCTGGCGCTCTACCCCAACACCACGGGGCTGCCATAAACATCAACTTCAACAGTATCATCAACATCAATAAAATCAACATTATAAACATAATCATTAAAGAACATTATCATCATCATCAATATTAACAATAACATCATTTTCAAATCCATGGGGAGCGTGATGGCGCAGTGGCTTAGCTGCACGTCTTTCACCCGGATGGCCGGGATTCGAATCCCTGTGACAGCAGGGTTGAAGTTTCACCTGGAAAATCACGTGGCGTCAGGAAGAGCATCCGCCCTTAAATCCCCGGCGAAAACCAAAATGAGCCTGGTTGACTCCGGCGACCCCTGTTAATTGGGAAAAGCCGAAGTTTTTTTTTATAATTTTCAAATCCAGCCGAAGTTGTCGGATTTTTTAAGAGCGTTAAAAAATCCCTCAGTATGCCTTCCTTCGGAGGGGAAGTAAAGCCGGCGGTCCCATGTCATAGATTTATGGCATGTTAAAGAACCTTCCACCAATTACACCTGTTTGAAGCTAAATTGTATAGGTTAAGAATGTAAACAACGCTTTTAGGTTCCTAGGTTCGTTGCCAAGAGCCGCCTGCGTTGACGTCTGGTAGCTACGTTCTGAACTAGTAGTCGTTGACGGTGGCGTTTGGCAGCAAAAGTAGGAACTATTTGAAAAATTCAAAAGTCTGCAGTCCTTACTTGAATTAAAAAACAGGTAACACACACTAATACAGTCATCACAATTAACACCGGTTATCAGACAGATTATACACACACCCAAAGTACACGGGGCTGCATGATCGCGTTGTCGCAGCCCCTAAACTTAAGAACCAACCAAGGTAAGAAAGACCAGCCTATCTCGCCCATGTTAAATCTTAAAATTGTTGGTACATTTTACTCAAAATCTGTTTGGGTTAGCCATTTGAAACTTTCAGGGATTACTGTTTGGATCATTATCTGCAATAATAAGAAGTATTATTGACTAAAACGAAATACGTTTGCCAATAGAAATTTTTGTTTAAGGTAGTCTACTTTATTTTAATCCAAAATTATGTCGAAAAATATTTATATTTCATTTTGTATATTATTTAAAGGGATATCCCTTCTTATTACTGTTCATTAGGATGATTTTGATACATTTATAAAAATATGGACCTATCTTTATTAGTTTTCTTACAAATGGTACCTAAGTATTGAAAAATGTTAAACTGAGAAAAATGAGATTGAAGTTTTTCATTACATTTTGTTACCTCTGACAATTCCTAGAATATTCCAGCCCCATAACTAGCATCAATTACTATCATCAACATCATAAACATCATTATCAACATCAATTTCAACATTTTTGCGATGTCCTGATTAAACGTATTTTGCTGACCTGGATCGAGCAACTGAAAGTTAACTAATAAACCCCGCCACTATCGATAACTGCGAGTCACTTGCTGAGATTGTACGTGATGTTCCTCGCGGACCGCCCCTGCCCCACCACCTACATTTATTAAAGCCAAGCCAAGCCCGCCTCTCCGTTCCACTACGTGAGGCCGTTCATCCATCTGTGTAAATCGCCAACTCCTTGCTACACTCAGTCGCCTGTACCTTCCTTTTATCTCGCTCTATTTTTCACGAGACTTTGCCCCATTAATTCTACATCGCCAAGTTTAATTTCCAGCCCCGTGTTCTTGTGGTTCGACCCAACGTTACCTCGGATCACTCATTCCCTCGCCCAACACAGACTCAGTTCGGAGAGTTCGTTGTTGTTGTAGGCACTGCAACATCGTGGTCATATAGCCCCGCGTATTTCATACTTAATTTCTTTCTCTATTGTCATTAAACGTTTAAATAACACGCCAAATCAATACATAAACAAATATATATTTTATATATTAGTACATGTTTCGACCCACAATGGGGTCATCCTCAGCCTAAAAATAAAATCAATTAAGAATTGAAAACTAAAACAAGATGTTCAGTAAAGAACATATAGCCTACTTTCTCCTAAATGTATGAGTATAGTTATAACTCGTTGTTATTATCAAAGAGTATAATAGAATCATTTCTTGGTTGAAGACCTTAGAAACTATTTACCTCTACCAAACGCCACAACCTAGAAAGAACTACTACCATCATTGAAGAAAGATAGATAAGAAGTATCTCAAGAATGTTATGGATCTGGAGACATAATCGACCGGACTGGCTGCGTGGCTCAGCGGTAACGTTCTCGTTTGCTGGGCCCTAGGTTGCAGGTTCGTATCCTGGCGCAGTCAGCTGGCATTTGAGGGTGCACAAATGCGAGGGAGCCGTGTCAGTAGATTTAATGGCACGTTAAAGATCCCCTTCGGGCCAAAATTCCGGCACCCCGGCGTATCTAAAAGCAGCAGTAGTTAAAAGGGACGTAAAACAAATAACATTATTATTATTGTTATTATTACATATTCGACCTGCCGTGGGCATTATCCAACTTTGAGTTGAGGCATGTCTTTACACGTCTGGTTGTGCATGGCTTTCACAACCCTAATTGAATTAACAAATCTTTCCATGACCCTACAGAGACGTGTGTATACAAGCTAGGTGGATATTTTCGATTGCTATTTGCCTGAAATAAAAGTATTAATAACCTGAACTAGCACCAGCGGCTAGAATTCAGTTACTATGTGAAATCGTTTTGTTCTTTACTTCAAATAACATTTTCAAATAACGCACAATAGGCTGTCACAAACCCTTTAAAATAAGAAGTAAAAATGTATCATAGTATCATCTTGTCATTCTTCAAATTCGATGCGCATAGAATACCAATGGTATACTATCAATGGAGTCCCATGTAGACCAGTCGTGAAATCTAGTGGAGAAGTATCGAACAATATAATCCTTACAGGGCGAGTGCATTCTAGCGGCCATAAGAAGAAACTTTTCAATAAAATCTGGAAGTTAATAAGTAGGCCGGCGTGCAGTTACCTTTTTGGCTGCTAGATGTCTCGAGCAAATCTGCTGGCGAATTATGTTTTAATTAAATATATGTTTTGCACCGTAATATGCACAATATAACGCTTAATTTTAAAACGTCTGAGTCATTACAAAGCAACAAATATGAAAAATTTCAAGCAAAAAAACCTAATACTGATGGGGTTTGAACCATAGACATATGAATGATAGACTAACGCTTTACCACGGAGCCGTTTGTGCCAACGAGCATTAATCTATATAAAATGACTTACATAGAAATTGTTAGCAAATAATGATTTAGACCTAACGATTTCATAATTGGAGTATATTATTTATATATAAAGCATTTCATACAAAGTTTATTTATTTTGTATCAGTACGTTATATTGCATGCAATACTCAAATTAGTGAAATATAAGTCGGGCACAAGATATCCGCTGCCATCTTGTCTTCTTACCGAGACGGCTCAGCTTTTTAAAATCACTTCTGCACTATAGTATTACAAAATCTATATATTTAAAACAGTAAGGTGATTTTTGTTATCACGAGATAGAGAGAACGACAGAACCAATTTACTTCGTAGAGCACTCTAACGAAAGATCTTGGCCTGTAGATTTGCAGAGTGTCTCTAAAATAAACAAATATAATACGGTATATTTTTAAATAAATATAGAAAATAGCAGAATTTTTCCCCTCGCGCATGCGCACAATCCGCCTGGGCTCATGACAAAATGGCGGTGAGAAGTCCATTAAAATGTAAGTTATTTAATAAGCTTCCATGTAATTGAAAACATACATTAACCAAGTTCTGACAATACAATATAATAACAGTATGAACATATACGAATGTATATTGATTTTATTGATAATGAATTGGATTATTTTCTTCAGATAGCGGCTTTTGAAGACAGTGAATGGTTGGGTCTGCACTTAAATGTATGTGCGCGAGTAGCTATTTGGTTAAGGCGATTGACTGTGGATCCAAGGAACGCAGGTTCGATCCCAACTCTTGCCAGTATTTTTTTTTTTTTTTTTTTGCCACTGAAATATTGTTTTATCAAGGAGTATTAGTAAGGTTTTATGTCAGTTAAAGATACATATTTCTACACATTTTCTCAACACGTTTTATTTCCGTTTTACCATTGCATTACAGCATGTCCTCAATACGTCGTTTGAATATCTGCAATCAGTTCCAGTAACTGACAACAGATGGCAGTACCTCGCCAATATAGTTCCAGTAACTGAGAGCAGATTGCGTCGATATATTTAAAACACAAGGCATGGCCTTGATGGCGAGTTTTCGCGTGATAGTTAAATATTGTTTTATCAAGGATTATTAGTAACGTTTCATGTCAGTTAAAGATTCCTACATTCCCTCTCAATAAGTTTTATTTCCGTTTTACCATTGCATTACAGCATGTGGTCAAAAGAGCTAATATCTGCCATCAATTGCAGTAACTGACAACAGATGGCAGTACCTCGCCCATATAGTTTCAGTAACTAACAACAGATGGCAGCACCATTGCATCGATATATTTAAAACACAAAACATGGCGCGTTTTCAAGTGATGGAGAGTTATAGAGGGGAATTTTTAAGAAGGGAAACGTTGAAGAACATTAACTGACAGTTGAGTGTGTAGGCTATGTTGTTTATGTACTTTAATATTGCAATTTCTTCCCAATGCTTCGGTGGTCAAGTTGGTAGCATCCTAGACTAAAAGTTATAAATTATGCATCGTCGATATACTCTTAAATTATTAGTGAAAAGGTAGTTTTCCAGGCCCTGGCGCGTGTCCACAATTGCTTTCGCCATGAGAGACACTTGGCAAACATAATTCGTTTGAAGGGCTCCGACATCGTTGTCACTCAGCCCCATGTACTTTGGTGTGTAAGTGTAAAATTTTCTCTGATAACCCGTATTATTGCGATAGCTGCATTACTTTGTGTATTTGTAATTAAGGTGGGAACCGGCAAGGTGACGGCCGAGGCCTTAAGTTAGGAACCATCCCGGTATTTGCCTTGAGTGGAAGTGGGAAACCACGGAAAACCACATCTAAGATTGTCGAGGTGGGAATCAAACCTTCCTCTTCTTAGTTATACCTCTAGAGACTGAATGTGCCCCGTTTTTGCCCTCAGACCAGAATTAAATTTCTTGGCAGAGCAGGAAATGTAACCCGGGTCTTCGAGGCGATAGCCAAGAATGGGTGGGCTTCCATGTGTTAATACGATTTTTGACATGCACGGGACATAGAATTCTAAAACAGCCTCCATTAGGGTGACTGCCGAAGTGAGTATTGAGTATATGCCTAAGCTCATTCCAGTAGTTGGCGAAGTTATTCTATGTTCCCCTGCAAAATGTACTGCCATAAACTATAACAGGTGATGGAAATAGCTTATTTAGAGCAGTTTTGTACTGTTTATATCAAAATGAAGAACGTCATTCTGCGCTGCGTTTTCAAGCTATTGCCAAACATTTCGCTGGCAGGAACAATTATAAGGAATTTATTGTAAGCGATCAGTCTCATCGCATTCTCCTCACCAACCAACTTGAGTATGAGAGTCTCTGGACGGTCATGTTGAACTTCATTGTATAAGACAGTTGTTTAATGATTATTTGTTTAGAGTACTGAATCTAACTACGCAGTTGATTTCGGCAATGGAAGTATTTTTTGCCATTTAATATTTAGTGGCTCCGATATTGCAGGTCACTATAGTGTTATCGAATAATACGAAGTCACATTTAAAATCCAATATAAATAGGCCATTTCAGAAACAATTCCAGATGTTATGCAGTACAGTGAAAGGTCTTTGACGATCAAATGTAAACATTGTTCTACATTGTATTTCTCTTGCGTAAAATCTACGCGCGGTTACTTTGGCCTTTACTGTTGTGATGGTAAAATTGATCTGCTGAAATATAAAATATTTGCCAAGCTGCAACAATGCAATGATATTAATTTTAAAGTCTGTCTGTCTGTCTGTCTGTTAGGTAGTCAGCCCGAAGGCTGGTTGGATCCTCAAAAAGTACCGCCGTTACGTTATGTGAGTAGATACCCACAAAAACCCAAGGCAGCGCTATTTTGAGGCGTTCTAGGCAAGAAGAGGAGTGAGGTAGTTTGCCATTGCTTTCCTCACTGAGTCAGAACAGTAGTCCTAACCCTATGAGTTGAGCCTTTCACAGCATTCACAGGCACTGACTGTGCCCCGAATGCCATTACTAAGCACCACCCATACCTCAGTAGCTTCCATATAATCACAGCCATGAGTGAGACTGAGACATCGGTGAAAAGCCATCTTTTACTCTAGCCTGTGCCAACTGACAAATGCAAAAGTACTGTATTCATCAAGAGATGGGGAACATTGAACTTATATCCAGTAGTTCAAACACATACATCAGCGTTAACATATTGGCGAACAGGTGTGCGAGTGTAAACTTTTCTCTGATAACCTGTGTTAATGTGATGGCTGTGTTGATGTGTGCATTTGTAATTAATGTGGGGAATGGGGAGTTAACGACCGAGGCTTTAAGTTAGGAACTATCCCGGTATTTGCCTGGAGTGGAAGTGGGAAACCACGGAAAACCAAATCCAAGATTGTTGAGATGGGAATCAAACTTTGCTCTTCTTAGTTTTGCCTCACGAGTGCGCACCGTTCCAGTCCTCAGCCCAGAATTAAATTTCTTGGCAGAGCGGGGATCGAACCTGGAATCCGGGGCAATAGCTCAGAATGTAGCCTTAAGAATGGGCTTCCCTGTGTTAATACGATCTTTGACAAGCACTGAACATATAATTCTAAAACTCCCTCCATTACTGTGGCTGGCGAAGTGAGTCTATGCTCATTCCAGTAGTGGCGAAGTGATTCTATGCTCCCTTGCATAATTTACTGTCATGGAAATGCAAAGTATTGTACCTTCAACAGGTGATGGAAATTCATTATTTACAGCAATTTCATTCTGTTTATTTCAAAATGAAGATCGTCGTCCTGAGTTGCGTTTGCAAGCAAATTGCAAAAATTGCAAGGATTTTATTATTGGCGATCAATCTCATCGCATTCTCATCAGCAACCAACTTGAGAATGGAAGTATTCATTGTATATGTGAATATTATTGTTTATTGATTATTTGTTTTGAGTGCATAACAATGGGTCTAACCACGCAGTTGATTTTGGCAATGGAAGTAAGTTATTATTTGCCATTTAATATTTGGCAGCTACGTTGATGCAGGCCACTATAGTTATATATAAAATGACGTTAATTTGGGCAGAAATGCTGCTATAAATAAACCCATTTGACGAAATAGAACATTAGCCGCAAAAAAGTGGGAAATCGGAGAAAAATACGAAGCCACTTTTAAAATCCAATATAAATATGGCATTTCAGAAACAATTCCAGATACTATGCCGTTACAGTTTAGGGTCCTTGACGAACAAATGTAAACATTGTTCTGCACTGTATTTCTCTTGCGAGAAATCTACACTTGGTTACTTTGACCTTTGCTGTTGTAATGGTAAAATTAATCTGAATAAATATAAAATATTTGACAGGCTTTAACAATTATTTTTCACTGGAGATGATATCTCAAGGAATTCCAGAGGGACTAATCGGCAGTACAATGCTATGTCCTTCGTTTCATGGCGCAGCGGTCAAGCTGTATGCCTCTCACCAAGGCGGATCGGGTTCGATTCCCGGTCAATGCATGTGAGATTTTTGATGTGAAAGGCCATGTCCTGTGGTTCGGATTCCACGTTAAACGGAGGTCCCGTGGCTTATGATCGCGAGATTAACGGTCACGTTAAACTGCAAGCTTCCTTCCTTCCTTCGTTTCATTTGGTGCCAATGTTACTGTGCCACACGCACACGGTCCACGTTGTTTTAAAATGTATGGAATTGCACATCATCGCATTTCTTCGTTATATTCCAAAAATATAAGCGATGGTTTGCGGCCAGTTGTATTAGACTCATCAGAGTTCTTGAATCCCTTGGAACTAAACGACTGGCCGCCACATACTCCAAATGCTTGGCCCGTTATGCTGCTTAGAAATCTGAACGGTTCCCAATGACTCCTAAATGCAACCATATTGCTTGGATTTGGAAATAATAGGTGCAGTTAAAATTAGGCAGAGATGTCTAATCCTTCGACTTGATTTAACACCATCCGATAAAACACTATCATTTTTTTTTAAGAGGCAATATTTTCCAATTCATTTGGCATACTTTATCACAATCAATAAAGCTCAAGGGGAAACTCTGGAACGTATAGGCCTCAATTTGCCCCAACAATTTTTCAGTCATGGCCAGCAGTATTTTGCAATGTTGAGAGTGCAATCTTTTGACGCCCTCATAGTTTCAATAGAGTCAAAAAATAATCGTACAAAGAATGTACAGTAGGCCTATATAAGAAAATTCTTCGGTAAATATTTTTCTATTGACCGTCATGTTTTGACGGGTTTCAACTAGTAAACTTTTAATTTCGAACGTGCCTCTTCCTTTAGAACAGTTAAATCGATTCTCGGCTCGATAATCGGAACTGGTGGGTCCCATGATATGGATTATAAAGTTTGCATAATTCGCACGGCCGCCATCCTGAAATGGTACGGCGGATGACCTTGTAGTTTGGTCACAAGACGCGTCCTATACGAAGGTATGTTATTACCGAATTTGGTAGAGATCGGATAATTTGGTTAGTCGCTATTTGATTTTACGTTTTGAACGTTTGAGTGGCCGCCATTCAGTTTTGGTAAAGTTGGCGGCGATATAAAATATGACACTGAGGTGCCCTTTGCTTGTTCTACCTTTGTACCAAATTTCGTTCAATTCGGTTTCACCGTGTTCGAATTGATGGGGGGGGGGGACAGACATTCAGAGTACTCACACTCACACACACACACACACACACAGACTCACACACACACATACACACACACAGACAGACACACAATTTTTGGCTCTGTAGTGATCTCATAAGTCTACTTTCATTTTTTGCAAAAATCGAAACTAGGCTAAAAATGGCATATGTGCCTTAAATCTAAATTAAAATGAAAAATTAATGATAATAATTGAAATGGGGAGCGTGATGGCGCAGTGGCTTAGTAACCCGTCTTTCACCCGGACGGCCGGGGTTCGAATCCCGGTGACATCAGGGTTGAATTTTCACCTGAAAAATCACGTGGTGTCAGGAAGGGCATCCAGTCTTAAATCCCCGGCCAAAGCCAAAATGAGCCAGGTTGGCTCCGGCGACCCCAATTAATTGGGATGAGCAGAAGAAAATGATGAATGATAATGAAAATGAAAATCCACAGCCTGATTCCAGTCTCCGACCGGGTCAGGAATGGAATGAATGAAGCCCCCATCTAGCGGCGAGGATATGGACTGTGCCGGCTGCCGAGGCCTGACGCACTCCTCTGGGGCAATGATTAAATGAATGACAGATGAAATGAAATGATAGTGGAGAGTGTTGCTGGAATGAAATTTTGACAGGGAAAACCGGAGTAACCGGAGAAAAACCTGTCTGCCTCCGTTTTGTCCAGCACAGATCTCACATGGATTTTTATTAGCCTACTTTCGATTTTTGCAAAAAATGAAAGTAGACTTATGAGATCAACACAGGGCGAAAAAAGTGTGTCTGTCTGTGTGTGTGTATGTGTGTGTGTGAGTCTGTGTGTGTGTTAGTCTGTGTGTGTGTGTGTCTGTGTGTGTGTGATTGTGTGTACTCTGAATGTCGGTCCCCCCCTATCAATTCGAACACGGTGAATGCGAATTGAACGAAATTTGGTACAAAGGTAGCACTAGCAAAGGACACCTCAGTGTCATGTTTTATATCGCCGCCATCTTGACTGAAACGTAATGGCGGCCACACAAATGTTCAAAGCTTAAATCAAATTATGACTAACCTAATCATCCGATCTCTACCAAATTTTGCAACAACATACCTTTATGGGGGGAGCATCCTTTGACCAAACCAATAGGTCATCAGCGTAATAGTTTGCGGATGGCGGCCATCTTTGTGTGAAAATTGATTCCCCCTATTAATTCGAACACGGTGCAACCGAATGGAACGAAATTTGGTACAGAGGTAGTACTAACAAAAGGCACCTCAGTGTCATGTTTTATATCTCCGCCATCTTGACGGAAACGTAATGGCGGCCACACAAATGTTCAAAGCTTAAATCAAATTACGATTAACCTAATCATCCGATCTCTACCAAATTTTGCAACAACATACCCTTATAGAGGAAGCATCCTTTGACCAAATGAATAGGTCGTTAGCCTAATAGTTTGCGGATGGCGGCCATCTTTGTGTGAAAATCAATTCCCCCTATTAATTCAAACAGAAATGGAACGAAATTTGGTACAGAGGTAGCACTAGCAAAGGGCATCTCAGTGTCATGTTTTATATCGCCGCCATATTGACAGAAACGTAATGGCGGCCACACAAATGTTCGAAGCTTAAGTTTAATTACGACTAACATAGCCATCCGATCTCTACCAAACTTTGCAACAACATGCCTTTATGGAGGGAGCATCCTTTGACCAATCTAATAGGTTATTAGCCTAATAGTTTGCGGATGGCGGCCATCTATGTGTCAGAATCGATTCCCCCTATTAATTCAAACACGGTGAAACCGAATTGAACGAAATTTGGTACAGAGGTAGCACTAGCAAAGGGCAGCTCATATTCATGTTTAATATCCCTATAGAACGTTGTATTTCAACAAGCTACTACAACCAACATTCAATCATACTCCTTGAAAAGGACAAAGAGTTATAACAATACCCATGCATTTAGGAGAAAGTAGGCTATATGTTCTTTACTGAACATCTTGTTACCATATTAACCTACTTTCGATTTTTGCAAAAAATAAAAGTAGACTTATGAGATCACTACAGGGAGAAAAAAAGTGTGTCTGTCTGTGTGTGTGTGTATGTGTGTGTGTGAGTCTGTGTGTGTGTGAGTGTGTTTGAGTGTGTGTACTCTGAATGTCTGTCCCCCCCTATCAATTCGAACACGGTGAGCGCAAATTGAACGAAATTTGGTACAAAGGTAGCACTAGCAAAGGACACCTCAATGTCATGTTTTATATCGCCACCATCTTGACGGAAACGTAATGGCGGCCACACAAATGTTCAAAGCTTAAATCAAATTACGACTAACCTAATCATCCGATCTCTACCAAATTTTGCAACAACATACCTTTTTGGGGGCAGCATCTTTTGACCAAACTAATAGGTCATCAGCCTAATAGTTTGCGGATGGCGGCCATCTTTGTGTGAAAATCGATTGCCCCTATTAATTCGAACACGGTGAAACCGAATAGAATGAAATTTGGTACAGAGGTAGCACTAGCAAAGGGCACCTCAGTGTCATGTTTTATATCTCCGCCATCTTGACGGAAACGTAATGGCGGCCACACAAATATTCAAAGCTTAAATCAAATTACGATTAACCTAATCATCCGATCTCTACCAAATATTGCATCAACATACCATTATGGAGGGAGCATCCTTTGACCAAACTAATAGGTCATTAGCCTAATATTTTGCGGATGGCGGCCATCTTTGTGTGAAAATCGATTCCCCCTATTAATTCGAACACGGTGAAACCGAATGGAACGAAATTTGGTACAGAGGTAGCACTAGAAAGGCCACCTCAGTGTCATGTTTTATATCTCCGCCATCTTGACGGAAACGTAATCGCGGCCACCCAAATGTTAAAGGCTAAAATGTAATTACCTAATAATCTAGTCTCTACCAAATTTTGCAACAACAAATCTTTATGTGGGAAGCATATTCTGACCAAACTGCTAGATCATCAGCCCAATAGTTTGCAGATGGTGGCCAAGTATGTGTGCAAATCGATTCCCCCTATCAATTCAAACACGGTGAAACCGAATTGAACGAAATTTGGTACAGAGGTAGCACTAGCAAAAGGTACCTCAGTGTCGTGTTTTATATCACCGCCATATTGACGGAAACGGAATGACGGCCACCCAAATATTAAAAGCTTAAATCAAATTTCGACCATCCGAATAATTTGATCTCTACCGGATTTTGCAACAACATGCCTTTTTGTGGAAAGCATCTTATGACTGACTACAAGGTCATCAGCCCAATAGTTTGCAAATAGCGGCCATGTATGTGTGCAAATCCATTCCCCGGATCAATTCAAACACGGTGAAACCGAATTGAATGATTTTTTTTACAGAGGTAGCACTAGCAAAGGGCACCTCATATTCATGTTTAATATCCCTATAGCACGTTGTATTTCAACAAGCTACTACAACCAACATTCAATTATACTCCTTGAAAAGGACAAAGAGTTATAACAATACCCATGCATTTAGGAGAAAGTAGGCTATATGTTCTTTACTGAACATCTTGTTTTATTTATTCCAATTATTATCATGAATGATAATAATTGGAATAAATAAAATATGGTAATAAAAATTGATATCCTTACAAATGTAGTAAATATAAGATTGTTCTTTTAACAATAATTTTTAAAAAATAGTTACCTAGGTACCTAGATTACAAATAATGACATGCCACTATACTTCATTGATCTGATAAATACTTAATGTATGCATTACATACGGGAGAATTTTCAACACGGTAAGATTACTTAATGGTATGACCAATACATTTAATACCTCCTTTTATATCAAGACTGATTACTGTATTTAATCATTTCTTTCTCCATACAAGGTTGCATTAAAGCGGAAAATATATAACCTAACACTGTTTGGCAAATTTAAAGAGGAACGTCTGATACCGTAATTTCATTTCAAGAATCCCCGTTTTCTTCTAAACGTTTTAGACATTTATTAGAATTGCCACATATCCATATTGGGCATTTCAACTCAAATTCTTGTACGAATTTCCGAATTTCTCCATCCCATACAACGAGGTAGGTGATAATTAATCATTTAAAAGTAGATTTGTATCAGTTTCATATGCTGGCTAATTATGTTTCGTTTATTTATATTCCTTTTTTTCTGACATGTTTTATTTTCCTATCTGTTAGGTTATTTCATGTCATCGTAATACTGGTTGGCACCTATTCAAAATCATTAATAATCTCCGTATTGAAGAGGATTCAACTTATTTAACTCAAGCGCCGAACTGAATTATTTTAATGATTTTCTAAATTATTTTGTGTATATTTTGATATTTTTTTAAGCTTAACATTTTTACACTCACAGTTAATAGTTCTTATTTTCTAACTACTTTTTTAAAATTATTGTAAAAAGACCAATCTTATATTTATTTAATTAATACTACATTTGTAAGGATATCAATTTTTATTACCATATTTTATTTATTACAATTATTATCATTAATTTTTCATTTTAATTTAGATTTAAGGCACATATGCCATTTTAGTTTTCAATTCTTAATTGATTTTCTTTTTAGGCTGAGGATGACCCCATTGTAGGTCGAAACATGTACTAATATATACAATATATATTTGTTTATGTATTGATTTGGCGTATAATTTAAATGTTTAATTCTAACATCAATACGGATTTTAAAAACATTTGTTTTCAATGGCAAATGTGTTTGCATTCTCTAATGTCCTTCATTGCTTGTTCAATGTATAGATTGAAAAGTGTGAGTGTTAAGTTTCAGCCTTACCGTACACCTTTCTGAATACCAGCTTATCTTTCTTGTCCTTCGGCTCGAATAAATGCCGTCTGTTTTCTAAATTAGGTTGTAGATCACCCTCCTATCCCAGTACTTTATTCCGATCCTTTTCAAAAAGTCAAACAACTTACTCCAATCAACGTTATCAGAAGCCTTTCCTAAGTCTATAAATGCTATGAACGTTCTCTTATTTATCCTTACTAGTGGATCCGTGCGAGAAATCCCGCCCCATTTGTACAGACTACCCGCTCGGCACTAGTGCTATGCGGGCTGTAGGCGACACAGTTCTGCCACGGGCTGTCGTCTTGTTCATTTGTTTAATAGCACTTTATAAACAAATAAATATATTTTCGTTGACTTATCAAGAAATGCAAGATTTTGCATGCACTATTGAGACGATCCTACATATGAGTAGGTACCAAGTGAAATAACATGATCAGGTCTTCAAACCACACCTTCTAGCTCCCTCTGGTTTAGGAGTTAGAGTTTCGTGAAACATACACCTTAGCGTATTATACGTATAATAAGATTCTACCTTCCAAGATCAGTCTAAGATTTAGTACAGATTCCCTTGTGCCTACGTTTATCCTGAAACCAATTTGGTCTTCACCGACCTCTGTTCCTATCTGTCTTTCCATCCCCTTGTAAATTATTCTAGTCTGGATCTTTGAATCATGAATGATGAAGCTGATTTTACGGTTATCTTCACATTTGTCAGCTCCTGCTTTCTTCGGTATAGGAATGATAACATTCTTCTTGAAATCAGAGGGTACCTCACCGGTCACATAAATCCTACATATGAGTAGGTACCAAGTGAAATAACATGATCAGGTCTTCATCACCTATGCAACGAAGCAACTTAGTAGGGAAGAGTTTTTGTCAGTAGAAAAGGAGAGGAGGTACCAGATCAGGGACAATCATGCATGGTGTTTAATTGAATCGTTTATTTAAAAACAACACTTCTCTACTTTTTTTTTTATCTATGGAGCCGATATGCCATTCTTGACTCATTCCTTCTTTTTTTCTAACCTTTCCAAAGGACACGCTGCTGTCCTGAAACGTGTCGGTTATCTTAAAATTTAAGGTATCTGTATTCATATAAGTCTTTAGTAAATTTCCATAATTTTAAATCAAACTTTTTGAAATTTTCGTGGTTAATTAGAGAGGAATGTATGCAATCAGAATGGTTAATTTTTAAATTTAAACGGTGTCAAACATTTTTGTGTAAAAATATTGACATTTTTTGTGATCACCTAACAACTACCATCATTAATTTTATTTCAATTTTCCTTTCACATAGCTATTAACATTAGTATTTTGGTGTCCCTTACTAAATTTATTAGTTTATCGCATTTCTGGACCTTTGAGATGTAGCATAAATGTAAAGTTATATTTTGAGCATCATGTTCTATGTAGAAAACTGTGATTTGTAAACATTATTTATACTGGCTGTACCAATAAAGAGCTAATTATGAGCTCAATATTCAGTTATAAGCTTACAACATGTTGTGTTCCAACAAGGAAGATTTCTAAATTAATGTAAGGTCATTTTCTACTACTTGTTTCATAAATTACGATGGTGAATCAAAAAGGAGGTATCACTTCCCAGTAATAATAATATTGTATGGCTTCGGATGCCAGGTGCAAGCTTTGTTATTTGACGCCCATAGGGCAGCTTGTATGTTGAATTTTGTCGTTCCTTGGAACGCTATCAATGTCAAGGAGGTTAGATATCTAAGCTCCTTGACACTATAGCGCTTTCTAGTAGAGAATTGAGGAACTTTGTGTTGGCGGAAAATCCCGAGATTAATTTTGCCATTAGGAACACGGCCTACTGAATTCAAATGGGTTCTTTAACATGCCAACAACGTATGGTATACGTGCCGTGATTTTTGTCGCCTTTCAAAAATAACTTACCACGGCCAGGAGCGAACCTGCAATCTTGGGGTTGGTAGACCAACACGATAACCACTCACCCACCGTGGCAAGCACTTCCCCGTTATGGCCCTTTATTAAACCACATACACATAGACACACGGCTATGACAATATACAATGTAAGTTCATAGGCCCAAGAGACTGTAAACATTTCTCGGAACGGGCAACCAACTTTTCGATCCCGGATGCTTAGAAATCACCTCCAGCGCTATGTATACACTTGGATGCAGCTGCTTTCACCTCCTCATCGTCCACCACTTCACCCCCGAAACAAAGAGAACATCGATAGAATGAGTGCACACCACATCACCACACGAACGAAGGCCAAGGTCCAACCTTCTGCAGGAAAGGTAATGGCGACAATGTTCTTTGACATGGAGGGTGTGATTGTTGTTGTTTGAGTCTTCAGTCTTTTGATTGGTTTGATACAGCTCTCCATGACTCCCTGACCTGAGCTAATCGTTTCATCTCTACATACCTACCACATCCTACATCCGAGGCAATCTGTTTAACATATTCTAACCTTGGTCTACCCCTACAGTTCTTGTCCTCGACCCTTCCTTCCATAACTAAGCATGGTATTCCTGGGTGTCTTAGTATGTGTCCTTCTAACCTATCTCTTCTCTTCATTAGCAGTCGCCATAAACATCTCTCCTCTCCCACTCGTCTTAATACCTCTTCGTTTGTAACCCTATCTACCTATCGGAACGCCATCATTCTCCTGTAACACCACATTTCAAATGCTTCAATTCTCCTCTTTTCTGCTGCACCAATAGTCCAAGTTTCACTTCCATAGAGCGCCACGCTCCAGACAAAGGCTTTCAAAAATGACTTCCTAATACCTAAATCTATATTCGATGTCAACAGATTCCTTTTTTGTAGAAATGCTTTCCTTGCCTGAGCCAACCTACTTTTTATATCCTCTTTGTTTCGTCCACCACTGGTTATTTTGCTCCCTAAGTAACAGAAGTCTCCTACTTCCTTCAGCTTTTCACCTGCCAATTTGATGTCCATAGAGGTTTCTGATTTATTTCGGCTGCATTCCAGTATTTTTGTTTTACATTTATTAATTTTCATCATGAATTCTTTTCTCAAGGCGGAGTCCATACCATTCAAAAACTCATTCAAATCCTCAGGCGTGTAGTGCACGTGGAATTTATGCCGAAAGGGACGACAATCAACTCTGCCTCGTATTGTCAAACGTTGAACCGGTGAATTAAGTAAATATATAGCACAGTGTACATTTATGACCTTACTATTGGACTTAAAGACTATTAAGCAATCTTCACAGTATCTTTATATGCACATGTAAAATAATTTAACCTAGAATAATGGATGCAATATTTATGCATTGCTTCAAATTCAAAGCTCTTTTTAAGGGGATTTTTAAAGGCCTATCCTGCGAATGTTAAATAAGCCAAGATTTTGTTCCTGTATTTTGGGAACCAATGAAGAAGATAGGCATACAACTCTGAATTTTTACAGCTGACATTTCCACATTATTAAAGAGGACTGAAGCAGAATTAAGATATAAAAACTAAAATAATTAGATATATATATATATATTTTGAGATGTAATTTTTACACAAACTATTTGTAGATTCACACCCCAAACTTTGGGTCTATGGAAACCTCTGCTACGAGTCTGCTTCAGTAAGGACAGTAAGATATAATAGAGTATCTCACAGTTTCATGTATCTATCACAAGTAGTTTTTCAGATAAAGGAACATTTATTGTAAAAAAGAGTCATTGAGAATATCAAGTTTAAAACTTGAAATGATAAGAAATCACACAAATGTTTAATTTAAGGCACTAAAGCAACTTGCAGCATAGTCAGGATTCTTTTCCTTGTCCCCCTCCTTCTCTAAAAACCTTTTCCTTCGGGATGACCTTGCATCTTAGGCGTTGAGCTCGGCTGCACGCTGTGTAGGCTAAGTGTTACAGTCCCTTTACAGTCTGACAGCCAGGGTTGATGTTGAGTTGTTATAACACTAATTCTTCCTATGTTGCCATCATTAAATATTAACGCAGCATCACTGGCTCAATGTTTTACATTACTCGAGTCCATATAATATTGTCGAAAGATTCGTTGGGATTCTAAAAAAATACAATAATTAAAATAATAATCTAAAAGAATTAGTCAACTCTTAACTAAACGTTTTCATATCAAGTAAAACGTAACCTAAATCACAACAATTACGGTACTCTCTAAAATTTCCTCCAATGATCCCAGTTCTTCAAAATGTTTACCTAATTTAGATTCACTTGCAGTGCAGTGGTAGGGGACACGTCTGTCTTGTCTGGTGTCACATTCTGACCATCTCTTTCTACACTGTTGGTGTATTCTACCTGTTGTGAACCGCATGGTCTTGTGTTTTTACTATGCTCGTAGCCACAAAAGTTGCGTTTCCTAAATAGATTAGCACTTGTAGGCATATACAGGGTGATTCTTATTATCGTTTAAAACTCTCTGTAGCGACGTAGATGGCATTGAGACGAGTAGGCTAATTTGATATAGGACACTTAGGGTCGCAAGTGTCCGGAAATACCTTAAAAGTGAACCACAACTGTTAAACATACGACGTCATCATGGTGACGGCTAAGCTCGAGCTGTCAGGCCCGTGCACTCATACGCACACCAAAGCATCCAAAGCAAACTTTGAATGCCATATCACTCTGGTTCAGTGTCCTGCTTCCACTTGAAAGGAGAAGAGAGAGAGAACAAAGAAAGTTGATGGATAGGCCCCGGATTTGAACCTCGAACCCCACGCACCCAACTCACACAGATTCGGAACAAGAGTGATATGACATTCAACGTTTGCTTTGGATGCTTCGGTGTGCCTAAGGGAGCACAGGCCCCGCTCGAGCGTAGTCGTCACCTGACGTCACATGTTTAACAGTAAATTGTGGTTCACTTTCAAGGTATTTCCGGACACTTGCGACCCTAAGTGTCCTATGTCAAATTACTTGTCTCAATGCCATCTACGTCGCTACAGAGAGTTTTAAACGTTAATAAGAGACACGCTGTATATACTGTTTACCAAAATAAGAACAATCAAACTACCCGGAAGCACTGCCAGAGATATTAATTCACCCAAAATTCGCTTTTCTTCCCACAAGAAAAGCAAAGTGGAAGACATATTGAAAATGGAAGAGTAAAGAAAATTGAGCGTTGGGTATTCTCTGTCAATAGGTGAAGACCACAGCCTTCTACGTGCAGTTGTTTAAGAGATATTTGTAAATAAAGAGACGCATGTCAAAAATCAACCAGCCTGAAGGATATGCAAGCAATGTTATAAAATTAAAAATTAAATACTTCTAACGATCACTTAGAGATAAATTAGATAGCATTTTACTCGGGAAACACTAAATAATAATGTTAGCCATATTTTGTAAAATGTCAAAAATTCCACATTTTTTCCTTCCAGTTCTCCTTGAACTTATCAAAGAAAAAAATCCAAACAATAACTTTGAAGAATTAATCTTTAAGCAGAAAAAAAAAGAAACTTAATACATCAGAAGATTTCATGGCTTCCAATCCAACCTAGAATCATGGTTCTAGCTCTGGGTTGCCTAGTTTGATCTTAATCCTTCTCCAGTTGGTGGTCACAATATTCTTCTCTCTGGGTTGAGAATTATTATCTCAGCATATTATTCTACTCTCCTATCCCCTCCCTGCTTTTCTTGATAATTACCTTGTCCAAGTATCGTGGAACCAAATACTCTGGGGAGATATTTGGCTTGTTGCGTTAAAATTGGTAGAATTATCATTAAAAATTATTAAGGCGGCTTCTGTAGCGTAGTTGGTAGCATAGCTTCTATGACCAAGGTTGCGGGTTCGAACCCGGTTGAAATCGTCGGATTTTTTAAGAGCGTTAAAATCCATCATTATGACTTCCTTCGGTGGGGAAGTAAAGCCGGCGGTCGCATGTCATAGATTTATGGCATAAAAGGAACCTTCTACTAACTACACTCGTGTGAAGCCAAAATTTGTAGGTTAGGTTTGATTAATGCTCTTAAGTTACAACGTTCGTCACCGTGCGCTGGTTGCGATGGCATCTAGTAGCAGCGGAGTTCACAGCTAGGTGTCGTGGGCGGTTGCATTTGGTAGCGAAAGTAGGAACAACTTGAAATTATCGTCTGCAGTCCTTACTTGAAATAAAAACAGATAACACACACTAATACAGCCATCACAATTAACACCGCCAATCAGACAGATTCTACACACACCCATAGTACACGGGGCTAGATGACCGGGTTGTCGCAGCCCCTAAACTAAGGAACCAACCAACCAAAAATATAATTAAAATAAATAGTTTTTTTTGGTGCTTAATATTTAAATATTTGTCAGTAATAGTCTAATTACCTCATTTACTAAGTTTTCTGAGGAGTTTATTGGTTTCTGGTTTTGCAGGGTAGAGAGTGTCCGTGGGTTTCATTGTGAAGGAAAGGAGGTGGTTATGGAATACCATTTTGTTTTACGGAAGTAAGTCCAAGAATTTATTTGAAAAAATATTTTAATTATATTAGGTTATTGGCTTGCTATTTATCTCTATTACGCTCACATTACAAGGTTTTTGGATAAGCGGTAGGATTACGGTTTTTTAACTGTCAAACTTAGATAAATGGCAGGGGTTATGGAATAGTGCTGGGGATATGGAATAGTATATCCCGAATATAAGCAAGATATCCTTACTTACAAAAAACACAGATATAATGATCGCTATCACATTCAGAACAATCCTCATGGGCCCACATCTCACACTGCATGCACTAAACCCATGTTTCACCTCTGAAGTCCCCCAAAAATCTGGCATTACAGAATATTCACTGTACATTGTCATATTTTGGTTGGGGTCGGATGCTCACAGTTTCACTGCTACTAATCATGTAGTTCTATTGAGTCAGAATCACCAATTTATCCTCTACATTTGCTGGTAGGACATTTTACCCCTAATTTTGAGTCAGCTGAAGTTTTTTCGTCCTTTTTGAGTTGATCCAAGTAGGAAAAGCGTAGTTCTAGGGACACCAAACTCTTTCGCAGCTTCAGCTTTCCCATTTTATTCTCACGCATAGACTTGATAGCTTTTGCCATTGCCCATGGATCCCATTTCTTCCACTGCTGGTGATCTACCGGCGCGGGTTTACTACAACCTGCCATTTATTTGGCTGTGGATAAATATACAAACTACGAATTAAAATTTATAGTGATATATGTACTTAGTCATGGAGTATTTATTTATAGTTTGCGTTTCATATTTAAACAAAACATGATATGGTATAGATGTGATTTAGAAGGTAAACATCGTTGTTACGTGCAATCGTAGGTGGCACTGTAGTTACCTTTTAACATGGGAGGGGTTATGGAATACTTGAAACTCAAAAGGTCCATAACCCCCTCCCATTTAAAGTTACATTTACATGTTCTTATACGTCACATCTTATCTTCCATATTAAATTCAGTTACTTCATTTGAGAACCATATTAAGGCATTTAAAGCGAAACTGGAGTTATTTTTTTATTTTATTTTTATTTAGTCAATTAACCCTCTAGGTTGGTGGTTCCTACGGACTCAGCGAGGGAACTCACCACTACCGCCTCTAAGGGCAGTGTCCTGGAGCTTGGAACATCTGGTCGGGATGGATACAACTGGGGAGATGTGATCAGCACTTCGCCCAGGCGGCCTCACCTGCAAAGCGAACAGGGGCCTCATGAGGGATGGGAAGGGATGGAAGATTAGGATGGATAGGCTAGGAAGAGGGAAGGAGGCGGCCGTGGACTTACAGTACGTACCATCCCGGCATTTGCCCGAAGACGAAGTGGGAAACCACGGAAAACCATTTCGAGGATGGCTGAGGGGGAATCGAACCCCCTCTACTCATTTGGGCCACCCGAGGCTGAGTAGACCCCGTTCCAGTCCTCGTACCACTTTTCAAATTTCGTGGCAGAGCCGAGAATCGAACCCAGGACATCCGGGGCGGCAGCTAACCATGCTGACCGCTACGCTACGAAGGCGACGAGACTGGAGTTTAAGGATGAAAACACAACACATACCTGAAAATTGCTCAATGAGTACACACCTGTGTAAATTTCCGCAACGTCTGATGGAGAACATTGACGCTCACCGCTGCTGAAGGAACACGAGGGAAAATCTGCCATCTTGTGGCGTCTAATAGTACCATAGAGGATTAGTTTAAACGTTGACGTTTAGGGAGTAGCACTTGTCAGAGTAGATATCATAGTATTCCATAACCCCATACCTATTCCATAACCACAACCCGAAATGCTACCATCAACGACACCTAGCTGCGGACGCGGCTACTAAATACCATCGCAGTCAGCACTCTATGGCGAACGTTGGAACTAATAGAGCGATATCAAACTAACCTACAAATGTTTGCTTCCACAAGTGTAATTAGTGGAAGGCCCTTTTTCATGCCATAAATCTATGACGTGGAACAGCCGGCTTTACATCCCCTCCGAAGTAGGGCATACTGAAGGATTTTTAACGCTCTTAAAAATCCGACGACTTCGGCCGGGTTTGAACCCACGATCTTGGGCATAGAAGCGCAGCATGCTACCAACTACGCCACCGAAGCCGCCGCAATTGGGATTATTTTGTGTTCATGGACTGAAAGTTACAATACCAATTAGAATAATCATTGCTATCATCATTATCATTGTCATTATTAATTTTTTTTGTCGTGTGACCTCCTGAGAGACCGAGTGCAGATCTTTCTAGTCGACGCCCGTGGGCGACCTGCGCGTCGGTAGGAGAGATGGAATGGATGAAGATGGATGAAACTGGGCAAGGATGTGGAAGGACGCGGCCGTGGCCTGTCAGAAGGTACCGTTCCAGCATTTGCCTGGTGTTGAAAATGGGAAACCACGGAAAACCATTTCAAGGACGGGCAACGGTGGGGCTCGAACCCACGCGTCTACCGAGTCGGCAGAGAGCTTGGCCCCATGACCTAACGCTGCGCTTTATTTAGCCAGCGTAGCCACTGCTGTCGGTTCATTATTAAGTCATCAAAATAGTCTGACAGACGCAATGAGCGATATATAGAAAGTGTGAAGGCTTACACCGAAAAGTTTCCCCATTTACTGTATATAGAACTCGGAAGTTTGAAGTTTACGGCCTTCTTTTCGTAGCGAGAGAAACAGTCGCCGATGCCGTTCTCAATTTCTTTAAGAAGTTTGAACTTGATAAACCAGAATATATTCATAGACATCTGCTAAAAGATCTTAATAGATCCTACCAAAACCATTAATCTCTCACAGCCAGGGAGTGTAAAGTAACTTCTATCCTTTCAGATCAATGCCTCTTCCACACACTTTGTGACGTTCACCCCAGCACTTGAATTTAAATATTCAACGTAACCTTATGTAGTTACAAAATGGAACATATGTAAGTTTAATTTTACTTTTCTCGTTATTTTCATTTATTTATTTATTTAATTGGATTGATTTGATTGTTTTTATAAGGTGCGCTCAAAAAGTAACGAGCCAGAGGCTGGAATGCGCAAACCGGTGACAACATGGCTAATCATGGTGTGTGTAACGAGGTGTGGTTCCGACCAGAGCGTGGAAGGTCACTGCCCGTCGCTAGATGGCACGCGTGCACGTCACGTGACGATACAAAGCGAGCAGCAGCATGCATCAATTGTCCAAACAAGACCAAGACAGTAGGCCATTCGAAATGCTTCCTGGTGTGATTGAAGACTGTGGGGCACCCATTGAGCACACACTTTTCGCAAGTGCAGTCGTTCCTTCATGATGGTGTGCACACTTCCGACGCTCAATCCGACCACGGCGGCTATGGCGTTCACTGTCACTCGGCGGTCCTGGGTAATGAGTGCATCAACCAGCTGGACGTTGTCATCGGTAATGCATGGGGGTGCCCCAGACCGGGCATCATCGGCTAACGACTCCCGTCCTTCCCTGAAGCGCTTGTGCCACGCCTTGACCCTTGCAAGGGACATGCAGTGTTCGCAGTACACTTGTGACATTCGGCGATGAATATCCCTTCCCCCTACTCCTTTCGCTGTCAGAAACCGAACAACACCTCGTTGCTCTTCGTTTGACGCGTCCATGTCACTGTTTGCAATGCGACTGGCAGCGTTGGACGATTGATGCATGCTGCTGCTCGCTTTGTGTCGTCACGTGACGTGCACGCGTGCCCTCTAGCGACGAGCTGTGGCCTTCCACGCTCTGGTCGGAACCACACCTTGTTACACACGCCACGATTGGCTGATGTCGTCACCGGTTTGCGCATTCCAGCCTCCGGCTCATTACTTTTTGAACGCACCTTATAGTTCTTGAACGGCCATTAGAGACCACGTGAAATAACTGTTACACATTCATAGAAGCCTTCTTTGCAGCCCAATATTCTTGTATTCTTTCCCTGTCTCCATCCGCTGTTCATCTTGCCTTCTTCGCGAAAGCCCTTGAAGTTATAGACCTCCTGCCGGTACTTGATTCTATTAGCGATGTCTTCACGCTTAGTACCCATTTTCTCCAGATCCTTCCTGACCGCCTTGAACCACTTATCACAGGTTTTAGGTCTGCCATCAAGTATGGTGAAAATTCGACTACAGTCAACCTCCTTCTGCCCATTCTCAATAGATGAAATTAGAATTTAAATCTTCTCTTGTTTATGGATTCCAACAGTCGTTCGTTACTTTGATACAATTCTGTGTTTCCTCGCAACCTGTATTGTCCATCCACGATCCTCGGCCCCATTATCTTCCTAAGGATCTTTCTCTCAAACTTCTCTGCTTCCCTAAAACCAGCCTTTCCAGTAATTCGGAGACATTCACTTCCATAGAGACACTCTGGTTTAATCACTATATTGTAGTGTCAGATTTTAGCTTGCATTGAGATTGCCCTTTTCTTGCATAAGTTGTGTGTTTGATTTATTTGTTTATTAGTTATTTAATTATTTAATTAATTAATTTTATTCATTTAATTATATACTTGTGTATTTATTTATATTTTCATTTATTTATTTATTTATTTATCATTAAACCTTAACAAAATCTGTGGAAGGCCAAGGAAAAAAAGTTATCACCATACACAATACAGTAGTGCCTCATAAAATGTTGAATATAAGGCAAAACCAAATATAATACTTATTTTTCGTCATCTTTCGGCGCCTATCTGGTTCGTATGTTGGCGATCATGATGGCTATTCTTGTGTTATTGGTGGCAACGCGGAGCAATTCAGTTGAAGACATATTGAACCAGCATCTAAGATTGTCGACCCAAGATATTCTTCTCCATCCGGGACCTCTTTTGCTGTTGATGTTCTCTTGGAGTATTATTGTAACAGGGCGTATCAATTTGTATTGCGCATGATATGACCTAGATATTGCAATTTTCGTCTTTTCATTATTTTGATCAATTTTGGTGTTATGTTCATTCTTCTCATTACTTCTACACTTGTCACCCTTTGTGTCCAAGGTATTCTTAGGATCCGTCTATAAAGCCACAATTCAATGGCCACCAGCCTATTCTCCGTGTTGATATTTAAGGTCCATGTCTCTACACCATGTAAGAGAACAGAATATACATAGCAGTGCAAAAGTCTGATTTTTGTTCTTAATACACTATTTATTAACGGAAGAAGAAAATATAAAATATTTACATATGCACGTAGGACGATTCATACGTCATGGCGACAGTGGATTATTTTACGACAATATGCAAGCACACAAAATTAACTATATACAGTGGAAAGTATGTTAAACGGCCTTCGAAATGTTGCCACTGGGTGGAGTCTGAGTACACCGGTTTGAATATGAGCACGACCGCAATATCAATATCAGTTTTCTGTTAACAGCGGTTCGTAAAGCTGGTAACCAAAGGTCAACAGCATGCGTACTTTGACAAAACGCTTGCAGCCGATGGTATTGACCGTCTTCGCTATCAATGGCAACGAACCGTGGACAACATAGGAGATTGCTTTGAAGGATGATAACCATCATCATGCTTCAACCATCGTCAAGAAATAACGTGTTGACAAATGCTGTGAAATAGGTTGTACGCGAATAAAACAGTGATTTCAATATGTTCTATTTGATCTTGTCCTGTCCACAGATTCCGGCATCCATACCCCATGAGGTGGCAACATACGAAGGTCATGTAACATACTTTCCCATGTATGTAGTTAATTTCGTGAGTTGTCACATTGGCGAGGAATGAAAAATAGTTGTCATGACTTATGAGTCGCCCCTCCTACATTTAGGTGTTTCTCATTCACTCGTACTGATTCATTCTTCCACATATTAGCTTGCTTTCTCATCACGTCATGTGCTTCCCATATATATAGTTTTACATTTAGTGTTGGCAGGTAGGTCGTTCCAAATGATCGAGAAAACAATTCTAATCTGAAGGAATCAGTTTTCGCAAAGGGAGACAGACGGACGTTAAGATTAAGAGAGTCGAGGTAATGGTGAAAGGTGAATGGCCCCTGTGAGGAATTATTGTAACAGTGTAATTACTGTATAAGGAGATGATTGACGGTAGGGATGGCTTATAACTGAATAGTAAGCTGTATATGCACGTGGTGAATTGTACAACCTAACTTTGTTACCCAATAAGTTGGTTCCTCTCTCTGTAAAACTAATACTGTAATTATTAAACCGAGCTAAATTAACATGGTTAGTTAACTGCTGTCCTTAAAAATCACTGATTACGGGTTCAACCTCAACGATGTAAGGATCGATTTCCAGTCGGTCATCATGACGGCATGGGTCTAAATCTTGGGCAATAAATAGAAATAAAACTTCTCAAATATCTTTACATATCTGAAATAATACACCAATTACACTCTTACAACTCATACACTTCACTACATAAGGTAATAAACGAAAATGAATTGCTTTGCAGATGGTCAACATGATTGTAACCAATTGTAAAGGGTTTTATTCCCTAGACCTGACAGAAATTTCACTATGTTAATTAATACACTCGTTAATGCGTATATTAACACATTTTCCGTCATGGTTAATGTTTTAATATTGAAGTCATATCTTACTAGATAAAGTAGGGGTCCCCATTTTAGCAAAAACGAAAAATTAAGCATGTTCCTCAATTGTGCCAACAGTTGAAGATCTAAAGGGCCCAAAGGGTTTCAAATTGTGAGCCTTGGAGAGCTCTACCAAACTAAAAACACAAATTTTGAAAATCAGCCTCGGGTGGCCCAAATGAGTAGAGGGGGTTCGATTCCCACCTCAGCCATCGTCGAAGTGGTTTTCTGTGGTTTCTCACTTCGTCTTAGGGCAAATGCCGGGATGGTCCCTACCGTAGGGCCACGGCCGCATCCTTCCCACTTCCTTGCCGGACCCTCCCACTCTTCCCGATCCCTTCATCAGTCCCCTGTTCGCTTTGCAGGTGAGGCCACATGGGCGCCGCTGGTCACTCACCCCAGTTGTATCTCCGACCCATAGTCTCAAGTCACTGCCCTCAGTGGCGGTAGAGATGAGATCCCTCGCCTAGTCCGTGGGAAAAGCCGAACCTGAAGGTTAAAATGATAGCGAAAAAAAAAACCGTAATACTTTCTTTAATGTGTTCTTTGGTTCAAAACCCTTAGGCGTAATTTGATGTTTTGAAACATCTTCCCTACCGGAAGTAGTTATAAGGGCTTAAGTGAAAGTCTGCACTGACTCACACTAGCGCTCGTAGTAGCCTAGTAGAAAAGGCAAACTGCTAATGTAATCAACCGATTGTGGTTGAGTTGCCAGTGAACAATCAACAGTCTACCGCGTGTCATCATGCCTGCACCTTGTAAGAATTGTTTAGTGTGTCCTGTACGTTTGGAAAAGTGGAGAAAACAACAAAAATTAATTACAAATGCACCAAAAGAGAAATCGTGCTAATGGAAAGTCTAATCTATGACCTTCAAGGATGTTTTCCACATTGAGTTGCTTGCATAAATCTTGCCTAGATTTTTGCTTCATCATCTTCATTTCCCCTTTTCCAGCTGACACCGGGTGGGGGCAATATGGTTCCTCTCCACTTTGTTCTGCCGTTCCACCATTCCTCTTCCGACACGGTGTTCCAATCCAGGTTCCGTTTTCTAATGCTATACTTCACCGAGTCCATCCAACGCATTCTTGGTCTTCCTCGTCCTCTCTTCCCTGTCATCCGTCGTTCCAGTGCTCGTCTTGGTAGCCTTACTTCATTCATCCGTTTGACATGTCCAAACCATCTCAATCTGTTTTGCTCCAGTTTGCCATTTATTTTCTGTACTCCCAGTTATTTCCGTATATCTTCATTTCTCACTCTGTCTCACCTCGTTTTCTGGACCATACTTCTCAGGAATCTCATCTTAGCTGCCTATACTCTGCTCTCATCCCTCTTAGTCATTGTCCAAGTTTCTGCTGCATATGTCATAATATGAACGTAATATGCTTTAGCCTTAATTGGTATATCCTTGTTCCCCGTACCTGTTGGTAGAAAGCACTCCCGAGTTGTATTCTTCTGCTAATTTCCAAATCTAGTCTTCCATCTTCAGTCAGTTCACTTCCCAAGTATGTGAAGTGTTTCACCACTTCCAATTCCTTATCTCCGACTTTGATTACTCCTTTTCCTTCTTTCTTACCTCTACTCAGTGCTTGATTTGTAAAAAAAAAGAGGTTCCGGTACTGTGGGCTACCGGGTGTGGTGGGAGGGGGGCTTTATGGAATATTGAAATACAGAGTTCTAAAACCGATATTTTTACGCTTTCCTGAACACCTTTAATAATTAATCAGTGGACAAAATAGCACACTAATTTTGATTGCAATTTTAAATTAAATTGAGATTGCTGTAGCAACATTTTTTTTACCATAGCCGTTAGCCTATTTCAAATTTTAATGTAGAGGCTACCATTCAAACATTGTACATTGTTTCAATTCTTTTTACGTAATTTTAAAAATTAAGTGCATTTGGTTTGAAAATTCACACATGTTCACCAACAATCTTTTATTTCTTGTTTTATAATTTTGTCTTCACAGTTTTCAGAAATATTTTTTTATTACAAAAGGTACTGTACTTTAAAATGTTCTACCTCACAGTTTATAAAATTGTTCAAAGTTTTGAAAAGTTTTCGTTGTATGTGCCTCGTCGCTCCCTCTCACCTTGCTGTTAGTATCCAGAGCGGGATGCTGTCCCCGAAGCACCCATGATTCGACGTACTTTGATGTAGAGTCCAGTCAAGGACTAAGTTGACCTTGACTTACAACTAACGTTCGATAGTTCTAAAAATTATGTTATATATTCGACTTTTCCTCCGGTCAGAGGTTTCGGTACGGCGTACCGGTGCGTACCGTCACAAATCTAGCCCTGTCTCTACTCATCACCACTGTTTTACTCTCCTCCACATTTATCTTCAATGCCCATTGCTCAATCTTTTCATTTATTACGTCTAAGTGTTCTTGTACCTCCATCTCACATTGCTTCATATTGTAATTAATTCACCCATTACAATTGGCATGTCCATGTCCATGTCAGGGGCAGATGACCTCGTAGTTCCGCCCCTTAAAACAACAATAACTAACTAACACTAGGGTACAATCGTGTTGACCGTCTGAACACCGTTTAAATTTCGTTTACTGAGGCAGCACTGAAATATTGCTTCCAACACGATAATAATTCAGATATGTCTTGCTGAAATTGTTGACATTTGAATTTCAGGCACAACGATTTACCATGGAACGTCCGAAAGTTCGTCCACAACCAAATCCTTAACTTCAACTTCACCGCCGATCTGATGAAGGTGGAGCCGTGGGCGAGAAGCAACTGGTCGCACACGGATCTACCGCGACTCAGAAAGGGAATGGTTGGCGCACAGGTGAGTGAACCTAGCAATAATATACTTTAACTTATTAGTTGCTAAATAATTAATACTGGTTTTCATTAAAAGCGCTTTTTAAAAACTATTTTCTTATTTAAATTGTTTTTTTTTTTCTTAGTCGCTGTTATTAGTTAAAAATGTACTTCCACAAACTTCACTAGAGGCTTTGGTGACGTAGTTGGTAGCATGCTGAGTTTCTATGCCCATGATCGTAGGTTCATACCCGGCCGAAGTATTCGGATTTTTAAGAGCGTTAAAAATCCCTCAGTATGCCTTCCTTCGGAGGGGAAGTAAAGCCGGCGGTCCCATGCCATAGATTTATGGCACGAAAAAGTACCTTCCACTAACTACACTTGTGGAAGCTAAAATGTGTAGGTTAGTTTGATAACGTTTTCTTAGTTCCAACGTTGACCGCCAGGTGCTGACTGCCTTGGCATTTAGTAGGCACGTCCGCAACTAGGTGTCGTGGACGGTAGCATTAGGTAGAAAAAGTAGGAACTACTTGAAAAAATTAATCGTCTGCAGTCCTTCTACCTGAATCACAGATAACACACACTAATACAGTCATCACAATTAACACCGGTTATCAGACAAATTCTACACACACCCGAGTGCACGGGGCTACATGACCGCGTTGTCGCAGCCCCTAAACTGAGGAACCAACCAACACACTTCACTAAGCATTAAAACATTTTCTATTTCTTCTTCTTTCAAAGAACTAGCCATATTTATTTCCACGTATTTTCACGAACGTAAACAGATTCTATTTCGAATGAGCACTGGGGAGACGAAAACGAATTACAAGTCAACACAGATAAGAAAAGAAAGGTGGACCGATAGCCCATGACCACTCGGTATTCTACAAACAACAAGTAGTTCCGTGAAGAACTAAAGCCTATTTTCAAGTATCCTACTTCTGTAAATTGCCTCTATCAACATACAAAATTTCAGTTTGATTGCTGCGATAGATTCGTAGATATTGAGAACCGACTAAATATTACGGATGGTCGCCATGTTGGATTTTTACATATGATGGTCTTAGAGTTATGTACTCTTACATGAAAATTATTGTGTACGTGTAGTATTCAAAATTCAATCGCATGATTAGGACACGATGTAAATCGAGATTTTAACATTTCGCACAGCTGCCATATTGTGGTTATCAAGATAATTGAAATAAATTAGATTCCAGTGCATTAACATTTGTATAAGCATTTACCGTACCAAGTTTCACTGTACTCGGACGGTTAAATCGCGAGAAACGTCCATTTAAATCAGTGTTTCTGAACTCGTAGAAGTCTGCGGACCACTCAGCGTGAAATTGAATCATGTACGGACCACCCTCCACCCAATACACCTTATCAGTTGTAACCTTTCCTCAATAACACTTATTTTAAAGATATTCCAATTCCAAACCTGATAGTCATCGCCGCCAATACATTCGGACGATTCTCGTTCAACGCACATCGTTTTCGAAATCGCCATTTATTGGCTGGTGGACCCTTTTCTCCCACCAGTTAAGAACCACTGATTTAAATATATATACTTCGCGTCACCGCAATGTTGGATTTGTGCCCACCAGGTTATTGAAAGTCCTATGAACATAAAAACTTTCAGTTTGATTGCTGTAAAAGATTCGTAGATATTGAGAACCGTCTATATATTTCTGATGGTCGCCATTTTGGATTGTTAGATATATAGGCCATGAAGTTATGTACCATTAAAGGAAAATTATTGCATAGCTTCATTATGCAAACTTTCACTTCGATCGCATGATTACGACACAAGAAATATAAACAAAATTTTAAAATTTCGCACAACTGCCATCTTGAGTTTATGTAAACAACTGATCTAAATTAAATGCCAGTGCATTACAATATGTACAATCATATACTGTACCATATTTCACTGCGCTCAGATGGTTAAATCGCGAGAAAAATCTATTGAAACGTTTCATTTTCGCTTGGCCGCCATGTTCAGTTTGTACTTCCCAGGATTTTGAAAGTTACATAAATAAACGTACAGTAGTGCCATTTATCATCATGCAAAATTTCAGGGTGATATCAGTAATAGTTTCGGAGATATAGAATGACAGTGAAATATTTCTCACGGCCGCCATCTTGAAGTTATGTAAACAATTGAACTAAAGTAAATGCCGGTGCATTACAATGTATATAAACATTTGCTGTACCAAGTTTCATTGCGTTTGGATGGTAAAATCGCGGGAAAGGTCTATTTAAAAGTCGCATTTTCGCTTGGCCGCCATGTTGGTTTAGTAGGCCTAGTTACCAGGTGTTGGAAGTCTCATCGGTGAACGTCTAGTAGTGCCCTTTATTGCCGTACAAAATTTCAGTGTGATATCTGTAATAGTTTCGGAGATATTGAATGCTGGTTAAATTTTTCGCACAGCCGCCATGTTGAATTGGGGAGACGTAGTAAACTTAGAAGACACGGTCGGGGTCGGCCGAAAGGGTGCTATGACCTAACCGAGGTTCATTGATATCGCTCCATCCGTTTAGAAGTTATTAGGGGGCACACACTACCATCACACACACATCACACAGACACACATACGCGCGCACACACACACACGAACAAAAGGTGATCTCATAAGCCTATTTTTTCATAAAATGAAAATAGGCTAAAAACCCCTGCGAATAGTCAACAGCATTAACCCGTTGAGTGCTTCGTCCGTTTATATACGTTGCACAAGACCTTTCTTATTCATGTTCCCTATTCGCATTCCCTATTCGTACAATATTTACAATATTTATCACCTGTATTCTCAAACATAGATGTTATAGCCTAAGTGTAATGGATCTGATGATGATCGCTTGACGATCGAAACTGATCATCCTAGTGTATTTATTAATCTCATCTAATTTATTTCAGGATTAGGGCATAACCCAGCTCTTTTTGGGTACATTCGTGTTGACCGACTGAAAAGCACCAAAATTTTGTTTGACATAACTGACGCAATCCATTTGTTCTTAGAAGCCTTGCCTCTTCCTGTAACTGTGAATATCCTGTTGGTGAGTCTTTTAGAATCCAGACGTGACAAGTGTCCATAAAAGGTCAGGCGTCTTTTCCTTATAGACGTGATGATGTCCTCCCGGTGTTCATACAATTCATCATTATGACGGATTCTGTTAATTCCTCCTTCCTCTCTAATTTGACCTAATATCCTCCTCAGGATCTTCCTCTCTTTTAACTCCAGTTTTCTGAGTGGACCCTTTCTGGTCATTACAAGGCACCCAGAAGCATACAGAACAGATGGCTTGACGGCCGAGTTATAGTGTCTGAGTTTGAGGTTCTTGGAGAGGCACTTAGATGAATATATACTACGACAGGAATGATAAGCCATTTCAAACTTGGTACATCTGGCATCTATGGCTAGGTTCTCGCTCTGATTCGCAGAAATCCATTCTCCCAAGTACTTAACTGCAGGTACCTTTCGTATGGTAGTGTCTGTGAGAGGAACTACACAACCAGATGTATTTGCTAGAACAACCCTTGTTCCTTCTGCTAAGCTAGTGTGAAACTGTCTCTTTAACTGTCTCTTTAATATTGGTCATAAATTTAGTCTTCTGGATGTTGATCTTCAAACCAGTCTTAACCGCTACACTATAAAGACTCTGTAAGTTGTAGGTAGCCTCCTCTACATTATTTTCCAGTAGAATGAGGTCATCAGCAAAGGCTCAGCAAGGGACGAAGAGGTTGTCTCTCTTTTAACCAAGCTTCAGTTCAGTCCCAGTGGTAGCGTCGTTCTCCATTCCCTAATGATCTTTTCCAGTACACAGTTGAAGAGAATACAGGAGAGACCATTACCCTTACTTGCTAACTGATTTTAGGGAATGATTTTATTTTGCGCCCACTGCCTAGTGTGGATATGATGCACGAACAAAAGATATAATTTGGATTCGTCTCAAAATAAAAAAATTATATAACCGTAGGATTTTGAATTAATATTTAGATTAATAAACACCCAAACCCATAGGCATTCTAAGCCTATCACCTCTCCATCCACATGTTAAGTTAAAAAATATGACTTCTTCAAATAAATTAAAAACGAATGAAAAGCCTCAGTACTTTCGAGGTTGACCATGCAAACAAAATGAACTTGTTCAGTATTCATACAAGGCAGCGAGCGGCAGAGGTACAGGGGCTATATTTGACATCGGTTGGTTGGTTTGTTCCTCAGTTTAGGGGCTGCGACAACGCGGTTAGAGCGTTGCAACGAAATCTAAGCTAGAAATTTAGCTTCACACAAGTTTAGTATAAATAATAATATCGTATGGCCCTGGGTGCCGGGTGAAAGCTTTGGTATTTGACACCCAGTGGGTAGCTTGCATGTCGAATTTCGTTGTTCCTTGAATCACTATGAAAGTCAAGGAGGTTACATATCTAAGCTCCATGAACACTATAGCGCTTTCTAGTAGAGAAATGAGTAACTTTGTGTTGACGGAAACTCCCGAGATTAATTTTGCCATTATGAACACGGCCTACTAAAATCAAATGGATTCTTTGACATGCCAACATCGTATGACATGCGTGTCGTATTTTTGCCGGCTTAAAAAAACACTTACCACGGCCAGGAGCGAACCTGCAATCTTGGGGTTAGGAGACCGACACGCTATCCACTCACCCACCGTGGCAAGATACACAAGATTAGTTAGTGGAAGGATCTTATACATGCAATTTTAACACTCTTAAAAAATCCCGACGACTTCGGCTGGGTTTGAACAAGCGACCTTGGGCATGGAAGCTCAGCATGCTACCAACTACGCCACCGAATTGTAATTTATTTCAGGTTATTTTTCACGTTTCCAGTAATTGGAACGATTTTGTGTTGACCGACTTGAGCGTTGATGTTGAACCCGCAATCTTTGATTTGAGAAACAAAGTCAGATTGTACCATTCAGTTATAAGCCATCCCTCGCGTCAATAGCCTCCTTAAGTAAACTAATGTATGCCACCTTCTTCTTACACTAATCCCTCACAGCGGCCAATCACCTTTCACCATCTCGTCGACTCTCCTACTCTTACCCACCGTCTGTTTCTCTTTGCGAAAACTGATTCCTTTAGATTAAAGCGGCTTTCTCGTTCAGCACGCCTTCAGAACGACATAACCACCAACACTAAATGTAGGCATAAAACTGTAAATATACACTGCCAGCTAAAAAAAAAAAAAAAAAAAGTAGCACTTAGGAAAATGTAAGTTGTCGAAAAGTGTTTCATAACAACGTTCATTATAATAGTTTTCTTTTAAGTCTCGGGAAAAGGATCACGTTTTGTACATTTGGGAACAAGAATATCGAAATGTATGGTTTATAAAGGAATTCTGTCGCCCAGGGTTGGATTTGGAATTTTATGGTGGTGTTTGCATTAACTTTACAACCAAGAGTCCTAGCCACTTCACAACGAGGAGGACACTTAGATTTTGCTTCCATCCTCAAATTTTAATATAATTTCTAAATTACAGCATAACTGAGTGTAAGTTGGTTGTTGTTTCTCACCTGATGTGCCCAAGATTGCAGGATCTAATCCTGGCGCAGTAAGGTGGCGTTTGAGGGTGTGGAAATGTGAGGGAGCCGTGTCAGTAGATCTAGTGGCACGTTAAAGATCCTTTTATGGACAAACTTCCGGCACACCGGCGTCTCTAAAAGCCAGAGTAGTTAAAAGGGACGAAAAACAAATAACATTATTATTAGTTATTGTTGTTGATGTGTAACAACTTTCCACTCGGTAGCTGGAAATTTTGGTGGGAGTGATTTTGGAAAAGGGACGGAAGTGGATGTGACGGAAGTTCATGGGACGTAAACAATGAGTGCGCACGGTGGCGGAGATCGGTACAACGACGTATTGTAGGCTATGTGAAATCTATATCGCATACGGTTTAGTTCAAGGTTTGGAGACCCTATTAAAGATATTCATACAATAAATATTCTTCAAGTTGCGTACTTTGGTGTGAAAATATTCATTATATCATATTTGCTGAAAACAATTATGATTTATTAAATCATCATACTTTTGCTGTATTCTTATTTAATGTAAGCACTCGAGGTACTGTCGCTCATCTGGCTATGTGGAATCTATATCGCATCAACAAACACTCCAAACAACGTATGAATTCAGTATATTAACACCGACTACTAACAATAATTGAAACTTCGTTGGCCTAAACGTATCACTGGGAGAAACACATTTATTATACCTACTGCACACATAATTTTTAATCGCGCCTCTACTTGGCAATGTGCTCTATCGGAAAAATATGCCATTTTCAATAACACCGCTGGCATGGGTTCACTAACTGGCCGGTATAGAGCGCAGCTCGTATCAAGTAGGCAGTGGATTGCTCCCAGATATCGTAGTTCAACTAGTTGCAGGTGGATGTCACTACCGCAGATCCATTGGAGAACTCCGTTATACCCCATTTAGACGTCTCGGTCGCGATCCCGATTATCTCTGATCTGGATAATGTCCAATCGCGATCAACGGCATTTGTCATTGGTTCGTGTTTAGACGTCCCATCATGAAACAACAGGATAATCGAGTAAAACAGCATAACATCGCTAAGGTCTGCCAACTTTTGAATTCCAAGTGTTACAGCAGAAATTTACAGTTGTTTGTTTCCTCCAGTTTTGAAGTATTTCAGTTATTCTTTATACATAATTCAACCTGCTAATGCATATTTTTAAATATATACAAATCCTGAGGAGACGTGTGGAAATAAAAATATTTTGAGCTATTTATAAACAAGTCTAGGCTATTTATTGCATAAATACTTCTTGTTCGTCCAGAGTTATTTGGCCCTATCGGAATCTCATCTATGTCTATGACAATCAATTTATGTCTTTATTAATCGTCTTCATCGACTTTCCCCAACGCTAATATTTTTTATTTCAGCGTTTAAACGCTGGTATGTTTGTCTCCATCCATCATTTCGTTTCTCTCAATCTTCATATCTGATATCAAACAACATAAATACAACCATCATGGCCAACATTACGTACATCTCGCTTTCAAACCACGAGATAATACAAAATGGCCATTATTTCCACTGCCTACTTCACTCACACAGCAGGAGGATAGAACACACCGACGATCGCAATGGCCGCGAACGCGATTATCTCGTTGTGGGAACGGGATTGGGCTGATCTTGTTGGAGGGAAAGTTGATCGCGATAATGTTATCCTGTTGCGGTTAGACGTCCAACTTAATCTGGATCGGCGCCTGATCGCGATCGCAACCGGGACGTCTAAACGGGGTATTAGTGACGCACGGTGTCACAGACCAACGTCATAAACGATTGCGCCTCCTTCTTTGCCCGTTGGAGTGAGCTAGCTGCGCATCAGGTTACCTTCATCAATCATTCTCGAGTATACTCACCACTGCACAAATTCGAACGATAACCGTACAGGTCAGGAGAAGTATTTTCGGTCTCACACATCGAGGTCACTAAGAGCGTATTTGTGCCTTGAACACGCAAATGTTGTTTGTCATGACTGTCTTGAAGGTTAATTGTGTACTGATGCAAATTTACAAACTTTAGATCTCATTCATGATTGTTTGTTTTCTTTTCAACAGAGTTTATCATTGGATATTTCGCTAATTTCACTTGTCATAGCTCAGTTATAATTTCTCCTTATTATTGCTTATAGATTACTTAAGTGTATTTTAAATAAATGTTAAGATGATAAAATACTTATGTATTATACCCTTCCTTAAAAATATACTCTAAAATAATGAAAAGTATGGAATTATTTAAGGCCCGTCTACTGGACCGAAGTCACTAAAGTTGAGAGTAAAATTCACGTCATTAGCGAAGGATTAAATACATATTTTCTATTGCCCCATTAAAGAAATTCCTACAATTAATCATCTTCAAGTTGTTGTTCTTTGGTGTGAAAATATTAATTATATCATACTTGCTGAAAAGATTTGGCACAGGAGTTTTACAAGTAGCGCGCGGTGGCCGAGATTGATACAACGACGTACTGTTGGCCATGCGGCTATGTGGAATGTAAATCGCATACGGTATACCTCAAGGTTTGGAGGCCCCATTACTGATATTCCTACAATAAATCATATTAAAACTGTCGTTCTTTGGTAATGTGAGTAAGTAATATGGAATTATTCGAATAACATGTCAGATGTTACACATCATATGTGACTACTCTAAGGCTCGTAATTCTTTTAAAGGGGCAGAACAGCGAGGCTATCTGCCCCTAATACGTCATAACTGTAATGTTTTACCCTTTAAAATAACAAATCACAAACACCACCACAGTCCTGCGAGCCATTGAACGAGAGTATTGCACAAGTAAATAAAAGAAATGCTCAACCCTACTCAAGACTCCTTGGTCGATATCCCGGAACAATTGAATGTTAGCAGAGCGTTCATGGGGTATACACGATAAATGAAACAGGTCTGCCCTCAGATAACTGGTGCCTGGACGAGGGAGAGTGTATGTATGTGTTTAAATGGGAACGTGTCTGCTTTGTCGCTCCAACACAATCATTGTTCTCGTTTCCATTTACATAGCAGTCTCGGTGATAAGTGGGTTGTATCAGCCAAACAGTTTTGTGGCTGACAGGATGTGAATGACAGATGTGTACTTGGGTACAGCCACTTCATCTCCATTAGAGGCACACATGACCCGTCTCTTTGAGAGAGGGAATGTTTCTGACGATCGTTATTGATGCTGTGCTTCGTACAGCCACTGCGGGGAATACTGTAAGTAAATTGTATAGCCGATTCAGGCCTGTTTGCCATCTCTTGATGAATGCAGTACATTTGCATTTGTCTGTTGGCACAGGCTAGAGTAAAATGTGGCTTTTCACCGATGTCTCAGTCTCACTCATGGCTGTGATTATATGGAAGCTACTGAGGTATGGGTGGTGCTTAGTAATGACATTCAGAGCACAGTCAGTGCCTGTGGATGCTGTGAAAGGTTCTACTCATAGGGGTAGTACTGCTTTCTGACTCAGTGAGGAAAGCAATGGCAAACTACCTCACTCCTCATATTGCCTAGTACGCCTCAATATAGCGCTGCCTTTGGTTTTTGTGGGCATCTACCCACATAACCTAACGGCGGTGCGTTTTGAAATTCCAACCAACCTTCGGGCTGACTACCTAACAGATAGCCGATTCACCACAGGATTTGAATGAGCTCTTAAATGGTATGGACTCCGTCTTGAGGAAAGAATTCATGATAACAATCCATAAATGTAAAATAAAAATAACGGGATGCGGCTGAAAGAAATCAGAAACCACTATTGACATCAAATTGGCAGGTGAATAGCTAACGGAAGTTGCAGACTTCTGCTACTTAGGAAGAAAAATCACCAGTGATGGACGAAGCAAAGAGGATATGAAAAGCAGGTTGGCTGCGACAAAGAAAGCATTTCAACAGAAAAGAAATATGTTGACATGTATTATAGAATTAGGTATTAGGAAGTCAGAAGCCTCCGTGGCTTAGGCGGCAGCACGCTGGCCTCTCACTGCTGGGTCCGTGGTTCAAATCCCGGTCACCCCATGAGAGATTTGTGCTGGACAATGTGCAGACAGACAGGTTTTTCTCCGGGTACTCCGGTTTTCCCTGTCACAACTTCATTCCAGCTACACTCTCCACTATCATTTCATTTCATCTGTCATTCATTTAAGCATTGCCCCAGGAGAGTGCGACAGGGTTCGGCAGCCGGTACAGTTCATATCCTCGCCGCTATATGGGGGCTTCATTAATTCCATTCCCTGACCTGGTCGGTCGACTAGAAGCAGGCTGTGGATTTTCATTTTCATTAGGAAGTCATTTTTGAAAGCCTTTGTCTGGATTGTAGCACTCTATGGAAGTGAATCTTTGACTGTTGGTGCAACAGAAAAGAGAAGAATAGAAGTATTTGAAATGTGGTGTTACAGGAGAATGATGAAGATCACATGTGTAGATAGAGGAACAAATGAAGAGGTATTAAGACGACCGGGAGAGAAGAGGTGTTTCTGGGAACTGCCAATGAAAAGGAGAGATAGGTTGGTAGGACACATATTAAGACACCAGGTATAGCAAACTTAGTTACGGAAGGAATGATGGATGACAAGATCGATTGGGATAGACCAAGGTTAGAATATGTTAAACGGATTGTCTCGGATGTAACATGTGGTGGCTATGTAGAGATGAAACGATTAGCTCACGACAGGGAAGCATGAACAGCTGCATCAAACCAGTCAAAAGACTGAAAACTCAAACAACAATAGGGTCTTGTTAAAATAACTCATGCTGTAGAGAAATGTCCGATTTTTAGCCTATTTTCATCTAATGAAATGTGGGCTTATGAGATCACATTTTGTCCACGTGTAATTGTGTACGTGTGGGTTTGCTCCTTATAAGTTCTAAAGGTCCGGAACGATTTCTATGTAACTAAGTAAAGACTGAACTACCAACCCGTTTAACATGAACCATGTCTTTCGAATGTCACCAATCCAACATAAAGGGCACGTCTAAAATATCTTACCGCCATTCAATATCACCGAAACTATTGCTGCAATTAACCTAAATTTTATATGGTGAAAGATGCTTATAAAATAAGTTCAAATGTGTAACTTTCTGAAACCTCATAAAAGCAAAACCAAAATGGCCGTCGCGCAAAATTCAAATATATTAATAGTTTTTTCATCATTTAATCAGTGATACTCCGTGCGATAAACATTTTGTAAATAATTGATGATTGATGCAATTCAATTGTTATAAGAAATAAAGTTGGCGGCTATGAACAATTATTGGTTAGTTAGTTATTGTATTTTTAAGGGGCAGAACAACGAGGTCATGTGTCCCTTTCATTTAATGGTACATGACTCTATGATCTACATTGAAGGAACCCAATATGGCGGCTCCGCAAAATATTTCACCTGTAAACAATATCTCCGGAACTATTACACAAACTAAAATTCAGTAAGGCGATAGAAGAGGAAGTGACTTTCAAACTCCTCGTAAACACAAACATAACATGGCGGCCACGCGAATTTCATATATTCAAAATATATTTTATGGCAATCAAATCACCAGAACGCATTGAAAATACAGGGTTATATTTATATGTCAACACCGTCTGTCGTCCACTCTGCTGTTGCCCCCTGCATCGGCCGACCGTGGATGACGCAATTCCCCGTCTTATCTCTATGCTCACTCGTCTCGTCAGATGCATCTGTCACAGCGTGGCAATTACGGCAATTACACCAGCTGCGGTCGGCTGATACACGGTCAACAGCCGAGTGGACGAACGCGGTGCTGATATATAAATATAAACTTATAGATACAGTGAACATACATTTTCAGTAGAGTTTAATATATTGGCATCGATTGTTTCTCAATTATTTACAAAAATTCAAGAACAAACAAACCAATAACAAAATAAAAACAAAATAATAAAACAAGTAGTTCCGTAAAGAACTAGACAGCCTATTTTCATATATCCTACTTAAATTAATTGCCTCTATCAACATACAAAATTTCAGTTTGATTGCTATCATAGATTAATAGGTATTGAGTACCGTCTAAACATTTCGGATGGTCGCCATGTTGTATTATTATATATGTCGGCCATAGAGTCATGTACTATTAGATGATGATTTTTGCGTAGGTTCATTATTCAACCGTTCACTTCGATCACATTATTAATACTCAAGAAATAAAATTGCGCGCAGCTGCCATCTTGAGATTATGTAAACAATTGAGCTAAATTAGATGCCAGTGTATTACAATGTATATAAACTTTTGCTGTACCAAGTTTCATTGCGATTGGATGGTTAAGTCACGAGAAAAATCTCTTTAAAAGTTTCAACTTCGCTTGGCCGCCATGCTCGTTTTGTAGTTAACAGGTTTTTGAAAGTCTCAAAGATGAACTTCTAGTAGTGCCCTTTATCACCGTACACAATGTCAGGGTGATATCAGTAATAGTATCGGAAATATAGAATGCTGGTGAAATATGTCGCACAGCACAGACGTAATAAAATTTGAAGGGCACGGTCGGGGTTGGCTGAAATAATACTATGACCTTACTGAGTTTCACTGAAATCCCTCCAGTCGTTTAGAAGTTATTACGGGACACACGGACACACACACGTACGCACACACACACGGACAAAGGGTGATCTCATAAGCCTATTTTTTTCATAAACTGAATATAGGCTGAAATTAAACAAAAGAATAATAAAGAACGAAACGAATACAGAAACTGAAGGAGAAGAAACAATGCCAAGAGATGCGTACAGTGCCTTTCATTATCGTAACAATTATTGCTGTGTTCCATAGAACCCGCGGAAAGGAAACCCTGAAACCATTGGAATAGTTATTCGGAAATTTGAACGTGTCTTAAAAATTGTCGAAATGGGTAGTGGAGAAGGCTAAGTAAATTAAAATCCCTCTCACCTCTTAGACATTGGAGGGTTGAAAGAAAAACACCTGCCAGAAACACTCCTTGCCTTTAATCAAGAAGGAAAGAAAACGAGGCAAGAAGCTCGACTGCAAACTCACACTAACTACTTTACAGAAAGTAATTTGGAAAGTCAAACTGGGGCGATTGCCAGGACCTATATTCATAAGTTGGAACTGTTCCATTTTCTATTAGACTGTGTATTCTGGGAAGTACAGAACGATAGCATTATTCCAATAGCATTATTATTAATTTATAACCGGCCACGGTGGCCGGGAGCGCTAACGAGTTAGCTCGTGCTTCGCTGGCATCGGTAGAGCAAACCCCCCTCTATCGTCCTAAAAATGGTTTTTGAGGTTTCCATTTTCACCAGCAGGCAAATTCAGGGACGGTTCCTTTTAACAGGTCCACAACCGACTTCCTTCCCTGGGTCTTCCATAATTAGACTCAAGTTAGCGGTCACCTAGGCGATTGGCCTGTCACCATCCCCAGTTGTATCTGCAGTCAAAGTGTGTTCAGCTCCGAGATAATGTCCTTGCGACGGTAGAGGAATGATCCCACACAGAGATCGTGGGTGGAGCTGAGCTGAGAGGATTGACGATAAAAACAAGTAGTTCGGTGAAGAACTAAATAGCCTATTTTCATATATCCTACTTATATTAAAATTGCCTCTATGAACATACAAATTTTCAGTTTGATTGATGAACTAGATTCGTAGATATTAAGAACCGTCTAAATTGACCAACAAAGACCATTTACACAGAGCTGGTGCAAAATTGAAGAATCGCAACAATATCCTGCAACGCCTTGCTGGAACATCGTGCTAACACTCTGAGAACAACTGATCTGGCGCTTGTTTATTCACCAGCTGAGTATTGCTCCGGAGTATGGCTTAACAGCTGTCATACTCAATGAGTGGATGTTCAACTTCATCGTAGTATGCCAATTATATCTGGAACACTACTTCCAACTCCAATCCAGTGGTTACCGGTGCTCAGTTATATCGCACCTCCTCATATCAGAAGACAGAACAAGTAGTTCCGTGAAGAACTATACAGCCTATTTTCATGTATCCTACGCATGTTAATTGCCTCTATCAACATACAAAATTTCAGTTCGATTGTTGCAATATATTCGTATATATTGAAAACGGTCTAAATATTTCAGATGATCGCCATGTTGGAATTTTATTTATGTACTATTACATGAAGATTATTGTGTAAGTGGGGTATTCAAACTTCAATCGCATGATTAGGACACAAGAAGTACCAAAGACATTTTAAAATTTTGCACAGCTGCCATCTTGTGGTTATGAAAACAATTGAAATAAATTAGATGCCAGTGGATTACTTTTTGTTTAAGCATTTAACGTACAAAGTTTCACTACACTCGGATGGTTCAATCGCGAGAAACATCCATGTAAGTATTTATACTTCGCGTCGCCGCCATGCTGGATTTGTGCTCACCAGGTTACTGAAAATCCTATAGGTGAACTTATGTTTATAGCCTCTATGAACATTAAAAAAACAGTTTGATTGCTGTAAAAGATTCGTAGATATTGAGAACCGTCTAAATATTTCGGATGGTCGCCATTTTGGATTTTTACATGTATAGGCCATAGAGTTTTGTACCATTAATGTACCATTAATGCGTAGCTTCATTATTCAAACTTTCACTTCGATCGCATGATTACGACACAGGAAAAGAAAACTTAATTTTAAAATTTCGCACAGCCGCCACCTTGAGGTTATGTAAACAATTGAACTAAATTAGATGTCAGTGCATTACGATATGTATAATCATTTACTGTACCACATTTCACTGCGCTCAAATGGTTAAATCGCGAGAAAAGTCTAATAAAATGTCTCAAATTCGCTTGTCCGCCATGTCCGTTTTGTACTTTAAAGTTACATAGATAAACTTATAGTAGTGCCCTTTATCACCGTACACAATTTCAGGTTGATATAAGAATTAGTTTCGGAGATATAGAATGTCAGTGATATATTTCGCACCCTCCATTTTGAGGTTATGTAATCAATTGAACTAAATGAGACGCCAGTGCATTTCAATGTGTATGAACATTTGCTGTACCAAGTGTCATTACGTTTGGATGGGTAAATCGCGAGAAAAGTCTATTTAAAGTCTGAACTTCGCTTGGCTGCAAAGTTGGTTTTGTAGTTACCAGGTTTTTGAATGTCTCATTGGTGAAATTGTAGTAGTGCCCTTTATTATCGTACAAAATGTCAGTGTGATATCGGTGATAGTTTCGGAGATATTGAATGCTGGTGAAATATTTAGCACAGCCGCCATGTTGGATTGGTGAGACGTAATAAAATTTGAAGGGCACGGTCGTAGTCGGCCAAAATAGGGCTATGACCTTACCGAGTTTCATTTAAATCGCTCCAGTCGTTTAGAAGTTATTAGGGACACACACACACACACATGCACACACAGAAATACGGACAAAAGGTGATCTAATAAGCCTATTTTTTTCATAAATGAAAATAGGCTAAAAATCTAGGTCATCTTTGGTCCAGAATACTGAAGAATCGGGCACTTCCAATCCATGATGACGTTCAACAGTTGGGCCCTACTAATCTGAAATCCTGCAACTCTGCATGGAAATCAGCCTTAGAACTAACAAACGGCAATTTCAAAGCCAATACTAGCTGGCAGACTGAGTGGACAAGAGTACCTCCTCGAAGCATCGTACAATTTGGGAACCCAACAACAAAACTCGCTGTTTACAACTTGCTGATACTTCTGGAGTCGAATCAATCGTATTAGTTGTGGTGTGGGAAGAAGTGCATCTGTAGTACATACTGGGGTTGGAAAGATTCGCCATACTGTGAATGTGATGTCATTCCGCAGACATTGGAACACATAGTGTTTGATTGTCCCTGCTGAGCGTTTCCGGGGAGTCTGGAGGATTTAAATTGTGCTACTCCAGAAGCACTATATTGGTTAAATAGACTGGATAATGACCTATGATATTTTCAACTTGAATAGTCTTACGTCTTATCATTTTAAATGATCTTGTCGACTTCGTCGTTACGCTGAGGTCTGGCGTTACGTTACGGCGACGGGACGAAATGTACCGAGAATGCACTGAGGTGTGTGACGTCATAGTACCGCTTGAGCTGCCTCCTTTCCCCGCGCGCTCCCTTGAGCGTGACGTCATCCAGCCAGCTACCTCCTTTGACCATGGTTTGAACTTGCTAATGGATTTTGAGTTCACGCAGTTCGCTGCATGATCATGAGGCTTTCACCCAGCATTTTTCAGCATTTGTAGCATTTGTAGCATTTTAAATGATATAAAGTCTAGTCTTTCAGACTGACTATCAGTCTTTTGTCGTATTGTTCGGATGTTTGTGACACTGTATTCATGTCTTTGTTTTCGTTATTGTGTTAGTATCATATGATAAATAAATAAATACCGTCTAAATATTTCGGATGGTCACCATGTTGGATTTTTATATATAGGCCTTAGAGTTATGTACTATTACATGAAGATTATTGTGTAGGTGTTTTATTCAAATTTCAATCGCATGATTAGGACACAAGAAATATAAACGAGATTATAATATTTCGCTCAGCTGACATCTTGTGGTTATGAAAATAATTTAAATGAATTAGATACCAATAGAATAAAATTTATATAAGCATTAACCTTACCGAGTTTCACTGCGCTCGGAGGGTTAAATCGCGAGAAACGTCCATTCGAATACTAAAATTTCGCGTCGCCGCCATGTTGGATTTGTGCTCACCAGGTTATTGAACGTCCCAGAGTTGAACTTATGTTTATAGCCTCTATACACATACAAAATTTCAGTTTGATTGCTGTCATAGGTTAATAGATATTGAGTACCGTCCAAATATTTCGGATGGTCGCCATGTTGGAGGCCATAGAATTATGTACTATTAGATGAGGATTATTGTGTACGTTCATTATTAAAACGTTGATTAGAACACAACAAATAACAAGATGTTCAGTAAAGAACATATAGCCTACTTTCTCCTAAATGCATGGGTATTGTTATAACTCTTTGTCCTTTTCAAGGAGTATGATTGAATGTTGGTTGTAGTAGCTTGTTGAAATACAACGTGCTATAGGGATATTAAACATGAATATGAGGTGCCCTTTGCTAGTGCTACCTCTGTACCAAATTTCGTTCAATTCGGTTTCACCGTGTTTGAATTGATAGGGGGAATCGATTTGCACACATACTTGGCCACCATCTGCAAACTATTGGGCTGATGTTCTAGAGGTTTGGTCAGAATATGTTTCCCACATAAAGATATGGTGTTGCAAAATTTGGTAGAGACTAGATTATTAGGTTGGTCGTAATTACATTTTAGCTTTTAACATTCCGGTGGCCGCGATTACGTTTCCGACAAGATAGCGGTGATATAAAACATGACACTGAGGTGCCCTTTGCTGGTGTTACCTCTGTACCAAATTTCGTTCATTCGGTTCCACCGTGTTCGAATTAATAGGGGGAATCAATTTTGACATAAAGATGGCCGCCATCCGCAAACTATTAGGCTAATGACCTATTAGATTGGTCAAAGGATGCTCCCTCCGTAAAGGTATGTTGTTGCAAAGTTTGGTAGAGATCGGATGGTTATGTTAGTCGTAATTTGATTTAAGCTTTGAACATTCGTGTGGCCGCCATTACGTTTCAGTCAAGATGGCGGCGATATAAAACATGACACTGAGGTGCCCTTTGCTAGTGCTACCTCTGTACCAAATTTCGTTCCATTCGGTTCCACCGTGTTGGAATTAATAGGGGGAATCAATTTTGACATAAAGATGGCCGTCATCCGCAAACTATTAGGCTAATAACCTATTAGATTGGTCAAAGGATGCTCCCTCCATAAAGGTATGTTGTTGCAAAGTTTGGTAGAGATAGGATGATTAGGTTAGTCGTAATTTAACTTAAGCTTTGAACATTTGTGTGGCCGCCATTACGTTTCTGTCAATATGGCGGCGATATAAAACATGACACTGAGATTCCCTTGCTAGTGCTACCTCTGTACCAAATTTCGTTCCATTCGGTTTCACCGTCTTTGAATTAATAGGGGGAATTGATTTTCACACAAAGATGGCCGCCATCCGCAAACTATTAGGCTAATGACCTATTCATTTGGTCAAAGGATGCTTCCTCCATAAAGGTATGCTGTTGCAAAATTTGGTAGAGATCGGATGATTAGGTTAATCGTAATTTGATTTAAGCTTTGAACATTTGTGTGGCCGCCATTACGTTTCCGTCAAGATGGCGGCGATATAAAACATGACACTGAGGTGCCTTTTGTTAGTACTACCTCTGTACCAAATTTCGTTCCATTCGGTTGCACCGTGTTCGAATTAATAGGGGGAATCGATTTTCACACAAAGATGGCCGCCATCCATAAACTATTACGCTGATGACCTATTAGACTGGTCAAAGGATGCTCCCTCTTAAAAGGTATGTAGTTACAAAGTTTGGTAGAGATCGGATGATTAGGTTAATCGTAATTTGATTTAAGCTTTGAACATTCGTGTGGCCGCCATTACGTTTCAGTCAAGATGGCGGCGATATAAAACATGACACTGAGGTGCCCTTTGCTGGTGTTACCTCTGTACCAAATTTCGTTCATTCGGTTCCACCGTGTTCGAATTAATAGGGGGAATCAATTTTGACATAAAGATGGCCGCCATCCGCAAACTATTAGGCTAATAACCTATTAGATTGGTCAAAGGATGCTCCCTCCATAAAGGTATGTTGTTGCAAAGTTTGGTAGAGATCGGATGATTAGGTTAATCGTAATTTGATTTAAGCTTTGAACATTTGTGTGGCCGCCATTACGTTTCCGTCAAGATGGCGGCTATATAAAACATGACACTGAGGTGCCTTTTGATAGTACTACGTCTGTACCAAATTTCGTTCCATTCGGTTGCACCGTGTTCGAATTAATAGGGGGAATCGATTTTCACACAAAGATGGCCGCCATCCGCAAACTATTACGCTGATGACCTATTAGTTTGGTCAAAGGATGCTCCCCCTATAAAGGTATGTTGTTGCAAAATTTGGTAGAGATCGGATGATTAGGTTAGTCGTAATTTGATTTAAGCTTTGAAAATTTGTGTGGCCGCCATTACGTTTCCGTCAAGATGATGTTATGAGTTATGAGATCGGGCAAATGTCTGTCTGTCTGTCTGTCCTTCTGTCTGTCTGTCTGTCTGGCTGGCTGGCTGGCTGGCTGTGTGTGTGTGTGTGTCACCCCCCCCCCCCCTATCAACTCCTAAACGGTTGCAGCAATCGAAACAAAATTTGGTAGGAGTAAAGTTCTGTACCTGAATATCTCACAGCCATATTTGAAAATGTTGTCAGTGCTACCAACTGCTGAAAAATCACAATTGAAATTTGAGATCCAAGTTGGATATCTTGGAATGTATGAATGGGAGCTATTTCAAAATTGGCACACGTATAGATAATAATATTGCAGTTTAATTTTCAGGAGGCCACACATGGCAGTGTTGCCAAAATGTTGCCTGCTGATAGGTCCAAGTTTTAAATACATATAACTTCTACACTATCAATTGGATTTCAACCAAATTTTGTATGTGCTATGTGTACATAAACAGATATGAGAGCGTATTCTTAAGAGCCACCATGGCTGCCAACTGTTAATAAATGCTCTCAATTTATTTTATCCAAATACCCATATATCAGAAAGTATGCAAGCCGACAGCTTTAAACTATGCACACGTATAGTACCTGACATTCTATATTAATTTGGAGTATCTTATATACGTCAGTGCTACCAACATGATTCTAAGCCTGCTGAACAGTCCAAATTTAAATACATGTAACTTCTATACTATCATTTGGATTTCAACCAAATTTCGTGTGTGCTATGTTGTAACGTGTTTTTCGAGGGGTTTTTATGCCACTGGCATAAGTCAGTAGGAAGCCAGCCTATATTTATTTACGCGGCAAATTGTTCAGCCAAGAGAATTTTTCATGTTAATTTATTATTATTATTAATTTATTATAATTATTATTAAGGTATTTTCGGAGCATTTTATAAAAATTATAAGCATACAGATAGGTTTTCTATGTCTTAGAAAACACTATCAAGCAAATTATTACGAACGACAATATCATAGAAAATTATGTGATTACGGAATTTTACGGAGTTTCGTCAGTTAGGATATTATGAGAGACATGACTCACTGGAAATTCAGATACGGGCTGATTCTTGTCAAGAAGTATTACGCAAGCTTGGGTCGCAGCGTCAAGAAAAGGCGGATAGTTGGAACGGAAATCGACTTCATCATCCGCGCGCCGTGTGTAATGTGCCAGAGAAGGGGAAGTAGCGGGGTGGCAGAGCCAATCAGTGGACACCACGTAAGCTGGAAGTCGGTACCGAGGTGGGGAGCCGTCGTGTGCATATATCGTTCGGCGCGCCGTGGAACGAGTACAATATGTGTAGAACTTAACGAGTACGGTTTCACGCGGGAGTCGCTCCGATGTTCCGTGGAGTGGAGGACTAACTTTTGTATAACTTAACCAGTGTGGTTGTACGAGTGTTTGGGTCCGATGTACGGACCATAGAATTATCTAATCTACCAGAATATCATCAAATATCGACAAAGATGATGACGTCCAGGAGACTGTGGGAAGCCCACAGCATCATCCAGTACGAGGGAAAGGCTTCGACCATTTCCAGTGGTAAGCGCGAATGACGCAGAAATACGCAATCTCTCGTTTCTCTTTGTTTTATATTTCATATTTCAGTAACTTCATAGCTTGGGAATAAGAGTAAAATCAATAATTTATCAGACTCACAGGCGTCCGTGCGCTTTTTAAGTTTACTCTGGGCAAACCGTTAAAAATATCAAAATACTAATGTGTGTAAAAATTGTTCAGCAAGAAAAGTTCTACAAAAATTCCAGGAGAGCATATCTCTATCTTCAACACATCGCCCACTATAATTCATTTACCGTTTTCATTTCTTACAACAATCTCCATTCAATAATGAGGTGACAGTTACGAGCTAGCTAGGGGCAAGCCTATTACCCCAGATACAGCCAGCAGCAAACTGTCAAGTCGTGTTGAATTAAGACTTCAGAGAAGAGTGGTTGTGTTTGGAGATTCCCCGGAAGTGCAACTCGGCTTTTCTTCATTTCGCCTGTGAAATTTTCGTTCCGAAAAATACACAGTCAAGTTAAGATCGGACGGAAGGGGGATTTGTGTTCCTCACCATTCTTAAATTACGTCTGACAAAAATTTGTTGCACATGCATCTCCATGATAAGCCCAGTCAGTGATTTTAACCCATCATGCCGAGACGTAGAACGTAAATAGGCCTTAGTTCATTGACATAGAAAAAAAGCGCTTTTCACTTAATGCATTCAACTGTTCCCGGGCAAAGCCGGGGCAGGTTGCTAGTGAAAATCCACAGCCTGCTTCCAGTCTCCAACCGGGTCAGGAATGGAATGAATGAAGCCCCCATCTAGCAGCGAGGATGGGAACTGTGCCGGCTGCCGAGGCCTGACGCACTCCCCTGGGGCAATGAGTAAATGAATGACAGATGAAATGAAATGAAATGATAGTGGAGAGTGTTGCTGGAATGAAATTGTGACAGGAAAAACCGGAGTATCCGGAGAAAAACCTGTCTGCCTCCGTTTTGTCCAGCACAGATCTCACATGGAGTGACCGGGATTGGAACCACGGACCCAGCGGTGAGAGGCCGGCGTGCTGCCGCCTAAGTCACGGAGGCTTGCAGGTTGCTAGCACAGAATGGAACATTCGCGTTATGTGTGTTGTCTACCTCCCAGGGGACGTGGAGCAAACAATCAGAAGTGGCTTGCAGTATGTGTTGTAATCTAGTAGAGAACAAAATCAACCAGTATTCAAAGCAATCCGTTTTCCAAGTCCAAGTCTGTCCAACGTGAAAATATAGCTGGTCATCGTTTCTCCCCGAGGGTGCAATAAAATATGATGCACTACCCTGAGAAATGAACTCTCCACAACTGTTACCGTGTGCCGAACAGAGATACTCCCGTGGGTTCTGGCACGCTCCCAGAACATAACTCTTGCTGCGAAGAAAGCGATTGAGCAGTTCACAGATTTTGTTCGTCTAACTTACCCAGCGGCGTGGCCGTGCGCGTTAAATCGAACACCCCGTCATCGCGACATTTAAAAGAAACCAAAACGAGTGTTGCGGTGTCTGAGCAAGCGTCCGTTCTTATAACAAAACTGTCCCCATTACTCAGCTAGCGGAAATAAACTTTGATTCCCGTTACTCCCTAAAATGCATTTATTATGGTTAAAATTTCCTTTTTTTAGGAACTTTAGGAACTTAACAACATACAAAGTTCATTCATTTAATTTATTTGAAAATGGGAAAGAGAGAGAAGGAGCTGGGGGGTAATTCCACGGTGGCAAATTGTATTTACACGAGAGTTCAGTCTTCTCTTTAACGTATCAATATGTTTGGAGAAAGTGGGGTTTGGTGGCGTAGCGGCCAATGAAGACCGGGTTCGATTTCCGGTCTATACAATTGCGATATTCGGAATGAAATGCCATGTTCTATGGTTTGGATTTCCAAGTAAAAGCGAGGTCCCATTTCTCATGAGTAGGAATAAAAGAGCGGTTCTGGGACAGGGGCTAATGGGCAATATGGCCGCCGCGCGCAACTGCCCTGTGTTATTCTTATGGAGAGGTCAGTCATAGCTGGGTCAGGGGCTAATGGGCAATATGGCTGCCACGCCCTGAGACATTGCATGACGTCACAGAGAGAGATTGACAGCGTAACGTTGCTAAATGGAATATTTATTATTATTATTATTATTATTATTATTATTATAATTATTATTATTATTATTATTATTATTATTAATATTATTATTAGGTAATCATGCATTGATCACGTACAATCAAGACCAGTCTTATATTGTCCACTTTTTGGTGTAGTGGCTAGCATTCTTAGCTGTTACTGTAGAGACCCGGGTTTGAGTCCTGGCTCTGTCAAGAAATTTAATTCTGGGCTGAGGGTTCATACGGGGTACAATCAGCCTTGTGAGGCAAAAAAATCAGAGCAGCTAGGTTTAATTCATACCTCAGCCATTCTGCCTAACCCAACTGAACCTAACCTAACCTAACCTAACCTAACTTGAAAGTAAAAAGAAAAAAAAACTGAGAGCAAAAGTGTAATCAGAAAGTAAGAGCAAATGTAAGAGCACATATAATAAACTTAGTTAAAACCTAACCTAACCTAACCTAAACTAACTTCACCTAACCTAACCTAACCCAACTTAACCTAACCTAACCTAACCTAACTTCAAAGTGCAAGCAAAAAAAGTGAGAGCAAAAATTGTAATGAAAAAATTAAGAGCAAATGTAAGAACACAAATAATAAACTTAGTTATAACCTACCCTAACCTAACCTAACCTAACCTAACCAAGCATTTCCTCACCTAATTTCACCTAACCTAACTTCAAAGTAAGTGCAAATATAAGAGCAAAAAGTGAGATCAAATAGTGTATGCAAGAAAGTAAGAGCAAATGAGAGAGCACAAATAATAAACTTAGTTATAACCTAACCTAACCTAACCTAACCCACAGAAACCTCATTTTAAGATTTTAGATTTTACATTTTAACATTTTACATTTTAACATTATAGATTTTTGATTTTTTCATTTTACTTTTTTAGATTTTACATTTTTGATTTTTTGTATTTCAGTTTTAGTTTTTTTAGATTTTACATTTTAAATTTAATATTTTTTGATTTTAGATTTTACAATTTCCATTTTCCGAAAAGAGTCACTTACCTAACCTCACCAAACCTAACTTTACCAAACCTAACTTAAGCTAATCCAAAGGGCTAATGCACATACACAAAGTATATAAGGACACATGCAACTCTCCTTATGCTAGTCTTATTGGCTACTGTACAACATGATCACTACCCCAACCGTTTTTTTTTTCATTTTGTTGTTTACTCATTTGTCAATTTTCCAATTTCCCATTTTCAGTTTTTTTAAATATCAGTTTTAAGTTTTTTTAATTTCATAATATGGAAACATGGATTTTGCATTTTGTTGTTTACACATTTGTCAATTTTCCAATTTCCCATTTTCAGTTTTTTTAATGTCAATTTTAAGTTTTTAAATTTCATGATATGGAAACATGGATTTTGCATTTTGTTGTTTACACATTTGTCAATTTACTAAATTCCCATTTACAGTTTTTAAAATTTTAGTTCAATGTTTTTTCTATTTTGTCAATATGGAAACATAGATTTTCCAATTTGTGTGTTTTACATGTTCATTTTGCATTAGGAGTGGAGAGAGGTGGGTAGTAATTAAAAATGTACAAGCAGTGTCCATACAATATTTTTTATTTTAAATACATGTACACTATTTACACTTAAATACATTTTTATATATAGTCTATTTTTTGTTATAAATTGTACAGTTGTTTTTATTTTGTTTTCTATTTTATTTATTTTTGATTATGAATACTATTTATTTTATTTTTGTAGTGCCATGGTTTTATTTACTAAATAGTTTTGTTTTATGTATTTGCTAGTTGCAGGCAGAAGATTTTGATATTCATAACTTAACTCTTTAAGCATGGTCAATGATTGAGTAATGACCATAGGCATGTGTACCTATACCATTAGCATCAATCACTCTTTTATCATCACCAGGACACAAAGCAATTTTGTTTAGCCTTATAGATGATATGTCATGTTGTTTAGAAGCGATAATGTTCATGGGTATTCTTTTTACATTGTTTTTCATGACACAATCCTTATAATCTTGAAAGCTTATACAATTTTTGACAACACCTCTGCTAATACCTTTAATCTTTTTGATTTCTTTACCATGTATGTCTAAAGCATACATTTTAGCTCTAAGTCCAACAAATGCTTTTATAATTTGTCCACAAGCCTCGTCTTTAAATTTCCCCAACGTTTTCTTGTTTGATGTAGAGTAACATATGTGATTAGTAGGATAATCTGATGTGTCCAGGTGTTGTAGGAAATCCAACTTGTCTTGATATACATCTGGGGTGTTAACCAAATATATGAACGAGTCAGTATCCATATACATGAGTTTAAGATTGTCCATGCCATAATAAGGTAGCAGGACATCATAGTGGTGGGAATACATGAGAGTTTTTGAAATATCCAGTATACACATTCCAATATATATAGGCTTATTGAATACAATGTTACGTTTAGCCATGTGGAAAGCAGCTAGGTTAGGGCCATAAATTGTTCTGTCTATAAATGTCGGCTTTGCTATTAGCTTTTCTGCCTTTTTGCTGTCAGTCACAAGACGTATGTCTATTCTTTTACGGATATTTTCCATTGTTTTCCCAAAAATGGCATTGTTGAATAATTTGTACAGATTTTTCTCAAAATCATTTTTGGCTTGTTTTCGAAGGTTGTTATTCAAATCAACGTATGCCTTTAACCAAGGTCTTTGTTTAAACTTTAACACACGATGAATTTTTATCAATTTTATTCCATGATCTAAAGCCTGTTTTAATGCCATGTAGTGAACAACATATCGCCTTCGATTTCCAAGATGAGGAATTAGTTTTTTCAGAGACGAATCCTTAGGTTGTGTACACTCTGGTAGGAAAGGTAAATCGTTGTGTAGATCATGAAGGTCAGATGGGTAATCAACATCAACGTCTAGAATGTATCCCACAGGATCGTCTTTCTTTAGTTTTTCTAGATCAACAGTATCTGGAGAAACCCACTGAAATCCACCATAAGGAAGGGAGTGGCACATAGCCCACCCGTATTGGTTGTTGGCATCATCATAGGTAATAAACTGCGATGGTTTCTCAGAATCATAGGTTTCCATGTATTTATTGTTAGCTTCAGCATACCGATGAGACACTTGGCATATGCCTCCACGTATTCCAGACTCGATTAGAAGAATCTGATCGTAATCCTGTAGCAATTCCAGTTCAATTCCTGTGTAAAGGAGCATTGCCTCAAAACTTAAACCAGGCGAAGTAAAAAAGTGTGCAGCATCCACTCGGTGTGTTTCTAGTGTTTTGTTTCTAAACGTTTCAAAGCTGTCTGCTAGAAGGAGTACATCTGAAGTTAGGTAGAGGTCACAATATTCCCCTAGAGTTTTAATGTTGAACTGATTCCACACATTTTTGGCATGTTCATAGTCTTCTTGACTAACATCTTCTTGACTTAATTTTTTAAAGAATGCCTCTTTTGGAGGTAAACACGTTTCACTTAACTTTTCCCAAGAGTCAATGTAGTCATAACAAAATACCCCTTTACGAGTCATGAGCATTGCATTTTCTTTTCCAAAGTACTTGTCTGTTTCAGGGTATGATGTTAAGTTGGAAACTAAGTTTTCCAAACTACTCGGCATTAACCGAAACGTGTCCACAAATCTAAGCTTAACATTTCCTACATATTTGGTAAAGGAAATGTACTTTTCTTTGGAGTTAGCGATAACATCCACTCTCTCAGTAGTACATCCCAATTGCTTTACAATGAAATTTGCGTCGTAGCCACTCATATTATGTAGAAACACAGGAACGGGGTTACGTGTTTTACACCTCAAATTACAGTTATTGTGAGCTCTTCCACGGTATTCCCCTGTAATATGGCAGTGGTCTCGAACTTTCCAGTCCTGTTGGGTAAATGGTTTTTGACACAAATAACAGGTTTCAGAACATTGGAACTCTACTTCTTGATCCTCAGTTAAAGCCTTCGGAACATTTAAGCTGTAAAGGCGATCGATTTCATTAGCTATTGAAATCAAACAGTCCATAAACTTTTCTGCAGCGTCAGGTCCACGATAAATAAGAGGTCGGCTTGGAAGGTTTGTCTTTATGTGTTCCACAGCAGGTGAGAGTTTAACGTATATACCAAAGCTCATAGGAACATGACTCTGGTATGGCACTGTATAACTTGCTTCAGGATTGGGTAGACATGTTTGATAGGGTAACAGTATACTTTCAAAATCAGCATAGATAACGTAAGGTATTCTCAGCATTTTTTCCACGTTTAAAAATTTAACAATGGAGTTTTTAATAGGCATTTCAACCCTAGCAATGTCATGCTGGACACACAAAGCTCTATGTTCTTTCAATTTTTCCATTCCTTGTTGTCCATATCGATTATCAAAGGGTGTAAAACACCGTTTACACGTATATATCTTATGTTCATAGCGGGTAATCTGATGTCTTACTAGTTTATCAAAATCTTTGATAAAGACGTAGTGGTTCTGAGCGGATGATGAACTTAACAGGAGGAGGTCGCGATGGTCTTGCAGCTCTTGATCCACAATCTTTAGAGGAAACACTTTGTTGTCTTTTTCCAGTCCAAATACATTAATGGATATATCGTTGGCTTTTTCAAATTTGGGAATGTCAGCTAGTAATGTAGGAAATGATATTACAGAAAAATCATACTTGTTGTCCAGGTCCTTGTATTTACTAACGCGTTCAGCTTTCGTTTTAACCAGTTTTGCTAAAATGGCATACATAAAACACTTTTCATCCTTTAAGTTTTGAGGATTAATGCAGGCTTTTCTTGCTTGTATAGCTGCTGGTAATGGAATATATGTGCTGCCACGCAAGGGATTATACTTATTTATTTTCAATCGTACTCCTTCCACTGCTAACAAAGCCCAATTACTACCTTTTAGCTCAGATTCCTCCATTTCCGTAGTTAACTTTGTAAATTATGTTTCCAAGAAACTACTTAAGTCCGTTTCCAAAAATAGGGCCTGATTTCGTGTTTTAAAAGCACGATCTGTAATTTCATTGGTAGATGTATGAATGAATCTACATTCAGCCACAAGATTAACTTTGATCGACTTGTGCATTGCTAGTTCTTTCTCCATAGCTTGTATTATTTGCTGTTTGGACTCTTTAAGGTATGAATTTAAATCCCTACACGTATCACAGCGTATGAAATAGGATTTAAGTCGACCTTCAAAAGATGTCTCATATTCAATAAGTCCATTTTTGTCAGGGACCAGTGACAGTAGGTAATGTTTTGTAGGCTCTGCTTTTTGTCTTTTAGCTGCCGACACAACATTACAACATTCTTCATGACGACGTCCATTGTAGGCATTGTTGAATGTACTACCACAGGTCTTGCACTCATGAAATTCACCACACGATACTTCATGTCGCTTCCTATGATAGTCTCGAAGAAAAGTCTTTCCACACTCTTTACACATATAGCTAGGAATGGCTTCTTCCATTATGATTGTTGATTTCTACAAACAGCTGCTTACTGCGTATCACAGGGCTAGAGGTTGGTCAGTGAGACGGTCTTTCACGATGTGAACACCGTGAGAGGTACTAGTCAACTGGTGATATTCTTGTGAAGGGTCCTCTAATATACCCCTAGTCTAGACCAACAGCTCTTTACAGCGTATGACAAGGCTGTATACTGGACAGTGAGACGGTCTTTCACGATGTGAACACTGTAACGAGTAGTAGTCAACTGATTATATACTTGCTAAGGGTTCTCTAATATACAATAGTCAAGACCAACAGCTACTTACTGAGTAGTACAAGGCTGTACAATAGTTGTTTTGACAGTCTTTCACGATGTGGTCACTGTGAATGGTGGTAGTCAACTGATGATATTCTTGATAAGGGTCCTCTAATGTACCCCTGGTTAAGGGTAACAGCTGCTCACTGCTTATGACAAAGCTAAAGACTGGTTGCTTCAACGGTCTTTCACAATGTAAACACTGTGACAGGTAGTAGTCAACTGAAAATATTCTTATGGCCTACTCAAGGTTATCAAGTACTTACTGCTAATCAAAAGGCTGTACACTCATGTGTGTTAGGCACTCTTTCTTGCTAAGGACCCCAATATTCCCTACACAAGGCTATACATGTTAGTTCTAAACACTTAGTGATTAATTGTATATTCAATTTTTGTACAAAGCTTATACAAGCACGTTTTTATAACGTAAAACGTTGTTAAATAACTGCATGCGACACGCAAAGTATGTTGCCGCTATCTAGCGGTGACTATGAGAACTACTTGAACGACCAGCATGCTACCTAGCGCTCCATTTCAACACTCGCTCACTGAACGACCAGCATGCTATCTAGCGGTCGATAGCAATACTCCTCAACTACCAGCCTGCTATCTATCGGTCAATATGACAACTCACTCAACTACCAACATGCTACATGGCTTTTTTGGTCAGTTTTTTGTTGGCTTTTTTTGGTCAGTTTCTGTTGGCTTATGTTGGCTTTTATTGGCTTTTGTTGGCTTTTGTTGGTTTTTGTAGGCTTTTTTGTTGGCTTTTGTTGGCTTTTGTATTAGGTCTTTCATATTTGCTCTTGCTTGTGGGGGCTTATTATTTGGTCTTGGAAAGTATGTCAGTCCTTTTTTTTATGGCTGCAAAATGCTTACAGCCATGTTTGTAAGCAGCAACAACAACAACAGCAACACACAAAATTCCAAAAAAAAACAACAAAGTACTCTAAGGTTTATCAATGACTCTCAACTCTTACACTTACCTCTATCCCATGCATAGTCAAAAAATTAGTGTGTTTTTCAAATTTTTCAAAAAATATTTGGAAAGTAGGCTATATCATTAAACTAAAAATCCTGAAAAGACATATGTTAACTCCAACACCTACTTCTATACCACTCTCAGTCCAAAAATAGTGTATTTTTCAATTTTTCCAAAACATATTTCCAAAATTAAAAAGTTTACAAAAACGTTTTTTTGACATAAATGAATGGCCTTTGTCCCCTCTACCGTCGTACCAAGTCCCAGGTCTCTAAGACAACAAACATAAAAATTTGAAAATGGGCTTATATTTCCAAAATTAGGAATTTTACAAAAACGTTTGTCTGACGTAAATCAGTGGTCTTTACACCCTCTACCTGTAAACCAAGTTTCAGGTCTCTGGAACAACAAAAATAAAATTTTGATAATAGGCTATATTTCCAAAATTAGAAATTTTACAAAAACGTTTGTCTGACGTAAATCAATGGTCTTTACCCCCTCTATTCCAACACCAAGTCTCAGGTCTCTAGGTCAACAAAAATAAAATTTAAAAAAATGGGCAATATTTCCAAAATTAGGATTTCTACAAAAACGTTTGTTTAACATAAATGAAAGGTCCCTACGCCCTCTACCAGTAAACCAAGTTTCAGGTCTGTATGACTAAAATGAAAAAAGTTCAATTGGGAAAGTAGGCGATTTTTCTTAAAACCAAACATTCTAAAAAGTGTTATATGGGCTTAAAATAATGACCCCTATGTCCTATATTTTTTATAATAAAACGTTTTTATTTTTAAGATTTTTTGAAAAAAGTTCAATTTTGAAATTTTTGTATTTTGGAAACTAAAGAGTTTACTAAAAAATGTTGTTTGACATAAATGAATGGCCCTGACCCCATCTACCACCAAAATAAATTTCAAATCGCTAGGACAAAAAATAACAGTAGTGGAATGAGGGGGGTTTCTGCTTAGTAGTGCTTAGTAGTGGTAAGAAGTGGGTTCTGGAGTGAGTTGGAACCCCCCTCACTCCACTACTGTTATTTTTTGTCCTAGCGATTTGAAATTTATTTTGGTGGTAGGTGGGGTCAGGGCCATTCATTTATGTCAAACAACATTTTTTAGTAAACTCTTTAGTTTCCAAAATATAAAAATTTCAAAATTGAACTTTTTTCAAAAAATGTTAAAAATAAAAACGTTTTATTATAAAAAATATAGGACATAGGGGTCATTATTTTAAGCCCATAGAACACTTTTTAGAATGTTTGGTTTTATGAAAAATCGCCTACTTTCCCAATTGAACTTTTTTCATTTTAGTCATACAGACCTGAAACTTGGTTTACTGGTAGAGGGCGTAGGGACCTTTCATTTATGTTAAACAAACGTTTTTGTAGAAATCCTAATTTTGAAAATATTGCCCATTTTTTAAAATTTTATTTTTGTTGACCTAGAGACCTGAGACTTGGTGTTGGAATAGAGGGGGTAAAGACCATTGATTTACGTCAGACAAACGTTTTTGTAAAATTTCTAATTTTGGAAATATAGCCTATTATCAAAATTTTATTTTTGTTGTTCCAGAGACCTGAAACTTGGTTTACAGGTAGAGGGTGTAAAGACCACTGATTTACGTCAGACAAACGTTTTTGTAAAATTCCTAATTTTGGAAATATAAGCCCATTTTCAAATTTTTATGTTTGTTGTCTTAGAGACCTGGGACTTGGTACGACGGTAGAGGGGACAAAGGCCATTCATTTATGTCAAACAAACGTTTTTGTAAACTTTTTAATTTTGGAAATATGTTTTGGAAAAATTGAAAAATACACTATTTTTGGACTGAGAGTGGTATAGAAGTAGGTGTTGGAGTTAACATATGTCTTTTCAGGATTTTTAGTTTAATGATATAGCCTACTTTCCAAATATTTTTTGAAAAATTTGAAAAACACACTAATTTTTTGACTATGCATGGGATAGAGGTAAGTGTAAGAGTTGAGAGTCATTGATAAACCTTAGAGTACTTTGGATTTTTTTTTTTTGAATTTTGTGTGTTGCTGTTGTTGTTGCTGCTGCTTACAAACATGGCTGTAAGCATTTTGCAGCCATAAAAAAAGGACTGACATACTTTCCAAGACCAAATATTAAGCCCCCACAAGCAAGAGCAAATACGAAAGAGCTAATACAAAAGCCAACAAAAAAGCCTACAAAAGCCAACAAAAGCCAACAAAAGCCAATAAAAGCCAACATAAGCCAACAGAAACTGACCAAAAAAGCCAACAAAAAACTGACCAAAAAGCCATGTAGCATGTTGGCAGTTGAGTGAGTTGTCATATTGACCGATAGATAGAAGGCTGGTAGTTGAGGAGTATTGCTATCGACCGCTAGATAGCATGCTGGTCGTTCAGTGAGCGAGTGTTGAAATGGAGCGCTAGGTAGCATGCTGGTCGTTCAAGTAGTTCTCATAGTCACCGCTAGATAGCGGCAACATACTTTGCGTGTCGCATGCAGTTATTTAACAAAGTTTTACGTTATCAAAACGTGCTTGTATAAGCTTTGTACAAAAATTGAATATACAATTAATCACTAAGTGTTTAGAACTAACATGTATAGCCTTGTGTAGGGAATATTGGGGTCCTTAGCAAGAAATAGTGCCTAACACACATGAGTGTACAGCCTTTTGATATGCAGTAAGTACTTGATAACCTTGAGTAGGCCATAAGAATATTTTCAGTTGACTACTACCTGTCACAGTGTTTACATTGTGAAAGACCGTTGAAGCAACCAGTCTTTAGCTTTGTCATAAGCAGTGAGCAGCTGTTACCCTTAACCAGGGGTACATTAGAGGACCCTTATCAAGAATATCATCAGTTGACTACCACCATTCACAGTGACCACATCGTGAAAGACTGTCAAAACAACTATTGTACAGCCTTGTACTACTCAGTAAGTAGCTGTTGGTCTTGACTATTGTATATTAGAGAACCCTTAGCAAGTATATAATCAGTTGACTACTACTCGTTACAGTGTTCACATCGTGAAAGACCGTCTCACTGTCCAGTATACAGCCTTGTCATATGCTGTAAAGAGCTGTTGGTCTAGACTAGGGGTATATTAGAGGACCCTTCACAAGAATATCACCAGTTGACTAGTACCTCTCACGGTGTTCACATCGTGAAAGACCGTCTCACTGACCAACCTCTAGCCCTGTGATACGCAGTAAGCAGCTGTTTGCAGAAATCAACAATCATAATGGAAGAAGCCATTCCTAGCTATATGTGTAAAGAGTGTGGAAAGACTTTTATTCGAGACTATCATAGGAAGCGACATGAAGTATCGTGTGGTGAATTTCATGAGTGCAAGACCTGTGGTAGTACATTCAACAATGCCTACAATGGACGTCGTCATGAAGAATGTTGTAATGTTGTGTCGGCAGCTAAAAGACAAAAAGCGGAGCCTACAAAACATTACCTACTGTCACTGGTCCCTGACAAAAATGGACTTATTGAATATGAGACATCTTTTGAAGGTCGACTTAAATCCCATTTCATACGCTGTGATACGTGTAGGGATTTAAATTCATACCTTAAAGAGTCCAAACAGCAAATAATACAAGCTATGGAGAAAGAACTAGCAATGCACAAGTCGATCAAAGTTAATCTTGTGGCTGAATGTAGATTCATTCATACATCTACCAATGAAATTACAGATCGTGCTTTTAAAACACGAAATCAGGCCCTATTTTTGGAAACGGACTTAAGTAGTTTCTTGGAAACACAATTTACAAAGTTAACTACGGAAATGGAGGAATCTAAGCTAAAAGGTAGTAATTGGGCTTTGTTAGCAGTGGAAGGAGTACGATTGAAAATAAATAAGTATAATCCCTTGCGTGGCAGCACATATATTCCATTACCAGCAGCTATACAAGCAAGAAAAGCCTGCATTAATCCTCAAAACTTAAAGGATGAAAAGTGTTTTATGTATGCCATTTTAGCAAAACTGGTTAAAACGAAAGCTGAACGCGTTAGTAAATACAAGGACCTGGACAACAAGTATGATTTTTCTGTAATATCATTTCCTACATTACTAGCTGACATTCCCAAATTTGAAAAAGCCAACGATATATCCATTAATGTATTTGGACTGGAAAAAGACAACAAAGTGTTTCCTCTAAAGATTGTGGATCAAGAGCTGCAAGACCATCGCGACCTCCTCCTGTTAAGTTCATCATCCGCTCAGAGCCACTACGTCTTTATCAAAGATTTTGATAAACTAGTAAGACATCAGATTACCCGCTATGAACATAAGATATATACGTGTAAACGGTGTTTTACACACTTTGATAATCGATATGGACAACAAGGAATGGAAAAATTGAAAGAACATAGAGCTTTGTGTGTCCAGCATGACATTACTAGGGTTGAAATGCCTATTAAAAACTCCATTGTTAAATTTTTAAACGTGGAAAAAATGCTGAGAATACCTTACATTATCTATGTTGATTTTGAAAGTTTACTGTTACCCTATCAAACATGTCTACCCAATCCTGAAGCAAGTTATACAGTGCCATACCAGAGTCATGTTCCTATGAGCTTTGGTATATACGTTAAACTCTCACCTGCTGTGGAACACATAAAGACAAACCTTCCAAGCCGACCTCTTATTTATCGTGGACCTGACGCTGCAGAAAAGTTTATGGACTGTTTGATTTCAATAGCTAATGAAATCTATCGCCTTTACAGCTTAAATGTTCCGAAGGCTTTAACTGAGGATCAAGAAGTAGAGTTCCAATGTTCTGAAACCTGTTATTTGTGTCAAAAACCATTTACCCAACAGGACTGGAAAGTTCGAGACCACTGCCATATTACAGGGGAATGCCGTGGAAGTGCTCACAATAACTGTAATTTGAGGTGTAAAACACGTAACCCCGTTCCTGTGTTTCTACATAATATGAGTGGCTACGACGCAAATTTCATTGTAAAGCAATTGGGATGTACTACTGAGAGAGTGGATGTTATCGCTAACTCCAAAGAAAAGTACATTTCCTTTACCAAATATGTAGGAAATGTTAAGCTTAGATTTGTGGACACGTTTCGGTTAATGCCGAGTAGTTTGGAAAACTTAGTTTCCAACTTAACATCATACCCTGAAACAGACAAGTACTTTGGAAAAAAAAATGCAATGCTCATGACTCGTAAAGGGGTATTTTGTTATGACTACATTGACTCTTGGGAAAAGTTAAGTGAAACGTGTTTACCTCCAAAAGAGGCATTCTTTAAAAAATTAAGTCAAGAAGATGTTAGTCAAGAAGACTATGAACATGCCAAAAATGTGTGGAATCAGTTCAACATTAAAACTCTAGGGGAATATTGTGACCTCTACCTAACTTCAGATGTACTCCTTCTAGCAGACAGCTTTGAAACGTTTAGAAACAAAACACTAGAAACACACCGAGTGGATGCTGCACACTTTTTTACTTCGCCTGGTTTAAGTTTTGAGGCAATGCTCCTTTACACAGGAATTGAACTGGAATTGCAACAGGATTACGATCAGATTCTTCTAATCGAGTCTGGAATACGTGGAGGCATATGCCAAGTGTCTCATCGGTATGCTGAAGCTAACAATAAATACATGGAAACCTATGATTCTGAGAAACCATCGCAGTTTATTACCTATGATGATGCCAACAACCAATACGGGTGGGCTATGTGCCACTCCCTTCCTTATGGTGGATTTCAGTGGGTTTCTCCAGATACTGTTGATCTAGAAAAACTAAAGAAAGACGATCCTGTGGGATACATTCTAGACGTTGATGTTGATTACCCATCTGACCTTCATGATCTACACAACGATTTACCTTTCCTACCAGAGTGTACACAACCTAAGGATTCGTCTCTGAAAAAACTAATTCCTCATCTTGGAAATCGAAGGCGATATGTTGTTCACTACATGGCATTAAAACAGGCTTTAGATCATGGAATAAAATTGATAAAAATTCATCGTGTGTTAAAGTTTAAACAAAGACCTTGGTTAAAGGCATACGTTGATTTTAATAACAACCTTCGAAAACAAGCCAAAAATGATTTTGAGAAAAATCTGTACAAATTATTCAACAATGCCATTTTTGGGAAAACAATGGAAAATATCCGTAAAAGAATAGACATACGTCTTGTGACTGACAGCAAAAAGGCAGAAAAGCTAATAGCAAAGCCGACATTTATCGACAGAACAATTTATGGCCCTAACCTAGCTGCTTTCCACATGGCTAAACGTAACATTGTATTCAATAAGCCTATATATATTGGAATGTGTATACTGGATATTTCAAAAACTCTCATGTATTCCCACCACTATGATGTCCTGCTACCTTATTATGGCATGGACAATCTTAAACTCATGTATATGGATACTGACTCGTTCATATATTTGGTTAACACCCCAGATGTATATCAAGACAAGTTGGATTTCCTACAACACCTGGACACATCAGATTATCCTACTAATCACATATGTTACTCTACATCAAACAAGAAAACGTTGGGGAAATTTAAAGACGAGGCTTGTGGACAAATTATAAAAGCATTTGTTGGACTTAGAGCTAAAATGTATGCTTTAGACATACATGGTAAAGAAATCAAAAAGATTAAAGGTATTAGCAGAGGTGTTGTCAAAAATTGTATAAGCTTTCAAGGTTATAAGGATTGTGTCATGAAAAACAATGTAAAAAGAATACCCATGAACATTATCGCTTCTAAACAACATGACATATCATCTATAAGGCTAAACAAAATTGCTTTGTGTCCTGGTGATGATAAAAGAGTGATTGATGCTAATGGTATAGGTACACATGCCTATGGTCATTACTCAATCATTGACCATGCTTAAAGAGTTAAGTTATGAATATCAAAATCTTCTGCCTGCAACTAGCAAATACATAAAACAAAACTATTTAGTAAATAAAACTATGGCACTATAAAAATAAAATAAATAGTATTCATAATCAAAAATAAATAAAATAGAAAACAAAATAAAAACAACTGTACAATTTATAACAAAAAATAGACTATATATAAAAATGTATTTAAGTGTGAATAGTGTACATGTATTTAAAATAAAAAATATTGTATGGACACTGCTTGTACATTTTTAATTACTACCCACCTCTCTCCACTCCTAATGCAAAATGAACATGTAAAACACACAAATTGGAAAATCTATGTTTCCATATTGACAAAATAGAAAAAACATTGAACTAAAATTTTAAAAACTGTAAATGGGAATTTGGTAAATTGACAAATGTGTAAACAACAAAATGCAAAATCCATGTTTCCATATCATGAAATTTAAAAACTTAAAATTGACATTAAAAAAAACTGAAAATGGGAAATTGGAAAATTGACAAATGTGTAAACAACAAAATGCAAAATCCATGTTTCCATATTATGAAATTAAAAAAACTTAAAACTGACATTTAAAAAAACTGAAAATGGGAAATTGGAAAATTGACAAATGAGTAAACAACAAAATGAAAAAAAAAAAACGGTTGGGGTAGTGATCATGTTGTACAGTAGCCAATAAGACTAGCATAAGGAGAGTTGCATGTGTCCTTATATACTTTGTGTATGTGCATTAGCCCTTTGGATTAGCTTAAGTTAGGTTTGGTAAAGTTAGGTTTGGTGAGGTTAGGTAAGTGACTCTTTTCGGAAAATGGAAATTGTAAAATCTAAAATCAAAAAATATTAAATTTAAAATGTAAAATCTAAAAAAACTAAAACTGAAATACAAAAAATCAAAAATGTAAAATCTAAAAAAGTAAAATGAAAAAATCAAAAATCTATAATGTTAAAATGTAAAATGTTAAAATGTAAAATCTAAAATCTTAAAATGAGGTTTCTGTGGGTTAGGTTAGGTTAGGTTAGGTTATAACTAAGTTTATTATTTGTGCTCTCTCATTTGCTCTTACTTTCTTGCATACACTATTTGATCTCACTTTTTGCTCTTATATTTGCACTTACTTTGAAGTTAGGTTAGGTGAAATTAGGTGAGGAAATGCTTGGTTAGGTTAGGTTAGGTTAGGTTAGGGTAGGTTATAACTAAGTTTATTATTTGTGTTCTTACATTTGCTCTTAATTTTTTCATTACAATTTTTGCTCTCACTTTTTTTGCTTGCACTTTGAAGTTAGGTTAGGTTAGGTTAGGTTAAGTTGGGTTAGGTTAGGTTAGGTGAAGTTAGTTTAGGTTAGGTTAGGTTAGGTTTTAACTAAGTTTATTATATGTGCTCTTACATTTGCTCTTACTTTCTGATTACACTTTTGCTCTCAGTTTTTTTTTCTTTTTACTTTCAAGTTAGGTTAGGTTAGGTTAGGTTAGGTTCAGTTGGGTTAGGCAGAATGGCTGAGGTATGAATTAAACCTAGCTGCTCTGATTTTTTTGCCTCACAAGGCTGATTGTACCCCGTATGAACCCTCAGCCCAGAATTAAATTTCTTGACAGAGCCAGGACTCAAACCCGGGTCTCTACAGTAACAGCTAAGAATGCTAGCCACTACACCAAAAAGTGGACAATATAAGACTGGTCTTGATTGTACGTGATCAATGCATGATTACCTAATAATAATAATAATAATAATAATAATAATAATAATAATTATAATAATAATAATAATAATAATAATAAATATTCCATTTAGCAACGTTACACTGTCAATCTCTCTCTGTGACGTCATGCAATGTCTCAGGGCGTGGCAGCCATATTGCCCATTAGCCCCTGACCCAGCTATGACTGACCTCTCCATAAGAATAGCACAGGGCAGTTGCGCGCGGCGGCCATATTGCCCATTAGCCCCTGTCCCAGAACCGCTCTTTTATTCCTACTCTCATGATCACGAGCTTAACTGTCACATAAAATAACTTTTTTGGGGGGGGGGGTTAACACTGTGGCAGGTAATGAGTTTCAATTATCAACACCGCACTTAATGATATAATATTTCCCATCTCTATATATATAAGAATGAAAGTTTGTCTGTTTTTTCTGAATTTCTACGGAAATTTGCGTTATTTACTCGTTTTAGACTGTTTTATGACGGATGCGCGCGAAAATGAAATTTTTGTCTGTCTGTCTGTCTGTTTGTTTGTTTGTTTGTTTGTCTGTGGACAATTTTTTGTGTCCTTATAACTCGAGAACGGCTGAGTGGATCAACGTATAATTTGGTACAGATATCCTTCAGAGGCAAGACACCAATCATTGATGTAACTCTTCTCTGTACCTCTCATAAAAGGGGGCCTACCCCCTTAAAATACATGCTGAAATAGGCGTAGAAGGGCGAGACAAAGCTCATTTTCAGCCCCTCAATGTGAGAAACAAAACTCGGGGGCCCTAAAGGGACCCCGAAAACCACATTTTAAGGCCCTAAAACCAATAGTTTTTGAGATATTCCCAGAAAATTAATTTCATTTAATACAATAATGAAAGGAAGCTAGCCGGTAACCATGGCAACAGAAATTCACAGGTCCATCTATTGCTGTAATATAAGACGCAATACAATTCCATTTATTACATTACTGAGATAGTTTGCAAACGGCTAGAAGGTTATAACGGAACCAAACTAAGCTGTAAAATTCATCAATACATATAATGCGCTTAAGGGGGTCAAGGGGTACTCTAGAATTTTTTCACGCGATTTACACGTGATGGTATGCTACGGAAGGTCTATTATTTCCCTATCCCTATATTGTTATATTATTATTATTATTATTAATAAGATTATTACACTACGGAAAGGAAGACCCCAGAGGACTGGAAAAAGGGAATAATTGTCCCGATCTTCAACAAAGGTAGTAGAACAGAATGCAGAAACTATCGGGGAATAAAACTGATTATTACATTGTGCAAAGATGTTTGAGAAAGTTTTGGAAAGGAGAATTAGGACAAGGATAGAAGGAGGGATGAGGGAAGAACAACATGGCTTCAGAGCAGGAAGGTCCACAGTGGATTTGATTTTTGCTGTAAAGCAGTTACAAGAACAGCACTGTGAGTATGGAACAGATCTACTGATGGCCTTCCTGGACATTGAGAAAGCATATGACAGTGTATGCAGAAACAAAGTATGGAAGTCCCTGGAGGATAGAGGAGGAGAAAAATGGACTATAAGGAGGATAAAGGAGATGTACAAGGGAAGCGTGAGCTGAGTGAAAGTGGGAGGAGAGAGATCGGACTGGGTGGAACAGAGAAACGGCCTGAGACAAGGAAGTGCACTGGCACAGTTATTTTTCATTGTGGTGATGGATGACATAATGACCCGAGTGGCACAAGTAATTGGGGAAGGAAAGATGAAAGCAATGGTGTTAGCGGATAATTTGATGATTTGGGGGAACAAGGAGGAGGAGGTACAGGAACAGATGGACGTGTAGGAAGGAATAATACAAGGATATGGGATGACATTTAGCATAAATAAGAGTGAGATGGTGATCACAACAAGGAAGAAGGAAAGAACCACAACGGGAATAACAATTGATGGGGAACAGCTGAAGAAAGTGGAGAGTTTCAAGTATCTGGGAAGCCTGATACAAGATAATGGAAGAAACTAGAGAGAAAAAATGAGCGGGGGAGACAGGCAGAAGCATTCCGGAGGAGTGTGAGAAGCATGTTATGGAGCAAGGATGTCCCTCAGAACAGAAAAAAGATCATATATCGGACGTACTATCCCCCTATCCTGACGTATGCCTCGGAGACCTGGGCTATGAAAGGAAGGGAGAAGAGCAAAATACAGGCCAGTGAGATGAGCTTCTTGAGAAGCAGTATTGGAGTTACAATGATGGACAGAATAAGAAATGAGAGGACCAGAGAATTAATAAAGGAGGAACCATTACGGGATAGTATAGAGAAATCTAGACTTAGATGGCATGGACATGTAAAACGAATGGAGAATAAGAGGATACCCAGGAGGATACACGAGACGAAGTGGGAAGGAAAGAGACCGAGAGGAAGACCGAGAGACAGGTGGCTGAAAGGGATGGAAGAAAGCGTGAAGAAGAGAGGAGAAGACTGGACAGTGGTGGAAGCTGATAGATGGTGGGAAGACGGAAGACGTTGGAGTGGCCTGTGTTCCAAACAGACCCGGCCAACGGCTGGAAACTGTGCAAGAGGATGATGATGATTATACTACGGCCTACAACGACGAGACAAAGCTCATTTTCAGCCCCTTGGTGTCAGAAAAAAACCTCGGGGCCACTAAACAGTCGTAAAGGGTCCCCGGAAACTACATTTTAATGCTCTAAAACCAAGAGTTTCTGAGATACTCCCAGAAAACTAATTTCATTTAATAAATTAATGTAGGAATGCAAGCCAGTAACCATGACAACAGTGTCTCAAAAAGGTACATCCAACTTTCCATCTATTTCTGCAAGAAGTAATGCCACTCCATTTATTAAATTTCTGTAAAAGTTTGCAAATGGCTATAAGATTATCACGGAACCAACAAAAACTGTAAAATTCATCAATGCGCTTAAGGGGGTCAAGAGGTACCCTGGATTTTTTCACAAGACTTAAACGTGCGATGTGTCGTACAGAAGGTCTATTATATCTTCAAACAGCAACATTATTTTCAAAAATTCCTGAATTGAAATAGTTTATTTTTTATTTAATTTTTTTTGCTTTTAGGAATTTGGGCCATTGGAGGCTAAAAAACCTGAATTTTCATGCACCAAAAGCCTTTATAATTTATTAAAGAGGTCTTCCTCTGGATGTGCACTTGACACAACAGTGTGGGTCAGTTTTTATGTGACGTGAATTGCATTTCGTCTACGAGGTTTTCAATTTTATTTTCACGTCAGGAAGTACACGTTAGGTAAATTAGTTTCAGAGCATATTTCAACTAATCATTTATCTTTGTCGACAAACAGGTTCCAAGCCCCTAACCATTGCAACAGTAGCTCAATTGATTACGTCTGGTTATTAATACCGACGACCGTTCGAAGAATGGGTACTTCTGCTAGTTTGTACTATAATAATACTGTATTACGATTCAATTACCACAGTTGTCACTTGTATACATTAAGTGTGTTTGATATTATTGTTGGGAATTCCCTGTAATTGTACAATTTGCCACCGGGGAATTATCCCCTCCTGTCTCTCTCTCTTTCCCATATTCAAATAAAGTAGATAAATGAACTTTGTATGTTGTAAAGTTCCTAAAGTTCCTGAAAAAACGAATTTTTATAATAATAATAATAATAATAATAATATCGTATGGCCTCGGATGCCGGGTGCAAGCTTTGTTATTTGACACCCAAAGGGTTGCTTGCATGTCGAATTTCGTTGTTCCTTGAAGCACTATGGAAGTCAAGGAGGTTAGATATCTAAGCTCCTTGAACACTATAGCGTTTTGTAGTAGAGAAATGAGGAACTTTGTGTTGGCGGAAACTCCTGAGATTAATTTTGCCATTATGAACACGGCGTACTGAATTCAAATGGGTTCTTTGACATGCCAACATCGTATGACATGGTGTCGCAATTTTTGCCGCCTTTAAAAAATCACTTACCACGGCCAGGAGCGAACATGCAAGCTTGGGGTTAGTAGACTGACATGCTGACCACTCACCCACCGTGGCAAGCGGTCGGCCCTTAACTTTATACAGATGATCTGCCCTGCTCAGGTAGGTGGGATTTCCCAGACATTTGCTTACTTCTCCGCATGCTGGCCGATTAGTGTACGAGTTAAACTTAGCGTATAGTGTGGATTTCATCAATCTTCCAGAGATCTCACCCTAATTTTTGTATCATTTAATACTACTTCTAAATTTAAAATCGTTGAGAGCAAGCCTGGCGGCCTTCCTTTGTACCATCTCCAGCTCGTTGCTGAACCCTACTTGATATGGGTATTACAAGATTGGGCTCACCAGGGTCGAATATCATAATTCTTTTGCGGTGGAACTGTTTGTTGTTTGAGTCTTCAGTCTTTTGACTGGTTTGATGCAGCTCTCCATGCCTCCCTGTCCTGAGCTAATCGTTTCATCTGTACATAGCTACCACACCCTACGTCAGAGGCAATCTGTTTAACATATTCTAACCTTGGTCTACCCCTACTGTTCTTGTCTTCGACCCTTCCTTCCATAACTAAGCTTGCTATTCCTTGGTGTCTTAGTATGTGTCCTACCAACCTATCTCTTCTCTTCATTAGCAGTCGCCAGAAACATCTCTCCTCTCCCACTAGTCTTAATACCTCTTCGTTTGTAACCCTATCTAGCCATCTGATTTTCATCATTCTCCTGTAACACCACATTTCAAACGCTTCAATTCTCCTCTTTTCTGCTGCACCAATAGTCCAAGTTTCACTTCCATAGAGTGCCACGCTCTAGACAAAGGCCTTCAAAAATGACTTCCTAACACCTAAATCTATATTCGATGTCAATAGATTCCTTTTCTGTAGAAATGCTTTCCTTGCCTGAGCTAACCTACTTTTTATATCCTCTTTGCTTCGTCCATCACTGGTTAGTTTGCTTCCTAATTAACAGAAGTCTCCTACTTCCTTTAGTTTTTCACCTGCCAATTTGATGTCCATAGAGGATTCTGATTTATTTCGGATGCATTCCAATATTTTTGTTTTTCATTTATTAATTTTCATCATGAATTCTTTCTTCAAGACGGAGTCTATACTATTCAAAAACTCATTCAAATCCTCAGGCGGTGGAACTACTGCCTATTAATACCCTCATTACAAAATGTTTTGTACGCCTCGGAGACGACACAGCCCACATTGGTACTCCATTTCATATCATTCCCTACATGGATGCCCAAGTATTTGCATGAGTCTTCTTCTACAAGTATTTCCGAGCCGATATTATATTGAAAATTATGCCTTCGCCCTCTCCCTATTCTCATGAGACTACATTTACTCGTGTTTATCTTCATTTTGTTGTCAACCGCACATTTATGGACAACTGAGCGTTTTCTTTTCAGCTATGAATTTTTCGGTATGTTACACAATCATCCGCAAACAATCAGCAGTCACTTCGAATTCTATTCGATAAGTCGTTAATAAGTGCCCGAATTAACAGGTGCCCAGTCACTTGGAGTGAATTGGAGTGGAAGAAACCTTATTAAAGATATTTACTTAAACCAAGTCTCCTGTGGAGATCAAATTGGCAGGTGAAAAGCTGAAGGAAGCAGGAGACTTCTGTTACTTAGGAAGCAGAATAACCAGTGATGGACGAAGCAAAGAGGATATAAAATGTAGGTTGGCTCAGGCAAAGAAAGCATTTCTACAAAAAAGTAATCTGCTGACATCGAATATAGATTTAGGTATTAGGAAGTCATTTTTGAAAGCCTTTGTCTGGAGCGTGGCGCTCTATGGAAGTGAAACTTGGACTATTGGTGTAGCAGAAAAGAGGAGAATTGAAACATTTGAAATGTGGTGTTACAGGAGAATGATGAAGATCAGATGGGTAGATAGGGTTACAAACAAAGAGGTATTAAGCCGAGTGGGAGAGGAGAGATGTTTCTGGCGACTGCTAATGAAGAGAAGAGATAGGTTGGTAGGACACATACTAAGACACCCAGGAATAGCAAGCTTAGTTATGGAAGGAAGGGTTGAGGACAAGAACTGTAGGGGTAGACCAAGGTTAGAATATGTTGAACAATTTGCCTCGGATGTGGGGTGTGGTAGTTATGTGGAGATGAAACGATTAGCTCAGGACAGGGAGGCACGGAGAGCTGCATCAAGCCAGTCAAAAGACTGAAGACTCAAACAACAACAACTTAAACCAAAAAGTAAGAGTCAAAATTGGCGAAGAAATGACAGAAGAAATAGGACTGGGGAAAGGAGTGAGACAAGGATGTTGTTTGTCACATATTCTATTTAATTAATATTTAGAAGAAATTATCAATGAATGTTTTGATGGATAAAGTAGGTGTATGCTTAGGAGGTAAAATATTTGAATGTATTCGTTTAGTAGATGATCTGGTGATTGTGGGTAAGAGTGAAAGACAAGCAACACAAATGTTGTAAGACCTAGATAAAATTTGTAAAATATATGGTATGAAAAAAATGAGAGAAAATAGTATGGTCATAGGTGGAAGAAGTGAAAAAAGAATACAATAAAATTAGAAGATGAAATTGAACAAGCAGATAATTTTAAATACCTAGGAATTTGGGTTACACAATAAATGATATGCACTAAAGAAATAAAAACAAGGATTACAATAGCAAAAGAAGCCTTCAGTAAGAAAAGAAAATTATTTTGTGGAGTAATGAAAGTAATCCCAAGGAAGAGATTAGTGAAATGTTTTGTTTGGAGTGTAGCAATGTATGGAGTGGACACTTGGATGCTTAGGAAAGAAGATAAGAGAAGAATAGAGACTTTCGAAATTTGGCTGTGGAGGAGAATGGGGAGAATAAGTTGGGTGGACAGAGTGAGAATGAGGAAGTATTAAAGAAAGTAGGAGAAGAAAAAATGATGCTGAAGAAGATAAGCAAAAGAAAAATGAATTGGATTGGACACTGTATAAGAGGAGATGGTTTGGTGAAAAGTTCATTAGAAGGGACAGTCCAGGGGAATATCCGAAGAGGAAGAAGAAGAAGGTTTCAGATGCTGGATTCCATCAAGATTGATACATCTTATGAGCTGATGAGACGTGCTGCTGAAGACCGGATAAGGTGGAGAGACCGACCGTGAGGAAACCTGCCATCAGGCAGAAAAACTGCTGATGATGATGAGTCACACTACCCTGAGGGACACCTGACGTTATCAAAATGTCCTCCTTGAATACAATACCTTTTTAGAGCGACCAGTCAAAAACTCTTGAATCCATAAAATAAATATCTTATGAATCGTCGTTGCCGCTAATTTACGGAGTAGTGTGTCATGTGGGAGGACATCAAATGTTTTCACAAAATCCATAATTACGGCGTCAACTTGCACTCCCCTGACTAGGGAGTCATTAATATCTTGACAGAGTGATGAAATTTGGTTCTCGCATGAGTACCCTTGTCTAAATCCATGTTGTCTCCCATTAAGGCATGATAACTCTTCCCACTGTTCCCCCAAATTAATCAGAAATGAGGTGCTCCAACAGTTTACATATGATCGATGTGGGGCTAACAGGCCTACAGTAAGTTATAATTGTCAATTTCCAATCTGTTCCCTCCCTGGAATGTTGGAACTTTTGTTGCTATTTTCCAGTTTTCGGGAATTTGCGTGTTATTAATTGATACATTAAACAGTACCCCAAAGTATCGCCCAATGGCTGTAACTCCCAGTTTTAACACCTCTCCACAAATATTGTCCGTGCCTTTCGATATATTTCTACGTCGCTTTTTAATTCTTGCTAGAATTTTGACAATTGGTTTATTCGGAAAGGTGGGCTATCAGAATCATCGTTAACACGGCGGCTTCGGTGGCGTAGTTGGTAGCATGCTGAGCTTCTATGCCCAAGGTCGCAGGTTCAAACCCAGTCGAAGTCGTCGGATTTTTCAAGAGCGTTAAAAATCCCTCAGTATGCCTTCCTTCGGACGGGAAGTAAAGTCGGCGGTTTCATGTCATAGATTTATGACATGTAAATGAACCTCCCACTAATTACACTTGTGTAGGTTAGTTCCAGGTGGCATCTAGTGACCAAGTTCACAATTAGTTGTCGTTGGCGGCAGCATTTGGTAGCAAAAGTAGGAATTACTTGAAAATTGAATGTCTGCAGTCCTCACCTGAATTACAGATAACACACATCAATTTAGCCCTCACAATTAACATCGGTTATCAGACAGATTCTACACACACCCAAAGTACACTGGGATACATGATCGCGTTGTCACAGCCCCTAAACTGAGGAACCAACCAAGATCTAACACTCAGCTATTACATTTATTAAACACACTGCCATACCATGTATTTAATTCATTAGCAATTGCCTGTTTCTCAGTAATTCACCATCTCGTGTTCCAGTTCTGGTCATCTCTTGGAACTACTTGTTACTCGTGTTCCAGTTCTGGTCTGCCTACGTGCCCTGCGGAGCCCAGTACCTTGACGCTGTTCAGCTCACACTTGAACAGATCGACCTCATCAAACGGCTGGCTGAGCTCAATCCAGACCACCTGTCGCTCGTCACCTCTGTCAAGGGTAAGCTAATCAATAGCTTTCACAACTTCACTTTTATTATTTCACCAACATACCATCATATATACAGGGTGTCTTTTATGTTCCTTTGGAGAATGATAGGTCGTGTAGGGGACGGGTATAGAAGCAATTTGAGATAGGGAACTTGGGGTCGGAGCGGCCTCCTTAACCCCTAAAATAAGGGTTGATTCAGGCCCTCCACCCTGTAAGTTAGACAACCGACCCAAGCCTTTATTACCTTTGTCAATCCTTGAAAACTTGGCAAGATTCATTTCACCATGTGGCGCTGGCGTAATGGATAGCGTTGCGGTGCGAAAGGCCGGTAGTCCCGGGTTCAATTCCGGGCTTGGGAAAAATCATTTTATTTTTATTCGTATGTTATTTGACGTATTGTAGTCACGAAGTGCACAAAGATCGGTTTAATTTACCGAGGGTATCAAGCTTAAAAACCTTACACCTAAAATAACATTAAAAGAAAAATTGCCCAAGCCCGGAATTGAACCCGGGACCACCGGTCCTTCGCACCGCAACGCTATCCATTACGCCAGCGCCACATGATGAACTGAATCTTGCCAAGAGTTAAAGGATTGAGAAAAGTATTTGAGGCTTAGGTCGGTTGCCTAGCTTACAGGGTGGAGGGCCTGAATAAACCCTAAGAGGTTAAGGAGGCCGCTCCTACCCCAAGTTCCCTATCTCAAATTACTTCTATTCTCATCCCCTACACGACCTATCATTCTCCAAAGGTACATAAAAGACACCCTGTATTATGTCAGTAGTATAGATCTCTCCTGCGGCGCTCACAGGCGACCGATCGCGATCGTGACAAATGAGCATTCAAATGAAAGAGAATGAACATTAGCAGTAACGAATTGCACTCTAATTTCATAAATATCTATAATTTCTTTAAAAAATGACTTTTAGAAGAATGTACGAAGTGTGTGATTTGCAGATACTGTTACTGTAGGAAAATACGCTCCTTAATTGAAGTTAGGGAACGTAGAACTTGGAATTCTAACTGAAATGTAAATAGTGTTCTATAATCATTTGGTTGAAATAAAAACATAACCTCTTCCTTAAGGCTCTCATTATAAACCTATTGGGGAAAGTGTGGTTTATTAACATGCGAGATTTCTGGCACGGGTCCGCTAGCCTAATAAAGTTTGATATATTTTTATATGTCATCTACCGCACCGATGAACAACCTGTGTAGAACCAGAAGAAATAACCCATGCTTAAGATACTTTAATAAAGTCAGGGACTGAAAGGGAAGTGTCCTGCGGCGTAACCAAGCTCATTAAGTCGTGCACCATGGCCACGAGGGCAGCTGTAGCAAATTAGGAGATCGCATGTTCGTATCCCGGCGCTGACAGTAGTTATCCAGATTGTGGAATTTCCCCCTAGATTTTTTCACATTCCAGGCAAATGCAAGGATAGTACCTTATTTCTAGTCCCGGGGTACCTACTGCTATCCTCGACCCTAATAAATGTAGGTACTGCTTCACACACCACTACAGTTACCACAACAACAACACAGGTATTCAGACACCACAGTGCAAGGACCTGATGAGCAAGATACTCTAACTACTTAAAACTCATTAACAATCAAATTATGTCTTTTTAAATCTTAGTTCTTGACCACCTCGTGGTGCAGCGGATAGCACGCTTGGCTGTCACCCCGGAGCTCCGGTTTTGATTCATGGCTCCGCCAAGAAATTCATTATTTGTCTGATGGCAGGAACGAGGTACATTCAGTCTCATGAGACAAAACTGAGACGATGTGGGTTCGATTACCTCCTCAGTAATATCGATGTGGTTTTCCGTGGTTTCCCACTTCTATCCAGGCAAATATCGGGATGGTTCCTAACTTAGGGCCACTGCCGTCTCCTTCCCATTCTTCATTTGACGTTAAAAATACAATAAAATACATTGATAATGTTAATGGTTTACGCCCCTTTTAACTACTCAGGCTTTTAGAGACGCCGGAATTTTGCCCTAAAGGGCATCTTTAACGAGGCAGTAAATCTTTTGACACGGATTCCTCGCATTTTTGAACCCTCAAATGCCAACTGGCTGTGACAGGGTTCGATCCTGCAACCTTGGGGTCAGCAGGTGAGAACGTTACCTCTGAATCACTCAGCCAGTCTACACACTAATACAGGCATCACAATAACACAGGTTATCAGACAAATTTCACACACACACACACCCAAGTACACGGCACCTAATTACCACGATGTCGTAAAGCCCCTAAATAAACCCACAAGAACTAATATCCAATCAACTATGGAAGCAAATAAAATTATTTATAATAATTATCGTCACGTACTTTAATTATATTTAATTCCATCTTCTTGTGGCTGCAGGGTTCCGGAAACTGTCGAGAAGAGCAATAAACTACTAATTGGCGCTGTGAGCGTTAATTACATTACCTTGAAATCAGTGTACTGTACAGAGCCTAGCAGCTATAATGTAATATCTGTAGAAATCAAATTAGAGATCTGTCTGTACCTTGCTTGAAGGTGTAGAAATTTTAGAAGCTTGGAGGGGTGTTGTACAGTTACTGCATTGATGGGCTTGGGACTTCATCGTCATCATCCCTGTCCCGCCTTCTGTGGTCTCGGGAGTACGTATTAGGACTCTAGTCATAAAGATTCTGGGTTAGTAGTGTGTTTTGGCCGGTTCTAAATCCACCGCCACCACCACCGCTGGAATACTAAAATGGCAATATCTCGCGAACCAATCAGGCTAGAGACTTGTACGAGGTGTCAAATTACTCAGGCGAACACTCCCTTTCCATTGGACAACATATCTCCACCCTAAAATAAAACCTACCCTACTAGGGGGTGAAATTGAATTTTTTAGAGAATCTCTCTTTCCAATTGCAACATGTGAGAGTTTGAATGTCGATATGGATGTAACGATGTTCTGCAAACCAATAATCAAAGAGGGGCATGTTAGGCCTTGAGGTGAGAGCCCCTGTTATTGTTGACGAGCCACCTGCTGTCGGGCCCGTGTGGATGGGTTATTGTTGACAGGTCCTTGTGGACGAGTCCTTGTGGACAAGTCCTTGTTGACAGGTCCTTGTGGACAAGTCCTTGTGGAAGAGTCCTTGTGGACAAGTCCTTGTGGACGAGTCCTTGTCCCTTTGGACTGATCCCTTTGGACGGGTCCCTTTTGGCCTGGTTCCTACGGACTAACCCATGAATTTATTTAAATTATGTCAAAGGGCCTAACTACATTTGTGTGTGTTGAATTGACGTTGTTCACCACTACTAGAATGGAATAACGATATGAAAGGAAAGTGACGAAATACATGTGAACGCGTGTGAAATGACCTTATTACCGTCCTCCTTGTGAAACAAGTCACATCTTGTTTTGCTTCATACGTGAGAAAATGTGAGTCGGTCGCCTTCTTTCCAATCGTTACCCCAACTACAAATGCACACACTAAAACATCCAACACAATAAAACAGGTTGTTACTTATATTCCACTCACACAGGGTTACATGAAGACGGACAATCTCGTGGTGTAGTGGCTAGCACCCTTGGCTATCGTCCCGGAGATCCGGGTTCGATTCCTGGCTATGCCAAGAAATTTAATTCTGGCCTGAGGGCTAGAACAAGGTACTCAGCCTCGTGAGGTAATACGAAGAAGAGGAGGGATTGCATCCCATTCCAGCCATCTTGGAAATGGTTTTCCGTGGTTTCCCACTTCTACTCCAGGAAAATGCCGGGATGGTTCCTACTTAAGGTCATGGCCGTCTCCTTCCCAATATTCATTTGACTTATAAATACACACCCTAATAAAACCATCACAATAGCACACCCAAATACATGGGGTTACATGACTACGATGTCACATAATGCTATTGCTGTTAATTTGTTTAGGGGCTTAGGATATCGTAGTCATTAAACGTCGTGTACTTGGGTGTGTGTAGAATTTATGGAATAACCTATTTCCTTGTGATGTCTGTAGTAGTAGTGTGTGCAATAATAATTCAGTTGAGAATTTGGAAAAGGGTAGCCGTGGCTTTATATTGGGAACCATCCCGGCATTTGCCTGGAGTAGAAGTGGGAAACCATGATAAACCACTTCCAGAATGGCTGAGGTGTGAATTGAACCCACCTTATCTCAGGTTTGCCTCATTAGGCCGATCGCACTCCGTTCCATCCTCAGACCATAATTAAATAATTCGTATCTTGGCAACACGATCAAGAATAAATGAAAAAAATGAAAATCCACAGCCTGCTTCCAGTCTCCGACCGGATCAGGAATGGAATGAATGAAGTCCCCATCTAGCGGCAAGGATATGGACTGTGCCGGCTGCCGAGGCCTGACGCACTCCTCTGGGACAATGATTAAATGAATGACAGATGAAATGAAATGATAGTGGAGGGTGTTGCTGGAATGAAATTTGACAGGGAAAACCGGAGTACCCGGAGAAAACCTGTCTGCCTCCGTTTTGTCCAGCACAGATCTCACATGGAGTGACCGGGAAATGAACCACGGACCCAGCGGTGAGAGGCCGGCGTGCTGCCGCCTAAGCCACGGAGGCTTACGATAAAGAATAAATAATAATAATAATAATAATATTGTACAGTCCCCCAGGGGTATGCACCCCCTGGAGGCCATCCCCCCATCATCTATTTAAATCACCCCTATCTGGCAAATCTTGTAAGTCCAGACCAACATCTATTAACACCGCAAGGGCAGCTAACCAGTCTGGAAAGCTTACCCAATACTTGCATCACTACCACAAACAGCGACACACAATTAACTGGGGCATCTATGCAGCGGAACGCTGACAGCACAACGCCGGAGACTATAAGAGGGAGCCTTAAAGAGGTCAAGCTCTCTCAATTACCAGTCTTACAGTGCGTCGGCCGGAGGCTATCGCTGTTATCATCAGGTGAGTCAGCAGTGTTCAGAATCCTGTACTTTGTAACCTTTACCCACAAGTTGTATACACAAGTTTGTACACTTACATTGTAACATTTACTACATCCCCTAACAGGGACTCATAATTCCATATTACTGACCAATAAATACTTGGTCAGTACACTACACTTGTATTACTGTTTTACACGCTTCTTTACGCCCTAACTCCCTTCCTGAATCCTCCGTCACGATTAGACGTGACGTACAGTAGCCAGACACTTGCTAGCGCAAGTATCATTGTATTCCCGTATAGGCCCGACTGATAGGAGCAGCGCGCGCCATAAAGCTGACGCGTGCACATCGGTTACATAACCAGCCAGCCAGCTGGAAGACCAGCGCGTTGACCTGTACGCTAAGCTCCATCCCCTAAAATACACCTACATCTTTTATAGGAGCACCCCCTAGCATCCTAACACTAAACAACACTCTACACTGGTCAGCTTGCCCGACTACGGGAAGCTACCCCCTTTTAGGCACTTCCTTATAAATTAACACAATAACTCTTCCGTTTTAGATCCAACTACCCCCCAATAAGGGATCTAAAACAGATGGTGGAGGCGCCTCTACTACGCACAGTAAAATAGGACTCAAACAACGAGCCCTCGTAGTAGAAACGACCCCTTCCGTACCGCAAACAGCCAAGCAAAATTGTGAATTTTTTCCTGAGATAGAGAGCATCATTTTTGCTCCGTACTACTTACACAGGGAATTTTTTTCTCCCAAACCAACCCCCCAGCCCCAGAAAGAATCAGAGAGACACAGGATACACTGACAAACACGCACAGTTTTTTTTCTTTCTTTTTCTTAGAAGACGCATACATTTCATTTAGATGGCACCTCATACAGAAACAACAGAGATTGTAAGCCATAGAGGCAGTAGGGGTACGCCAATATTATTAGCATTATTGTTCAGATGCCAGAGGCACATACAAAGCCGGCAAACACAGATACGGGCACTCCAAACAAAAATCGGGGCAATACAGGGCAAACAGCCATACACTCCGTCAGAGGGGAGGACAGCGCGATTAAGATGCGCACATACGCACTTGAGGCACATCCATGAACACCTCAATAGGATCCATATCCAAAGACACAGAATACACGACCAATTGATCACCACACATGGTCCCGTAATAAATAATGCAACCCTCGACAGGTTGAGGGTGCACTACACGACTTTACACACTCAGCACAGGGAGTTAATTCGCGAACAGGCGTTTCTCCAACTGGCGGCCACAGACCCTATACAAAACACAACCACACTGATACAGCAATTTGCCAGCAGGCCATGTGCCTCAACAGGCAATACACCCAAATTTGGGACGAGTACCGCGAACTCCAGAACAACAAGGCCATTTTCGAGTACATGGCAGGGCCACCAGCCCAGCCGAGAGAGGACATAAGCGTAGATACGCTAACTCGGCAATTTGTGAGGATGTCCCTCTCGCCATGTACTGCCACACATGGGAAGGAGTTCACCGTGGCCACAGTCCAGGAGACGGCCAGGTTAGACTCCAATACACTGCGGGGACAAGCTTACACCATTACACATCCCTTAGCTCCGGTGCGGAAGGCAATTTTGCCAAGCCGGGCAGCAGAACCTAGGCCAACCCCCTCGCAACGGACGAACGAGAGGGAGTTGAGGCCAGGACCCTCAGACACACATAGTATGACAGGCAGACAACGGGAGGTAACCACGTCATGGGCTGAGGACGTAGAGCCTGCCCTACAGCACATAAAGCCTACATACACCTACACAAGGGGGCAAACACAATGGCAGGAGTCTACCGTGGCCACAGGCCAGAAAGCGGGCAGGCTACACGCCACCACATTGCCAGGGCAGAGACAGGCAATTAAGCGGCCTTTACCGCCAGTTCAAAGGGCAAGTTTGGCAGAACGGAGGCGAACACCGGCATTCGTACCCCAGGTGCGAATGCATAAGAGGGTGTTGCATTCAGGCCCTCAGGATGCACAATATACGCCCGCACATTGTGACCACGCACTCACACACGGTACACGGGGTATACGAAAGGTGTTATTACCTACCCCACAAAACCACTCAGTCAAAAATACACACACCCCCGTAAACTCTACTAGGGTAGCGCAGAGCGCAATTAGGCCCTCGAATACAGGCACACTCAAACCTACAGACACGCGCTACGGTGGAAGTAGGCCCAGGCTTACTTTGATACAAACTCCCCCGAAAAATGGCAAAGAAGCGCCCCAATGGGTGTCGAGGGCCTATACCCTCGTAACAGGGCGGAAGTCTTCACTTTCCAGAGCACGGACGCTCGGACGGGAATAACGACTTCCACCAGGGACACAGAAATAAACTAACAACTCTTGCACCTATATTAGGGACACACATAAGCTCGTTTACACGGGAGAAATACGGCAATATACACATAAAGACTCACTAACGTAAACGGCACATTTTTTTTCATGTATATGCAGTGCAACATGGCTAAACCAAAGGTGTATAATTCTAAATTCTTCTGGATTTTTTTTTTGGCCACTAGCATTTTTTTTCTCTCAGGCCATCAATGGTTATTGAACATAGTGGTCCATATTATAACTCGGATAGCGTAAAGTTTCTAATATGCAAAGTCAAGGGGAAGCCCATCAGGTGAGCCACGCGGCTTAAGGCCGGAAAGAGATATTCCGAACACAGCTTAAGCATCAAATCACAGCATAGAGCTTAAGCGGGTCTTTCTAGGTGGAAATGACTAAATGTTCTATGATCCGGTCCCACAGTTTGATAGATTCTCTTGTGGCGGGCGAGAGCCCTGATTGTAGCAAGAATTAAGAATCTCAAACTATTTTTAAAAAGTGGTAGATTTCCCTGAGACGTAACAAGATTACTGTAGTACTAACGTCACCAACTAGGTGGATAGTACGCTCAGGTCCTACTTACCATTTTTAAACATTATACCTTTTCAAACTGCTCTCTTAATTCGGAGCGGGGCATAACTAATTTTTTTTGCCCCACGCATTAATCCCGAGAAAGGAAGGTGACCAAGTTGAACTGTATGTATTTAATCCATAGGCATACGTGACACATTACACTGCCTATAACACGACTTTTTCTCACCTCCATAACAACACGCAAGCTAAAACGCAAACACACCATAGGGTGAAAATCCCAGACTTTGGGAAACCCTACATATTTTTGGGAAGTCACACAGGCAATTTACATTACCACATGACAGTAATACACTACCAAAAGAAAAGGAAATGATCCCACTGGCAGACGTGGAAAGAAATCCAAGAAATAGCCTTCGGACCTCACTGACCGCACCGGGATACGATCCTAACACTCGACAGAACTGTCCCGGAGGCTCAGCCTAGAATGGCACCAGAAATAATTACTCTGGGTAAAGACGGTCTCAAAACCCGCAACCTTCTGAATACCAGGAATGTCAGGTCGGGTAGCTATCCAGTTGCAGGATAGAAAAGTAGTAAGCTAAAACAGATTGGGACAGTTCCACTAACAGATGTTCATAAGTGAGAAACAACAAAATCGCCTCCGGCACCTAGTCACCAAACACGCGACTAGCGGCCCGGAGACACTCGTGTATAACGACATTTTGTACAATGGATAGGGACATATTCGACCTACGTTACAGTTAACACAAAACTTGGGGACACGAATGCAGTTAGTGAGAGTTTCTTTTGTATGGCAGGAAAGTCCCACTCGCAATTACAGAGTTAGCACTCAGGCTAAGAGGCACAAACATACAGACACGGAGCATTGGCAAGCAACTAACAAGATAACGCACACGTGAGTGAAACTAGAGACTATCGCGTCAGCGATAACGCACTCACCGTGTGCGACCTTTGCTGGCACAGACTGACTGGGAGCACTACAAACGAACCTGGGAAATACGCGTTCATTTACGCCGAGTTCAGAACCACACAACTCCCCAAATTACACTACGGAGAGAATTCAAAAACACACAAACTCTTCACAGGAATGCGTATTCCCATCTGCTCATTTCAAATACACGGTACATGTGCCATAATATATACGGCACAGATAGCGTCGTAACAAGCCTTTACAGTAAGCCGGGTCCGAACCCATGATCACACACCACACTCGTACCAAAAACTAACTAACCAACGGTATTTTTGGTACGAGAGACACAAGCAAAAACCACACTGAGGACACCTCAATCCCTGAAACACAACGCAGACACAGAACACAGAGAATTACATGGATCACGTGTCCAAATCCCAGCAAAAATTGGACACCAGGGAAAACAACTATCCAGGCTTTCAATCACACCGAAATTGGCCCATACAACCACAGAACCAGATAATACCACATTTCCTTCGGCCAAAAGCCAGGCATAAAATTTCAATCACACCTGACATAGAAAATAGATTTCCCAGACACAGGTATAGAAATTTCGTAGGACAAAGGTCTTATGGAATAGTGGCCACACAACAGTACTAGCTAAATAGGACGAATTGCTACATTGGTCCGCCCGGAATCTAGAACAATGGCATCACTCACATACTGGCGAAAAATCACGTACACAAACAAATGTAAGCACAACATGACGAAAATACTGACTTGCAGATTTCGTCACATTGCAATACTGCTGGTGACAGACACTATTGTTGTATCGGCATTGACCATGAAATTACAAGCACAATGCAATCATAATGCCACACATTTTTAACACTGCAAAAACAATTGTGACATTTAGCAATGGACAGACGTGACAGACCGGAACTTATCTTGAGCCCATAGGAGCACGTTCTCAAAGACGTTGACAGGCCACGGGAACCTCCTGCCCATACACGCTATACACATTAGGACTTAGCCTATAACAGACCAACCGTCCGTATGGTGTAGCGGAATATAGTCACACACACACACGCTCACTAATCAGGAGCGAACACAGACAGGGGCTCTGACGAAACAAGACCTCCCCCCTAATAACTTCCTTTCACGATTTTATTTCTAAAAGAAATCATTCCAGGCGATTAGGACATGGCCAGTCGCACTACGACCACTGGCCACATTCACACTACAAATGGCAGACCAGATTAAGTCGTGACGTCACAGCGTCACGACGCTTTACTATCCCAAGAAGCGGATAGAGAGCAGACATGGACCAAGGGAGAATGACTGAAGCATAGGTGGATAATCCCAGCGGGATTACCGGCATACCACCCAAAGGCTACCATTTTGAATACCTTACTCCTTTCCAATAACCTTCCCACGTCCAACATGACCAACGCAGACACATGAACACGATGAAAACAGCTACACTACATTACAAAGTATACATAGGGGTTGATAGACTTCATGCGTTTAAAGAGAGGGCTTACTACGCCTTGGATCTCGATGCTGCCACCTGAGTATTAGGGGTGGGTCGGCAAACATCAATTAAGCATAATGCGCATCTCCAAATGAGAGATGAGGCCACAGTCATATATTAACCATTTTTTGTTAATTAAATACTCCCGCATGACAGGGATATATTATTATTACGCCTCACCCTACACCTATCCATACATGAGTGCAGATGCCTCATATCCAGACACATGCATGGGTATCCCATCCACTTACCAACGTTATTACTATCAACCCTGCATGGAATTTTTATATTTTTGCAATCCCGGGAATTACCTCCCCCGTCCACTCAGTATAAGAGCAATCCTAGCAGCATTACCGGCTCAAGGCCATCATTTATTTGAGCCCAAAGATGCGCAACCTCTTCCTACCATGCTTTCAGCCCACTCTACGAATAACTACCCCCAGATCCTAATAACAGGGTACCTAACATCATAGGCCCTACTAACACCTCCATAAAGGGTAACGAAGCATTATCGCTGGAAAGCTGACGTAGCAATAGTAGACCTAAAGTAGTCTATGCACTTAGAAGCTCTACAACCCCACAACACTTGAAATATTTTACATTTTACACAAAATAAACTATTTACACAGGTTACGCCCACATATTTTTATTACATGAACAGGAATCTGAAACACTCTGATTGGTGATAGCGGCACAAGCCGAAGGCCAGAGGCACCACACTGGAGCAGAGCTGGGGAAGGTGATGTTGACCCTTACCCCAGTTGGCTCAACAGCTCAGTGACCTTACTCAACTTGACGACTAGACCAAACAGACGAACCACGTAAGGTTGAGGCACTCGCGGCCTGGCCGGGCAAGCTCTGGAATCCTAGGTGCGCCTAAACTGCCCCTGGGAGGAAGGGATGCAACACCCACTATGTGCCACGGTCATCGACGCCAAGACCTGCAGGGAAGACTTTCTGAGGATGGTGGGAGAAATAGCTCGCTCCACGCCGGACCCAGAAGTTGACCCTAGAGACGACCAAGCTAGGACTAGACTCTTAGGTAAATGTAAGTAAGTACGGCTTCTACAGCGGGAAGCAAGACTCCCACGCGCGGGAGTGAAATACTACGATTGCCGACAAAGGCGAAGAGATTATTACTACTGCGTAAAGCATACTACGGTTGCCAATAAAGGCGAAGAGATTATTACTACTGCGTAAAGCATACTACGGTTGCCGATAAAGGCGAAGAGAATTATTATACTGCGAAAAGCATACTACGGCGGCCAATAAAGGCGAAGAGATTATTATACTGCGTAAAGCATACTACGATTGCCAATAAAGGCGAAGATAATACTATGCCATTGAACGATGTCCAATGCCCACATAAATGGCGACGCATCGGGCAGCCAAGGGCATTAAATAGGTAGCACAGCGAGCAACTCAAAGGGGTTAAGGTGGGCGACCCAACTACGACAACGTCTGAAAAAACAACGGTAATGAGCAGGAAAGTACAGCAGGCGAAACGGTTTGCTTCGTGGCACCGTAAGCAGCCTGTGACTAGATTAGTACTAGTTAGTAAGATCTAGAATAGACGTCGACAACTAGAATTAAGGGAGCGGAATCCGGCGATTCTAGAGACAACCGGTGTTTCTAGGATTCGTACGGGTGGTGCCATGAGGAAGTAAATTGCCTCAGGCGATCGCTCTGGTCCAAATTTAGCAAATAAGACAGTTGCACTTTGGTACGCAACTTAGGATTAAGCAAATTCATTAACCGCTGTTACCGGGTAATGGCACAGCACATTTCGGCAATAGAGTAAGGCCACCCATTCGGCTTAGTAATAGTAGCCATTTTTTTTTCATCATAATTAAGATAGATAGTGTTAAGTAACGCCGCTCGGCACCTGATGGCCGACAAATCCGTCATCAGGATAAGTCCGATAACACATTTTAATACATTAGAATACAGTATAATACATTAGGATACACGATAATACATTAGCATAAGTATAAATGAGGTGGAATATATCGGCACCCGGTAACCAAAATTCCGCTACCGGGGTAAGACCGACAACACATTAAGAAACGACATTACGGCACCGTATAGGGTAAGCCCGGCCATACATCGATTAACACTAACCATGCCATTTTTTTCACAGGTCAAAAGAGCTTCAGACTGTGGACACAATGCCACAGGGAGCGGCATAGAAAATAGGCAATATTTAAATGTTTTATTAATCTCTCCATTTTTTTCCAGGCATCGTCACCAGGAATATGGCACTGGTGACTATGATTTTGCTGCCATATAGCAGCAGCATGCTATTAATGCCCCCTTATTATTTTATTACACCTGTGCGCACTAATTTATATTTAATATTCATCTTCACTTACAGGCTCACCACATTTTTACAGCTACACTTTAAAATTCTGCAGAGCACGGCTGATACCTGTGGGGTATCAGGCTCGCTGGCAGATCAACGTACACAAGAAACATAAGGCGTCAAATATACGGCGCAAATTACGGCAATGAGGGCGCAACCGATTTGTGGCGGCGACTCTCATTGTCAAGTGTGAAAGCATTCACCCACAGGGAATGCTTCACAGATTAAGAATTAAGGTTACATTTCAAGCGGTACGACCACTAAACCATAACAGGAAGTGGCCGTACAGGATTAGCCGTGAGACGGCAAGCATACGTACAAAGGGGTAGCGTGCACGCGAGGTACCAAAAACTAGAATCATAAGAAATTAGCGCGCTTAAGTTAGATGTAAGATCATTGTAATTGATAATTTTAAAGGGTAACTTAATACAAATGCATGCACCCACGGGCAATTATTCCACTAAAAAATCAATATATATATAATACTTCGCACCCCCACATTGTCGGCGGCGGTGATCAATAATATTCCTAAATGTCAACATATGAACATCGCAACATAGCACATTAAACGGTATACTTTTTTGTTTGTTTGTTAAAATCACATGTGCACAATGTCTATGATTTGTTTTCTTTCATTTTTCTTTCTTCGAACTTCCCCATTTGTCAGGGTGTTCCGTTTTATCCCAAATCAATAAATGCATTTTGAATATTTCCCTTAAATTATACCCTGGAACACCCATTTTTGTCTATTTCTTCATTCTTTCTCATTGCAGGGAGCACTTTTTCCCTAAGATAGGGAGGACGGCACAATCTTCCGTCCAGCCCTGGGTTTTTTCCTCCCTGCACAACAATGTACCGAATAACTATCAGCACCATGTATTTTTTTTCTTCAAACTTGCAATATGTCAATATCGATTTTTTTTCATGCACTAGTTTTATAATGTCTATGCAAATGTCAATGTTATATATATATATGTATATCCCATAACCCACCCCTCTGAACACGAGCTGATCTCACACCTACACATCAACCCGACATCACCACATCATACGACGCCGAAGAAGAGGACACCAACAGAAGATACGAGGGGGCTTCAAGAAGTAACTGCTGCATCAACATCCCAACCTCAAGTTCCGTTTCCGTTCGCGGGGACGCGAACTAAGTAGGGGAAGAGGCTTGTACAGTCCCCCAGGGGTATGCACCCCCTGGAGGCCATCCCCCCATCATCTATTTAAATCACCCCTAACTGGCAAATCTTGTAAGTCCAGACCGACATCTATTAACACCGCAAGGGCAGCTAACCAGTCTGGAAAGCTTACCCAATACTTGCATCACTACCACAAACAGCGACACACAATTAACTGGGGCATCTATGCAGCGGAACGCTGACAGCACAACGCCGGAGACTATAAGAGGGAGCCTTAAAGAGGTCAAGCTCTCTCAATTACCAGTCTTACAGTGCGTCGGCCGGAGGCTATCGCTGTTATCATCAGGTGAGTCAGCAGTGTTCAGAATCCTGTACTTTGTAACCTTTACCCACAAGTTGTATACACAAGTTTGTACACTTACATTGTAACATTTACTACATCCCCTAACAGGGACTCATAATTCCATATTACTGACCAATAAATACTTGGTCAGTACACTACACTTGTATTACTGTTTTACACGCTTCTTTACGCCCTAACTCCCTTCCTGAATCCTCCGTCACGATTAGACGTGACGTACAGTAGCCAGACACTTGCTAGCGCAAGTATCATTGTATTCCCGTATAGGCCCGACTGATAGGAGCAGCGCGCGCCATAAAGCTGACGCGTGCACATCGGTTACATAACCAGCCAGCCAGCTGGAAGACCAGCGCGTTGACCTGTACGCTAAGCTCCATCCCCTAAAATACACCTACATCTTTTATAGGAGCACCCCCTAGCATCCTAACACTAAACAACACTCTACACTGGTCAGCTTGCCCGACTACGGGAAGCTACCCCCTTTTAGGCACTTCCTTATAAATTAACACAATAACTCTTCCGTTTTAGATCCAACTATCCCCCAATAAGGGATCTAAAACAATATGAAACAAGAAAACAATTACGGCATGAATTAAGGAAGTTCGTAAAGATCTAGAAAGGTCTAACATTCAGGAAGTTCAGATATTAGATAGAGATACATTTCGGACCATTATTCAACATTTGGAATGGCTCGAATACGAAAGACTAGAAGAACTTGGACGGATGAACAGAAGCAGCAGCACGGCGTCCACATGAAGGAATAGTGGAGGAAGAGGACTTGAAGATATGAAATTGCAGCATGATCCTCAGTGGTCTATTCGGAAATAAGAATAATAGTATTCATAATAATAATAATAAATAATAATATAGTACATTATGCAACGAGCCTATAATGGCAATAGTTAAGACACGAGTATGTTTATGAAACGAGAGAAGCGAGTTTTATGTTCGATCCTGACTATTATATATCAGAAAACTGTACTATAATTAGGCTAATTATAACACTATTTTCATTATGAAACAGTTTCTCCCACCAATCAGAGCTCAAGAAGCAGTTGTTTGACCAATTAGATAATGATTGCATCGAACCTGCGCTGAGTTCCACGGCCTTCTAATTTAAATTTCACTGCGTGGCCTAGTAACATAGTAGGGTAATCGAGGAGGCCATAGTCAAATACTCGGCATTCTCTGCTTCTCATGCGCGCTGTTCAGTACATAAAACTGGTGAAATCTCGACAGATATTTATGAATATTTATGTTCGAACATAAAATAGTTATAATAATTATCATCGAACATAAACAGTCGTATGCAACTCGCCTATGATGGTAATTAAGACACTCGTATGGAAATTATAAAACTCGCATACGCTCGTTTTATAAACATACTCGTGTGTTAATTATTGCCATTATAGGCTCGTTGCATAATGTACTATTATAATTTCCATACGAGTGTCTTAATTACCATAATAGGCGAGTTGCATACGACTGTTTATGTTCGACGATAATTATAACTTTATTAAATGTTCTAACATAAATATTCATAAATATCTGTCGATATTCTGTCGGCAGAATTCTTCTTTTTGTGAATTGTGTGGGCTCAGCATTTGATATCTACCCAATAGCGAATCCCAAAGCTTTGAAACATTGTTTTCCTGAAGTTGCACCAACAGATAGCGCACAGGTACTATGTATGATCATTTTGTTATTTTTGTCAAATAATACAAAATAGGCTGTTACAAACGGTTAAAAATTAAACTGTATCGTAGGCCTATTATCAACTAGTTATGCTTCAAATTCGATGCGTATAGAATGTCAGCAAATCAATTTAGTCCCAAATAGAACAGTAACAGTATCTGGCGGAAAAGCTTTGTTATTTGCGCCCAGAGGGCAGCTTGTATGTCGAGTTTTGTTATTCCTTGGAACACTATGAAAGTCAAGGAGGTTAGATATCTAAGCTCCTTGAACACTATAGCGCTTTCTAGTAGAGAAAGGAGGATCTTGGTGTTGGCGGAAAATCCAGAGATTATTTTTTTCATTATGAACACAGCCTACTGAATTCAAATGGGTTCTTTAACATGCCAACATCGTATGACATGCGTGCCGTGATTATTTTCGCCCTTCGAAAATTACTTACTACGGCCAGGAGTGAACCTGCAAGCTTGGGGTCGGTAGTCCGACACAATAACCACTCACCCACCGTGGCAAGCAGACCAACCAGAAATTGCTATAACGAAGAAATCATTCACAAGTCGTGGACTATAATTTGTAACCCTAATAAATATACACAAATTTGCCGAAAAGCCTACACGGAAGAATACAGGATGGACAGAAGAACACAAAAAAGAGCACAGTGGATGGAGGAAACATTTACTAAATAATTTCTAATATGATCCTTAGTTGGGCATGACGAATCAAATTAATAATGATAATAATAATATTCTCCGTTGTAGTCATTGAGGCCATCTACTCTCCAATTTCAGTGTTTTGTTTAAGTTTCTTTGGAATTTCCTATATTTCCCATGCTAATGTCCAACCTGTTCCTCAGACAGGAAGTAATCGATTGTTTCAGGGATTAAAACTCAGCAATTTTTCTAGGATTGTGTCTTGTCATGTGTGAGATTTCACCAAGGACACCAAGCTGGCTCATCAGCGGGCTCTTGATGTCCCCGCCCGGACCCCCACAGGAGTAGCGAACTGCGCGCTACCTCCCTTGTTATGAGGCGCCCCTGCTGCGCCTCTTTACTGCGAGAACTAAAAGCCCAAGCCGCCATAACCTCCCTATAAACCTTTATAAATGGAAAAGTCTCATGTCGCTTAAAACTATAAAAAAAACAGTTCATCTGAACGACGATATCTCCACAACATATTTTATATATCTACAGTAGAAAAACATTTTAACGCGATTCAAAGACTTTCCGAATTTAAGAATATGCCAGGACCATACGATTTCTCTTCTTCTATTTGAAGCACTAGCATCCATTTTGCTGTTGATCCATGTCCCTTTGTCCTTGCTTCTAACGCAGTCTCTTTCTTATTAGCCTACTTTTCACATTTTGCAAAAATGAGGAAAAAGTAGACTTATGAGATCGATTCGGGCAAGTGTGTGTCTGTCTGTCCTTCTGTCTGTCTGTCTGTCTGTCTGTCTGTCCCCCCTATCAACTCCAAATGGCTGCAGCAATCGAAACCAAATTTGGTATGAGTAAAGATCTGTACCTAAGTATCTCAAGCCCATATTTGAAAACGATATCAGCGCTACCAACTGCTGAAAAACCGCACTTGAAATTTGAGCTCCATGTTGGATATCTTGGAAGGTATGCATGGGAGCTATTCTAAAATTGGCTCACATATAGATAATAATATTTCAGTTCAATTTCCCGCAGGCCATACATGACAGTGTTGCCAAAATGATTCTAAGCCTGCTGATAATTCCAATTTTTAATGGATATAACTTCTACACTATCAATTGGATTTCAACCAAATCTCGTATGTACTATGTGTACGTAAACAGATATGACTGAGCGTATTCTTAAGTGCAACCAATGCAGCCAACTGTTAATAAATACCCTCTCTATTATTTTTTATCCAAACTCCAATATATCTTAAAGTATGCAAGCCGACAGCTTTAAACTATGCACACGTATAGTACCTGGCATTCTAGATTAATTTGGAGTAACTAATATGCGTCACTTCTACCAACATGATTCGAAGCCTGCAGATAGGTCCAATTTTTAAATAGGCCTACATGTAGCTTCTATACTATCAATTGGATTTCAACCAAATTTCGTATGTGCTTTGTGTACCATAACCGATATGCCTATGCGTATTCTTAAGAGCAACCAGGGCTGCCAACTGTTAAGAAATGCTGTCTATTATTTTACCCTAATATCAATATATCATAAATTATGCAAGTCAACAGCTCTAAGCTTTGCACAGGTATAGTACCTGGCATTCTAGATTAAATTCGAGTAACTAGTATACGTCAGTGCTGCCAACATGATTCTAAGCTTGCTGATAGGCCGAATTAAATACATGTAACTTCTATACTAACAAATGGATTTCATCCAAAATTGGCACAACAATAGATTATAATATTTAAGATTATTTCTGACCAATACATGCGTGACATTGTTGCCAACATGATTTTACGCGCACTGATAGATCCAATGTCTAACTGCATGCAACGACCATGCTATCCATTGGACTTCAACCAAATTTTGTATTCTGTAACTTAAGAGATGGAACTAAGAATATAAATTCAGTCACCAGGGATGCCAACTGTAGTGCTCCATTAGGCTCCATTTACCAGGTTTATTTCGAACTATTTCGAAATTTCGATATTACCAACGTAATTTCGTCATTATTCTAGATAGGTCCATATAGATTAATCATTGGCATGAATATTAATTTTAGGAAAACCAGGCTCTTTAGTTCGTCACGGAACTTCTTGTGTTTCTTTTTACAGTTCGCGGTGGCCGAGAGCGATAACGCGCTACCTAGTGCCTCGCTGGCATCGGGAGAGCGTGGGTTCGAATCCCACCTCCACCGTCCTGAAAATGGTTTTCGTGGTTTCCCAGTTTCACCACCAGGCAAATGCTGGGATGGTTCCTTTCAATATCCCTCCCCTGACCCGTCCTGAAAAGAAAAGTACATGGCCATTGGCTGCATTAATAAAATTATTTCTTTTTTAAAATCTATCTTTTAATAGAAATAAATAAAAAATGTACGTTGGTGGGTGTACTAATAGTATGCACGATTGTGCGCAAGTACAAGGAAATTAGCCTTAGAAATGAGATCTGACAAAGAATGAATGCACCGTTAGAACGGTAAAAGTTCGTAGATCAATATGGCACAATAACTAAATTTTGATAACGTTGAAGATTTTGGGTATTCCACTGTAATTTAACACCGCCATATGGCAGTGAAAACCAGAACTAAAATTTGCAACCAGTGGCTGAGATTTAACTAAATGAGTTCTGTAATTACCAAATGGAATACGAAAGAACTTCTACAAGCCGACATCGAGCCATGGATTTTTGTTGCCATCGTAAAGGCAAGTGTTGAGGAACATATACGGGCCCATATTCAAAGTGGACGACGAAAGATGGGAAAGGAGGAATACCTCTACCAACTATTCAAAATTTCAACTTATTGGTAGATTCTACAAAGGACGACGACTTCAGTGGCTAGGTCACGTTGTTAGAACAGAAGCATCTACAGTATTCCTAACTGAGTTTTTAACTCCCGGCTGGCTGGCAAACTCCCAACAGGCCGTCCAAGGACTAGGTAGAGAGATAAAGTGATGGTGACATTGGAAGATATAAAACCTACAGCTTCCCTTGGCGATTATACAGATAGGAGAAGGAACAGCATCTGCAATAAATATTTGAAATTGTGACCAGATACATGCCTCTTTTATGTGATTGAACCTCTGATATTATTTTGTTATTTCTTCATTTTTAGCCTACTTTTCACATTTTGCAAAAATGAGGAAAAAGTCTGTCTGTCTGTCTGTCTGTCCTTCTGTCTGTCTGGCTGTGTGTGTCCCCCCTATCAACTCCTAAACGGCTGCAGCAATCGAAACAAAATTTGGTAGCAGTAAAGACCTATACCTGAATATCTCACGGCCATATTTGAAAATGATGTCAGTTCTACCAACTGCTGAAAAATAGCAATTAAAATTTGAGCTTCATGTTGGATATCTTGGAAGGTATGAATGGGAGCTATTTCAAAATTGGCACACGTATAGATAATAATATTGCAGTTTAATTTCCAGGAGGCCATACATGGCAGTGTTGCCAAAATGATTATAAGCCTGCTGATAGGTCCAAATTTTAAATGCATATAACTTCTACCCTATCAATTTGATTTCAACCAAATTTCGTATGTGGTATGTGTACATAAACAGATATGACTGAGCGTATTCTTAAGAGCCACCAGGGCTGCCAACTGTTAATAAATGCTCTCAATTTTTATTAATCCAAATACCCATATATCAGAAAGTATACAAGCCGACAGCTTTAAACTATGCACACGTATAATACCTGACATTCTATATTAATTTGGAGTAACTTATATACGTCAGTGCTACCAACATGATTCTAAGCTGCTGATAGGTCCAATTTTAAAATGCATGTAACTTCTATACTAACTAATGTACCCGATTGTCATCATGTGGACCATGTGTTCGTATCCCAACTAACTCACGGTCTTTCGAGGTATGGGACGTTCCTGCCCACTATACGACCACATGCTCAGGATTTGAGTCTACCAGGTAACTACTCTACAGGAAATACACAACATTTTCCTAAAGATAACACATTTACTGGTCTAAAATCATGGCTATACAACAAATACAAATAAAGGACAAATTATATTTAATTCCCACAAATAAAAATAGGGTTATTCTGTGAGCTTCTTCTTAAAATAGTGCTACACTGCACTCAAATCTAACTCTAGCATCCTGTCAATGATATTTTCAGACTTCCATGGGTTTCCATAGTGTTCATCAACTGACACAATTTTAGTTAATGGGAGTATTATAACAAAAAAATCACATATCACATAAAAATGATGTTAATAAAACATTACTCCGTTTCTTATGGCATTTACCTTGATTAGCATGAATTCATTATTTTCTGCAATCATTAACAAATATTTGTTGTGTTGTGTGAATCATCTTCCTTCTTTCCATCCATATGAAGGCTTTAAGAAAAGTGGTACTTATCCCTTCCAAAATAAACATGGATAGAATATTTTATAGTTTCACCATATAACGATTTTCTGGGTCTTGTCGGGCTTACCATCGTTACAAATGTGTCATGTTCTGGGAAAACACATACCCGTCTGCATAAATTAGCAGGAACTGTCAAAATGCACTCTAAAAGAAGATGCCTACATTATTTTGGTTCAGCTTTCCTCCTCAGAGAATAACTGAGCCTAATATTATCTGATTTCTATGACCCAACAACGTATGTGAGTTGCAACCCACCGTTCAATTCAATTGGCATCATCATACACTCAAACCTTAATTGCATATTGAAATATCGAGATTCCTCAGTGTCCTATTGTGACTCTAATTTCCAAGGGACCGGTCGAACGACCTTCCTCCCCCTCAGCAGGCAATAAAATTCGTTCCAGCTGGCTAGCTAAAATGGCCGCCGCAGAAGTGGTCTATGACCCCTCCTCTCTCTGCCGTCAAGATCTAGGTCAGGTTTGTTTACAAATTGCAGTACTGGAGTAACGCTAAGTGTGGCTCCCAAGTAATTGAGTCCTTTAAATATTTAACACCTATCTTTATAGTGTCTTGGGCTCAACTGGCTCCTTAATTAACATTCATGGCTGGGGTGAAATTCTAGTGATAGCCTTGCCGTTCTATGGTGACTACTAGTGGCTTTTAGACGCGCATCATAGTGAAAATCCACGACTTTCACCAGCAGCTGTCAATAAAATATAAGGAAATCTGCGTTCCTAAACGACGAATATGATCCTTACCTCAGGGTAGGTCATTAATACACACATGCTCACTGCGTCTCGACGGACGTCAATAGTGGCATAATTCAAGCAAGCGTTGGATACAGACAGGCTCTGTCCAATTCGCTGCGAAATAATACAGTATGCTCAAGGGCGATACTACTCGTAGATTTAGCCAACTTCTCACCTAACGCGCAAGCTATACTAGTTTGTCCCCGCAATATTTATTACGTTTCACTGGATTCTACGTTAATTCTGCACGCTTACATGCGGCTCAAACAATACTTCACATAGATGACTCAATTATTAAGGCACCCGCGTTCTCTCTGCCATACCAGTTAAGCCAAAGCTTTACATAGCTCCTAACAAAAATATAATAAATTTACTGGCTTACTTTACTTTAATGGTCCTCAAACATAATCCTAAGGATTGACCATATCAAATATTCATTCATATTTCACTGACACTGAAAAAGCTCTCGTATTTCTCTATATTTCACGTTATACTCTTACTGTTTACCAAATACAGTATCTTTATATTAGACATGACACTATTTGAACATTATTTAGGCCAAAAATGCCTATTACTTTACTGTTGCCAACCCCATAATATTATTATTATTATCATTTAACGTTACCGTTACATCCATCACTGTTTTTGCCTGAATGGCCTTAAACAAATCACCTTCCAAGCCATATTTTATTCAAGACGAGTGGTGAAAACTCGTTCAGTAAGTGACTATTACATCTTATTCTCAAAGTGATAAATCGTTACATGGTGAACTATTTAGTTATAATGACATTATAAAAAATGGGTACTCACTTTTTCCTCTTTGCTGGATAGTGCCAGCGCCTCAGCTTTAGCGCTACCATGACGCTTGACTTAAGCCATCATGTTATCCTTTACACAACACTTAGATTCATACACTTTCCACATGATATACATATTTTTATCAGTGGCCTTTATCACTGTTATACACTGCATATTAATCACTATACACATGAACACTTTTAAATCACGATTTCACAATTTATATACATTTATCCACTACATCACATGTTGATCCTTCAATTGGACTTTTCCTACGCCTGATCTCAGAGATGCGATGCAATTATGACAACCGCTGGTCTCCGTGGCAATCTAACAGCGTTTTACGGACGTTCGATCCTCGTTCCCTGCAATCTTGTTCAGCTCACTATCCAGATTAGGTGGCGATGATTTCCAAGCTCCCATCACTGTAGTGATCCTGATGATGATGTCATATATAATTCAGACAATACCTCCCGGTATAAGAACTGTTCAAAAACATTATAAGTTCCTTTTTCGCTGTGGCGAATTTATATTTGCGTCAGATAATAGGTAAATATCTGTATTAATTTACTTTCGACGCACTTCATGATTACTTATGAAGCTTATAACTTGCTTCTATTGTTCTTAAACGGCGACGCGTTGATACTTTAACAATTGGCGTGCTTACTGGCAGCGTCTTAGTTACGTGTATACTGTAGAACAACTGTAGAACAACTGGCTTGGCTTGCCTGGCTCCCCCTATATAAAGGTTTCTTGTACAAAATAGTCCACTGGACACATGAGAGCGACTCCTTTCTTGAAATAATACCTCTTCAGCCGAAATGGCATCTACATCTTGTTTATTTAGGTGTGGAGGTTTCAAAAACATTCGCGTGCCGGCGATCGCTTCGGCCAATTAATTACAATTAATTGCCTTAGTTCAGCGCGTGGGTACGCCATCGTGGTAATTCCCCGTTGACTGGTCACAAAGTCACTGCTCTCGAGCGTAGGCTAGGTTTTAATTCGTTCATTTTGAGATATAGGCCTTAATTTAGGTGAAAAACCACTCCTAAATTACCTCTCCGTGAATATATTCACCTGGGTGTATATTTCAATGCATTTCAATACTCCACTTGGCTGTAATTAATTAATTTCCATGAGCCATCATCCCTACCCTAAGTTTCACCGTTGTCAAGCGGTGGATACCCGGGTCATTAATTTTGAGCTGTCTTCCTGCTCCAGACGTAAATAGTACGGTCGGCGCCTAAGCTCTCCGCCCACTTGCTAAGGGTCATTTGTAAAACTTCATACTGGCCTCCTCTCAATTTCGTATGCTCTGAAAATGTATATTTCCTTGCATTTGGCTACAGTTCTTCCCTTAAATTGCTATGATATTCACCTATAGATCGTGAAATCACGCTACCTTGTTATATGCCAGTATACCTCTCATTGCTCTTTGGGTTCCCTGAATCGCTCCCCCGCAGAGATCAATGGTTCGACTCTAGGCATAACCATGTGCCTGGTCTTCTCTGATGAGACCTGAGTTCGATGCCAGACTGCCGTGACTGATTGGGCACACTAATGGATTTCATTCAAAATTGACACAACACTAGATCATATTATTTCAGATTATTTCTGACCAATTCATTTATTTCATTGTTGCCAACATGATTTTACGCGTGCTGTTAGATCTAATGTTTAACTGCATGTAACGTCCATGCTATCCATTGGACTTCAACCAAATTTTGAATTCTGTACCTTATGAGATGGAACTAAGAATATATTCAGTCACCAGGGCTGCCAACTGTAGTGCTCTATTAGGCTACATTATGCCAGGTATACAGTATTTCGAACTAATTAGAAATTTCGATACTACCAACTTCATTTCGTCATTATTCTAGATAGATCCATATAGATTAATCATTGGCATGCATCTTAAATTTCGTTACTTCTTGTTATGTGATGGAATATCTTTTATAATGTATATCTTTTGTAAGGTAATGTGTATTCTCTTTTCTGTCATGATTCTTCTGCTGAGTGCAATCAAATAATGATGATTTATTTATTTAGTTTTGGGAAACACATTGCATAATAGTACATTATGCAACGGGCCTATAATGGCAATAATTAATACACGAGTATGTTTATAAAACGAGCGTCTTAATTACCATTATAGGCGAGTTGTATGCGACTGTTTATGTTCGACGATAATTATTATAACTATATTATGTTCGAACAAAAATATTCATAAATATATGTCGAGATTTCGCCAGTTTTATGTACTGAACAGAGCGCATGGGACGCAGAGAATACCTTGTATTTGTCCATGGCCTCCTCGATTTCCCCACTATGACACTAGGCAACGCAGTGAAATTTAAATTAGAAGGCCTTGGAATTCAGTGCAGGTGCGATCTAATTGGTAAAACAATTCCTTCTTGAACTGTGATTGGTGGGAGAAACTGTTTCATAATGAAAAATAGTGTTATAATGACCATCATTATGATACAGTTTTCTGACATATAATAGTCAGGGTCGAACATAAAGATAATTATAGTCTATATACATATTTACATAATAATCTACACACTGAGTCACAAACAGATATCCAGATTTGTGATATATTCAATAACCTTTTTTTTTCGAAGAGGAACTCCTGCGGGTCACCATGGAATGCTCGTAAGGGGACAATGTGCTGAATCGTTTGACGTTCAACACCACACGTTCAATCACAGGATGTCATCCCCCATTTATGTAGGGAATCAGCGTATCTACCACAATTAGTTCGTATTCTATTCAGAGTGGTCCAAATCTCCCTGTGTTATCAAATCTTGGTAGCACTGGTTTGCCATAATTTAGTCCAATTATCACTTATATTATATTTATTGTTATTGACTTGGCAAGTTTGTAATGGAATAATGATGATGATGATCATGATGATGATCGGAGAGCCAGTGCCACCGAGAAAGCAATCTCACGCAGGCATAAGAATGTGACAGCCGTTATGGTGTTCAGATCTGAACTGTGAGACATCGTAAGGCTGGACCATACTGTGAACTAGCCAGGCCAATAACACTTACCCCCAGTAACACCGTTCGTGCTGCACACGGTAATGACACATCTTGGACACTTTGTTTCTGCCCCGGCGCCACCCCTTGCCGCTAAAAGTGTGCTGGCGATTGCAACCGTGTGGTCACAAAATGAGGTTAACTCTATTACCACCATAATGACCACGGGTAGAACATACAGTATAGGCTAACGACTCGGCGGAGGAAATCCTATCACACCAGCAGGCTAATAACGATTCTCTCAGTGTGGCTGGACTGCGATTTAGAAATTTCTCCATCAAGATAATAATAATAAAATCTCTGCTATTCAGTGAGGCAATCTCGGCTCCGTAACATCAATATTTTGTTAAAAAGTTGAAAAATGTGTTTGTAATGTTGCCACGTTACGTGTGACTATCACAATAACCAGCAACCAGTTGCCATCAACTCAATAATGATAATATAAATAATATCGTTTGGCATCGGGCGCCGGGTGCAAGCTTTGTTATTTGACACCCAAACGACAGCTTGCATGTCAAATTTTGTTGTTCCTTGAAGCACTATGAAAGTCAAGGAGGTTAGATATCTAAGCTCCTTGAGACTGTAGCGTTTTCTAGTAGAGAAATGAGGAACTTTGTGTTGGCGGAATGTCCCGAGATTAATTCTGCCATTATGAACACGGACTACTGAATTTAAATGGGTTACTTAACATGCCAACATAGTATGACATGCGTATCGTGATATTTGCCGCATTTCAAAAATCACTTACTACGGCAAGAGCGAACCTGCAAGCTTGGGATTAGTAATCCGACACGATAACCACTCGTCCTCCGTGGTAACTCAATGAAACATTACGTTTAATGACAGTATTTATTCTTTAGCCTATTTTCATTTTATTAAAAAAATAGGCTTATGAGATCACCTTTTGTGTGTGTGTGTGAGAGAGAGGTGTGTGTGTGTGTGTCCCTAATAATTTCTTAACGGCCGGAGCGATTACAATGAAACTCGGTGAGATCATAGCACTATTCTGGCCAACCCCGACCATGCCCTTCAAATTTTATTTTGTCTCACCAATCCAACATGGCGGCTGTGCGAAATATTTAACCAGCATTCAGTATCCCCGAAACTATTACCGATATCCTCTGAAATTGTGTACGGTGATTAAGGGCACTACTAGAAGTTCACCTATGAGACTTTCAAAAACCTGGTGACTACAAAACCAACATGGCAGCCAAGTGAAATTGAGACTTTTAAAGAGACTTTTCTCGCGATTTAACTATCCACACGTAATGAAACTTGGCAGCAAATGTTTATACACATTTAATGCACTGGAGACTAATTAAGTTCAATTGATTACATAACCTCAAAATGGTGCCTGTGCGAAATATTTCACTGACATTCTATATCTCCAAAACTATTACAGATATCACCCTGAAATTTTGTACGGTGATAAAGGGTAATGATACAAGTTTATCTATGTAACTTTCATAAACCTGTAAAGTACAAAACGAACATGGCGGCCAAGCGAATTTGAAACATTTTAATAGACTTTTCTCGTGATTTAACTCTCTGACCGCAGTGAAATGTGGTACAGTACATGATTTTACATATTGTAATGCACTGGCATCTAATTTAGTTCAATTGTTCACATAACCTCAAGGTGGCGGCTGTGCGAAATTTTAAAATTAAATTTTTATTTCTTGTGTCTTAATCATGCGATCGAAGTGAAAGTTTGAATAATGAACCTAGGCAATAATTGTCCTTGAATGGTACATAACTCTATGGCCTATACATATAAAATCCAAATGGCGAGCATCTGAAATATTTAGACGCTTGTCAATATCTATGAATCTTTTACAGCAATCAAACTGAATTTTTTTAATGTTCATAGAGGCTATGAACATAAGTTCACCTATAGGACTTTCAGTAACCTGGTGAACACAAATCCAACATGGCGGCGACGCGAATTATACATATTTAAATGGATGTTTCTTGCGAATTAACTATCCGAGTGCAGTGAAACGTTGCACGTTAAATGCTTATAAAATGTTAATCCACTGGTATCTAATTTATTTCAATTGTCTGCATAATCACAAGGTGGCAGCTGTGCGAAATTTTAAAATCTCGTTTTTACTTCATGTGTTCTAATCATGCGATTGAAGTTTGAATACCACACGTACAACAATAATCTTAATGTAATAGTACAAAATTTAAAATCCAACCTTGCGACCATCTGAAATATTTAGTCGGTTCTCAATATCTACGAATCTATCACATCCTTCAAACTGAAATTTTGTATGTTGATAGAGGCAATTAACATGAATAGGATATATGAAAATAGGCTGTATAGTTCTTCACGGAACTACTTGTTCTTATATTGATTATCCTTCCAGTTTGACTTAATCCACGGACTCTGCGAGGGATCATTCCTCTACCGTTGCAAGGAAGGTATCTAGGAGCTCAACTCACTTTGTCAGCAGATACAACTGGGGAAGGGGATGGGGTCAGGCGACCGCTAATTTCGGTCTAATTAAGAAAGGGTCAGATCGGTCGTGGACTTGTTAATAGGAACTGTCCCTGCATTTGCCTGGCGGTGAATATGGAAAACTAGGAAAACCAATTACAGGACGGCCGAGGTGGGATTCGAATCCCACGCTATCCCGATGCGAGCGAGGCACGAGCTAGCGTATTAGTTCTCATGGCCACCGTGGCCGGTGCATCTCATCCATCTGCAAATATTATGAACTATTTTTATTTTGCTGAATTTTCGTATTTTCTTCTTTAATTAAAACGAGATTTGAAGCCATTTTCAGAGTAGTCGAATTACCAATTAATTAACAAACTTCTCGTGGTGTAGGGCTGCCATTCATGGCTGTCACTCCTGCTGCGAGAGCTACACGCTCAAGCAGCCTCTCACCTCTCATTGCTTGCCACGGTGAGTGAGTGGTTATCGTGACGGACTACCAACCCCAAGCTTGCAGGTTCACTGCTGAAAGGCGACAAAAATCACGACACGCATGTCATACGTTGTTGGCATGTTAAAGAACCCATTTGAATTCAGTAGGCCGTGTTCATAATGGCTAAATTAATATCGGGATTTACCGTCATCAGAAACGTTCCTCCTTTCTTGACTAGAAAGCGATATAGTGTCATGAAGCTTAGATATCTAACCTGCTTGACTTTGGTTGGTTGGTTCTTAAGTTTAGGGGCTGCGACAACGCGGTCATGTAGCCCCGTGCACTTTGGGTGTGTGTAGAATCTGTCTGATAACCGGTGTTAATTGTGATGGCTGTATTAGTGTGTGTTATCTGATTTTTAATTGAGGTACTGCAACTTAGAATTTCTCAAATAGTTCCTACTTTTGCCGCCAAGCGCCACCGTCAACGAATACTAGGCCAAGTTCAGAACTTAGCTACTAGACGCCACCGCAGTCGGCTCTTGGCAACGAACGTAGAAACCTAAGAGCGTTGTTTACATTCTTAAACTATCCAATTTTAGCTTCACACAGGTGTAATTAGTGGAAGGTTCTTTAACATGCCATAAATCTATGATATTGTACCGCCGGCTTTACTTCCCCTCCGAAGAAAGGCACACTGATGGATTTTTAACGCTCTTAAACTCCTTGACTTTCATAGCGTTCCAAGGAACAACAAAATTCGACATGCAAGCTACCATGTGGGCGTCAATTAACAAAGCTTGCACCCGGCAGCCGAGGCCGTACGATATGATTATTATTATTATTATTATTATTATTATTATTACCTCCCTATAATAATGGAAAAGGAATTAATAGATAGGTGAAAGGCTGATTGAGCTCTCGCAGTAAATAGGAGGCAGGTAGCACGCAGTTCGCTACTCCTGTGGGGGAAGGGGGGGGGGAGGTCCAGGCACGGACACCAAGAGCCCGCTGATGAGTCTATCTTGGTGTTCCTAGGCGAAACCCCACACAAGACACGACAATAAACCTAGAAAAATTGTTGAGATTAATTAATTGTGATGGTTAAACGATGTAACTGTAAATTCCATATCTGTGTACTCCACATTGTACTGGAATGTCTCATTACGTCCGATATTACGAATTTTCTGGCATCTCAAATTATTTCTACATCATCAATATCTCATGTTGCTTTTTCACATGAAAATATTTCCTCCGAGTCTGTTTTGCTTGCTCATCTTTTCTAACTCCATAGAAATTCCGCAGCAGTCTTAAAAGGAGTAGCTAATACAAAAGAATGATTAATGAAAAGGGAGACATGGGATGAAAGGGACACCGAATCAAAAGAAGCACTTGAAAACACAGTCCAATTATTGATTATGATATTATAAAATGAAGTAAAATTAATCTACGGCATACACAGCAAGAAATGGCTGCCTGTAACCAGTGTTGCCAACACAGGTTTAAAAAAAAATGCTAACTAGTAGTTCAAAATCGCGATATTCCTATGTTAACAATAGCGCAAATATACTGTATATTTTGCCTTTAACGAGAGTTTAAATGATCGCCAAATCCTTCTCTAAGAACCATACATTAATTAAGATATTTTCTTGCCAAATTTTCGGAAATGTTGGAAAATTATCAACACTACCTGTAATATACAATTTACCTGGTTTACGAACTTTTACAGCAGGTATATTGATCAGTTATCTACTGAATCTTTCTGAATTTATCAACTTGATTCAGAATGAATTGAAGAAAATGATAATCCACAGCCACCTTCCAGTCGACCGACCAGCCCCCATCTATCGGCAAGGATATGAACCGTGCCGGCTGCCGAAGCTTGTCACACTCCTCTGAGGCAATGATTAAATGATTGACAGATGAAATTAAATGATAGTGGAGAGTGTTGACAGGGAAAACCGGAGTACCCGGAGAAAAACTTGTCTGCCTCCGTTTTGTACAGCACAGATATCACATGAAGTGGCCAGGATTTGAACCACGGACCCAGCGGTGAGAGGCCGACGTGCTGCCATCTAAGTCACGGAGGATATAGTGTGAATTGAAAACATTATTTTTAAAATTAATAATAATGAGGAGATATATTCTGAAAGTCGTGTTCCGAATGTACTGGCTTCGATAACTTTCTATGCCATAACATTTAATTCTAGAGCGTCTCCTGGACCTGGGTACACTCAGCTTCGTGAGGACAATTGAGAAGAGAGGGCTCGATCCCATTTTCAGCCATTTTAGAAGTGGTTTTCTTAGGTTTCCCGCTTCTACACCAAGCAAAATCTTAGGATCTGATCTGATCAAATCGAGGTCATGGCCAACTCTTTCTTAATTCCAGCCTCAAGTACAAACACCCCATTTGTTTAGACACCATAATATCACAGGTTATCGGAAAATTTAAAAAACCAGAAATACTGGCCACGATATTACAAACTTCTAAATTACAAAACAAGAACAATTGTAACAACGAGCCATAAGTTCATAAGCTCGTTCTTTTACATACAGTATGTCCGCTCCCTGGTGCAGTGGCTAGCATACTTGGCTGTCGCCCCTGAGGTTCGAGTTCGTCTCCTGACTCTGCCAAGAAATTTAATTCTAGTCTGAGGGCTGGAACAGGGTACACTCAGCCTCGTGAGTGAAACTGAGAACAGAAGGGTTCGATTCCCAACTCAGTCTTCATGGAAGTAGATTTCCGTGGTTTCCGCCCCTCCTACTCCAGGAACATGCTGAGATGATTCTAATATTAAGGCCACGACCACCTCCTTCCCAATCCTCACCTACATTACAAATACACACACTACTGCTACTACTACTACAACTACTACTACTACTACACAATAACACAGGTATCAGACTAATCATATAATTATACTACTACTATTAATAATAGTAATAATAATATACAGGTAGCTAAATGGCCACGTTGTCGCAAAGACCCTTAATGACTAACAACAACAACAACAACAATAAAACCACTCTTTTCTTTCAACTCCGTCACGTAACCGTGCGTGTTAATTCACGCTCCAACCTCAATGGTGTGCTCGTCCAAACCTATTAACGATCAATGGTTTCACCCAGACAGTCTTTTAACCTAGTAGCGACCAATGGTTTCACCCAGACAGCCTTCTAACCTAGTAGCGTCGAATTGTTTCGTCCAGACAGTCGTTTAACCTAGTAACGACCAATGGTTTCGTCCAGACAGTCGTTTAACCTAGTAGCGACTAATGGTTTCAGCCAGACAGTCCTCTAACCTAGTAGCGACCAATGGTTTCACCCAGACAGTCGTCTAACCTAGTAGCGAGCAATGGCTTCACCCAGACAGTCGTCTGACCTAGTAGCGACCAATGGTTTCACCCAGACAATCTTCTAACCTAGTAGCGACGAATTGTTTCGTCCAGACAGTCGATTAACCTAGTAACGACCAATGGTGTCGTCCAGACAGTCGTTTAACCTAGTAGCGACTAATGGTTTCACCCAGACAGTCGTCTAACCTATTAGCGACCAATGGTTTCAGCCAGACAGTCGTCTAACCTAGTAGCGACCAATGGTTTCGTCCAGACAGTATTTTAACCTAGTAACGATCAATGGTTTCACCCAGACAGTCTTCTAACCTAGTAACGAACAATGGTTTCACCCGGACCGTCTTCTAACCTAGTAACGATCAATGGTTTCACCCAGACAATCGTCTAACCTAGTAACGGTCAATGGTTTTTCCGAGACAGTCTTCTAACCTAGTAACGATCAATGGTTTCACCCAGACAGTCTTCTAACCTAGTAACGAACAATGGTTTCACCCGGACAGTCTTCTAACCTAGTAACGATCAATGGTTTCACCCAGACAATCGTCTAACCTAGTAACGATCATTGGTTTTTCCGAGACAGTCTTCTAACCTAGTAACGATCAATGGTTTCACCCAGACAATCGTCTAACCTAGTAACGATCAATGGTTTCACCCAGACAGTCTTCTAACCTAGTAACGATCAATGGTTTTTCCGAGACAGTCTTCTAACCTACTAACGATCAATGGTTTCACCCAGACAGTCTTCTAACCTAGTAACGAACAATGGTTTCACCCGGACAGTCTTCTAACCTAGTAACGATCAATGGTTTCACCCAGACAATCGTCTAACCTAGTAACGATCAATGGGTTTTCCGAGACAGTCTTCTAACCTAGTAACGATCAATGGTTTCACCAGACAGTCGTCTAACCTAGTAACGATCAATGGTTTCACCCAGACAGTCTTCTAACCTAGTAACGATCAATGGTTTTACCCACCCAGCCTTCTAACCTAGTAACGATCAATGGTTTCACCCAGACAGTCGTCTAACCTAGTAACGATCAATGGTTTTACCCACACAGCCTTCTAACCTAGTAACGATCAATGGTTTCACCCAGACAGTCGTCTAAGAATTGTGCGACCAATGGTTTCGCTCAGACTGTCGACTAACCTAGTGGCGAGCAATGGTTTCGTACAGATAGTCGCCTACACAGACTCCACACACACCCAAGTACACGGGGATACGTGGCTAGGATGTATCAAAGCCTCTAAATGAATCAACAACTTAAAATCATTAAAATGATAACGCAAAAATATTCCAATTTAATTATAATTGTTACTCGCATCTGCTGTTTTTTTTCCCCGATGGAAATGTCGGTTGCTTGTTAGAACGGAGGAATTCTGCTCCCGCGGATTTACTTTGATGAGATGTGCGTTAGATATAATATGAGAGTGTAGTCATTCCAGTAATGAAACTGGACCTCCAAAGGTTCTACAAAAATAACAAACGTTCAGAGAGAACCAAAACACAAACATGGTATTGTCATTCGATGTATCGCCACTTGTAAGTACAGGACTGTATTATCAGATTAAATTTGTTGGTTTCTACATCCGATTGTTTTGATGCTATTAAAAATATTGTCTTCAATTTCAATGTAGCATTTAAAATTAAACAAAATATAACCATAATGTTCCGTTAAGGTTATCCGTGGCAGTTTCGTTAAGAAGAAAATGAATGTAAGCTCTTCAGTTACGAAACACAATAAACATTAGTTTTAATTAGTGTCTACTTCTTCATTGGGGACTTAGGACATCTTGTGTGTGTAATTGTAGGCTATTAGGAACAGGGATGTGGTGGGTGTTCCGGAATTTGAAATAAGGCTCTATCCCAGTGAGAGCTTAAGGCGGCGTGAGGATAATATAAGTATTTAGCTAGTCGACAGACATATTAGACCGTCAGTACCAGCTACTGTATTGCACCACCTGCGAATAAAATTCAAGAGATGTTGTTAGGAAAGCGTGTTAGACTGCTTACCTGTTCTTCAGAGCGCAAACTGCAATCACCCTGGTTCACACTCTGGCTGAAGATACCTAAAGATGTAAGAAGGAAAAGGGGTTGTCCCAAAGGCTTAACTATAGCTCTGCCCCCGTAACCTACCGGAGCTACGACCAAGGGAATGAGAACACATTGTGTTAGTTTAAAATAGAATAATAATTTAATTTAAAAACCTAGCTAGAATTTACAGAAATAAGAATAAAGGTGTAACAAATACCTTAGGGCATAAAATAAAACTAAATTTGAAATAACGAAATTAAGAAAAAACAAAAAGTTCCGTGACGAACTAAAGAGCCTACTTTTCTTAAAATTTAAGATTCATGCCAATGATTAATCTATATGGATCTATCTAGAATAATGACGAAATTTATTTGGTAATATCGAAATTTCTAATTAGTTCGAAATACTGTATACCTGGCATAATGTAGCCTAATAGAGCACTACAGTTGGCAGCCCTGGTGACTGAATATATTCTTAGTTCCATCTCTTAAGGTACAGAATACAAAATTTGGTTGAAGTCCAATGGATAGCATGGACGTTACATGCAATTAAACATTGGATCTAACAGCGCGCGTAAAATCATGTTGGCAACAATGTCATACATGTATTGGTCAGAAATAATCTGAAATATTACGATCTATTGTTGTGTCAATTTTGAATGAAATCCATTAGTTAGTATAGAAGTTACATGCATTTTAAAATTGAGCCTATCAGCAGGCTAAGAATCATGTTGGCAGCACTGACGTATATTAGTTACTCCAAATTAATCTAGAATGCCGGGTACTATACGTGTGCAAAGTTTAGAGCTATTGGCTTGCATTCTTTCTGATATATTGATATTAGGGTAACAAAAATAGAGACAGTATTTATTAACAGTTGGCAGCCCTGGTTACTCTTAAGAATCGGCATAGACATATCTGTTCTGGTACACATAGCACACACGAAATTTGGTCGAAATCCAAATCATAGTATAGAAGTTACATGTATTTAAAGTTGGACCTCTCAGCAGGCTTAGAATCGTGTTGGTAGCACTGACGTATATGTCACTCCAAATTAATATAGAATGCCAGGTACTATACATGTGCATAGTTTAAAGCTGTCGGCTTGCATACTTTCTGATATATTGGTATTTGGATAAAATAAATTGAGAGAGTTTATTAACAGTTGGTAGCCCTGGTGTATCTTAAGAATGCGTTCAGTCATATCTGTTTATGTACACATAGCACATACGAAATTTGGTTGAAATCCAGTTGATAGTGTAGAAGTTATATGCATTTAAAATTTGGACCTATCAGCAGGCTTATCATCATTTGACAACACTGCCATGTATGGCCTCCTGGAAATTAAACTGCAATATTATTATCTATACGTGTGCCAATTTTGAAATAGCTCCCATTCATACCTTCCAAGATATCCAACATAGAGCTCAAATTTCAATTGCGATTTTTCAGCAGTTGGTAGCACTGACATCATTTTCAAATATGGCCGTGAGATATTCAGGTATAGATCTTTACTCCTACCAAATTTTGTTTCGATTGCTGCAGCCGTTTAGGAGTTGATAGGGGGGGGGAGGGGTGGGGGACACACACAGCCAGACAGACAGACACACACACACACACACATTTGCCCTATCTCATAAGTCTACTTTTTCCTCATTTTTGCAAAATGTGAAAAGTAGGCTAAAAATAAGAGAACGCCAATCTCCTATCACAGAATGGACATAATGTCAAAACTACGTGGACAAGCCAAGGACGCTAATCTTCTTCTTCATGTGCCGTCTCCTCTAAGAAGGTTGGTGATCATCACAGCAATCCGGTTGTTCGATCTAGCAACACTGAAAAGTTCACTGGAACTACACTTGAACCATTGTTTTAGGTTGTCCAACCAAGAGATCCTTCTTCTTCCTCGACTCCTCCTGCCCTCAACATTCCCTTGAATAATTTCTTGAAGAAGACGATACCTGTCTCCTCTCATTATATTACCCAATATGGCCTAATTTTGACACAGGTACTTAATATTTACCTATCCTACGCAATATCTCAATATTTGTGACCCTATCCATCCAGCTTACTCGTAAGATCCTTCGATATGTCCACGTCTCAAACGCCTCTAGTCTGTTAATCATATCTTGTTTGAGTGTACAAGCTTCCATGCCGTAGAAGAGTACGAGAGCACATAACATTTTAGCAACCTGAGTTTTAAAATTTAAACTAAGGTCTAATAAACTTCCCATTTGATTGAATGCACTTCTGGCTTGTCCTATCCTTGCCTTAATTTCTTTAGAGCAATCATTGGTATCATTAACTATGGTTCCTAAACATCTGTATTTCTGAACTCTTTGAACTGCTTCACCTTTGATTATCAAATTTCCTGGATTATTCTCTTTCGAAATTACTGTTATTATTTATTGTTTGGCAATACAAGTTTTCAGAGTAAGTTACAAAGAAAATCACATTAAAATCTACTGTACATTATGTTTACTGTTTACACTAATATTTCAGTCTCAGGTCTAATGAGTCTATCCATTGGACCACGTCAGGTGTCGCCAACAGGAAGTCGATCCAGTCCCCTCCATATGCCCTCAGAGGACAGTCAGTTGTAATGTGTTGGATGGTTTGATTAGGAGCACCACAATCACACTGAGGAGACAAAAAAATTCCCCATTTGAACAAAGTTCCATTGCATACTCCGTGGTTTGTCCGAATCCTATTGGGAGTTGCCCAAGCCCTCCTAGGCAGATCGGAACCTGGAGTGGATGTTCTTGTAGGGTCCAGAAAGGAGCTCGACTCAGGACAAGCTTTTAGTGTCCATTCAGTAATCCACTGCATGCTGGAATCAAAATAGTTTCTTACAAGCCTCTGGGCATGAAAAATGGGTGGCTTCCTGGATTTGAGCCTGTTCATTTGAAGACAGGGGATGTCTTCATGAATAGGTAGTGTAGGGTGATCCATGATCTTGTAGTACTCCCGTAGCAAGGCAACTTCTCTACGAAGGTGGGGTGGAAGAATATTGCTGAGGGCTGGAAGCCAATATGCTGGTGTAGTTCTTATACAACCAGTGATTAGTCTCATGGTGTTGTTCAACTGGGTGTCAACGAGTTTGGCATGTGGGCTATTGAGCCAAACTGGGGCGCAGTATTCAGCCACAGAGAAGGCTAGACCTAAGGCAGAGCATCTTGTAGTAGTGGCAGAAGCTCCCCAAGATGTTCCACATAGCTTTAGCAATATATTGTTGCGGCTTCTAATTTTAGCTCCTGTGCTCTGGAGGTGTTGCTTGTAAGAGAGTGTTCGGTCCAGTATTACTCCTAAGTATTTTGGGAACTTGTTATATTTCAAAATCTTCCCCTCAAATTTTACATTGAGTTGGGTATTAGCCAATATGTTGCTCAGGTGGAAACAAGATACCTCAGTTTTTGTAGCACTGGCTTGGAGCCTCCGTTTGTGGAAATATCCTCCAAGTTTAGCCAAATCATCTTCAAGTACATTTTCCAAATCTTCCATATTTTGGTGTCTAGTGGCCAATGCTATGTCATCATCATAACAAAACTTTTTTGAGTTTGTTTCTGGTAGATCCGATAAGTACAGATTGAAGTGGAGAGGAGCCAGTACTGAACCCTGTGGGAGGCCATTAGTTAGCTTCTTTCGTTTGCTGATTTTTGATCCTAAGACAACCTGGAAATGTCTGTTGTTAATCATATTGTCAATAAGCTGGGCCATAGATTTACAGGGAATCACTTTTAGGAATTTATACAGTAGACCTTCTCTCCAAACTGTATGATACGCAGCAGTTAAATCTAAGAAGGCAACGGCTGTTTTCTGGTGAAGTTGGAAACCAGCTTCTATGTGAGATGCAAGAGCGAGGACTTGATCACAGCAACTTCGGTTTTTCTGGAAACCAGCTTGCTCAATGGGGATGTGTTGGGTGATGCTGGGGCTGATTCTGTTCAAAATCAGTCTTTCAAGAAGCTTATAGGTGCAGCTAAGTGGGGCTATAGGTCGATAGCTCTGAGGCAAATCTTTTGGTTTCCCAGGTTTTAAGATGGCAATTATTTTGGATTTCTTGAACTGCTTTGGGAGTATTCCTGTTCGGAGAATATCAGAGAAGAAACGAGCCAGCCATTTTTTTGCATTGTTTCCCATATGTATGAGGAACTCTGAATGGATACCATCAAAGCCTGGTGCTTTTCTATCTTTCATGTCCTTCAAGTCAATGTTGATTTCTTCATGAGTGAAGGGTCCAGAGTATGCAGAATGAGTTGGTGAAGAGGCTTTGAGTTGTTTTAATTTTCTTTTCACCAGTCTTGTGTGATTTACATCCTGAGTGATTCTGGAAGTTGAGACAATGTGCTTAGCAATCTCATCTGGTGTAATGTTAGATTTCTCTTTTATTATTGGTGTGCTACTCCCAAGTTTCCGCAGTAAGCTCCAAGCTTTTCTACTGGAGTGACGAAAATCCATCTCTTCAACAGTCTTGGACCATTTTTCCCTGCGTGCCGCATCTAAGCTTCGTAACAGTTCCTCCGCTACTTCACGGTCTCCATTTCTTAGATATTCATTGTAGAGTGTATCACTCTGCTGATTCCATCCTGGAACATACTCTTTTCTGAAACCTCTCGGAACGTATTTCTTTGCCACAGAAATCACCAGGCCAACAAACCTTTGATAGCAACTGATTTTTGCCGGAACAAACCTGATGCATTTATCTAAGTCGGTTGAGAACTTCTCCCAATCTGCCTTCAGGAAGTTCCAGCGGGGATGAGGAAATGATGTAATTAAGTGGATAGATAGCCCTACTTCTATAAGTACTGGTCTATGTTGGCTTCGTGGAAAGTCAGCTAGTACTCTTCTTGTTGTAGGTAGGAATTGGCTCTTGTTGTCACTAGAGACAAAAACATAGATCTGGGTTATGTTCATTCTTCCAAGCAGCAGATCTGAATGTCCCTAGATCTTTTGCATCAAAGATAAGATATAGGTTGAGTTCATCAGCCCAGTCAGAAAGAACAACACCGCGGTCATTATTCTTGGCGTATTTCCAATTTTCATGGTGACTGTTGAAATCACCAGCATAAATTGCAGGATGGTTCGCAGGTGAGAGAACAGTAGCAGGCCAAGGAATTGTAGGTGGCTTGTAGATATTTACAACTGTAATATCTTGCAGTTTTACTACAACAGAATGAATGTTGTTGTCAGAACAAGCAGAAATAAGATGGATATCTTACAGATTGTTACGAGCATATGTTACTACTCCATATGCGCAGTGATATATGCGACATAAAAAGAAAGATGGCGGCTGGCATTGGAAGCCTGTAGGAGTACTCCGCTTTATCCCGCGCAAACTGCAGTTTTTAACCGCAATTTCCGGCCCGAAAGTGAGTGACAAAGTAACTTAGTGTGTGAAGTACGTGCCTGAACATTTCTACATCATTATATCAATCCAAAAGGTGAACAAACGTGTAAATGTTGTTGAGGCAACGATAGCAGACTTTGAAGCACGCCTTCAGTTGTTGAACAGTGCTGTCAACCCGGGTCAAGACTCCCTAGAGTCGCTTACTCGTGATTTTCGCGAGTTCCGAAGCACTGTCACCTCCGAACTGGCTGTGCTCAAAGAAGAACTGAGCAAGCTGGAGTGGAGACTTGACCACCACGAGGAGCTGCTGGACGAAGGAGAGCAATACAGCCGGAGAAACTGCCTTCTCATCCACGGGATCGTTGAGGACCCTGAGGAAGATGTGTACGAGAATGTGAGGGACACAATCAAGACGAAGTTGAACGTGGACCTCCCTATGGAGAGCCTGGATGGATGTCACAGGATTGGGCGGCCGCAGCGAACAGCAGCTGAAGTGGTAGCCACTGGGAAACGCCCTATTATTGTAAAATTCCTCCGCTACCACGAGCGAGATCGCATCTGGAAGTCCAAGCGCCTCCTAAAGGGAACCAAAATTCTTATTACTGAATCCCTCACAAAAACCCGGAAAACCATCCTAAATGCAGCGAGAGACCACTTCGGACCCACCCGAGTCTGGACCCAGGACGGCCGCGTTTTAATACACCTCCCTGATGGAACTAAGAAGACCGTCACCACATTTAGGGAGCTGGAAAACGTGCAGCAAATGCGGGAACTTAAGAGTGAAGTGAAATGAACATGTGCGTAATGTTTATAATAGACAAGTTTAGTAATAAGTGTGTATGTGTGTGTGCGTTGGTTGCGGTCGGCAGTGTGCAGCGGGAGGTCCAGGTAGGTTTCTTCTATTTAAAGATATATCTCCCGTTACCCAGCTGAGCTATTGCATGAATGAGCTAACTGACCTTGGCCAGCCTAGCCCATACCAACCCCCTCCCTCCCCTTACACCACTGGCTTTCTTCTAAATCAGGCACTTTCCTCTTCCAAGCATTCATTACAATGTTGCCATATTAGTAGTGGTTTTGTGAGAGTTCCGCACCCCCCTCCTCCACACCCTCCACACAAGATGGCGGCAGCCCGATAACTCCCGAACCCGTGGTCGGATTTTGACGAATGACGTGTCATTGAACTCGGGCTGACACTCCCTTTCCAATGGACGACATATTTCAACCCCAAAAATAAAACCTACCCCTACTAGAGGGTGAAATTGATTTTTTTAGAGAATCTCTGTTACCAATTGCAACATGTGAGAGTTTGAATGCCGATATGGATTTAAACGTTGTTCCACATAAAGTGCATATGTTCGGTGGAAAGCCACTATGAATTAGCATGCCCACTCATGGCTTTTGTAAGAGGGTGGGGGAGTGGTTCCCTGTGGACGGGTTATTGTTGACAGGTCCTTGTTGACAAGTCCTTGTTGACAGGTCCCTGTGGACGAGTCCTTGTCCCTTTGGACTGATCCCTTTGGACCGGTCCCTTTGACCTGATCCCTATGGACTGGCTCATGAATTTATTTAAATTATATTAAAGGGCCTAACTACATTTGTGTGTGTTGAACTGACGTTGTTCACCAACCCCCACTACTATAATGGGATAACGATATGAAAGGAAAGTGACGAAATACATGTGAACACGTGTGAGATGACCTTATTACCGTCCTCCTTGTGAATCAAGTCACTTTCTGGTTTGGTTCATACGTGAGAAAATGCAAGTTCATGTGTAATATAACCTAACACACAAGTGTACACATGTGCACGTGCACGATAAGAGCTAACAAGTCACAACCTGTTTTGACAGTGGTGGGAATAAGGCTAGAGACATGTACAAGTAGTCAAATTACTCCGGCAGACAACCCCTTTCCTATGGATAACTTATTTTCACTCAAAAATAAAATCTACCCCTACTAGGGGGTGAAATAATAATTTTTAGGTAAAAGTCGCTTTCCATGTGCAACATGTGGGAGTTTGTATGCCAATATGAAATTAAACTCGTTCCACATAAAGTGCATGCATACAATTGAATGCCGCCATGATTTATCATTTTTGTTTTTTGTTTTTACGAATGCGCAATTGGGGTTTTAGTAAGAGGGCGGGCTTTTTGAATAATGATTTATAGATACGTTTTTTTTTACAAATTAACCAAAGATCCAAAAACTAATAGGTCATCGGCTTTTTAATATCTTATGAACTAAGAAAGCTAGGGACTTGTATGAGGGGTCGTTGGACTTGGGGTGACGCCCTGTTTTTGAATGTATTATTCATTTTTTGTCAAAAGGGCCTAACTGCACTTTCATTAATATCTCGCTAACTAATAATCACAGAGGGTCAAGTGAGGTGTCATAGGACTTAAAATGGCCAACCCCTCCCCATGACCAATGAATTTACCCAAAAAAACAGCATGGTCATTAACCTAAGATTTTATCAACTAATAATCAGAGAGGGACAAGTGAGGTGTCACAAGACTCAGGATGGCCAACCCTTTTCCATGACCAACGAATTTACCCAAAATACCCAAAACAGCAAGGTCATTAACCTAAGATTTTATCAACTAATAATCAGAGAGGGACAAGTGAGGTGTCACAAGACTCAGGATGGCCAACCCTTTTCCATGACCAACGAACTTACCCAAAATACCCAAAACAGCAAGGTCATTGACCTAAGATTTTATAAACTTATCAGTAGAGAGGGTCAAGTGAGGTGTCATAGGTCTACGAATGGTTAACCCTTTCCCATGACCAATGAATTTACCTCAAAAGTTCAAAACAGCAAGGTCATTGACCTGAGATTTTATAAACTAATAATCGGATATCAACATGTGAGGTGTCATAGGACTTAGAATGGTCAACCCTTTCCCATGGCTAATGAATTTACCCAAAAATACCCAATACCTCAAGGTCATCGACCTGAGATTTTATAAACTTATAATCGGATATGGACATGTGAAATGTTTACAGTGAGTGATGAAACATAGCTAGGTAGTGAAAGAATTATTGTAGGCTACATGTATGGTGACTGACAAATCTTTCACCATTGGAACTTGTTTTCAGATCAAACTGCAGTACAGAGAGAGTATAGGTTGTAGGTATGGGATAATAAATGACAAATGATGTATACAAAATCTGATTTATCGATTCAAGAAATAAGAGTAGACAATCTTTAATTGATTGGTTAAAGAGGATAGCTAAAATCCAAAATGGTAACTACATTGAACTAAACTGAACCAAGTTGAATCAAACCCAACCAAACCGAACCAAACTTAATCAAAAACAAGCCAATGGTTTAAGTGTAAAACTTGTGGGTGAATGTGGTCATTGGTAATGTCAGAAGGGAAAGGGATAACGCTCTACCTATAGAGGGTAAGGTAAAGCTAGTGCATGATGCTAATGCATACACACAAGTACATGAACCACACACAACTATCCTATGCAGTTATTATGGGTTGACTGTTAAAACTTGCTCAGTGGTTACTGGGACAAGTTGGTCGCTCCACACAACAAGCTTTAAATACCTAAGGCTAATAATCTATACACACACTCACACACACTTGTTCTAAACTAAACTGTCTTGCTGGCAGAGCTCACACAGTAGGTAAATGACAGAAATGCTTGGCTAACAGAAATACAATCATTTTCGGTTGTCTAATGTTACCAGCTAAACATTACGTGCTATAGTGGTGAGCACATGTGCCCCTTTCACTGGAGATCTTAACTCGATTTCTAGCTCTAAGGCCTAGAACGAATCAAACTAAGAAAAAAGGGTATGGTGACGCAGTGGTTAAACTGTTAGCCTTTCACTAAGGTAGACTAGGGTTTGATTTTAGGTTAATATGCATGTCATAACCAAACAAATAAAAGCAGAGATAATGTTTCAAACTGATTACACTTGTCTCTTTTCAAATTATTACTTAGATTACAAATACAAACGTGGACTGGGTTTGACATACAGTTAATGCTTCGTATCACATACTAGACTGTAAGAAAGCCAAACAAGCAAAAGGCGTAGGTAGAGCAGTGGTAAAATCGCTATGTGTAGAGAAATACCTAACGGTTTTATGCACTGGCAAAGGTATGTCGCATAAACAGTGCAGGATACAATCCAGCAACCATAATTTTTATCTCGCGGACAAGAGAAAACATATATAGAGAGAGAGAGATATAGAAAGCTTGTGTGTGTGTGTGTGTGTGTGTGTGGGTAGCATTGGTTGTTTGACCAGAGAAAATACGGTGAGGTAGGGTGGGGAGAGGGAGAATTAGCACTTATATATGAATGGAAACTAGATTTTTTTCAATCGTTTTGTTTTTTCAAATGCAGTGGTAGATAGTCGTTTTTTGTAAAATATTCTTACTTGCAGTAGTAATAAGCCTCTATGGTTCCGCTAACACATAGATAGACTGTATTATTGCCATGGTCAAGCACACACATTAAGATCATTTACAAAATCATAAAATGAAAAATAAAAAATCTTGTTTTGGAAATATCGTTTTTCAACATACACACAAAATAAATATATAAAAAATTTGTAAACAGCAAAATGGAAAATCCATGTTTCCATATAGACAAAATTTAAAAACCTTAAACGGACATTTAAGAAAATAAATGCAAATGGGAAATTGACAAATGTGTAAATATGAAAATGGAAAAAATCCATGTTTCCATATCATGAAATTGAAAAACATCAAACTGTCATTTTAAAAAATGCAAATGGAAAATTGACAAATTGCAATGTGTGAAATGTGAAATTGAACAAACGGCTATCATTATTTAAAATAAAAGAACATGGTGCTCTATGGTTGAGGTGTGAATCAAACCCTCTCTACTTATTTGGACCACTCGAGACTGAGTAGACTAGTTTTAGTTGTCATACCACTTTTAAAAGTTTGTGTTAAATCTAGGAATTGGACCCAAGGGCTTGTAGGGGGGATCCAAGGTTATAATATGTTAAACAGATAGCCTTGAATGTAGGGTGTGGTAGTTAAATAGAGATGAGACGTTTCGCTCATGGCAGGGAGGCATGGAGATCTGCATCAAACCAGTCAAAAGACTGACGACTCAAACAACAACATGTAGAGCTCACCAAAATAATGTTGTGTAACGGTAAATGTTAGTCAACGAACAGTAATGCATTACTAAAACCCATGACACGATACCTAAGAACTTTTCTAAAATTATTTTAAAATGCCTTCAACCCTATATTAAACACCCAGTTCACAAGACTCATAACTGCAATGTTATGGTCAAACAAAACGAAATCTATATTTCAAAACAAACAAGTGGTTTAGTCAATGTATACTGGAAAAAGTTTTATAAACACTCAAGTCCACAAAAATAATTAAATTAGTAACTGTCAGGTTGACCGAGTGGTTATGATGTTTGACTTAAGTTCAAATTTTCTGTACAAGAAAGTAAGGGTTCGAATCCCTTACCTGATATAACTATTGCCTCAACATGGCTTGACCACACCGTATTATTGTGTACTCGGTACACAAACCATAGATAGAGTGTATTGTTTAAGGTCACTCTCTTTGCGAACATAGTCAGAGGCTGTTGATGTTTAACAATTGCATTAATAGTGGGACATAGGGATAGCAATTAAGAAAAACAGACAATACCCATACACTATTTTTATTTATTTAATGTAAGTACTTGTACAATAGTTATATACAAACTACAACTCTCTTTTGTCTATTACTATCTAGTCCTTTTCGATCCACTTGCATAACAAGGCAGATGACTTTGTAGTTCAGCTCCTTAAAACAACAACAACACTACCTCTTGCATAGTCTGTGATCTTGATGACTCTTGAGGCGTGGAAGATGGATACAACATAACTTTTACAACAGGGGTTAAACGTTGCTCAACAAACAATGCACTATTTTGAGTAGCAACATCTTTCTCTTGTACTAACTTATTAGCATTCTGATGATTTTTTGCCAGCACCATTAGTGTTTTGTCTGGAGCACTTCATTGATGATCACTCACACTTAAAACCACACCATTTCTACTTTTCATATTGCCTCGACATCTTGTTGACCTCTGTTTTGAGCATCGCCAGAATATTATTCCTTTTACATTTTGTCGTCTATAGTTATAAGAGTAGCCTTTATGGAGTACACGTTGTTTACCTCGGTTAGTTGTAGTAAGTTCCATAGTAGTAACTAACCTGTTAGTATCATTTGCACACTACAAAGGTTATCTCTGTTCTGGTAATAGAATTATTTAGCGTTGGCTTTTATATTTAATATGTACAGTTAAAAGTGATAGAAAAGTGGTTGAAACGTGGTAGCAAAGTGGTAGACAAGTGGTAGACAATTGGTAACATAGTGGTAGAAAAGTGGTAGCAAAGTGGTAGCAAAGTGGTAGGAAAGTGGTAGAAAAGTGGCAGAAAAGTAGTAGAAAAGTGGTAGCAAAGTGGTAGAAAAGTGGTAGCAAACTAGAAAAGTGGTAGAAAAGTGGCAGAAAAGTAGTAGAAAAGTGGTAGCAAAGTGGTAGAAAAGTGGTAGCAAACTAGAAAAGTGGTAGCAAAGTGGCAGAAAAGTAGTAGAAAAGTGGTAGCAAAGTGGTAGAAAAGTGGTAGCAAAGTGGTAGAAAAGTGGTAGCAAACTAGAAAAGTGGTAGAAAATATTACATGTATTGATAAGAAATATTTTAAGCGGTTACATGGATTCATTACACTATAATTTTAGCATCACGAAGCTCATTTTCTATATCCAAAAGTTCTTCCTCATATTTAGTATGACCAGCCTGTTTACAGGTATGCAAGTACTGAAGCCGCTGGATTAGCTTATTGGGATTGTTCCAGTAAACAAATTTAACAAATGATTTTTTTGGGTGTAAACCATTATCATCATCATCATAATCATCATCATCATCATGGTTATCATCATCAATATAATTATCATCAATATAATCATCATCACTATTACTATCTAATCCTTTTTGTTCATCTTGCAATGCAACAACCTTTGGCATAGTTCGTGTTGTCTTTGATAGTGTTAGAGGATTCTTAGACGTTAACGACTGTCCTAACATGTCTTTTTCAGGAGATAATAAATGCTCTTTAACAAACAGAGCACTATCTTGAGCCACACTATTTTTTCCTTGGTCTTGCTTTTTTACCTTGGTTAGAGTATTTTGTCCATTTAAATGAGTATTATTTTGAGATTTACAATGATGATCGATTGAAATAAGTATGTTGGAGCCTTTTGTTTTAATCATTCCTCGACACTTTTTAGATCGTTGTTTCGAACAGCACCAAATAACAGTTCCATTTTTATTAGTTCTTTTTACAATATATGCATATCCTTTATAGTAAGCACATGGCTTACCATAGCTAGTTGTTGATACTTCCATGTCAACTGTTAAGCATGAACTAATCTCTATTAAAGTTAACTCGATAATAAAAATGATAGTTTGTAGTATGTGCAGTTTAAAGTAAGAGCAGAAGTGAGAGTCAAATGGTAGAAAAGTGTTAGCAAAGTGGTGGAAGAGTGGTAGCAGTTTATAGTAGTCATGATCTTTTTTTTTTACCAGAATGTGATTTGAGTAAATGTAATTTCTAAACCTTAGCAGTGAGTAGTCAGTTAGTCTTGGTTCAGACAAGCGTAAACTGTTCTCCAATGAATCAGAGATCAAGATTTTCATTATGAAACAGTTGTGTAACCAATTAGGTATCGGTACTTGATAGCTTCACACATGAACAAAAATTCCAACATATCTGACATGAATTACATGATTTGAAAGTTGACAAAGAATATCCAATCAACCATTGTAGTTGCAATGTCAAACACAAAGACAAAATCAGCATGAACTTTTAAGTTACAGGAAATTTCTATGAAATAGACTATGCAGGAAATTTGGAAATACACATCAGAAGTTTGCAACACCATCCTTCTAGCCTATATAAATTATCGACATGGAAAGTGTGCACTGCCCCTAACATTAAACCAATTTATCAATAACGCAAGTCAACAATCAAAGCATTTTGTGTTGAGTCTATCATTTAATGCATATATTCTGTCTACATTGAACAGTAACAAAAAACGCCATTCATAATTAATTAAGTTTGCTTTAATTCTTAATGTAATGATAAATACATATTTAAAGTTTTGGCTGACTGTTCAGGGTGAATCGGCTTTGAACACATAAGAGAGGGAATATTTTAAGACTTAACCTCAGCTCACCTAACATAACCTAAATTTACCTAACCTAACCTTGTCATATAGGTAAGAAAGGGGTCAAGCTATGCTTTCGACTACCGAGTTTCAGCTACGACTTACATGACGCGCTTCCCCCTTTTCATTGATCCCTGTTGATTTGTCCCTTTGGACTGGTCCCTGTTGACTAGCCCCTTTGGAAGGGCCCCTTTTGAATGGAGTCATTTTTGACGGGTCCCTGTGGACAGGTCCTTTTGGCTGATCCCTTTGGACCGGTCCCTTTGGACTGGTACCTATGGACTGGCCCATGCAATTATCCAAATTATGTCAAAGGGTCCGGTCCAAAGGGATCAGCCAAAAGGACCTGTCCACAGGGTCCCGTCAAAAATGACTCCATTCAAAAGGGGCCCTTCCAAAGGGGCTAGTCAACAGGGACCAGTCCAAAGGGACAAATCAACAGGGATCAATGAAAAGGGGGAAGCGCGTCATGTAAGTCGTTGCGCGCCGCCGCCGTGGGAACATAGGTGTTTATCAGCAGTCTCCGGCAATGTTCGGGAGAGTAACCTTGAAAAGTAGCTGAAACTCGGTAGTCGAAAGCATAGCTTGACCCGTTTCTTACCTATATGACAAGGTTAGGTTAGGTAAATTTAGGTTATGTTAGGTGAGCTGAGGTTAAGTCTTAAAATATTCCCTCTCTTATGTGTTCAAAGTCGATTCACCCTGAACAGTCAGCCAAAACTTTAAATATGTATTTATCATTACATTAAGAATTAAAGCAAACTTAATTAATTATGAATGGCGTTTTTTGTTACTGTTCAATGTAGACAGAATATATGCATTAAATGATAGACTCAACACAAAATGTTTTGATTGTTGACTTGCGTTATTGATAAATTGGTTTAATGTTAGGGGCAGTGCACACTTTCCATGTCGATAATTTATATAGGCTAGAAGGATGGTGTTGCAAACTTCTGATGTGTATTTCCAAATTTCCTGCATAGTCTATTTCATAGAAATTTCCTGTAACTTAAAAGTTCATGCTGATTTTGTCTTTGTGTTTGACATTGCAACTACAATGGTTGATTGGATATTCTTTGTCAACTTTCAAATCATGTAATTCATGTCAGATATGTTGGAATTTTTGTTCATGTGTGAAGCTATCAAGTACCGATACCTAATTGGTTACACAACTGTTTCATAATGAAAATCTTGATCTCTGATTCATTGGAGAACAGTTTACGCTTGTCGGAACCAAGACTAACTGACTACTCACTGCTAAGGTTTAGAAATTACATGTACTCAAATCACATTCTGGTAAAAAAAAAAAGATCATGACTACTATAAACTGCTACCACTCTTCCACCACTTTGCTAACACTTTTCTACCATTTGACTCTCACTTTTGCTCTTACTTTAAACTGCACATACTACAAACTATCATTTTTATTATCGAGTTAACTTTAATAGAGATTAGTTTATGCTTAACAGTTGACATGGAAGTATCAACGACTAGCTATGGTAAGCCATGTGCTTACTATAAAGGATATGCATATATTGTAAAAAGAACTAATAAAAATGGAACTGTTATTTGGTGCTGTTCGAAACAACGATCTAAAAAGTGTCGAGGAATGATTAAAACAAAAGGCTCCAACATACTTATTTCAATCGATCATCATTGTAAATCTCAAAATAATACTCATTTAAATGGACAAAATACTCTAACCAAGGTAAAAAAGCAAGACCAAGGAAAAAATAGTGTGGCTCAAGATAGTGCTCTGTTTGTTAAAGAGCATTTATTATCTCCTGACAAAGACATGTTAGGACAGTCGTTAACGTCTAAGAATCCTCTAACACTATCAAAGACAACACGAACTATGCCAAAGGTTTTTGCATTGCAAGATGAACAAAAAGGATTAGATAGTAATAGTGATGATGATTATATTGATGATAATTATATTGATGATGATAACCATGATGATGATGATGATTATGATGATGATGATGATGATAATGGTTTACACCCAAAAAAATCATTTGTTAAATTTGTTTACTGGAACAATCCCAATAAGCTAATCCAGCGGCTTCAGTACTTGCATACCTGTAAACAGGCTGGTCATACTAAATATGAGGAAGAAATTTTGGATATAGAAAATGAGCTTCGTGATGCTAAAATTATAGTGTAATGAATCCATGTAACCGCTTAAAATATTTCTTATCAATACATGTAATATTTTCTACCACTTTTCTAGTTTGCTACCACTTTTCTACCACTTTGCTACCACTTTTCTACTACTTTTCTGCCACTTTGCTACCACTTTTCTAGTTTGCTACCACTTTTCTACCACTTTGCTACCACTTTTCTACTACTTTTCTGCCACTTTTCTACCACTTTTCTAGCTTGCTACCACTTTTCTACCACTTTGCTACCACTTTTCTACTACTTTTCTGCCACTTTTCTACCACTTTTCTACCACTTTGCTACCACTTTGCTACCACTTTTCTACCACTATGTTACCAATTGTCTACCACTTGTCTACCACTTTGCTACCACGTTTCAACCACTTTTCTATCACTTTTAACTGTACATATTAAATATAAAAGCCAACGCTAAATAATTCTATTACCAGAACAGAGATAACCTTTGTAGTGTGCAAATGATACTAACAGGTTAGTTACTACTATGGAACTTACTACAACTAACCGAGGTAAACAACGTGTACTCTATAAAGGCTACTCTTATAACTATAGACGACAAAATGTAAAAGGAATAATATTCTGGCGATGCTCAAAACAGAGGTCAACAAGATGTCGAGGCAATATGAAAAGTAGAAATGGTGTGGTTTTAAGTGTGAGTGATCATCAATGAAGTGCTCCAGACAAAACACTAATGGTGCTGGCAAAAAATCATCAGAATGCTAATAAGTTAGTACAAGAGAAAGATGTTGCTACTCAAAATAGTGCATTGTTTGTTGAGCAACGTTTAACCCCTGTTGTAAAAGTTATGTTGTATCCATCTTCCACGCCTCAAGAGTCATCAAGATCACAGACTATGCAAGAGGTAGTGTTGTTGTTGTTTTAAGGAGCTGAACTACAAAGTCATCTGCCTTGTTATGCAAGTGGATCGAAAAGGACTAGATAGTAATAGACAAAAGAGAGTTGTAGTTTGTATATAACTATTGTACAAGTACTTACATTAAATAAATAAAAATAGTGTATGGGTATTGTCTGTTTTTCTTAATTGCTATCCCTATGTCCCACTATTAATGCAATTGTTAAACATCAACAGCCTCTGACTATGTTCGCAAAGAGAGTGACCTTAAACAATACACTCTATCTATGGTTTGTGTACCGAGTACACAATAATACGGTGTGGTCAAGCCATGTTGAGGTAATAGTTATATCAGGTAAGGGATTCGAACCCTTACTTTCTTGTACAGAAAATTTGAACTTAAGTCAAACACCATAACCACTCGGTCAACCTGACAGTTACTAATTTAATTATTTTTGTGGACTTGAGTGTTTATAAAACTTTTTCCAGTATACATTGACTAAACCACTTGTTTGTTTTGAAATATAGATTTCGTTTTGTTTGACCATAACATTGCAGTTATGAGTCTTGTGAACTGGGTGTTTAATATAGGGTTGAAGGCATTTTAAAATAATTTTAGAAAAGTTCTTAGGTATCGTGTCATGGGTTTTAGTAATGCATTACTGTTCGTTGACTAACATTTACCGTTACACAACATTATTTTGGTGAGCTCTACATGTTGTTGTTTGAGTCGTCAGTCTTTTGACTGGTTTGATGCAGATCTCCATGCCTCCCTGCCATGAGCGAAACGTCTCATCTCTATTTAACTACCACACCCTACATTCAAGGCTATCTGTTTAACATATTATAACCTTGGATCCCCCCTACAAGCCCTTGGGTCCAATTCCTAGATTTAACACAAACTTTTAAAAGTGGTATGACAACTAAAACTAGTCTACTCAGTCTCGAGTGGTCCAAATAAGTAGAGAGGGTTTGATTCACACCTCAACCATAGAGCACCATGTTCTTTTATTTTAAATAATGATAGCCGTTTGTTCAATTTCACATTTCACACATTGCAATTTGTCAATTTTCCATTTGCATTTTTTAAAATGACAGTTTGATGTTTTTCAATTTCATGATATGGAAACATGGATTTTTTCCATTTTCATATTTACACATTTGTCAATTTCCTATTTGCATTTATTTTCTTAAATGTCCGTTTAAGGTTTTTAAATTTTGTCTATATGGAAACATGGATTTTCCATTTTGCTGTTTACAAATTTTTTATATATTTATTTTGTGTGTATGTTGAAAAACGATATTTCCAAAACAAGATTTTTTATTTTTCATTTTATGATTTTGTAAATGATCTTAATGTGTGTGCTTGACCATGGCAATAATACAGTCTATCTATGTGTTAGCGGAACCATAGAGGCTTATTACTACTGCAAGTAAGAATATTTTACAAAAAACGACTATCTACCACTGCATTTGAAAAAACAAAACGATTGAAAAAAATCTATTTTCCATTCATATATAAGTGCTAATTCTCCCTCTCCCCACCCTACCTCACCGTATTTTCTCTGGTCAAACAACCAATGCTACCACACACACACACACACACACACACACACACACAAGCTTTCTATATCTCTCTCTCTCTATATATGTTTTCTCTTGTCCGCGAGATAAAAATTATGGTTGCTGGATTGTATCCTGCACTGTTTATGCGACATACCTTTGCCAGTGCATAAAACCGTTAGGTATTTCTCTACACATAGCGATTTTACCACTGCTCTACCTACGCCTTTTGCTTGTTTGGCTTTCTTACAGTCTAGTATGTGATACGAAGCATTAACTGTATGTCAAACCCAGTCCACGTTTGTATTTGTAATCTAAGTAATAATTTGAAAAGAGACAAGTGTAATCAGTTTGAAACATTATCTCTGCTTTTATTTGTTTGGTTATGACATGCATATTAACCTAAAATCAAACCCTAGTCTACCTTAGTGAAAGGCTAACAGTTTAACCACTGCGTCACCATACCCTTTTTTCTTAGTTTGATTCGTTCTAGGCCTTAGAGCTAGAAATCGAGTTAAGATCTCCAGTGAAAGAGGCACATGTGCTCACCACTATAGCACGTAATGTTTAGCTGGTAACATTAGACAACCGAAAATGATTGTATTTCTGTTAGCCAAGCATTTCTGTCATTTACCTACTGTGTGAGCTCTGCCAGCAAGACAGTTTAGTTTAGAACAAGTGTGTGTGAGTGTGTGTATAGATTATTAGCCTTAGGTATTTAAAGCTTGTTGTGTGGAGCGACCATCTTGTCCCAGTAACCACTGAGCAAGTTTTAACAGTCAACCCATAATAACTGCATAGGATAGTTGTGTGTGGTTCATGTACTTGTGTGTATGCATTAGCATCATGCACTAGCTTTACCTTACCCTCTATAGGTAGAGCGTTATCCCTTTCCCTTCTGACATTACCAATGACCACATTCACCCACAAGTTTTACACTTAAACCATTGGCTTGTTTTTGATTAAGTTTGGTTCGGTTTGGTTGGGTTTGATTCAACTTGGTTCAGTTTAGTTCAATGTAGTTACCATTTTGGATTTTAGCTATCCTCTTTAACCAATCAATTAAAGATTGTCTACTCTTATTTCTTGAATCGATAAATCAGATTTTGTATACATCATTTGTCATTTATTATCCCATACCTACAACCTATACTCTCTCTGTACTGCAGTTTGATCTGAAAACAAGTTCCAATGGTGAAAGATTTGTCAGTCACCATACATGTAGCCTACAATAATTCTTTCACTACCTAGCTATGTTTCATCACTCACTGTAAACATTTCACATGTCCATATCCGATTATAAGTTTATAAAATCTCAGGTCGATGACCTTGAGGTATTGGGTATTTTTGGGTAAATTCATTAGCCATGGGAAAGGGTTGACCATTCTAAGTCCTATGACACCTCACATGTTGATATCCGATTATTAGTTTATAAAATCTCAGGTCAATGACCTTGCTGTTTTGAACTTTTGAGGTAAATTCATTGGTCATGGGAAAGGGTTAACCATTCGTAGACCTATGACACCTCACTTGACCCTCTCTACTGATAAGTTTATAAAATCTTAGGTCAATGACCTTGCTGTTTTGGGTATTTTGGGTAAGTTCGTTGGTCATGGAAAAGGGTTGGCCATCCTGAGTCTTGTGACACCTCACTTGTCCCTCTCTGATTATTAGTTGATAAAATCTTAGGTTAATGACCTTGCTGTTTTGGGTATTTTGGGTAAATTCGTTGGTCATGGAAAAGGGTTGGCCATCCTGAGTCTTGTGACACCTCACTTGTCCCTCTCTGATTATTAGTTGATAAAATCTTAGGTTAATGACCATGCTGTTTTTTGGGTAAATTCATTGGTCATGGGGAGGGGTTGGCCATTTTAAGTCATATGACACCTCACTTGACCCTCTGTGATTATTAGTTAGCGAGATATTAATGAAAGTGCAGTTAGGCCCTTTTGACAAAAAATGAATAATACATTCAAAAACAGGGCGTCACCCCAAGTCCAACGACCCCTCATACAAGTCCCTAGCTTTCTTAGTTCATAAGATATTAAAAAGCCGATGACCTATTAGTTTTTGGATCTTTGGTTAATTTGTAAAAAAAACGTATCTATAAATCATTATTCAAAAAGCCCGCCCTCTTACTAAAACCCCAATTGCGCATTCGTAAAAACAAAAAACAAAAATGATAAATCATGGCGGCATTCAATTGTATGCATGCACTTTATGTGGAACGAGTTTAATTTCATATTGGCATACAAACTCCCACATGTTGCACATGGAAAGCGACTTTTACCTAAAAATTATTATTTCACCCCCTAGTAGGGGTAGATTTTATTTTTGAGTGAAAATAAGTTATCCATAGGAAAGGGGTTGTCTGCCGGAGTAATTTGACTACTTGTACATGTCTCTAGCCTTATTCCCACCACTGTCAAAACAGGTTGTGACTTGTTAGCTCTTATCGTGCACGTGCACATGTGTACACTTGTGTGTTAGGTTATATTACACATGAACTTGCATTTTCTCACGTATGAACCAAACCAGAAAGTGACTTGATTCACAAGGAGGACGGTAATAAGGTCATCTCACACGTGTTCACATGTATTTCGTCACTTTCCTTTCATATCGTTATCCCATTATAGTAGTGGGGGTTGGTGAACAACGTCAGTTCAACACACACAAATGTAGTTAGGCCCTTTAATATAATTTAAATAAATTCATGAGCCAGTCCATAGGGATCAGGTCAAAGGGACCGGTCCAAAGGGATCAGTCCAAAGGGACAAGGACTCGTCCACAGGGACCTGTCAACAAGGACTTGTCAACAAGGATCTGTCAACAATAACCCGTCCACAGGGAACCACTCCCACACCCTCTTACAAAAGCCATGAGTGGGCATGCTAATTCATAGTGGCTTCCCACCGAACATATGCACTTTATGTGGAACAACGTTTAAATCCATATCGGCATTCAAACTCTCACATGTTGCAATTGGTAACAGAGATTCTCTAAAAAAATCAATTTCACCCTCTAGTAGGGGTAGGTTTTATTTTTGGGGTTGAAATATGTCGTCCATTGGAAAGGGAGTGTCAGCCCGAGTTCAATGACACCTCATTCGTCAAAATCCGACCACGGGTTCGGGAGTTATCGGGCTGCCGCCATCTTGTGTGGAGGGTGTGGAGGTGGATGGTGCGGAACTCTCACAAAACCACTACTCATATTAATGCTCTGTCACTGGTTGCGCATCACGGCGAAATACAGACAATAATAAACGAAAACAATATCCATATCCTCTGCATAAGTGAAAGTTGGTTAAAGCCTGACATCCCGTCTAGCATGGTAGAACTAAATCGGTACTCGCTGGAACGTCATGACAGAAATGATGGGAGGCGAGCAGTCGGGGTTGCCATGTACTGTAGAAGCGACTTAAAAAGACGGGTAATATGTGTATGAACACTTAGCACACAACCAGGACCGGAATTCATGTTTGTTGAAGTAATTGTTGGGCAACAAAAGACTCTGGTAGCTGTTGTATATAAGCCGCCAAGAATAACAAACATGCGTGAATTTGAAAACCGCTTGCTCGACTTACTTTCAAACTACGAACACGTAATAGCCGTGGGTGACTACAATACCAATTTACTGACACAGACGTACGAGACCAAGCAATTACAAATCCTGTTCTCTTCCTGCGACATGACGATTCTTCCCCTAGAACCTACAAACCACATTTACTCTGATAAATACGAATCACATACACTCTTTGACCATCTTGTGACAAGCAATCTCGACAGAGTTGAAACCTTCGGGCAAATACCCGTACCATCTATCTCCACCCATGACCTAATTTACCTATCGTACTCCCTTCGTGTGCCTAAGTACACACCTAAATATATTATCACTAGAAACATGAAAAATATTAATATGCATGACTTAAAACATGACGCATACAACCTTCCCTGGAATGACATATTACTCTTAGATAACATTGACGCAAAAGTAAACAAGTTAAATTCTCTTATTATTAGTCTGTATGACAAACATGCCCCTAAACATTCGATCAAAGTTACTCGCCCAGCTTGCCCATGGTTAAATGAAAACATTAAAAGTATGATGGCACAGCGTGATGCACTGTTCCGGCGTTTTAAACGTACCCGTGACGAAACTGATTTTGAAAATTATCGTGTGCTCAGAAATCGTATTAAGCAGCTCGTAAGAAACGCCAAATTCTCCTACATACAAAACGTGACAAAGAAGATGAATACAAGGAATGCCTGGAATAATATGCGTTCTCTAGGTATAGGCAAACAGCAGCAACAGACACATGTACCAGACATACCGCTTGATGAGTTAAATGAATATTTCACTGAAGAGAGAGTACCAACTAATTCAACACCCCATTATCCTTTTCACCCACTACCTGACCACCCTCTCTTTACTTTCCATCCGGTTACGGCAGACAAAGTAAAAAAGGTACTATATTCCATAAAATCAAAAGCGAGAGGAGTTGAAGATATTCCCATATCCTTCATACATAATATCATCGGTGCCGTTCTACCAATTATTACTCACATATTCAACCATAGTCTTACAACTAACACCTTTCCCTCCCTATGGAAACAAGCCAATGTCATCCCTATTCCTAAGAAAACCGAACCTTTATTTCCATCTGACTATCGGCCAATATCCATTCTACCTGCACTTTCAAAAGCCCTCGAGCGTCTGGTTCATGAGCAAGTACTTGAATATTTGAATAGCCGTTCTCTTTTAGACCCTCTGCAATCAGGTTTCAAGAAGGGACATAGCACTGCAACAGCATTACTCAAAGTGACTGACGACATTAGACATGCAATGGACCAAAAACTGGTGACAATCCTCACCCTTCTTGACTTCAGCAGTGCTTATGACACCATAAATACTCAGACACTATTGAAAGAGATGGAATTTTATTACTTCGACCAGCAGACAATTTACTTTTTCGCATCATACCTGAATAATCGCCAGCAACGTGTTGTAACCCAGGATAAAACTTCTCAGTGGCTAAGCAGAAAGGCAGGCGCCCCACAGGGTAGTGTACTAGGACCCTTGCTTTTTGTACTATATATCAACGACATCTCATCTAATTTGAAAAATTGCAAATATCACCTATATGCAGATGATTGGCAAATATATTCCACTGCAAGACAAATGACATTCCATTGACAATTGAAACTATCAACGCTGACCTTCAACGACTTGGAAAATATTCTCAGGAAAATTCCCTTCTTCTGAATCCATCCAAAACACAAGTTATCATAATTGGCTCTCAAAAACTATTGACGTCACTCCGAGATCAAATTATTCCCCCAATTGTAATGAACAACAATGAAATTCCATACTGTCCTACAGTGAAAAATCTAGGTGTGATAATAAATCAGACTCTTAACTGGTCTGAACATGTACAGAATGTATGCAAGAAGATTTTCGCAACGCTCCACTCCCTCAAAAGAAAAAAAGATATTTTACCATTTAAAGTAAGAATCCTACTCATACAGACACTAATACTTCCTATTCTTGACTACTGTGACGTTATTCTTGTAGACGCAACCAAAACATTAACTTTGAAACATCAACGAGCTCTGAACTCTTGCACACGATTTATCTACGATCTGAGCTATGATAAACATATCACTCCCTATTATTGCGCTCTTTCCTGGCTGAAACCTGAACTACGTCGATCATATCACATTCTTGTCCAGATTTTCCGATTATTGTCTGACGACAGACCACTATACTTATCAAATAAATTCAAGTACTTGTCTTCTTTCCATGGTAATAATACACGCTCTGGTTCTTCCCTCTCCATTCCTATTCATCGCTCCTCTATATACAACAACTCTTTTCATGTGGTGGGGTCTAGGCTGTGGAATGCCCTTCCAGCCAGTGTCAGGGGTATCACCTCACTATCTAAATTCAAGACCACCTGCTGGGGCAGCCTGCTGAACATTGCTGACCGACAACAAGTGTGACTGGATGAGTGAATGAGAGTGTGAAAGTCATGATCAATGTCAAATATTTTTGTTTAATTTTGTGGCCATAATATGTTTATTGTATTGTTTTAATGTGGTTAAGTGTAAGAGAGGGCCAAGAGCCCTAACTGCGCCACCAATAAAGGCAATAATAATAATAATAATAATAAGTGGCACCAACCATTGTGTACCCACAGATCTTGCCTCCTTTTCTGAGTTCATCCTCATTGCTAGTGTGGGTTTCCTGAATAAGAGCCAGATGTACATTATTCTCACGGAGAATCCGAGATAGGTAGTCACATTTGGTTCGACTGATACCTTCAATATTTAATTGGCATATTTTAACACCTTGTCCAAGATTTCGTGTCAAGGAGTTCTGAGAAGAACTGTTTGGTACAGTAAACTGTGATGTATGCATATTCAATTTTGTCAGGAGATCTATAAGATAGTCTGACAGCCTGTTGTTGTTGCTTACTTAGCACCACCCGGGGATCACGTGTAGGGCACTTTAAGGGTAGAACCTACGGACGTGAAGCAACGTTGATCCCCTCGAAATTACTGTGAAATAAAATAAAATTTACAGAAAATAAAAATAATATGACAATAAACTAAGTTTGAGACATGAGTTCCTCATGTCACACCCAGCATTTTCCTAGAGGAAGTGTGAAAGAAACGGGGATAGCCACATTCCGGTAGCCGCTGTCAACGCCGGGATTTGAATCCCCGATCTCCGGAATTGCTGCAGCTCCCCGTCGCAATCGTAGTACGCGATTTAACGCGCACGGCTATCCCATTAAGTATTTTTCACTAACACCCAAACAATTAGGAACAGATGAACTAGATGTTTTGACCCCTAAAATAACAATCACCACCGCCATCCTCTTTTAAAGAAATATCCTAACCGATGTACTTGAAATTCCACTTCAAAAATACCATATGCATTATTATAACCCCCCCCCACGGGCTCACATCTAGTGGGACTTGGGTTGGCGACCACGGGACCCCAGCTGAGTCTGGCATTGCTTCCACTTACTTGTGCCGGGCTCCTTTCTGTTATCTTTCCTGTCGACCTCCCTTGGTCAACACTTGTTCTCTTCCGAACCCGCTGGCATTAGAGCATCCGAGACCTACGGAGTCTTTCACTTTCCCGCCTTATTTGGCCCTTGTCTCATCTTTCCAGATACCCTCATTCTTCGAGGGTCAGCCTTCTCTTTCTTTTCATGTTATCTACTGCCTTCTGCACAAGGCCCTCAAGGAGGCAGGGTGTATGTAGTCCCACCACTTTTGGTGCACCCTGGATATTGCTACACCCTCAGGGGCTCACGGCTGGTGAGTTTGGGAGTTGGCAACCCCGAGAGATTCCTGAGCCGGGTCTGTTTTGTCCCCTTTATCCTCTGACTTTGGGGCGGGCCCTCTCCGCTTTCCCTTTCCTTATATGCCTTTCATGGCTCTCCTTCCTTCCAAGTCCCTCAATCCTCATTCTTCGAGGGTGGAGGGCATTTCTTTTCTTCCTGCCCTTTATTTTGCCTTATCCTTTATTTGTTAACCATTTATTTTTCTAGTATGTATGTTTGCAGTTAGTATTAGTTATACTGTAGTTTTCATCTCATCTTTCACTATCACCCAAACCATTAGGGGCCGATAACCTAGATGTAAGGCTCCTTAAAACAACAATTATCATCATCATCATCATCATCATCATCATCATCATCATCATCATCATCATCACCAGGAATTGATCCCGGTCTACTTTGATGAGAACCACTACATCATCACGCCCTCTAATGAGAAAGTCCTGCCAACTCTGTAAATCTGAATTCTTCATTAAGTGCTGGAACAAGGGTTTCTAAGAAGGCCAGGCGGGGATGAGATGAGTGTGTCTCTACACCACATCTGGGATGAACTTAATTATCATACATCGCACACGTAAAGCCAGCCTAGCCTATCTTCCTCTGCGGGCCATATCTCAAGCTCGCTTTTAGCTCTGCAAGTCGTAAAGCTCCTACGTTAGACCTGGCTGGCGAAAAGCGAAAGAAAAGACGGGAGATAATAAACGGGACATAATGAAGCCCTTATCACGGATCATACACCTGGATGAATCTGGTAATAAACAGCTCTCCTCTTATGGTCCATTCTCAAAGCTTCTGTCAACTGGCATTTCTATAATGAGGCCGCATTACATAACAAGAAGTTCCGTGAAGAATTAAAGAGCCTACTTTTCTTAAATTTTAAGATTCATATCAATGATTAATCTACTGTGTATGGACCTATTTAGAATAATGACGAAATAAAGTAGGTAATATTGAATTTCTAATGAGTTCAAAATATACCTGGCGTAATGTAGCCTAATGGAGCACTACAGTTGGACGCCCTGGTGACTTAATATATTCTTGTTCCATCTCTTAAGGTACAGGATACAAAATTTAGTTGCAGTCCAATGGATAGAATGGGCGTTACATGCTGTTAGACATTGGATTTATCAGCGCGCGTAAGATCATGTTGGCAACAATGTCATCATGTGTTGGTCAGAAATAATCTAAAATATTATGATCTATTGTTGTGCCAATTTTGGATGAAATCCAATTGTTTGTACAGAAGTTACATGTATTTTAAAATTGGATCTATCAGCAGGCTTAGAATCATGTTGGCAGCACTGACGTATATTAGTTACTCCAAATGAATCTAGAATGTCAGGTACTAGACGTGTGCAAATTTTAGAGCTGCTGGCTTGCATACTTTCTGATATATTGATATTAGGGTAATGAAATAGAGACAGCATTTATTAACAGTTGGCAGCTCTGGTCGCTCTTAAGAATACGCATAGTCATATCTGTTTATGTAGATATAGTACAAACGAAATTTGATTGAAATCCGATTGGTAGTATAAAAGCTACATGTTTTTTTTTTTTGAACAGGCATAGAATCATGTTGGTAGCACTGACGCATATATGTTACTGCAAATTAATCTAGAATGTTAGGTACCATACGTGTACATAGTTTAAAGCTGTCGGCTTGCATACTTTCTGATATATTTTTATTTGAAAAAAAATATAGAGAGAGCATTCATTAACAATTGGCAGCCCTGGTCGCTTTTGAAAATACGCTCAGTCATATCTGTTTATGTGCACATAGTACATACGAAATTTGGTTGAAATACAATTGATAGTGTAGAAGTTATATTCGTTTAAAAATTAGATCTCAGCAGGCTTAGACTCATTTTTGGCAACACAGCCCCTGTATGGCCTCCTGGGAATTAAACTGAAATATTATTATCTATAAATGTACCAATTTTGGAATAGCTCCCATGCATACCTTCCAAGATATCCAACATGGAGCTCAAATTTTAATTGCTGTCTTTTAGCACTGACATCTTTTACAAATATGGCCCTGAGATATGCAGGTATAGATCTTTACTCATACCAAATTTGGTTACGATAGCTGCAGCCGTTTAGGAGTCGGACAGACAGACAGACAGACAGACAGACAGACAGAAGGACAGACAGACAGACACACATTTTCCCGGATCGATCTCATAAGTCTACTTTTTCCTCAATTTTGCAAAATGTGAAATGTAGGCTAAAATTATTTTATTCCTATGCACCCCTCAACTGACTTATTTCTGGTGCTCACGTCAACCCGCGAGGACTGGCGCGTGGGTATTTTCGACCCGAGCCTTAAATAATGGTCAGCCCTTATTTCCTGTCACTTACTGTACATTTATTCCTAGCCTTGAACTTGACACAGCAAAAGTAACATTTCCATAGTTTTATGAACACACTAAAGGAACTGAAAGGTTCTGACCTCCCAAGGAAACTGTGGTGCCGTCTTAACAGGTTCAGAACCGGCCATGGCTGCTGTAAATTCTTTCAACACAGATGGGGCAGGATCAATTCAGCTATGTGCGACTGTGATCAAGAGGAGCAGACAATGGATCATCTGCTCCAACGCCGCCCTCTGTTCTCGTTCCCTGGGAACCCTGCTGAACTCTTTCATGTCACTCCAAATGTCATAACTTGGTTGCAGAATGTGGATAATGTTGTATGATGTAAATTTTGTATATAATTCACCATACGATTAAATAAATAAATAAATGAACACACAAGTTATTTCTATATTATTACTAGCTGTACCCGGCATGCGTTGCAATGCCAATGAAAGAAAGGGTTGGCCTTGTAACTTTGTTTGTTGAAGTGCTTTTGGATTTCCAATATTTTTTTTCTTGTTCCGTTAACCACCTCTAAACTATTATAAAATTGATTTACTATCTCAAAAAGAATCATGGGAGCATGCTCAGCAACTCACCAAAGTTTCATCGCAATGAAATGAACGCATACGGGACTTTGTTGAAACAATTCGTGCGCTGTCACCCATTTGTTGAATATACTCGTACGCTACCTATTATAAAATGGATTTACTAAGTCGAAAACATTCCCTGGCTTGTAAACAACAAGTCATGAAAGTTTCATCGCAATCGGATGAATGGCATATGAACGCATACGGAATTTTGTTTAAACGATTCGCGCGCCGTCACTCATTTGTTGAATCTACTCGTGCACTACCAATTGTAAAATGGATTTTCTAAATCAGAAATCTTCACGGGAGCGGAAACAACATTTCATCAAATTTCACTGTAATCGCATGAATGGTATATGAACGCATACGGAGTTTTTTTAAAACGATACGCGCGCCATTACCCATTTTTCAATCTACTCGTGCGCTACCTATTGTAAAAAGGATTTACTAAGTCAGAAACCTTTTCTGGAGTGTGCACAACATTTCACCAAAGTTTCATAGCAATCGTAAGAATGGTATATGAAAGCATACGGGTCTTTGTTTAAACGATTCGCGTGCCGTCGCTCATTTGTTGAATCTTCTTGTGCGATTCCTATTGTAAAGTGGATTTACTAACCCAGAAACCTTCTCGGAAGTGTACACAACATCTCACCCAAGTTTAATCGCTATCGGACGAATGGTATATGAATGCATACGGGACTTTGTTGAAACGCTTCGCGCGTCTTCCCTCATTTGTTGAATCTACTTGTGCGCTACCTATTGTATAATGGATTTACTAAGCCTGAAACTTTCCCTGGTGTGTATACAACAACTCACCCAAATTTAGTCGCTATCGGACGAATGGTATATGAACGCATACGGGACTATGTTAAAACACTTTGCGCGTCGTCGCTCATTTGTTCAATCTACTTGTGCGATACATATTGTAAAGTGGATTTACTAAGCCTGAAACCTTCCCTGAAGTGTACAGAATATCTCACACTAGTTTCATCGCTATCAGACGAATAGTATATGAACGCATACGGGACTTTGTTGAAACGCTTCGCGCGTCGTTGCTCATTTGTTGAATCTACTCGTGCGCTACCCATTATAGCATGGATTTACTAAGCCAGAAACCTTGCCTGTAGTGTATGCTACCTCTCACCCAAGTTTCATCGCTATCGGACGAATAGTATGTGAACGCATACAGGACTTTGTTAGAACGCTTCGCTCGGCGTCGTTCATTGGTAGAATCTACTTATGCGATACCTATTGTAAAGTGGATTTACTAAGCCAGAAACCTTACCTGAAGTGAACAGAACTTCTCACCCAAGTTTCATCAAGATGGGATAAATGGTATATGAACTCATGTGGGAATTTCTTGAAACAAACGCACGCCATTTTGTTAAAGCTACTCGAGCGCCATTTATTGTAAATTGGATTTACTGCGCCTGTAACTTTTCCGGGACGGTGCACAACAACTCACCAAATTTTGATCGCAATTGGACGAATCGTATATGAACACCTCACCATTACGCAATTGTTTAAACTACTCGCGCGCTATCTATTGTGAAATGGATTAACTATGCCTTTGACCATCCCGGAAGTGTTTATTACAACTCACCAAAATTTGATCGCAATCGGATGAATAGTTTATGAACGCATAAAAGACGAACAAACGAACATTCATTTATATATATATACTAGCAGAAGTACCCATTTTTCGAACGGTCTTCGGTATTAATAACCAGACGTAATCACTTGAGCTACTGTTGCAATAGTTAGGGGCTTTGAACCTGTTTGTCGACATAGATAAATGATTAGTTGAAATATGCCCTGAAACTAATTTACCTAACGTGTACTTCCTGACGTGAAAATAAAATTGAAAACCTCGTAGACGAAACCCAATAAACGTCTCATAAAAACAGACCCTCACTGTTGTGTCAAGTTCGCATTCAGAGGAAGGCCCCTTTTATAAATTATACAGGCTTGTGGTACATGAAAATTCAGGTTATTTTAGCCTCCAATGGCCCAAATTCCTAAAAGCAAAAAATAAAATAAAAAATAAACTATTTCAATTCAGGAATTTTTGAAAATAATGTTGCTATTTGAATATATAATAGACCTTCTGTACGACATATCGCACTTTTAAGGCTTGTGAAAAATTCTAGGGTACCCCTTGACCCCCTTAAGCGCATTGATGAATTTTACAGTTTTTGTTGGTACCGTGATAACCTTATAGCCATTTGCAAACTTTCACAGAAATTTAATAAATGGAGTGGCATTACTTCTTGCAGAAATAGATGGAAAGTTGGATGTCACTTTTTGAGACACTGTTGTCATGGTTACTGGCTTGCATTCCTACATCAGTTTATTAAATGAAATTAATTTTCTGGGAATATCTCAGAAACTCTTGGTTTTAGAGCCTAAAAATGTAGTTTTCGGGGACCCTTTGCGCATGTTTAGGGGCCCCGAGTTTTGTTTCTGACACCAAGGGGTTGAAAATAAGATTTGTCTCGTCGTTGTAGGCCGTAGTATAATAATAATAATTATAATAATAACATAACAATATAGGGATAGGGATATAATAGACCTTAGGTACCACACCAGCACTTGTATATAGCGTGAAAAAACAAGATGTTCAGTAAAGAACATATAGCCTACTTTCTCCTAAATGCATGGGTATTGTTATAACTTTTTGTCCTTTTCAAGGAGTATAATTGAATGTTGGTTGTAGTAGCTTGATGAAATACAACGTGTTATAGGGTTATTAAACATGAATATGAGGTGCCCTTTGCTAGTGCTACCTCTGTAAAGAATTTCATTCAATTCGGTTTCACCGTGTTTGAATTGATATGAGGAATGGATTTGCACACATACATGACCACTATTTGCAAACTATTGGGCTGATGACCTTGTAGACAGTTATAAGATGCTTTCCACAAAAAGGCATATTGTTGCAAAATCTGGTAGAGATCAAATTATTAGGATGGTCATAATTTTTTTAAGCTTTTAACATTTGGGTGGCCGTCATTCCGTTTCCGTCAAGATGGTGGCGATATAAAACATGACACTGAGGTGCCCTTTGCTAGTGCTACCTCTGTACCAAATTTCGTTCAATTCGGTTTCACCGTGTTTGAATTGATAGGGGGAATCGATTTGCACACATACTTGGCCACCATCTGCAAACTATTGGGCTGATGATCTTGGAGGTTGGTCAGAATATGCTTCCCTACATAAAGATATGTTGTTGCAAAATTAGGTTGGTCGTAATTACATTTTAGCTTTTAACATTTGGGTGGCCGCGATTACGTTTCCGTCAAGATGGCGGTGATATAAAACATGGCACTGAGGTGCCCTTTGCTAGTGCTACCTCTGTACCAAATTTCGTTCCATTCGGTTTCACCGTGTTCGAATTGATAGGGGGAATCGATTTTCACACAAAGATGGCCGCCATACGCAAAATATTAGGCTAATGACCCATTAGATTGGTCAAAGGATGCTCCCTCCATAAAGGTATGTTGTTGCAAAATTTGGTAGAGATCGGATGATTATGTTAGTCGTAATTTGATTTAAGCTTTGAACATTTGTGTGGCCGCCATTACGTTTCCGTCAAGATGGCGGTGATATAAAAGATGACACTGAGGTGCTCTATGCTAGTACTACCTCTGTACCAAATTTCGTTCCATTCGGTTTCACCGTGTTCGAATCAATAGGGGGAATCGATTTTCACACAAATATGGCTGCCATCCGCAAACTATTAGGCTGATGACCTACTAGTTTGGTCAAAGGATGCTCCCCCATAAAGGTATGTTGTTGCAAAATTTGGTAGAGATCGGATGATTAGGTTAGTGGTAATTTGATTTAAGCTTTGAACGTTTGTGTGGCCGCCATTACGTTTCCGTCAAGATGGCGGCGATATAATACATGACACTGAGGTGTCCTTTACTAGTGCTACCATTGTACCAAATTTCGTTCAATTCGCGTTCACCGTGTTCGAATTGTTAGGGGGGGGGGGCAGACATTCAGAGTACGCACACTCACACACATAGAGACTCACACACACACACAGACAGACACACTTTTTTTCGCCCTGTGTTGATCTCATAAGTCTACTTTCATTTTTTGCCAAAATCGAAAGTAGGCTAATAAATGGAAGTGCATTGCGTCTTATAGCAATAGATGGACCTGTGAGTTTCTGTTGCCATGGTAACCGGCTTGCTTTCTTTCATTATTGTATAAATACACCGCGGACAGGCCAACAAGGACCACGCAAATATCACTTCTTTATAGGTCTAGTTTCCTTCTTTCTCTTCCAGAAGTCTTTCATCCTGGTCGACTGTGCAGCTCTTCTTTCAGCAGTCCATTCTCCTCTGTTGAGATTTTTCGTCTCCCCGACAAGAATTTTGAGACCAAAATTTTTTTTCTGTACTCTATTCGATTTAGACAATTTTCTTCAGTAATTTTGAATTTTTGAAGTTCTTCTTTCATTTATTTTACATAGCCTCCTTGTCCTTTATAGTTCCAGATTTTATCAAAAATTTGTTTGTTTAACCTTGAGCAATCCATGCGGACCATATGTCCGTAGAACTGAAGTCGCCGTTTTCTGATCATCACTTCAAGGTTGTCGATTTTACTATAAATTTCTGCATTCGGTCTCAGTCTATAACCTTCCTGCGTTTTCCTAGGACCATAAATCCTATTGTATTAAATGAAATTAATTTTCTGGGAATATCTCAAAAACTGTTGGTTTTAGGGCCTTAAAATGTGGTTTTCGGGGTCTCTTTATGGCCGCCGAGTTTCGTTTCTCACATTGAGGGGCGGAAAATGAGCTTTGTCTCGCCCTTCTACGCCTATTTCAGCAAGTATTTTAAGGAGGTAGGCCACCTTTTATGGGAGGTACAGAGAAGAGTTACATCAATGATTAGTGTCGTGCCTCAGAAGGATATCTGTACCAAATTTGATGTTGATCCACCCAGCCGTTCTCGAGTTATAAGGGAACAAAATTGGCCACAGACAAACAGACAGACAGACAGACATACAGACAAAAAATTTATTTTCGCGCGCATCCGTCATAAAACAGTCTGAAACGTGTAAATAACGCAAATTTCCGTAGAAATTCAGAAAATACAGACACACTTTCATTCTTATTAATATAGAGATAAGATTACGCTCGGGTCTGATTTACCCATGGCGCCAGTCCTCGCGTGACAATTTTCGGCTTACGTTAGTCGGAACAACCTGTAAAAAGTAAGGGGGAATATCCACCTATTTGGGTGCAGCACAATCACATAGCTCACGTTCTTGTTGATCCATGTTTAGGGTGTAGGGACACCTTGGTCATCAACTCCTTTGTTCAAAAATTGAGGTGACTGCTTTGCCACCATTATCGAGCCCAATGATACTGTTACGAAAATTGTAAATGTTAAATTTGAAAAATGTAAATAAACCTCATTTTGTATTGGGAATAGTTGATAGGAAGACACCAGGTGTAAAATTATTTCATTAAAATCCGTACGACTACGACAAGAAGCGAGTGACACACTATGGGTCAAAGTGACCCGGTGCCAGCCCTCGTGTTATATGTTTTTCTCGCCAGTTCACAGCGAAGAGCAACACTGGAAGAGTTAATAAGAACGTCCACATTAAGTCATTGAAATACGAAGCTCTTCAGAAATTAAGTTCCCCTCTTCCTTTTTCTTTTAAATTCAATGTACACACATCAAAAAAAGTTTTGCATCACCTCGGTTCCCAGATCTCCGGCATATAGACGTTGACTGTGTATATTGTATCAAAGATACAGTCCCTTTGACTGTTCATAGATGTCACTAAAACTGCTCAAAGATGTAAACAACCATGCATGAGCAGGGCCTATTAGACGGAGGGGGTACGACAGCCGATCAGTTCCAGTCATTCCACCAGGACGAAGGTACGCTGCTCATGTTGTCTGTAGTTCTACCATGCCTAGAAGGTCAATACCGCAGTTCGATCGCGTCCGCATTGTTACTTTGTGTCAAGAAGGGCTCTCAACAAGGGAAGTTTCCAGGCGTCTCAGAGTGAACCAAAGCGATGTTGTTCGGACATGGAGGAGGTACAGAGATACAGGAACTGTCGATGACAGGCCTCGCTCAGGCCGCCCAAGGGCTACTATTGTAGTGGATGACCGCTACTTACGGATTGCCGCTCGGAGGAACCCTGACAGCAATGCCACCATGTTGAATAATGCGTTTCGTTCAGCCACAGGACGTCGTGTTTCAACTCAAACTGTGCGCAATAGGCTGCATGATGCGCAACTTCACTCCCGACGTCCATGGCGAGGTCCAGCTTTGCAACCCCGACACCATGCAGCGCGGTACAGATGGGCCCAACAACATGCTGAATGGACCCCACAGAATTGGCATCACGTTCTCTTCACCGATGAGTGTCGCATATGCCTTCAACCAGACAATCGTCGGAGACGTGTTTGGAGGCACCCTGGTCAGGCTGAACGTCTTAGACACACTGTCCAGCGAGTGCAGCAAGGTGGTGGTTCCCTGATGTTTTGGGGTGGCATTATGTGGGGCCGACGTACGCCACTGGTGGTCATGGAAGGCTCCGAAACGGCTTTACGATACCTGAATGACATCCTCCGACCCATAGTGCAACCATATCGGCAGAATATTGGAGAGGCATTTGTCTTCATGGACGACAATTCTCGACCTCATCGTGCACATCTTGTGAATGCGTTCCTTCAAGATAACGACATCGCTCGACTACAGTGGCCAGCATGTTCGCCAGACATGAACCCTATCGAACATGCCTGGGATATGTTGAAAAGGGCTGTTTATGGACGTCTTGACCCACCAACCACTCTGAGAGATTTACGCCGAATTGTCGTTGAGGAGTGGGACAATTTGGACCAACAGTGTCTTGATGAACTTGTGGATAGTATGCCACGACGAATACAGGCATGCATCAATGCAAGAGGACGTGCTACTGGGTATTAGAGGTAGTGGTGTGTACTGCAATCTGGACCACAAATGCTGCAAGTCTAGCTGTATGCTGGTACAACATGCAATGTGTGGGTCTCATGAGCAATAAAACGAGCTGAAATGTTGTTTGTGTTGATCTCTATTCCCTTTGTATTTAAAGGTTCCGGAACTCTTGGAACCGAGGTGATGCAAAACTTTTTTTGATGTGTGTATTTAGCCGGGAAATATGAGCATGCGCGACAGATCTATGACGTAGCAATCATATACCGTTCAGATGTGTCCCAACTGGTGTTAATAGCGCAGCAGAATTGGCTCAAAATGGCGGATCTTATTCTGTCGTTGTTTTTTGATTCTTTTGAGGGACTTGGGCATCGTGATCATCTAGGTCAGTGTACTTGGGTGTGTGTGGAATTTGGTCTGATGACGTGTATTATGGCTGTATTTAGTGTGTGTTTGCAACAAAGGTGAGGATTGGGAAGGAGGCGGTCATGGCCTATAGTTAGGAACCATCGCAGTATTTGTTTACCAACAATATTCTTTCCTGAGAACCAAAAGTATAATTTCATCAATTCATCATTCGATAATTTATTTCGTTTTGGTTCGTTGAGGCCCCTTGGACCACGTGGTTTCCAATTCTGGCGAGCTTTCTTCTTCAACTTTGCACTGAGTCCTCTTCAGTCCCACTTGCTCCCACTGCAGGAAGCGCAGTGTTTTAATTGTCAATGCCTGGAGGGTATCGGATGTTCTGATCAGCATTCTAAATTTAACCCTGTTGAATATATCATTGGGATTAATTTCTAAAAAAAATGAAGTCTTTCCGAACAAGTCTCTTCCATTTGGCATTTGTCCCCTTCCCTCTAGATGTTGAAGATTCTTGAGGTCAGTCTCTTGTTGTCCATTCTGACATTGTGACCGTAGAAGATAAGCCTCCTCTTTCTCATGGCTGATGTTATGCTTTCTAAATACTGGCAAAACTCATTGTTATGCCTGATTCTGTATTCACCTCCCTCTTTAATGGGACCCATGATTCTTTCTCAAGATCTTTCGTTCTTTTAATTCCAAATTCCTGAGTTGTCCCTTTTTGACCATGTTCAAGCATTCTGAGGCATACAGTACCTAAGGTCTTACTATGATCTCGTAGTGTTTAAGTTTGAGGCGAAGGGAAAAGGATTCTGACTTGTAAATGTTATTAAAAAGATGTTAAGCTCTCTCCAGTTATATTTATTTAATTATTTATTATTTTATTTTATTATTTATTTTGTATTTTTTGTTGATTTATTTAGTCTTTATTATTTATTATTTACATATTTTACGCCCACATTGGAGCACTTAAAACAATACATTTGAGTAAATTTCTTCTTTTCTCCTCCCAGAACTTTCTCATCCTCTCTGACCTGGAAGCCCTTTGTGTATCCGATATAGTATATTGTTTCCGTTCAACTGTTATTAGTTTGAGACATATGCTTTTGTTCTTCAAAATCCTCTCCTCTTCTCTGTCTGTGATTTGTTGCCGAGTTATACCCAATTCTTCCAAATCATCCTGAACTTTTTTGAACCAATTATTATTGATTTTATTAGCCTACTTTCGATTTTTGCAAAAAATGAAAGTAGACTTATGAGATCACTACAGGGCGAAAAAAAGTGTGTCTGTCTGTGTGTGTGTATGTGTGTGAGTCTGTGTGTGTGTGTGAGTGTGTGTACTCTGAATGTCTGTCCCCCCTATCAATTCGAACACGGTTAAACCGAATTGAACGAAATTTGGTACAGAGGTAGCACTGGCAAAGGGCACCTCAGTGTCATGTTTTATATTGCCGCCATCTTTACCAAAAGGTAATGGCGGCCAATCGAATCGAATCAAAACTTAATAATGCATTACGACCAAACTAATCATCGGATCTTTACCAAATTTGGTAACAACCTACCTTCATATGGGACGCGTCTTGTGCCCAAACTACAAGGTCATCAAACGTACCATTTCAGGATGGCGGCCGTGTGAATTATGCAAAATTTATAATCCATAACATGGGACCCACCAGTTCCGATTATCGAACCAAGAATCGTTTAATCTGTTCTAAGCGACGTGGTTCGTTCGAAATTAAAAGTTTATATTGTAATATTATAATCTAGAAGTGACTTTAAAAATCTGAATCGTCTCGGCTATTTGACAAGATGGCAGCTGATCTCTCGTTCTGACCTATATTTTACTAATTTCAGTATGTTGCATGCTATATAACCTACTGATAAAAATTATATGAACTTAATATGAAATGAACTCGGTTTGAAATATACTCCAGTGAAGAAATCTTCAGTCCAAGTGATTATTTGATAATACAGTACGTTATATGTATTTAATCGATAACGCGTGAGTTATGAGTGTACGATTGGCTGTGTGGTTAGAGCTCCCGTCTCTCATGTGGCTGGCCGGGGTTCAAATCCTATCAGAGTAGAACTTTTTTGCTTGATTTTTTTTTAATATTTATTGTTTCTTGAGTACTGAGACGTTATAAAATAAAGTGTTATATGGTGCGTTTTGCAATGGAAATTATATATTAAAAAAAAACGACATTCTCCACCGGAGTGACATCTACCATCCTTCAGTTGTACTATGCAGAAACTATAGATTCGAGCAGCGCTCTATACCGGCCAGTTAGTGAACCCAGTCTTAACGACTGCTAGGAATAATAATATAGTAACATTCGTTTATTCCTTGTGCACATCGAACCAAGAATCGTTTAATCTGTTCTAAGCGACGTGGTTCGTTCGAAATTAAAAGTTTATATCGTAATATTATAATCTAGAAGTGACTTTAAAAATCTGAATCGTCTCGGCTATTTGACAAGATGGCAGCTGATCTCTCATTCTGACCTACATTTTACTAATTTCAGTATGTTGCATGCAATATAACCTACTGATAAAAATTATATGAACTTAATATGAAATGAACTCGGTTTGAAATACACTCCAGTGAAGAAATCTTCAGTCCAAGTGATTATTTGCTAATACAGTAAGTTATATGTATTTGATCGATAACGCGTGAGTTATGAGTGTACGATTGGCTGTGTGGTTAGAGCTCCCGTCTCTCATGTGGCTGGCCGGGGTTCAAATCCTATCAGAGTAGAACTTTTTTGCTTGTTTTTTTATATTCATTGTTTCTTGAGTACTGAGACGTTATAAAATAAAACTTTATATGGTGCTTTTTGCAGTGGAAATTATATATAAAAAAAACGACATTCTCCACCGGAGTGACATCTACCAGCTTTCAGTTTTACTATGCAGAAACTATAGATTCGAGCAGCGCTCTATACCGGCCAGTTAGTGAACCCAGTCTTAACGACTGCTAGGAGTAATAATACAGTAACATTCGTTTATTCCTTGTGCACAGAGGCGTTGTTGATAACCTCAAAACTTGCAATATGGATGATTTGGAGATGGATTATTTTGTTATACCGTGTATTTAAGATTAGCCTATAAATTAACGGGTTGCGAAGTTACTTCACTTAGTCCTATATCATTCGTATACGACACAGAACAACAACGTGACGTCAGTTTCTGATCTGCTCTGATTGGCTATTACATTGCTGAAGTCGGGTAGTTGGCAGTCAAGGATAAAATTCGCGACTGCCAACTGCCAACTACCAACTGCAACTTCATGTTGTGTATGGTGCCTATAGTATACACGGAGTCGATCGCGACTGCCGACCGAGGACTACCAACTACGGACTGCCGACTGCGCATTGTAGATGGGCCTTATTAGAGCAACGAAGTTTCAATTATTGTAAGTAGTCGGTGTTTGGAGTGTTTGCTGATGAAATTGCAAAATGCTGGGGTAAATTATAAACTATGGTTTGAACGCCACTGTTCAAATCCTGTGTGCCAATTTGCACTTCAAATAGGAAGAAATTAGGAGATGATAAGGACAGAGAGTTATAACTATACCCATACATTTAGGAGAAAGTAGGCTATATGTTCTTTCCCGAACATCTTGTTTTTCAAAAAGTAATCAAATAGTTGTTTCAATATCCTGTTTTTTTAACTCAGCAATTTTTCAAGGTTTGTGCCATGTCTTGTGTGGGGTTTCACCTAGGACACCAAGCTGGCTCATCAGCGGGCTCTTGGTGTCCCTGCCCGGTACAAACCTAGAAAAATTGCTGAGATTTAATTCACTGGCCTTCAAAGCCAATATACCATATTATTGGAAGCCTTCATAGGGAGGTTATGGCTGCTTGAGATTTTAGTTCTCGCAGTGAAGAGGCACAGGTGCGCTTCATAAAGAGGGAGGTAGCGCGCAGTTCGCTACTCCTGTGGGGGCCTGGGCGGGGCCACCAAGAGCCCGCTGATAACCAGCTTGATGTCCTAGACAAAACCCCACACAAGATACGGCACAAACCTTGAAAAATTGCTGAGTTTCAATTAAAATGGCCGTGAAAGCCAATATACCATATTTATTTTCTATTTGTTAATTTTTTATTTTATTTTCGTTTGTTTAGTCAACTTTACTTTACTTTAGGCGACTTTGAAAATTGCAAATCAAGGAACGCTATAAAATAAAATTGGGCTATAATTTATTTTATAAATTCATTGATTCAATTTTATTAATATTATATACTAGCTGAAGTACCCGGCGTTGCTCGGGTTCCATTTTTCTGCTGAGTATAAGTAGTCAAGGTTTTAAACTTCTTAGTTTCGGTGTAGTGTCGCCTCCGTTGTGTAGTGGTCAGCATGCTTAGTTGCCATCCCGGAGGTCCAAGGTTCGATTCCTGGCTCTGCCACGAAATTTGAAAAGTGGTATTAGGACTGGAGCGGGGTCTACTCAACCTTGGGTGGTCCAAATGAGTAGAGGGGGTTCGATTCCCACCTCAATTATCCTGGAAGTGATTTTCCGTGGTTTTCTACTTCGTCTTTGGGCAAATGCCGGGATGGTACCTTCCGTCAGGCCAGGGCCGCCTCCTTCCATCTTCCTTGTATATCCCTCCTATTCTTCCCATCCCGTCCCATCCCTCATGAGGTTCCCTGTTGGCTTTGTAGGTGAGGCCGTCTGGGCGAGGCGCTAGTACCGCCTCCCCAGTTGTATTCCCCGTTCCGATGTCAAGCTCAGGACACTGCCCGGAGAGGCGGTAAAGGTGGGAACACTCGCTGAGTCCGTGGGAATAGCCTACCTGGAAGGTAAACTGACTACGAACGAAAAACGAATTTCAGTGTAGAATGTTTCTGGTTGGTGTAACTTGTTGTCCCGCGGTGTAGCCGTGCTCATTATATCATGCACCACGTCCACGGAGGCAGTTGCAGCCAATCCGGAGATCGTAGGTTGGAATTCTGGCGCCCACAATATTCTGAGAATGTTTTTTTTTTTTTTTTTTCGGGTTCCTCCATATTCCCTTTAGGCAAATGGTGGGATAATATTCTATTTCATGTCCTGCATCACTTACCCCGTCCCTGACCCTATTTCAGCTATACACACTACCACAGTAATCACATAAATACAACTTATCAGACGAATTCAAACACGTCCAACTTCACGGGGCTAATGATGAAGATGTTCCAAACTTCCAAGTCCCTAATTTTAATTTTGTTAGGACTTCAAGATGATCCGACGTTTTATATGGATGTTCAGGACAGATTGCGCTGTATAATGAAAGTGTGTCTTAATCTGAAATATATTCATTTAAATGTATTTGGGGGATAGAATGCCTCAATCCCTACCATACTTTGTTGAAAGTCATAGAGATTTGCTGTAAATGCTTCGGAGAACAAACGTTCTTGGTAGTCTTTTCACTCAAGTACAGACGCTCCTATGTGAAGACAGTTCAAAGTTTGTGTGTAATTGTACGTATTGATCATTTCCGCCTTCGTAACTATCGACCATTTACTTCCGTAACCCTGGATAGGGGCCCTTACAAGGTACTACCAGCCGGGCCAACTGGACCAAGGATTTTTAAAGAGGTGTTACTCCTCTATCACTCACCTCTTTGTCCTGGCTTGTGACAGGCAGAGCCTGGCTTCCCAAACTTTGGGCACAGGTTGGCGGGTTTATTATTATTAATATTATTATTATTATTATGGTTATCTCATATGTTCACCATATCGTTGGGTACAATTCACCATTTCATCGGCATTTGTTGCAAGATGGAGTGGAGTTCTCTATACTGGTAGGTTGAGGAACGAACGAACTATGGAGCAGGTCTCTAAAATAACTACTTTCTGCATACTGGGCAGATTATGCTGGAGCCCCAATTTATCGAGGTTGGGCTTCAGCGACTTCGGTATGATACCTGTGGAAGAGATTACGATAGGCAATACAGTGACAAATTCCTGTCGCCAAATCTGTCGGCTCTCTTCAGCCAGAGCCATGTATTTCGTTACTTTCTCAGCATAACTGTGCTGGATATTACGCGAGTAAGGGACTGCGATGTCTATTAGAAGGGTTTTCTTCTGCACTTTATCAATAAGAATAATGTCTGGCCTGTTTGCGGACATGTCTGCCTTAATTATGTTTTAGGTAGTTCTTTGTTGCCACTACTTGATCTTGTATCGAAATCATGAACCCCTCAGTATCAGGAAATAGATCCGCATGGGTCAGCCAGCTGTTCGGCACATGTATGTCGACATATTCTTGACTGAGATCATACGGTTGACGGCCGTGCAGTGCTTTCTGAGTCCACTGTTGAAGCTTGTTGGTTATCTGCTCTTCTGACGTAGATCCCTGGCATGGAGATGGTCCAATGGCGTGTACGTGTTATCCACCTTAATAACAGCCTGATGTAGGGGAAAGTTCGTCTTGCTCAAAAAGTAGGCCTGAAGATTCTTCACCGGCTTGGCATGTAGGTGTATAATATCATTAAACGCGCGTCCACCTCTGTGGTGTGGCAGAGTCAGTCGTTTAACAGATGACTTCGGGTGCAGACATCTGTGTTTCGTTAAGGTGGTGCGCGTCTTAAGAATATTTTCTAGGTCTATCTGTTCCCATTTGAATATATCCAACGTGTAAGCCACTACTGGAATGGCATATGTATTGATGGCCTTGAAGATGTTCCGTCCATTCAACTTGGATTTCAGAATCTTGTTGAAACGTTGATTGAACGTCGCTACAGTTTGATCCTTAATGATCTTGTGATCATTTCTCTTTGACTGTTGGAAACCAAGATATTTGTAACTCTTAGTTTCTTCTATGGGCTGAATGAGACATGGATTTTCGATTAAAAATCCTGGACCTTCTAACTTTCCCTGTCGTAGAGAAAGGGTATGCCATTTATCCAATCCAAAGGACATACAGATGGCTGTAGAAAAGGAAGCTGTGATAAAAATCAGGTTATCTATATGCTTTTCAGAGGGTGCATATAGTTGTATGTCATCCATGTAAATCAATGGGAGAGATGATGGATAACTGTGCCAGAGTGCCTAATCGTAAAGCCACATTATGTCGCATTCAATAACGATGATAACGGGTTCAACGGAAGGCAGAACCACATAGGACTCAGACTGTCACCTTGAAAAATGCCTCTCTTGATTGGAATTAATCTTGACTCAATCGAAGTACCACCATGTTGTATATACAAATTGATTCCCCAAGATGTCATCATTGTTTACAATGAATTATCACTGGATCAAATTTATAAATCTTGAGGACTCTGAGTAACACGGAGTGTGGAACTGAATCAAATGCTTTCCAGTAATCAATATAGGTCATATAAAGTTTTCGCATAATTTTTTATCAATGTACATAATCACGGCGTCAATTCCCAGCTGTTCTTTGCATCCTTGAGACTTTTTCACGTATCCCTTCTGTTCCTCAGCCAAGATGTTGATATACTCCAAGGGCTTGTAGGCTTTATGTGCAATACATGATGTAAATAGTTTATAGAAATTGCATAGGCAAGTGACTGGCCTATACTTTGCAGGGTCTATAGTTCTTTCGCCTTTCGGTAGTTGGTATGTCTTCCCTCCTATCAGGTAGGAGCGTATCAGTTGTGGATTTTCATGGAATTTACTGTAGTGGCGGGCAAGATGTTCGTGTGTGCAGTTGAATCGTTTGATCCAGAAATTATGGATATTGTGTGATCCAGTGACTTCCCAATTTTGTGTCTCATTCGCAGCTGGTGTAACATCATCTGTGGTTTAGGCTGTTGTCTATTAGTAAGATGTGGACCACATTTAAGTTTGCCACCAACTATTCTTACCACAGCAATCGCTCCAGCTTAAATGGAGGCCTGCACATCACTGAAACAGCTTGAGTGCAAGATGAGGAGCAAGGATATCCTCATTCATTATGCTCACTGCAACTGCAAGCTTGTTAGAACAGTGCTGCTTTAGGATTGTTGCGACGCTGAATAGGGTCAGAACCTTCAAATTCGGCAAGATTTCCTAAATTCATTCTCAAGTTGCTGGCTCGCTGGGTCATCTATAAATTTACTCATCAACGCACCTTCTTTCGAAGGATTGCCATGATGTTGGTCTGATGATTGCTGTTCGTTGGCAGGAGTTGTATTATCTCCATCTCTCATTTGCTCAAGTTGCTCCTCTGATTTCAGAGTGTTGCTCGCAGCAATTTCTGTCCGTAGCATATTAAGTTGTTGTTCCACAGGGATCAGTTTGTTCAGTACTATAGCACAGCGTTGGTCTGCTATTCTCTGTACCGTTACATTGATTTCAGGATACTGCTGGCAGAATGCGGCATGCAGCTTCTGTCTGTATGCGATGGTATTCGCCTCCATACCACTTATCTGATAATAACAGTGCATGACACATGTATTCATCTCAGTCGTCCATTTCATGCGCTGTCTCGGTCTGCCCGCTCTCGTGGTCTCCTGAATCACACGTGAAGCGTTGGATGCTGTTAGGATGTTACTATCAACATCCGCTGTAACATGTTCAGGTTGTTCCCCGATCAGGGCCTGTCTGTTGAGCTCCTGATCAGGGCCCGCCTGTTGAGCTCCTGATCACCACCGGCTTGCATGCTGTCACCCCCAGCGATGGTTCCAAGGGTGCCCTCGACGCTCCTCGGGTAGCGGTCTTTTAGTTCCACTTTTCTTATTTCGTCTCATCATGATGATGGTGTGCCTTTTATACCTATGGGCGAGATATGAATTCGACCGCCCCTATCATAGGGATCAGATGTCGTTAGCAGCCGCCCGCTGCGGATCAGACGCTGCTGCAGTGATTGTAATTACTATTATTATCGACTTTTTATTATTTTGCATTTGAAAGCAAGTATGTATACACAATAGCTAGAACAAAAAGATTATCAGTTTTATCTAGGTTAAATATTATAAACATTCTTATAAGAAAAGTGAGAAGCGAGACCTTTAGTCTAAATGTTAAACTTTGTCAATAAGGGTCATTTTCAGACATGGTTATTTTCTTGTCACTGCGCCCAACATTATTATCTTAATCATTATTATTTTATCGAATTTCGATTAGTTTAAAGACGGTAAGTATTGTAACTTATTACTATCCCTCCTTGGGCGACTGATTTAAAACTTCCCAAAATCATCCTCCTATTTTTGATCGGAAGTACTTCATCATATACCACACAATTGAAATGGCAGGGTCGTGGAGTGTTGGACACACATTTGGTCAACCTAACTGGTATCATTTGGGCGTTCAACTATTAGGTGTAATTCCCTATAAAGAAAACTAATTATAACCTTCAAAATATATGTATTAATATCAACTTGAAACATATGGCGGGGACTCTCGTCGAACAGACTATGGTTTCCTATCTTCAATTCTCCTCGGCAATGACGAAAACATGTGACCCAAAATGAATGTTGGAATATAAGATGTTTGTTACTCACTCATCGACGGTCTTGCAGATAATCTACGAGACATGCTCGATAGATCAGTACTCCCCAGCATTTCTAAGATTTTCCACACGTGGTTTGAGGTTAGAGATGTTTACTGGTTTACATAGCCACATCTCTGCGAGAGAAATGAATGTGCTTCCGTACCCAACTTGAATTGTGCTAACAGAGATAACATCGTTGTGATATGTAGCCGTTTCGAGTACTTTCGAAAGCCATGCTTTCAACAAAACTGTTTCTCCAAATAGGCCTACGCCAAATTACGAGAACGCGACCTTTCCAATCAGACGCCGCTACAATAGAAGTGAAGCCTCGCTTGACACGAAAAAAACCCCCTCTCATCTTGTCAACACATGTTTTCGTCTTTCTCCGCCAGGGTCATGATACCCTCCAACCCATACAAAATACACCAATAATCTCGAACCCATGTATATTTCTTACGACTCATGGCGCGAAACTCTTCTCTGACGTCAGAATCTTACACAATTTCTACAAAGCTTTCTTCAAGACAAGGGAAGTTATTCTCGGCCCAATCTAAATTTGGCCTATAGTTTCCTGCTGTTGCAACATCTTGTAGCTTGCCTACACAATCCGCTGTCTTGTATACTGACAACTCCCATACAAATTAAATGAAATATTCCTGACTGAGTCCCCGAGATACACAAGATATATATACACTAAATAAAATGAAATCCTACAACCTAAATGATGATGATGAACAAGAAAAGAAATGGTATGAACAAATTACCCTAACCTGACTTCTCTTGCAGTCAACCAAATAAGGGTTTGGGAACATTGTGACCGGAACAGTCACAGTATGCATATAAATAAGACATCAACTACATTGCAATTACAGTATTAATAAAAGAAAAAAGACGAAAATATTCTCTAAAATCAGTTTTTAACAATAACTATTAAATAAAGATCCCAAAGTTATGGAAATAATAATTATTCTTTTAATATTTTTGTTATTAGTATTATTACTATCAAGAGACAAAAGCATAACTGTTTTGTTTGACAGAGTGGTAACAATTGATGCTTATAGGAGGCCTTCCACCTCTGAGACTGACTGAACCCTAGTATTAAAATATTTGAAAAGATAAGCATAATTCCTTCTCCCTCTTGGAATATAATAATTTTTAACAGAGACATGCTAGTCTGCAACTTAGAAACACAGTACTGTTCAGTCCAACACATATCCAAAGACATAATCGAATCTATGGCACTCGCTTACATTTAACACATGACACAATGTGAACCGCTCATAGAAAACTCTAAAATATGCAATATATGTAAACAAAGCTGATGGAGGTTATCTTATCCCTCAATATTAGTAATTAAAACTGGAAATAAATGCCCCCTCCTCACACGAAATGAATATATTCCTGCCTATACAATTAACATATATATTTTCATAATGTTGTCTTGCCATTTCTTCAATCTTCGTTGAAAATAATATAATTGATGTTAATTGATGAAACTGCAACAAATAACGTTAACGTTTCTTCATTTGGTGATGAGAAATTGATAAGAGAAAACGAAAAATCGTCCTTCTACGGCCAGTAGAAGAAATATTTCTTAACAAAATAATCCCAAAGTTGTCACATTGGCCCAACTGGAAAATGGCGTTATACTCCTTATTTTAAAGCTTATTTTAAAGCTTGTTCATAAACAACATTTGTAGTTTTTGCACTTGGAGCGAATATAAATAAATGTTTTGGAGAACCCTCTCTTGAACAGGCAACGTACAACTGTCCATGAGAAAAACACGGATTTTCTAAATTTACACCCGCAAACGTTAGAGATTGACCTTGGGCCTTATTAATTGTTATGGCGAACGCCAATCTGACTGGAAACTGGAGCCGTTTAAAATTGAATGGTATGTCAGTTGGTATTAATGGTATGCGTGGTATGAAGACATGTTCACCTTTTGCCATACCAGTCAGTATAGTCGCTTCAATTACATTTGGTAGAAGCTGTTTAACGCACAGTCTTGTCCCATTGCATAGTTTTGGTGGTTCAAAATTTCGGAGTAACATGATCGGTGAGCCAACTTTCAACATAAGACAATGCGGTGGTATTCCAGGTAGGTCTAGAGAATTGAGAAACTCCGTGGGGTAGTTGACAGCTTCATCAGTATCTACAACAGTGTCTATGGATTTGTATGTAGTAACTGACCCTGGAAGTTGATCCTGTATGATGTTGTTCATGGAAGTAACACAATCGTTTTTTGGAGCCAATATGGCTCGTTCACATAACCACTCGTGGTTTTCGAAGTTTTCCACAATCCGCGGATAAACTTTATCCACCATTTCCATAAATGATGGCAGCATTTCACAAAAATCCGGCGGAAATGACATTTCACCAGACTTAGTGGGGAAAGTGCCATCACCTATCTGTAGAAGCTTGTCTGCAAACTTCTGGGTGGTTGAATCCCCTAGGAGATGCACTCTCATATTTGTACTTAGAATAAGTTTTTTTATATGTCTCCAAAGAGTTGACGCTTTAAGGCAAGCATTGAGTTCGTCAGCTGGTGTAGATCTTGGCACAACTGGAAGGGTTTGACGGAAGTCACCAGCCAGAACCACAAGAACTCCACCCATCATCTGGTTATTTCCTCGTAAATCTTGTAATGTTCGATCAAGTGCTTCAAGCGACTTTTTGTGAGCCATCGTACATTCATCCCACACGATGATTTTGCAAATTTTTAATACTTGGGCTTGACCGGACTCTTTGCTGATATTGCACATAGGAATTTGTTGATTAGCGATGTTTAAAGGCAATTTGAATGCTGAGTGCGCTGTTCGCCCTCCTTCCATAAGAGTTGATGCAATTCCAGATGATGCTACTGCCAGTGCTACTTCATTTCGCATTCGGATTTCGGCAAGGAGTAAGTTGATGAGAAAGGTTTTGCCTGTCCCACCAGGTGCATCAAGGAAGAGCAGTCCACCATTTTCTCTTCTGAGGTAGTCCAATATTGTGTCGTATGCTAATTTTTGGTCAACAACCAACCGTGGCTTATTCATTTCCACGAACGCTTTTAACCCTTCAACATCGTAACATGTTTCCCTCATGATATCACTGGTAAGCATATCACAACCATTTCTCTCCGGAGCTTGGATGCCTAATTCCATCAAAGTTCTTCCATTCATAGCCATACATTTATCTTCCAGTAGCATCAGCGCTTGATTGAAGATTTGTGGTGAGTAATTTAAATCCAGAATTTGGTTATTTCTCCGGGCATTAATTAGGATGTCATCGCTCATATTTTCACGATATTTCTCCCAGAGAGTGTTTGGGTTTGAAGGGTTGCAAGTCGTGAGTATGATGGCAAAGAGGCTTCTTATTTGCTCTGGAAAAGATGTTAACACTGCTTCTGACAACGTAGCATCCCAGTGTTGATCATCCTCCAGTAAACCAAGCTTTTGACATGCCTCTCTATAGGTCTGGCATTCTTCTCCATTCACAGTTCTGAGAGCAGCAAACGACGTTGGTCCTCTAACGACATGAAGCAACATTCTGAGGAAATAACACTCAGCGTTGTTTGGGTGAACTGTATTCACACGGCCCAAGGCTTCACTTGCAACTGCATCATATCCTGAAACAGGTACCCCTTGTTTTCGTTTGCAAAATACTTTTCTGGACGAATTCCATGTGTAATAACGTGGAACCTCAGAATATAGCAATGTGCTTGCAAATGCGTCTTGTTGACACAGCAGGAAGAAACCAGTTAACGTTGTGTTTGGTGGTTCTGCAGAAACTGTCTGGGCGCTATCAATTGTGAAGTACACTCTCTGGCCGTTTTCTAAATGCACGCTGAGGTGAACAACTGTTGGGTGACGTTCATGAATTGGGAAGCTCAATATACGCCAAACAGCTTCATTGCTGCTGATGTACCATCCCAACTGATACACAGAAATTTCATCCTTAGCATTGCTCTTTGTCAGTCCAAAAACAGCCATGTCGCTACCTTTATTGATGTATTTGCAGATGTACTTTATTGATTTAACTAAATTGCAATACTCTACATTGATGTGAGCTTGAAACATTTTGGATAGAAGTGGAGAATATGGCACAACCCAGCTGTTATCTACTTCTATTTCCGTATTTCCTCTCATTTTTAGTTTAGCGGTGTATCCCCCGTTCGCTGGAGCTCGCCTTCTGTATCGAGGATATCCGTCATCGCCAGTTTGTGTTGCAGTGTTCAGCGCTCTTGGATATTTCTTGCTGCATATCCAATCCTTCATACATGGTGCGTTCTGATTGAGGTGTCCACATGGTCCATGAATCATGTTTTTGGTGACAACTGCATAAAGTTCTGGGTCTTCTTCCGGATTCGGAAACTCAGCAGAAATAATACAGTCGATTTGGGATGGATGAATTTTTTGTTTTACCCAGATGAGGATATGGGCATGTGGAAGTCCTCTTTTCTGCCACTCGACGGAGTACATCCAACATCGAGTTTCTGAGTAAACATGACTCTTGGTAATGACATCAATTAGTTTCATTAGTTTCTGTTTAAACACCCTGGCTGTTAAGTCATGACGATCAGTAGATGACTGGCCAAACAGAAGTTCCTCTTTTATCTCCGGCCAGGCGGGATTGCAGGTAAACGTGATGAATAGATCGGGACGTCCATAAGCTCGAACATACGACATAGCATCTTGAGCATATTCATGCATATGTCTTGGGCTTCCTGTGAACGTGGCAGGTAGAATGAACATTTTCCCGATATTTTCAACGTTTCCATCGTTTCTTACAGCGTCCCTTAAGTGAATGTATTCGTCCACTCTGAGCTTTTTCTGGTTTAAACGTATGAACAGAAGACGCTCACTCTCAATTTTAGCGTACATGTCAACGATGAACTGATGGAAAAGTTGCCGACACTTCAAAATATGGTTAGGTGATCCAACTCTTATCATAATCCGATATGCGTAAAAGTCCATAGCAGAAACTTTCTTACTGATGGTTAAACCTGAAGTAGGGTCAGTTTGCATAATGTTGAAATGATAGCCGTCTTCACCTTGCCAAAATATCAGCGGATACTGAAGTGCATCGTACGATCTGTGTGTATCAGCAATGTGTTGTATCGCGTCACCCCGTTTCTGGATAATTATGTCACGACGATCAAATTCATGACACATTATAACGATGGCTACTTCATTGATTTGAGGAGCATTGAAGCGACGTTCATGTTCACCAGCTGGTTTCTTGTCAGTATGGATGACTATCTTATAATCATCCGTCGGCATTTGGTCTAGTGCTGTTTTGAAGGTATTTATGAGATGATTATGTTGATGTAATATCGCTTGTAACTTCAAAACAATATTCTGCCTTGTGCCAGAGAGATTCTCACATCGCTGATTAGTTTCAATCTGCTCATCGCCCATGAAATAAATCTGTAGAAACTTTGGTTCTTCATTAGGGAAAGGAATCATTGAACCAATTCTGTGGTAAATTTGACCTTGTACTTTGAATGTCGTCTTAATGCCGCTGTCTTCAAGTACAGATGTCGCACCAAATGATGTCATCTGAAAACATGCATTATACTCGTATTTTCTTATGTTCTGTAGGAAGTGTTTTGATTCTGCAGTATTCCCAGATGTATATTCGAGAAGTTCATCGGGTGGTGAATCCAGAGGTGGTAGTTGAATTTTTCCACTCCTACAGCACATACCTGGAGGTTCACTTTGGAATTTCTTGGCTTGGCAGTAAACACATACCTTGTCTATTTTTTCAATAATCACTCTTTGATGCTGTGCGTACTCAATATGGGGATCATAAAGAAAAGCAGCTAACATCAAATCGGAACGCCTAAATACTTTCCTTGATTGAACAGTTTGAATACGGTCGTTTTCAAGTCGAAGTTCGTGCTCCTGTGGTTTCTCAGCCGCTCTTGATGTACTCGCTGTTGCCCTCATCATTGTAAGTCGAATTTCATGTTGTTCTTCAGTCTCAGCCTCTCTTGATGTACTGGCTGTCATCCGCATTTTGTCCAGTCGTGTCTCACGCTGCTCCAGGGTCTCCGTCGCCCTTGATGTACTGGCTGTTGTCCGCATTATGTCCAATCGTGTCTCTCGCTGCTCCATGGTCTCCGTCGCCCTTGATGTACTGGCTGTCGTCCGCATTATGTCCAGTCGTGTCTCTCGCTGCTCCATGGTCTCCGTCGCCCTTGATGTACTGGCTGTCGTCCGCATTATGTCAAGTCGTGTCTCTCGCTGCTCCATGGTCTCCGTCGCCCTTGATGTACTGGCTGTCGTCCGCATTATGTCCAATCGTGTCTCTCGCTGCTCCATGGTCTCTGTCGCCCTTGATGTACTGGCTGTCGTCCGCATTATGTCAAGTCGTGTCTCTCGCTGCTCCATAGTCTCCGTCGCTCTTGATATACTGGCCCGCTCTCGCTCTAATTCCAGTCGTCGGTCATGCTGTTCTTTTGTCTGGGATAGTCGTAGTAATTTGATTTTTTTTGATTTTGGATGCACTCGTCCAATAGCATTCCGCTTCTTAGGAGGCATTCTAGAAGAGGAATGTAAATTTCATGAAATACCCATAGTTCCGCTAAGAACTGAAAAAGTCTGTTAACTTCTGAGGGGAATAATCAACTATTTCAAGTAAACCGTTCATATATTGTGATTTCACTCCCTAGTAAATCGTTACTCTTTAAGCAGCAATATATATTGGTGGCACCACGTAAAATGCTGTTATTTATAAATAATAATAATAATAAGTCAAAGTTAGAATGTTGAGTTAATAGACACGTTATCAAAAATTGCAATTGTTTGAAATTTTACAATAGACTCCATATGCAGTAAGTGCGAGCCCAGTTACACATAAATATACGGAGAGGAGGGATCTACAATTATTTAATATCACTAATTGTTCAAATTCATAAAAGTACGGTTCAACGGATAAATATCTCTAAGAAATTTATATTACCCATCAGATGTTAAAGCTTTTCGACCACTTTTAGCCCATTGTACTGTAAGCAGATAGCAAAGTGACTGTAAAGACTTAAATAAACCGATTTACGATGATGATGATGGTACTATTGTTTTTCTCTTTGTAGTTGAGGTTTCTGTGAACGGCTGGTTATATATTTCTCAACATCACTTAATCCTTATGAAGTTTGGGAGATCAAGACCCAACTTGTCATAAGAAACTCATTCATCCATTTACAAAGAAGTGTCTAAAGCTTGGCCCGAGTGTAGCTATGTATGTGTAGATTCTTTCTGATAACCCATGCTATTTTGATGACAAAATTGTAATCCTTGAAAATGAGTCCCCAATTGGGAAGGAAGTGGCCGTGCCATTAAGTTGGTTTCCATTCTGGCATTTAGCTGTAAGAGTAGTGGAATACTATGGAAAACCAACATTAGGGTGAGGTGGGAATCGTATCTACATCTTTTTTTGTTAATATGGGGGCTGAGTTTACCCCGTTTCTTTACTCAGACCTCTTCTCTGTTTTGCCTAAAGAATGTGAGTGTACCCCGTTTCTGTATTCAGACCTCTTCTCTGTTTTGCCTAAAGAATGTGAGTGTACCCCGTTTCTGGACTCAGATCTCTTCTGTGTTTTGCCTAAACAATGTGAGTGTACCCCCTTCTGGACTCAGATATCTTTTATGTTTTGCCTAAAGAATGTGATTGTACCCCGTTTCTGGACTCAGATCTCTTCTATGTTTTACCTACAGAAATTGAGTGTTCCCTGTTTTAGCCTCAGATCAGAGTTCAATTTATCTACAGAGCCTGGATTCAAACCACGGACATTTAAGATAGACGTCACAATACGTATCTTTAAATACACGAAAGGCGGCAATTCAATGGTGAGGCTATATTCAGAAATGCAATGCAGATAGCCTATGTATCATCACTAAAATTTACTGCTGTTTACTGACGACTGAAGAGATAGTAACAGTCGCCTTGTATTGTCTTGGGGTAGGAATTGAGTTTCCGGTTTCAAAGATCCTGGGTTGCGATCCCGAGCTATGTCAAGAACTCAAGGAATTAGTTTGAGAGCTAGAACGGGTTTCACTCAGTCTTGTGAGTCAGAACTGAGAAAAGGTGGATTCGATTCCCACCTCAACCATCCTATAAATAATAAGGAGTGAAAGTTAGAATGTTGAATAAATAGACACGTTATAAAATTTTACAATAGACTCCATATGCAGTAAGCGCGAGCCCAGTTACACAGAAAGACAGGGAGAGGAGCGGATCTACAATTATGTACTATCACTAATTGTTGAAATTCATAAAATTATGGTCGCACGGAAATATATCACTACGAAATTGATATTACCCATCAGATGTTAAGTTAAACAAAGCTTTTCGGCCACTTTCAGCCCATCGTACCGTAAGCAGATAGTAAAGTGTCTGTTGTTGTTATTGTTATTGTTACTATTATTATCGACTTTTTATTATTTTGCATTTGAAAGCAAGTAAGTATGTATACTCAATAGCTATATAACAACAATAAAGTGACTGTATAGACGTAAGTAAACAGATTTACGATGATAATGATGATGACTGTGCTATTGTTTCTCTCTTTGTAGTTCAGGTTTCTGTGAACGACTGGCTATATATTCCTCAACATCACTTCCTCCATATGAAGTTTAGGAGATCCAGACCCAACTTATCCTAAGAAACTCATTCATCCATTTACCAAGTGTCTAAAGCGTGACCCGAGTGTAGCTATGTATGTGTAGATTCATTCTGATAACCCATGCTATTTTGATGACAAAATTGCAATCCTTGAAAATGAGTCCCCAATTGGGAAGGAAGTGGCCGTGCCATTAAGTTGGTTTCCATTCTGGCATTTAGCTGTAAGAGTAGTGGAATACTATGGAAAACCAACATTAGGGTGAGGTGGGAATTATACCTATATTGTTTTTCTTTTGCCTTAGAACGGCTGAGTTTACTTCGTTTCTGTACTCGGTTCTCTTCTCCGTTTTGCCTAAAGAATGTGAGTGTACCCCGTTTCTTGACTCAGATCTCTTGTATGTTTTGCCTAAAGAAGTCGAGTGTGCCCTGTTTTAGCCTCAGATCAGTGTTAAATTTATTTACAGAGCCTGGAATCAAACCACGGACATTAAACGGCACAATACGTACCTTTAGAACACGAAAGGCGGCAATTCAATGGTGAGGCTATATTCAGAAATGCAATGCAGATAGCATATATATCGTCACAAAAAAAAATTGCTGTTTATTGACGACTGAAGAGATAGTAACAGTTTCCTTGTATTGTCTTGGGGTGCAAATTGAGTTTCCGGTTCCATAGATCCTGGGTTGCGATCCCCAGCTATGTCAACAACGCAAGGAATTAGTTTGAGAGCTAAAACTGGTTTCACTCAGTTTTGTGAATCAGAACTGAGAAAAGGTGGATTTGATTCCCACATCAACCATCCTACAAGTAGTTAGTCGAAGTTTTCCATTTTTATTGCAAGCAAATACCGAAATGTTTCGTAACTGAACATCATGGTCATCATCTCCTCAATCCTGGTCTCATTTCTTATTAAAAAAAAACTGGTATTTCGAAAGAAACAACCTGTAGCATTTGGCGGCAACTATATAAAATGGCCGCCGGGGGCTCTTATTGGCTGGATTATGAGAGCTAGAGTAACACGTTGCCAGTGCATTGTTCATTCATTCATTCGCTTGTTAACCGTCTGTGTCGGAGTTCCTTTCGTAGCCATTATTTCGTTTCGTTTACTTTTACTTCGCTGAGGGTCGACCAGAGGACTTGACACATGCCGTACAGCATGTACTGAAAGAAATACTGAAGGCTACTAATTGAGGATTTCTGAATATCGCGGTAGATGAAATGATTATTAACCTTGACAATTCATCAAGTTCTGACGAAGATGATGATGATGATGATGATTGGGACAGTGAAGGGATGGAATGTGTCGAACCCTTGCCAAGTGACTGAGGATAATTTATGCATTGGTGTCAGTTCGCTTGCGGAAGTCTGTAATAGAGCAGAAGGTATTGTTCCTTTCAAATTATCACCTGTCATTCAATAGCCTACAACTCTACAATGTAAAAACACGGCAATGATATCGCCACAGAGAGGCTTGGTTGAGTGCTTGGTGCTAAATTTGTCTTAACCTTACTTTTGTATTATCACGAAAGCTGTTATTAACCGTAAAGAGTCGCGATACAATGAGAGTGCTTGGTGTTGTCATGATCTCTTGATTCTGTCAACTACTGTACTGTATACTGTGACGGACCTCCACCCACACTCTTGTTTCATATTGATGGATAATCATTGCATGGTGAGTGTTGATACATTCATCAGATTACTTTGTATTAACTGTAGAATGTTTGCCGTCTTCGTCGTATTTATTGAATTGAATACCGTGTATATAGACGGCGATGAAACACAGGTTATTAGAGAAAATCCTATTTACACTTAAGCCCACGGAGCTGAATGACCACAATATTGCAAGCCTCTGAATGAATCAACAACAACAACAACAACAACGACGACGACGACGACGACGACAACAACAACAACAACAAAGGGGGCGTTGTGGCGCAGCGGTCAAGCTGTATGATTCTCACCACGGCAGACAGGGTTCGATTCCCAGTTAATGCAAGTGAGATTTTCGAAGTGAAATGCCATGTCGGATTCCATGTTAAAATGAGGTCCCGTGGCTCATGATCGAGAGATTAATGGTCACGTTAAACTACAATCTCCAACAACAACAGAAAGTAACGCGACCTAACGAATATACATAATAGAAAGTACCGTAGTTAAGACCACACAACAGTCAACTACATTATTTCTCAAACTGCAGCACATCCATTCTCAAGGCTTAGTTATTTTTCCGGACTTCCACCTCTGCTAAAATAAACAGTTCGAAATGTTCATAATTTTCAACATCGATTCACATTAATTATAGATTCTTTGAAACCGCCTGACATTATGGGTAATATTAATAATAATATCGTATGGCCTCGGGTGCCTGGTGCAAGATTTGTTAATTGACACCCAGAGGGTAGCTTGCGTGTCGAATTTCGTCGTCCCTTTGAACGCTATGAAAGTCAAGGAGGTTAGATATCTAAACTCCTTGACACTACAGCGCTTTCTAGTAGAGAATGGAGGAACTTTGGGTTGGCGGAAAATCCCGAGATTAATTTTGCCATTGAACACGACCTACACAATTCAAAGTGGTTCTTTAACATGCCAACAACGTATGACATGAGTATCGTGATTTTTGTCGCCTTCAAAAATCACTTACCATGGCCAGGAGCGAACCTGCAATCTTGGGGTTGGTAGTCCGACACTATAACCACTCACCCACCGTGGCAAGCACATTATGGGTACCAAAGTGAGTGAACGCCAAGGAATTATGGGTATAGAGGTGCTTGATGGTAGCTGCCATTAACGTCTGTGTGTTAACCTTCACTAAATTATGACTCATTTTTTTAGGTTAATCAGCTGTTCTGAAGTCAGCATGCAGCAGTCAAATACAGTATTCGTTGTTCATGTAGACCTATAGTTGTACCGTTGTACATTGGTAAATGTTCCGTTTTGAAATTATTTACTTTTATACATGTGGATACTGATAGTTATGAACTCAGTGTTGAACAACTCCCGTTAATTCCTCTAAAACGGTTTGTAGCGGACCCTAGTGTACGAACTGAACATCACTGTAGTCTTTACAAACTCTTTGGATGTTTCAATTTACTATGTGAAACTTCTTCCTTTTTTAGTCTTTGACTTTTGTCGATTGTTACATTATTTTCTTCTAAGTAAAAGCTGTTACTCGTGTTTCAATAAATATATTTATGGGATCTCTACAATTAACCACCTAAATCCATATTAGTGACCCTGACGTGATGAATTGTGCTTCAACACGTGATGGGCCATACCCAGTTCTGTCTCGCAGTGACAAACACTTCGACGTTAAGATGTCAACAGGCAAACAAACTATTAATATTGACAGATTGATACCTGCCTTCATTCTAACATCTGACAACGTGGAGGACACGTCACATGAAACCGCTGTGGACATTCCATCGCTTTCCACATCAAGGACTGTACGCTTCCAGGAGACACAGACACACAGCCTTGTGCACCTTAGCCACGGCCTACCACATCGGGTCGAAAGGTTGTCTTCTTTCGCAAATACCTGGACGCTGTCACTGCGGAGGGAGTGTGTGGCGGACTCTTATGTACGAATTTAACATTACTGTAGGCTTCATAAATTCTTTGGATGTTTCAATTTGCTATGTGAAACTTCTTCCTTTTTCAGGCTTTGCTTTTTGTCGATTGTTACTCGTGTTTTAATAAACATATTTATGGGATCTCTACAATTAACCACCTAAATCCATACCGGTAGGCTAAATGGAAATTTCTGCCCAGCCGAAGATGTTATTAGCCTAATTCACTTTAAGGGCTTGGGATCTGTCTCATGGCTGCATTTAATAAACTGCCATTGGATTTACTATAAGGTTATATGCATTATATGATGTGTAACTCACGTGGCACATGAGCACATATGGTATTTAAATATTTTATTTAATAGTTTTAGAAATTAAATCATAAGTTGACCTAATAAACAAAGCAAAAGACTTTCACACTCCAAATGCAGCTACAGTCATATGTGAATTATGTAGTGAGCCCTGTGACCGAAATCATGCGTCGTACTGAAAACGAAGATTAACTTCCCTGACGCAATCTTGTAGTGACTAACAGTCCGTGCATTGCGTATACAGTACTTCTATACGAAGGTTAGCAGGGGAACAATGCTGCTGACTGATCCTTCTCTACGATTTCTCCTACAATCCACACCAGCGTACTATGAAGTGGTAAAATAATACCAAAGGAAGAAGAATGACTTATGGCTTGATTTCGATACGATGAATGCCATGATTCGATACGAGGCTCATAGTCCATGGTTTTCACCATATAATTTGCCGCACGGAACGATTCCATGAACCATGTGAACAATATGCATGTTGTATGTGTGACTTGGCGTGTGACAGATATTATGTTATCATAATGTCACTGACAAAATGTTGCCTTGACGATTCATGTATAACTTAGTTTAGGGGAAGATGACCTCGTAGTTCCGCCCCTTGAAACCTCAATAACTAACTAACTTAGTTTGATTTTCATTGGTCATTGGCTGCATTAAAACTATTATTATTATTATATAAATGATAACAATATTACCATTTATCTGCGAATTGGGAAACCACAACGCAGTAAGAGGTGTTAGTTAGTTAGCTTTTGATGTTTTAAGGGGAGAAACAGCGAGGTCATCTGCCTCAACTTCAGAAATATAAATCTATATAATGAACTTACGCAGATATTGAACGTTGTAACAGGATTAGATGAGCTTGATTTAGCTTACACTAAACGCTTCGTTGACAATTGATCTACACGCAAGGATCATAGAACATTAACTGACTGACTTCACCATCGAGGTAATAATATTATATTTTGTCATAGATATACGCAGATAAACGCTTCGTTGACAATTGATCAACACGCAAGGATCATAGAACATTAGCTTAATGACTTCACCATCGATGTAATAATTATTATATTTTGACATAGATATACGCAGATTTCTAATATTTGATAAGCTTTTGCCATGTTTTATTAAATCACCACTAGATAGCAGGTCACGCGTCATCCACAATTACATCTCTTGGATTATTTAATTGCTTAGGAAAAGCTATGCTGAATTAGCATCGCTATGCTCAAACTGATAGCTGCCATTGCATGTATAAACACTGATGCCAACTACTTAAATACAAAAGAGGCATGTCCGCGGTCTATATTGTAAGATCATGTTGCACTCACGGCGTGGAAATATTCCATATCATCGCAAGTATTGCGGTTCTATTAGCATCAGGTTTCATGTAGGTACGAAACACGTACGATTTTATTTAGTTAGTAATTTGAAAGTACTCATGCTATACTGGTTTGGCAGTGCTGTGTGACCAGTTGAGTAACTAACGGGAGTTCATGTAAAGAGCCTAATTTTCTTTACCGGTACTGGAGATCGCAACTCCATTCAGTCGGCCGTGTCTCGACTCATTTTCTTTACCGGTAGTGGAGAGCGCAACTCGCATCCAGTGGGCCGTGTCTCGACTTGAGCTATGTTGCCATGGAAATTATCTGCCTTGCCATTCCTTCATGAGTATATTTTATGACTTGATTAGCCTGTTTTTGAGTGAAAAAGGGCCGAAATCAGAAGAATGAGATGGACTATCGAAAATTCATGTAGCCAGCGGTTCCTTCTGGGTCCTAAGCTATGTGTATGCTAAATATGGTTGAGATTGGTGGAACGGTGTAGATTTGTATACGGAACCAACATATATACATACATACATACATACATACATACAGACTTTCCCTTTTATATATTAGATAAGTAGTTAAATTTAATTTAGTATTTTTAATTATAATTGTATTTCATTTTAATCATTTGTATAATTTTATTTAATATTATTTTCTTCTTTTATTCGTTTCACCCAGCTTTGGGGTATATTAAATCAATCACCTTTCTATATTCTGTACTTTCCTCGTAGCCCAGTGTTACCTCATTCTTTCTGATCTTACTTTCCGTTCTTCATGACAGATTTGGATCTTTCTCTTGGGTTTGACTTTGACTTGGAACCGTTGTTTCTTGTTCTTGGTTATGGTTTTGGCTGTTTTATCCATGAGCATATTTTCTGTGATTTGGAGTTCTATTAAGTCTTTCTCCGTTTCCTTAAACGAAAGTGTGTTCTTTTTTTTTTTTTTACGGAAATAACTTACTGTCGACCAAAGTATTCCGTGCACTAGAGTTTGAAGGTTGTTTGTGAAGTAACCAATAGACCTACTATCCCCGTAAATCCGGATAGTAGGCTGTCAGATATCCGCCCCCTCAATCGGATTGCCAATAATCAATCGCACCGGCACAGCTACATCAATGAAAATGGCACTGACAGATACTACCGAGATTAGAGCACAGCAGTTAACAAGAAAATTATTGTGGAACACACCAAAATATACGGGGGTTCATACTTACCTTTACTTACCTCTTCAAATTAATCTCGGGTATGGGTTGCCAACTGGATCACTTAAAGTATGCCCACACAATAACCTCCACCATGATATTTAAAATGAACCAAGACGAAACAAGAAACTTCAAACTGTACAATAATTTATTTCACATAAAGGGGTGACTCTAACAAAAATAGACAACAAAATACACGTGGCAATCAGAAGCCATTGTCAATATAACCATGTCCTCCTGTAGGACTTGTAGACGTTACATACAAAATTTTATCTTTCACTTGCTTATAAAGAACGTAATAATAGTAATACACTTGGAATGGATGAGGAAGTTGGGGCGAGACATGTAGCAATTGTTTTCCTCTTTCATAAACATCACACTTTATTTATAACTGCAAGCCTGTTATGTGGTCGGCCTTGGCCTCTAACATACAGTTGTCAGGCCAGCTGCGATCCACCCTACATCAAGTCGCATGCCTACGTCGTCAAGTGGACCCACCTGTCCAGTCAGTGTTAGCATATGCTCGTAACCTCAGAGCCTAGCTCCTTTTCAAACACTTTAAACGTCCTCAACTCAACTCAAATGTTATCACGCAAATCTTTTAAATGCTCCAATCACATATTACTGGATTACTCTAACAATCCCAAAACTTGTTTAATTACATAATCCACTTGTATAATTAGCGTTCTTTAGAGTATATTAACAAAACTCTTAATGTTTATAACAAATGCTCATTAATTGTTTATAACAATTACAAATTGTTTATAATATTGTCAAACGACAATTAAAAAATCTATACACGCTTCTCTTAATTCCTTTCATTACAAATTATTGTTAAAGATAATTACATAATTTATTTACAATATTAATATTATTTATATTAGAAATACATTAAACCACACGTTTATCCGGTTGATAATTACTCAAATCAGGTTAATATAATCGACCAATGAAGGTTAGTTATATTTAAGCTTATATTCAGGTTTAATAAGTTTTAATAATTATTATTATTATTTGTGACGGTAACCTCCATTCAAAATCGTTATCTCAAATTATTTAACACTCTTGTTAATTTTAACAGTAATTTCACATGATTAATTTTCAAAGGACCTGGACAATAAACTCAGCGGAAAAATACTTCGCTTCAAATGCACAAATTGCATAAAATAGGCCCAGAATTCATCATATATTTCCATATATATGGCATAAAAATCTTCCACAATCCATACACAAAACCTCCACTTATAATCTCATCAACTTCATTAATATTACTGTGGGAATCTCCTTCACTTATTCAAGGGCATTATTCATCAGCGACTTTAACATGTCCACTGAACTAACGATTATACATCCATAGTTCCACTTTAAAAATTCTTATATTCATTAATTGTTTCAAAACTGTTATTATTTTAACCTTCGTGGGTTTCATTCATGAATCGATATGAAGTAAAAATTTGCCAATCACAAATAAATTTAATAGCAAATACGATTGTACACGCCTCTCTGGTCTATCAAAATTGAGATTAATATCTCCTAAGTATCGTAGTATAAAAATACTATCTTCAAACAAAGTTCATCTAAACTGCATAATAGTCGAATAGAATACAATTAGACTGTGGAATGCAAACATTATTGTTCCAATCTAGAATTGAGAAAAATTCCTATCAAATGTTCATTACTATATTGTATTCAATAAATCGTAATCAAAGTTCATAGTTCATAAAATTGTCTATAATGCAATGGTAATTTCAGAACTGACGATAAATGTCTATGTTGCAATCGTGTTCATAAAACGACTAGTATTTCCAAGATCGTCGATACAGTAATAGATTTTAACGCTCTAAAATATTTTAATTATTCTTCTTTCTTGATGATGACAGAAAATTGGTCAAAGTAATTTACTGAAAAGAATTACTTTAATAAAGTGACACGCTGTCTGAATTCAAATCTGCCATAGAAAATCATTAACTTTACAGTCAAATCGTGACTACAAAAATATGCAAATTACTGAAAGAAAATTAATTATCAGTCTCAACTGATCCAAAATTATTTAAATATGCCAAAGACCTAACAATGTCTTAATAAATCGTAGAAAAAGGCATAACTCATCGAAGTGTACTGAATACAGAATTATCAAGCAAGAATATGGGGCAAAATATAGGACAGAACATATGGGAAAAATGGTTGCTCAGATATCGCTAAATGACTCAAATAAAACAAGAAACGTTCACGACTACCTTATCTGTTGATTGAAGTTCTAGAGGAAAATCTTCCAAAGAAGACTGGTGATGGTTCCATTTCACCAAAAAGATGTGCTCCGTCCTCGAACCTGGAACCAGCGCCCTCGGAGAATAGAACTGCTTCCTCCTCCGGAAATCGCACCGCTCCGTGTATACGATAGACATCCTTCTGGCAAAACTCTTCTTTGTGAGCCGGGTCTACCCTGGCCTCTCTTGATAGTTCCCTGAAGTTCTGGTAGAAATTCGCCATGAAGTTTATTGCAGTTATTTCCGTAGAAATATTCATAGTTGTGGAGTATGAATATGTTTCCACTGCCATTTTGAAATAATTCAGCGTTGGACTACGAGGCATGAGTGTAGTTGGATGTTCACTACATGCTCGCTTTTGTAGAAAGACGATTAGCGAAGTTCCATGCTGTTATTTCACTCCAACGATATATGTCCCAATTGCATTAAAGTCCTTAGCCTTCCATCTCCATTTCTGTTATAATAGTTGAAAGAACTGCGATATTATATTGTTCCATGTTAGAATGCAGCGTTATATCATCAAAAGCAATATGTAGTAGCACGGTTGCAATATGTGTCAGCCGTAGCGTAGAATGTGATATTTTAAAAGTGCTTCTCAGGTGGCGAGAAAATCACTTTTGTCTGCCGTGTTAAAATGCCAATATCTTCTAAATTATAATCTTGAAAATGTTCAACCTTTCTACACACTTTAATATAGTACTGCACAATCGAATTAGCTTAAAGGCATTAGTCAACTCTTGATATATTATCTTGTAGACTTGAAAATGTGTGCGTTTCAACTTCGCCTAGTTTCAAACACCGTAAAATGGAACTGCGGCACGCTCCGTACTCGTTCAATGCGGTTGGCTTTACCACACGCTAAAGACGACTTGTTTCACTGTATCACTCGAAAACGACTATAACATCAGAAATATATCTGCGTTATGAGATATATATGCGATATGAGAGCTCCTCTCTGCTGTGCAAGACCTTTTATCAACTTCTTAAGGGGCGTATCCATCCCTTCCATAGCTTGTTTCTCCGTCATAGCTAGAATTTCTAACTTTGGCAATACTTGACGGATTTTCAAATTTCAAAAACTCAAAAATAATTTCTTCAAAATTCCAAATCAATGCCATAACTGAAAATGGATTTCCACAATTCTGCATTCCAAAAGTAATTAAATATAGTAGTTTCAGTAATCTCCGTCTCCCTCCAAACTATCGTTCATTGGTTCGAGTCTCTCCTCCAATCGCGTAACTTCTTCCTCAGCACAATTCCATGTTTCCCTGCGACTGCGTCGTAAATCTCAGATCTTTCTCGAACAAACTCATGACGTCACCAAGAATCTCAGCTCAAGCAGCCTACTTGCATGAAGTCTGCGTCATCCGTGCCTACGTCATGAATATCCACGTCACAACTATGACAGCCATACCTTAACTCACATTTTCCAATACAGCCACCGTGGTCTCAATATAATTCAATTTACGGGGGCATTCTCCCTTCACCACGTTTTAAAAACAGTTGCAAATTGTTTTTAAACTCTGTGTTATAAATATCTCAATTCACTTGAACACGAAATTGAATTATCATTGGCTTACTCTTGTATGATATTTCCTCTATGTTCCTTAATCATAAGTCTCTTCTACTCTGGTTTGTGTGTGGCTAATGCATTCTCTCCTCTCTACTTTCTCTTCTGTCCAGTATTTCTGTTTTCCAAGTTCTGCTGACTTGTAGAAGGACCAGGATCGATCACTACATCCTGTCTTTTCTTTTGGTTTTCAGCTTCCTTTTCTCGTAATTCCTTAAGATACTGCTGACTTTCTTTCTCTCTCTCTTGATATTTGTCGGGTGTCATAACCTGACCTTGAGAATTCTGATTTTGATTCTGGTAATTTCTCTTGTAGTTTCTATTGTAGCCCTGGTTATTGTAGTATCTACCTCTTCCATTGTTATAATTTCCTCTATTATTATTCCAGCCTCTTCTTTGCTGATATGGACGGTAACCTTGCGATCTGTGGTTGCGAAAGTGATGGTTCCTGTGAGGACCTACATTTTCAGTTTTCTCTTCATTGGGCTTGTCAGTTTGCTGAACTTGATCCATATAGACAGTATTGATGTCTTTAAATTCGTGCCTCTGACCTTTTTGTACCACATTTGGCATTGGACTCGTGTAGTCAAGCCTTCTCAACAATTCGTCCATACTGGTCAAATCCCTGATGTTTGACGATATGATGAGTCTTCTCACCTCCACAGGCAGCATACGAGAAATCGCATCTATCAACTGCTCTGTTGACAATGGGGGTTGCAAAAATCTCAAGCGTGATAACTGGCTCGTGAAGAAATCAGCGTACCGTGTTGGAAGAGTACCTGAATACTTCCTTGAGTATACCTCAGCTCTTAATGAATTCTTCGCTTCGATGGACCAGAATCGTTTTATCAGTGCCTCTGCAAATTCGTCAATATTACTGAACGTATAGCGAAATGATCTGAACCATTCAAGGGGTCCTCCAGCTAGAAATCTCTCCACTATCCTCATCTCTCTTTCTCTGGGAATGTGAGCTTCAATGAAATAGTCTTTCAGGTTCCTGATATATTCTATCGGTGTTAGACTATCAGTATTGCTGAATTTTTGAGGTTTGTCCTCGAAGTTCCGGATGACTGTCACATTTCTCGGATATGAATCCATGTAATTCCTCCCACTATCACGATATTTCCATTCAGGTTCAATATTCCTATCCTCTTCTTCTTCCCGGAATCTGGATATACGTTCCTCAGGACTAATATCTCTCTCTTCTGTAGCGAGGTTACATCTTCTGACGTAATTCCTATCATCGTCACCAGTCAAGCTTTCTGGATCCTTATCCGTGATTTACGTGATGACTTTCCTGATTAACTCTTCTTTATAGGTTTCCATCATGCTGGCTTCTCCTAGTTTCAAATTCTGAAGTTTGCTCGTGGTTTCATTAACATCAGAGACAACCTTATGAATTTGTTCCTCTAACGCGGTTTTTAATGCTTGCACGTCCTGACCTATTTGAGTTCTATCCTCTACCTGCTTTTCGGATAGCGAATCCATCCTTATACTCAAGTCCTTCCTAATTTGCACTACCTCATTATTGATATCTACTTGTGTACTGGCAAGTTTTCTTTCAATTCGTTCCTGAATCTGAGTTACATGTTCCCCACTTGACCTATTCCATTCATCTTTCCATACCGTTACATTTGCAGTTAACATTTCCGCAATATCTACTTCAATGTCTTCCTTAAGTAAACGATTATGATCTAATACTTGGGTTCTCATGACCTCTACATCATACATTAATCCTGCTAAAGAAGCTGTTGTCCTAACAGACTCGTCAACTAACCTAGTTGTTAATGCTCTAATGTTACGAGTACAAAGTGTTTTTGAAGTTTCAATTTCTTCTCTTACTTTATTAACATCAGTTTGAACTTTAGCAATGTCTACAAAAACAGTGTTAACTTCTACTTGTATCTTAGTTATATCGCTTTGCATCTCATTTACATCGGAATGAATGTTATTAATGTCTACTTGAACATTTGACACATCGGTTCGAACATTTTGAATCTCTCTTTGAACCCCTTCTACTTTATCTTGTACAGTAGCAACATCATTCCTAACAACAATTACTTCAGCTCTAGCACATGAAATATCACCCCGGACATTAGCAACATCAAGATTCAACATGGTAAGATCTTTCTGTACCTTAGAAACATCAGTTTTAACCTCTGAAACATCTTTATGCACATTGGACACGTCTGTGCGCATGTTAGTTACAGCATTCTTGATTCCCTGGGTACTGATCTGTAAACGCGACATATCATTTTCTAAGTTTGCAGAACTGGTCTGAAGAACTTTCAAACTTTCATCCAGCCTAATAGACAAATTACTAGCATTCTCCTCAATCATCTGCTTCATACTGCTATTCATGCTAGCTTTCAAATTAGCAGACATCTCCTCCAACATCATTCTCAGACTCTCATCTGTCATTTCAATATTATTTCAAGAATAAACTGCTTTAGGGACATACATCAAACAGAGCAAAATAACAACATCTGAGCAACATCTTTCACCATATATAAATTTGAGCAATTTTCTGTCTTAAATCTAACTTATAATTAGCTTATAATTAACCTTCGTAGACACTTCATGTTGAAATAAACTCAAGCACATGTTCAAATTTCTTTGGTTCATTTTAAAATATCTTAACACAAATAATTTACATTTACAATCCAAATGGTTTAATTTTATCTTTAATATGACTAAACATGTCATAAGCCGGTCAAATAAAATAAGACTCCAGATCATAGGCGATTTTTCTAAGTTTTCAGCCTATTTAACCTCTCTCAAGTTGTATAAGATCTGATCTTTTCTGAGTGTAATTTTCCTAATACAACACAACATTTAATCCCTATATAATCACACTCTCGAATTCTACAATTGGCCAAGACATCTAACAAAGAATCAACCTCTTTATTTGAGTCTTCACAATCCCATTGACATCGATAACTTGGTAATCCAATGTTATTCGAACACTCCACAAAATTGCGGTGCCAATTTTACTGCAATAACTTGGTAATCCAATGTTTTGCTGATCGAACGTGTCAATTCTACTGGCGTTCAACCTGGTAATCCAGTTTTGTTGAACGTGCCAATCGAGCCAATCGAGCTAATCGTGCCCCAAGTTTTAGGGTCGCGAATCCTACTGTCCCCGTAAATCCGGATAGTAGGCTGTCAGATATCCGCCCCCTCAATCGGATTGCCAATAATCAATCGCACCGGCACAGCTACATCAATGAAAATGGCACTGACTGATACTACCGAGAGTAGAGCACAGCAGTTAACAAGAAAATTATTGTGGAACACACCAAAATATACGGGGGTTCATACTTACCTTTACTTACCTCTTCAAATTAATCTCGGGTATGGGTTGCCAACTGGATCACTTAAAGTATGCCCACACAATAACCTCCACCATGATATTTAAAATGAACCAAGACGAAACAAGAAACTTCAAACTGTACAATAATTTATTTCACATAAAGGGGTGACTCTAACAAAAATAGACAACAAAATACACGTGGCAATCAGAAGCCATTGTCAATATAACCATGTCCTCCTGTAGGACTTGTAGACGTTACATACAAAATTTTATCTTTCACTTGCTTATAAAGAACGTAATAATAGTAATACACTTGGAATGGATGAGGAAGTTGGGGCGAGACATGTAGCAATTGTTTTCCTCTTTCATAAACATCACACTTTATTTATAACTGCAAGCCTGTTATGTGGTCGGCCTTGGCCTCTAACATACAGTTGTCAGGCCAGCTGCGATCCACCCTACATCAAGTCGCATGCCTACGTCGTCAAGTGGACCCACCTGTCCAGTCAGTGTTAGCATATGCTCGTAACCTCAGAGCCTAGCTCCTTTTCAAACACTTTAAACGTCCTCAACTCAACTCAAATGTTATCACGCAAATCTTTTAAATGCTCCAATCACATATTACTGGATTACTCTAACAATCCCAAAACTTGTTTAATTACATAATCCACTTGTATAATTAGCGTTCTTTAGAGTATATTAACAAAACTCTTAATGTTTATAACAAATGCTCATTAATTGTTTATAACAATTACAAATTGTTTATAATATTGTCAAACGACAATTAAAAAATCTATACACGCCTCTCTTAATTCCTTTCATTACAAATTATTGTTAAAGATAATTACATAATTTATTTACAATATTAATATTATTTATATTAGAAATACATTAAACCACACGTTTATCCGGTTGATAATTACTCAAATCAGGTTAATATAATCGACCAATGAAGGTTAGTTATATTTAAGCTTATATTCAGGTTTAATAAGTTTTAATAATTATTATTATTATTTGTGACGGTAACCTCCATTCAAAATCGTTATCTCAAATTATTTAACACTCTTGTTAATTTTAACAGTAATTTCACATGATTAATTTTCAAAGGACCTGGACAATAAACTCAGCGGAAAAATACTTCGCTTTAAATGCACAAATTGCATAAAATAGGCCCAGAATTCATCATATATTTCCATATATATGGCATAAAAATCTTCCACAATCCATACACAAAACCTCCACTTATAATCTCATCAACTTCATTAATATTACTGTGGGAATCTCCTTCACTTATTCAAGGGCATTATTCATCAGCGACTTTTACATGTCCACTGAACTAACGATTATACATCCATAGTTCCACTTTAAAAATTCTTATATTCATTAATTGTTTCAAAACTGTTACTATTTTAACCTTCGTGGGTTTCATTCATGAATCGATATGAAGTAAAAATTTGCCAATCACAAATAAATTTAATAGCAAATTCGATTATACACGCCTCTCTGGTATATCAAAATTGAGATTAATATCTCCTAAGTATCGTAGTATAAAAATACTATCTTCAAACAAAGTTCATCTAAACTGCATAATAGTCGAATAGAATACAATTAGACTGTGGAATGCAAACATTATTGTTCCAATCTAGAATTGAGAAAAATTCCTATCAAATGTTCATTACTATATTGTATTCAATAAATCGTAATCAAAGTTCCTAGTTCATAAAATTGTCTATAATGCAATGGTAATTTCAGAACTGACGATAAATGTCTATGTTGCAATCGTGTTCATAAAACGACTAGTATTTCCAAGATCGTCGATACAGTAATAGATTTTAACGCTCTAAAATATTTTAATTATTCTTCTTTCTTGATGATGACAGAAAATTGGCCAAAGTAATTTACTGAAAAGAATTACTTTAATAAAGTGACACGCTGTCTGAATTCAAATCTGCCATAGAAAATCATTAACTTTACAGTCAAATCGTGACTACAAAAATATGCAAATTACTGAAAGAAAATTAATTATCAGTCTCAACTGATCCAAAATTATTTAAATATGCCAAAGACCTAACAATGTCTTAATAAATCGTAGAAAAAGGCATAACTCATCGAAGTGTACTGAGTACAGAATTATCAAGCAAGAATATGGGGCAAAATATAGGACAGAACATATGGGAAAAATGGTTGCTCAGATATCGCTAAATGACTCAAATAAAACAAGAAACGTTCACGACTACCTTATCTGTTGATTGTAGTTCTAGAGGAAAATCTTCCAAAGAAGACTGGTGATGGTTCCATTTCACCAAAAAGATGTGCTCCGTCCTCGAACCTGGAACCAGCGCCCTCGGAGAATAGAACTGCTTCCTCCTCCGGAAATCGCACCGCTCCGTGTATACGATAGACATCCTTCTGGCAAAACTCTTCTTTGTGAGCCGGGTCTACCCTGGCCTCTCTTGATAGTTCCCTGAAGTTCTGGTAGAAATTCGCCATGAAGTTTATTGCAGTTATTCCGTAGAAATATTCATAGTTGTGGAGTATGAATATGTTTCCACTGCCATTTTGAAATAATTCAGCGTTGGACTACGAGGCATGAGTGTAGTTGGATGTTCACTACATGCTCGCTTTTGTAGAAAGACGATTAGCGAAGTTCCATGCTGTTATTTCACTCCAACGATATATGTCCCAATTGCATTAAAGTCCTTAGCCTTCCATCTCCATTTCTGTTATAATAGTTGAAAGAACTGCGATATTATATTGGTCCATGTTAGAATGCAGCGTTATATCATCAAAAGCAATATGTAGTAGCACGGTTGCAATATGTGTCAGCCGTAGCGTAGAATGTGATATTTTAAAAGTGCTTCTCAGGTGGCGAGAAAATCACTTTTGTCTGCCGTGTTAAAATGCCAATATCTTCTAAATTATAATCTTGAAAATGTTCAACCTTTCTACACACTTTAATATAGTACTGCACAATCGAATTAGCTTAAAGGCATTAGTCAACTCTTGATATATTATCTTGTAGACTTGAAAATGTGTGCGTTTCAACTTCGCCTAGTTTCAAACACCGTAAAATGGAACTGCGGCACGCTCCGTACTCGTTCAATGCGGTTGGCTTTACCACACGCTAAAGACGACTTGTTTCACTGTATCACTCGAAAACGACTATAACATCAGAAATATATCTGCGGTATGAGATATATATGCGATATGAGAGCTCCTCTCTGCTGTGCAAGACCTTTTATCAACTTCTTAAGGGGCGTATCCATCCCTTCCATAGCTTGTTTCTCCGTCATAGCTAGAATTTCTAACTTTGGCAATACTTGACGGATTTTCAAATTTCAAAAACTCAAAAATAATTTCTTCAAAATTCCAAATCAATGCCATAACTGAAAATGGATTTCCACAATTCTGCATTCCAAAAGTAATTAAATATAGTAGTTTCAGTAATCTCCGTCTCCCTCCAAACTATCGTTCATTGGTTCGAGTCTCTCCTCCAATCGCGTAACTTCTTCCTCAGCACAATTCCATGTTTCCTTGCGACTGCGTCGTAAATCTCAGATCTTTCTCGAACAAACTCATGACGTCACCAAGAATCTCAGCTCAAGCAGCCTACTTGCATGAAGTCTGCGTCATCCGTGCCTAAGTCATGAATATCCACGTCACAACTATGACAGCCATAACTTAACTCACATTTTCCAATACAGCCACCGTGGTCTCAATATAATTCAATATACGGGGGCACTACATGAAATCCAATAACAAAATTATTTTCATCGTTCTATTTTACGTTAGGTCATGTAGGTTTGGAGTTTTTAATTTATATTTTAATATTTTTATCGCAGAGTGAACACAAAAAGTGCACGTTTTTAAGCGTGTTTCAACCATGCGTCACATTTACGAATTATTATCTCAAAAACCCGTCAACAGATCGAATCCAAATCTCAACACAATATACATTGGAATGTTTTATAACTGGTTTATTAATTTCAATTTTTTTTGTGTCCAAGAAACAAAGTTGTTATCATTTTTGTAAGGTAACTTTTTCTCGGCTCGGGGTGGTTGGAAAATGTAGTTCTTGGTTGCATTGTCTTCTTTATACATCGAAATGTTATGCTGTATGACTGTGAAATACGTAAATTTATTCACTTATTTTATATCGGTTTGTATTTCTACGGGGAAATAACACATGTTTCACCTGCTAGCCGCTCCGGCAAAAGCTGTACAGCGTTGCCGTAATGGTGCCCACACGCATCATGGCGCGTCTCGCTCGGAAGTGATGGGCTCCATCTCAGCAACGTTGTACAGCTTTTGCCGGAGCGGCTAGCAGGTGAAACATGTGTTATTTCCCCGTAGAAATACAAACCTATATAAAATAAGTGAATTAATTTACGTATTTCACAGTCATACAGCTTAACGTTTTGATGTATAACGATTACAACGCAACCAAGAACTACATTTTCCAACCACCCCGAGCCGAGAAAAAGTTACCTTACAACAATGATAACAACATTGTTTCTTGGACACACACAATTGTGAAATTAATAAACCAGTTATACAGCATCCCAATGTATATTTTGTTAAAATTTAGATTCGATCTGATGACGGGCTTTTGAGATAATAATTCTTAAATGTGACGCATGGTTGAAACACGCTTAAAAACGTGCACTTTTTGTGTTCCAACTGCGATAAAAAATATTAAAATTTAAATTTAAAAATCCAAACCTACATGAACTAAAGTAGAATAGAACGACGAAAATGTTGATGGTATTGGATTTTATGTAGGTCTATTGGTTACTTAACAACCAACCTTCAAACTCGAGTACACATAATACTTTGGTCGACTAGTAGTCATAGATTTTTTGGTTAATTCATTTAAGTTCATTATGAGGATGTGTCCTCTTTTTGATTGCGTCTGAGGGTTTTTCTGTTCTTTGGTAAAGGGTTTCATTTCTGATGTTGACAATTTGTTGTTACAGAGTCTGGGGCCTAAGATTTTTCGTAATAACTTTCTTTCTTTCTTTCTTTCTTTCTTTCTTTCTTTCTTTCTTTCTTTGTTCTCCAGCCTTTCAAGCGGGTCCTGGGTTCTGATAGACAGTGTTTCGGCTGCATATAAGGCTTTTGGTTTAATTACCGTGTTATAATGTCTTATTTTAGCCACTTTCGATTTTTGCAAAAAAATGAAAGTAGACTTATGAGATCTACACAGGGCCAAATATTGTGTGTCTGTCTCTATGTGTGTGTGTGTGTGTGTGTGTGAGTGTGTGTACTCTCAATGTTTGTCCCCCCCCCCTATCAATTCGAACACGGTGAAACCAAATTGAACAAAATTTGGTACAGAGGTAGAACTAGTAAAGGGCACCTCAGTGTCATGTTTTATATCGCCGTCATCTTCACGGAAACGTAATGGCGGCCACCCAAATGTTATAAGCTTAAATCAAATTTCGACTAACCTAATCATCCGATCTCTACCAAATTTTGCAACAACATATATTTATATGGCGAGTGTCTTTTGACAATACTACAAGATCATCAGCCCAACAGTTTGCAGATGGCGGCCATGTTTGTGTGAAAATCGATTCCCCCTATGAATTCAAACACGGTAAAACCGAATTGAACGAAATTTGGTACATAGGTAGCACTAGTCAAGGATACCTCATTGTCATGTGTTATATCGCCGCCATATTGACGAAAACGTAATGGCGGCCACCCAAATGTTCAAAGCTTTAATCAAATAACGACTTACCTAATCATCCGAACTCTACCAAATCGTTTGACTAAACTACAAGGTCATCAGCCCAAATGTTTGCAGATGGCTGCCATGTATGTGTGCAAGTCGATTCCCCCTTTCAATTCAAACACGGTGAAACCGAATTGAATGAAATTTGGTACAGAGGTAGGACTAGCAATGGCCACTCCATTGTCATGTTTTATATCGCCACCATCTTGACGAAAACGTAATGGCGGCCACCCAAATGTTAAAAGCTTTAATCATATTATGACCAACCTAATCATCTGATCTCTACTAAATTTTGCAAAATTATACCATTATGTATGGAGAATCTTTGACCAAACTACAAGGTCATCAGCCCAATAATTTGCAGATGGTGGCCATGTATTTTTGTAAATCGATTCCCCCTTTCTTTTCAAACACGGTGAAACCGAATTGAACGAAATTTGGTACAGAGGTAGTACTATCAAATGGCACCTCAATGTCATGTTTTATATCGCCGTCATCTTGACGGAAACGGAATGGCGCCCATCCAAATGTTAAGAGCTTAAATCAAATTATGACCAACCTAATCATTTGATCTCTACCAAATTTTGCAACAACATACCGTTTCGCGGGAAGCAACTTTTGACTGAACTACAAGGTCATCAGCCCAATAGTTTGGATATGGCGGCCATGTATGTGTGCAAATCGATTCCCCGTATCAATTCAAACACGGTGAATTGAATTGAATGACGTTTTTACAGAGAGAGCACTAGCAAAGGGCACCTTATATTCATGTTTAATATCCGTATAACACGTTGTATTTCAACAAGCTACTACAACCAATATTCAATGATACTCCTTGAAAAGGACAAAGAGTTATAACAATACCCGAGCATTTAGGAGAAAGTAGGCTATATGTTCTTTGCTGAACATCTTGTTTTTAATTATTTTATTAATGTCGTCTATTTAAAAGAATATTTGGTGCCAGGGGAACTGCCTATCGAAGTTGTGGAACTGTTCCAGAAGCTCGGTTTGCAAAGGAATCCCTTGATAACTCTTGCTAAAAACATCATTGCTGACTCTGTAGCCATATTGTAGCATGATAGCTACAAGAATGCCAACATCTAATATATCTGACATGAAAATACCGCATGATAACACATTTTTCCCCCAAGTTGTATTAAATAATGTAATGTCCTAACAAGGAAGAGCTGTGTCTTGAGGCAATTTGTTGGGAAACAAGCAGCTACAGTTTATTATTTCATTGAATATAAATAATTCTGAGATTTAAAAAATGCTGCTACATTGGATTCTTACGAATGTTATCGTTAAATCACCTCGTTAAGTAGTCCTACTCTAATAAGAGAATCCATCTCTCAATTCCACTAGAATATTACAAGAGGATGAAGTTTCTGCTTGGTGACTATTGTTTGACACTTTCATTACTGTTGCTGACAGCTCGAGTCGTTGGTTTGAGTTTTACCGTGTGAATGTAGCATGCGCTTAAATCTTAAGGAACCACCATCACATGTGTGTTTGAGACAATCAGTTCATATGCCATAACACTGATTAAGTCACTGCATGAGATTGCTGCTTGATCCTGAGTAAAATACTATATACAGTTGAAAATTTCTATAACGCTTAATGTTTTGGTCCGTGCAGATTTTATATATATATATAAATTATTTATTATTTATTTATTTTATCGAATAGCACTATTACAGTGCACGTAAAATAAATACTTTAAATCTTGCCACATGTCTTTTCTTTCTCTGCCCACATCAGTGGCGACTCCTAATTTTCACAATGTGTAGGACGTAATAAGATAGGCTACTTATTAACCTAAGATAATTATTATAGCTGGGCCAAATTGAGATATTAGACTCAGTTATTCTGTCGCACAGCACTATTACGAATACGAACACATTACACAATACAATACAATCGAATACCACTCCAAAGATGTGCACACGCTGAAAACAGACTATCCATTCTGACCGCGCAAAATCATAACCAATAAGCCCGTAGTGTTGGTTTAAAATTCAACCAATAGCGAGACTTGAGGATCTCAGTCGATGTCCTCAGAATGCCATTAAACAGACCAAACCTTCCCCTTCCCCCTCAGTGGCTACCCACACATTTCTATGGCTATAAGCACGTGCTTTGAGGACGCAAGGCTTACTTCCTAACAGCTTTCTACTCCGGGTGGTGAAGGTCACACTTCACCCATCTAGGGGTGAGATGTAGAACTAGTTACAAGTACTGACAGTAACAGTGAGACAGAGCATATCGAGTGGGCGCACAAGGTGGCCCCAAAGACTATTTTACAAAACTTTTTTTTTAAACAGCTGAGAGCTGACTGTAGGATGATCCTCACGTCCTACATGGAGGAATCGCCACTGGCCCACATTCACTTCATCCTCTCTGATCTCTGCTTTCGAAGCTGTTCAATGTACCGTGGCTGCTTTCGTTGTCTTTCTTGTTCCTCCCTGAAGATCACTTTTTGAATTTTGTCCCGAAATAAATTCCTATTATATGTATCTGTAATGTCAATGTCCTGTAATATCTGTGTAAACCACGCTGGTTGAACTCTAAGTTTTAAAATTTTAATACAAATGTGATTTGTTAGCCTGTCATTATTCATTGTATTTAAAAGCCGAAACAATGACATCCATCGTTTACGCATGGTGTGAAATATGTTCTCCACATGGGTGTATTTTTCCTTGTTAGGTCGTGGTCTGTTATAGTCTGTTTCTGTTTTCCTTCGGCCAAGGATGCATTGAACAAATCTTCTTTCCATGAGCATGATTTTGTTTATGTCACCTTTCCGCATTAACTTTAATGTTTCAGCTCCAGAGAGTGCTTCAGGTCTCACCACAGAATTGTAATGTTTAATTGTGGCGTCCCATGATAATGCCTTATCTTGTATACATTGAAATGCTACGTTCATTTTCTTTCCTCGGACCTCTAAGCTGTTCTTTTTTGCATTGTTATTGATAGTTATCCATTCACCTAATTACATAAATGAGTTAACTTTATGTATTTTGTTTTGGTTTATGGTTATATATATTGTTGTTGCTGCTGCTGATTCCTATAGAGGCCAGTGACATTGTGGTCATTTAGCCGTGTGTGTAGATGTGTGGACTCTGCATGTTAATCTGAATCATTATGTTGGCCGTAACCTAATTTTGTGTGTTGTTAACTTAATGCATTAGACTCAATTGTTTTCAGTTCTCAATTAACCGCATATAGGCAGCTTCTTTTCCCCGTTTATCATGACTGGTCGGCCTATATAGTTTGGGACTTACCACACCAGTTATTGAGAATATTTTTTTCAATTCTCCTCTGGCCGCCTGAATAGTCCGCAAAGTCCGTCAAGTTTTCTACCACGCACTCCGGAAATAACGAAGGTGTATATTCTCGGATGATTTCCTGAACGTGTAAGGAGGTCTTCGTGGAGGTTTTCGATCTCACAAATACTCATTGAAAAGTTGGAATAAATTGCATGTAGAAATAGTATGACAATACGTAAGAAGTATCCTTAACAACAGCGCCATTCAATTCGATGACGCAGTAGCAAGATCAAAGATGCTCCTACAAAGAAATCTTGTGCTACACGGAGACTCACTTAGCCCACTTCTATTCATGACAGCCACCACTGACATCGCTGGCGATAGGCTCTAATGATATGGAGGAAACTCACATTGTACGCGTACTTCTGTTTCCCTCATTAGACAGTCTCCAGAATGCGTTCAACAAGTTAGACTAATTCACCATTTTGGCGTAGTGGCCAGCATTATTGGCTATCACCGCAGAGCTCCGAGTTCGATTCGTAGCTCTGCCAAAAATAATAATTCTAATCTGGGGGCTGGGTGAAACAGGGTACACTTAGCCCCTTGAGGTAGAGCTGAGAAGAAGTGGATTCGATTCCCACCTCCAACATCCTAGAAGTGGTTTTAGGTGGTTTCCCACTTCTACTCCAGGCAAAAGCCAGGATGGTTCCTGTTAGAAGGTAGCGTCCCGGAATTCTTCTGTTGTTGAAAATGAGAAACCCCAGTAAGCTATTTCTAGGATGGCCGACGGTGGGGTTCGAACTCACGTCCACCGAGCCCGCAGATAGATTGTCCTGCTGCGCCTTAGCTGTTGTTGTTGTTAATTAATTTAGGGGCTTAGTGACATTGTGCTCATTTAGCCCCGTGTACTTCGGCGTCTCTAGAATTTGTCTGATCACCTGTATTGTTGTGGTGCCTATAGTAGTTTGCATTTGTGATGCACTAGAGGATGGGGATGGAGGCGACCGTGGCGTTAAGTCAGAAACCATCCCGGCATTTTCCTGGAGTATTAGTGGGAAATCACGGAAAACCACTTCCAGTATGGCTGACGTGGGAATCGAACCTGGACGTCTGGGGAGACGGCCTAGAATGCTAACCGTTACACCATGAAGTGGAGCATACGCTGGCAGTTCGAGTAGAACACTGAGACTGGAACCAGGAGACATTCCGCATCTCATTAGCACTGGTCACTAACGTATGAAGGCTCGCACGTCACATTCTGTCATCTACACTCAACCGGGTGAGTTAGCCGTGGTCGTTACGGCATGGCTGCTGGCAGTCGCTCACATCCGGGAGGTGAGGTGGTTCGAATCCCCCCGCTGGCGACCTTTAAGATGGTCTTCTGTGGTTTCCCATCATCCTTCCATGCAAATGCCGGGGTTGGTACCTAACTATAGGCCACAGCCGCTACCTTCCAACTCCTTGTCCTTACATTCAAACTTTCCTCCCCTCACAACACCCCGCACGCGACGGTACGTGTAGCTCCGCCTCGAAGCAGCTACAAACTGGCGAACATGTCCTCGGACACTCCCGGCGCTAAAAGCGTTTGTTAAAACAAAACAAAACAAAACAAACCACACTCAGTCACAGGAAGGGTAGTCCTATGAGAAAATGTCGGCTAATGAAGCCTATGCGATTTAGGTGCTTTCTTACAGTCCTAAGCGGTGATCTGACTCACAGTAGCCCTTCGATCGCCCGTATGGTTCTGCTGAGGTGACGTGATGTCCGTTCGTTAAACACCTGTGGTCGTCGCGTGTGGTGGTTTACGCACATGGTAAAATTATCTCTGAGATATTGAAGATCCACCTTCGACACTGTTGACCTCGGAAACCCGAATTCGCGTGCAATCTCCGAAATGCTATGAACCATGCACCGTGCGCCGATGATCATCCGACGTTCGAAGTCGGTTAACTCGCGACGTGTTACCAACTTCACTACACCCGGGTCTGTGGCAGACGGCTCTGCTCCGCCGTAGCTAACAGCAACGCTCAGGAGTCAAACACGGCACATTGGGACTATCCTTCCCGTGACTTTTGGTCACTCAGTGTACTGACTTAACTGGTATAAATGCTTGCCACGGTGGGTGAGTGGTGATCGTGGTTCGCCCCTGGCCATGGTAAGTAATTTTTCAAGGCGGCAAAAATCACGACATGCATGTCATACGTTGTTGGCATGTTTAAGAACACATTTGAATTCAGTAGGCCGTGTTCATAATGGCAAAATTAATCTCGGGATTTTCCGCCAACACAAAAAGTTCCTCCTTTCTCTACTGAAAAACGAAGCTTGTGGTTTAACGTGACTGTTAATCTCGCGATTATGAGCCACGGGACCTCCTTTTTACGTGGAATCCGAACCACAGGACATGGCATTTCACTTCGAAAATCTCACATGCCTTGACCGGGAATCGAACCCGGTCCGCCTTGGTGAGAGGCATACAGCTTGACCGCTGCGCCACCACGCCCCTCCTTTCTCTACTAGAAAGCGCTATAGTGTCAAGGAGCCTAGAAATCTAACCTCCTTGGCTTTCATTGCTCTCCAAGGAGCGATAGAATTCGACATGAAAGCTCCCCTCTGGGCGCCAATTAACAAAGCTTGCACCCAGCATCCGAGGCCACACGATATTCTTCTTCTTCTTCTTTTGAGACCACAAAGGATCACTTTACCCAACCATTAGTTCGTCGACTTGTAGGAACTGTACGAGCCTTGCGGTCCTCCCAGTACTTCTTCATGCGTATTGATCGTCTTGCCCGTTCTTCGGCGGAAAATATTCTTGTAGGAATTTTCTTCTTTGTGAGTGGAAAATGAAACGTCATATTTTTAAGTGCTGTAGTTAAACTTTTCTTATTTGCAGCATCTTCTGTTGTTAGGCCAATTTCTTTTAAGTCCTCTCTGATTTCTTTTAACCATCGGCATCCAGTTGTTGTGTTTTTTGAAGCAAGATTGTACTGCACTAGTTGTTTTAGAAGACGTGAATCTGGCATTCTCATGATGTACCCAAAGAATCCTAGTCTTTTCTTTCGCATGGTATCAGTAATGGGTTCTAGGTTGTTATAGACCATATTGTTAGGTATTATTCGTCATTGCCCATCTTTTTTATATCCTTTATTGATACAAGTTCTTCCAATTCGCCTTTCGATCTTCTGTAATCTGTCGGTTTTAGAATGTTCATTTAGATGGAAAAATGTTTCTGCTGCATATGTGGCTTCCGGTTTTATGACTGTATTGTAATGTTTAATTTTTGCATTAATTGATATGCATTTCTTTTTGTAAGTTTCCCATGTTAATTTTTGTGCCCTAGATAACTTGCTGGTTCTTATTTGAATTGACGCTTTCTCATTTAAATTGTTTGTTATTAGCTCTCCTAGATATTTGAATCGTGTTACAATTTTAATTTTTATATCATTAATTTGTATTTCCTTTAATGGTGTTGGTTTTTGTGGCATGATTTCTGTTTTTTCGAATGGTATCTTAAGGCCAATTTTATTTGCAATTGTCTGAAGCTCTGATATCTGTGTTTTGGCTTCCTCTAAATCTTTCGCCAATAATGCCATGTCGTCTGCAAAACCAAGACAGTTTGTTTGAATTTTTCTCCCTATTTTTATATTTGGAGGGCATTTCTTAGACCATTCTCGCATTACCATTTCCAATGCACAATTAAATAGTAATGGTGATAAGCCACACCCTGTCGTAAACCGGTTGTGACCTCAAATGGGTCAGAGAATTCACCTCTGAATTTAACTTTTGATTTGGTGTCTGTAAGAGTTAGTTTTATGAGATTTGTCAATTTGGGGTGTAATCCCATGTGTCTTAAAATTTTTAATAAAGATTCTCTATGAATACAATCATATGCTTTTTTAAAGTCGATAAATTTTATCACCATATCTCTATTCCTTTTTCTATTATAATCCATTATCAATTTTAGGCTCATAATTTGATCTGGGCAACTTCTACAGGGCCTGAAACCTCCTTGATATTCTCCTAATTCATTTTCAAGTTGTACTTTAATTCTATTGAGAAGAATTCGAGAATTTTTTCATAGGTAACATCCAGGAGTGAAATCCCTCGGTAATTGTTAGAGTCTGTCTTATCCCCTTTTTTATGTAGTGGATGGATGATAGCTGATCTCCAATGTTCAGGGAATTTTCCTGTAATCCAGATGTTGACTAGTTGTTGGTGAAGAGCGATTTTTGCCGAATTTCCAGCATACTTCCAAATCTCTGCAAAAGTCTGGTCTTCTCCAGGGGCTTTGAAATTCTTCATTTCATTCAGTGCTATGTAAACGTCTTCTAATGTGGGCGGGTTAATGTTCTCCGGTGGTGTTGTTATTGGAGTGTCAACATCCAATTGGAGAAATTCTATGGGTTCTTCACAGTTTAGGAATGTCTTAAAATATTTAGCCATAATTTGTGCATTATCCTGGTTGTTGTGGGCCAATTTACCATTTTCATCTTTTAACAATAAGGTAGGTGCTTCATATTTTTTCAGATGTTGTTTAAAGATTTTGTAATAATTCCGCGATTGTGAAATTTTGAATTCCTCTTCAATTGTTTGTAGGGTGTCAGTATGATATTGCCGTTTTATTCTTCTTAAAGTTTTAGTTGTTTCTTTTCGTTGTGTAACTAAATTATGAAAAGATGTTTCAGATTTTTGGGATTGGTGTAATAACCACGCTCGGTGTCGTTTTTCAATCATCTCATCACGTTCATTATTCCACCATTGATGTTTTATCCGCGGTTTAATTGGAGCCAGGTCTTCTGCTATTCGTTGTAGGTTGTGAACCAAGTTTTCGAGTTTATCAGTTATTTTAATGTTTCCAGTTGCTTTTTGGTACTGTTCACTGTTGATTAACTGGATAGGATCTATTGTTCGTTTAGTTTTGGGGTTTTTCCTTTGTTGTCTCTTCTGGGGCGTGAGTTTAATTTTAATTTTGACTACGTAGTGATCAGAACCTGTGTCAATTCCGCGGAGGACTTTGACGTTATAGATCTCTTTATGGTGGTGTTTATTCATGCACACGTGGTCCAGTTGCCATTCTCCCTTAGTGTAATCAGGGTGTTTCCATTTTTTAAGTTTTTGAGGTTTTCGTTTAAAACATGTAGATTTTGAGATTAAGTTATGGTTTCGACACAGGTCAACTAGTCGCTCTCCATTTTTATTTGTTCTATTGTGTGCTGGCCATTTTCCGATGATGTCACGGTATTTTCTTTCTCTACCTAGCTGAGCGTTAAAGTCGCCAATTAATAATTTAACATGGTGTTTGGGGATGTTATCTATGGTTTGATCCAGTAGGTCCCAAAATTCTTCTGTTTCTTCACGGTCTTTGGGGGAAGTGTTTTTATCATTAGTGGGAGCATGGGCATTTGTGATAGTATAAATCTTATTAGATGTGTTAAAGGTGAGTGTTGAGATTCGAGGAGATGGTGAGCGGAATTCTTGAACTGAATTTATAATTTTAAGGATGATCAGAAATCATGTTCCAAATTGTGGAACATTCCTCATGACTCTCTTCCCCGGTATACCCTTATATAGTCGATACCCTTGAGATTCCAAAGCATCCTGGTCAGTGTTCCTCAATTCCTGTAATCCCATGATAAGAATTTTGTGCTGATCCATTATATCAGTGATCACCTTTAGCTTACCAGTTTGCATGAGGGAGTTCACATTATGTGTAGAGAAGTAAGTTATCTGCATTGGTTTGATTCTTGATCTCGTCTTATTCGCGTTTGTTGTACTGGGATGTTACCGTGCCTCCGACATCACGGTATCTCGTAGGTTGCAGCCCACCGGATCCGAATGCTGCTTTCTCTGAACTCTAGGTTCAGCCGGTGGAGTATTCCTTGAAAGACTTTCCATGGTTGACTGTCACGGTAACACCGATGAGGGACTAGGTCCCGAGTTACAACTCTGGATGTGATCCAGAGAGGTGATAATAAGGCCGCTCCTCTGGAGTACAGACGCCTTGCGCAGCCGCCCCTAACCTGGAGAACAGACGCTGCATTTTCTACGCCGTTGACCACAAGTGGTTCATCCGCCTTTAGGGGAAGTTTCCCACCCCAAGGGCAAGAGAGTGCCCCAAATTCCGCCAGTTCATCCGCCTCCCTAGAGAGCCGTTGACCGGGTAGAGGTGGACTCCTTATCACGGGAGTCACTCGGTCGTCAGAGCCTCGTCAGTCTAAAGCAGGGTGCACCACGTGCAGGTGAGGATGACTTTTGGGTAGGTTCTACCCCTTACACCCCTATTATTATTATTATTATTATTATTATTATTATTATTATACTGGTATAAATTATAGTGTGTTGTTTGTTCCAGGAGTACAGGAGACGCACCGAGCAGGTCGGATCGCCAGTCTGATCGGTGTGGAGGGAGGTCATTCTCTGGGCAACTCTCTGGCAGTCCTAAGGACTTTCTACAGCCTGGGCGCACGGTACATGACCATCACACACACGTGCGATACGGCCTGGTGAGTACATCGTACATAACACTCCAACAAACTTGTAATAATGCTAAAACTCAGCAATTTGTGTGTGGTTTCACCGAGGACACCAAGCCAATATACCATCGTTTAGGAAGCCTTCGTAGGGAGGTTATGGCTGCTTGAGCTTTTAGTTCTCGCAGTAAAGAGGCGCAGGTGTGCTTCATAAAAGGGGATGTAGCGCTCAGTTCGCTAGACATGTGGAGGTCCGGGCGGAGGCACCAAGAGCTCGCTGATGAGCCAGATTGGTGTCCTATGCGAAATTCCACACAAGACACGGCACGAGGAGGCCACGGTCAAATACAAGGTATTCTCTGCGTCCCATGCGCTCTGTTCCGTACATAAAACAGGCGAAATCTCGACAGATATTTATGAATATTTATGTTCGAACATAAAATAGTTATAATTATCGTCGAACATAAACAGTCGTATGCAACTCGCCTAAAATGGTAATTAAGACACTCGTATGGAAATTATAAGACCCGCTACTCTCGTTTTATAAACATACTCGTGTCTTAATTATTGCCATTATAGTCTCGTTGCATAATGTATAGGTACTATTATGACAGTGAAATTATAAAAGATCATATGCTATATGTTTAATATCAAGAAAGAATAATACGGAATTGTAAAGGAACATATTTGAAGTGGGATTCGATCGCCTACCAGCTCTGCATAATAAACTCAGAGCCTACAACGCAACCGCTTACCCTACGAAGACAACGGGGGGAGCGTGACCTTTAAGTTACTTAAACAAGATATACACACACAACTGGCAGTTCTCTTAAATATTGTGTTCATATCATTTTAAGCTTTTGCCACGAATCAGGTCTTCTGTATTTTCCTTTCTTTATAATTATGTTCCAGTAAATCTCAATGAAGCATCGCAAACAACGATCAGTGCTAAACGCTTCTTGATCTGTCCGCCATGTTTCTTCAGGATGAAACCGAGTCTACGCATGCGTGAGAAACGTAAAGCGCATTTATGTAATTAGGAACCCGAATGGCTTCGTGAAATGCATCGATGATAATCACGCTTTAACTCTCGTATTTAAGTTAAATAAGAATTAACTAACTAATCGTTAGTAAAGAGCTGGTGAAGAGCCGTTTTAATAAAACACTTTTCACAAAATGGAGGGCTAAATTGGATTGAGGTTCTGCCACGAAATTTAATTCTGGTCTGAGGGTTGGAACGGGCTATACTCAGCCTCGTGAGGTAAAACTGAGAAGAGGCGGGTTCGATTTTCTGAGGTTTTCCCACTTCTACGCCAGGCGAATAATGGAATGGCTCCTAAATTAAGGCTATGGCCGCATTCTTTGCAATTCTCATCCGAATTATAAATACACACACTAATACAGCTATCACTATAACACAGGTTATCAGACAAATTACTCACACACCCAACTACACGAAGCGCATGACCACGATATCGCATAGCCCCTCAATGAATCAACAACAACATAAATTGGATGACTGGTTTCGTTCGTCAAGCGAGCATCATCAGAATCTGCTCTCTTAGGCTTAATTTAGGTTCAGTGGATATAACACTTATGTTCAACCGTGTTTATAATATTATTAAGCTACATATGTTTTTAGTTAACCTTTCTAACGAGTTAGATTTTTAAACCAATTTTTTAAAACTTACGTGTGTCAAGTGTTGCGTTTATTGTTGGTAATTTTTATGCGTATACGTGTGATAGTTAACTTCTACCGTAGCTAACTATTGAAGTTATTGCGTTTTAGACCGTTTTGTTAGTAACCGGCCACGGTTGCCAAGAGCGTTAACGCGCTACCTTTTGTCTCGCTGATATCGGGAGAGTGTGGGTTCGAATTACACCTCGCCCGTCCTGAAATTGGTTTTTGTGGTTTCCAATTTTCACCACCAGACAAATGCAAATGGTCATGCCATTCTCTCCAGTAGTTATGACGCCAAACAACAGCAAACACTGAACAATTAAACGGAAGGTTTATTTGGTCATTATACATCTCATCCAGGATAAACACAACGTTTTAGGAAAATTTTAAACTTTTCTGCTAAAAAGTCCACTTTAATTGATTTTTAATTTTTATTTACATCGTTAAGCCCATCTGTAGGTTGCGATAGAACGTATTTAGCCAATAATGTTGATTTTTTTTCCCTCACAAAATATCTACATCTGCGCACTGACAAATTTCCACCTTTCTTGCGTCCATGATTTATTGGTCTTGGCATACATTTTATAAGTAAAATTATGGTTGTTAGGTTAGTTAGTTAGTTAGTTAGTTATTGTTGTTTTAAGGGGCGGAACTATGAGGTCATCTGCCCCTATTATGGTTGTTGATTACTGTTGTGAACTTGAGTCGATCTTGTATAATTTCCTCTATGATGATAATTTCATGAAGGTATTTTTCTATTTCACTAGGCCAGTTGTTTTTGGCTTTTATTCAGAGAACAAGGTTGGGAATCCTTTTGGTGAGCCTGTCTTTGTTTATTCCGAGCATGTCGCCGTAGAACTTCAATAGCCTTTTCTTGAAGGTGTCAGTTATCTTTTCAGAATACTGATAAAGCTTCCGAGACTTCCTTTTCATCCATATTCCTTCTGAGCAGACTGGACCAAGGATATTCCTCTCTCGTTTCTCTACGTCTTTAATAAGATATCTGCCTCCAATGATTGATATTTCCTAGGCGTACAGAACTTCAGGTTTGATTACTGTCTTATCTTATTTTGCGTTCTTGGATATTTTTTTTGTTATATCTATTCCAGTTGTTCCAACAGGTCTTCTGTAATTTTTAAACTCTCTCTTTGTTTACCTCACGATTCAGTACTGATAGCTGAATTACAGTACTTTTCCTAAGTTCTTGAATTAATTTACTTGATGAATTTTGCCGAATTTAATCGTTAGACTTGGGCCTTCAAGACAACGAGCTGATCCTTCCACGTAGACCTATTGCATTTTTTCATATGATATTTGGAGCGCAGTCTTAGCTGCAATTTCGTGAAGTATTTCTAGGACCTGCACTGTTTCGTGTTTATTGATAGAAAACTAAATCATCTGGGATAGCCAAGCATTGCAGAAGAATTTTGTTTTCGAGTAGTTGGCCAATAATATTTCTTTTGTTTCATTTTCCATGTCTCGATAACGTTTTCAAGGACAAGACTGAACAACAACGGAGATAGTCTTTCTTCTTGTCGAAGTCCTATGTTATTAGAAAATGGGTCAGAAAGTTCACCTTCAAATTGAACCTTTGAAGTTGTGGCTGTCAATAACAGTCTTTAAAAGTATCTTGTTTCCCTGTCGGTCTACTGGCTCAGGAGCTATCCTGAAGTCTACAAAATTGAGCACTGCTTGCATGATTTGACGGATTTCTTCTTCTTCTTCTTCTTCTTCTTCTCCTTGACGTTTCGGCCAGCTATGGACCAACTGCTCTCTTACTCGAGCTTTAACATTCGCCCAGTAACGCCTCGTGTGTTCTCGATGCTGTTTCCTGGCTTCACCCCACTTCTTGCCTATTGTTAGTTGAGGCTTTTCCTGGAAACTCTGGTGTTCTTTTAGTTTCATCTTAAGGGGATAACGCATCTGAATATCATGGTATGTAATTCCTACTTCATTTAAATCCTTTTCTACCTCTGTGAACCACGATCCCTTGGTTTTCTTACCCAGAAAGTAAGTAAAGATTTTGTTTAACAATCGCATTGGGCTCAGTCTTGTTATGAAAGCCGGATCTAAAGATCCTATAGGCTTTCATATAGCCGTGGTATAATGGAAAAAGTCTGTCTGTATGTATGTATGTATGTATGTGCGTGACGTTTTTGCGTTTAGCAAAGTACAGGTCGCAATTTTCAAGATATCGAGCTAAAATTTGGTACGGTGAAAGAGTTGGGGCCTGTAACGAACCCTATTGTTGGGTGTTAAAATCGGTGCAGGGCCGGACCTTTCTTTGGGGCCCTGAATTTCATCTTATTTTTTTGAATCGATATATCACGGAAACGGTTGGTCGTATCGAAAAATGTTAAATGTATAGGTGTAAGATCTCCGCGGTATGCCTGAAAATGTCCATTGTGCATGACATTTTTGCGTTTACCTAAGTACTGGTCGCAATTTTCAAGATATTAGGCTGAAATTTGGTACGATGAAAGAGTTAGTGACTGTGACGAATCCTATTGTTGGGCGTTAAAAACGGTACAGGGCCGGATCTTTTTTGGGGGCCCTGAATTTCGAACCTTTTTTTGGAATCGATATATCTCGGAAACGGTTGATCGTATCGAAAAATGTTAAATGTATTGGTGTAAGATCTCCGCGGTATGCAACTTTTTTACTCAAAACGATTTTTTGATATCTCTCACCGTTTTCGTTTTTTTGGGGCCCTGAAAATGTCCATTGTGCGTGACATTTTTGCGTTTACCTAAGTACTGGTCGCAATTTTCAAGATATTAAGCTGCAATTTGGTACGGTGAAAAAGTTAGTGACTGTGACGAATCCTATTGTTGGGCGTTAAAATCGGTGTAGGACCGGAACTTTTTTGGGGGCCCTGAATTTCAAACCTTTTTTTGGAATCGATATATCTCGGAAACGGTTGATCGTATCGAAAAATGTTAAATGTATTGGTGTAAGATCTCCGCGGTATGCAACTTTTTTACTCAAAACGATTTTTTGATATCTCTCACCGTTTTCGTTTTTTGGGGCCCTGAAAATGTCCATTGTGCGTGACATTTTTGCGTTTACCTTAGTACTGGTCGCAATTTTCAAGATATTAAGCTGCAATTTGGTACGGTGAAAAAGTTAGTGACTGTGACGAATCCTATTGTTGGGCGTTAAAATCGGTGCAGGACCGGATCATTTTTGGGGGCCCTGAATTTAAAACTTTTTTTTGGAATCGATATATCTCGGAAACGGTTGATCGTATCGAAAAATGTTAAAGGTATTGGTGTAAGATCTCCGCGGTATGCAACTTTTTTACTCAAAACGATTTTTTGATATCTCTCACCGTTTTCGTTTTTTGGGGCCCTGAAAATGTCCATTGTGCGTGACATTTTTGCGTTTACCTAAGTACTGGTCGCAATTTTCAAGATATTAAGCTGCAATTTGGTACGGTGAAAAAGTTAGTGACTGTGACGAATCCTATTGTTGGGCGTTAAAATCGGTGCAGGGCCGGATCTTTTTTGGGGGCCCTGAATTTCAAACCTTTTTTTGGAATCGATATATCTCGGAAATGGTTGATCGTATCGACAAATGTTAAAGGTATAGGTGTAAGATCTCCGCGGTATGCAACTTTTTTACTCAAAACGATTTTTTGATATCTCTCAAAGTTTCCTTTTTTTAGGGCCCTCAAAATGTCCATTGTATGTGTCATTTTTGCGTTTAGTTAATTACTGGTCGCTATTTTCAAGATATTAAGCTGACATTTGGTACGGTGAAAGAGTTAGTGACTGTGACAAATCCTATTGTTGGGCGTTAAAATCGGTGCAGGGCCGGATCTTTTTTGGGGGCCCTGAATTTCAAACCTTTTTTTGGAATCGATATATCTCGGAAACGGTTGAACGTATCGAAAAATGTTAAAGGTATTGGTGTAAGATCTCCGTAGTATGCAACTTTTTTACTCAAAACGATTTTTTGATATCTCTCACCGTTTTCGTTTTTTGGGGCCCTGAAAATGTCCATTGTGCGTGACATTTTTGCGTTTACCTAAGTACTGGTCGCAATTTTCAAGATATTAAGCTGCAATTTGGTACGGTGAAAAGGTTAGTGACTGTGACGAATCCTATTGTTGGGCGTTAAAATCGGTGCAGGACCGGATCTTTTTTGGGGGCCCTGAATTTCAAACTTTTTTTTTTGAATCGATATATCTCGGAAACGGTTGGTCGTATCGAAAAATGTTAAATGCATAGGTGTAAGATCTCCGCGGTATGCAACTTTTTTACTCAAAACGATTTTTTGATATCTCTCACCGTTTTCGTTTTTTGGGGCCCTGAAAATGTCCATTGTGCGTGACATTTTTGCGTTTACCTAAGTACTGGTCGCAATTTTCAAGATATTAAGCTGCAATTTGGTACGGTGAAAAAGATAGTGACTGTGACGAATCCTATTGTTGGGCGTTAAAATCGGTGCAGGGCCGGATCTTTTTTGGGGGCCCTGAATTTCAAACCTTTTTTTGGAATCGATATATCTCGGAAACGGTTGATCGTATCGAAAAATGTTAAATGTATTGGTGTAAGATCTCCGCGGTATGCAACTTTTTTACGCAAAACGATTTTTTGATATCTCTCACCGTTTTCGTTTTTAGGGGCCCTGAAAATGTCCATTGTGCGTGACATTTTTGCGTTTACCTAAGTACTGGTCGCAATTTTCAAGATATTAAGCTGCAATTTGGTACGGTGAAAAAGTTAGTGACTGTGACGAATCCTATTGTTGGGCGTTAAAATCGGTGCAGGACCGGATCTTTTTTGGGGGCCCTGAATTTCAAACTTTTTTTTGGAATCGATATATCTCGGAAACGGTTGATCGTATCGAAAAATGTTAAAGGTATTGGTGTAAGATCTCTGCGGTATGCAACTTTTTTATTCAAAACGATTTTTGATATCTCTCACCGTTTTCTTTTTTTGGGGCCCTGAAAATGTCCATTGTGCGTGACATTTTTGCGTTTAGCTAAGTACTGGTCGCAATTTTTAAGATATTAAGCTGAAATTTGGTACGATGAAAGAGTTAGTGACTGTGACGAATCCTGTTGTTGGGCGTTAAAAACGGTGCAGGGCCGGTTCTTTTTGAGGGGCCCTGAATTTCTAACTGTTTTTTGGAATCGATATATCTCGGAAACGGTTGGTCGTATCGAAAAATGTTAAATGTATAGGTGTAAGATCTCCGCGGTATCCAACTTTTTTACTCAAAACGATTTTTTGATATCTCTCAAAGTTTCCTTTTTTTTTGGGGCCCTCAAAATGTCCATTGTATGTGTCATTTTTGCGTTTAGTTAATTACTGGTCGCTATTTTCAAGATATTAAGCTGACATTTGGTACGGTGAAAGAGTTAGTGACTGTGACGAATCCTATTGTTGGGCGTTAAAATCGGTGCAGGGCCGGATCTTTTTTGGGGGCCCTGAATTTCAAACCTTTTTTTGGAATCGATATATCTCGGAAACGGTTGATCGTATCGAAAAATGTTAAAGGTATTGGTGTAAGACCTCCGCGGTATGCAACTTTTTTACTCAAAACGATTTTTTGATATCTCTCACCGTTTTCGTTTTTTGGGGCCCTGAAAATGTCCATTGTGCGTGACATTTTTCCGTTTACCTAAGTACTGGTCGCATTTTCAAGATATTAAGCTGCAATTTGGTACGGTGAAAAAGTTAGTGACTGTGACGAATCCTATTGTTGGGCGTTAAAATCGGTGCAGGGCCGGATCTTTTTTGGGGGCCCTGAATTTCAAACCTTTTTTTGGAATCGATATATCTCGGAAACGGTTGATCGTATCGAAAAATGTTAAAGGTATAGGTATAAGATCTCCGCGGTATGCAACTTTTTTACTCAAAACGATTTTTTGATATCTCAAAGTTTCCTTTTTTTGGGGCCCTCAAAATGTCCATTGTATGTGTCATTTTTGCGTTTAGTTAATTACTGGTCGCTATTTTCAAGATATTAAGCTGACATTTGGTACTGTGAAAGAGTTAGTGACTGTGACGAATCCTTTTGTTGGGCGTTAAAATCGGTGCAGGGCCGGATCTTTTTTGGGGGCCCTGAATTTCAAACCTTTTTTTGGAATCGATATATCTCGGAAACGGTTGATCGTATCGAAAAATGTTAAAGGTATTGGTGTAAGATCTCCGTGGTATGCAACTTTTTTACTCAAAACGATTTTTTGATATCTCTCACCGTTTTCTTTTTTTGGGGCCCTGAAAATGTCCATTGTGCGTGACATTTTTGCGTTTACCTAAGTACTGGTCGCAATTTTCAAGATATTAAGCTGCAATTTGGTACGGTGAAAAAGTTAGTGACTGTGACGAATCCTATTGTTGGGCGTTAAAATCGGTGCAGGACCGGATCTTTTTTGGGGGCCCTGAATTTCAATTTTTTTTTTGAATCGATATATCTCGGAAACGGTTGGTCGTATCGAAAAATGTTAAATGCATAGGTGTAAGATCTCCGCGGTATGCAACTTTTTTACTCAAAACGATTTTTTGATATCTCTCACCGTTTTCGTTTTTTGGGGCCCTGAAAATGTCCATTGTGCGTGACATTTTTGCGTTTACCTAAGTACTGGTCGCAATTTTCAAGATATTAAGCTGCAATTTGGTACGGTGAAAAAGTTAGTGACTGTGACGAATCCTATTGTTGGGCGTTAAAATCGGTGCAGGACCGGATCTTTTTTGGGGGCCCTGAATTTCAAACTTTTCTTGGAATCGATATATCTCGTAAACGGTTGATCGTATCGAAAATTGTGAAATGTACAGGTGTAAGATCTCCGCGATATGCAACTTTTTTACTCAAAACAATTTTTTGATATCTCTCACCATTTTCGTTTTTTGGGGCCCTGAAAATGTCCATTGTGCGTGACATTTTTGCGTTTACCTAAGTACTGGTCGCAATTTTCAAGATATTAAGCTGCAATTTGGTACGGTGAAAAAGTTAGTGACTGTGACGAATCCTATTCTTGGGCGTTAAAATCGGTGCAGGGCCGGATCTTTTTTGGGGGCCCTGAATTTCAATCCTTTTTTTGGAATCGATATATCTCGGAAACGGTTGATCGTATCGAAAAATGTTAAATGTACAGGTGTAAGATCTCCGCGAAATGCAACTTTTTTACTCAAAACAATTTTTTGATATCTCTCACCGTTTTCGCTTTTTGGGGCCCTGAAAATGTCCATTGTGCGTGACATTTTTGCGTTTACCTAAGTACTGGTCGCAATTTTCAAGATATTAAGCTGCAATTTGGTACGGTGAAAAAGATAGTGACTGTGACGAATCCAGTTGTTGGGCGTTAAAATCGGTGTAGGACCGGATCTTTTTTGGGGGCCCTGAATTTCAAACTTTCTTTGGAATCGATATATCTCGTAAACGGTTGATCGTATCGAAAATTGTTAAATGTACAGGTGTAAGATCTCCGCGAAATGCAACTTTTTTACTCAAAACAATTTTTTGATATCTCTCACCGTTTTCTTTTTTGGGGCCCTGAAAATGTCCATTGTGCGTGATATTTTTGCGTTTAGCTAAGTACTGGTCGCAATTTTCAAGATATTAAGCTGCAATTTGGTACGGTGAAAGAGTTAGTGACTGTGACGAATCCTATTGTTGGGCGTTAAAATCGGTGCAGGGCCGGATCTTTTTTGGGGGCCCCGAATTTCAAACCTTTTTTTGGAATCGATATATCTCGGAAACGGTTGATCGTATCGAAAAATGTTAAATGTATTGGTGTAAGATCTCCGCGGTATGCAACTTTTTTACTCAAAACGATTTTTTGATATCTCTCACCGTCTTCGTTTTTTGGGGCCCTGAAAATGTCCATTGGGCGTGACATTTTTGCGTTTACCTAAGTACTGGTCGCAATTTTCATGATATTAAGCTGAAATTTGGTAAAGTGAAAAAGTTAGTGACTGTGACGAATCCTGTTGTTGGGCGTTAAAATCGGTGTAGGACCGGATCTTTTTTGGGGGCCCTGAATTTCAAACTTTTTTTTGGAATCGGTATATCTCGGAAACGGTTGATCGTATCGAAAAATGTTAAAGGTATTGGTGTATGATCTCTGCGGTATGCAACTTTTTTACTCAAAACGATTTTTTGATATCTCTCACCGTTTTCTTTTTTTGGGGCCCTGAAAATGTCCATTGTGCGTGACATTTTTGCGTTTAGCTAAGTACTGGTCGCAATTTTTAAGATATTAAGCTGAAATTTGGTACGATGAAAGAGTTAGTGACTGTGACGAATCCTGTTGTTGGGCGTTAAAATCGGTGCAGGGCCGGTTCTTTTTGAGGGGCCCTGAATTTCTAACTGTTTTTTGGAATCGATATATCTCGGAAACGGTTGGTCGTATCGAAAAATGTTAAATGTATAGGTGTAAGATCTCCGCGGTATGCAACTTTTTTACTCAAAACGATTTTTTGATATCTCTCAAAGTTTCCTTTTTTTTGGGGCCCTCAAAATGTCCATTGTATGTGTCATTTTTGCGTTTAGTTAATTACTGGTCGCTATTTTCAAGATATTAAGCTGACATTTGGTACGGTGAAAGAGTTAGTGACTGTGACGAATCCTATTGTTGGGCGTTAAAATCGGTGCAGGGCCGGATATTTTTTGGGGCCCTGAATTTCAAACTTTTTTTTGGAATCGACAGATCTCGGAAACGGTTGATCGTATCGAAAAATGTTAAATGTATGGGCGTAAGATCTCCGCGGTATGCAACTTTTCTACTCAAAACGATTTTTTGATATCTCTCACCGTTTTCTTTTTTTGGTGCCCTGAAAATGTCCATTGTGCGTGACATTTTTGCGTTTAGCCAAGTACTGGTCGCAATTTTCAAGATATTAAGCTAAAATTTGGTACGATTAAAGAGTTTGTGACTGTGACGAATCCAGTTGTTGGGCGTTAAGATCGGTGCAGGGCCGGATCTTTTTTGGGGGCCCTGAATTTCTAACTGTTTTTTGGAATCGATATATCTCAGAAACGGTTGGTCGTATCGAAAAATGTTAAATGTACAGGTGTAAGATCTCCGTGGTATGCAACTTTTTTACTCAAAACGATTTTTTGATATCTCTCACCGTTTTCTTTTTTTGGGGCCCTGAAAATGTCCATTGTGCGAGACATTTTTGCGTTTGGCTTAGTACTGGTCTCAATTTTCAAGATATTAAGCTGAAATTTGGTACGGTGAAAGAGTTAGTGACTGTGACGAATCATATTATTGGGCGTTAAAATCGATACAGGGACCTTTTTGGGGGGCCCTTAATTTCATCCCTTTTTTTGGAATCGATATATCTCGTAAACGGTTGATCGTAGCGAAAATTGTTAAATGTACAGGTGTAAGATCTCCGCGGTATGCAACTTTTTTACTCAAAACAATTTTTTGATATCTCTCACCGTTTTCTTTTTTTGGGGCCCTGAAAATGTCCATTGTGCGTGACATTTTTGCGTTTAGCTAAGTACTGGTCGCAATTTTCAAGATATTAGGCTGAAATTTGGTACGATGAAAGAGTTGGTGACTGTGACGAATCCTATTGTTGGGCGTTAAAATCGGTGCAGGGCCGGATCTTTTTTGGGAGCCCTGAATTTCAAACTTTTTTTTGGCATCGATATATCTCGTAAACGGTTGATCGTATCGAAAATTGTTAAAAGTACAGGTGTAAGATCTCCGCGGTATGCAACTTTTTTACTCAAAACTATTTTTTGATATCTCTCACCGTTTTCTTTTTTTGGGGCCCAGAAAACGTCCATTGTGCGTGACATTTTTGGGTTTAGCTGAGTACTGATCGCAATTTTCGAGATATTATGCTGCAATTTGGTACGGTGAAAGATTTAGTGACTGTGACGAATCCTATTGTTGGGCGTTAAAATCGGTGCAGGGCCTGATCTTTTTGGGGGGCCCTGAATTTCAAACTTTTTTTTGGAATCGATATATCTCGGAAACGGTTGATCGTATCGAAAAATGTTAAATGTATTGGTGTAAGATCTCTGCGGTATGCACCTTTTTTACTCAAAACGATTTTTTGATATCTCTCACCGTTTTCTTTTTTGGGGGCCCTGAAAATGTCCATTGTGCGTGACATTTTTGCGTTTACCAAGGCACAGGTCGCAATTTTCAAGATATCAAGCAGAAATTTGGTACGGTGAAAGAGCTAGGGCCTATGAGGAACCCTATTGTTGGGCGTTAAAATCGGTGCAGGGCCGGACCTTTTTTTGGGGCCCTGAATTTCATCCCTTTTTTTGGAATCAATATATCTCGGAAACGGATGGTCGTATCGAAAAACGTCAAATGTAAAGGTGTAAGATCACCAGGGTATGGAACTATTTTACTCATAACGATTTTTTGATATCTCTCACCTTTTTCTCTTTTTGGGGCCCTGAAAATGTCCATTGTGCGTGACATATTTGGGTTTAGAGAAGTACAGGTCGCAATTTTCAAGATATCAAACTGAAATTTGGTGCGGTCACCACCTTGTTGGATTTTTGGTAACCAGGTTATTGAAAGTCCTATAGGTGAACTTATGTTCATAGCCCCTATGAACATTTAAAAATTCAGTTTGATTGATATAATAGATTCGTAGATATTGAGAACCATCTAAATATTTCGGATGGACGCCATGTTGGATTGTTATATGTATTGGCCATAGAGTCATGTACCATTAAAGAAAAATATTGCGTAGGTTCATTATTCAAACTTTCACCTCGATCGCATGATTACGACACATGAAAATAAAAACTTAATTTGAAAATTAGCACAGCCGCCATCTTGAGGTTATGTAAACAATTGAACCAAATTAAATACCAGTGCATTATAATGTGTATAAACATTTCCTGTGCCATGTTTCATTGCGTTTGGATCATTAAATCGTGATAAGAGTCTATATAAAACTTTCAACTTCGCGTGTCCGCCATGTTCGTTTTGTAGTTAACCGTATTTTGAAAGTCTCATAAGTGAACTTCCAGTGGTGCCCCTTATCTCCGTACAAAATTTCAGGGTGATACCGGTAATAATTTCAGAGATATAGAATGCCGGTGAAATATTTTGCACAACCGCCATCTTGAGGTTATGTAAACAATTGAACGAACTTAGATGTCAGGGCATTACAATGTGTATAAACATATACTGTACCAAGTCTCATTACGTTTGGTTGGTAAAATCGCGAGAAACGTCTATTTAAAGTCGCAACTTCGCTTGGCCGCCTTGTTATGAAAGCCGGATCTAAAGATCCTATAGGCTTTCATATAGCCGTGGTATATTGGAAAAAGTCTGTCTGTATGTATGTATGTATGTATGTATGTATGTGCGTGACGTTTTTGCGTTTAGCAAAGTACAGGTCGCAATTTTCAAGATATCGAGCTGAAATTTAGTACGGTGAAAGAGTTGGGGCCTGTGACGAACCCTATTGTTGGGCGTTAAAATCGGTGCAGGGCCGGACCTTCTTTTGGGGCCCTGAATTTCATCCTATTTTTTTGAATCGATATATCTCGGAAACGGTTGGTCGTATCGAAAATGTTAAATGTATAGGTGTAAGATCTCCGCGGTATGCAACTTTTTTACTCAAAACGATTTTTTGATATCTCTCACCGTTTTCTTTTTTTGGGGCCCTGAAAATGTCCATTGTGCGTGACATTTTTGCGTTTAGCTATGTACTGGTCGCAAGTTTCAAGATATTCAGCTAAAATTTGGTGCGGTGAAAGAGTTAGTGACTGTTAAGAATCCTATTGTTGGGCGTTAAAATCGGTGCAGGGCCGGATCTTTTTTGGGGGCCCTGAATGTCAAACTTTTTTTTGGAATCGATATATCTCGGAAACGGTTGGTCGCATCGAAAAATGTTAAATCTACAGGTGTTAGATCTCCGCGGTATGCAACTTTTTTACTCAAAACGATTTTTTGATATCTTGCACCGTTTTAATTTTTTGGGGCCCTGAAAATGTCCATTGTGTGTGACATTTTTGCGTTTAGCTAAGTACTGGTCGCAATTTTCAAGATATTAAACTCAAATTTGGTACGGAGAAAGAGTTAGTGACTGTGACGAATCCTATTGTTGGGCGTTAAGATCGGTGCAGGGACGGATCATTTTTGGGGGCCCTGAATTTCAAACTTTTTGATGGAATCAATATATCTCGGAAACGGTTGGTCGTATCGAAGAATGTTAAATGTACAGGAGTAAGATCTCCGCGATATGCAACTTTTTTACAAAAAACGATTTTTTGATATCTCTCACCGTTTTCAATTTTTGGGGCCCTGAAAATGTCCATTGTGCGTGACATTTTTGCGTTTAGCTAAGTGCTGGTCGCAATTTTCAAGATAATAAGCTGAAATTTGGTACGGTGAAAGAGTTAAAGACTGTGACAAATCCTTTTGTTGGGCGTTAATATCGGTGCAGGGCCGGATCTTTTTGGGGAGCCCTGAATTTCGAACTGTTTTTTGGAATCGATATATCTCGGAAACGGTTGGTCGTATCGAAAAATGTTAAATGTACAGGAGTAAGATCTTCGCGGTATGCAACTTTTTTACTCAAAACGATTTTTTGATATCTCTCACCGTTTTCTTTTTTTTTGGGGCCCTGAAAATGTCCATTGTGCGTGACATTTTTGTGTTTGGCTAAGTACTGGTCGCAATTTTCAAGATATTAAACTGAAATTTGGTACGATGAAAGAGTTAGTGACTGTGACGAATCCTATTGTTGGGCGTTAAAATCGGTGTAGGGCCGGATCTTTTTTGGGGGCCCTGAATTTCAATTTTTTTTTTGGAATCGATATATCTCGGAAACGATTGATCGTATCGAAAAATGTTAAAGGTATAGGATTAAGATCTCCGCGGTATGCAACTTTTCTACTCAAAACGATTTTTTGATATCTCTCACCGTTTTCTTTTTTTGGGGCCCTGAAAATGTCCATTGTGTGTGACATTTTTGCGTATAGCTAAGTACTCGTCGCAATTTTCAAGATATTAAGCTGAAATTTGGTACGGTGAAAGATTTAGTGACTGTGACGAATCCTATTGTTGGGCGTTAAGATCGGTGCAGGGCCGGATCTTTTTTGGGGGCCCTGAATTTCAAACTTTTTTTGGAATCTATATATCTCGGAAACGGTTGATCGTATCGAAAAATGTTAAATGTATAGGTGTAAGATCTTCGCGGTATGCAACATTTTTACTCAAAACGATTTTTTGATATCTCTCACCATTTTCCTTTGTTGGGGCCGTGTATTTCATTCTTTTTTTCGAATCGTTATATCTTGGAAAGCGTCGATCCTATCGAAAAAAGTTAAATCTACAGGTGTAAGATCTCAGTGATTTGCACCTCCTCTACCCCTTATCTTATTTTGATATCTCTCACAGTTTTAATGTTATTAAATGTTTTGGTTTTTGAAAACAAATGGGGCCCAAATGTATATAACAACTGGTAAAAATTCAACTTATGGTCTAATTGAATTCTACGGAAAATTATCTATAATTTATTACTCGTTTTAACCTTTCCAATAAGTTGAATCATGTATTTACATCAACAAGATTTTTCCACTTCCAAGGACGTCCCGGCTTTCATAACCATGTGATGGTGTCAGCATTGCCTAGAATAATATTCTATAATTTTCCTACATTTCCTTGCAATCGGGTCGAAGGTCGGAAATGCAATTCCGCAGGCCTTGCCGCCAACGAAGTTGTTGTTTGAGATTATAACCCCTCCTGCTGGCCCCTTGCTGCTGCGCCACCGTCTCATCAAAAGCAGGTCGTGCTGCGTGGACTCCTACTTGTTATGAAAGCCGGATCTAAAGATCCTATGGGCTTTCATATAGCCGTGGTATGTGGGAAAAAGTCTGTCTGTATGTATGAATGTATGTGCGTGACGCTTTTGCGTTTAGCAAAGTACAGGTCGCAATTTTCAAGATATCGAGCTGAAATTCGGTACGGTGAAAGAGTTGGGGCCTGTGACGAACCCTATTGTTGGGCGTTAAAATCGGTGCAGGGCCGGACCTTTTTTTGGGGCCCTGAATTTCATCCTATTTTTTTGAATCGATATATCTCGGAAACGGTTGGTCGTATCGAAAAATGTTAAATGTATAGGTGTAAGATCTCCGCGGTATGCAACTTTTTTACTCAAAACGATTTTTTGATATCTCTCACCGTTTTCGTTTTTTGGGGCCCTGGAAATGTCCATTGTGCGTGACATTTTTGCGTTTACCTAAGTACTGGTAGCAATTTTCAAGATATTAAGCTGCAATTTGGTACGGTGAAAAAGTTAGTGATTGTGACGAATCCTGTTGTTGGGCGTTAAAATCGGTGCAGGGCCGGATCTTTTTTGGGGGCCCTGAATTTCAAACTTTTTTTTGGAATCGATATATCTCGGAAACGGTTAATCGTATCGAAAAATGTTAAAGGTATTGGTGTAAGATTTCTGCGGTATGCAACTTTTTTACCCAAAACGATTTTTGATATCTCTCACCGTTTTCTTTTTTTGGGGCCCTGAAAATGTCCATTGTGCGTGACATTTTTGCGTTTAGCTAAGTACTGGTCGCAATTTGTAAGATATTAAGCTGAAATTTGGTACGATGAAAGAGTTAGTGACTGTGACGAATCCTATTGTTGGGCGTTAAAATCGGTGCAGGGCCGGTTCTTTTTGAGGGGCCCTGAATTTCTAACTGTTTTTTGGAATCGATATATCTCGGAAACGGTTGGTCGTATCGAAAAATGTTAAATGTATAGGTGTAAGATCTCCGCGGTATGCAACTTTTTTTTACTCAAAACGATTTTTTGATATCTTTCAAAGTTTCCTTTTTTTTTGGGCCCTCAAAATGTCCATTGTATGTGTCATTTTTGCGTTTAGTTAATTACTGGTCGCTATTTTCAAGATATTAAGCTGACATTTGGTACGGTGAAAGAGTTAGTGACTGTGACGAATCCTATTGTTGGGCGTTAAAATCGGTGCAGGGCCGGATATTTTTTGGGGCCCTGAATTTCAAACTTTTTTTTGGAATCGATATATCTCGGAAACGGTTGATCGTATCGAAAAATGTTAAAGGTATTGGTGTAAGATCTCTGCGGTATGCAACTTTTTTACCCAAAACGATTTTTGATATCTCTCACCGTTTTCTTTTTTTGGGGCCCTGAAAATGTCCATTGTGCGTGACATTTTTGCGTTTAGCTAAGTACTGTTCGCAATTTTTAAGATATTAAGCTGAAATTTGGTACGATGAAAGAGTTAGTGACTGTGACGAATCCTATTGTTGGGCGTTAAAATCGGTGCAGGGCCGGTTCTTTTTGAGGGGCCCTGAATTTCTAACTGTTTCTTGGAATCGATATATCTCGGAAACGGTTGGTCGTATCGAAAAATGTTAAATGTATAGGTGTAAGATCTCCGCGGTATGCAACTTTTTTACTCAAAACGATTTTTTGATATCTTTCAAAGTTTCCTTTTTTTTGGGGCCCTCAAAATGTCCATTGTATGTGTCATTTTTGCGTTTAGTTAATTACTGGTCGCTATTTTCAAGATATTAAGCTGACATTTGGTACGGTGAAAGAGTTAGTGACTGTGACGAATCCTATTGTTGGGCGTTAAAATCGGTGCAGGGCCGGATATTTTTGGGGCCCTGAATTTCAAACTTTTTTTTGGAATCGATATATCTCGGAAACGGTTGATCGTATCGAAAAATGTTAAAGGTATTGGTGTAAGATCTCTGCGGTATGCAACTTTTTTACCCAAAACGATTTTTGATATCTCTCACCGTTTTCTTTTTTTGGGGCCCTGAAAATGTCCATTGTGCGTGACATTTTCGCGTTTAGCTAAGTACAGGTCGCAATTCTCATGATATCGAGCTGAAATTTGGTACGGTGAAAGAGTTGGGGCCTGTGACGAACCCTATTGTTGGGCGTTAAAATCGGTGAAGGGCCGGACCTTTTTTTGGGGCCCTGAATTTCATCCTATTTTTTTTAATCGATATATCTCGGAAACGGTCGGTCGTATCGAAAAATGTTAAAGGTATAGTTGTAAGATCACCGCGGTATGCAACTTTTTACTCCAAACTATTTTTTGATATCTCTCACCGTTTTCATTTTTGGGGCCCCGAAAATGTCCATTGTGCGTGACATTTTTGCGTTTAGCTAAGTACTGGTCGCAATTTTCAAGATATTAAGCTGAAATTTGGTACGGTGAAAGAGTTAGTGACTGTGACGAACCCTGTTGTTGGGCGTTAAGATCGGTGCAGGGCCGGATCTTTTTTGGGGGCCCTGAATTTCTAACTGTTTTTTGGAATCGATATATCTCAGAAACGGTTGGTCGTATCGAAAAATGTTAATTCTACAGGTGTAAGATCTCCGTGGTATGCAACTTTTTTACTCTAAACGATTTTTTGATATCTCTCACCGTTTTCTATTTTTTGGGCCCTGAACATGTCCATTGTGCGTGACATTTTTGGGTTTAGCGAAGTACAGGTCGTAATTTTCAAATTTAGAGCTGTGAAAGAGTTGGACACTGTGAGGAAACCAGTTGTCGGGCGTTAAAAACGGCGCAGGGCCGGATCTTTTTGGGGGGCCCAGAATTTCAAACTTTTTTTTGAATCGATATATCTCGGAAACGGTGGGCGCATCGAAAAACGTTAAACGTTCAGGTGTAAGATTTCTGCGGTATGCATCTTTTTTACTCATAACGATTTTTTGATATCTCTCACCGTTTTCTTAATTTGGAGCCCTGAAGATGTTATTAAATGTTTTTGGTTTAAAAAAAAATGGGGCCCAAATGTTTATGATAATAGGTAAAAATTTTAACGATGGTCTAATTGAATTCTACGGAAAATTATCTATAATAACCCGTTTTCACCTTTTCAATAAGTTAAATAATGTATTTACAGCTGTAATATACTTTCCATTTCCCAGGACGTCCGGCTTTCATAACCTCGTGATGGTGTCAGCATTGCCTAGAATAACATTTTATAATTTTCCTACATTGCCACACAATCGGGCCAAAGGCCCGAAATGCTAGGCATCAGGCCTTGCCGCCAACGAAGTTGTTGTGTGAGATTATTGCCCATCTTGCTCGCCGCAATGTTGCGCGACCGTCTAATCAAAAGCAGGTCAAAGTGCTGCGTGGACTCCTACTTGTTATGAAAGCCGGATCTAAAGATCCTATGGGCTTTCATATAGCCGTGGTATGTGGGAAAAAGTCTGTCTGTATGTATGAATGTATGTGCGTGACGCTTTTGCGTTTAGCAAAGTACAGGTCGCAATTTTCAAGATATCGAGCTGAAATTTGGTACGGTGAAAGAGCTGGGGCCTGTGACGAACCCTATTGTTGGGCGTTAAAATCGGTGCAGGGCCGGACCTTTTTTTGGGGCCCTGAATTTCATCCTATTTTTTGAATCGATATATCTCGGAAACGGTTGGTCGTATCGAAAAATGTTAAATGTATAGGTGTAAGATCTCCGCGGTATGCAACTTTTTTACTCAAAACGATTTTTTGATATCTCTCACCGTTTTCGTTTTTTGGGGCCCTGGAAATGTCCATTGTGCGTGACATTTTTGCGTTTACCTAAGTACTGGTAGCAATTTTCAAGATATTAAGCTGCAATTTGGTACGGTGAAAAAGTTAGTGACTGTGACGAATCCTGTTGTTGGGCGTTAAAATCGGTGCAGGGCCGGATCTTTTTTGGGGGCCCTGAATTTCGAACCTTTTTTTGGAATCGATATATCTCGGAAACGGTTGATCGTATCGAAAAATGTTAAATGTATTGGTGTAAGATCTCCGCGGTATGCAACTTTTTTACTCAAAACGATTTTTTGATATCTCTCACCGTTTTCGTTTTTTGGGGCCCTGAAAATGTCCATTGTGCGTGACATTTTTGCGTTTACCTAAGTACTGGTCGCAATTTTCAAGATATTAAGCTGCAATTTGGTACGGTGAAAAAGTTAGTGACTGTGACGAATCCTATCGTTGGGCGTTAAAATCGGTGCAGGACCGGATCTTTTTTGGGGGCCCTGAATTTCAAACTTTTTTTTGGAATCGATATATCTCGGAAACGGTTGATCGTATCGAAAAATGTTAAAGGTATTGGTGTAAGATCTCTGCGGTATGCAACTTTTTTACCCAAAACGATTTTTGATATCTCTCACCGTTTTCTTTTTTTGGGGCCCTGAAAATGTCCATTGTGCGTGACATTTTTGCGTTTAGCTAAGTACTGGTCGCAATTTTTAAGATATTAAGCTGAAATTTGGTACGATGAAAGAGTTAGTGACTGTGACGAATCCTATTGTTGGGCGTTAAAATTGGTACAGGGCCGGTTCTTTTTGAGGGGCCCTGAATTTCTAACTGTTTTTTGGAATCGATATATCTCGGAAACAGTTGGTCGTATCGAAAAATGTTAAATGTATAGGTGTAAGATCTCCGCGGTATGCAACTTTTTTACTCAAAACGATTTTTTGATATCTCTCAAAGTTTCCTTTTTTTTTGGGGCCCTCAAAATGTCCATTGTATGTGTCATTTTTGCGTTTAGTTAATTACTGGTCGCTATTTTCAAGATATTAAGCTGACATTTGGTACGGTGAAAGAGTTAGTGACTGTGACGAATCCTATTGTTGGGCGTTAAAATCGGTGCAGGGCCGGATACTTTTTGGGGCCCTGAATTTCAAACTTTTTTTTGGAATCGACAGATCTCGGAAACGGTTGATCGTATCGAAAAATGTTAAAGGTATGGGTGTAAGATCTCCGCGGTATGCAACTTTTCTACTCAAAACGATTTTTTGATATCTCTCACCGTTTTCTTTTTTTGGTGCCCTGAAAATATCCATTGTGCGTGACATTTTTGCGTTTAGCCAAGTACTGGTCGCAATTTTCAAGATATTAAGCTAAAATTTGGTACGATTAAAGAGTTTGTGACTGTGACGAATCCAGTTGTTGGGCGTTAAGATCGGTGCAGGGCCGGATCTTTTTTGGGGGCCCTGAATTTCTAACTGTTTTTTGGAATCGATATATCTCAGAAACGGTTGGTCGTATCGAAAAATGTTAAACGTACAGGTGTAAGATCTCCGTGGTATGCAACTTTTTTACTCAAAACGATTTTTTGATATCTCTCACCGTTTTCTTTTTTTGGGGCCCTGAAAATGTCCATTGTGCGAGACATTTTTGCGTTTGGCTTAGTACTGGTCTCAATTTTCAAGATATTAAGCTGAAATTTGGTACGGTGAAAGAGTTAGTGACTGTGACGAATCATATTATTGGGCGTTAAAATCGATACAGGGACCTTTTTGGGGGGCCCTTAATTTCATCCCTTTTTTTGGAATCGATATATCTCGTAAACGGTTGATCGTAGCGAAAATTGTTAAATGTACAGGTGTAAGATCTCCGCGGTATGCAACTTTTTTACTCAAAACAATTTTTTGATATCTCTCACCGTTTTCTTTTTTTGGGGCCCTGAAAATGTCCATTGTGCGTGACATTTTTGCATTTAGCTAAGTACTGGTCGCAATTTTCAAGATATTAGGCTGAAATTTGGTACGATGAAAGAGTTGGTGACTGTGACGAATCCTATTGTTGGGCGTTAAAATCGGTGCAGGGCCGGATCTTTTTTGGGAGCCCTGAATTTCAAACTTTTTTTTTGGCATCGATATATCTCGTAAACGGTTGATCGTATCGAAAATTGTTAAAAGTACAGGTGTAAGATCTCCGCGGTATGCAACGTTTTTACTCAAAACTATTTTTTGATATCTCTCACCGTTTTCTTTTTTTGGGGCCCAGAAAACGTCCATTGTGCGTGACATTTTTGGGTTTAGCTGAGTACTGATCGCAATTTTCAAGATATTATGCTGCAATTTGGTACGGTGAAAGATTTAGTGACTGTGACGAATCCTATTGTTGGGCGTTAAAATCGGTGCAGGGCCGGATCTTTTTTGGGGGCCCTGAATTTCAAACTTTTTTTTGGAATCGATATATCTCGGAAACGGTTGATCGAATCGAAAAATGTTAAATGTATTGGTGTAAGATCTCCGCGGTATGCACCTTTTTTACTCAAAACGATTTTTTGATATCTCTCACCGTTTTCTTTTTTGGGGGCCCTGAAAATGTCCATTGTGCGTGACATTTTTGCGTTTACCAAGGCACAGGTCGCAATTTTCAAGATATCAAGCAGAAATTTGGTACGGTGAAAGAGCTAGGGCCTATGAGGAACCCTATTGTTGGGCGTTAAAATCGGTGCAGGGCCGGACCTTTTTTTGGGGCCCTGAATTTCATCCCTTTTTTTGGAATCAATATATCTCGGAAACGGATGGTCGTATCGAAAAACGTCAAATGTAAAGGTGTAAGATCACCAGGGTATGGAACTATTTTACTCATAACGATTTTTTGATATCTCTCACCTTTTTCTCTTTTTGGGGCCCTGAAAATGTCCATTGTGCGTGACATATTTGGGTTTAGAGAAGTACAGGTCGCAATTTTCAAGATATCAAACTGAAATTTGGTGCGGTCACCACCTTGTTGGATTTTTGGTAACCAGGTTATTGAAAGTCCTATAGGTGAACTTATGTTCATAGCCCCTATGAACATTTAAAAATTCAGTTTGATTGATATAATAGATTCGTAGATATTGAGAACCATCTAAATATTTCGGATGGACGCCATGTTGGATTGTTATATGTATTGGCCATAGAGTCATGTACCATTAAAGAAAAATATTGCGTAGGTTCATTATTCAAACTTTCACCTCGATCGCATGATTACGACACATGAAAATAAAAACTTAATTTGAAAATTAGCACAGCCGCCATCTTGAGGTTATGTAAACAATTGAACCAAATTAAATACCAGTGCATTATAATGTGTATAAATATTTCCTGTGCCATGTTTCATTGCGTTTGGATCATTAAATCGTGATAAGAGTCTATATAAAACTTTCAACTTCGCGTGTCCGCCATGTTCGTTTTGTAGTTAACCGTATTTTGAAAGTCTCATAAGTGAACTTCCAGTGGTGCCCCTTATCTCCGTACAAAATTTCAGGGTGATACCGGTAATAATTTCAGAGATATAGAATGCCGGTGAAATATTTTGCACAACCGCCATCTTGAGGTTATGTAAACAATTGAACGAACTTAGATGTCAGGGCATTACAATGTGTATAAACATATACTGTACCAAGTCTCATTACGTTTGGTTGGTAAAATCGCGAGAAACGTCTATTTAAAGTCGCAACTTCGCTTGGCCGCCTTGTTATGAAAGCCGGATCTAAAGATCCTATAGGCTTTCATATAGCCGTGGTAGGATTTTTCGAGATCTCGGAAACTAAGCTTCGCCCACGTTTCAAACCTATACCAATCGAATCAGAGTCGAAAAAAAAATTTCAAAAAAAGTCTGTCTGTATGTATGTATGTATGTATGTATGTATGTACGTATGTGCGTGACGTTTTTGCGTTTAGCAGAGTACAGGTCGCAATTTTCAAGATATCGAGCTGAAATTTGGTACGGTGAAAGAGTTTGGGCCTGTGACGAACCCTATTGTTGGGCGTTAAAATCGGCCCAGGGCCGGACCTTTTTTTGGGGCCCTGAATTTCAACCTATTTTTTTGAATCGATATATCTCGGAAACGGCTGGTCGTATCGAAAAACGTTAAATCTACGGGTGTAAGATCTCCGCGGTATGCAACTTTTTTACTCTTAATGATTTTTTGATATTTCTCACCGTTTTCTTTTTTTGGGGCCCTGAAAATGTCCATTGTGCATGACATTTTTGCCTTTAGCTAATTACTGGTCGCAATTTTCAAGATATAAAGCTGAAATTTGGTACGATGAAAGAGATAGTGACTGTGACGAATTCTATTGTTGGGCGTTAAAATCGGTGCAGGGCCGGATCTTTTTTGGGGGCCCTGAATTTCAAACTTTTTTTTGGAATCGATATATCTCGGAAATGGTTGGTCGTATCGAAAAAAGTTAAAGGTATAGGTGTAAGATCTCCGCAGTATGCAACTTTTTTACTCAAAACGATTTTTTGATATCTCTCACCGTTTTCTTTTTTTGGGGCCCTGAAAATGTCCATTGTGCGTGACATTTTTGCGTTTAGCTAAGTACTGGTCGCAATTTTCAAGATATTAAACTGAAATTTGGTACGATGAAAGAGTTAGTGACTGTGACGAATCTTGCTGTTGGGCGTTAAAATCGGTGCAGGGCCGGATCTTTTTTGGGGGCCCTGAATTTTTTGGAATCGATATATCTCTGAAAGGGTTGCTCGAATCGAAAAATGGTAAAGGTATAGGTGTAAGATCTCAGCGGTATGCAACTTTTTTACTCAAATCGATTTTTTGATATCTCTCACCGTTTTCGTTTTTTGGGGCCCTGAAAATGTCCATTGTGCGTGACATTTTTGCGTTTAGCTAAGTACTGGTCGCAATTTTAAGAATATTAAGCTGAAATATGGCACGGTGAAAGAGTTAGTGACTGTGACGAATCCTATTGTTGGGCGTTAAGATCAGTGCAGGGCCTTATCTTTTTTGGGGGTCCTGAATTTCAAACTTTTTTTGGAATCGATATATCTCGGAAACGGTTGATCGTATCGAAAAATGTTACGGGTATAAGTGTAAGATCTCCGCGGTATGCAACTTTTTTACTCAAAACGATTTTTTGATATCTCCCACCGTTTTCTTTATTTGGGGCCCTGAAAATGTCCATTGTGCGTGACATTTTTGCGTTTAGCTAAGTACTGGTCGCAATTTTCAAGATATTATGCTGAAATTTGGTACGGTGGAAGAGTTAGTGACTGTGACGCATCCTGTTGTTGGGCGTGAAAATCGGTGCAGGGCCGGATCCTTTTTGGGGGCCCTGAATTTCAAACTTTTTTTCGGATTCGATATATCTCGGAAACGGTTGGTCGTATCGAAAAACGTTAAATGTACAGGTGTAAGATCTCCGCGGTATGCAACTTTTTTACTCAAAACGATTTTTGATATCTCTCACAGTTTTATTTTTTGGGGCCCTGAAGATGTGCGTATGTGCGTGGCGTTTTTGGATTGAGCAAAGTACAGGTCGCAATTTTCAAGATATCAAGCTGAAATTTGGAGCGGTAAAAGAGCTAGAGCCTATGAGGGACCCTATTTTTGGGCGATAAAATCGGTGCAGGGCCGGATCTTTTTGGGGGACCCTGAATTTGAAACTCTTTTGGAATCGATATATCTCGGAGACGGTTGGTCATATCGAAAAAAGTTAAATAGACAGGTGTAAAATCTCCGCGGTATGCAACTTTTTTACTCAAAACGATTTTTTGATATCTCTCACCGTTTTCGTTTTTTGGGGCCCTGGAAATGTCCATTGTGCGTGACATTTTTGCGTTTACCTAAGTACTGGTAGCAATTTTCAAGATATTAAGCTGCAATTTGGTACGGTGAAAAAGTTAGTTACTGTGACGAATCCTGTTGTTGGGCGTTAAAATCGGTGCAGGGCCGGATCTTTTTTGGGGGCCCTGAATTTCGAACCTTTTTTTGGAATCGATATATCTCGGAAACGGTTGATCGTATCGAAAAATGTTAAATGTATTGGTGTAAGATCTCCGCGGTATGCAACTTTTTTACTCAAAACGATTTTTTGATATCTCTCACCGTTTTCGTTTTTTTGGGGCCCTGAAAATGTCCATTGTGCGTGACATTTTTGCGTTTACCTAAGTACTGGTCGCAATTTTCAAGATATTAAGCTGCAATTTGGTACGGTGAAAAAGTTAGTGACTGTGACGAATCCTATTGTTGGGCGTTAAAATCGGTGCAGGACCGGATCTTTTTTGGGGGCCCTGAATTTCAAACTTTTTTTTGGAATCGATATATCTCGGAAACGGTTGATCGTATCGAAAAATGTTAAAGGTATTGGTGTAAGATCTCTGCGGTATGCAACTTTTTTACCCAAAACGATTTTTGATATCTCTCACCGTTTTCTTTTTTTGGGGCCCTGAAAATGTCCATTGTGCGTGACATTTTTGCGTTTAGCTAAGTACTGGTCGCAATTTTTAAGATATTAAGCTGAAATTTGGTACGATGAAAGAGTTAGTGACTGTGACGAATGCTATTGTTGGGCGTTAAAATCGGTGCAGGGCCGGTTCTTTTTGAGGGGCCCTGAATTTCTAACTGTTTTTTGGAATCGATATATCTCGGAAACGGTTGGTCGTATCGAAAAATGTTAAATGTATAGGTGTAAGATCTCCGCGGTATGCAACTTTTTTTTACTCAAAACGATTTTTTGATATCTTTCAAAGTTTCCTTTTTTTTGGGCCCTCAAAATGTCCATTGTATGTGTCATTTTTGCGTTTAGTTAATTACTGGTCGCTATTTTCAAGATATTAAGCTGACATTTGGTACGGTGAAAGAGTTAGTGACTGTGACGAATCCTATTGTTGGGCGTTAAAATCGGTGCAGGGCCGGATATTTTTTGGGGCCCTGAATTTCAAACTTTTTTTTGGAATCGATATATCTCGGAAACGGTTGATCGTATCGAAAAATGTTAAAGGTATTGGTGTAAGATCTCTGCGGTATGCAACTTTTTTACCCAAAACGATTTTTGATATCTCTCACCGTTTTCTTTTTTAGGGGCCCTGAAAATGTCCATTGTGCGTGACATTTTTGCGTTTAGCTAAGTACTGTTCGCAATTTTTAAGATATTAAGCTGAAATTTGGTACGATGAAAGAGTTAGTGACTGTGACGAATCCTATTGTTGGGCGTTAAAATCGGTGCAGGGCCGGTTCTTTTTGAGGGGCCCTGAATTTCTAACTGTTTTTTGGAATCGATATACCTCGGAAACGGTTGGTCGTATCGAAAAATGTTAAATGTATAGGTGTAAGATCTCCGCGGTATGCAACTTTTTTACCCAAAACGATTTTTTGATATCTTTCAAAGTTTCCTTTTTTTTGGGGCCCTCAAAATGTCCATTGTATGTGTCATTTTTGCGTTTAGTTAATTACTGGTCGCTATTTTCAAGATATTAAGCTGACATTTGGTACGGTGAAAGAGTTAGTGACTGTGACGAATCCTATTGTTGGGCGTTAAAATCGGTGCAGGGCCGGATATTTTTGGGGCCCTGAATTTCAAACTTTTTTTTGGAATCGATATATCTCGGAAACGGTTGATCGTATCGAAAAATGTTAAAGGTATTGGTGTAAGATCTCTGCGGTATGCAACTTTTTTACCCAAAACGATTTTTGATATCTCTCACCGTTTTCTTTTTTTGGGGCCCTGAAAATGTCCATTGTGCGTGACATTTTCGCGTTTAGCTAAGTACAGGTCGCAATTCTCAAGATATCGAGCTGAAATTTGGTACGGTGAAAGAGTTCGGGCCTGTGACGAACCCTATTGTTGGGCGTTAAAATCGGTGTAGGGCCGGACCTTTTTTTGGGGCCCTGAATTTCATCCTATTTTTTTTAATCGATATATCTCGGAAACGGTCGGTCGTATCGAAAAATGTTAAAGGTATAGTTGTAAGATCACCGCGGTATGCAACTTTTTACTCCAAACTATTTTTTGATATCTCTCACCGTTTTCATTTTTGGGGCCCCGAAAATGTCCATTGTGCGTGACATTTTTGCGTTTAGCTAAGTACTGGTCGCAATTTTCAAGATATTAAGCTGAAATTTGGTACGGTGAAAGAGTTAGTGACTGTGACGAACCCTGTTGTTGGGCGTTAAGATCGGTGCAGGGCCGGATCTTTTTTGGGGGCCCTGAATTTCTAACTGTTTTTTGGAATCGATATATCTCAGAAACGGTTGGTCGTATCGAAAAATGTTAAGTGTACAGGTGTAAGATCTCCGTGGTATGCAACTTTTTTACTCTAAACGATTTTTTGATATCTCTCACCGTTTTCTATTTTTTGGGCCCTGAACATGTCCATTGTGCGAGACATTTTTGGGTTTAGCGAAGTACAGGTCGTAATTTTCAAATTTAGAGCTGTGAAAGAGTTGGACACTGTGAGGAAACCAGTTGTCGGGCGTTAAAAACGGCGCAGGGCCGGATCTTTTTGGGGGGCCCAGAATTTCAAACTTTTTTTTTGAACCGATATATCTCGGAAACGGTGGGCGCATCGAAAAACGTTAAACGTTCAGGTGTAAGATTTCTGCGGTATGCATCTTTTTTACTCATAACGATTTTTTGATATCTCTCACCGTTTTCTTAATTTGGAGCCCTGAAGATGTTATTAAATGTTTTTGGTTTAAAAAAAAATGGAGCCCAAATGTTTATGATAATAGGTAAAAATTTTAACGATGGTCTAATTGAATTCTACGGAAAATTATCTATAATAACCCGTTTTCACCTTTTCAATAAGTTAAATAATGTATTTACAGCTGTAATATACTTTCCATTTCCCAGGACGTCCGGCTTTCATAACCTCGTGATGGTGTCAGCATTGCCTAGAATAACATTTTATAATTTTCCTACATTGCCACACAATCGGGCCAAAGGCCCGAAATGCTAGGCATCAGGCCTTGCCGCCAACGAAGTTGTTGTGTGAGATTATTGCCCATCTTGCTCGCCGCAATGTTGCGCGACCGTCTAATCAAAAGCAGGTCAAAGTGCTGCGTGGACTCCTACTTGTTATGAAAGCCGGATCTAAAGATCCTATGGGCTTTCATATAGCCGTGGTATGTGGGAAAAAGTCTGTCTGTATGTATGAATGTATGTGCGTGACGCTTTTGCGTTTAGCAAAGTACAGGTCGCAATTTTCAAGATATCGAGCTGAAATTTGGTACGGTGAAAGAGTTGGGGCCTGTGACGAACCCTATTGTTGGGCGTTAAAATCGGTGCAGGGCCGGACCTTTTTTTGGGGCCCTGAATTTCATCCTATTTTTTTGAATCGATATATCTCGGAAACGGTTGGTCGTATCGAAAAATGTTAAATGTATAGGTGTAAGATCTCCGCGGTATGCAACTTTTTTACTCAAAACGATTTTTTGATATCTCTCACCGTTTTCGTTTTTTGGGGCCCTGGAAATGTCCATTGTGCGTGACATTTTTGCGTTTACCTATGTACTGGTAGCAATTTTCAAGATATTAAGCTGCAATTTGGTACGGTGAAAAAGTTAGTGACTGTGACGAATCCTGTTGTTGGGCGTTAAAATCGGTGCAGGGCCGGATCTTTTTTGGGGGCCCTGAATTTCGAACCTTTTTTTGGAATCGATATATCTCGGAAACGGTTGATCGTATCGAAGAATGTTAAATCTATTGGTGTAAGATCTCCGCGGTATGCAACTTTTTTACTCAAAACGATTTTTTGATATCTCTCACCGTTTTCGTTTTTTGGGGCCCTGAAAATGTCCATTGTGCGTGACATTTTTGCGTTTACCTAAGTACTGGTCGCAATTTTCAAGATATTAAGCTGCAATTTGGTACGGTGAAAAAGTTAGTGACTGTGACGAATCCTATTGTTGGGCGTTAAAATCGGTGCAGGACCGGATCTTTTTTGGGGGCCCCGAATTTCAAACTTTTTTTTGGAATCGATATATCTCGGAAACGGTTGATCGTATCGAAAAATGTTAAAGGTATTGGTGTAAGATCTCTGCGGTATGCAACTTTTTTACCCAAAACGATTTTTGATATCTCTCACCGTTTTCTTTTTTTGGGACCCTGAAAATGTCCATTGTGCGTGACATTTTTGCGTTTAGCTAAGTACTGGTCGCAATTTTTAAGATATTAAGCTGAAATTTGGTACGATGAAAGAGTTAGTGACTGTGACGAATCCTATTGTTGGGCGTTAAAATCGGTGCAGGGCCGGTTCTTTTTGAGGGGCCCTGAATTTCTAACTGTTTTTTGGAATCGATATATCTCGGAAACGGTTGGTCGTATCGAAAAATGTTAAATGTATAGGTGTAAGATCTCCGCGGTATGCAACTTTTTTTTACTCAAAACGATTTTTTGATATCTTTCAAAGTTTCCTTTTTTTTTTGGGCCCTCAAAATGTCCATTGTATGTGTCATTTTTGCGTTTAGTTAATTACTGGTCGCTATTTTCAAGATATTAAGCTGACATTTGGTACGGTGAAAGAGTTTGTGACTGTGACGAATCCTATTGTTGGGCGTTAAAATCGGTGCAGGGCCGGATATTTTTTGGGGCCCTGAATTTCAAACTTTTTTTTGGAATCGATATATCTCGGAAACGGTTGATCGTATCGAAAAATGTTAAAGGTATTGGTGTAAGATCTCTGCGGTATGCAACTTTTTTACCCAAAACGATTTTTGATATCTCTCACCGTTTTCTTTTTTTTGGGGCCCTGAAAATGTCCATTGTGCGTGACATTTTTGCGTTTAGCTAAGTACTGTTCGCAATTTTTAAGATATTAAGCTGAAATTTGGGACGATGAAAGAGTTAGTGACTGTGACGAATCCTATTGTTGGGCGTTAAAATCGGTGCAGGGCCGGTTCTTTTTGAGGGGCCCTGAATTTCTAACTGTTTTTTGGAATCGATATATCTCGGAAACGGTTGGTCGTATCGAAAAATGTTAAATGTATAGGTGTAAGATCTCCGCGGTATGCAACTTTTTTACTCAAAACGATTTTTTGATATCTTTCAAAGTTTCCTTCTTTTTGGGGCCCTCAAAATGTCCATTGTATGTGTCATTTTTGCGTTTAGTTAATTACTGGTCGCTATTTTCAAGATATTAAGCTGACATTTGGTACGGTGAAAGAGTTAGTGACTGTGACGAATCCTATTGTTGGGCGTTAAAATCGGTGCAGGGCCGGATATTTTTGGGGCCCTGAATTTCAAACTTTTTTTTGGAATCGATATATCTCGGAAACGGTTGATCGTATCGAAAAATGTTAAAGGTATTGGTGTAAGATCTCTGCGGTATGCAACTTTTTTACCCAAAACGATTTTTGATATCTCTCACCGTTTTCTTTTTTTGGGGCCCTGAAAATGTCCATTGTGCGTGACATTTTCGTGTTTAGCTAAGTACAGGTCGCAATTCTCAAGATATCGAGCTGAAATTTGGTACGGTGAAAGAGTTGGGGCCTGTGACGAACCCTATTGTTGGGCGTTAAAATCGGTGTAGGGCCGGACCTTTTTTAGGGGCCCTGAATTTCATCCTATTTCTTTTAATCGATATATCTCGGAAACGGTCGGTCGTATCGAAGAATGTTAAAGGTATAGTTGTAAGATCACCGCGGTATGCAACTATTTACTCCAAACTATTTTTTGATATCTCTCACCGTTTTCATTTTTGGGGCCCCGAAAATGTCCATTGTGCGTGACATTTTTGCGTTTAGCTAAGTACTGGTCGCAATTTTCAAGATATTAAGCTGAAATTTGGTACGGTGGAAGAGTTAGTGACTGTGACGAACCCTGTTGTTGGGCGTTAAGATCGGTGCAGGGCCGGATCTTTTTTGGGGGCCCTGAATTTCTAACTGTTTTTTGGAATCGATATATCTCAGAAACGGTTGGTCGTATCGAAAAATGTTAAGTGTACAGGTGTAAGATCTCCGTGGTATGCAACTTTTTTACTCTAAACGATTTTTTGATATCTCTCACCGTTTTCTATTTTTTGGGCCCTGAACATGTCCATTGTGCGTGACATTTTTGGGTTTAGCGAAGTACAGGTCGTAATTTTCAAATTTAGAGCTGTGAAAGAGTTGGACACTGTGAGGAAACCAGTTGTCGGGCGTTAAAAACGGCGCAGGGCCGGATCTTTTTGGGGGGCCCAGAATTTCAAACTTTTTTTTTGAATCGATATATCTCGGAAACGGTTGATCGTATCGAAAAATGTTAAAGGTATTGGTGTAAGATCTCTGCGGTTTGCAACTTTTTTACCCAAAACGATTTTTGATATCTCTCACCGTTTTCTTTTTTTGGGGCCCTGAAAATGTCCATTGTGCGTGACATTTTTGCGTTTAGCTAAGTACTGGTCGCAATTTTTAAGATATTAAGCTGAAATTTGGTACGATGAAAGAGTTAGTGACTGTGACGAATCCTATTGTTGGGCGTTAAAATTGGTACAGGGCCGGTTCTTTTTGAGGGGCCCTGAATTTCTAACTGTTTTTTGGAATCGATATATCTCGGAAACAGTTGGTCGTATCGAAAAATGTTAAATGTATAGGTGTAAGATCTCCGCGGTATGCAACTTTTTTACTCAAAACGATTTTTTGATATCTCTCAAAGTTTCCTTTTTTTTGGGGGCCCTCAAAATGTCCATTGTATGTGTCATTTTTGCGTTTAGTTAATTACTGGTCGCTATTTTCAAGATATTAAGCTGACATTTGGTACGGTGAAAGAGTTAGTGACTGTGACGAATCCTATTGTTGGGCGTTAAAATCGGTGCAGGGCCGGATATTTTTTGGGGCCCTGAATTTCAAACTTTTTTTTGGAATCGACAGATCTCGGAAACGGTTGATCGTATCGAAAAATGTTAAAGGTATGGGTGTAAGATCTCCGCGGTATGCAACTTTTCTACTCAAAACGATTTTTTGATATCTCTCACCGTTTTCTTTTTTTGGTGCCCTGAAAATATCCATTGTGCGTGACATTTTTGCGTTTAGCCAAGTACTGGTCGCAATTTTCAAGATATTAAGCTAAAATTTGGTACGATTAAAGAGTTTGTGACTGTGACGAATCCAGTTGTTGGGCGTTAAGATCGGTGCAGGGCCGGATCTTTTTTGGGGGCCCTGAATTTCTAACTGTTTTTTGGAATCGATATATCTCAGAAACGGTTGGTCGTATCGAAAAATGTTAAACGTACAGGTGTAAGATCTCCGTGGTATGCAACTTTTTTACTCAAAACGATTTTTTGATATCTCTCACCGTTTTCTTTTTTTGGGGCCCTGAAAATGTCCATTGTGCGAGACATTTTTGCGTTTGGCTTAGTACTGGTCTCAATTTTCAAGATATTAAGCTGAAATTTGGTACGGTGAAAGAGTTAGTGACTGTGACGAATCATATTATTGGGCGTTAAAATCGATACAGGGACCTTTTTGGGGGGCCCTTAATTTCATCCCTTTTTTTGGAATCGATATATCTCGTAAACGGTTGATCGTAGCGAAAATTGTTAAATGTACAGGTGTAAGATCTCCGCGGTATGCAACTTTTTTACTCAAAACAATTTTTTGATATCTCTCACCGTTTTCTTTTTTTGGGGCCCTGAAAATGTCCATTGTGCGTGACATTTTTGCATTTAGCTAAGTACTGGTCGCAATTTTCAAGATATTAGGCTGAAATTTGGTACGATGAAAGAGTTGGTGACTGTGACGAATCCTATTGTTGGGCGTTAAAATCGGTGCAGGGCCGGATCTTTTTTGGGAGCCCTGAATTTCAAACTTTTTTTTGGCATCGATATATCTCGTAAACGGTTGATCGTATCGAAAATTGTTAAAAGTACAGGTGTAAGATCTCCGCGGTATGCAACTTTTTTACTCAAAATTATTTTTTGATATCTCTCACCGTTTTCTTTTTTTGGGGCCCAGAAAACGTCCATTGTGCGTGACATTTTTGGGTTTAGCTGAGTACTGATCGCAATTTTCAAGATATTATGCTGCAATTTGGTACGGTGAAAGATTTAGTGACTGTGACGAATCCTATTGTTGGGCGTTAAAATCGGTGCAGGGCCGGATCTTTTTTGGGGGCCCTGAATTTCAAACTTTTTTTTGGAATCGATATATCTCGGAAACGGTTGATCGAATCGAAAAATGTTAAATGTATTGGTGTAAGATCTCCGCGGTATGCACCTTTTTTACTCAAAACGATTTTTTGATATCTCTCACCGTTTTCTTTTTTGGGGGCCCTGAAAATGTCCATTGTGCGTGACATTTTTGCGTTTACCAAGGCACAGGTCGCAATTTTCAAGATATCAAGCAGAAATTTGGTACGGTGAAAGAGCTAGGGCCTATGAGGAACCCTATTGTTGGGCGTTAAAATCGGTGCAGGGCCGGACCTTTTTTTGGGGCCCTGAATTTCATCCCTTTTTTTGGAATCAATATATCTCGGAAACGGATGGTCGTATCGAAAAACGTCAAATGTAAAGGTGTAAGATCACCAGGGTATGGAACTATTTTACTCATAACGATTTTTTGATATCTCTCACCTTTTTCTCTTTTTGGGGCCCTGAAAATGTCCATTGTGCGTGACATATTTGGGTTTAGAGAAGTACAGGTCGCAATTTTCAAGATATCAAACTGAAATTTGGTGCGGTCACCACCTTGTTGGATTTTTGGTAACCAGGTTATTGAAAGTCCTATAGGTGAACTTATGTTCATAGCCCCTATGAACATTTAAAAATTCAGTTTGATTGATATAATAGATTCGTAGATATTGAGAACCATCTAAATATTTCGGATGGACGCCATGTTGGATTGTTATATGTATTGGCCATAGAGTCATGTACCATTAAAGAAAAATATTGCGTAGGTTCATTATTCAAACTTTCACCTCGATCGCATGATTACGACACATGAAAATAAAAACTTAATTTGAAAATTAGCACAGCCGCCATCTTGAGGTTATGTAAACAATTGAACCAAATTAAATACCAGTGCATTATAATGTGTATAAATATTTCCTGTGCCATGTTTCATTGCGTTTGGATCATTAAATCGTGATAAGAGTCTATATAAAACTTTCAACTTCGCGTGTCCGCCATGTTCGTTTTGTAGTTAACCGTATTTTGAAAGTCTCATAAGTGAACTTCCAGTGGTGCCCCTTATCTCCGTACAAAATTTCAGGGTGATACCGGTAATAATTTCAGAGATATAGAATGCCGGTGAAATATTTTGCACAACCGCCATCTTGAGGTTATGTAAACAATTGAACGAACTTAGATGTCAGGGCATTACAATGTGTATAAACATATACTGTACCAAGTCTCATTACGTTTGGTTGGTAAAATCGCGAGAAACGTCTATTTAAAGTCGCAACTTCGCTTGGCCGCCTTGTTATGAAAGCCGGATCTAAAGATCCTATAGGCTTTCATATAGCCGTGGTAGGATTTTTCGAGATCTCGGAAACTAAGCTTCGCCCACGTTTCAAACCTATACCAATCGAATCAGAGTCGAAAAAAAAATTTCAAAAAAAGTCTGTCTGTATGTATGTATGTATGTATGTATGTATGTATGTACGTATGTGCGTGACGTTTTTGCGTTTAGCAGAGTACAGGTCGCAATTTTCAAGATATCGAGCTGAAATTTGGTACGGTGAAAGAGTTTGGGCCTGTGACGAACCCTATTGTTGGGCGTTAAAATCGGCCCAGGGCCGGACCTTTTTTTGGGGCCCTGAATTTCAACCTATTTTTTTGAATCGATATATCTCGGAAACGGCTGGTCGTATCGAAAAACGTTAAATCTACGGGTGTAAGATCTCCGCGGTATGCAACTTTTTTACTCTTAATGATTTTTTGATATTTCTCACCGTTTTCTTTTTTTGGGGCCCTGAAAATGTCCATTGTGCATGACATTTTTGCCTTTAGCTAATTACTGGTCGCAATTTTCAAGATATAAAGCTGAAATTTGGTACGATGAAAGAGTTAGTGACTGTGACGAATTCTATTGTTGGGCGTTAAAATCGGTGCAGGGCCGGATCTTTTTTGGGGGCCCTGAATTTCAAACTTTTTTTTGGAATCGATATATCTCGGAAATGGTTGGTCGTATCGAAAAAAGTTAAAGGTATAGGTGTAAGATCTCCGCAGTATGCAACTTTTTTACTCAAAACGATTTTTTGATATCTCTCACCGTTTTCTTTTTTTGGGGCCCTGAAAATGTCCATTGTGCGTGACATTTTTGCGTTTAGCTAAGTACTGGTCGCAATTTTCAAGATATTAAACTGAAATTTGGTACGATGAAAGAGTTAGTGACTGTGACGAATCTTGCTGTTGGGCGTTAAAATCGGTGCAGGGCCGGATCTTTTTTGGGGGCCCTGAATTTTTTGGAATCGATATATCTCGGAAAGGGTTGCTCGAATCGAAAAATGGTAAAGGTATAGGTGTAAGATCTCAGCGGTATGCAACTTTTTTACTCAAATCGATTTTTTGATATCTCTCACCGTTTTCGTTTTTTGGGGCCCTGAAAATGTCCATTGTGCGTGACATTTTTGCGTTTAGCTAAGTACTGGTCGCAATTTTAAGAATATTAAGCTGAAATATGGCACGGTGAAAGAGTTAGTGACTGTGACGAATCCTATTGTTGGGCGTTAAGATCAGTGCAGGGCCTTATCTTTTTTGGGGGTCCTGAATTTCAAACTTTTTTTGGAATCGATATATCTCGGAAACGGTTGATCGTATCGAAAAATGTTACGGGTATAAGTGTAAGATCTCCGCGGTATGCAACTTTTTTACTCAAAACGATTTTTTGATATCTCCCACCGTTTTCTTTATTTGGGGCCCTGAAAATGTCCATTGTGCGTGACATTTTTGCGTTTAGCTAAGTACTGGTCGCAATTTTCAAGATATTATGCTGAAATTTGGTACGGTGGAAGAGTTAGTGACTGTGACGCATCCTGTTGTTGGGCGTGAAAATCGGTGCAGGGCCGGATCCTTTTTGGGGGCCCTGAATTTCAAACTTTTTTTCGGATTCGATATATCTCGGAAACGGTTGGTCGTATCGAAAAACGTTAAATGTACAGGTGTAAGATCTCCGCGGTATGCAACTTTTTTACTCAAAACGATTTTTGATATCTCTCACAGTTTTATTTTTTGGGGCCCTGAAGATGTGCGTATGTGCGTGGCGTTTTTGGATTGAGCAAAGTACAGGTCGCAATTTTCAAGATATCAAGCTGAAATTTGGAGCGGTAAAAGAGCTAGAGCCTATGAGGGACCCTATTTTTGGGCGATAAAATCGGTGCAGGGCCGGATCTTTTTGGGGGACCCTGAATTTGAAACTCTTTTGGAATCGATATATCTCGGAGACGGTTGGTCATATCGAAAAAAGTTAAATAGACAGGTGTAAAATCTCCGCGGTATGCAACTTTTTTACTCAAAACGATTTTTTGATATCTCTCACCGTTTTCGTTTTTTGGGGCCCTGGAAATGTCCATTGTGCGTGACATTTTTGCGTTTACCTAAGTACTGGTAGCAATTTTCAAGATATTAAGCTGCAATTTGGTACGGTGAAAAAGTTAGTTACTGTGACGAATCCTGTTGTTGGGCGTTAAAATCGGTGCAGGGCCGGATCTTTTTTGGGGGCCCTGAATTTCGAACCTTTTTTTGGAATCGATATATCTCGGAAACGGTTGATCGTATCGAAAAATGTTAAATGTATTGGTGTAAGATCTCCGCGGTATGCAACTTTTTTACTCAAAACGATTTTTTGATATCTCTCACCGTTTTCGTTTTTTTGGGGCCCTGAAAATGTCCATTGTGCGTGACATTTTTGCGTTTACCTAAGTACTGGTCGCAATTTTCAAGATATTAAGCTGCAATTTGGTACGGTGAAAAAGTTAGTGACTGTGACGAATCCTATTGTTGGGCGTTAAAATCGGTGCAGGACCGGATCTTTTTTGGGGGCCCTGAATTTCAAACTTTTTTTTGGAATCGATATATCTCGGAAACGGTTGATCGTATCGAAAAATGTTAAAGGTATTGGTGTAAGATCTCTGCGGTATGCAACTTTTTTACCCAAAACGATTTTTGATATCTCTCACCGTTTTCTTTTTTTGGGGCCCTGAAAATGTCCATTGTGCGTGACATTTTTGCGTTTAGCTAAGTACTGGTCGCAATTTTTAAGATATTAAGCTGAAATTTGGTACGATGAAAGAGTTAGTGACTGTGACGAATCCTATTGTTGGGCGTTAAAATCGGTGCAGGGCCGGTTCTTTTTGAGGGGGCCTGAATTTCTAACTGTTTTTTGGAATCGATATATCTCGGAAACGGTTGGTCGTATCGAAAAATGTTAAATGTATAGGTGTAAGATCTCCGCGGTATGCAACTTTTTTTTACTCAAAACGATTTTTTGATATCTTTCAAAGTTTCCTTTTTTTTGGGCCCTCAAAATGTCCATTGTATGTGTCATTTTTGCGTTTAGTTAATTACTGGTCGCTATTTTCAAGATATTAAGCTGACATTTGGTACGGTGAAAGAGTTAGTGACTGTGACGAATCCTATTGTTGGGCGTTAAAATCGGTGCAGGGCCGGATATTTTTTGGGGCCCTGAATTTCAAACTTTTTTTTGGAATCGATATATCTCGGAAACGGTTGATCGTATCGAAAAATGTTAAAGGTATTGGTTTAAGATCTCTGCGGTATGCAACTTTTTTACCCAAAACGATTTTTGATATCTCTCACCGTTTTCTTTTTTAGGGGCCCTGAAAATGTCCATTGTGCGTGACATTTTTGCGTTTAGCTAAGTACTGTTCGCAATTTTTAAGATATTAAGCTGAAATTTGGTACGATGAAAGAGTTAGTGACTGTGACGAATCCTATTGTTGGGCGTTAAAATCGGTGCAGGGCCGGTTCTTTTTGAGGGGCCCTGAATTTCTAACTGTTTTTTGGAATCGATATATCTCGGAAACGGTTGGTCGTATCGAAAAATGTTAAATGTATAGGTGTAAGATCTCCGCGGTATGCAACTTTTTTACCCAAAACGATTTTTTGATATCTTTCAAAGTTTCCTTTTTTTTTGGGGCCCTCAAAATGTCCATTGTATGTGTCATTTTTGCGTTTAGTTAATTACTGGTCGCTATTTTCAAGATATTAAGCTGACATTTGGTACGGTGAAAGAGTTAGTGACTGTGACGAATCCTATTGTTGGGCGTTAAAATCGGTGCAGGGCCGGATATTTTTGGGGCCCTGAATTTCAAACTTTTTTTTGGAATCGATATATCTCGGAAACGGTTGATCGTATCGAAAAATGTTAAAGGTATTGGTGTAAGATCTCTGCGGTATGCAACTTTTTTACCCAAAACGATTTTTGATATCTCTCACCGTTTTCTTTTTTTGGGGCCCTGAAAATGTCCATTGTGCGTGACATTTTCGCGTTTAGCTAAGTACAGGTCGCAATTCTCAAGATATCGAGCTGAAATTTGGTACGGTGAAAGAGTTGGGGCCTGTGACGAACCCTATTGTTGGGCGTTAAAATCGGTGTAGGGCCGGACCTTTTTTTGGGGCCCTGAATTTCATCCTATTTTTTTTAATCGATATATCTCGGAAACGGTCGGTCGTATCGAAAAATGTTAAAGGTATAGTTGTAAGATCACCGCGGTATGCAACTTTTTACTCCAAACTATTTTTTGATATCTCTCACCGTTTTCATTTTTGGGGCCCCGAAAATGTCCATTGTGCGTGACATTTTTGCGTTTAGCTAAGTACTGGTCGCAATTTTCAAGATATTAAGCTGAAATTTGGTACGGTGAAAGAGTTAGTGACTGTGACGAACCCTGTTGTTGGGCGTTAAGATCGGTGCAGGGCCGGATCTTTTTTGGGGGCCCTGAATTTCTAACTGTTTTTTGGTATCGATATATCTCAGAAACGGTTGGTCGTATCGAAAAATGTTAAGTGTACAGGTGTAAGATCTCCGTGGTATGCAACTTCTTTACTCTAAACGATTTTTTGATATCTCTCACCGTTTTCTATTTTTTGGGCCCTGAACATGTCCATTGTGCGAGACATTTTTGGGTTTAGCGAAGTACAGGTCGTAATTTTCAAATTTAGAGCTGTGAAAGAGTTGGACACTGTGAGAAAACCAGTTGTCGGGCGTTAAAAACGGCGCAGGGCCGGATCTTTTTGGGGGGCCCAGAATTTCAAACTTTTTTTTTGAACCGATATATCTCGGAAACGGTGGGCGCATCGAAAAACGTTAAACGTTCAGGTGTAAGATTTCTGCGGTATGCATCTTTTTTACTCATAACGATTTTTTGATATCTCTCACCGTTTTCTTAATTTGGAGCCCTGAAGATGTTATTAAATGTTTTTGGTTTAAAAAAAAATGGAGCCCAAATGTTTATGATAATAGGTAAAAATTTTAACGATGGTCTAATTGAATTCTACGGAAAATTATCTATAATAACCCGTTTTCACCTTTTCAATAAGTTAAATAATGTATTTACAGCTGTAATAAACTTTCCATTTCCCAGGACGTCCGGCTTTCATAACCTCGTGATGGTGTCAGCATTGCCTAGAATAACATTTTATAATTTTCCTACATTGCCACACAATCGGGCCAAAGGCCCGAAATGCTAGGCATCAGGCCTTGCCGCCAACGAAGTTGTTGTGTGAGATTATTGCCCATCTTGCTCGCCGCAATGTTGCGCGACCGTCTAATCAAAAGCAGGTCAAAGTGCTGCGTGGACTCCTACTTGTTATGAAAGCCGGATCTAAAGATCCTATGGGCTTTCATATAGCCGTGGTATGTGTGAAAAAGTCTGTCTGTATGTATGAATGTATGTGCGTGACGCTTTTGCGTTTAGCAAAGTACAGGTCGCAATTTTCAAGATATCGAGCTGAAATTTGGTACGGTGAAAGAGTTGGGGCCTGTGACGAACCCTATTGTTGGGCGTTAAAATCGGTGCAGGGCCGGACCTTTTTTTGGGGCCCTGAATTTCATCCTATTTTTTTGAATCGATATATCTCGGAAACGGTTGGTCGTATCGAAAAATGTTAAATGTATAGGTGTAAGATCTCCGCGGTATGCAACTTTTTTACTCAAAACGATTTTTTGATATCTCTCACCGTTTTCGTTTTTTGGGGCCCTGGAAATGTCCATTGTGCGTGACATTTTTGCGTTTACCTAAGTACTGGTAGCAATTTTCAAGATATTAAGCTGCAATTTGGTACGGTGAAAAAGTTAGTGACTGTGACGAATCCTGTTGTTGGGCGTTAAAATCGGTGCAGGGCCGGATCTTTTTTGGGGGCCCTGAATTTCGAACCTTTTTTTGGAATCGATATATCTCGGAAACGGTTGATCGTATCGAAAAATGTTAAATGTATTGGTGTAAGATCTCCGCGGTATGCAACTTTTTTACTCAAAACGATTTTTTGATATCTCTCACCGTTTTCGTTTTTTGGGGCCCTGAAAATGTCCATTGTGCGTGACATTTTTGCGTTTACCTAAGTACTGGTCGCAATTTTCAAGATATTAAGCTGCAATTTGGTACGGTGAAAAAGTTAGTGACTGTGACGAATCCTATTGTTGGGCGTTAAAATCGGTGCAGGACCGGATCTTTTTTGGGGGCCCCGAATTTCAAACTTTTTTTTGGAATCGATATATCTCGGAAACGGTTGATCGTATCGAAAAATGTTAAAGGTATTGGTGTAAGATCTCTGCGGTATGGAACTTTTTTACCCAAAACGATTTTTGATATCTCTCACCGTTTTCTTTTTTTGGGACCCTGAAAATGTCCATTGTGCGTGACATTTTTGCGTTTAGCTAAGTACTGGTCGCAATTTTTAAGATATTAAGCTGAAATTTGGTACGATGAAAGAGTTAGTGACTGTGACGAATCCTCTTGTTGGGCGTTAAAATCGGTGCAGGGCCGGTTCTTTTTGAGGGGCCCTGAATTTCTAACTGTTTTTTGGAATCGATATATCTCGGAAACGGTTGGTCGTATCGAAAAATGTTAAATGTATAGGTGTAAGATCTCCGCGGTATGCAACTTTTTTTTACTCAAAACGATTTTTTGATATCTTTCAAAGTTTCCTTTTTTTTTGGGCCCTCAAAATGTCCATTGTATGTGTCATTTTTGCGTTTAGTTAATTACTGGTCGCTATTTTCAAGATATTAAGCTGACATTTGGTACGGTGAAAGAGTTTGTGACTGTGACGAATCCTATTGTTGGGCGTTAAAATCGGGGCAGAGCCGGATATTTTTTGGGGCCCTGAATTTCAAATTTTTTTTTGAATCGATATATCTCGGAAACGGTTGATCGTATCGAAAAATGTTAAAGGTATTGGTGTAAGATCTCTGCGGTATGCAACTTTTTTACCCAAAACGATTTTTGATATCTCTCACCGTTTTCTTTTTTTGGGGCCCTGAAAATGTCCATTGTGCGTGACATTTTTGCGTTTAGCTAAGTACTGTTCGCAATTTTTAAGATATTAAGCTGAAATTTGGTACGATGAAAGAGTTAGTGACTGTGACGAATCCTATTGTTGGGCGTTAAAATCGGTGCAGGGCCGGTTCTTTTTGAGGGGCCCTGAATTTCTAACTGTTTTTTGGAATCGATATATCTCGGAAACGGTTGGTCGTATCGAAAAATGTTAAAGGTATAGGTGTAAGATCTCCGCGGTATGCAACTTTTTTACTCAAAACGATTTTTTGATATCTTTCAAAGTTTCCTTCTTTTTGGGGCCCTCAAAATGTCCATTGTATGTGTCATTTTTGCGTTTAGTTAATTACTGGTGGCTATTTTCAAGATATTAAGCTGACATTTGGTACGGTGAAAGAGTTAGTGACTGTGACGAATCCTATTGTTGGGCGTTAAAATCGGTGCAGGGCCGGATATTTTTGGGGCCCTGAATTTCAAACTTTTTTTTGGAATCGATATATCTCGGAAACGGTTGATCGTATCGAAAAATGTTAAAGGTATTGGTGTAAGATCTCTGCGGTATGCAACTTTTTTACCCAAAACGATTTTTGATATCTCTCACCGTTTTCTTTTTTTGGGGCCCTGAAAATGTCCATTGTGCGTGACATTTTCGTGTTTAGCTAAGTACAGGTCGCAATTCTCAAGATATCGAGCTGAAATTTGGTACGGTGAAAGAGTTGGGGCCTGTGACGAACCCTATTGTTGGGCGTTAAAATCGGTGTAGGGCCGGACCTTTTTTAGGGGCCCTGAATTTCATCCTATTTCTTTTAATCGATATATCTCGGAAACGGTCGGTCGTATCGAAGAATGTTAAAGGTATAGTTGTAAGATCACCGCGGTATGCAACTATTTACTCCAAACTATTTTTTGATATCTCTCACCGTTTTCATTTTTGGGGCCCTGAAATTGTCCATTGTGCGTGACATTTTTGCGTTTAGCTAAGTACTGGTCGCAATTTTCAAGATATTAAGCTGAAATTTGGTACGGTGGAAGAGTTAGTGACTGTGACGAACCCTGTTGTTGGGCGTTAAGATCGGTGCAGGGCCGGATCTTTTTTGGGGGCCCTGAATTTCTAACTGTTTTTTGGAATCGATATATCTCAGAAACGGTTGGTCGTATCGAAAAATGTTAAGTGTACAGGTGTAAGATCTCCGTGGTATGCAACTTTTTTACTCTAAACGATTTTTTGATATCTCTCACCGTTTTCTATTTTTTGGGCCCTGAACATGTCCATTGTGCGTGACATTTTTGGGTTTAGCGAAGTACAGGTCGTAATTTTCAAATTTAGAGCTGTGAAAGAGTTGGACACTGTGAGGAAACCAGTTGTCGGGCGTTAAAAACGGCGCAGGGCCGGATCTTTTTGGGGGGCCCAGAATTTCAAACTTTTTTTTTGAATCGATATATCTCGGAAACGGTGGGCGCATCGAAAAACGTTAAACGTTCAGGTGTAAGATTTCTGCGGTATGCATCTTTTTTACTCATAACGATTTTTTGATATCTCTCACCGTTTTCTTAATTTGGAGCCCTGAAGATGTTATTAAATGTTTTTGGTTTAAAAAAAATGGGGCCCAAATGTTTATGATAATAGGTAAAAATTTTAACGATGGTCTAATTGAATTCTACGGAAAATTATCTATAATAACCCGTTTTCACCTTTTCAATAAGTTAAATAATGTATTTACAGCTGTAATATACTTTCCATTTCCCAGGACGTCCGGCTTTCATAACCTCGTGATGGTGTCAGCATTGCCTAGAATAACATTTTATAATTTTCCTACATTGCCACACAATCGGGCCAAAGGCCCGAAATGCTAGGCATCAGGCCTTGCCGCCAACGAAGTTGTTGTGTGAGATTATTGCCCATCTTGCTCGCCGCAATGTTGCGCGACCGTCTAATCAAAAGCAGGTCAAAGTGCTGCGTGGACTCCTACTTGTTATGAAAGCCGGATCTAAAGATCCTATAGGCTTTCATATAGCCGTGGTATATTGGAAAAAGTCTGTCTGTATGTATGTATGTGCGTGACGTTTTTGCGTTTAGCAAAGTACAGGTCGCAATTTTCAAGATATCTAGCTGAAATTTGGTACGGTGAAAGAGTTGGGGCCTGTGACGAACCCTATTGTTGGGCGTTAAAATCGGTGCAGGGCCGGACCTTTTTTTGGGGCCCTGAATTTCATCCTATTTTTTTGAATCAATATATCTCGGAAACGGTTGGTCGTATCGACAAATGTTAAAGGTATAGGTGTAAGATCTCCGCAGTATGCAACTTTTTTACTCAAAACGATTTTTTGATATCTCTCACCGTTTTCTTTTTTTGGGGCCCTGAAAATGTCCATTGTGCGTGACATTTTTGCGTTTAGCTAAGTACAGGTCGCAATTTTCAAGATATTAAGCTGAAAATTTGTACAATGAAAGAGTTGGTGACTGTGACGAATCCTATTGTTGGGCGTCAAAATCGGTGCAGGGCCAGATCTTTTTTGGGGGCCCTGAATTTCAAACTTATTTTTGGAATCGATATATCTCGGAAACGGTTGATCGTATCGAAAAATGTTAAAAGTATAGGTATAAGATCTCCGCGGTATGCAACTTTTTTACTCAAAACGATTTTATGATACCTCTCACCGTTTTCTTTTTTTGGGGCCCTGAAAATGTCCATTGTGTGTGACATTTTTGCGTTTAGCTAAGTACTGGTCGCCATTTTCAAGATATGAAGCTGAAATTTGGTACGGTGAAAGAGTTAGTGACTGTGACGAATCCTATTGTTGGGCGTTAAAATCGGTGCAGGGCCGGATCTTTTTTGGGGGCCCTGAATTTCTAATTGTTTTTTTGAATCGATATATCTCGGAAACGGTTGGTCGTATCGAAAAATGTTAAATGTACAGGTGTAAGATCTCCGCGGTATGCAACGTTTTTACTCATAACGATTTTTTGATATCTCTCACCGTTTTCTTTTTTTGGGACCCTGAAAATGTCCATTGTGAGTGACATTTTGCGTTTAGCTAAGTACTGGTCGCAATTTTCAAGATATTAAGCTGAAATTTGGTACGGTGAAAGAGTTAGTGACTGTGACGAATCCTCTTGTTGGGCGTTAAAATCGGTGCAGGTCCGGATCTTTTTTGGGGGCCCTGAATTTCTAACTGTTTTTTTGGAATCGATATATCTCGGAAACGGTTGGTCGTATCGAAAAATGTTAAATGTACAGGTGAAAGATCTCCGCGGTATGCAACTTTTTTACTCAAAACTATTTTTTGATATCTCTCACCGTTTTCTTTTTTTGGGGCCATGAAAATGTCCATTGTGCGTGACATTTTTGCGTTTAGCTAAGTGCTGGTCGCAATTTTCAAGATAGTAAGCTGAAATTTGGTACGGTGAAAGAGTTAGTGACTTTTACAAATCCTATTATTGGGCGTTAAGATCGGTGCAGGGCCGGATCTTTTTTGGGGGCCCTGAATTTCAAACTTTTTTTTGGAATCGATATATCTCGGAAACTGTTTTTCGTATTGAAAAACGTTAAATATTTCGGTGTAAGATCTCCGCGGTATGCAACTTTTTTACTCAAAACGATTTTTTGATATCTCCCACCGTTTTCGTTTTTGGGGGCCCTGAAAATGTCCATTGTGCGGGAAATTTTTGGGTTTAGCGAAGTACAGGTCACAATTTTCAGGATATCGAGCTGAAATTTTGACCTGTGAAAGAGTTGGACCCTGTGAGGAAGTTTGTTGTCGGGCGTTAAAAAAGGTGCAGGGCCGGATCTTATTGGGGGGCCCTGAATTTCAAACTTTTTTTTTGGAATCGATATATCCCGGAAACTGTTGGTCGTATCGAAAAACGTTAAATGTACTGGTGTAAGAACTCCGCGGTATGCAACTTTTTTACTCATAACGATTTTTTGATATCTCTCACCGTTTTCTTATTTAGGGGCCCTGAAGGTGTTATTAAATGTTTTTGGTTTTTGAAAAAAATGGGGCCCAAATGTATATAATAATTGGTAAAAATTTAAATGATGGTCTAATTGAATTCTACGGAAAATTATCTATAATAAATCGTTTTAACCTTTTCAATAAGTTGAATCATGTATTTACAGCAGTAAGATATTTTCCATTTCCGAGGACGTCCGGCTTTCATAACCATGTGATGGTGTCAGCATTGCCTAGAATAGCATTTTATAATTTTCCTGCATTTCTTCGCAATCGGGTCGAAGGTCCGAAATGCATTTCCGCAGGCCTTGCCGCCAACGAAGTTGTTGTTTGAGATCATTACCCCTCTTGCTCGCCGCTATCTTGCCGCACCTTCTCATCCAAAGCAGACCGTGCTGCGTGGACTCCTACTTGTTAAAAGACCATAGAACACAAGCCTGCTCTTTCTCAACACGTCAGTGATTTTGGTGGCGTGTGTGTAGAGGTCATGGATTTATTATTATTTATTATGATTATTATTATTCTTTAATCGTATCGGCCTAATAAGGACCAAGTCATTTCAACTGTCTTCTCTGGGCTTTAATCTTTGCCCAGTGCTCCTTCATACGTTGCCTTTGTTGCTCTTTTATTTCTTCCGTCCACATGTTTTCCGTCTTCAACTTTGGATTTTCTTTAAAACCCTGGTGGTCGTTTAGTTTCTTCCTGAGGGGGTTGAGTTCTTGAATATATTCACAGGTAATCTCCATCTCCCTTAGGTCACTTTCTACGTTTTCGGACCAGACTGGCTTGGTCTTATTATCTTTAAAATAGGTAAAGATCTGGTTCGTCAATCGTATGTGTTTCATTCTTAGCAAGTGACCATAAAACGCAATTCTCCTATTCCTCATAACATCAGAGATCTTTTGGACATGAATATACAGCTCATGGTTATGCCATCGTCTATATTCACCTGCCTTGAATCGTGCCAAGAATTTTCCTCAAGATCTATCTATCTTTCTTTCTTTCTTTCTTTCTTTCTTTCTTTCTTTCTTTCTTTCATTGATCTTCAATTCTTCTACCAGTCCTTTCTTGTTCATAGTGAGGCATTCGGCTGCGTGCAGAACATCTGGTCGTATGACAGTGCAATAATGCCTGAGTTTTGCGTTCACGGATATTGACTTTCTGTTGAAACAGTTCCTATTATCATCTCCAGCATGGCGTGATTCCAAAATCACTCACTGAATTGAAATTAGACTCAGGCCTTTTAAAACTGATGCAGAAAACAGTCATACTTTCTACGTATCGCGTAGTAAGGCTGTTCTTGGGCGATCAGGCCTGAAGGAGTGCGGGAAAGTATAAAGCTACTACTCAATGCAGTCACCAAAAATTTGCTCCTTATGATATATACGGTATCTGGGATTGTAAATGGTTTCTTTACAGCAATTATGCTGAGAATGTGTAAGCGCATGCGCAAAATAAACAATAATAATAATAATACTTTTCCTTTCTAGCACGTGAATCCTAACGTGCCGCATTTGTTGTGCGTGGTTTGTGCACTATCTTGTTCGTCTTTTCCCTCCGTTTGGAGCAAGAATGATGAGAGAAGGAAAGCTACTTTGTAAAGTGTTCGCAAGTTGTGGAACTACTTTTCAGACAAGTGGGAACATTCTGTTCGTTATGGAGTGGTATTGGAAATGGTGTGGCGTTTCTAAGTGAACATCCAATTCACCCACGCTTCTTTACACTCGTATCTCACCACTTCTTTCCCATCACTACCATTTCTTTTCGTTTATTACTCTCCCGCTCTTCCTGGAATTCAGTGGTGGACGGGACCTCTTCTGTGTGTTGCGTGGGTATAGGATTAATGTGGCCATAATGCTATCGCCGCGGTTATATATTCAACATAAACTTCGCCGTTATCTCTTTACGGCAAGAAAAATGTCTTAAAAGAATAGGACGCATTATTTGAATGAAGAAAGGAGAGACTAAGGAATGAGGTTCAAACTTCTTGACGGTCGGTGTTTTATTATTTTCCTCGAACAATATAACTACCACACAACATAGCCGTGCGTGTTAATGGGAATGTTCAAATGAAACGTACATTGATGTATAGAAATGAACTCAATATACACTCACCGGCATAAGAACCGAAACACCACAAATTTCAGACAAAACTCAATGTTTGACCGTTTCATACCTGGTATAAATTGATGTTGTGACTTACAGCGATATGACAATGTGTCGTGAGTAAATCATGAGTTAATTAGCTCATTTGAGAGTTTCGCGCGATAATTGATAAACATTGTTGATCGTGACAACCACAACACCACCTTTGGACAAGTATAACCACACACGACTGTCTTAAGATTTATTGTTGTGAATTCTCGTTCGACGTATTTTTGTGGACATTACAGTTTATCTACAACATTCATAATCGAACAGTGCAACAGGTGGGAGGAGTGTACGATGGATTCAAGGTTTCGACATTTCCAAATTCGTGTATGTGCACTGTTGTGATTGTTATGATCGATAATGTTATTGTGCTAATTAGTGTAATTAACTTAGGACACATTGCCATATTGTTGTAATGTCCAATATTGAGTTCAGCCTGAAATTCGTAGTGTTTCGCTTTCTTTGCCGATGAGTGTATATTGGGCAATATTTACTATATCCCAATTAGAATACAGATGATTGTTCGAGAGAGCCTTGCAGATATTCACCTCCACTGTTGAGATACATTGCCCAATGTTAAGCAAGTTTTCATGTGCCCTCCGTGAAGAAGAATACGCTAATTGATCTTAAAATTACTCATTGAGGTTTTTGCCTATTTTCTTCCTTGGGTACTTCTAAAAATACAAAATACTTCAAAAATTTTCCGAATCACACTCAACAGAGCCATATTTGTTAATTCTGTAGTACCTAAAAGAACCTAAATGATATGCGAGTACCTACAAATCCTAATTGCAGTTTTGTTCCATTTATTGTAGTAGGCCTATATTTGAATTTTAGTCCATGATTTTTCAAGGTAAACCTGATCATATGGTTAATTCCTAGCTCTAGTTCACTAAAAAAAATCCTGCCAGAAAATTAAAATATTTTCAGCATTTTTCAACTTATATCTTTTGTTTGGTTATTTACTGTCAGGAAAGTGGAGATAAATCTCTTATTATTTCCGAGAATCCTATATTCTAAATACCAAAATGTTAATCAAACGGGCTTGAGTGTGAAAATCACCTCTGACATCCTTGGTTCTATCGAATTGCATAATAAACGTATTTAAGGAGAACAGATATTGCCTAAAAGTGTGAAGTTCTCGGTGATAATTAACTTGATGACGTATTATATAAAATATTTACAATCTCGTTGCATTCATATTTTCTAACAATTAGCCATTAATTTTAAGCTTTGCGCAGTTTACTTCAACTTTTGTTACACTTTAAACATAAAATACTATTTAAAAACCTATTTTACCTATTAAAAACCTAAAAAGAAAAGTTTTATGTTTTTGAAAACGAAAAATGACAATTTTAAAAACCTATAATTCCGGCCCCTACTTGTAACATTAACTATAAAATAAACTGGATGTAAGCCTTGTCAATACAATATGATACTTATACGAGTATATTCAAATGTGACTGGTTTCGGGGCTATCATACCCCTTCATCAGACAAATTAAGAATACATATTTCTGGATTTTACTTTTGGGGTAGCCTAATAAATGGTTAACATTATTATTTAGAGACTGGCCCGTTATTATTATTATTATTATTATTATTATTATTATTATTATTATTATTATTATTAATAATAATATTATTATTTTTGTTTCATTTCCCCTTATAGATGTTTATTTTTGCGAATTGTTTAGCCGTGACATTTGAGGATCTTTTAAGAGGAATCTATCCGACATCGAGGTCGGTTGGTGATTCCTTAGTTTAGGGGCTGCGACAACGCGGTCATGTAGCCCCGTGTACTTTGGGTGTGTGTAGAATTTGTCTGATAACCGGTATTAATTGTGATGACTGTATTAGTGTGTGTTATCTGTTTTAGGTAGATTTCATTAGAAAGCTAACTATTTCAATGGGTACCATGTTTCGACTTCCGGAAAATTTCGACATACCTTCGCGTTTCATAACTCCCAGACCACAAAACCACCGTCAGTTCAAAAGTTTATATATAATTTAAGTATATATGTATCTATACGATAACTGCCGTAATTTTGCACCAATCACTTTGAATTTTTTACACAATATATATCCCTAAAAATCTCGGTCGAGTTCGTTAATGGGCAAAATCGGTCGAAGGGGGTAAAAATGGGGGCTTTTTTTTTCGAAAAAATGAAATATCACTCTCTCTTAATATGTGAAATATTGAATCCCTTCAAAGTTCATATTATGTGTCGGATAAGTGCCAAAAATTTATGTATAAAAAGTTTTTTGATAGCACCAACCATTGACCAATGGGGTGGAATAAAGTGGGTTTTTCGGGAAACATTAATCATATCTCTCTTAATGGGCACAATACCAAAACCATACAAAATGGACGATATTCCCCTAATAATTACCTAAAACTTTTGTCTGAAAGAATTTTTGAAACAACCCACCATTACGCCAAGGGATGAGAAAAATGATTTCGAAATTAGAAAAAAACTAGCAGAAGTACCCATTCATCGAACGGTCTACGGTATTAATAACCAGACGTAATCAATTGAGCTACTGTTGCAATGGTTAGAGGCTTGGAACCTGTTTGTCGACAAAGAAAAATGATTAGTTAAAATATTCTCTGAAACTAAATTTACCTAACGTGTACTTCCTGACGTGAAAAAAAATATTGAAAACCTCGTAGACGAAACGCAATACACGTCAAATAAAACTGACCTTCACAGTTGTGTTAAGTCCCCAGCCAGAGGAAGACCCCTTTTAAAGGCTCGTGGTGCATGAAAATTCAGGTTTTCAATTCAGGAATTTTTGAAAATAATGTTTCTGTTTGGAGATATAATAGACCTTCTGTACGACATAACGCACATTTAAGTCGTGTGAAAAAATCTAGGGTACCCCTTGACCCCCTTAAGCGCATTGATGAATTTTACAGTTTTAGTTGATTCCGTAATAACCTTATAGCCATTTACCATTTGCAAACATTCACAGAAATTTAATAAATGGAGTGGCTTTACTTCTTGCAGAAATAGATGGAAAGTTGGATGTCACCTTTTCAGATAATGTTGTCATGGTTACGGCTTGCATTCCCACATTAGTTTATTAAATGAAATTAGTTTTCTGGGAATATCTCAGAAACTGTTGGTTTTAGAGCCTTAAAGTGTACTTTTCGGGGACCCTTTACTGCTATTTAGGGGCACCGAGTTTTGTTTCTGACACCAAGGGGCTGAAAATAAGCTTTGTCTCGTCGATGTAGGTCGTAGTATAATAATAATAATAATAATAATAATAATAATAATAATAATAATAATTATTATTATTATTATTATTATTATTATTATTATAATAATATAACAATATAGGGATAGGGATATAATTGACCTTCCGTAGCACACCAGCACGTGTAAATCACGTGAAAAAATCTAGAGTACCCCTTGACCCCCTTAAACGCATTATATGACATTGATGAATTTTACAGCTTAATGTGGTTCCGTTATAACCTTATTGCCGTTTGCAAACTATCTCAGTAATGTAATAAATGGAATTGTATTGCCTCTTACAGCAATATATGGACCTGTGAGATTCCGTTGCCATGGTATCCGGCTTGCATTCTTTCGTTATTGCATTAAATGAAATTAGTTTTCTGGAAATATCTCAAAAACTGTTGGTTTTAGGGTCTTGAAATGTGGTTAGGGCTCCCGAGTTTCGTTTCTCACATTGAGGGGCTGAAAATGAGCTTTGTCTCGCCCGTCTACGCCTATTTCAGCAAGAATTTTAAGGGGGTACGCCCCTTTTTATGAGAGGTACAGAGAAGAGTTACATCAATGATTAGTGTCGTGCCTCTGAAGGATATCTGTACCAAATTTTACGTTGATCCACCCAGCCGTTCTCGAGTTATAAGGGAACAACTTTGTCCAGAGACAGACAGACAGACAGACAAACAAACAGACAGACAGAAAAAACAGTTATTTTCACGTGCATCCATGATAAAACAGTCTGAAACGCGTAAATAAAGCAAATTTCCGTAGAAATTCAGAAAAAACAAACTTTCATTTTTACATACAGTATAAGAGATGCCAAGAGCGATCAGAGGTTACCATGACAACGTTTCTAAATTGATGAGGGATGAGCTAGCAGAGGTTGCCATGGCAACGAGATCACATTCAGTTTTCCATCTGACTATGTGGAAAGCGGCTTCAGTGACGTAGCCTAGCTGGTAGCATGCTGAACTTCTATGCCCAAGGTCATGGGTTCAAAACCGGCCGAAGTCGTCGGATTTTCAAAAAGCTCTGAAAATCCCTCAGTATGCTTTCCTTCAGAGGGGAAGTTCAACGTTCGTTGCAAGTTACTGATTGCGGTGGCATCTAGTAGCCAAGTTCACGGCTAGGTGTCGTTGACGGTATATTTGGTACTAACATTAGGAACTACTACTTGAAATTGACCGTCTGCAGTCCTTACCTGAATTACAGACTAATACAGCCTTCACAATTAACACCGTTTATCAGACAGATTCTACACACACCCTAAGTACACGGGGTTACATGACCACGTTGTCGCAGCCCTAAACTGAGGAATCAACCAACATCTCTGCGGGAGATAAAATTTGACTTGAAGAAGTAACAGACTGTTAGATAGTTTCACATCAGTTCCAAACCTTGCATAAGCACGGTGTGACCACAAGTATAACAAGTAGTTCGGTGAAGAACTATACGGCCTATTTTCATATATCCTACTCATGTTAACTGCCCCTATCAACATACACAATTTTAGTTTGATTGTTGTGATAGATTCGTAGATATTGAGAACCGTCTAAATATTTCAGATGGTCGCCAGGTTGGATTATTATTTATGTATTATTACATGATGATAATTGTGTACGTGTGGTATTCAAAATTCAATCGCATGATTAGGACACAAGAAGTAAAAACGAGATTTTAAAATTTCGCTCAACTGCCATTTTGTGGTTATGAAAACAATTGAAATAAATTAGATGCCAGTGGATTAACATTTGTCTTAACATTTATCGTGGAAAGTTTCACTGCACTCGGATGGTTAAATCGCGAGAAACACCCATTTAAATATTTATAATTCGCGTCGCCGCCATGTTGGATTTGTGCTCACCAGGTTTCTGAAAGTCCTATATGTGAACTTATGTTCATAGCCTCTATGAACATAAAAAGAATCAGTTTGATTGCTGTACAAGATTCGTAGATATTGAGAACCGTCAAAATAATTCGCATGCTCGCCATTTTGGATTGTTATATGTATAGGCCATAGAGTTATGCACCATTAAAGGAAAATTATTGCGTTGTTTAATTGTTCAAACTTTCACTTCGATCGCATGATTGCGACACAAGAAATAAAATCTTAATTTTAAAATATCCCACAGCCGCCATCTTGAGGTTAATGTAATCAATTGAACTATATTACATGCCAGTGCATTACAATATGTATAATAATTTACTATACCACATTTCACTGCGCTCAGATGGTTAAATCACGAGAAAAGTCTATTAAAATATTTCAAATTCGCTTGGCCGCCATATTCGTTTTGTACTTTACAGGTTTTTGAAAGTTACATAGATAACCTTGTAGCAGTGCCCTTTATCACCGAACAAAATTTCAGGCTGATATCATAAATAGCTTCGGAGATATTGAATGCCAGTGAAATAATTCGCACAGCCGCCATATTGAGGTTATGTAAACAATTGAACTAAATTAGACGCCAGTGCATTACAATGTATATATACATTTGCTGTACGATATTTCATTACGTTTGGATGGTTAAATCGCGAGAAAAGTCTATTTAAAAGTCTCAAATTCGCTTGGCCGCCATGTTGGTTTTGTAGTAATCAGGTTTTTGAAATTCTCATAGGTGAACTTCTAGTAGTTTCCTTTATCACCGTACAATATTTCAGGGTTTTATCGGTAATAGTTTCGTAGATACTGAATGTTGGTGAAATATTTCGCTAAGCCGCCATGTTTGATTGGTGAGACACAATAAAAATTGAAGGGCACGGTCGAGGTCGGCCAGAATGGTGCTATGATCTTACCGAGTTTCATTGAAATCGCTCCAGCCGTTTAGATTTTATTAGGGGGACACACACACACATACGCACACACACACGGACAAAAGGTGATCTCATATGCCTATTATTTTAATAACATTAAAATAGGCTAAAAATTGACCCCAAATGACAAGAAGGTTACCGTCCCCCTAAGACAATAAAATGTTAAAAATATGCATAGTAAGACGAAAGAAAAGTTAATTGAGCTCCAATTACATTGTAAAATACTTTCTCGCAATAAATGAGGTCTGATCCTTCTACGAAAACCTGCATATTTTGCCTATTATAGCATATCCCCTAGTTTGCCCGGTGAAATTTACCTCCGCCTTCCGGCGTGCCGAGAGGAATTTTTTATTTTAATTCAAGTAAGGACTGCAGACTTTTGAATTTTTCAAATAGTTCCTACTTTTGCCGCCAAACGCCACCGTCAACGACTACTAGTTCAGAACTTAGCTACCAGATGCCACCGAAGTCGGCTCTTGGCAACGAACGTAGGAACCTATGAACGTTGTTTACATTCTTAACCTATACAATTTAGCTTCACACAGGTGTAATTAGTGGAAGGTTCTTTAACATGCAATAAATCTATGACATGGGACCGCCGGCTTTACTTCCCCTTCGAAGGAAGGTATACTGAGGGATTTTTAACGCTCTTAAAAATCTGACGACTTCGGCCGGATTTGAACCCGCGATCTTGGGCATAGAAGCTCAGCATGCTACCAGCTAGGCTACGTCAATGAAGCCGCTTTCCACATAGTCAGATGGAAAACTGAATGTGATCTCGTTGCCATGGCAACCTCTGCTAGCTCATCCCTCATCAATTTAGAAACGTTGTCATGGTAACCTCTGATCGCTCTTGGCATCTCTTATACTGTATGTAAAAATGAAAGTTTGTTTTTTTCTGAATTTCTACGGAAATTTGCGTCCTAAGTGCGATTTGAAAGCAGTACTAGTAAGAGTACATTCTACAAAATATTAGCTTATTATCTGTTATTGGTGATCACGGCTCCATCCTGAAAGCCTACGCTCTACCTGCTAATGGTGAATGGGAGAACCACATGTCATCAGTGTTGTAAGTCGTCCTTCATTCGCTGGGGCTGGTGCAATCGGAAAGTTTTTTTTAGTCGATTTACTCTCTAGGTTGGTGGCTTTCACGAACTCAGCGAGGGAACTCACCACTACCACCGCTACGGGCAGTGTCCTGGAGCTTGGAACATCTGGTCAGAGTGGATACAACTGGGGAGGTGTTATCAGCACTTCGCCCAGGCGGCCTCACCTGCAAAGCGAGCAGGGGCCTCATGGAGGATGGTAAGGGAGGGGAATATTGGGATGGATAGGCAAGGAAGAGGGAAGGAGGCGGTCGTGGCCTTACAGTTGGGACCATCGCGGCATTTGCCCGAAGACGAAGTGGGAAACCACGCAAAACCACTTCGAGGATGGCTGAGGTTGGAATCGAACACCCTTACTCATTTGGAACACCTGAGGCTGAGTAGACCCCGTTCCAGTCCTCATACCACTTTTCAAATTTCGTGGCAGAGCCGGGAATCGAACCCAGGACTTCCGGGGCGGCAGCTAACCATGCTGACCGCTACACTACGGAGACGACAATCTGAAAGTGTGTTTTATTTATTTGGGAACTCTGTTGATCATCAGTTTGAAAAGAGCACCTCTTTTGTCATCTTACAAATAGACTACTTTCCATGCTACCCGTCTGCCAACTTTCCATGGTTCTCCTGTGGGTCGTGTTGTGCACAAGGAATACACGCCATCAATATGTTAAGCAGAGAGTTACAATGTCTGGCGCGACCAGGCATGGCCGGCTCTACGGAAGGCCGCGGCGTTCGACCTTGCAACGCTGCACTGCTCTGAACTGGGATGGCCATAGCAGCCGGCCAGCCGTTGATGCGTGTGCTTCGCCACGAAAACAAATTGAAATAACGAAATAATATTTGTTCTTTTCAACATTAAAGTAAAAGGATTGTCAAGAGCGAGTAGGGCTTACTTGGAGTAACAAAACCAATTTGCTTTCAATATTTATTTGACACTTACAAAATATACAACAGGTTGGCCTCTAACAAAGAATAGCAAGTTTTCTGTGATTACTATGGCAAGTTACCCGTTCATTCCTCAACTTCCTGTAATTATTTAACAAATTGTTACTCATTGTTAAGACAATACTTGTGACTATTGTCATAACATTACATCCACAGGTACAAGTTTTCTCGGCAGTTTCTGACAATTCAATATCTGATAAAATACCGAGTAGACTAAGATTTTGAATTACTTGGCGTTGATTGTTACATTTACCTTTTAAAAATTGTTCGTCAAACGTATCAGAAATTAGTGCCTGCGTAATTCCAACAACATGTTTACACACTGATAAAATAAAATCTGCAGGAACTGAAATTCCGCCCCTATTTATTTGATTGAAGTAGCTGTCATTTATCTTTTCTTTATTTCTAAGCAAAGCCAAACATTATTCACATTTTATTCTTGAACATTGCTTGAACGATATGTAACCACAGGCATATATAAAACCCGACTCATCGAATTGTATGTTTTCAGTGTACTTGTCTTCTAAAATACTGTAAAAGGTATCGTCAACAGTAGCTGACGAAAGGCTGCTTGTTGTACTTTCTCCTGAATTTGTATCGGAAGAGGACATTATCATTTCTTTCGAAAAAGTAACTGCTCCATACCTGGATGAATGAAGGCCAAGTACGCTTTTCAACCTTATTTTCAATTCGGCCTCCATTACCTGAGTAACTGATATATTATAGTTGCCGCCTGTTAGTTGGCGGTACTGCCCAAACCTGGATTCTAATTGGTCACTCTGAAATTTGCCAGTTAACACATAAGAGGGGTTCACATTCTGTAGAGCATAAATAATAATCTCACGTAATGCATAAGTTGTTACATACAAAGCGTTGTAAGTTTCATTGGTTAAACAACTCTTTTTTGAGGAATCATTTTCATCCTTCTTTTTCCACGTGGACAACCATTGGAGGAATGCCTTTAGGAAAGCCAACCTTTTGCCTTCGGGATTTTTGAAAGGCATTTGAAGACTAATATGTTTAACAACATGGGTGAGAGGCCGCTTAATATTAACAATGGACCACCACATTAGGATTACTCTGACAAAAAAAAAGCAGTACCTTTATAACAATACTTGTTTAGAGCAGAAGCTGTAGATTCGTGAAACACGTTTGTAACCAAAGAAACCCTTTGACGTTCAAGTGAATTTGGATAAACACTTTTAAATGTTAACTTTGGTGCAGACTTAATCAGTAAATCGGATTCCTTTTTGTAGATCGCTCTTATGTCACTAAATGATGCTTGAGTTACCTCTTTAAAATCAGGGTTACAGTCATTTGAACTTAAAACATTTGAAAATGAGTCTAAATCTTCCCATACAGGAATAATAAATGACTTATCAATGCCACTTAAATTCCGCCAATTATTTCGTATATTTTTTAATATATGGACACTGTCATATAAAACAAAGGTTTTTAGGGGGTTTACATCAATATGGAACCAGTAATTACTATCAGAATGTTTGGTTAGTTCTTTGAACATAGCACGATTCACACCATTATTATCAGCTATGATAGACAGAATATTTAGGCCACAATCCTGTATTTGCCTGATAACACCTTTTGCAATATCAGCTAGCTGCAAACCCGTTAATTGTTTCACTGGAACTAATTTAACAACCTCTTTCAAATTTCCAAAAGCAGAACTAACAAGAAAGGCCAGAACTGTCTTAGCTAAATCGACAGATTCATTTGCCCATTTTTAAAATCTAAAGTTTGTTTGACATGCATTTCATCAATCTGTAAATTTACAACCCTTTCTAAATTTGATAAATCTTTCACAATGTGACTTAGAAAGTTACTGTTCTCTTCATCAGCTTTCGGGGATATGGCGAAGGAAGTTGTTATTTTTTGTAAAACTCGGGGATGAGGTAGGGATAAAATATGGTTAAATCTAATTTCGTTATAACACTTTGTAGACTGCATATAAATTAGGAATGCATTTAGAGTTGTAGTGACGTTATATCTAGGTTTCTTTAAAAAAGTAAGTGTAAACTGATCTTGCAGAAACATTAACTTTTTTTTAACAGAATCTCTGAATTTTCGTCTCCCTGGTTTTCAAGGTCAGTTTTTAGGTTATCTATTAAATTATTAATCTGGACGACTAGTGAACTTACAGAACTTCAAGGTAAGAAAAAGTCGTGGCAAAATTCTATTGCTTGGAACAACTGACTCCACTTACTTAATAATGAATTTCGAAATATTACAGAGCCAGAATGAAGAACAACAGCGTTAGGAATTACGCCTCCATTGATATGAATTTCGACCGTAAAATCATTGTTTACCCTTATACTTGACCTTATTTTATGTATGTTTGACACATCTAATTTATACAAAATACAATAGTTTTCACTAGTACTTACAGACCAGTCTGTTTTAAGCTGCACCAATTTATTTTGTATATCACAAACTAAGGACTCGAAAGTCGTAATTTTGTTGGCTTCCTCAGCAAGGGTCTTCTCACATTTCTCTGCAGACTTTTTCCGTTCTTTTTCTTCTTCTCTTCTTTCTTCTGGAGATTTCCTTATCTTGGAGGAGCAATTACTCAAATACGATGGTAAGTTTGGGAATACCTTTGGAACCGCACGAGGTATCAATACAGGCTTCTTCCGTGTGAATTCCTTATTATTCCCTTCACCATCCTTGTATTTTTCAACATAACTTACGTCTTCAGGAAGAAAGTGTTTAATACATACGAAGGAATATTTCGTAGGTACCGGTACCCAATTGGCTCGAGGAATAGCACGTTCCCATATGGCTTTCAATTGTAGATTTTTAGGAAACCCAAACACTGTCACAAATCCTTCAGTTTTTATCGATGAACGATAATTAGACTTACAATTCGGCATAACACAAGTCTTTGGCATTGTAGCTAGCCCCTATACAGTAATAATCAATGGTATAATTTCATTTACATAGAGTATTTTGAAGAAAACACGAGTGCGTGACACATTTTCCATGTAACTCAGTGGGCGAGGCAGAGCAGACTGGCCATTCACGGCGAGGTTGCCAATTTTCGCTCGCCGCGGCCTTCCGTAGAGCCGGCCATGGACCAGGACTCCAAACTGGTACATTTGGATTTCCAGCTGTATGCCCTTACCAATCGAGCAATAACGAGGATACACTTCCTGTCTGATTGACAAAGGAAATCCCCTCAGTGCTGTTGAGAAGGCTGTTGATGTACCTTCGTCAACCTGACAGAAAGTATCTGTTCTAAGTAGCTCAGTTGGCTGTCCGGCTCCGTGTATAATTGGTTAGTGTGCTAAGCTTTTGGCCCGAAGGGACACATGATCGATTCTCAGCCGGCTCATGGGGAATTTAATCTCCTGTGGTTAATTTCTCTGGCTCGTGGAGTGGGTGTTTGTGATGTCTTAATGTAAAAGGAAACCAAAAACTCGAAACAAATCGAATAAACAGGAAAAAAGTAAAAGAAAAGAGTTGATTAACTCATAAGGCTGGAAATCCGAGGTCCCAGGTTCGAGTCCTGGTAGTGGCAAACATTTTAACTCTCTGGTTAACATCTTGAAGTCGGATAGGCTCCTCGTTAATATTATTTGTGCTGTAATGACTTGTACATGTTTTAGTGTTTAAGAGCACAATCCTAAGTGTTTTTGGCTTTTGGTAGGGCAGACTGCTCCGTGGGTGACCAAGGAGCGACGCCACTTCCTGAGGAACACAACCCTGGGCTTTCAGAATTCGGCAAGGTGAGTAGCATACAATGTGTCTAAAAGAGGAAATATTTGTGGCTTCCATATGGAAGAAACATACAGGTGTCCATGCATGCTTCTGGCACAAATGGCATTGCAGCGATCGTCGGGGAATAATGTCTGTCTCTCTGGCTAGCTTCCCGCCTCACTCCCTCCCGTACTGCCTTCGCTCTGTTGTGTAATGATGGGCTGCGAATGGACTCACGAAGAATCGAGTCTGGGGCTGTAGAACTCGAGGTACTTGAGTCCGTAATCGAGGCCGAGGAAGCTGTCAGTGCTATCTGTGAGCCATGTATGGAAACAACACAATGCCTAGGCAAGGTATTGTATTCGTTTCCCATTAATGCACAGTGGTATCATAGAATTCTTCTGAAGTCCAGGAAAAGTTTTCTACAGTCTTCTACTCCACTTGATTCTAACCCAAAATGCCAGTGTTAAGCTATGGAATCAAAGGTATCCTGATCATCCAGAACTTGTTTACATTGAAGAAAAATTACCACCTGGTCACGAAGATGGATGGTGTACCTGGAAGTCCTTAAACAGACTGCGCACCGGTGTAGCAAGATCTAAGGACAATCTCAGGAAATGGGGAATCTTGCATGATGGGGACACACTGTCTGAGTGCGGAGAAGAACAAACTTCTAGGCATTTCTTGAACTCTAGTCTATGTCCAGACTCATGCACAGGGTTGGATCTGGCATTGGCTGGTAACAATACTGTCAATGTAGCCAAATACTGGTCACAACTCGTGTAGATATTGCATATAATATCATGTAATAGCTGATTTCTCCTGTTTCATTTCTCTTGCTCTTCTGCTTTTTCTTTTTTTTCACGCGAATTGACCACTTAGGATCACGCAACAACTTTATTTCTTTTTCTTATTCTTTGCCTGGAGTTTCCTCTGTCTCCAATATTCCTTCATGCGTTCACTGGCATTTTTTCTTTGGTCTTCTGTCCAAGTTCGTCCACTTCTCTTAGGTCTTCCTTCATCTTGAAACCCTTCCAGATTGTTCACTTTGCTCTTAAATATATTTCATTCTAGCATTTGAGATTCTGTGATGTTTAACTTTTCTAAATCTTTCCTAACTTCCTTAATCCATGTTGCTGTGGTCTTTTTCTTCCAGAGATAGTCGAATATTTGTTTAGTTAATCTATGGTCGTTCATTCTATAGAGATGTCCGAGGAATGTCAGCCTTCTCTTCCGCATAGACGCGGAGATTCTTTCCACGTTCTGGTAGACTTCTCCGTTGCTTCTCAGTCTCCATCCATCTTCAGTCTGAACTGCACCCATGATTTTTCTAAGAATTCTCCTTTCCATGACTTCTAGCTTTTCGAGGCTATAGTTCATCGAGAGGTATTCACTGGCAAAGAGGCACTCTGTTTTTACGACAGTGTTATAATGCCTTATTATGTTCGACCCTCACTATTATGTGTCAGAAAGCGGTGTCATAATGATGGTCATTATAACACTTATTTTCATTATGATACAGTTTCTCCAGCCAATCAGAGCTCGTTCATTGACCAATTAGGTAACGATACCTTCGCGCATGCGCTCAAAATCCAACATGTCGGACATAAACACAACATCGAACTATAATAAATTATCGACATGGAATACCCACCATCCATATGTTCGCGTAAATAAACTGGCGAATATGAAACAAGAAATAGCACTGTACCTTAAAGTCACCAACACTAATTTCTACACAGCGCATTCAAACGACTCCGGTGACAATATTACTGAGGGACGGCAGATGTAAACATATGGCTTGCATATGTCATTGCAAGGATACAGAGCGCATGCGTCAAAGATCTTGAAAGACAGAGAGATGTCTCGCGCTCGCTCTCCGATAACAAAATTCTTGTGGCTGACTCTCAACAGATATTTATGAATATTTATGTTAAAACATATAATAAAATTATAATTATCGTCGAACATAAACAGTCGTATGCAACTCGCCTATAATGGTAATTAAGACACTCGTATGGAAATTATAAAACTCGCATACGCTCGTTTTATAAAAAATACTCGTGTCTTAATTATAGCCATTATAGGCTCGTTGCATAATGTACTATTTTGGCATTCCAGGAGATGCACTTTTTGTTGTAGATATTTTTAGCCTACTTTCGATTTTTGCAAAAAATGAAAGTAGACTTATGAGATCAACACAGGGCGAAAAAAGTGTGTCTGTCTGTGTGTGTGTATGTGTGTGTGTGAGTCTGTGTGTGTGTGTGTGTGTATGTGTGTGTGTGAGACTGTGTGTGTGTGGGTGTGTCTGTGTGTGTGTGAGTGTGTGTACTCTGAATGTCTGTCCCCCCCCCTATCAATTCGAACACGGTGAATGCGAATTGAACGAAACTTGGTACAAAGGTAGCACTAGCAAAGGACACCTCAGTGTCATGTCTTATATCGCCGCCATCTTGACGGAAACGTAATGGCGGCCACACAAATGTTCAAAGCTTAAATCAAATTACGACTAACCTAATCATCCGATCTCTACCAAATTTTGCAACAACATACCTTTATGGGGGGAGCATCCTTTGACCAAACCAATAGGTCATCAGCGTAATAGTTTGCGGATGGCGGCCATCTTTGTGTGATAATCGATTCCCCCTATTAATTCGAACACGGTGCAACCGAATGGAACGAAATTTGGTACAGAGGTAGTACTAACAAAAGGCACCTCAGTGTCATGTATTATATCGCCGCCATCTTGACGGAAACGTAATGGCGGCCACACAAATGTTCAAAGCTTAAATCAAATTACGACTAACCTAATCATCCGATCTCTACCAAATTTTGCAACGACATACCTTTATGGGGGGAGCATCCTTTGACCAAACTAATAGGTCATCAGAGTAATAGTTTGCGGATGGCGGCCATCTTTGTGTGAAAACCGATTCCCCCTATTAATTCGAACACGGTGCAACCGAATCGAACGAAATTTGGTACAGAGGTAGTACTAACAAAAGGCACCTCAGTGTCATGTTTTATATCGCCGCCATCTTGACGGAAACGTAATGGCGGCCACACAAATGTTCAAAGCTTAAATCAAATTACGATTAACCTAATCATCCGATCTCGACCAAATTTTGCAACAACATACCCTTATGGAGGAAGCATCCTTTGACCAAAGGAATAGGTCATTTGCCTAATAGTTTGCGGATGGCGGCCATCTTTGTGTGAAAATCAATTCCCCCTATTAATTCGAACACGGTGAAAACGAATGGAACGAAATTTGGTACAGAGGTATTACTAACAAAAGGCACCTCAGTGTCATGTTTTATATCGCCGCCATCTTGACGGAAACGTAATGGCGGCCACACAAATGTTCAAAGCTTAAATCAAATTACGACTAACCTAATCATCCGATCTCTACCAAATTTTGCAACGACATACCTTTATGGGGGGAGCATCCTTTGACCAAACTAATAGGTCATCAGAGTAACAGTTTGCGGATGGCGGCCATCTTTGTGTGAAAACCGATTCCCCCTAATAATTCGAACACGGTGCAACCGAATCGAACGAAATTTGGTACAGAGGTAGTACTAACAAAAGGCACCTCAGTGTCATGTTTTATATCGCCGCCATCTTGACGGAAACGTAATGGCGGCCACACAAATGTTCAAAGCTTAAATCAAATTACGATTAACCTAATCATCCGATCTCTACCAAATTTTGCAACAACATACCCTTATGGAGGAAGCATCCTTTGACCAAAGGAATAGGTCATTAGCCTAATAGTTTGCGGATGGCGGCCATCTTTGTGTGAAAATCAATTCCCCCTATTAATTCAAACACGGTGAAAACGAATGGAACGAAATTTGGTACAGAGGTAGCACTAGCAGGGGGCATCTGTGTCATGTTTTATATCGCCGCCATTTTGACAGAAACGTAATGGCGGCCACACAAATGTTCAAAGCTTAAGTTAAATTACGACTAACATAACCATCCGATCTCTACCAAACTTTGCAACAACATACCTTTATGGAGGGAGCATCCTTTGACCAATCTAATAGGTTATTAGCCTAATAGTTTGCGGATGGCAGCCATCTTTATGTCAAAATTGATTCCCCCTATTAATTCGAACACGGTGGAACCGAATGGAACGAAATTTGGTACAGAGGTAGCACTAGCAAAGGCCACCTCAATGTCATGTTTTATATCGCCGCCATCATGACTGGAACGTAATGGCGGCCACACGACTGTTCAAAGCTTAAATCAAATTACGATTAACCTAATCATCCGATCTCTACCAAATTTTGCAACTACATACCTTTATGGAGGGAGCATCCTTTGACCAATCTAATAGGTCATCAGCGTAATAGTTTGCGGATGGCGGCCATCTTTGTGTGAAAATATATTCCCCCTATTAATTCAAACACGGTGAAACCGAATGGAACGAAATTTGGTACAGAGGTAGCACTAGCAAAGGGCATCTCAGTGTCATGTTTTATATCGCGGCCATATTGACAGAAACGTAATGGCGGCCACACAAATGTTCAAAGCTTAAGTTAAATTACGACTAACATAACCATCCGATCTCTACCAAACTTTGCAACAACATACCTTTATGGAGGGCATCTGACCAATCTAATATGTTATTAGCTTAATAGTTTGCGGATGGCGGCCATCTTTATGTCAAAATTGATTCCCCTATTAATTCGAACACGGTGGAACTGAATGGAACGAAATTTGGTACAGAGGTAGTACTAACAAAAGGCACCTCAGTGTCATGTTTTATATCGCCGCCATCTTGACGGAAACGTAATGGCGGCCACACGAATGTTCAAAGCTTAAATCAAATTACGATTAACCTAATCATCCGATCTCAACCAAATTTTGCAACTACATAACTTTATGGAGGGAGCATCCTTTGACCAATCTAATAGGTCATTCGCCTAATAGTTTGCGGATGGCGGCCATCTTTGTGTCAGAATCGATTCCCCCTATTAATTCAAACACGGTGAAACCGAATGGAACGAAATTTGGTACAGAGATAGCACTAGCAAAGGGCATCTCAGTGTCATGATTAATATCGCCGCCATATTGACAGAAACGTAATGGCGGCCACACAAATGTTTAAAGCTTAAATCAAATTATGACTAACATAACCATCCGATCTCTACCAAACATTGCAACAACATACCTTTATAGAGGGAGCATCCTTTGACCAATGTAATAGGTCATTAACCTAATAGTTTGCGGATGGCGGCCATCTTTATGTCAAAATTGATTCCCCCTATTAATTCGAACACGGTGGAACCGAATGAACGAAATTTGGTACAGAGGTAGCACTAGCAAAGGGCACCTCAGTGTCATGTTTTATATCACCGCTATCTTGACGGAAACGTAATCACGGCCACACAAATGTTAAAAGCTAAAATGTAATTACGACCAACGTAATAATCTAGTCTCTACCAAATTTTGCAACACCATATCTTTATGTGGGAAACTTATTCTGACCAAACTGCAAGAACATCAGCCCAATAGTTTGCAGATGGTGGCCAAGTATGTGTGCAAATCGATTCCCCCTATCAATTCAAACACGGTGGAACCGAATTGAACGAAATTTGGTACAGAGGTAGCACTAGCAAAGGGCACCTCATATTCATGTTTAATATCCCTATAGCACGTTGTATTTCAACAAGCTACTACAACCAACATTCAATCATACTCCTTGAAAAGGACAAAGAGTATTAACAATACCCATGCATTTAGGAGAAAGTAGGCTATATGTTCTTTACTGAACATCTTGTTTGTTAATCCATACGCTCTTTCCATTTTTATAATTCGATCTCCAACAGCTGCTTTTTCTAACCCATTCTCCTGTATAGTCTCTCCTAGGTACTTGAACTTTTTTACCCTTTCAATCCGTCCTATCTCCGTGTCAAGGAACTTTGGTCCATGTTTGTCATTTGTCATAAATTTTGTCTTTTCAACTGATATCCTTAGTCCTGTTTGGCTAGCGATCTTTTCCAAGAGGTTGATTTGTATGACCGCTTCTTCCGTGGTTTCCGATAGTACTGCAAAATCATCTGCAAACGCCAGGCAGTTGACTTTAATTCCTACCGACTTCCTCCCGAGGCAGATTGGGTTTATTCCTCGACTCTCCAATTCCGAGTTCCAAATTCTCACAACCTTCTCTAGGACACAGTTGAAAAGGATTGGTGATAGGCCATCCCCTTGCCTGACTCCTGTCTTAATTTCGAACGGCCGAGAAAGCTCTCCCATGAACTTCACCCTGGAAGTTGTGTTTGTTAGGGTCTCTTTGACTATATTTGCTAGTTTGGTTTTGATTCCAAATTCCCTTAGGATCCTGTCTAAGGTCTCTCTGTCCACTGAATCAAATGCCTTTTTAAAGTCTATGAAGGATACCACAATTTTCTTATTACTCAGCAGTCTGTGACGGATTATTGATTTCAAGTTGAAGATCTGCTCAACACAGGAGCGTCCTTTCCTAAACCCTCCTTGGTACTCGCCTAGTTGTTTGTCCAGCGTATCTTCTATTCTGTTTAGAAGAATCTTGGAGAGAATTTTATAAGCAATTGAAAGGAGGGACACACCTCTGTAGTTGTTCACGTCTTGCTTATCCCCTTTCTTGTGGAGCGGATCGATCAGCGCTGTTTTCCATTCTTCTGGAATTTTCTCGGTTTCCCAGACTGCACCAAGGATTCTGTGAAGGTCGTCTAGAATTTCTGGCTCAGCCCATTTAATCATTTCTGCTGTTATCGAATCTTCTCCACTTGCTTTGTTGTTCTTTAGGTTCTTGATGACATCCCTGATCTCTTCTTTTGTTGGTGGTGCATCCTCTTTTGAGTTTGCTGGTGAGTCTGCTATTTCTAATCTAGAAGTGGGGGTTGGACAGTTCAAAAGATCTTGAAAGTATCCAGCTAGTATTTCGCAGTTTTCATGGTTGTTCAGTCCAATTTTTCCCTGCTCATTTCTAAAACTCATACTTGGGGCTTGGTAACCCTTAAGTTTGTTTTTGAATGTCTGGTAAAAGTCTCTGGAGTTGTGTTTAACGAAGTTGCTCTGAAGATTTTCTAACTGTGCTGCTTCAAAAGATCGCTTGGTCCTACGGAAAATTCTGGATGTTTCTTTCCTCTGTTGTCTGAATTGTTCCAAGTGTTCCCTTTTTCCAGAAGATTTCCATCTTCTCCATTCCTCAGACCTCTTACTGAGAGCTACATCGCAGTGTTCGTTCCACCAGATTTCTCTTTTCCTCTTTGCCAACCCCAGTGTCTTCTTTGCGGCGTCATTGATTCCTGTACAGAGTTGTTGCCAACTTTCCTTTTTGGTGCTGCGTATTTCTTCCCTAAAGTTCTTAACAATGTCGTGGGAAATATTCAATTTGCTCATGTTATTTTTGGTTATTCTAGGTGGGTCTCTCTTTTGTCGTAGCGGAAGGAAGTGGATTTTGGCTTTGGAAAGGTAGTGGTCTGAATCGAAGTCACCGTTTCTAATCACCTTGACATTCATTACCTCTTTTGCGTTTTTCCTTGATATTGCTACATGGTCCAGTTGGAATTCCCCTAAATTTGGATTTGGGGATACCCAGGTTTTCGCTTTTCTTGGGAGTTTCCTGATATTTTTGACATTATTCTAAACTGGAATGCTCTGCAGAGTCTTATGAGCCTTTCCCCATTTCTGTTTGTCCTCCTATGCGCTGGGTAACCTCCCACGATGTCCCTGTATTTTCTCTCTTTTCCTATTTGTGCATTAAAATCTCACAGGAGAATTTTTATGTTTTTCTCGGGTATCTGCAAGATTTCAGTGTCTAAGAGATCCCAGAAATCGTCCACCTTCTGTGGATTCTTTTTGTTGTCTTCATTAATGGGAGCATGGCAGTTGATAATCGTGTACTTCTTGCTTTTACACTTGAATGTAAGTAGCGATAGCCTTTCTGATTTCGATGTGAATTCTGTGACACTAGTCACTATCTTTTTGTTTACGTAAAAGGCAGTCCATAGTAGAGGCATGTTTCCCATTATTTTTATTGCTGGCTTTCCTTTAAATACTCTGTAGTGTTCAGTGTCCACAACATTCTTGTCTAAGAATCTGGTCTCTTGCACAGCTAGGATCTGGATTTGATTCTTGTCTTAAAGCTTTTCAAGTTCTTTTTGCTTTCCTACTTTGAGGAGCGAGTTAACATTTATGGTCCCAAAGAAGTACTTATGTTTAAATCTCAGCTTGGAAGGTATTTCAAGACGCTCCGACTCGTCTTTGTTGCAGTTGTTGGGACTCCCCAGAACCCTAGGTCCCGATGCATTGCATAACGCAATGGTGGATTTCTCTTTCGAGCTACCACCTGGGGTAGTGCTTTCTTTCAGCGGACTTTCCATTCTGCAAATAAAGTTGTGATTTGTTAGGGGAGGAATTATCGGATTGTGAGTCCGAAATGATTGTTTTTTCGTGGTTTACTCCACTAGGTTCTTCCGCTCTCTCTGCCGTTGGGAAATATTTTGTTTCCTCTTCCGCCTTTGAGACCGTTGACCAGTTTCGCCTAGTAACCCTAGGTAGGGGCCCTATGACAGGGTGCTACCATCCGGAGCCAGATGGACCCTGGTTTTTTAACGAGGTTGATACTCCTCCTGCTCCTTCTTCCTCACCACTTGCGAGATGAGGCCCCGGGCTTGCAACCGGCACTGGCGGAGTTCTCTTCTGCTTTATTATGTGTTTTATTTTTTATTTTTTTAAATATTCAATTTTTTGTTTGTATATTTTGGTACCTCTGGCGCGAATAAAAAAATATCATAGAATATTCAAAATAATGTTGCGATGCGGTAATGAATATCACTTTAACCGTAGAACACAAACCCTAATTTGGTAGTACATAAACACAAACCCTCGTAAAATTTACGACTATTTATTTCCATGATGAATGAAATGTAATTGAGCACAAAATATAATATAAGAAGCACGTATTAACATGTAAGTTATTTTACAGAGTGTTAACTCCTGGGTTTTCAAGTCCCTGGTGTCTCATTTTCAGCAGTTTGTGCAAAGATTTGCTCTATGTTCCTTGCAATATGCGCGGTGATATTCGCTGCATTATGTTGTCGTCATTCGCCTTTTCTGAGCAGGACAGATGTGACAAACAGTTCTTACCAGTAAGTATTTGCCAAGTTCTGCGGTTCTAAATACTTATTCTATGAGAATAGTGCTGTAATTTAACTTTGTTACAGAACTTACCTTGCTAAGTATATTTTGTTATTGTTGTTGTTGTTGTTGTTGTTTTAAGGGGCCTAACATCTAGGTTATCGGCCCTTGCTAAGTTTAGCATACGTAGTCACAAATCGTCGTAAATTTTACGACGCAAGGGTCTTCAATTTGAAATCAACAGACTCACTCTGAAAATGCACGCACACTGACGAAATTCGCGGTATTGTAGGAAGCTACTGAGTAGGACAGCAACGTGGTGAGAAAAGCCTAACAGATAGAGCCGTGTTGCCAAGAATACGTCGTAAAAATTACGAGGGTTTGTGTTCTAGGGTTAAATACGGTTACACAGTCACCCTTTGAAACAATCGTTCGTCCCAAGCATACATACGGTACCTAACCGAACAAATAAGTACGATATTATACGACAGGACAAAATACCGGAGGTGGAACCAAAATTATTATGTTACTCCATTATATATATATTTTTTTAGTCGTTTACCCTCCAGGTTGGTGGAACCCACGGACTCAGCGAGGGAACTCACCACTACCGCCTCGACGGGCAGTGTCCTAGAGCGGGGAACATCGAATCGGAAGGGATACAACTGGTGAGGTGGGATTGGCACCTCGCCCAGGCGGCCTCACCTGCAAAGCGAACAGGGGCCTCATAAGGGAAGGTAAGGGATGGTTAGGATGGATAGGCAAGGAAGAGGGAAGGAGGCGGCCGTGGCCTTGAAGAAGGGACCATCCCGGCATGTGCCCGAAGACGAAGTGGGAAACCACGGAAAACCACTTCATTTGGGCCACCCGAGGCTGAGTAGACCCCGTTCCAGTCCTCGTACTGCACCATTATTCATAAAGGTCTTAAGTACAGACATGGTTACAGTATTTTGGGAACACCCTGTAACTTCCTAACTAGCCTCTGAAGTCTATAATTACAGCTGGTCTACAGCGAGCAAAAGTCATGCTATCAAGAAAGAGATCGGCAGAGCTCGTGTTTCCGACGAGAAACCCGAAGGTCATCGATAATAACCATGTTGACTGTGTCTAACACTATATCGATCGATTCATCTGAGAGTGATTAATACAAATTAAAGCATATTTGGCGCTATATGTAAGCAGCTACATACGTCTGTATGTATATTTCCATGGCAGAAAGCTATTATTAAGAAAGTATGAAGAACAGAAGATGATCTGTTAACTCACTACTGATTACGTTTCGACTGCGATATATTTCGTATCGAGTCGTGACGTGTGAAGGAGTGGGGGAGCGGATGTGAGACCGAGACGACCTCCTGCAGAGAGCAATGAGTAGAGAAACCGACAGCGTAGAGGTTTGAGCCTGAAAACAGTGAAAGTGAAGTCGCCAGCTAACGGAAGTTTTAAAAACGTGTGACCGCGCTGGAGTGTATACGCTAGTTCGTTCAGCATTCTACGTGAAGTAGACACGTGTTTAATAGGGCTCAGACATGGTCTTAAACATGTAATAGTTTATCTTTGCGACCGTGTATCTACAGCAACTAACGGGCCATGCGGATGAATACTTTCATAATCCCGACCGCCAGCTCGGCTGTAATGTGTCACAAAACTCTGCATATAAACCGTCGTGGAAATGCAGCCTAGACTTGATTCACTCTTCACAGTGCTTATACTTTTTTAGAAGAGCACATTCTCAAGCAAGGTGTCAGAGGGAAGGAACACTATGAAGCTTATATCCATTACGATGGTAGGCTAGATTGATATAAGAATACTGCATTAGCAGGGTGTAGCGGGGACATGTTGGCAGCAACTTTCATTTAGCATGAAGTGTGCAAGCGACTCTCGTGATGCAAGGGGCCGCGTCGACCCTTGTGAACTTGTTCACATTCGCGTTCATATATTGGAACTATTTAGCGACTGTTCGAGTTCACCCTCGCTTCGTGACGAGTTGATAAACTGTGTGCGGTCCATCCGTCAGTATTCGAATATGTATGGGAAGATATCGCCAGGATATGTTGGAACTATTTCGACCGACCAGGTGTAGTTCGAGCCTAGGAGGACTTTGGTTCGTTCTATGGAAACCCAGTTGGAGTCCAGCATGTGTTCTGTTGGTCTGGAGCTTAGTATGGCCAACGATATCCTTTTTTCCTCATCTAGATTCGCCAAAGGTACAGATCAATTCAACTTGTTATAGTAGTGTAGCGTGGACATTTTGAACTACCACACTTTGCCATATTTGATTTTGTGGATTAAATGGTTGAGTAGAAAGTGCAGGTTCGATGTTTATTTCGAAACTGACCTTCTATGATGCCAGGATTTTGACTCATAAAAATGAGTGCATCCTTTGTGTAATTTAATGAATAAATAAAAAAAATTCAGTAGTATTTTACAGTATTTAAACTGATATGCTCATTCTTATTTGTCGAGAAATAAATGTAGGAAGAAGATCTACAGTTTTTCTTGTGTAAGAACATTTTAGTAACACAATTTTCTTTTGAGAACTTTGATTGAGTTTTTCATATTCTAGTGTTGTTCTTTAAGCACTTTCGCTTGGATCATCGTATTCTTTGAGGAGAATTTTCCTTTTCGTGTTCTTATTACGATATTAGGAAGTTTTCGGATCCTGTTATTCTGAATGTTACTTCGAGTCCTTTGACTATTTTTTCTGCAGTTTATTAACTGATTTTACTTGTATTTTCTGAGCGTGATTTTCGAAATGGATTGCCTAATGGGTCATTAGTCGCTTAGCCTTTGTTGCTAACCTAGATTCATGCTATAGGACTAATCCATCGACATTTTCGCGTTCGGGAAATTCAGGGAAGATCTTATTTTGAGATTGAATTTATCTTTATAGATCGCTTTTACAACCTCAGTTTGTGTGGTTGGGGAGTGTTATACTTTTCTTTTCTTATGAAGTTAACACTGGATTAAATTGATATCATTGCCTTTGGTGCAATAGTTTTTCTCTATTAAGAGGGTATTTGAGCGACATCCAAATTTGCGAGGATAATCCCAGGGACGACTTACTATAAGTCATACGTTTAAGAATTATGGATCATGGGGATGCTATTCCTCCGAGACTCTATGGTCTTCCTAAAATACATAAGGACGATGTTCCTCTTAGACCCATTGTTAGTACGATTGGTTCTCCTACATATGCCCTTTCCAAATACTTAGGTAGACTACTTCAGCCGCTTCTGGGTAACACGCCTTCGTACATTAAGGATTCCACACACTTCGTGGAAAAGTTAAAAGCTATAACACTTCAGCCGGGTGATATTCTAGTGAGTCTCGACGTGGTGTCTCTGTTTACGAGAGTACCTATTGATGGTGTTATGTCTCTCATTAATGGCCTTTTTCCTGAAGACATCACAAGACTTTTTTATCACTGCATGACCTCCTCCTACTTTCTATGGAATGGGAATTTTTATGAGCAGACTGATGGTGTGGCCATGGGTAGTCCTCTCTCTCCTGTTGTGGCTAATTTCTTCATGGAGAACTTTGAAGAGAAAGCTTTGTCGTCGGCTCCTTTCAAACCGAAGATCTGGTGGCGTTATGTGGATGACACGTTCGTTGTTTGGACGGAAGGTGAGGAAAATCTTAGCCATTTCCTGGATCACCTTAATCTCCAGCACCCTTCTATTTGTTTCACCATGGAAAAGGAATCTGACGGCAAAATACGTTTTTTAGATGTTCTGGTCACCAAGAAAGAGGATGGATCTTTAGGACACAGCGTTTTTCGTAAGCCAACACACACCAATAGATATCTCCACGCAAGTTCTCACCATCACCCTGCCCAGAAACATGGTATCCTTACAACTCTAACTACCAGGGCTAGGAGGATTTGTGAAGTGTCTTCTTTACAAGAAGAAATTAACACCCTGCGAACAGGGGATGCTATTCCTCCGAGACTCTATGGTCTTCCTAAAATACATAAGGACGATGTTCCTCTTAGACCCATTGTTAGTACGATTGGTTCTCCTACATATGCCCTTTCCAAATACTTAGGTAGACTACTTCAGCCGCTTCTGGGTAACACGCCTTCGTACATTAAGGATTCCACACACTTCGTGGAAAAGTTAAAAGCTATAACACTTCAGCCGGGTGATATTCTAGTGAGTCTCGACGTGGTGTCTCTGTTTACGAGAGTACCTATTGATGGTGTTATGTCTCTCATTAATGGCCTTTTTCCTGAAGACATCACAAGACTTTTTTATCACTGCATGACCTCCTCCTACTTTCTATGGAATGGGAATTTTTATGAGCAGACTGATGGTGTGGCCATGGGTAGTCCTCTCTCTCCTGTTGTGGCTAATTTCTTCATGGAGAACTTTGAAGAGAAAGCTTTGTCGTCGGCTCCTTTCAAACCGAAGATCTGGTGGCGTTATGTGGATGACACGTTCGTTGTTTGGACGGAAGGTGAGGAAAATCTTAGCCATTTCCTGGATCACCTTAATCAAAGCACCCTTCTATTTGTTTCACCATGGAAAAGGAATCTGACGGCAAAATACCTTTTTTAGATGTTCTGGTCACCAAGAAAGAGGATGGATCTTTAGGACACAGCGTTTTTCGTAAGCCAACACACACCAATAGATATCTCCACGCAAGTTCTCACCATCACCCTGCCCAGAAACATGGTATCCTTACAACTCTAACTACCAGGGCTAGGAGGATTTGTGAAGTGTCTTCTTTACAAGAAGAAATTAACACCCTGCGAACAGGGGATGCTATTCCTCCGAGACTCTATGGTCTTCCTAAAATACATAAGGACGATGTTCCTCTTAGACCCATTGTTAGTACGATTGGTTCTCCTACATATGCCCTTTCCAAATACTTAGGTAGACTACTTCAGCCGCTTCTGGGTAACACGCCTTCGTACATTAAGGATTCCACACACTTCGTGGAAAAGTTAAAAGCTATAACACTTCAGCCGGGTGATATTCTAGTGAGTCTCGACGTGGTGTCTCTGTTTACGAGAGTACCTATTGATGGTGTTATGTCTCTCATTAATGGCCTTTTTCCTGAAGACATCACAAGACTTTTTTATCACTGCATGACCTCCTCCTACTTTCTATGGAATGGGAATTTTTATGAGCAGACTGATGGTGTGGCCATGGGTAGTCCTCTCTCTCCTGTTGTGGCTAATTTCTTCATGGAGAACTTTGAAGAGAAAGCTTTGTCGTCGGCTCCTTTCAAACCGAAGATCTGGTGGCGTTATGTGGATGACACGTTCGTTGTTTGGACGGAAGGTGAGGAAAATCTTAGCCATTTCCTGGATCACCTTAATCTCCAGCACCCTTCTATTTGTTTCACCATGGAAAAGGAATCTGACGGCAAAATACCTTTTTTAGATGTTCTGGTCACCAAGAAAGAGGATGGATCTTTAGGACACAGCGTTTTTCGTAAGCCAACACACACCAATAGATATCTCCACGCAAGTTCTCACCATCACCCTGCCCAGAAACATGGTATCCTTACAACTCTAACTACCAGGGCTAGGAGGATTTGTGAAGTGTCTTCTTTACAAGAAGAAATTAACACCCTGCGAACCACCTTTGAGAGCAACGGTTATAGCAAGGCTTTGATTTCTACGGTTCTGAAACCAACAAATAATAATAGGACGTCAGTTGAGAAAAGAGATGTAAGAGGAACTGCTTACCTTCCGTACATACATAACACAACGGATCGTATTGCTAAAATCCTACGTCGATACAACATACGGACTGTATTTGGAACTTCTGTTAAGATTAGGCAACTCCTGCGACCAACTAAGGACAGTTTGCCTAAATTGCAACAACCGGGTATCTACAGAGTTCCCTGTACTTGTGGCAAGGTTTACATCGGGCAGACTTCGAGAACAATATGCACTCGCATTAAGGAACATAATAGATGTATCAGGCTCATTCAACCTGATAAATCAGCTGTTGCCGATCATGCTTTAACACCTGGCCATGATGTCATGTTCCAAGGGGTGGATATTCTTGCCCGTATAAAGCAATATCGTCCCAGAATCATCAGGGAGGCGGTTGAAATACGTAAACACCCAGATAATTTCAACCGCGACACCGGCTACAATCTCAGTGAATCCTGGCTACCTATTATCAGAACCCTGAGAAAGTAATTCACTGCTGCTTTCCGTTGTCCCTAACATGGGGCTATAATGGTGTCCATCTTTGGGCACCTTCTATATGTTCTTCGTTGCTTTCTCTTAGCAACATTGTCGTATTCCAGATTATTCCTGACGATGAAAGACATGGTTTCTTTCGAAACGCGTCGAATTGCAATATAATAAAACACGGCATAAGCCCAAAATTCAACATTATGAATAATAACACGGGCCGTGAAAGTCTAAATGACAATATTAGAAACCTCTATGGGGAGGATATTTTCCGACTGATGTCTAGATTCAGTAGGTTACGACGCAAGAAGGTGTGTCTAATCTCTTCACTCGCTTTTCTCCTAAGATGCCGGGATCATGATATTCTACCGAATTTTGTTATGTTGAAGCATTCCTTCAGAACACCTAAGGCAACGAGAATCTATCGTCGTGCAAGCAAGGCGTTATTGATAGAGAGGTTACAGCATACTCGTAAGCAGTTGGATTTTATTTCGAGGGAGTTACTACAGCTTCATCTACGCCTCTCAAACTTCGTAAGTGAGGAATTATGGAATATCTTCGATCGTATTTCTTCAGTGCAAGCTAACAGCGTTCTAGATCAGGTGAGGGACAGACATATTTCCAAATATGATAGGTTATGTCAGTTGCAGAAATCTCAAGCCATTAGACTTGATGCTAACAAGGTTGTCGTAAATTTGTCCAGCAACCCCCTAAGTGATACCCAACAGGCAGTTCTCGCTAAAGGTCTCAATTTTGCTGTAGCGCCTAGAAGAATTCCTATTGAAGAACTTATTACATCCGTAGAATCCTCAGTACATCACCTCACACCTGAAGAGGCCGAGGAAGCCAGGCAAGAATGTTCCCGAGTTCTCAAGACAGCTAAGCCACCTAACACCAACTTAAAACAAGGTGAAAGCCGGGCACTTAAAGATCTAAGGGACAATTCTGATATTATCGTTCTCCCCGCTGACAAGGGTAATGCGACAGTGGTATTGGATAAGGTTGATTATGATTCCAAGATCTCGTCTTTGTTATCAGATCCTGTATATAGGATTAATAGTCGTGATCCTACTACTCGCTACTCAAATGTCACCGTCAAATTGATCAAGCAATCATCTATTCCAGCGGATGCAGCGAAGACTCTCCTTCCAGGGGATGCTATTCCTCCGAGACTCTATGGTCTTCCTAAAATACATAAGGACGATGTTCCTCTTAGACCCATTGTTAGTACGATTGGTTCTCCTACATATGCCCTTTCCAAATACTTAGGTAGACTACTTCAGCCGCTTCTGGGTAACACGCCTTCGTACATTAAGGATTCCACACACTTCGTGGAAAAGTTAAAAGCTATAACACTTCAGCCGGGTGATATTCTAGTGAGTCTCGACGTGGTGTCTCTGTTTACGAGAGTACCTATTGATGGTGTTATGTCTCTCATTAATGGCCTTTTTCCTGAAGACATCACAAGACTTTTTTATCACTGCATGACCTCCTCCTACTTTCTATGGAATGGGAATTTTTATGAGCAGACTGATGGTGTGGCCATGGGTAGTCCTCTCTCTCCTGTTGTGGCTAATTTCTTCATGGAGAACTTTGAAGAGAAAGCTTTGTCGTCGGCTCCTTTCAAACCGAAGATCTGGTGGCGTTATGTGGATGACACGTTCGTTGTTTGGACGGAAGGTGAGGAAAATCTTAGCCATTTCCTGGATCACCTTAATCTCCAGCACCCTTCTATTTGTTTCACCATGGAAAAGGAATCTGACGGCAAAATACCTTTTTTAGATGTTCTGGTCACCAAGAAAGAGGATGGATCTTTAGGACACAGCGTTTTTCGTAAGCCAACACACACCAATAGATATCTCCACGCAAGTTCTCACCATCACCCTGCCCAGAAACATGGTATCCTTACAACTCTAACTACCAGGGCTAGGAGGATTTGTGAAGTGTCTTCTTTACAAGAAGAAATTAACACCCTGCGAACCACCTTTGAGAGCAACGGTTATAGCAAGGCTTTGATTTCTACGGTTCTGAAACCAACAAATAATAATAGGACGTCAGTTGAGAAAAGAGATGTAAGAGGAACTGCTTACCTTCCGTACATACATAACACAACGGATCGTATTGCTAAAATCCTACGTCGATACAACATACGGACTGTATTTGGAACTTCTGTTAAGATTAGGCAACTCCTGCGACCAACTAAGGACAGTTTGCCTAAATTGCAACAACCGGGTATCTACAGAGTTCCCTGTACTTGTGGCAAGGTTTACATCGGGCAGACTTCGAGAACAATATGCACTCGCATTAAGGAACATAATAGATGTATCAGGCTCATTCAACCTGATAAATCAGCTGTTGCCGATCATGCTTTAACACCTGGCCATGATGTCATGTTCCAAGGGGTGGATATTCTTGCCCGTATAAAGCAATATCGTCCCAGAATCATCAGGGAGGCGGTTGAAATACGTAAACACCCAGATAATTTCAACCGCGACACCGGCTACAATCTCAGTGAATCCTGGCTACCTATTATCAGAACCCTGAGAAAGTAATTCACTGCTGCTTTCCGTTGTCCCTAACATGGGGCTATAATGGTGTCCATCTTTGGGCACCTTCTATATGTTCTTCGTTGCTTTCTCTTAGCAACATTGTCGTATTCCAGATTATTCCTGACGATGAAAGACATGGTTTCTTTCGAAACGCGTCGAATTGCAATATAATAAAACACGGCATAAGCCCAAAATTCAACATTATGAATAAAATTCTGATTCTTTAAAAGATAACTTGAAAGAAAGTTTAGAGGATAAACTCAAGGAAAATTCCGATTTGTTAGAGAGCAGGTTAAAAGATAACTTGAAAGAAAATTTAAATAGTAAATTTAATTCAATGGAAAATAAATTTAAAGAGAATTCCGAAATTTTGAAAATGTCACTTGAGAGTAAAATGACTAAATTATGCGAAAAAACACATGAGCTCGAAACTTCATTAGCCACTAACGCAAGTTTAATGGACGATAAATTTCGCGATGCCGATCTAAGATCCCAAAGCTTAGCTAATAGGATAGAACATGGTCTTAGGAAAGTTGGTGAAGACATGATCAACCTAGAAGTCAGAGTAAAGAAAGAGAGCAATGAGATGGCAATTCTAGTTGTTCAACGTTTGACAGAACAATTCAAAGAACTCGTAATGGGAGAAATAAGAGAAGGTGTAATTAATGAATTACAAACTGAAATTAAAACCACAGTTATCGATGAGATTAAAGACACACTCAAGCTGGAGAACCAAGAGGGAGTCAAGGAAATTAAGGAATCTTTGTCATCCCATATTCAAGTAATTTCCAAAGATATCCAAGCAACTCAGAAGGACATATCAGATGTGACAGGGTCGTTGAAAAGTCACGAGGCTGTTATGAACCAGATATCCACTGATGTCAAGGAGAACTGTAAGGAAACCGAAGCAATTAAAAAAAAGGCAGAAGAAAACCATAAGGAAATTGAGGCTATGAAAACCCAAATCAAGGACGAGAAACAGTCTGACCATCTGTTGAAAATGTCAAGTAGAAGGGGAGAAGAACAGATACAGATAAACCTAGGAGCAGCTAGAGAAACTGATAGTCAAAAACAAGATGAGGTCAGGACAGTATTTCAATCCAACCCCATAACTGTATTCAAGAATGTAGAGGATAAGCCTTCTAAATTTTCAGGGCGAGATTCTGTGACACCCGTAGAATTCTTGAGAGAAGCAGGTGATTACCTAAAAGATTCCAAAATCCCTAAGGAAAGACAGATCCGAGTGATAGGGAAATTTTTGGAAGGTCCTGCACTTCTTTGGTTTAGAGCTTTTAGGTCTACTCTCACCAATTTTGAGGACTTTTCCCGTGGGTTATTAAAAAAGTTTGGTCCCCGGAAACCCAACAGCAAGTCAGAGCACAATTATATTCAAAGAGATTCTCGACGTCACAACCTACTCGATACTCTACGTACTTTTCTGGACAGCTTTCTAAACTACAACATTTAGATCCGCCGATGCCAGATAATGAATTAATTACAGCATTAATACGTCAGTTTCCAGCAGACGTCCAAAGAACTTTGATCGCTGCTGACATTTATAATATGGAGCAATTTGACGAGGTATTGCAGAAACTTGATCACACAAACGCTCAATTCTTCCATCAGAAGGGAGGAAAGAATAACAACGCTGTGTACGCTGTTATGGCCGACAGTTATTCCCAAACACCTCGAGAGATTCGAGAGGGGCGAGAAGAGAAAACGCCGAGGGAAGAGCCCGATAAAAGAGGATGGAATCAGTACAATAACAGATACAGTTACAAGCCTTATGCGAGACCGGATGGTGGATATCGATATAATACTCGATGGAGAAGGCCAAGGGATAATCAAAGAAGGTACTATGGTAGAAACAATAACTATAATAACAGAGGGAATGTGAATACTCGTCAGTCCAATGAAGAGTTCAATAAGGTGACGAGGAAGAACTTGGAAGAAAGACACCAAGAAAACTTGCAGTTCTTGGAACAGAAGCCCAATGAACCAGGTCCATCGGGAACACAACAATCCCGGGGGAATGGAAAAGAAAAATAAACTTCGAATTCACAGTAGAAGATAGAATTTTAAACACTTTCACTTCCAGAATTATTAAATGGCAAGCAGAGGATGATGACTTAATTCAACATAATGACGAACGGAAAGAAATGGGTACAAGAATTAAAATGCCAATCATATCATGCGAAGTATTCGGTATGCCTGTCGATACTTTAATTGATACTGGGGCTATGATTTGTCTTGTGAGCGAGAAGCTTTATATTCTGTGGAAGCTCAAAGAGAATTTAGAGGAGATTCCAGTATCAGGAATTAAAATCCAAGGAATAATACCCAACAAAATATCTCTGTGTAAAACACAATTATACTTATGTGTTACTATTGGAGGACATGATTTCCGACATGTGTTTGTAGTAATGAAGGACATGGTTTTTGACATGATATTGGGAGCGGATTTCATTCAGAAATATCAAGCAGTGATAGACATGAAGACAGAGACGATCAGATTCAAGAATACCGAAGAGATTAACTTCGAGGGAAAAGAAGAGGAAGACATCGAGGGAGATGCTCAATGGTCTCTGATTTTTCATGAAGCTGAAGGAAGAGAAGTCTACACTGAGAAGGAGTCCCCAGAGCTAGGAAAAATTTTGGAAGAGTATCACGATATTTTTGATATTAAACCTGGTGAAATTAAAGATTTTGAATATCGTATTCGTGTAAATGATGATGCACCTTTCCATGCTAAATTGTATCCGGTAGCGGAAAAGCATCGAGAAAGGGTAAAAGTGCATATCAAAGAGATGGAAAGCAACAATGTGATTGAAAAGTACACTACCTCTTATGTCAATCCATTAGCAGTATTGTCTAAGCCAGATGGAAGTCTGAGACTATGTTTAGACGCGCGAAATTTGAATTCAAGATTGCTGCCAGAGTATGACAGACCACCAATCATTAGGGAACTGTTAAGGAAATTCCAAGGCAAGGTCTGGTTCTCTAACATTGATCTCACTTCGTCCTACCATCACATTAGGCTTAGTGAAGTTTACAGGATTTATGTTTGACCAGCAGACATATGTATTCCGCCGTCTACCATTTGGAGTCACAACATCTGGATCTGTTTTGATCAGAGCACTGGAACAAAACTTGAGTCCTGAAGTATAAGAGATAGCAATTCGTTACATAGATGATATCCTAATTGCATCTGAGACTAAGGAGGAACATTTATTACATCTTCAGATGTTATTTGCAGATTTGAGAAAAGCGAACTTTAAAGTAAACCTTCGAAAATGTCAGTTCTTTCGGAAGGAAATAAAATTTTTGGGCCACATTTTGGATGGTGAAGGATACCGTCCCAATGAGACAAAGATACAGGTGATTGCAAATTTCCCTAGACCTACTAGAGTGAAGAATGTCCGCAGTTTTCTCCGAGCATGCCAATTCTTTGCAGGGCATTGTCCAAGCTTCACCAAGACGGTTGCTCCATTGCAGGAATTATTAAAAAAGGAAACAAATGGAAATGGAATGAAGATTGTGAACAATCATTTCAAGATGCCAAGAGGTTATTGGTAAACAGCGTGAAATTAGAATATCCTGACTTTACCAAGAATTTCATCATAGAATCCGATGCATCCACCGTAGGGATTGGAGCTATTCTTCTTCAAGAAGATGAAGATCACAAGAGACGTTACCTGGCGTTCATAAGCAGGAAACTTCGTCCATCAGAAAGGAATTATTACACCACAGAGTTAGAAGCACTTGCAGTAATCTTCGCGTTGGAGTCGTGGAAGAAAATGTTAATTGGACATTCAGTAATAGTGAGGACTGATCACCATGCATTGGAGTTTATCTTGAGAACAAACTTTGCCAGTGATAGGATAACTAGATGGTCACTTTTTATTCAACAATTCGACCTAGTTATTGAACACACTCCTGGAAAGTTGAACGTTGGAGCTGATTTATTGAGTAGAGCAGTGGAGTCTACATCTAAGGGTTTTCAAGTTAACCTGACGCAGGAGGATGAGGATACCTTGAGAAGGTTAAGATTGTTGCATTTATCCCAGAGGAGAGACCGACGTCTTAGAAACATTTTTCGTTTTCTACAGGGAGACATGGATCCAAATGATGATGATTTTGTGGAAGTAAACAACAATGGAAGCTATGAGATCGCCAATACACGAACTGGTAAAATCGTGGGAACTTATAATGCAGCGAATTTGAAGATTTACTATTCAAGAACCAGATGATTTAATATGTAGATAGGAAAAATAAATTTTTTTCAATTTTTTTTTTTTTTTGCTAGGTGTGGGGTGGATGTGCCCAACTCTAGGAATGGGTATTCCAAGATTCAGACACATAGATATCAAGGGAAAGGCTACAGCCGCTTTTGAAAGTTGAGATATTTGAATATCGCGCTCCATTACTTCCAGAAGGGAATGGAAACTTTATGCAGCCAAGAGCATGTCAAGTGACGTAGCGAGTAGTAGCAGAGGTCGAGACTATTTGTTGATTAAATAGTTAGCCATGGAGTAGAGACTTGAGACTTGGATCAGATTACTGGCACGGCCAAATGAAAAAGAATGCAATTAGTATCAAGTAAATCGGACCAGGGATACCAGAGATATGAGGATTTCCAGATTTCAGCGTGATTCAGCGTGGACCTGACCGTTTTGAATAAAAGCCGGCCGGCCCAAGCAACATCAGCTCACTTCGAACCAAGCTCTTGCATGACAAGGTGCTGCCACGTTGAGCCAAGGCACATGGTTGCCGGATCTACGCAGAAGATATCTTTAAATGTTGATAGTCACAAAAGTGCTGCGATACATGTGGAACTTAGTAAGTTTCCGGCAGAGAGAATCACTAAGGTGATTGTTATTTTTCTACAGACACTGGTGAAATATTTTATTTCTATATGGACATATGCTAGACTTTGTCTAGAAAGTACTTTGTCACAGTCCAGTAATAATCATTCAACACTTGGATATTTTAGTCCAATTTAGTCAGTTTCATAAATTGTAACTTGATAACCACTCCGATCTTTCAGTATATTGAAGGCCAGTCTATCACGGTGTTGTTCATTAGCCGACAAAGGGAAACTATATGTTGCTTCGCGCATGATAGATGGTGATAAGCCATGCCCAGGGAACGATCTTCGGAACAGCCGTTGATTGGTTTAGACTGTCAGTGTTTTCTTGTACTGAAAAGATTACCATGAGTTATGTTACAACTGACATATTTGAGAATAGATCACTTAGATCTGACCCCATTTAAGCGAAATGCTATGGCTTTAACAGAAGTCAATATTAAAATGGATCAGCAGTTACTTCAAACTTCAAGATATATCTCCACTATGTCGTGTTAGACAGATTGTGGGTATATAATGGCGGCTGATACAAGGATTAGACGTGCGTGTCCGATAGGGCATGTATCTGGATAAATCTGGTACAGACCAGGTTCACTACGCTTCAAGACCAACGAGAAATGTAAGCCACTTTTGACTTTATGTTATGCCTAGCTAATTGGAACAAACTCTTTTTCTGCAGATGACCAACACATTTGTTTTTCTTCGTATTTAAATCTTGCAATGATTTACGCAAGACATATTAGAGTTATTCTGAGTATTTTCAGCACCCAGAACAGTTTAGGATCGATGACCGAGCAGAACGAGCATTTATTTGAATGTTTCATATTTTTTGATAATCACGGTAATCAGCCGATGTAACTGTAAAAGTTAATAATTATTTTTGTTGAGAAATGGATATTTTATCCATATTCGAAGAATCGAACATGTGGATTCTCACATAATGAAATAATAATTAAATATATTTAAAATAATATAACTAATAATAATAATAATAATCCACTAATAATAATAATAATGATTTTCATAACTTTTCTACATAATTCTTGGATCTTATATTTTCTAATAATCACATTTATTGAGAGAGAGCCTATGAAGTAGTGTAATCATTTCTAGTTTGGAACAGGTGATTTTCCGAAGGAGAGTGGTTAGCGCAAGCCCGCATTCAACCAACATTACAGTTCTGGTTTAAAAGTTAATATTTGCAATGGGCAAAGTATATTTTTCAGATAACACGGAGAGGTATGAAACGGGAAGCAAATGATAATTGTATCAATTAGGATATTTTTGTATTTATATAAAATCATGACGTAAATACACATTCGAAATTGAAATAAAGATTATCATAAGTATGATAACTTCACGGGTTGAACGAATGGTAAAATAAAATAAACTTGTAAGTTTATTAATATTCCAGTGTTGATAACAAGCAGAGGCTTGATTTATTGTATAAATTTTGGGAAGAAAATTTATGTGTGTGGAGTAGTTGAAATGCCATTCCCAGGTACGCATGTTTAAGTCGCAGGAATGAGGAGGTTTTTATTTGAGCATCAATCAAATAGCAGGTTCGATGACTCAGTGTTAAAGAAGGAGTATTGGAACTACACATTGCGTCGTATGAATGACCCAAAGGTTATTTCTTAAAAACCATCAGTTCTTATTTCAACCTTGTTTACGGATTCCATTAAGACTTTGATTTTGCTAGAACCCGGATTTGTCATGATAGTATTTTATTCTTCTTCAGAGGGAGACCTTTGCCGTTGTTGTTGGAATGTTGTGTTCTTACACAAATAATAGAATGGGCCACTGCCAATTAAAAATAATTCTATAACCACGAATAATTTGAAGGATGTTTTCAATCCTAGTGCCATGAACTAAATGAATTTATTATGAAGCTACAATTCTTATTTCCGCATTCTGTCGAAGAATTGCAAGTTGTGAATGTTACTAAAATGGCCACAAATATCAATATTTTTCTTAATAATGATTCCAAGTGGAGAATCGAATAGTTGAATGGTCCAACAATTTATTGATCAAGTTGATGATTCAGAAATCATATATTTTGTTAGGAACTTGAAATTCATAATCGAGTCACTTCTCGAAACGTTTAATGTCAGAAGAACAATTAATTTTGTGCTTCGCACAGTTCTTCGATGCTATGCTCAATGGTCAAATACATTTCAGATGCTGTTATTAATATGTGTACATAATTTGTGTTGATTCAGAGATAATAATATTTTTGACAATATTTTTTTGAAACTGGAAAAATAAGTGAAAGTTAAAAATTCTATGAACAATTATTCTACGAGTGTTAATATTATGTGAAAATTCAACCAGTGAACTACAGTATTTCCAGTAGAGACAATTAAATTTGAACTGGATTTAATCATAAATAATGGATATAGTTTTGGAACACAGTCTACAGGACTGATAATCAGACTTGTGTCTCCAAAGATAATTGTCCAATGTGTTGGAAAATTTCTGTACATTGTGTAAATAGTGATGTGGGTCGCCACACGTGAATGATGCTGCTTTGAGCATTTTATTTTGCAGTCAATTTTAAATTCAGAATAAAATGAGATAATTTTACATGATGTGTTATGCCCAGTTGAATCTCCTTCTATCCTTATTGTTGCATTGAGCCAAAAATCAGTAAAGCATTTTTTTCATTTGATGTCGTTTTTGCGATTAGCTTTAACCCATCTGGCACCCCGGGATATTTTGACTCTCGTGCTGACTGATTCTTGGTAAAATGCATATGTGGTCGTGCGGACTCCGGTCTAAACGGGCACAGTACGCACGTCCGCGATTTGCGCCAGTCAAAGCCGGCTTAGCTTACCGTGTTTATCGGGGCATTTAAAGGTAGTCTAGGGCCCGGATGTTGATGCCGTAAAAAAGTTTTAAAAATGCACTTAAAATTTTCAAAAATGACTAATAAATTACCTAAAAATCGAAAAATGCACTATAAAATGGAGAAAATGATCTTATAATAATAGACTAAACTCACCAATATTTCAAAAATCGAAAAAAGCACTATACAATTGAGAAAACGATCTAATAATAATAAACTCACAATATTTCAAAAATGACATCTCAAGCTCAAACTGAAAAGTCAATCAATATAGATTTCTAGCACTTAAGGTTTATGTTCATAGCTACTAGCATCTTCTTAACTCTGAGAGACGCAACTCCCTCATATAAAGCTGAGACATGACTAAATTGGAAAAAGATGACCTTAAAAGGCCGATTTCTCTAAAATATGACCAAAAAGCTACCAAACTTTAAAAAATACTCTAAAAATGGAAAAATAGCACCAAAAAAATGCAAAAAGAGGCAAAATAATAACGACATATTTGAAGACGGGGTGGCCCGTCCGGTGTTTCTATGTATTTCAGCATTGTTTTAGACAGCTCAGTAAAATGATGACATGTCATCAACATCCGGGCCCTAGAATTACCCTGTACTAAAATTTGAATATAATTTTTATTGATTGGCGAAGCATTTTAATTAAATACCTATTAATCAATACGGTAATTTTCTTACATTTTCCTATAATGGTAAATATTTTTCTTTCTTGAAGTATTGTAAATTAAAAGCGTTCAAATATTTGGTCGTGTGGAAGTCTGTATAATTATTGGACTAACACACAACGGAATTCCATTGAAGAGTTTGTTCCGTTGCGGGTGAAAAGAGGATATTGTCAGGAAGCTTGCACTGCACCACTGTGGAAACGGATCGACGATTCAAAATGTAATGTAGTGGAAAGGAGGCTTTCAGGAGAAGAGATGACCTATTTCTTGTGCCTCACTGCCGACGGTCTGTTCGCTCGTGCTCCAACACATGCTCACACTGTTGCTATGGTAAGAGCAATATAAATTATAATCCCATTCAATTGATAATGTTCAGTCCGTCAACATATTTTTATGCCCAAATATATTAGTTGGGAATTATAAGATAGAACTCGAAAAAAATAAAATACACGTGATTCTGTGCAAATAGCCGCGGCGTATCCGTGCTCGTTAAATCGTGCACAACGACCATACGGACAGTTGCAGTAAGTCCAGAGATCGTAGATTCAAATCCTGGCGCAGAGAGCGGCTATCGTAAGTGTGGATTTTCTCTGGGGTTTTCCAAACTTCCTCCAGGCAAATGCCAGGATAGTACCTTAGATCTAGTCCCGGGGCATATACGGTATCCCTGTTTCTAATACAAATTCAACACACACCCAACTACACAAGGGTGATTAACAAAATGTCCAAAGCCCCTAAATTGAATTAAGAAGAATAACATCATCTGAGCAAATATAGTTATAAATGATCTTTGAAATATTGGCTACTAAACTAAATTACAATATTCCATTTAAACAAATCATAAAATCATAAAATTTAAGTAAATATAATAAAATGTCTAAAAATATATAAAAAACAAATGCATGGGTATTGTTGTAACTCTTTGTCCTTTTCAAGGAGTATGATTGAATGTTGGTTGTAGTAGCTTGTTGAAATACAACGTGCTATAGGGATATTAAACATGGATATGAGGTGTCCTTTGCTAGTGCTACCCCTGTACCAAATTTCGTTCAATTCGGTTTCACCATGTTTGAATTGATGGGGGGAATCGATTTGCACACATACTTGGCCACCATCTGCAAACTATTGGGCTGATGATCTTGCAGTTGGGTCAGAATATGTTTCACACATAAAGATATGGTGTTGCAAAATTTGGTAGAGACTAGATTATTAGGTTGGTCGTAATTACATTTTAGCTTTTAACATTTGGGTGGCCGCGATTACGTTTCCGTCAAGATAGCGGTGATATAAAACATGACACTGAGGTGCCCTTTGCTAGTGCTACCTCTGTACCAAATTTCCTTCATTCGGTTCCACCGTGTTAGAATTAATAGGGGGAATCAATTTTGACATAAAGATGGCCGCCATCCGAAAACTATTAGGCTAATGACCTATTAGATTGGTCAAAGAATGCTCCCTCCATAATGGTATGTAGTTGCAAAGTTTGGTAGAGATCAGATGGTTATGTTAGTCGTAATTTAACTTAAGCTTTGAACATTCGTGTGGCCGCCATTACGTCTCAGTCAAGATGGCGGCGATATAAAACATGACACTGAGGTGCCCTTTGCTAGTGCTACCTCTGTACCAAATTTCGTTCCATGCGGTTTCACCGTGTTTGAATTAATAGGGGGAATTGATTTTCACACAAAGATGGCCGCCATCCGCAAACTATTAGGCAAATGACCTATTCATTTGGTCAAGGGATGCTTCCTCTATAAGGGTATGTTGTTGCAAAATTTGGTAGAGATCGGATGATTAGCAAATCGTAATTTGATTTAAGCTTTGAACATTTGTGTGGCCGCCATTACGTTTCCGTCAAGATGGCGGCGATATAAAACATGACACTGAGGTGCCTTTTGTTAGTACTACCTCTGTACCAAATTTCGTTCCATTCGGTTGCACCGTGTTCGAATTAATAGGGGGAATCGATTTTCACACAAAGATGGCAGCCATCCGCAAACTATTACGTTGATGACCTATTAGTTTGGTCAAAGGATGCTCCCCCTATAAATGTATGTTGTTGCAAAATTTGGTAGAGATCGGATGATTAGGTTAGTCGTAATTTGATTGAAGCTTTGAACATTTGTGTGGCCGCCATTATGTTTCCGTCAAGATGGCGGCGATATAAAACATGACACTGAGGTGCCTTTGTTAGTACTACCTCTGTACCAAATTTCGTTCCATTCGGTTGCACCGTGTTCGAATTAATAGGGGAATCGATTTTCACACAAAGATGGCCGCCATCCGCAAACTATTAGGCGAATGACCTATTAGATTGGTCAAAGGATGCACCCTCCATAAAGGTATGTAGTTGCAAAATTTGGTAGAGATCGGATGATTAGGCTAATCGTTATTTGATTTAAGCTTTGAACATTCGTGTGGCCGCCATTACGTTTCAGTCAAGATGGCGGCGATATAAAACATGACACTGAGGTGCCCTTTGTTAGTGCTACCTCTGTACCAAATTTCGTTCCATTCGCTTGCACCGTGTTCGAATTAATAGGGGGAATCGATTTTCACACAAAGATGGCCGCCATCCGCAAACTATTACGCTGATGACCTATTGGTTTGGTTAAAGAATGCTCCCCCCACCAGGGTATGTTGTTGCAAAATTTGGTAGAGATCGGATGATTAGGTTAGTCGTAATTTGATTTAAGCTTTGAACATTTGTGTAGCCGCCATTACGTTTCAGTCAAGATGGCGGCGATATAAAACATGACACTGAGGTTCCTTTTGTTAGTACTACCTCTGTGCCAAATTTCGTTCCATTCGGTTGCACCGTGTTTGAATTAATAGGGGGAGTCGATTTTCACACAAAGATGGCCGCCATCCGCAAACTATTACGCTGATGACCTATTGGTTTGGTCAAAGGATGATCCCCCCATAAAGGTATGCTGTTGCAAAATTTGGTAGAGATCGGATGATTAGGTTAGTCATAATTTGATTTAAGCTTTGAACATTTGTGTGGCCGCCATTACGTTTCCTTCAAGATGGCGGCGATATAAAACATGACGCTGAGGTGTTCTTTGCTAGTGCTACCTTTGTACCAAATTTCGTTCAATTCGCATTCACCGTGTTCGAATTGATAGGGGGGGACAGACATTCAGAGTACACACACTCACACACACACAGACACACACACACACACACACACACACAGACTCACACACACACATACACACACACACACAGACTCACACACACACATACACACACACAGACAGACACACTATTTTCGCCCTGTGTTGATCTCATAAATCTACTTTCATTTTTTGCAAAAATCGAAAGTAGGCTAATTAAGATTAAAATATTATGGTAAAAATAATAAATATAAAAATTAATTCATTAATTGCATTAAATAAAGTAAATATTTTTGTAGTTTATTGTTATATTAATAGTTACGACCTGTACCAAGTTTGAAAGGGCGTATCATTCCTGTCGTAGTATCTATTCATCTAATTGCCTCTCTATGAACCTCAAACTCAGACACTATAACTCGGTCGTCAAGCCATCTGTTCTGTGTGCTTCGGAGTGCCTTGTAATGACCATAAAGGGTCCTCTCAGAAATTTGGAGTTCAAAGGGAGGAAGATCCTGAGGAGGATATTAGGTCTAATTAGAGAGGAAGGAGGCATTTATAGATTCCGTCATCATGATGAATTGTATGAACACCATGAGGATATCATCACGTCTATAAGGAAAAGACGCCTGACCTTTTATGGACACTTGTCACATCTGGATTCTGAAAGACTCACCAACAGGATATTCACAGTAACAGGAAGAGGCAAGGCTTCTAAGAACAAATGGATTGCGCCAGTTAAGTCAGATATGGAACAACTATGGGTAGTTATCCCATCAGAACAAACTCGTGACCGTCTGCTGTTCCGTCAGGTCATCCGACAGGGCGTGTTCCCAACGTCCCTTACAAGTAAGAAGACTACGGGAGCTAAGCGGACAGAAGAAAGAAGACTGACTCATAGTCAGAAAATGAGGGACTGTTGGAAGCAGAAGAAGAAGGAAGCAACAACTTTATCGTAGAGTAGACACGAGCCCCGTGGTCCTAAGTTCGCCTAAACGATAAACAAAGAAAGAACGAAAGAAAGAAAGAAAGAAAGAAAGAAAGAAAGTTAAGACCTGAATATTACTCCATTGTAGGGGCAGATGATCATGCTGTTCCACCCCTTAATACTCCAATAAATAAATAAATAAATAAATAAATAAATAAATAACTATATAAATACTCCATTACCAATTAAAAGAACAGAGCTACTGTTATTTAATTGAAATCGTCGTATGCTGCGTTATTTTTAAAAAATCCTCTCGGCACGCCGGAAGGCGGAGGTAGATTTCACCGGGCAAACTAGGGGATTGGCTATAATAGGCAAAATATGCAGGTTTTCGTAGGAGGATCAGACCTCATTGATTGCAAGAAAGTATTTTACATTTGGAGGTTAAAAATCAACTTTTTTTCGTTTTTGTATGCATATTTTTATCATTTTATTGTCTTATGGATGGTAACCTTCTTGTCATTCGGGTTTCATTTTTATACTTCTGATCACACTGTCCTTATGCAAGGTTTGGAACTGATGTGTAACTATCAGACAGTCTGTTACTTCTTCTCGCAAAATTTTATCTCCCGCAGAGATTTTTGTTGGTTCCTCAGTTTAGGGACTGCGACAACGTGGTCATGTAACCCCGGGTGTGTAGAATCTGATAAACGGTGTTAATTGTGATGACTGTTTTAGTCTGTAATTCAGGTAAGGTCTGCAGACGGTCAATTTTAAGTAGTAGTTCCTAATTTTGTACCATATCCTAACGTGAACGACACCTAGCTGTGAACTTGGCTACAAGATGCCACCGCAACCATCAACTTGCAACGAACGTTGGAACTTCTCCTCCAAAGGAAAGCATGCTGAGGGTTTTTTAGCGTTCTTAGAAAATCCGACGACTTTAGCCGGCTTTGAACCAGCGACCTTGGGCATATAAGTTCAGCATGCTACCAGTTAGCAGCTTCCCACAGTAAGATGGAAAAATGAATGTGATCTCGTGCAATGGCGTTGTCTTGGCAACCTCTGATAGCTCATTCCTCATCAATTTAGAAGCGTTGTCACGGTAACCTCTGATGGCACTTGGCATGTTCTTTAATTCCGAAATCATTTTTCTCTTCCCTTGGCGTAATGGTAGGTCAGATCAAAAATTCTTTCAGACAAAGTTTTAGGTAATTATTAGGGGAATATTTTCCATTATGTACGGGTTTGATATTGTGCCTATTAAGAGAGATATGATTAATGTTTCCCGAAAAAACACTTTTTCCACCCCTTTGGTCAATGGTTGGTGCTATCAAAAAACCTATTTGACATAAATTTTTGGCACTTATCCGACAAATATTATGAACTTTGAATTGATTCGATATTTCACGTATTAAGAGAGTTATAGCGACATTTCACTTTTTCGAGAAAAAAAGCCCCCCCCCCCCTTCCCCCCCCCCCTTTAACCGATTTTGCCCATTAACGAACTCGACCGATTTTTCAAGGGGTTACATATTATGTAAAACATTAAAGTGATTGGTGCAAAATTACGGCAGTTATCGTGTCCACAAGAAACTGATATATATGCATATATATACACACACATATATATAAACTTTTGAACTGACGGTGGTTTGGGGTCTGGGGGATGTGAAACGCGAAGATATGTCGAAATTTTCCGGAAGTCGAAACATGGCACCCATTGCAATAGTTAGCTTTCTGATGAAATCTACCTAAAATAGGCTACATAATTTAAAATACTACCATCAACGACACCTAGCTGTGAACTTGGCCACTAGATGCCACCAGAACCATCAACTCGCAACAAACGTTGGAACTTCCCCTCCGAAGGAAAGCATACTCAGGGTTTTTTGGCGCTCTTAGTAAATCCGACGACTTCAGCCGGGTTTGAACCCGCGACCTTGGGCATAGAAGTTCAGCATGCTACCAGTTCCGATACCGAAGTCGCTTCCCACAGACATATGAAAACAGAATATGATCTCGTGCAGTGGCGTTGTCATAGCAACTGCTGATGGCTCAACCCGTATCAATTAAAAGTAAAGTTGTCATGACAACCACTCTTGGCACTTGGAATTTTCTTATAATTTAAATCATTTTGCTCACTCCGTGGCGTAATGGTGGGTCATATCGAAAATTCTTTCAGACAAAAGTTTTAGGTAATTATTGGAGGAATATTGTCCATTCTGTACGGTTTTGATATTGTGCCTATTAAGAGAGATATGATTAATGTTTCCCGAAAAACCCACTTTTTTCCACCCCTTTGGTCAATGGTTGGTGCTATCAAAAAACTTATTTGACATAAATTTTTGACACTTATCCGACACATATTATGAACTTTGAATGGATTCGATATTTCATGTATTAAGAGAGTTATAGCGATATTTCACTTTTTCGAGAAAAGCACCCCATTTTCACCCCTTCGACCGATTTTGCCCATTAACGAACTCGACCGAGATTTTATAGGGATACATGTTATGTAAAAAATTCAAAGTGATTGGTGCAAAATTACGGCAGTTATCGTGTCCACAAGAAACTGATATATATATATATATATATATATATATATATATATAGGTATATATATACATATATACATAAATTATATATAAACTTTTAAACTGACGGTGGTTTTGGGGTCTGGGGGATGTGAAACGCGAAGATATGTCGAAATTTTCCGGAAGTCGAAACATGGTACCCATTGCAATAGTTAGCTTTCTAATGAAATCTACCTAAAAATCCCTGTTATTAGGCTGTTTTATTTCACAACCCCGTAATTTTTAACTAAGACAAGATGTTCAGTAAAGAACATATAACCTACTTTCTTCTAATTGCATGGGTATTGTTATAACTCTTTGTCCTTTTCAAGGAGTATGATTGAATGTTGGTTGTAGTAACTTATTGAAATATAACGTACTATACGGATATTAAACATGAATATGAGGTGCCCTTTGCTAGTGCTACCACTGTAAAAAAAACATTCAATTCGGTTTCACCGTGTTTGAATTGATATGGGGAATCGATTTGCACACATATATGGCCGCTATCTGCAAACTATTGGGCTGATGACCTTGTAGTTCAGTCAAAAGATGCTTCTCACAGAAAGGTGTGTTGTTGGAAAATTTGGCAGAGATCAAAATATGATTAGGTTGGTCGTAATTTTATTTAATCTTTTAGATTTGGGTGGCCGCCATTCCGTTTCCGTCAAGATGGCGGCGATATAAAACATGACACTGAGGTGCCCTTTGCTAGTGCTACCTCTGTACCAAATTTCGTTAAATTCGGTTTCACCGTGTTTGAATTGATAGGGGGAATCGATTTGCATACATACGTGGCCGCCATATGCAATCTATCGGACTGATGACCTTGTAGCTAGGTCCAAGAACGCTTCTCTGATAAAGGTATGTTGTTGCAAAATTTGGTAGAGATCAGGTGATTAGGTTGGTCGTAATTTTATTTAAGCTTTTAAAATTTGTGTGGCCGCGATTATGTTTCCGTCAAGATGGCGGCGATACAAAACATGTCACTGAGGTGCTATTTGCTAGTTATACCTCTGTACCAAATTTCGTTCAATTTGGTTTCACCGTGTTTGAATTGATAGGGGGGATCGATTTGCACACATACATGGCAGCCATCCGCAAAGTATTGGGCTGTTGACCTTGTAGTATGGTCAAAAGATTATTCATACATAAAGGTATAATGTTGCAAAATTTGGTAGAGATGAGATGATTAGGTTGGACGTAATTTGATTTATGCTTTTGACATTTGGGTGGCCGCCATTACGTTTCCGTCAAGATGGCGGCGATATAAAACATGATACTGAGGTGCCCTTTGCTAGTTCTACCTCTGTACCAAATTTTGTTCAAATCGGTTTCACCGTGTTCGATTGATAAGGGGGGAGGGGGGGGGGGGCAAACATTCAGAGTACATACACTCACACACACACACACACACACAGACAGACACACATTTTTTCGCCCTGTGTAGATTTCATAAGTCTACCTTCATTTCTTGCAAAAATCGAAAGTAGGCTAAAACAAGATGTTCAGTAACGAACATATAGCCTACTTTCTCCTAAATGCATGGGTATTGCTATAACTCTTTGTCCTTTTCAAGGAGTATGATTGAATGTTGGTTGTAGTAGCTTGTTGAAATACAACGTGCTATAGGGATATTAAACATGAATATGAGGTGCCCTTTGCTAGTGCTACCTCTGTACCAAATTTCGTTCCATTCGGTTTCACCGTGTTCGAATTGATAAGGGGAATCGATTTTCACACAAAGATGGCCGCCATCCGCAAAATATTAGGCCGATGACCTATTAGTTTGGTCAAAGGATGCTCCCTCCATAAAGGTATGTTGTTGCTAAATTTGCTAGAGATCAGATGATTAGGCTAATCGTAATTTGATTTAAGCTTTGAACATTTGTGTGGCCCCCATTACGTTTCCGTCAAGATGGCGGCGATATAAAACATGACACTGAGGTGCCCTTTGCTAGTGCTACCTCTGTACCAAATTTCGTTCATTCGGTTCCACCGTATTCGAATTAAAAGGGGGAATCAATTTTGACATAAATATGGCAGCCATCCGCAAACTATTAGGCTAATGGCCTATTAGATTGGTCAAAGGATGCTCCCTCCATAAAGGTATGTTGTTGCAAAGTTTGGTAGAGATCGGATGATTAGGTTAGTCGTAATTTGATTTAAGCTTTAAACATTTGTGTGGCCGCAATTACGTTTCTGTCAATATGGCGGCGATATAAATCATGACACTGAGATGCCCTTTGCTAGTGCTACCTCTGTACCAAATTTCGTTCCATTCGGTTCCACCGTGATCGAATTAATAGGGGGAATCAATTTTGACATAATGATGGCCGCCACCCGCAAACTATTAGGCTAATAACCTATTAGATTGGTCAAAGGATGCTCCCTCCATAAAGGAATGTTGTTGAAAAGTTTGGTAGAGATCGGATGGTTATGTTAGTCGTAATTTAACTTAAGCTTTGAACATTTGTGTGGCCGCCATTACGTTTCTGTCAAGATGGCGGCGATATAAAACATGACACTGAGGTGCCCTTTGCTAGTGCTACCTCTGTACCAAATTTCGTTCATTCGGTTCCGCCGTGTTCGAATTAAAAGGGGGAATCAATTTTAACATAAAGATGGCCGCCATCCGCAAACTATTAAGCTAATAACCTATTAGATTGGTCAAAGGATGCTCCCTCCATAAAGGAATGTTGTTGCAAAGTTTGGTAGAGATCGGATGGTTATGTTAGTCGTAATTTGATTTAAGCTTTGAACATTTGTGTGGCCGCCATTACGTTTCTGTCAATATGGCGGCGATATAAAACATGACACTGAGATGCCCTTTGCTAGTGCTACCTCTGTACCAAATTTCGTTCCATTCGGTTTCACCGTGTTTGAATTAATAGGGGGAATTTATTTTCACACAAAGATGGCCGCCATCCGCAAACTATTAGGCTAATGACCTAGTCATTTGGTCAAAGGATGCTTCCTCTATAAAGGTATGTTGTTGCAAAATTTGGTAGAGATCGGATGATTAGGTTAATCGTAATTTGATTTAAGCTTTGAACATTTGTGTGGCCGCCATTACGTTTCCGTCAAGATGGCGGCGATATAAAACATGACACTGAGATGCCCTTTGCTAGTGCTACCTCTGTACCAAATTTCGTTCCATTCGGTTTCACCGTGTTTGAATTAATAGGGGGAATTTATTTTCACACAAAGATGGCCGCCATCCGCAAACTATTAGGCTAATGACCTAGTCATTTGGTCAAAGGATGCTTCCTCTATAAAGGTATGTTGTTGCAAAATTTGGTAGAGATCGGATGATTAGGTTAATCGTAATTTGATTTAAGCTTTGAACATTTGTGTGGCCGCCATTACGTTTCCGTCAAGATGGCGGCGATATAAAACATGAGACTGAGGTGCCTTTTGTTAG